>OZ026527.1:37687846-40087846 GCA_964019695.1 Loripinus fragilis
CTAGAAGATAAAATGCAAGCCATCTGGTTATTTATTTGAAAAGTTTATAAGTCCATGAGATCAGAGTTATAAGTTATCAGTGCATTAAATTAGAAGGAGCTGGTTCTAGGGGATATACTATTACATTGAATTTGTTCCATATCGAAAGGTATTTTTAGGTTACTTGAAAAAACAACTGGTCAGTGAGAACCCACACAGTATATATTGAGAGGTTGTGGGTATTTACAAGATTAAACTCTTTGTGACAGTCAATATACCACAAACTTACTTTGACCTAATAGGTAGACACTTTGAGGTATCCGGGTATACGTTTTAAGAGTCCTGATAAAATGAATAAAATGTGAGTTATATTATTTTATAGGTGCAGAGATGACAGAGCTTTCAGACAAGTTAAACTATGACAGGGAGGTAATCCGGGTGTGGTTCTGCAATAAAAGACAGGCGCTGAAAAACACGATCAAAAAATTAAAACAGGAGACACCATGACTAGCCGACGCTTTGAAGGTCATTTAGCTACTGATAGAGACATATTGGCTATTATCCTTGACCTTCAGACAGCGCTAAGACTGGATTTATACAGGGTTAAAAATATGTGTCCCTCTTGATAGGAGAGTGACCAAAGGGAGTTAACTGTTAAAGATATGAGCGTGAACAAGGGGAGTTAACTGCTGGAAAAAAGGAGAGTATTAGAGTATATCAGATGTTGAGTTATTCTCATGCACATTAACCTTTTGTATACTGGAAAACTGTAAATGGGTATGTTGGCAAATGGTGAAGACCCAGATGATATGCTGCAAAATGGAAGCATTCCATCTGAGTTTACACTGTTTGATATGAGCCGTGACATGCGATTTCCAACAATTTGGCATTTTGACAAGAGCCTATGCAGCCTCCTTTTAAGCTTAGAAGCTCCAAATGATGTTCAGTAGCTTAACACTCATAGAATATTCAAGCGATTAGCAAAGGCTCTGATCAGAATACACGTATGCGCAGGCTGGTCTGAGCCTTTGCTGGTCACACATACCAAATTGTTGGAAATCTCATGCCGCGGCTCATATGTGAAATCCATCAGAATACAAAAGGTTAATGCTGACACAAACTTTTTGTATGCTACTTTACAGGGCGCCTGTACAGGTTTACTGATCCTGGCTAGATGCCACAAAATGTGACAGAACATCAGAATCAGCTCTGTTTACTATATGAGCTGTGACACAAGATTTCTAACAATGTGGCACTTTGACAAGTGTAGACTCAGACGAGCCTGTGCAGCCTCCTTTTAAGCTTAGAAACTCCAAATGATGTTCACCTGTAGCTTAACACTCATAGAATATTCAAGCAATTAGCAAAGGCTCTGATCAGACTGCGCGTATGCGCAGGCTGGTCTGAGCCTTTGCTGTTCGCGCATACCAAATTGTTGGAAATCTCCTGCCGCGGCTCATATGTGAAATCCATCAGAATACAAAAGGTTAATGCTGACCGAAGCTTTTTGTATGCTACTTTACAGGGCGCCTGTACAGGTTTACTGATCCTGGCTAGATGCCACAAAATGTGACAGAACATCAGAATCAGCTCTATTTACTTTATGAGCTTTGACACTAGATTTCCAACAATTTGACATGTGTAGACTCATACGAGCCTGTGCAGCCCGTGTGGGGGGGGTACTCTAAGTTTTTCCGCATATGAGGCTCGGACCCAGCATCTACGGTTCACCCCGAAAAAAAATATCAGGAATTTCAAGCACCCCCAAAAAATATTTGAAATTTTGGCAACCCCAAAAAATATCCCAAGGACCTCTGACAGTGGTAATGGGAATCACAGTCTATCGATGCCTATAATTTTGATAATAGTTAAAGTCGATCAAATGCTTACATCTTCATATATAAGCTCGCTGTTGGTCTCTATTTTATGATTTTGCGTTTGATTTTCTATTTCCATGAATGTACGGCTTTATTTTGGGGCTAAAATGATCATTTTTTGTATTATACATATGGGAAATAGAAAAATATTTTTAAAACATCATTCCCCCCCCCCTGTGCAGCCCTGTGGGGGGGTACTCTAAGTTTTCCGCATACGTAGGCTCGGACCCAGCATCTACGGTTCACCCCGAAAAAAAATATCAGGAATTTCAAGCACCCCCAAAAAATATTTGAAATTTTGGCAACCCCAAAAAATATCCCAAGGACCTCTGACAGTGGTAATGGGAATCACAGTCTATCGATGCCTATAATTTTGATAATAGTTAAAGTCGATCAAATGCTTACATCTTCATATATAAGCTCGCTGTTGGTCTCTATTTTATGATTTTGCATTTGATTTTCTATTTCCATGAATGTACGGCTTTATTTTGGGGCTAAAATGATCATTTTTTGTATTATACATATGGGAAATAGAAAAATATTTTTTAAAACATCATTCCCCCCCCCCCTGTGCAGCCCGTGTGGGGGGGTACTCTAAGTTTTTCCGCATACGTAGGCTCGGACCCAGCATCTACGGTTCACCCCGAAAAAAAATATCAGGAATTTCAAGCACCCCCAAAAAATATTTGAAATTTTGGCAACCCCAAAAAATATCCCAAGGACCTCTGACAGTGGTAATGGGAATCACAGTCTATCGATGCCTATAATTTTGATAATAGTTAAAGTCGATCAAATGCTTACATCTTCATATATAAGCTCGCTGTTGGTCTCTATTTTATGATTTTGCGTTTGATTTTCTATTTCCATGAATGTACGGCTTTATTTTGGGGCTAAAATGATCATTTTTTGTATTATACATATGGGAAATAGAAAAATATTTTTAAAACATCATCCCCCCCCCCCCCCCCCCCCCCCCCCCCCCCCCCCCCCCCCCCCCCCCCCCCCCCCCAGTTCCAACTAATCCTTTTGCAAGTAAGTGTGTTCTCATATTTTACATAATATATGTGAAAAGCTAGTTGGATCTCGGGGGGTGGGGGGGTTTGGGGGGAATCATGTCCCACAGCCCAAAATGTGACGTCTGGGCGAGCCCGAACATTAGCATTTGGATTTTTGGTGTGCTCTCTTGAAAAATCTTTTTTTCATGTATAATGAAATAATTAGTACAAGTAAGCTTCCTTTTTAATAAACCATTAGTCACGAAATATTACACCGTTTTAGCATATATTTTTTTAGATTATGATAATTGTCCTTTTACTCAATTCAGTTGGTAGAGTATTTTGCACATATACTGTATCCATCCAAAACACATAAACTACATGGCCCTTGACTAGGTGTACTTTACGCATGGATGAATGGTTACAGTACATTGCTGCATAATATTGCACCAGGTAAATACATTGTCATCAAGGTTGAATATGGACTACAGTTGCACTTCAAAATATTTCATAACAAATCAGACCGAAAAAACAACAGCAAAATTAATCATTAAAATGCTCATGATTTTGGACTTTAAATTACTTTCCCTGTGATGTGTAATTGAGTATTGATGATGTAATACCCAACACGTGAAAAAAATTAATTTCTAAATGTTTTGGTGTAGTCAAACTTTGCAACCCCTACCCCCTTTGGTAGCGTCTTTTGTTTTGTTGTAGGTGTATGCCTGTCTAATTATAACCTTAATTCGTTCCTTATACATCAAGCGTCCTATTCAAAAGAACACCAGTGAGCAGATACCCTATTAAAGTGTCAGAGGTCCTTCTGTACCTTGACCTTAAAAAAAGACCCTAAATTGCATAGAAATGACCCTCAAACTAGCCCAATTTTGTGATGACCCCCCAAAAATATCCACAAAATCTGCATACCCCCAAAAAATATTCATTTTTCTGAAAACCCCAAAAAATATTGAAATATTCAGAATTTTGAACCCCAAAAAATAGCCAGAGCCTACGTATGTGTGAAAATATCAGAGTACCCCCCTGGGGTGCAGCCTCCTTTTAAGCTTAGAAACTCCAAATAGTGTTCAATCAGTTGCTTAACAGTCATAGAATATTCAAGCGACAAGCAAAGGCTCTGATCAGACTGCGCGTATGGGCAGGCTGATCTGAGGCTTTGCTGGTCGCACATACCACATTGTTGGAAATCTCGTGCCGCGGCACATATGTGAAATCCATCAGAATACAAAAGCTTAATGCTGACACAAACTTATGCTACTTTACAGGGCGCCTGTACAGGTTTACTGATCCTGTCTAGATGCCACAAAATGTGACAGAGCATCTGGATCAGCTCTGTTTACTAAATTATTTCTGAATGCTGGATAATTTTTCATGTTTAAAGTTTATTGCGAAAAATGTTAGTTGACAACACTTCCATGAAGAATTACCCAGCTTGCAAAGCATTAAAGCTGATTATGATGAATCAGCAAATTTTGTGAGCTATTGATAGAGTGAGTGAGTGAACTGGGCTGCCTAGTGCAGGTGATATAAGAGTCAGAATTGATAATCAGACCTCTAATTATTGCTGCTGGGGTTGTGAGTTTTAGCCCAGGTCCTGCCATATGTGTTTGTTGAGAGTTTTATATGTACATCACATGACAAAATGAAAGAAAGTGAAAACTATGTGTGAGGGAAGGATATTTGTTTGTGGTATTTGGGCCATGATGTGAGAAAATCTGTCTTGGGAGGTTAGCAAACAACAAAGGCGCAGACCAGCCTGCGCATCCGCGCAGTCTGATCAGCGCCTTTGTTATTTGCTTATTGGAAAGAACCATATCTAAGCTTATTACAAGCGAAATTTCAATTTTCTAGCTAGTCTCTGTAGCTGAGGGGACTGGTTTGAGTCTGGCTTTATCGGAAACCCCGATGGCAGGTTTTCTTGTGTTGCGGCCCATTTATTCATCGTCCACTCAACACAATTACCGGTAAGGTCATACATGGCATGTTAAGTTAACCAATGAGACTGCTTCTCCTATCTCAATTTAGCAGGAGACGACATCTTCTTTTGATAATGTGCAATGAAAACAAAGGGTTCACTCAAACTGAATATTGGCCCATTTTCTTAGGGTTAATTCCCACGCTGCCATTGTTAGACTTTGTTTAGATGATATGGACCTGTATTCGGAGTTTGCAACAAGGGAGGGGTGAAAAGATATCGAAAATGTGGCAATTTGCGATGGCGTGACATTGACTGCGCAATTCTAGTTATGTATTATTTTAATGCTTTAGTGGTGCTATATTTTTCTTCCTTTGTAGCCATTAAAGCGCCAATCACAACAAAAGTGGTCTGCTTTTCTCGTCTGCTGAAATGTTTAAGAGGCCTCTATGACAAACAGTGTTGACTCAGATCAAACTGCTCCTATAGGAGCAGTCTGATCTGGGTCCACCCTGTTTGCTTCTATACATGAATTTGTCAGTAATGTTAGACAATTATTTGCAGCAGACGACTTCAGCAGATGTCATTTTTCAGATGCATCTTTTCTTAGCGCTTTAAGGGTTAGATTACTCTCTTCTAAGCTCTTCTGTTGATAGAAGTAGAATTTTGTTTTGTATGGGTATTATGTGCAATATTATTTTTAACTCAAAACATCTTGTTACAATGTATTTGACTTTCACAGAAAACAACATTGTTACTTGGATTTTAACACAAAATGTCTTTATTACATTATTTTATACGCAAAACAACATTGTTACTTGGATTTTCACACAAATTGTCTTTATTACATTATTTTATACGCAAAACAACATCGTTACTTGAATTTTAATGCAAAATAATTTCATAACTTGAATTTTAACGCAAAATAATTTCATTACTTGAATTTTAATGCAATACAACATCATCACATTAATTTTATGCCTTGCAATTTTGTTACTTGCATTTTAAAGCAGAATTACTTCATTACTTTAATTTTACACAGAACAACATTTTTACTTGAATTATAACACAATGGCTTCATTACTTAAAATGTATGCAAACATCATTGTTAGCTTAATATTTAGGCAAAATATTTTCATTTCTTGAATTAAATACAATCTAACATCATTTCTTTATTTATAAGTTAGTGCAATGTTGTTACTTGAATTCACTGCAAAATAACTTCATCACTGCAATATTAAAGCAAACGACATTGTTACTTCAATTTTAATGCAAAATAACTATTATTTGAATTTTAATAGAAAACTAATTGAGCTGTGACATGTGATTTTCAATGATGTGGCATTTTGACAAGTGTAGACTCAAACAAGCTTGTGTAGCCTCCTTTTAAGCTCAGAAATTCTAAATTATGCTCAGTCAGTAGCTTAAAGGTCATAGAATATTCAAGCGATTAGCAAAGGCTCTGATCAGACTGCGCTTTTGCGCAGGCTGGTCTGAGCCTTTGCTGGTCGCATCTACACATTGTTGGAAATATCATGCCGCTGCTCAATTTATAAAAGGTCATTTAGATGGTTTTAGGCTATGCAAATATTGATTGGGTTTTGAATGTTCAGTCAAAATGATGTAACACTGAAAAGGAAACCAGAGAAAAAAATTCACATGTATATACAAAACATACGCACACCTTCAAAGCATGACACAAACACATGCAAAGTTTCAAAAAGATCAGTATATGAGATTCTGTATGAAGTATTTTAGAAAAACTGTCAGGGGACAAAAATATTTCAATATTGCACTAGTCCTACAGGACGAGTGACTTACAATTTTCTTTCGTCCTGCAAACACACGCACTTGTCCTTTAAAAGCGTATGCAATAAAGAACATAAGGGAGTAATATGACTTCCCTGAGTAATTCTTCCCAAAGCACTCGTCCTTTATGCTTTGGGAGGAATTACTCGTCCTTGCTAGATTTCACTTGGCGAGTAGAATTTTTGTCCCCTGAACTGTACTCATCCTGAGTTTGAACTAGGGGTGGGGGGGATCATATTCAAACTGACATCTGGTCAACTATGATAAAATAGCAGGTACATGTAAAAGGTCAGTAAATGATTTATGTATGTTCCATCTGTATTTGTTTATGTTTTTGATTTTGTTTGATTTGATTCTTTACGTCTCATCAACAATCGTTCAGTTATATAGGGACAGGTCTTCCTAGGCTTAACCAGTACTAAGCTAGGATAAATGTGTCTTGTTCAAGGTCCACAACGAAGTGATGTCTGTGAGGCTCAAACCCGCGGCCCCTCGGTCTCGAGTCAAGCACTCAACCAATGAGCCACTGCGCTCCATTTTTGTTTATGTTTGGTTAAGGATCTGAAGTTTCAAACACACGTTACCTTCAAGCTAGCCTTGTCAAACAGGGAATACCCAGATCAAACTGCTTCTTCACTGTTGCTTATCTGATAAGGGCAATGTGAATCAGATACATAAAAACCAAACTTTTAGGTGAAAAGAATTTGGACAAAAGTGTTTGAAATTTTTTATCTTTTACCATAGCTTTTCTCATGTTATTTACCTCTTATTCACATCAGCTGTTCATTTTTTGTATATTTTCTAATTATTATAATAGATCTGACATTTTTTGCAATTAAAAACTAGTTAACCATGTTGATCATGACTGTTCAGACACATTATTTCGTGACTTTGTTTATCCTAAAATTGTACATGTCCATTTTACTGACTTATGAGAATTCCAAAGGGCATAAATAATAGACCCTGATCAGACTGATCATAAAGAGCAACCTGATCAGAGTCTACTCTGCTAAGCCCTATCTGTCCAATTATTAATGGTAAAGTAGGCATGTAACTGAAAGCTTTTGTTGTTTCAGGAACAAGGTACATTTTTTCCTGATATTTGCTGAACCATTTTGCATCCAGAAAGGCTAAACTAAATAAGTTTATGCCATTTCTTTCATTCTGAATTGGGGAGCACAGTGGCTCAGTGGTAGAGTGCTTGACTCAAGATTGAAGGGTTGCGGTTTGAGCCTCACCGGGGGCACTGCATTGTGTCAAACAAAAGCATCCAGAAAGGCCAAACTTAATAAGTTTATGCCATACCTATCATTCTGAACGCTCTAGGATAAAAAAAAACTACTACGCAAGATATTGCATCTTTTGTAGTAGTGATAGCTTTTATAAATATCAAAGTTGTTATCCATTAATTATTAGTATTTTTAGTATTTTTGAATTTCTAATGTAAAACATTAACCTGTATAATTATATAAAGGTATTTACTGGACATGTTATGGGGAGATTTAGACCTAGAGTTCTCAGAGATGGGCCTTGTGGCTAGTTATTAAAGCATATCCCTCATATTCTTAAATTCAATATTTTAAGGTATATTCCATATGATGAAAAGAGTGTTCATTGTATGTTGCAACTGGCAAGACATTGCGCCATTTGTTGTGTGTCTTTCCAGCATGTACTGTGCAAATTTTAGAGGATGTTGTTATACTTTGTTGTTTAAATGCTGTCTACCAAATGTGTTTTGTATATGTTATCATGTAAATAATGAATATTAATGATAAGAGTTAGATTGCACACATAGGGACAATAGAACAAACATATGTCTTTGAAACAAAATCAGCCTCACTTCTAAAACTTAAGTACAGTAAAACCTGTGTAAAATGGCCACTCTCAAAAAGACCACAAATTTGTTTTCAAGACCAATTATGGCTTAATGCAGGTTAAACTTATTGCAGAATGCTCCAAGGGGAGCATTCTGTAATACTTTTGACCTTCATTAAGCTACCAGTTGTCATTAAGATCTTTGTTTTGTCTATTTTTGAGGGGCCGTTTTACACAGGTTTTACTGTAGTGTAAGACTGCTAATGTTTCTGTCTATCACACATGCATGTTCTTTTGTTCCTTTTTGTGTTATGATTAACCCACAGATATATTTCACTTGTAAATAGACATAAATCAGTGTGGGTTTCTATTGGATCCAACAGTGTAGCTGATCTGCACCTTAATTGTTTGCCATATTGGCAATTAGGGTTCAAGGGTTCGATAAATGTTCTAAAATTTGAACACTAGTTGCCTGCTAAAAAAGCCTAGACAAACAGCCTAGATCCAGATCAGACTGCTTCTTCAGAAGCAGTCTGATAAGGGTCTGCCCTGTTTGCTATTCACAAACAGCGCAGATCCAGATCAGACTGCTTCTTCAGAAGCAGTCTGATCATGGGCTGCCTGTTTGCTATTCTGACAAGCATTTTGTGAATTCCAGTCTTGGTGATGGACCAACATTTTATTTGAAAACGGAAAGAGAAAAGTGTTCGAAATTTTAGAGAATTTACTATAAGCCTCATATTAAAAAATGTCCCATTGTTGGATTCAAGTGAGAACTGATATATAATCATCATCATGACAGACTATTCATCTGCTTTTATAGATCTTTATACTGTAGTGATATCTCATCTCATTGTATATTGTCATAACTATTTATTTGTAGAGATCTGCAGCTGCTATTTATAATCTAATTTGTAGATATCTGCTATTTATAATCGTTTGTTTTCTTGCGAAAGTGACTTTGAACCTATTTATTGCAATTTCAAACACAATTTTTAAATAAGGATCTTTTATTTAAATATGGAATGTGAGAACTATAAAGGCAGTAGTAGATGTTTGCAAGTCAACTTTTGGCTGTAATATTGGGTGAAATTACTAATCGTTATATGACCCTTATAAAAGACCGCCTCTGATTGGCTGAAACTAGCTTTCACAGGTTGCGGCAGATCTTGATGATTACCACTGATGAGCTAAATTTAGCCCAGAACAGGTTAACATTAAGTTTTTTCACTGCTGCCAGACAGCTAAAAATAGATTGAGCTTAATTTAGCCCTGGACAGGTTAACATTTAGTTTTTTCACTGCTGCCTGACAGCTAAAATAGATACTGGAAAACCTGATCAAGAGATAAATGTGGCATGATTTCTTATGCATAATATGTAGGTCAATGTTTTGAATTAAGGATTTGTTTATTTTATGAGAACAATAATTTAAAAAATTCAATTCTTTTGTATGTCTCACAAGGGTTTCAGAAACTTGAAAAGCAATTGTTAAATAATTTTTTTAAGTGCACTAGGAACAGCTGCCTTGAGCAAATTCATAAATATGAAAATACTTGATATAAAACTAGGAAAAGAAAGACAGCTTCATATAACAAAACAACGGATGCATTCTTTTTCGCTGAACATCAGAATCTGTGAACCCTAGAAAGAGATGTTCACCTAGGTGAAGCCGAGGTGAACATAACTATTCTCGGGTCGACAAATCCTGATGTTAACCTCAAAAGAATGCATCAATTGTATAATTTTACATGAAAGCAAGATAGCATACATTACATGTGTTTATAGATTAATTGAGATTTTTGAGGTGTGCATTGCACAGCTTTAATGCATTTATGCAAGTTGTGCAACACACAGCCCCAAAAATCTCAATTTATTCACAGGTGCATGGTAATATTTGATATCTATTTCATGTATGATTTGCCTTTTGAATTTTAACCAAAGGTTGGCTTTTGGAAACTATGTGTACTTGCTACCTTATAGTTTTTCGAATTCCATATTTAAGTGTAAATCCCATATTTGAAAAAAAATCTTGTGTTTTAATAGAATGGCCAAAACTCCTTAACCCTTTACTCCATAATAACGCCTTTTGACGCCTTTGAAATATCATGTATTTGAAAATGTTATGGAAAATGGAGCATTTGCTCTTTTGGATTTGAAAATAATATGGAAAATGTAGCATTTGCTCTTTTGGAGCAAATACTCCATTTACCATAATATTTTCAAAAGTATTCAAAATTTAACTTAAATTTTTAATGAATTTTTCAATGTTGTCTAAAAATAGAAAATGATGGCATGATCTAAAAATAGCCTATGGAGTAAAGGGTTAATACAGAACTTCAGTTTCTTCCTTATACTGTATACAAGTGTTTGCCCATAACATGGTCTATTTATTATGGCATCAAAGTATATGTCCTATACAAATTACAGTAAAACCTGTGTAAAACATTCACTCGAAATAGACAAAATAAAGGTCTTAATGACAACTAGTAGCTTAATGAAGGTCAAAAGTATTGCAGAATGCTCCCCTTGGAGCATTCTGCAATACTCTTGACCTGCATGAAGCACTTATTTGTCTTGAAAACCAATTTTTGTCTTTTTGAGAGTGGCCGTTTTACACAGGTTTTACTGTATAAGCACATGGACTCCATCTTTGATTTGGAAGTTAAGTGGGGAGGAGTTTAGTACTGTGAGGAGTTTTGGCTGCACTACATGCAGAAGGTTACGGTTCAGTTCTAAATTGTCTGCACTTGGCAGTATTACATATCTGTGTGCTAGAGATTAATGTACCATAATTATTGTGTAATAAGATGGAAATTTTCCCTCTCAAAAAGAAATTCCCAAAATCTAGAACTGTCTAACAAGATTAATCTTGAATTTTTCAGATTTTTGGAAGGAATTTTTCAGGCTTTTTGGAAGGAAAAAACATATCGTATAGCTGAATTGTATACATAGAGGATCTTACATTAGTGCTCACCTATCAATGAATTTATTACAGTAAACAAGTTGAGGAAGAGAGATAAAATGCTAGGCTTTTCCGAGCGTTTTATCACTTTTTCCCAACACAATAAAGCCACGTCAACCCTTTGTATTCTGGAAACTAGAAACCCTTAAATGGGTACTTTGGCAAAAAGTGCAGACCCAGATGAAATGCAGCATTATGCTGCATTTCATCTGGGTCTGCACTGTTTGCTAAGATTAAAACCACCTCGGGGAGCGGGGAGGGGAGTACAAGCGAACCCCCTGAACCCCCTCTGGATCAGCCACTGCAAGTTCTAAGTACAAACAACTCCTAAAGTACCCAGTGTGTTCTGATAGGGAGCATATGCTCTTATCAGATCAATACCAGTCCTCTTTATATAACGGAATAGATGTGGTACTAAATTGAATGTATGCATGTGCTGGGCATAGTATGCTGTCACTAAGCTGTTTTCTATATTGTTATGTTTTTATTTTTTAGGGCAATCTTCCATTTTTTATCTTCATCAAATACTATTATTCATCAATGAATCACCATTATTTCACTTACATTATTTCATACAAACTGAAATCCATTGAAATCGCCATTGAAATCACTTCATCAGAAAAAATCCTTATCACATACCGGGACACTTACAATGACTGTCAATTTCATATATGCGCTGACTAATTTGGTGCCCCATCCTTTAATATGCCATTAGAATCTCCTGTTGATGTTAGGTGTCATGATATCGCATAACCTTGGCTATAGATCAATCTGTCTTAAACTTGTAAAGAAATTCTTTACTGATTCTGCAAGTTTATTTTGCAAGGTAATTTTCCCGGTAATTTTATCAGCTTCTTAACTCTTTCACTGCTAGTGGTGACTTTTGTAGTCTGCGGATAACCTTTGCAAACAAATTTGGACCCAGATCAGACCTGACAAAATGTCAGGCCTGATCTGGATCCAATTCGTTTAACACTCTGATGGCATTCCTTGAGGCATTTTTTTTAATACAAATTACCTAGCATGCAAAAAGTTATAGACAACTGCTATCATTTTATCAAGTTTGGAACCCAGCTTATGTTTGCAAAAGCTTGCCACTCTGTGCTTGAAAATGAATAGATATCAGTACAAGTTAAACCTCTATCCTACTGAACCCAGATATAATAATTGAGCCGCAACATGAGATTTCCAAAAATGTCGTATGTGCGACCAGCAAAGACTCAGTTCAGCTTACGCATACACACAGTCCGATCAAAGTCTTTGCAAGTCGCTTGAATATTCTACGACTGTTAAGCTACTGACTGAACATAATTTGGGCTTTCTAAGCTTAAAAGGAGACTGCACAGGCTCATCTGAGTCTAGTCATGTCAAAATGCCACATTGTTGGAAATCTCATGTCACGGCTCTAATTTTATGTCCTGTTTTGAAAACAGTGTAGATCCAGATCAGCCAGCTGATCATGATCTAATGTATTTTCCATGCAGGACATGTAGCCACTGGGCCAATATGGCCATCCAGTTTTAGTCACAAAGAGCACACCACAGGCATATAATAACCTGTATGTATTTGAATTGATGAGGAGGGCTGTGACACAGTGGTAGAGTGGTTGACTTGAGATCGAGAGGTTGATGGTTTTGCCTCACCGGAAGCACTGCATTGTGTCCTTGAGCAAGACACTTTATTCTCTGCTTAGTACTGGTTCAAACCAGGAAGACCT
The DNA here is from genome assembly GCA_964019695.1 of Loripinus fragilis. Lineage (NCBI taxonomy): Eukaryota > Metazoa > Mollusca > Bivalvia > Lucinida > Lucinidae > Loripinus > Loripinus fragilis. The sequence goes on from OZ026527.1 coordinate 37,700,935, forward strand.
ATCCTGACATAACTAAAAAAATGTGGACTGGGACATAAAGAATCAACACATACAAAGTATTTGAAAATTAATAAACCACTAGTGGTATGGATGTTTAGTAACATTATGTAATGGCGTTCATAACAACATCTTGTATATATGACAAAATCTTAGGGCTTTCAGGCCAAAAAAGTAATTTCAAAGTACTTTTAATGTCATATGATAAATAGAATCTAACATTGGTACTCCTGTAATATTGTATGAAACTTGTTGCAAAAAGCGATAAAATGCTTGACTAGCCTCACATTTTATCTCTTTCCTCACTACTTTTTGAAAGATTCAATAGCACATGAGTCCTCATGTTAGATCCGCTATATATTCTGCTCGGTAAGTATTTTAACTATGTATCAGTAAAAGGGAGGGATGGGGTGGGAGGGGGAACAAAATATAAATAGGGTAATTTTATAGACTAATGAATTTAGGTATTTATTGTTATTTGTTGTATTATTGTAATTTCTCTGTGAACATGTTTTATGTCATATACATGAATGTACGTGTTTTGTACAGGAAATAGGATCATGTGCAATTTTATGAGGAAATTCCAAGAAATAGAAGAAATTTTACTAGAACTTGTTTGTTATTGATTCAAAGAACTTCTAGCGATAAGGCGTATATTTTCCCTAGTTGACATGATTACAAACACCAAATTTTCAAATTGCCCTAATGTTTTTAAAAATTGTGTAGTTTGGCAGTAAAGTATGCATAGTAGGCAACAAAATACGTTTTAAAGCGATTCGCTATTTACAATACGGTGTAAACGTGCACTTTCTACCCCCACCCCTCATTTAACGCCTTTATACTGGGTGCTGTTTAGACCAGATTTTGAATTAACACATTGCGAATTTTTAAAAAATAAAAGTGCTAAACTGTTAAGGATATAAGTGCTCTTCATTTCCAAAACATTACCCTATTCCTTCTGCGCATGCGTACAAAATACACCTAAATTGTGACGTTTGTCATTGGAAAGATGAAACTGGTGTCTTTCAGTTTATTTTTAGATGCTTTGCCCCCCTAGACCCAAGATGCCCTTTGGACAATGACATAAACATTTACAACATATGTAAAGGGCATCTTGGGTCTAGGGGGGCAAAGCATCTAAAAATAAACTGAAAGACACCAGTTTCATCTTTCCAATGACAAACGTCACACTTTTAGGTGTATTTCGTACGCATGCGCAGAAGGAATACGGTAATGTTTTGGAAATGAAGAGCACTTATAACCTTAACATTTTAGCACTTTTATTTTTTTTTAAATTCGCAATGCATTTACTCAAAATCTGGTCTAAACAGCACCCAGTATAAAGGCGTTAAACGAGGGGTGGGGTAGAAAGTGCACGTTTACACGATATTGTAAATGGTGAATCGCTTTGAAACATATTTTGTTGCCTACTATGCATATTTTACTGCCAAACTACACCAATTTCAAAAACATTAGAGCAATTTGAAAATTTGGTGTTTGTAATCATGTCAACTAGGGAAAATGTACGCCTTATGGCTAGATGTTCTTCCTGGCCCTGATGTTATAACACTTTTTTCATGCTCAACTCAGCTAAACACAAAATTTACCCTGCTCATAAATGTTAAAATGCCAACAATTGTTGACATTTTAACATTTATTAGCATGATAAATACAACATCTGAGAGATTAAAAGCAAGAAACTTCTTCATTTGTCGGTATTTTAGTCACAATTTTTTTTAAAACCTCGGGGCCTGATCACTTTTAGGAAGGGCAGTGGCTCAGTGGTAGAGTGCTTGACTCAAGACCGAAGCCTTGTGTCCTTGAGCAAGACACATTTATCCTAGGTTAGTACTGGTTCAACCCAGTAAGACCTGTCCCGATGTAACTGAAAGATTGTTGATGGGATATAAAGAATCAAATCAAATCAAACAAAAAACAAAAAACTTCTACAGCTGATGACAGTCCTTGTGATGGCTTCCTATATTTTCCATCATGGAAAATAAGACTTCATATTTCATGTGGGTGGTTTAGACTCTTTTGGTATCTTAACTCTTTTCTATCTAGCAGCATCTTTTGTCATCTGCTGATAATATTTGTTAACAGTTTGGACCCATATTGAACAGAATGTCAGTCCTGATCTAGATCCAAACTGTTTGACACTCTGATAGTGTTCCTGAAAGATTTTTTCTGAAAAGGTTACTTAAAAAAAGTCAGCAGACGACAACAGCAGCATGAAAAATTACCCAGTATGCAAAGAGTATAGCTTAAGTGGAAAATATGCTTGCTATTCCACCTAAACATACCTGCTAAGTCATGAGATTTTGGTACTTACCTTATATGGGAAGGGTGAAATAATCAGACAAGCTGGTACATATTTGCAGCCTTGCCAGAACCTTGACTGCTTGCACTCACAAAAATATTTAATGGGTACTTAAAAAATCTTCTCAACACATAATTCGAGATTGAGGGGTTGTGGGTTTGAGCCTCATCAGAAGTACTGCATTGTGTCCTTGAGCAAGACACTTTATCCTCTGCTTAGTACTGGTTCAACTCGGGAAGACCCGTCCCGACATGACTGAAAAAATGTTGACTTGGAGGTAAAGAATCAAATCAAACAAACAAAAATTTGAAAAGAAACGTGGGTCTTATTTAAGATCCTTGTCGGAAATTAAAAGCAAACAAACCATATTTGACTCAATAACTGCACATGCACTGGTTTTTGTGTTGTTTATACTATAGGAACTTCCCGTTTTCAGTCAATCTGGTGGTGCAATCTCATTATCAATTTGGATGTAAAACAGTGCGGAGCCTGATCAGCTGGCTTCAACAGAAGCCACCTGATCAGGATATACAGTGTTTTCTGTTAGAGGTCTATAATTGGAAAAAAATGTGTGCACATTGCCCTTAGTAGATTGGTTACAGTTGTTCAGAAATATGCCCTGAATCTTATATTTAAAGGGCTCAAGCCAGAAAGTAAAACAGTCAACCTACTGATCATAAGGGCTGCTATTTCTCCCTATATTGAGCTCCGTTAGAAGTTTGGAGTCTCCCTAAAATCATTAAATTCTATGAATGAGCTGAAATGACAATTCAATAATGTTTTAGCTTTTTGATATTTTATCCTCTGCTTAGTACTAGTTCAACCCAGGAAGACCTGTCCCGACATGACTGAAAAAATGTTGACTGGGACATAAAGAATCAAATCAAACAAATATTTTCAAAAGAAACACAGGTCTTGTTGAAGATCTTTGTCAGAAATAAAAAAGCAAACAAACCATATTTGCCTCAATAATTGCACATGCACTGGGTACTTTTTGTGTTGTTTACACTATAGGAACTTCCAGTTTTCAGTCAATCTGGTGGACTGTGGTGCAGTTTCCTAATCAATATGGATTCATGGTGTTGATGAAAAACAGTATTGATCCTGATCAGCTGGCTTCAACAGAAGTCAGCTGATCAGGATCTACAATGTTTTCTATTAGTGGTCTATAATTTTGAAACAATTGTGTACACATCATGTTTAGTAGGTTGGTTACAGTTGTTTGGAAATATGCCCTCTGCCCTGACTCTAATATTTAAAGGGCTCAAGTCAGAAGGCAAAATAGTCAACCTTCTGATCATAAGGGCTGTAATTTCTCTCTAAATTGGGCTCAGGTAGAAGTTTGGTGTCTCTCTAAAAATCATCAAATTCTATAAATGAGCTGAAATTGCAATTCAATAATGTTTTAGCGTATTGATATTTCAATTGAACTCTTTGACTGCTTTATTTCTAAAATAGAGAAATTGTTTTTGAAAATAAAGTTAATTTTGAAAAAGTCTGCAGATGAAAACAAAAGCATGAAAAATTACCCAGCATCCAAAGAGTTAAAATGATTGAAAAATATGGGCCTCAACGCGAGAAAACCTGTCTTCGGGGGTTTGCGAACAACAAAGGCGCAGACCAGCCTGCGCATCCGCGCAGTCTGATCAGCGCCTTTGTTATTCGCCTTTTGGAAAGTTTCATATCTAGACTTGCTACGGGCAAAATTTCAATTTTCTAGCTAGTCTCTGTAGCTGAGCAGGCTGGTTTGAATCTTACTCATATAGTAACTGTGTACTACCACCTTTACATTTACTTCTTGGTTGTCACCTCAGGTTCTTGATAGGGGGTTCCATGGGTGAAAGTTTTCAGGATTGTTCCTGAATTCAGGATTTTGAGGCTGACTTTCTATAGAAAGTCAGCCTCAAAATGCTGAATTCCGCAGATTATTATAGGTTCTCTGACTTATATTCAGTCCGACTTAAGACAATTGACCATTAAGCTTCAAATTGTGAATATTTAGTGGGCATATTGCAAGTTCTAAGATTGGAATTTAGAAAGTTCAGGATTTTGGAAATTTTGAACTTTCACCCTTGGGGTTCAAACTTACAAAGTGGAATTCGATTTTCAAATTTTACCTGATTATTTATTAATTTTCTCTGATTTTTCTGAAAATTCTCCATGAAAATGAAATAATTTTGTCTCAAAGGAGTGGGGGTACAAGCAAACACCCTTTGAATCCGCCACTGTACCTCTAACGACTAAATTAGGTCTAGCTCATTCAGTGGTATCCCAAATTTACTTTGACTTCAGGGAGTCCTTCCAGTTATTAGGATTCGAAATATAAAGGCACAGAGAATATTCATAAACAAATTCCTAATATAATGAGACATTGTATATGTATAATGACTTGCCAGTGCAAGAGCTGGTGAACCTGTCCCAGAGTATATAAACCATTTTTTCATGCTAAACTTAGCATGCAATTTATGATGCTCAGAAATGATAAAATGGAAACAATTGTCAGCATCTAAACATTTATAAGCATGATAAATTCAACATCTGAGAGTTTGAAAGCAAAAAAGTTTATTTTTCATCATTTTAGTTTTTATGAGCATTTAAAATTTTCTGCCCAATTTGAGTTGAATATGAAAAAAGTTTTATAACCTCGGGTCTTGGTCTGTCTCAAGAGATATACACTTATATCAGTGTTGGTTGCCATCTTATTAAAATGTTAGCTATAATAAAGATCTAGTTTGTGTGAGAATTTTATTAATAGGAAATATTACTTGCAGAGTTCAAAATACTTTTGAAAAGAAAAGTGCATATGATCTCATACCGACGGATAAAATAGGACATGCTAAGCTCTGCTAGGGTGCATAGGCTGATCTGTTCTCTCTTTGTCAGCATATGCTCCTAGGGAATTTTATCTGTTAAACGAAAGCATCTTCAAACACAAATTTAGTTCTGTAAGTTAGTGTGAACAAAATTCTTTAGATTAGATTTAGAATATGCGGAAATAGAGAAATTTGAGCCAGCACATGCATTTTAATACTTATCACATCTGCATGCAGAGAGAACTCCGACGATCCCGCATATCATTGCAGTACCGCCAGGGCCTACGTCTATGCAGTATGCAGTAAGAACCATTATTATCTCATGGCCATGGCGAGCCAACATTTGTTCATCTTCAATTACTTCCCTTGACTTAGAATTACTGAAATAATATTGTTGATATATGAGCTGAATCGTGAGAACACCTGTTTTTGTTGCATGCCCAGCCTATGCATTGGCTAAATTTGTAACGCTTTCGGGAAGTATAATATCGAAATTTGCTACATCCAAACTCTGAATATAAACTTTGAATGTTACAAGTACAGGAATACATGTAGCAATTAGCTATACTGACGGACTTTAAAAACGCAACACTTGGATAACAGCTTTAATTTATGTCTCGAAAAAAGAAGGCAGATAAATAATTTTGATTGTATGTTAAAGAGCATTCATTTTTTAAATAAAACATGGAAAACTTGTCCAACTAAGATGAACTTAATGCATTAAAATGTAAACACTTTGAGATAGGGGTCAACTGTTTCATGTGACCAAATGTTATGGATGAAAGATTCCCTACTTCTTTAAATCAAGAAACACTAGAAGCATCAAATTTGCATCATGGACTTTGCTAGTCATCGAGAAATCACTCTAATATTGATTGGCAGGTCTGCGATCCAGCTTATTTGCGTATATGACGTTTATCTGGGTGTACCCTTTCATTCAATAGCTTAAAATCTCCTCTACTTAAGAAATGTTTAAATGGCTAAATTCATACGGAGCAAATAACGTCGTCCAGTTTAGTTGTACAATTAAAACTAAAGTGTTTGTTGATGAAGCCAACTCATGAAGACATTATAGAAGCAAAGACATTCTTTTGGAAGATATAAGGGGAAGTTAGTGTTGCGTAATTAAAGTCCGTCAGTATATTATGCTATCTATGCACTGGATAATGTTAGGAATGGTCAGCTGCAAAGGCTGATAGCCATTTGTTGTAAACAATTTGAACAACATGAACCACAATAGGGGAGCGCAGTGGCTCAGTGGTAGAGTGCTTGACTCGAGACCGAAAGGCCGCGGGTTCGAGCCTCACCGGCGTCACTGCGTTGTGGTCCTTTAGCAAGACACATTTATCCTAAACTCCATTCAGAAATTGTGTGGCACCGGTTTTTCACAGTTTCCGCTTTTATACGCCGTTTTAGGTCCTACATCGCTGTGAGAAAGTTATTCTTGAAGACCTCCCCTAATGTCTCCAGCAGGTTCCGAGGCTGTGGGTGCTTCTGGCAAGGCCCTGATATCTTGAGAAAAATCAGAAAATTCATAAATGCGTCCACAGACTAAGTCCAGTTGACGATGATTGCCACATAACATACATCAATATTCATCGATGCTTCACGTCTCTTGAGTCTATTTTTAATTTGCTCAAATGCAACACACCCTTTACCCGAATATCAAATGTTTTGATAACAAAGTGGAATAAAATTATTCTTTAATCAACAAAAATATCCTAAAGTTTTACCAGTCCTAGTCACGTGGAAGTAAGGATCGGACATGCGATGTGGCAATTAGTCACTAGTTCTAGGAGCGTCCTTCCATGGCAATGTTCAAGCAAGCTTATGTAATAGACCCACGTTATGACGTGTAATGTTTTCTATAGTGCATGGATGTTGCAAGCACGACGTAATGCCATTACGACAGGGATGCCCTATTACAAATTCACCAATTTTCACGAAAGTATGGCTATGCTCACAAAAAGGTAAGGCATGTTATTATTAATTCTTAGTTGAAATTAGGCGTTTCTACCACCATTTATTATCACTTGATTTAATCGACAATACAACTTGATATGTGTTTTATGATTTCATACTCGTGTATAAAGTATGAATCCAATCTTTTCTAACAATATCTGACAACTAACATTTTTTCAAATAGGTACACCGTAAAAATTGGTTTAATTTTTACATCAAATTTAATGGCAGCTGAACTGCCATTGAGCTTTGTGTGCCTTTCAACTGCTTTATAGCTATATTCTGTTCATTTGTTTATCCACAGAATAGATACAACAATAACAGGTAGGAATGTGTACGATTTATGCTGGAAAGATGTAAGCTAGTAGAAATGTCATTTGCACCAATGTGGGCTCGTAAAGCGCCAGATCAGTGTTTACTTTTCCAGATATACGGTGTGTAGTCACGCTTTATAATTTCCCACGAATTTCTCGCCAATTGAAATAACCACTCCCAAATATTATAATGAAAATATTGTCATTTCCATATACGTTCATGAAGGGCGTTTCAAACTTGTCAAATTGTCTTAGTCTGCTGGCGTATTTCTCAATTTCATGATTTTTCCCAATATATCAGGGCTTTGCCAGAAGCTCACACAACCACAAAACCTGCTGGAGAAATTAGGGGAAGCATACACGTGTAACTTTCTCACAGAGATGTAGGACCTAAAATGACATACAAAAGCATTAACTGCAAAAAAAAAACCGGTGCCACACAATTTCTGAACGGAGTTTAGCTTAGTACTGGTTCAATCCAGGAAGACCCTTCCCTGTTTAACTGAAAGATTGTTGATGGGGCGTAAAGAATCAAATCAAACAAAACAAACAAAGTAACCACAATAGAACATGGAGTTCATGCGACAGTCTGAACCCAACACGGTTTATAGCTAATTGCACGACGGTGACCTCAGACTCATTGACGGCCCTGGCGTAAAGTTTTAATCGGTCATACACTGAAACGAAGTTCTAAGTGGCCACTTTTCAATTACATTTGTTTTCTGGCTTAGCGCTAACGATATGTAAAAGATTGTTTGCCCAAATATGTACAATTCAATGGACTAAAGTTAGGTGGTGTATTTAAAAGAGTTTTCTACCACTTTACAATTTTCGTGTTCAAAAATGCAAAAAAAACAAAAATTTGAAGAAAATAAGCGTTTTAGTGTAGTTTTTTTACATATTGAAGTACAGGTAATTTCAATCCCGTTTAGTCGACTTGAAAAACACCAAACTCTAATTTTTGCTTATAAACATTTTTTATGATCATTTTCTACACTTTCCGATTTTTTCGAAAAAAATCAACTTCACATACTAAAATCATTGTATGCGTTTTATTTTATATAAGCATTTTAGACCAAGCACAATACAGCTTTATCGGCCCATTTTTAACAATTATTCTTTCAAGACTGGTGTCCACTTCCGGTTTCAACATGAAAGTTTAAATGTAATTTAAATGGCATATGACAAAGATGTTTTTGATTTTTTAATTTAAACAGTGAAGCCTATTTATAAAATAAATTATCGCTGAAAATTTCAATGCCGTGCCACAGATAATAAAGCGTACAGAGCAATGCAAAGCTAATATGCAAATTGCATGGTTAGAGTTAAAACTCTTCGATTAAGCCGCTAAAACACGGGTGGTAAACCTAGGAACTACCACGAAATTGTGTTTACGCATATTTGTTCCCAAGCCACATCCGGGACACGTCGTGGTAGTTTCCAGGCCGAAAATTGGATAAAGAAAGGTTGGTGTCACGTTCATTTTTGTTTTATTTTACAACTAAGAACAAACAATGGTGAAATCCGACAATGCAGTTCCGTGTAAATGTGTTTCAGCGTCCCCTTTAGCCCAAAATTTTGTATGGAAAGTTATTTTCTTTCTTTTGATTCGTGTTTCCCCACTGAGCATCGGACCAACTTTCCCCAAAGTGCGAAAGATTTTATCCCATATCTGTCAAATTAAATGGAATTTGATACCATTTGACGATGAAAATGATTAAAAGACCCTCAATAAACGTTCCTACACAGAAAAAAACATCTGAGTATTTACTCGTAAACGATTCATGCCCAGTTCGTCCTGTGTGGTAGTTTCCAGCTCATCGTGGTAGTTAAGTGATACAAAACATTTTAGTGGTTGCTTGTTTTGCATGACAACTCTCGAATTCGTCAATTAATTGCCACGGTAAACAATTAAATCACATTTTAACTCCATGAAGAAGCAAAGCTGAAGACTCAACATATTCGATGTAATGCGTGACAGGTGGAGATCATGTCCTGAACTACCAAACAACATCTCTTGAAATCTAAAGCAAAAGAAGGTCATCAGTTGAGTCCCGGTGGACCAAGCAACAGACAAAAAAATGATATTAATTATTTCGTCACTCGCTACGTTGTTCCATGTTCAGTCAACTTTAAGATAAAATGGCAGGCTAAGACTACTGGCCCAGAGTATCGTTAGTACTTGCGCTTCAGAAAAAAGAGGAATATCCTTGGGTTGGGTCACTTTTGATATACATGTTAGTGCGACTATGAACGGGCATGTTATTTGATAATTAAAAAGCATAGTTATTCAAAAACAAAATATGTGAATATCCCTTCTTTTCATTCTTCTCATCATTCAATAGCCCACTAAATTTAAAATTCAGGCAGTCGACATTTGTTATCTGACAAAAGGTTGTTTGAAAAGGTCTCTGTAGGAATAAGAGGGGTATTCAAGGTTCAGTCCGCACACCCTGTCTTTAAAAAATGAAGTAGCCCCTGAATAGAAAACATCTGCTGATGCGAACTACTACTAAATTCCTACAAAGTCTTGGAAACTACCACAATAGCATTTTAACTACCACGATGATCTGGAAACTACCACGCAGGACGAGCGGGGCATAAATTGTCTACGAGTAAATGCTCTGATGTTTTTTTCTGTGCAGGAACGTTTATTGAGAGTCTTTTTATCATTTTCATCGTCAAATGATATCAAATTCCATTTAATTTGACAGATATGGGCTAAAATCTTTCGAACTTTGGGGAAAGTTGGTCCGATGCTCAGTGGGGAAACACGAATCAAAAGAAAGAAAATAACTTTTCATACAAAATTTTGGGCTAGAGGGGACGCCGAAACATATTTACACGGAACTGCATTGTCGGATTTCACCATTGTTTGTTCTTAGTTGTAAAATAAAACAAAAATGAACGTGACACCAACCTTTCTTTATCCAATTTTCGGCCTGGAAACTACCATGACGTGTCCCGGATGTGGCTTGGGAACAAATTTGCGTTAACACAATTTCGTGGTAGTTCCTAGGTTTACCACCCGTGTAAAAGGGGTTGCCTTCATGTTAACGTAAAAGAGAAACGGAGAGTTCAATTGTCATAAAACTTTTGAATCACTTTCATCTTATATCACAGCTGTTATAACAGCTTCAAACTAATTAAATATGTAAGGATGACATATTTGAGGAGTAAAAGTGTGACTTTGAAATTCTGACTTCGTCGGTGCAAGATCTACCAGTCATTTTGAAATGGCATAATTTTCAGAGTCTCGAAAAAGCCTTGAATTAATTTATGGAATTAAAATTTTGTAACAGCGATGTTTACTTTCTGAACAGGCGCAAAAATGTGCATGTGGCCACTTATAACAGAGAAAATGAATAAAAACATATGTAAAAAAGAAAAAAAAGGTAAAAAAACAATAACAATAATTACTTGGGAAAAATATCTGAAATGGCTTATTTCGACCCCCTGAATATCACCACCACCGCAACGTCCGTCGTGCATTCAATTAATAACCACATCTTGAATATAAAATGAGCCGTGATATGTGATTTCCAACAATGTGGTATGTGCGACCAGCAAAGCCTCAGATCAGCCTGCGCATACGCGCAGTCTGATCAGAGCCTTTGCTAGTCGCTTGAATATTCTATGAGTGTTAAGCTACTGACTGAACATTATTTGGAGTTTCTAAGCTTAAAAGGAGACTGCACAAGCTCGTCTGAGTCTACACTTGTCAAAATGCCACATTGTTGGAAATCATGTGTCACGGCTCAAATCGTGCCTTCGATGTCTTACATCCATATTATTGCATGACATGACAGGTGTGGAAATCTACAGGATATGACAACACCTGTCAAGATTTGGAGAAATCATCATTCATTGCTAATTGTCAGTTTCACGTGAAAACGCATTGTTAGGTATTCGGACATTTAAGGCCCTGACCAGAATGTGTATCCACGCAGTCAGAGCAGGATAATCTTTGCCAGCACCAAACTCGCTCCCCATATTGGGCTGATCGGGTGGGCGAATATTAAGGTTGGTATGTGGTAAGTTGCAAAAAAGTGCTAAATGGTCTTTTCGAGCTAACCTATCATCACTAATTACATTCATAATCATAATTTCAAGGTAGTTTTCTTAAGGTAGTACCGGACTCACCAGCATATGTCCAAAAAGTTACCATCTTTTGACATGTTAAAAAATAGCTCAAAACTCATCTATTTTGACAAAAAATAACAGGACCTTACCGTGCTTTTTAAAAAGGTATTAAACTTTAAAAATCGTAAAATATGAGTTTTTCAAAATATCAATTTCACATATTTTAAAAAAGTTGAAAGTGAGAAATGCCATATTTTTTCCTGGGAATACGCTACATGCTATTGGCTAATAAAAGAATACAAAAAACAGCGAAAAAAATGCACGTCGCTTATTTTTTAAGCAAAAATCCATTTTGTAAAAAAACATTTAGGCCAAAAAATCGTTTAAATCTATAATAAAAAATGTCTCACAATGTAACTACAGAAACAAAAAGCTTATTAATTTGAAGGAAATTTTGCATAGAAACATATAATTAATTAAAAAGCATATGTCACCGTGCTCGTTTTTTCTTTTTTGTGCTATTTTCTTTTTTTACCCCTGAAATAAAAACAGGCATGGAGTGCCATACCTGCTTCATTGTTTAATTTAGGTCCGTGTGCGTAGACAGCGTATTGTTTGAGTTGATGTCCGTGTGCAAAAAAAAAGCCTATTATTTGTCTACTTCTCATTTGGCACGTTCCAGGACCCCTTAAGACCTTTATAAGTGCGTGCGTGTGCGCGCTTGTGTGTGTGCCAAAATGAGGGTGAGTGTATGAGAGAGAGAGAGAGAGGGCAATTCACGTGCTGATGATTCATAGCATTTTTATGATGCTTTTATTCTTTTCTTTTTTTCTTTACTTTACGTACAGTATAAGTATTCTGGATTCGTTACTAAATTGACGTCATCAGCAGTAACGGGTATAGAAGTGTCGTCAGTATGACGCAAGTCTTTGATCTGGAAAAAGGTTCTATTTCGAAAACGTTGTTGCAAGTGTTCAATCGAGAAAATGACCTTATGCAATAATGGTTTTCTGATACACTATCATCTGCTAGACCCCTCAGGGGTAGTCATAACCCTCGCCTTTCATGTTTGGGTTTCAACACCACCCTGGTGTTCTAGCAGGTGGTATTGCATAGAAAATCACGTTTGATCCCAATATTGAAGTTATTAAACGAGCTGTAAAAAGAGATGAAATGCGAGGCTTGTCAAGAATTTTGTCACTTTTTCGTGACAAGCTTGATAAATTTAATAATACAGGAGCACGACTGTTAGGTTCTATTTATTGTATGACCCTAAAACTACTTTTAAATCGCGTTTAGAAATTGTGTGGAACTATGCTTTGATGTTGCCATATAATTATATGAGAAACCATTACGGACGTCATTACAAAGCGACGTGATAGCGTTACCAAAATTTGTAAACCACTAGTGGTACATGTCATTATATCACTCCCATGAAAAACACAAACGAACAAATAAATAAGTAAACAAACAAACAAGCAAAAGGGCCCAAACCAGGGACTACTTGGTCTCAAGTTGAACATTCTACCAATGCGGCAATGAGTAAAGAAGAGATGATACACGAGTTTAGTTCTTTTCACAAAGGCAATTAGTTAATGCTAAGACAAGCATGCATATGTGAACGGCCATATTAGATTATTCACAGCTCGCATATATATATATATATATATATATATATATATATATATATATATATATATATATATATATATATATATATATATATATATATATATATATATATATATATATATATATATATATATATATATATATATATATATATATATATATATATATATATATATATATACAAAATAAGCCTCAGTCAAAAAACTCCCCACTGGCTAGCTTAAAATAGCAAAAAGGCACGCCCCAGCATTTGGCGAGCGCTCTCACAGTGTCCAATACGTTGCTCTTGGGTTTCACCCAAGCTAAACAAATGGAGCCCTTCCACCTGCGACGTCATATTTACAAAGATAATGGACTTAAGAAGCACAGTGGCTCAGCAATTCTTAGAGTGTTAAACTAGGGATCGAAGGATTATTAATTTGTGAATCACCAGAGTCAAAGTGTGTGTCATGGGGCAACACACTTTATCAGCTAATAGTACTATTATGTGGGGTAATTTTTCACAAAAAGCACCTTCAGCCTACAAATGGGTTATAATCATTAAAATAAATTAAATCATCCACTCACGCGCCTGCGCGCGCACACACACATGTATGTACATACATTGAATAAACACACGCGTTCAAAATGCTCATGGACGTTCATAAGTTGAACACACACACACACACACACACACACACACACACACACACACACACACACACACACACACACACACACACACACCTTTAGTATATTGTGTTGTATGAAATCCCTACTATCATTTTGACATTGTCCTTTTATTATAGATATACATTTCCTTTTTGGGAGGCTCGGCAACATTTGGTCAAAATAGTCAATTTAAGTGCTAGCTCGAAGGTAATATCATATCATTCATATATTTGAAGAGCAATAAAAATCTTCAACGTGTCCATACAACCATTTAGATCTTGCTTGACGTTTAACCCTTAAAATGCCAGGACAGCATTTTAAAAGTCGTCTTCTGCGTCATTTGTTCGTACATTTTAAAAACCACTGCTGCAAACAAAGTGGCTCCAGATCAGAATTCTGATCAGAATCTGCTGTGTTTACCTTTCATAGCAGAAATGTGTATGTTTTGTTTTAGGCCACTTTAGCAGACGACATTTAGTGTACATTTTCCCTGTCATGTTAAGGGTTAGCTATTTAGAATACTTGTTGGTTTGCATAACATTACAAGATGTTATCTTCGAGCTAATACAATGTATTTACTCCTATCCAATATTGTGACAATTTAATGCTCTTTGCAGATAGTTTATTTGTTTACCCTTTAGGCAACGATTTCGACAAGTTGCGAGGCACGCAATCCTAAAAATTCAGTTTTGGAATGCCAACTCTACCGTTAAGACGATAATTTTCATAGTCTGGATTTTACCAACTATTTTTATAAAATTTAAACATTTCTTTAGTTTGGATATCACCAACTGAGAACATTTGTCACTGGAACTACCAGCTACATGTACTGTTGTTTATAATTATTGTTATTGAATTTGAAAACCAATTAAAAAGGAAGAAACTTTCATTAGACTTGTCTCCTGTTACTACAACGCAGAAAACTCATTAGAACCGACAAATCACCTCATTAAAATTGGTGGAGAATCCGGGTAATGACTTTTTAGCTCATTCAACGACCCTGTACCTCTCCTGCTAAGTGAGTGAATTCCCCCAAGGACTTTTAATTCGGACATATAAGTGAAATATGGCGTCATTTCAGGATAACAGGAGACGTCACAATTGGAAGAGATTCAATAATCGGATGAACAATGCATACCAGTTTCGACGGAGTTCACCATACTTTGATCCATACTCCCAGAACCCGCTTGTTTTCTGTGTGATACTAGATACAAGTATGAACATTACAAAACATAAAAGTGCGTCACAGAAGCGTAGGGATGAACAACGACGAGAACTATTTAATTCAAGAAAATCAGTGTGTGCCAGTATGCCATTCAGTGACTTATCAAATAATGATTTGGCAAAAGTCATGCCAAAACGTTTTCCATGTAAGCGGGACACAGACATGATTCGGGCCTCTAACCTGGATCCTAAATCTTCAAAAATCAATAAGTTGACGTCAGACCTGGAGCAGACACAGACCACCATTGTACGTTTGGAAAATACCTTGGCTGAGGAGCGGAAATCGCTACGTATCGCGGAGGAGCAGGCCATACTGTCTACGGAACAGATCACCAAACTGAGGGCTGAAGTAAATATGGCAACAGCTCTCAAGGAAATGCGCGAGGAGACAATTGAAGAATTAAAGACCAACAACTCATCATTGAAACAACAGCTCGATGCGTCACTAAGAGAGTGTCATGGATTAACACTTGAATCGGAACATAAACTCAAGTTGCAAAATCAAGAGATTATTCAGAAGCTAATTCGAATCCAAGAGCTAGAAAAACAATTGCATGATAAGGATTCTTCTTTAAACTGTACTAAGTGCGGTGAAAGTGAATGTAGTCCGAATAACTGTGCTGCTCTTTTCAATATTTGCAAAAACTGCTCAAAGAGAGGTCACTTCACCAAACTGTGTAATTTCATATGTGCTACGTGTGGGGACGCCGAGTATCACAGAAGAGAACACTGTCGAGCCGTTGCCTATTCATCAAAGTGTCAAGCTTGTGGTATTCAAGGGCACTTTCAGGGTACAAAAGCTTGCCCAGGTAAAGGCTCGTACTGTGCTCGGAGAGGACGTCGCCGTTAGCCATCTGGAATTATATGTACATTTATAAATATTTTGGGTTAAGCAAAATTATATATTTTTTTTTTTTGTTGTTGTCAGGCTACTTAAGCGTTATATTCACATTTCAACATCACGCTACGTGCCATTTCTAACAAAAGTAATTTAAATATTTGCACCATATTTCAAATTGATTATTCAACTATAAGATGCGTTTTAATTATTTTCAACTTTTTTCTCTCTTCTCGTCGTATTTTGTGTGACGAGATTTGGCTTGTTTTCATTGCCAAACATATTTTAACATTTCTGGCGATCTTCGCAACATTTTAGTTAATTTTCTCTATTGTGACATTTTTTTCAGCTTTGGGGACCAAAGCTTTCGTGGAGCAGGGGTTTATTATGTGGGGTAATTTTTCACAAAAAGCACCTTCAGCCTACAAATGGGTTATAATCATTAAAATAAATTAAATCATCCACTCACGCGCCTGCGCGCGCACACACACATGTATGTACATACATTGAATA
Organism: Loripinus fragilis; assembly: GCA_964019695.1. Classification (NCBI taxonomy): domain Eukaryota; kingdom Metazoa; phylum Mollusca; class Bivalvia; order Lucinida; family Lucinidae; genus Loripinus; species Loripinus fragilis. The sequence goes on from OZ026527.1 coordinate 37,717,282, forward strand.
AACACACGCGTTCAAAATGCTCATGGACGTTCATAAGTTGAACACACACACACACACACACACACACACACACACACACACACACACACACACACACACACACCTTTAGTATATTGTGTTGTATGAAATCCCTACTATCATTTTGACATTGTCCTTTTATTATAGATATACATTTCCTTTTTGCGAGGCTCGGCAACATTTGGTCAAAATAGTCAATTTAAGTGCTAGCTCGAAGGTAATATCATATCATTCATATATTTGAAGAGCAATAAAAATCTTCAACGTGTCCATACAACCATTTAGATCTTGCTTGACGTTTAACCCTTAAAATGCCAGGACAGCATTTTAAAAGTCGTCTTCTGCGTCATTTGTTCGTACATTTTAAAAACCACTGCTGCAAACAAAGTGGCTCCAGATCAGAATTCTGATCAGAATCTGCTGTGTTTACCTTTCATAGCAGAAATGTGTATGTTTTGTTTTAGGCCACTTTAGCAGACGACATTTAGTGTACATTTTCCCTGTCATGTTAAGGGTTAGCTATTTAGAATACTTGTTGGTTTGCATAACATTACAAGATGTTATCTTCGAGCTAATACAATGTATTTACTCCTATCCAATATTGTGACAATTTAATGCTCTTTGAAGATAGTTTATTTGTTTACCCTTTAGGCAACGATTTCGACAAGTTGCGAGGCACGCAATCCTAAAAATTCAGTTTTGGAATGCCAACTCTACCGTTAAGACGATAATTTTCATAGTCTGGATTTTACCAACTATTTTTATAAAATTTAAACATTTCTTTAGTTTGGATATCACCAACTGAGAACATTTGTCACTGGAACTACCAGCTACATGTATTGTTGTTTATAATTATTGTTATTGAATTTGAAAACCAATTAAAAAGGAAGAAACTTTCATTAGACTTGTCTCCTGTTACTACAACGCAGAAAACTCATTAGAACCGACAAATCACCTCATTAAAGTACATACATTGAATACGCATGAATATTAACTTTTCTGACCAGAATTGCCTGACCAGTATAACTCGGAACGTATTGAGGTGAAACTGGACCAGACGGTCAAAATATATTTGGTCATACAGATGTGTTGATAAATGATATTTTTGTGAACGCGAATACTTGTACGTTTTAAGACAATAAATAAAGATAAACTCTTACTTTTTTAAAAACACTCCATTATCTTTTGACATGGGTCCTGTATCACTTAATGGAAGCAAACCATATATGAAATTTGGAAGAAATCCAATTAAATGTGACTAAGTAAGAGTGACCACGATGGATGCAAACTGATAGACGGCGGCCATTTTGCCGACCATCTTGATTATCATTTGTCGGAAAAAATCCATATTTGAATTTGAATCAGAGTTGATGCAAGCAATCCATATATGTTATTTGGAAGAAATCCGATTGAAAATGACTAAGGTAGAGTGACCACACCAGCAGAAGGACGGACAGATGGACGGACAGACAGATGGAAAGACAGATGGACGGACAAGCCGAACACAATAGAGCTCCGCCAACTCGTTGGCGTGGACCTAAATATATACTTGGTCATACAGATGTGTTGATAAACGATACGCACGTTTTTGTGAATGCCAATACTTGTACATTTTAAGGCAAAAAATAACGATAACTCTTACTTTTATAAAAACTCTGGGTTATCGTTTCCATGGGTCCCGTACTACGTTAATGCACATGCGACAACAAGTCTACTGTCGTAAAAGGCAGATTCCATTCATAAAAAAAACTTAGCTAAGATGCGTGACCGTTGAGATAATGATGAAAATGACAGAAAAAATGGGGGTTTCAATAAGGATTGGACAACGGACCTCTCACGTGCGATGCGAGTGCGATATCAACGGGGTCACTTTTGAGTTTGTCACAAACTGCTATTCCCATTTGATCATACGAAGACCATAAGGGTACACTCTGATATTCCACACCATTACTTTCTAAGGTCGAAGCAAGGCCTGAACTAAAACCCGAAAGCTTATTTGAGCCGTGACATGTGATTTCCAAAAATGTGGCATTTTGATATGTGTAGACTCAGACAAGCCCGTGCAGCCTCAATTTAAGCTTAGAAACTCCAAATGATGTCCAGTCAGTAGCTTAAGAGTCATAGAATACCCAAGCAGCTAGCAAAGGCTCTGATCAGACTGAGCGTATGCGCAGGCTTGTCTCAGCCTTTGTTGGTCGCACATGCCACATTGTTGGAAATCTCATGTCGCGGCTTATTTTATTTTACTCAATGATACTGCAAGTTCACGAAAACTCATGGTGTCTTTGTATTGAACAAAAAATAGGGTCACCATTCACCTATCCCCTAAGTGCCTTCTGAGATTGGCATAATATTGTTCATTGACCCCCCTCCCCACCCCCATCCCGACCCTAATGATTCATGCGCGGAGCCAGAGGGGGAGGGACAGGGGGTCCGGACCCCCTCTGAAAAATCACAAAAATATAGGGGGTTTCTTAGCAATACTGGCCCGGATCCTCTGAAAATCACAAAGCTACCAAGCCAGCATTCAATGTTGGGTCATCATGGGCACGCCAGCGAAACGCCATTTAATGGCGTTTCGCTGGCGGGCCGAAGATGGCTCGCTTGTAGCAGTGGTATTTGAATCCCCCCCCCCCCATCTACTAAAAAAATAATAATAAAAAAAATTGTCAAAGTTGGACTCCCTCTGAGAAAACTTTCTGGATCCGCGCATGCGCTTTAGAATCAAGATCTTTAGAGGATGAAGCTTGTGAATAACTCCGAATCCGGAAAGGGCATGTGGAAGCAAGTTGTAAATATTAACAATTGGTATTTTGACATTTATTCGCAGGATAAATACAACATTTGAGAGTTCTAAAAAGACAAAATTTTATTTCTCAGCTTTTTAGCTTTTACGAGGAGGTGAAAGTCCATGCTTTCTAAATTTGCAAATTTTGGGACATGTTGATAACATTTGCAAACATCAGATTATACAAAATGTCCCATCTGATCTGGATCGAAAATGTTTGAAATTTTAATGCTAATTTCTGGAAAATATCAGCAGACGACAAAAAAGACGACAAAAAAAAACTTGTAAAATTATCCATAGTAAAATGGAGTAACCAAAACCCGAGTATTTTCCAATTAACACACATTATAACTTTTATCAGCAGACATTTACACTTACAATGGAAAACAGAATGATCTAAATCTACACTGATTTCAAATCAGGACACTGTCATGTATATCCAGGTTCAGCATACTAAAAGTTAAGCACCTCAAGTAAAGTGGAAATCTCTCAATCAATATTTTATCATTCACCTTTCTGAAGTCGGGAGGAAACTTTTACTGGGGTCATTAATCTTTTCTTGTGGTCACTAGTTGGATTCCTGCTATTATTAGCAATTTATTATACGGTTAACCAAATGGGGCATAAACAGATTTCTTACATAAGCAATGGTGGAGTCCATAAGTCTGATGAGATAGCAGAAGAAGAAAAGGTATTTGAGAGGAAGAATAGAGTTGGTTAAAAAAACATCAATATTAATAATATAAAAAAACATCTATATGAATAAAATCATATCTCATCAGACTTTATAAGTCTAGGTTCAGTTTTACGAGCGTATTTGGGGACGTCCTATGCGAGAAATTTTCGGTACGCATCACATCAGCGAGCAGAGATTTCTCAGGCAGACTCACCAGAGCCTTTGCTGCTCGTATTTACAAAGTGTGGGTGTAGATAAAAACATAGATATAAATTTAGACACCTAGCGTCGCTGGATAAGTAGTCAGCAATTTTTAAGAGGGGAGAGATGATCCAAGCAAATACCACTAAAAGAGGACCATCATCGGCCGGCCAGCGAAACGCCATTTAAATGGCGTTTCGCTGGCGTGTCGATAATGGCCCAAAATTGAATGCTAGCTTGGTAGCTTTGTGGGTTTTATTTAGGGGATCCGGACCAGTATTGCTAAGAAACCCTAATTTTTTTGTGATTTTCCATTGGGGTTCGGATCCCCTGTCCCCCCTCTGGATCCGCCCATGCTAGAGGCATTTGCGCATATGTGATTAGTATCGAAATCTTGTGCACTAGCCCATATCAACAGTGGAGAGTGTCCTGAATATGAATGAGGGTGAATATGAATGAGGGTCAAAGCAATATTGTTCGCTGGTGCAGTTAGATGCACTCTGTGCAGTTGACAGTCGGCGAGACATTTATATTGCACCAATTATGCTGATTATGTGGTTTCATTAGTGTGATGTCCTCAATAATTCCCACATAATGCACCAGTCCATCGATATTCGATTTTTGGATTGACATCAACTAATTCATCCATATACAATACAATACAATACAAAACTTTTATTGGCAACTAAACATTCTGCCATGCTTATGGCCAACAAAGTATACAAGTGGAAATGTTTCTCTCCAAAAGGAGTAATGTGCATACTCACTCCGCTCCCTCCGCAAAACGATTCCAGAAAATCGTAGAACCGGCGTATTATAGCGATGCGTTAACGTCAGTTGTACGTTCCTCCGGAGACGTGTTTTGTAGATACATCAAAACACCCAGGACCGCTAGAATAATGCTATTGGCTTTTTGGTCTTTCCCCAGGGCCCCAAAAAAATGTGGAATTGAACAAAAGGGAACAAAAGGTCAAATACCATTTAATTTAAATTACAAAGTCAATTTCAAAGATTTTTAAACCAAATTTCGAGAACCTTCTCACAAATGAAAGATATATAAACCCAAATCAAGACATGCTGCCTATGGCGTTATGTTTTGCAGTTCAGCTTAATATGCTATAACTAGAATATGGTATATAAGAGGAACGATTATGTGAAACCAAACATGCATCATATATTTCAGTAATGTTTAGGTGTAGTGTAACTAGAGCATTCTTCAATAATTACAGATAATTTCCACGCCAAATTTGCCTACCAAAACAAGTCCCAATACGTTTTTTCAAAGACGAAACAGAAATGAAGAGCTGTCGTCGATGTTATCCTTTGAAATCTCTCTTCTGTCGTCGACAGCATGCGTTGAAGAAGTGATCTGCCAGCAGAGACATCAATTTTTCAGACTCCTGGTCTCTTCGTGGGCATGTAGTTCGTTATTAAACGGAACTTTGCGGCCAAACTTTACATAAATGCTGGTGAATAATTGTAGTTTTAAGTGTGACTAAGTGATTATAATATATTTTGTTTCCTAGACGTTCGGCTGGAGCAGAAAGCTGTTTTATATGCAATTTTCTTGAAACTCCGGTGTTGAAGTGCTGATAAAAAGCTTATTTATGCATGAAACAGGCTCAGATTGCTGCTGCAGTATCTCCAAACACTTAGCACCTTCTCCATTACCAGTGGAGGCCCACAGATTCGTTTGTTGAACTTAGCAAACAAAAATATTCACCTACCCTTTTCCTTCCAAATTTACCGCTATCTGTCGTCGAAACGGTAATCTGTCGTCAAAACAGTCGGTTGTACGATGTGGCTTAGCTATGAAATACTTCATAGAATATTCAAGCGACTAGCAAACGCTTTGATCAGATTGCGCGTTTTCGCATGTTGGTCTGAGCCTTAGCTGGTCACATATACCACTTTGTTGGAAATCTCATGTTAATATATTACATAGGAATGTCTAAATTAGGAACATTTCATGAATGATCAAAGGCGATTTGATTATATTACGTTAATTGAACCTCCGGTTCCGAGAAAATGTGTTTTCGGGGGCAGAAACAATCTAACCCGCTTATTTAAATCAATTTGGGATACACTAGTTTTAAAGCTGGAATATGGCGTCTTTTAAAACTATTTTAATAACTTAAAATATCAGCTTTACCATATTACTGCAGGACAGCTGAGTAATCTGTAGAATTATGTACACCAAATAAAACTGCTTTTGTGTGGATTGCACATACAGGCTGATCGGATCCTTTGTTGAATTCTAGGCTCACACTAAAATATGCAATTATTATAATATTGTCATATCGAGGCCCAGTGAATATCTTCTATCAATGACCGACCGGTGACCGCAGAATGGCAGCATACCGTTATACGTATAGTCTGAAAACCAAGCACACAATTACACCATACCACTCAAAGCCTTGCGTAGTCATCGTGACTAGACACACATTGATTGATTGATTTTGGTATTGCAGATTTGCATTTTAACAACAACAACAACAACAACAACAACAACAACAACAACAACAACAACAACAACAACAACAACAACAACAACAACAACAACAACAACAACAACAACAACAACAACAACAACAACAACAACGCAAGGTAAATATGCATTTGAAATACACAATAGCAATGTTCTATGGCTTGCTAACCAATACTAAGAATAACACAAAAGAGAGAAAGTGATTCCTCTTATTTCTATTGTGGTCCATTGCACTGGCTGCACTAAGTGTATAAGTATTAAAAAGTAAGTGAGTTTGATCAGGAAATACCACAATCCCACACTGCAACCCAACCCACGAAATCGTGAGGAAGAGCCACATAACACTAACAGTACGACAAGTAAAGCAAGGTAACCAGCTTCCATTTCCTCGTCAAGATGATTGCAAAACTAGAAAGCACACAAGGTTATGCATATCAAAACAAAAGACCAACTACAGAACCCCCACAAACAATGCAAGTTTCATAAAACAATGAATCAACAACAACAACATAACCACTGCCTAAGAACGGACTACAGCCTAAGCCTCTGAGTGTGTGTGTGTTGGGGGTGGGGGTGGGAGGGCTTTAAAGCATTTTAATGGCGCAAAAATTTCTCCCTAGATTCCGTTTTTATTATAACCCCAAAAAAATGTTTAGCTCTCACACTTAATCAAATCAGTTATGAAAAATGACCGTAAAAACCCCTTAAAACTTTCAAGCTCCATTATATAAGGAAATAGTAAAACGTATCACGAAACTGTACAAACATACATTACAAAACAATCTTGCTAAAATGTTATATTATCAGCAAGTTTAATGTTGGGATCTCTTCATGTTTCTGATATCACTAGGGAGCTCGTTCCATAGAACACAACCATTATATCCAATGGATTTCTTTCGAAATCTTTTGACTCAAGGAAGAGAAAAAACACCCAGTTTCCCTAAATATAGTTCCATATGAGTGTATGGAACTTGCTGGAATATAATGTTCGACCATATAATTTGTAGATTGACCCGTCTAAACCTTTAAACATTATTTAAAAATAAAATCTGGTCAACTCTTTTTAAAATAGGTAATCAGCCAAGAGACTTGAAAACTTCTGAGCCTACATGTACCCTCGAATCCAAGTTAAGGACAAACCATATTATTTTATTTTGGGTAACCTATTCAAAGTTTTGGATAAACCAGGATGCTATTTAAAAGAGCATGCGCAGTCAAAATGATACTGTATGAATGACATTACTGAAAGCTTTTTGGTTGTAAAATTAAAAAAAACTCCGTTTTCTATATCAAATCTTCAATCTTACAATTGTCTTTTGAAGGAACCATATTAGCACCAGAAGTGCATTGTTCTAACACTACCAACACCCAAGTATTTAACATTATTTTTAGCTTTAAAAGCATTGCCTTTGCAAATAATACTTACAACTGATTGTGACTTTATCCTAGATCTGGATTCAAACAGTATATATTTTGTTTGCCTAAATTCAGAGAAAGTTTATTGCCGACCAAGCATTCATCCACACTCTAAAGTTCATTCTGTACCTGAGTTTCAATGTTTGATACACAATAATCTTTTACTAAAATTGTAGAATTATCTGTATACATAAGAAGTTTGTCACTGACAGTATCGGAAGCATCATTGACATACATGAAAAATAAAAGTATTGATCAATGGGGAGCACTACATGAAATATTTGCATGTGAGGATAAAGTTCCTAATACGATACATCCATTAGCTGTTGGCGATCTGAAGAATATGACGGAAACCATCTGGAAACATCTTGACTGAGACCAAGAGTTTCCAGTTTCATAAGCAAAATTTCATGGTCAACGGTGACAAACAATTTTTTATTGTCTAATAAAACCATGCCAACAAAATGTCCCTGGTCCGTTTGAAATGTAATAAAACCTAATAAAAGGGTTAAATATGTATCAGTAGAAAATTGATTTCTAAACCCCGACTGAAATTTATTAGAAGTAAGTAAAAATGCAAACATCAGGAATCGGTACAATTAAGCACCACACCTGACCCAGGACACAACATGGGAAAGTGACAAAACACAAGATAAATTCAAATACAAGCAAGCCAAGAGGTCAGCTCTTTCCCAGCAGTTGACCACAAGGCTGCAATTAAAAGACAAGAAAGCATAACAAGCACAAAACATAATTAACAAAAATGATCCACAAAAGAAGCACCGCCTTGGAACGGTCAGTAAACAATATTTTAACTGGAAGGCTTAACATGCTTCACGGTATCAACCTCACCCTAAGTTCTGATGTGGATCAAGACAGATATATGTTTGGTTTGCATGGAAGATACTTAAATTATCCATTAATTATCTCCTAGAACATAAAAATCAAGAAATAAAAAGTAGATAAAGCAAAGATAATGACTCAACACTCACAGTATATAAAACGGAATACTGGAGTAAAATAAATCCAACAATTAAACCCCTGTGGACCTGACAAAAGCCAAAGCATCAGACCCCAACCATCTCATCTATAGATAAGTCTTTAAGTCAGAACCATCATAGAGTCTGAAGTCCGACCCGCTGGTGTGCAATTAAAGAGGAAAGCAAAGTTGCCAACAGTATTTGGGTTGACCACCAAACATGCAGTCTGTTGCAATGCATTAATGTTATAGCCAATCTTTTTATAATGAGAAGTAAGTAAGGTTGCAAAGATCAGGAATAGATACAATCAAGTACCAATGGCTACCAATGGAAAAGTGACAAACTCACAGTCAGACACCACAAACGAGAGCAAAGAAGTCCTTTCCCAGCAGGTGACCAAAAATCACATATAAACAGACGCGTACAAAGACATAGTAAACACAAGACAGAAAAAAACATAAAAGATCCACAAAAGAAGTACCGCCTTGGAACAGTCAGCAAAATATTTTATTGGAGGGCTTAAACTGGTTTTACGGCGTCAACCTCACCCTTAAAACAGATGTGGATCAAGACACATAGATATTTGGTTTGCACGAAAGACCCCTAACTTATCAATGCATCATCTCCTAAAACATATAAATCAAGATATAACAAGGAGATAAAGCAAAGCTAAGGACTTAACAGTTATAACAAGGTTATAAAGCAAAGATACGGACTCAACAGTATAACAAGGAGATAAAGCAAAGATAAGGACTCACCAGTATAAAAAGGAGATAAAGCAAAGATAAGGACTCAAAATAAATCATTTTAATAAACTGCGCTGAAAAATTATTTATTAGAGCCTTCTTCAATTTATACAATAAGTCACCATAGAATTCAGGTTCCAAAAGTCCTTGGCCCAAGAGAGATTATACATACACCACCGCCGTGACAAGAACGGTATTTGTGCCATATATCAAAGCCCGACATTTGAAACTCACACATCAAGCCAAGTTCCTTTGATGCAGATACAAGCAGCTCTCGTGCTCCTAGCAAGAATACGCAGTTCGCCAAGTTTGGAAAATACGCTTATTAACAATATGCAAAACACCAACGCGGCAGCTTCACATTGGACCAGGTCAAGGATGAATGCCACCACACAATAATAACTATACAGGTAGTAAATTATGTCTTCTATATTGGAAGTGATATACCAGGTTCTGCTTCTTGTCAATAAACGAAGTTCTAAAAAAATCAAATGCCAAAAACTCACTGTAGGTTGTACTATGGAGAGGAGGATGGGGTAATTTGACAAGACCTCTAGAGCCAATAGACTAAAGTTAAATAAACCTTTTAAGCACTTTTTAGATCAAACATTCGACATACTGAACGTTGTTTGCAAAACTAATCTCCAGGCAAATTCATTGATCCATTAAATAGAGGTCACGGTAAACTATTTTTTTCTTTGGAGGTTACTGGTCTATTATTCCAAACTTTCATATTCATACACACATATCGAATAGTCTTTAAGATATTTTAAAAGTCAAACCACTGAAAAATCAAAATAGGCCAAAGTGACTTCTTTAATTGAAGGCAAACATTTGGTTATACTAACCCATTACCCCAAACTATCATGTTCATGCTATGCAAAATAACTTAACCGTTTTATACGGAGTTATCTACCATTGAGTGTGTACAATGTATTTTTACCCAACAAGCCCAGCTCACACCGTAGCAAGTTGTCGTTCGAGCTAGAGTTTTTGAATGTCGATATCATCTTCAGTTTCACTAAGTATGGCTACAATAAAAATGATAGGGCTATACCTAGGGTCAAGTATAAGATCTTCCAGCACCCAAGGAAGACCCATGACTTTAAGAAAAATTGTACAATATTTCCGAATTATGAAGTCATATTGACCTTGTTATCAACAATTTAATACAATAAGTTGCAGTTCCCATTTTAAGTATTTATGAACTTGAAACCGTTGATAAAGTAACCAGGCCTACGACAACAAATTAAACAAAGGCGTTGTCATCTAGCAACATTATAACAATTCCTTTAAAGTCACGACATTATAAGGATTACGCAGAGGCGAAATCAACCAACCTACTTTGCACACTCACATTCAGAACAATAGTATGAGTAAAACTTTATTGGTCTTTTAGGAAGACCAAATTGTCCTTTTAGTATTTTCTATATCGGCAACCAGTGCAGACACTGCTATTAAAGTCTCCTTAAGCCATCTCCCTTTTATTATGACAAACATGTTCGTTACCTCGCATTTAATTCATTTACTTTATTTATGGAGCCGTTTGAACTTTTTTGCTGGCATTAAGTCAGGATGCGCACACCTACGCTAAGTGGCAAAACATACCAACGTTTACCATTGAATTACACGTCGGGCGGTTTGTAATTACCATGAGGAAATGAAACTGCCACAAGAATTAACTGCACAGTATTTTTGTTGCTTCTCTTTATTTCGATATTAAGATTGTTGCAACGTGCAATGGTAACCTTCAGGTTTTGAGTTTTACTTGATGGTTTCACGCCAAAACGCGACCGGTTTACGATAATTTTGTTAGATTTATAGAATTATATATTCATGCTGAAGTCTTTAAGAACTCGCTGAAAACAGTAACAAAATGGTCGACGAAGCCGCTGAGTCGCGTCTGATCATCTTCCAACTTTGTCGTAGATTCAACTGATAATGGGCAGATGATTTTGTAGGTCCTCAATTTCTGAATGGTACATCTTTTAGAAATTATTTATGTAGAGAAATACTAAATCATTTTTCACCCCAGAGCCTTGATAATTGGTGTGAAGCATCCCCTAGCCGTACTCTGACAAGTGTGTTAAAGTTATATCTCCAGGTCCCAAAAACGAATGGTCCTAAAATTAACAAAAGCTTGTAAACGGATACCATAAAATCTTCTTGTTTGAAAATACTGGATCCAGTGTCCTGGTATTGCAAGTACATTGTCATAAATATACTTGAACAATGTATGCCTTGTGCATTCTGACCAATTAATTCTCTGCTTCTACTGAAATGCTTATTGGCATTTTAGAGAAGAACAATTTATATTTGGAAAATATTTTAAAACATATTGTGAAACGATGTATAACGTTTCTCAAGTTAGCACAGTAGATCAGTTAGAATCTGTTTTCAATCTACATGTAGATGTATAGGTTATAGATCATAATATTACAATTATAACGGAATTAAGTGGAACGAGCGCAGCGAGTAAACCAATTAATTTCCTTTTAATTGTAATATATGATCCATGACCTACTTATAGTTTTTCCTTGCTCCTTGAAAATGATCGCATTGACCACTTCACGGATTTACTTAATGATTTAAGTATTACACATATTGACAAAATATGTGATTAAGTTGGACAAATATTCAAATTTCTGTGCAAACTGATTGGTTGTGAAGCACAGGAAGGGGCGGAGTAAACTATAATAATTCATTCTTACATTTTAAGATATTCAGCCAAGGTTAAAAACGTGTTAACAGTTCTTTTCAGGCATACATGTAATGTAATAAGTGCGTTACATTTTCTTCTAAATTCCTCTTGTATAGAGACAGAAAAACTGTAACATATCATTTGCATGTTTGAAAGTTGCTGTTATATATACATAGAACCTGGCCATTTACATATTCATAATAACGCATTTCAAAGATTCGAAAATTCACAGAGGAGTCCAGAAGAAGGGGGCGGATCGTGTGACGCAAAAAGAATCAGACGCGACAATTGGTAGTGTGCAGCCTTATTTTCGCGTTTTACATGAGGGATAGCCAAAAAGTGCGAAACTTCGTAATTCTGACAGAAAATGTGTGATAAAATATTTTATTGTCACCTAGCTTTATGACGACAGACTAACGAGAATGATAACAGATCAACTCATTAACTAAGACACAATCTAACTGCCAACCACCTTGGACTATATTTTAGAGGTACTTCTACAGGTTTTTTTTATATTTTCATTTGCTTAAACTTAATGGACTTTTGAAAGCTATCGCTACTATTAACTTAACTCTTTTTGCATGCTTTTTGTCGTCTGCTGATTTTTTTAAATCTACTTTTTCGATAATTTTCAATATCCACTTTTGGAAAACTGCATTACCTTCATGTTTACCTGCCTTAAAAGATCTTTCAGGAATATCATCTGACCTTGGACTACATTTCAGAGGTAGTATTTATTTTCTATTTTCATTTTTGCGAACATGATGAACTATTTAAAGTTATGGCTTCTCAGCAAATCAATTCGCCATTTGGAAAGCGTTTTCTGTGAAACAAACATGAAAGAAAAAAATATTTCAAGTACAAAACTCGAAAAACCTCACCGTGTCAATACAGAGAAGAAAATTCTCAGCTCTACATTTTATTCATAGTTCAATATACTTGAGGACTTAAAACGTATCAACATAATTTTACATTTTCTCGCAAACGGTAAATGCGATTCAAAAGTAACTTTAAGGGTTTAATTTGAAACTAAAGATTGACATGAATCAGCCGTTAATTGGACAGCATCATAACGTGACGTTGCTGGTGACATCACATGGGTACATACATCACCCAGCGCCATTCTGAAAAGTCAGCTGATACTTTTGGGTTATTTTTTGTTTACACTGTGGCGTGTATGGCGTGTATGAAACCAAAACAAGTAATGAAGTTTATTGACATTTTCTCGTCAATAGTGACTGATAAATTCAATATTTCGAAAATAAACGTAAAACTTAAACATCAGTTAACAGCTCCTTTTCAGAAACATCTCCATAAGTTAACCATATTTAATTTCATTACTGACATCGACTACAGTGAGCCACTTTAGTTACGCACCACTTGTACAATGTAAAATTACTCGGAAAAGAAATGTGATATTTTTATTTTGAGACTACCAACGTAAGGCGCATCTATATTTGCATTAGCCATTTAAATTTCATTGTGATCAGATCAGAAACGAATGAGAGAATTGATCTTTAAGTGCACTACCCTTAAAACACCATTTCACATTGCATTATCTCGAATAAAACTCAGATCACATTGCACTTTTTTCAGGGTCGAATTTCTGCTATGCCAGAGATAAGAGCCGATTTATTCTTAGCAATATCTAAGATTGGAATGTGTTCGTTAACTTCATTACTTTTTTTAAACGTTTTACTATTTTGGTTCCCAGCTGGCCAAGGTCCGAATAAAGGTTGGTTTTAGTCCTTTTTTAAAGTTAGTTAAAATTTCGTATGATTCTGAGTAAACTAGTTATCAAAACACTTCTTTTATAATTTCATTTTAAAAAACCATGTATCCGCCGTTTATTTTCGTAAAAAAATTGATGGATTTATTGGCGTCATGGTGTTGACTTTAGTGATGACGTCACTACTACCAAGGCTATAAGACGTGTTAATGATAAGATGTTTTAGTGCTTTGATACTTCTATGTCAACAAGTGACTCATAATAAAACAATTTGCGAAGAAAAACCTGTTTGATTATTGTAACTGACGTTAAAATGACGTCAAAACGAGCATTTCTTCAAAAAATATCGGTGTTACTAAATTCAACGACCGAAAAAAGGGGGTTTACTTGAATAAAATAATTGTTTTTTGGTGTTTTTCTGTCACATCGATCACCATGGATAATGCCTAGCTCAAAACAAAAATAGAAAATAAAGTCGTTCAGGTTGCACGTGCATTTTTGTCAAAATTGGAAAATTGCCTTTGACGTAGCAGAATGAATCGCATGAGTGATTCCAATATTTTTTATATGTCATCAAACAGATAAAATGTCAATAAATAAATTATCATAGCGAATGTTCAATTCCAGCCTTTTTGTCAAAAAATGTGGGCCCTGAAAAAATGGTGCGTAACTAAAGTGGCTCACTGTACGTACACTAAAAGTATTATGGGGATTACGTCTTAATGTAAATAATGTCTGGAGATGCGTTTTCAGATGGTTAAGAATGTCTTTTAAGTTTACATAAACGTCACTTCCACAATTCAAAAGAAACCCGATTCACGCGTAATGTATCCGTAATCTGGCATCGGCATATAACCTTTGCCTCTGCAAACAAAACCAAGTGAAAAAATTGAAGCTTAATGTTGATCTTTATTGCTTTACCATAATGATCAAAGTGGTGGGATATGTCGGCATATTTTAATAAAGACTATTAATTTTAGCATATCGTATTTATCAACACATTTCGAATCGTTCAGTGATGAATGTGCAATCTTTGAAGAACCCACGGATACACGTCTGTTGGATCAAGAAGCAAAGCTAAAGTGCCCTTCGAAATCGATCACCCTTGTCTTAAAACGACTGTCAGTACCTTAAATTAATTTTACAACCATAGATTTTACGCTAGTCAGACTTTGATATGTTATTGAATCTTTGGCGATGCATGTTCAAAGTCCTCTCGTATAATACCACATTCTTGGATCAATGCATATGGGTGATTCATGAGCTCGTGAACTTTGTCATTTTACCAGCAAATATTTGGGTCAGAACATGATAAATCGGTACCTATCGTAAAAGCAAAAGCGTCTTTTAAACGCATATGCTAACGTGTCCAGTGGGGATAAAGGTCTATCTTCAAATAAATTTGCATCCATTCTCTGTGTATGCGGGCAGTTGGAAGGCTCTAGAGAGTCTCACGGGCGGATCCAGGATTTCTGAAAGGGGTTCATATGTACAAAGGTATGGGGGTTCGGTTTGCTGATTTTATCTAATTTTTCCTAAATATCCCATGAAAATGAAATAATTTGGTCTCTTTGAGACCAAATTATTTCATTTTCATAGGATATTTAAAAAGTGGGGGAGGTAATGGGGGTTCAAACGAACCACCTGAACCACCTCTGGTACCGCCAACTGAGTCTGTGCATTTGCACACGCTCGACTGAGTCTCGTTACTCAATGCGATAAATACCAAAATCTCCTGTGCTGATTCCAATTAAGAAATGATTGCAGCGTCAGGCCAGATTTTTTATTAGTTGATTTACGGGATTTTTTTCAGATTTAGGGTCGGGGGGACGAAAAAAATAAAATAAAAAAGCACTGAAAATGACCAGTTAACTGGTCATTTTCAGAGCTTTTTTTCAGAGCTTTTTTTTATATCTCCAGAAACAGTAAAACTAGTAATAGGTAAACCAACAGTCTATATTAAATCTTTGACTATTTTATCATTTTCCTAAAAATCTGGACAGGACAATCACTTTTTACAGTGTCACTCTCAAAAATACACAGACAGAACCTCAAAAAAAATTTTTTTTTTCAAGGAAACAAATAATATTTAGAGTCGGCGGATAAAATAAAAAAAAAATTTTTTAGAAATTAAATTTTATTTTTTTCTTACTTTCCGGAAAATTACAGTAGGAGGGTTCGTAAATCATCTAATAAAATTTTTCTGGCCTCAATACTGTAGGGAACATTGTATTTTACAGGTCAATTGAAGACAAAGAAACTTGGCTTCGTGCACATGGGTCTTTGTAATTTTCTCCAGCAAATGTTTTTTTTTACTTCTAAAATGAATAAATTCACTGATTAGCATGTGTAGTACCACAAACACCCCTTATATGCCAGTGGGCTTTTCTATATGTGGTCTTCAATTCAATGGGAAGGGAAATTATTACAAGTCGAAATATTCTTCGTAACATGTGTACCTGTCATTGGGCAATAAAATGCGGTCATGTCTCTCCATAAAACACAAATGACCGAACAAACTTCCGTCAGTCATAACTGTTAACTCCCACATATCAGAGGCACGGTAACCTGTAGAATGCATTGCTATAATAGAGAAATATTAGCGAGTTTAATAGCTCACGAAATCACGTTGCATACGTATAGGCGGATGGGATGCATGGCTAGTTCAAACAGAACGCGAAGAAAGATACATTTGATCAATTTTTATGAGATATGCAGACTGGAAAACACTATATTCACAGGAAGGAAACTTTAAAAACAGAATTGTCGGGTCGGATAAGGAAATCTTATGAGGCTCTTTATTCTGTATATGGAGGCAGAACTATCGCATATAACAATGAGTTTTCCTATCAGTTGTTAAATGGGGTAAAATAACGAATTAGGGTGATATGTAGTGCTTCGCTCTGGTCAGGTTGTTCACTTCATGACGAAAAACGTAGACATCATGGTACTCCAACACATATTCTTTGCGAATTATATCTGCTATAAATCATGCACAGAAAATCGAGATGTAGATTACCGATAATTACTTCTTAAATAACTTCTCTGAATCCCTCTATTTCGCTATTATCATCGCAAGAAATGTACAAAATATGAGACCCGTGCATCCACCCATATTAGGGGCGGCAGAGCCAATTACTCAGATAACAATACAGTCCCAGATCACCATTACATAGATGAGAAGTCTGTTCAAGAAAGAGTTATCAGCCTTCTTCGACATAATAATGAGCCGCGACATGAGATTTCCAACAATGTGGCATTTGGACAAGTGTAGACTCAGACGAGCCCCACTGTACTGGACCCTACCAATAATTAACGACTTAACCCACATCGGACATAATGTTATATTGGGACAGGTTTTGATTTGAGGTGACTAACTTTGTCAAAAGCTTCGCTGAGGTCCAACGTAACATGATTGATCCAGAGAATCCCGACCTATTGACCACAATTAGTTTAAGACATAACCTGATTAAACTGCATGGGCAAATCAAACAATGAAGGTCATCTGAGATGTGGCTATATTGTTTTCCATTTACAGACTAAATCGACGTTACACATAGGTCACGGGTCAATCAACTGACAGTGTGTTCAATTGCCAATCGAGCCTGAGTCGTCTTATCGTCACACATTTTATATGTTTTTCTTGCAGGTCACAATGATGCTACCATCCAGTTTTCTCAGTTGTGTGGTGTTACTTGGCTTTGTCATCAGTATTCAGGCAGCTGCTCTTGTTGATCCATACTCTATAGTTCCAAGTAAGTGATAGGACGCGGTGTTATGAGGCTTGTATATTCCCTCTTAAAGTAAGAAATGCGGCAAAGATCAGGAATCGATACAATCAAGTACCACACCTGACACAGAATACCACACCGGAAAGTGACAAAACACAATAAAACATACAAACAAGAGACTAGAGGTCAGCCCTTTCTCAGCAGGTGACCACAAAACAGAAATGAACAAACGCGAAAGCATGACAAACACAAATGACCCACAAAAGAAGTACCGCCTTGGAACCGATCGTAAAAATATTTTACTGGAGGGCAAGCCTTACCCAAACCTAATGAAACTTCATGTGAATTTTGTACATAGCACAGAATGTCTGAAAATCTAATCTATAGTTTAAAACGAGGCGTGATCTTATGAGCAATGTCCATGATCAACGTAATACATGACCAACTAATTAAAAGAGTAACAGAAAAAACGGATTTATTCTTGCCCTCTATAGTTAGTAAGTTCAGTCTATAAGAACCAATACTTGATTTTAACAGTCACCCCTCATACTAACTGCATTGTTGCACGTTGACCTGATGAACGTTGTCTATCTCACGGCGTGTGCCTTTAACAGCTCATCATGACTGGACTATTTGAATGACATCGTCAATGCCATTGAATCGAAACGAAACTCGATAATGACGCCATAATCAAGAGTTTGAAGAGTGAACCAACTTGTAAACTGATAAACAGAATACCAGTTTCGCGTCTTTTGATATAAAGTTTACCAGGCCTGGTAAACTTTTTGTTTATTGTTACTCCCATTGTGGGAGTCTGTAATTGTTCTATGTTTTGTTGTACGTTACTTTATGTCCATTCTAGTATTGCAATCATCTTGATGGGGAAGAGAGAGCTGATTGCTTTGCTTAATTTGTCTTCCTGGTGTCTCGTGATGGTTGAGCGGCTCTTCCTCGCGGTGCCACGGGGTTATCTGCAGTTTGTGATTGCGGTATTTCCTGATCATACTCACTTACTATTTTTGGCTTCGAGAACGCATGTCGAATCACTCGGCAAGCCTCGCGATGTCAATATGCGTTCTTGAAGCCTTGATGGTAAACTTGATGTCAAAAGACATTCACCTACTGTTCTCTATTTATTCCCAAAGAAATACTATATCACAAATTTATGTATCCACTGTGATAACTATGCCTAATCCAAAATTGAGAAGCCATGTATTAGCCATCAACGATCAACTAATTGACTGCTATTGTATTGATCTTTCAGACTGTCCACTAGAGACACATCCTGACTCTGAGACTATGTTCGTCATGAGAAGTCCAATCGGAGAACCTGAACCCAGGACATGTCCTCCAAAAACATATTTTGTTAAAGCTTTGTGTTCTTGTGTCAACAGGCCATTAGACAGTAAGTTGATGGGTTTATCATATTTTGTTAGTTTCCTAACAGTAGGAAGAGATGATATCAGTTATATGCAATCGGAACTGTCTCGGCCAATTCCGTGGAATCAGACCTCAGATGTACACCGAGGGTCTACCTTGATAACGTGACGCTGATGTCACAGAAACCATTCGAATGCAATAAGTTCAATTCAAGTTCGATTTCAGCGAAACAAACGGCTACAGCTTTCCACAAGATGAGCATCATGCTGGGTACCATCATTACTACAATGGTGCCAGAAGTGTTTGGTGAGCTCATGTACGGACAGCTCTGACTCCTTAATGAAAAAAATGGGAGTGGTGTGGTGGCAATGTGTGCCACAGGTATATAAGACACATATACATTATCACTGTATGCGCTAGCTCTAACAACGATGCGTAGTGTGTCTCGGCAATGTTGCGAAATTAAGCAACAGAGAGCTTGATTAGTAGCTGGATGGGTGATCCAGGCATTGGAGCAGGGGTAATTAGGTAGTTGCGATCATTTATGCTGGGTACCATCAGCACTATAGTATCTTACTTTTAGCGTTTTTTCAACACCCAGAACTACAAACCTGAATTGGTATTTGCAAAACAGATAATGATGATAAAAGAAACAGCAATAACCTTCGAGAGAGGCTGAGCATGAACATTTGGTGTAGACGTGTGCATGGGTGTTCAGTTACGCACCCACATTCTAATATACTGGCTGCCAGGCAGCTTAAAAGGGTCATCGTTATCCTATTCACCCTTCGTTATACACTATAGCATAATGCAAATAATATCACAATTTTAACAATTGATACGTCAAACAGCCAAGATTCGAAAAATAACATTTGTAAAATGGAATCTTGTTTGCTTTTTTTCTGTCCAATATTTTCTGGTTCTTGTAAGATAAATATGGGCATCTGAATATAAGTATAGAAATCTGATACTTTAGGGGGGTTCTTAAAAATATTTCAGTTTAAAAAAATATATGGTATATTTTATGCTAGAAATAAAGGGACTGTTATGGACACACATTTGTGCCGACAACATAGAAGGGATGAGGACTAAAGGATGCCATACAATAACTTCTGGTCTTGTGTCAGAAATGAAACGCCAACAGAAACTGAATATATGCACATTCGACTGCTCAGACGAATTAGCTTTATTGGCATGAAGGCATTATATTTAATGTCACTTTCAAGAGTATATGTGCAGAATATGTGTAAAGTTTATCAGGTTTAGTACACATTATCATCATTTCTTTTTTATAGAAACATTTAACTAGCGTTACCATAACTGATATAAGTCCATAGACATTCTGTCGGATATAATTAACTAGTGATATTTCCTTATGCCAATGTATTCAAGTCAGCTTATATGTAGCATGTGTTCAAAATAATTGTATATATTTCAAATTTTAGTAATAAATATTCACTTATACATAAACTAATTGATAATATGTATGACATCCTCACACCATCAATATTAGAATACATTGCATAGAATTCGTTTTGAAGCTCCTACAGCTTTCAACTGGTCACTTTATATGGTGTCTCGAAATATAGTAAATGTTTACTTTATAAATGCATCATTTATGGTTTTGGTAACGTAAGTTAAAGGTAACGTAAGTTAAAAGTTACATCATTTAAGTGCTCATATCCAAATAAATATGTTCCATATCTTGTTCTGTACTTGTGCCAATGTTATATTCATGTGAATGATTTGGCGCTCTTACATGAGATGCCTGATCTAGGTCTGCTCTGTTTGCAAAAGCGTTAAAAGGCGTCTCTATGAGATAAAGGGTTAAGCTGGTTTGCTAACTTAAAAACTGAGCTCCTTTTATTTCAGAATGTAATTTACGACCCTCTCCTATTGGCCCAGAATGGTACGAGGAAGATATTTTTGGTTTGTGGATAGAAAGACCATGTGCCAAGGGAGCTGCATATAACCCTTCAACGTGTGATTGTTCCATATTCCAGTATGTATAGAATGGTAATATTGGTCAGTTAGTTTCGAGATTTAGATATTCATCGCTTCAGTGAGCTAACTCTACTGCTCACACACATAAAGTATGGATTGAGATGAAGGCTCAGGCCAAACTATATAGAGGATATTTACTTTTTTGAGGTGAATACCAAATATATTTCATCGAGTGTGTTGAAAACATCACACTTTTCACGAGTGCGCAGCATGAGTGAAAAGTTCGATGTTTTCATTTCACGAGATGACATATATTTGGTATTTACTGAAAAAAACTTTTTAGAAGATTTACGGTTAGTCAATTAAACATACTTCAAGCCAAATCACAATAACACACTAGAGAACCACTGTACTCGAAGAGCGCAGTCATCGTATGGTTGTTGCAGTCGACGAGCGCACAAAAAAGAGTACCTAGCAGTTAAAGAGGCTAAGTATGCAACTATGAACATTTTTCGATTTTTTTATTTTGTTTCTAAATAATTTGTAAAAGTAGAAATAAGTTATGTTTTCACAATAAATCTGTTCATTATAACTGAAAACTGCAGGGAAAAGGGAATTTTCTTATAAAACAGGTGTGTTTTTCTCTTGTTGGCAATTATTTGCGTCCCTCCAATAATTATAGACCGTTAATTTCAACATAAATGTTGTTGTTTTGATACTGATTATTTATTAAGATTTACGAAATTGATAAAATGAATACCTGAATTTTAGTTTTCTACTGTGTTCTTGAAAAATAGAAACATTAGTTCTAAAATTAAAAGATCAAAAGTTACAGACTATGCAGCTTTAATAAAGGTAATATTTTGGTCATTTTTTTACTTCTGAAAATATTCATCGTAAATTAGTATCGCTTAAAAATCCAGCTGTGTATCTGCTTAACAAAAGTTTTGTGGGTTGAGTGATAGGCGCTACAGCGCCAGAGTTTGGCCAAAAATTGGATTTTTTCCTTAAAAATGGATGAAATAAATGTTTGCTTATGTTCTGGAATTTATGCTTACTTCAGCAAAAATGCAAAATAACAGTACTTTAATGTGGAAAAAACTTCGAAAACTGAGGCTAGAGTACTTTGAAAGACAATAACAAGACTAACTTCTACCATATTTTAGTCAGATAGGGAATTTTCATTCGTTCTATCTTAACCACCTGTATGGGTTGTAATCAAGTACAAACTGTTTTAAATCTGAAATAAAAGATATTGTAGTAATCAAGCATATCACTCTGATTGTACATTTGTTGACAACAGTTTCCTCTATGGAAAGTTATTTAAATATGCTCAAAGTTGTCTCAATGTAGTCCTTTAACTGCTTTATAAGTCCATTGGCATAACTTTTCTCCCTTAAGTATATTCTCAGGTTCTTTACATAAAGGTTTGTATTTTTTTCTTTTTTTATGTGACACTTTGCTAAAACATACTATACTAAGCATTTTTGTTTTCATATTGGTCAGTCCATCTACTTGAAATTCGAAACTTATTTTCTACCTTGATGATACAAGTGAATATCACCCAACAAGGATTTTCATGTGAAAAATACAGAAATTTTAAATGCAACGGCTGTGCTAACGTGACGTTAGATTTTAAGACTGGAGGACAAAATGGGCATTTTTGGCCAAAAGGCGAGACCTAAGCCATTTCGAAGGGATTGCCTAGTCACTGTGACCAAGAAAAGCAAAACGAACCCTGAAATTAGCTTAATTTTCTACTAGAAAGGCCCCAAGTTTTTACAACTGGACGCCATTTTGTCATACTTTTACGTTGTCGCCTTTAAATGATGTTTCTAGTCGGTATTTCCTGAACAACACTATGTTTAAAGCTTGAATATACCCTCCAACATATGTAATTTTGAAGAAAACGTTTTCACCGCTACAGAGCATGGGCCAAAAAATTAAAATCTTACGTCATCGTTATCTCACAAACACGATGCGCTATTTTTCAGTAACTTTTACTTTGAATCGACCACGAGGTAGGTTACATTCTTAGCCTATGTGGCTGCTTAGTTTTGTATGTTTGTTGATGAGGATCTTGGCAAGTTGCTTAGACTTCAGTAAATGCCCAATGGGTTATGTTGAATTGCTGGTTCTGGTTCATGTATTATTACTGGGTTGTGTATTATTTTGACTTATTGCCTCACTGCGGTTTGAGGTCATTATGTTAAATAGTGTCAAACAGTTTGTGGAGGAGTGGTAAAAAAATATATACTGAGAGGAACTAGAAACTTAAGACTTTTTTTACATGGAAAGGTAGAGCTTATGGAAACTTTAACACCGTGAATTTGACCACCTTACATACCACTGATGTTGACTTTTAGGCTATTGATGCTCTCATCAATTCTGTGAATTAAAATTTTAAATTAATGTTGAAGATATCATATTTTATAAAAAAAATAACGAATTTGAATTATTATTTTTCATCCAGACATGTTAGAAAAACTTAAGTTTCTAGTTTCTCTCAATATATATTTTGTCTATTAAAAATTCAGGTGAGATTCTTGGTGAGTTGAAATCTAAATGTTTTCTGGTGTCTGATTTATCTGCTTAAGGTTTCTCTGCTCTCTGTGCTGCCTTGCCTCATGGTTTGAGCAGAAATAAGCTAACTGAGTTGGTTGGCCAAGCTTTTTTGGGGATGGGGTCGGGTGGGGTGGTGTGGGAGGTTGATGTGGCTTTGTTTAGGTGCTCGCTTTTTTAGGCTTGCGGTGGAAGGCTCACTTTTTACGCTTCTGAGCATCCTGGGAGATGCGGTTTGTCGTCATTTTAGTTGGAGAGTGATGCTGTCCTTCTCATTGTCGAACTTTATATATGTGAGGTTTGGTTTGGGGTTGTGTGGGCTGTTGGTGTTCAGGTTAGTGCTGATTGAGCTCCTCCCATTGCAGATTTGTTTTGTTGTGGGAGAGACTTCATGTTGTCTCTTTCAGACGATAATCAAGCAAATGTTATTGAGGCATTTAGCTATACCTCTAGATATGTAGATGATTTGTTAATATTGACAATTCTAATTTCATACGGATGGTGAGTCAGATATATCTCACTAAACTTCAGGCAAATTATTTTGATACTGAGGTCTCCTTTTTGAACTTAACTTGGACTTGTTCATAGCGAGTATAAAATGTATAATGGGTGAGATGATTTTAGTTTTGTGGTCTTTGATTTCCTGTTTATTGATCTGAATGCTCCTCACTTCCTTATCTGTGTTGTACAAAAATGTATATGCTTTGTAGCCTCTTCATTTTTCTCTATAGTGTGTTCTGAAGATGATGACTTCAACAGCAGAAACCAATTTATGACTGCTTAAATGCTATTACAAGATTACCAACATCATAAAACTTGTAAAGTGTTGGCTTGATTGCTCTTCTGCAGCAGGGTCTGTCAGACTCAGTGTTTTTATAAAGAGGTGACATATGACGTGAATATCATGCACCAGGATGCGTGCCTGGTTGTAAACGCAATCACTGTTTGAGTCTATGGTTTCCGCTTTGGTAGTGCGATGGTGAGTCAGCACTCAGACTCAATGGCAGCCCCAACATAAATATTTCATTGGTTGGTTGGTGTCCAAAGCGTGTCTTTGACAGGGCCCGCCGCAGCTCAACTTGAGATTTTCTTTAGCTCTGACTATCTGTGAGTCCTGTACCCTTTTTCTTTGCTTCACCATAATGTGATGGTTAAGTTGGGTTGTTTCTCTATGATGATGCATTGCATAGGTTAGGATGCCTTTATGCGACCTAAACAATGTTTATGTTATAACAATGACAGAATATGGGCTATACATTTGACACCAGTAAAATGCAATTAGACCTCCTAGTTGCTTTGGCTGCTGTCCTTTCTAAATTGGTGGTTCTGTTGTTGTACACTCATTGTTTGTTGTTGTTCTCTTTGTTTGTGTGGTTTCTTTGTTTTGTCCTTGTTTTGCAGAACTTAGTGGTTTTCTAGTTTTGAAATCAATTTGATGGGGAAGAGAGAGAGAGAGAGAGAGAAAGAGAGAGAGAGAGAGAGAGAGAGCTGGGCGTTTTAATCATTTTCCTGACATCTTGTCACTGATAGTGTTCTGTAGCTGTACCTTCACCGGCCATGGGTTGGTGTGCATTGTGAGATTGTGGTATTTCCTGGTCATACTCGCTTACTTTTTTGGCACTACATTTTGTTTTTATTGTTACTTTAAAAAACTTATTTTGATGTGTGTGTGTGTGTGTGTGTGTGTGTGTGTGTGTGTGTGTGTGTGTGTGTGTGTGTGTGTTTTATGAACTGTTACTATTACTGAGCTCAATCATTTTATTCCCTGTTGGATAACCCATCTGTACAAGTTCAGACTATTTCACTAAAATTCGCTAGGATGTCTGGAATGATTTTTCTTCTCTTCATTAAATATATGTATACAATTAGCGTGAATCAATATACCAGTATTTGGAAGATGTATACATAGTTTACATTTAACCATTCTTTAGATGGTTTTAATAGATATGATACCACATCAAGTAGGTTAAATGTGTATTTTCATTTACCACATGTATGTACAAATAATTTTGTAATACACTCTTACTGTATTCAACAAAAATACTCAAATGCACATTTTATATAATAAAATGACTATTGATTAGAATGCCGATAGCACTGAAATTATAAAACTGCTTGACACCGAAGGAAAGGAACAGCCAAAATCAGGAGAAAACTATCCTATTAAGAGCTACATGCATTACTATATTATATCAATATTCTTATAAAAGATGAAGTCCGAAGAGAAAGACTTATTTGAATGAGTATAGTGTCATTAGCAGACAGAATATTAAATACATCTGTGCCATTAATTTCTAAATTAGATTTTTGATACTGATTCTGACCAAATAGTGTATGTCTCAATCATTTTCATTCTTTCCAATAAATAATGCAATTGTAAAAGTACAAGGAGATGGTTCTTTTAGCTACCCCAAAACATATATTTTGCCACAAGATGCATAAACGATAACTTTTTTTTCTATCTTTCAGTATGCCTTGAACCTGGACAGCAGATTTGTACACCTTGATGTCAGGTGATAAAGCTGTAGAAGGAAATCATCCATGAATAGACAATATTCATCTGGACACTGTCAGAAATATTGCGTTTAATACTAGCTTGAATACATCCTCGAATTTATGCTTATTAACCATGGTCACATGAGTACCAGTGAATGCAAGATGTTTTATTTTCTTCAATCCATTTTCTGTTTTGTGTGTATTTTTCGTTCAGTATCATGAGTGGCATGATTACTTACACTTGAAGTTCAGATTTTGTTGAGAAGCTTTATTTTTCAACATATTTTGCTGTACCTTTTACCTTACAAACTGTACAGGTACATTTTCAGCCAAAGAACATGGTGTTATGCTTTCATAGGTGAAATTTTTCACGATTATTCCTGAATTCAGGATTTTGAAGCTGACTTTCCATAGAAAGTCAGCCTCAAAAAGCTGAATTAGGGAGATTATAATATCTTCTCTGATAACTTTTCAGATTATTTTAGCACAATGAACATTTTAAACATAAAATTATTCATTTTTGAAGGCATCCTGCAAGTTTAAAATTTGAAATTTTAAAGTTCAGGATTTTAGAAATTTTGAACTTTCCCCCATGCACATGTACTTTTGTGTTTGTTTTTCTATTAGAGATAACATTTACTTTTTCTTTCTTAAGAAAATGACCTGTCTATGTCTCTGATCAGGGTCTATTCTGTTCTACAAAAAAGTTATTTCAAATTTAGATGCATTGAGTCGTAATATATTAAGACACATTGACAGGCATGTAACTGTTTAGCATTGTGATTTGCCCAATAACCTGTTGATTTGTCCGGTTTGCCTCTACGTAATATTTTGGAATCTAGCAGTAGCATGTTCATGGTACATATGTCTGTCTGTCTAATAACAATCTAACTTCTAACTTCGCCACTGGATTCCAAAATATTACGTAATATTTTGGAATCCAGTAGTAGCCTATTCATAGTATGTCTTTCTGTTTAATATCAATCTAACTGCGTCACTTAAAACACTGTTCCAGACAAATATTGAAAACACGGCTCTGAATTTTGGGTTTTTAAGTCTTAGTGTACTGGAGTAGGATAAAGCTATACTTTATAAGGATATCTTACTTTTAACCTTACTTTACATAGCAAATGAATACGCTAAGTGGGGATAAAGCAATGCCTGCACCGCTTATTACTAGAAACACGTAAGCTGGTGCGTACTTTGGCTAGCAATGTAGACCCCAATGACATGCGACAGGATGTCACCAGGGTCTATAGTCTACCTGCTAAAAAATAAAAGATATTCAGGGACAGTACCAGGATGTTGTTTAGAAATAAATACAAGTGAACCCTCAATATATACGGAAATTCCATTGCTCTAAAAAGGCTAAAGAACAGTATCAAGTACAGTTCATTTTGCTTTTAAATCAAGAAAATGACATAATGCAAACTGATTGTTAGTTACAAACTGTTCATCAACAGTTGTTGTATTTCACTAATTAGATTGCATATAAATATCCAAAGTATGAGAACCATTGTTGTTTAACCCTTTGTATATCAGAAACTCCTAAAGGATAGTTTGGCAAACAGTGAAGACCTAGATGAAATGCAGCATGATGCTGCATTTCATCTGGGTCTGTACTATTTCAAAGATTAAAACAGCATTCAGGGACAGAAATTGATCATAATTTAGAAATTCTACCAATGACCCCTTAAACTACACAATGAGTAGTCTAATACTTATTATATCTTTAAGTATGGAAAAATCCATCAGAATACAAAGGGTTGAAATGTGTAAAATCGCTCTCAGATTGGTCGTTTCTCTTCAAAAACAACATATAATATAAAAGATTATATTTAGTGATGAATATATATATTTTGAAATCTTTTTGAAAGGAACATTATCTGTTTTTTACTTTAATAAACGCCACAAATGTTGAATGGCCTTTTATATATTATCACAATGAATACTTTGAATCTTTCAACTTGATATGAGTGAAATAAAACAAAAATCATTTGTAAATAATCATGACGTTTTTTTCCTAAATTCAAAATGCGTTTAGTCACATTGTATTAGAAAAAAGTTCCTCTTGTTTTTATTGTTTAAATTAGTGTGTTGACTACTATAAAATCATTTTAGAAATATATTATTTATAAGCATATGTTAATAAAGTCATCCATTTTTGAAGGTGGTTTTTGTGATCTACTGGCATGAACGCACTGGTAAATGTATAGGTCGATTTTGTGGTATTTACGCGTATTGCCGGTACTTCATAGACCGGAATAGGTAGATATTGGTGTTAATACTATATAGAAAAACATGCCATATGCCAAAGGGACTATAGAATTAGATCATTTTTAAGTATTTAGCATGCACATGGCGATTTATGTAAGCATTTAGGAATAGATTCGAGTACCGATCTGGCGGTACTCGAAACTATTCCTAAATGCTTACATAAATCGCCATGCACATACTGAATACTTAAAATGATTGAAGTCTATAGTCCCTTTGGCATATGGCATGTTTTTCTATATAGTATTAACACCAATATCTACCTATTCCTGTCTATGAAGTACCGGCAATACGCGTAAATACCACAAAATCGACGTATACATTTACCAGTGTGATGAAAGTTGTTTGCTGTTGATACCACACTTTTTTCCAATCACAAAAAATGACGCATTTAGCCAGCACATGCGACCTTGCTACCAATCACATTGCCGAGCATTAAAAGTTCAGGCGAGTATGCGCACATGCACTGACTCAGTATATAGCCTTTCCTGCTCTCTTACTCAAAACACAGAATGCAGATGAAGACTCGGGTGAAATTTAGAACCTCTAGCTTTAACGGATACGCCAGAATGGACGTATATACTGGCCCTAATTTTTGTAGGCTTCGAGTACTGTAAATCAATTGAGCCAGTGAATGAGATTTCCAACAATTTGACATTTGACAAGTGGAGACTCGGACGAGCCTCTGCAGGCTCCTTTTAAGCTTAGAAACTCCAAATGGTGTTTAGTCATTAGCTGAACAATCATATAATACTCAAGCGACTAGCAAAGGCTCTGATCAGACTGCGCATATGCGCAGGCTGATCTGAGGCTTTGCTGGTCGCACATAACACATTGTTGGAAATCTCATGCACTAGCTCAATTATTAGTTTTTGCATGTTTTTTATTTTGCCATTTTATCTTCTTAAAAGCAGTAATTGACAATTCATTATGATATGATTCAGCGAGGAAATAGTTTCGAGCATATGAGGAAAATGAATACCCAGATCAGTCTGTACATCTGATAAGGGCTGATCAAGATCTAATTTTCCTGTCTGCATAGTACAGGCAAAACCTTAATAGGTATGGTTACTACAAGGTCGTTAAGGTGAGACGGTCACAAAATATAATTATTGAGGCCCTGGAAGGGGGTCCCAGGTTTTCCATATCCCTAAAAGGTTATGATCCTGTAATAAATTTTCCAAAGACCTCAATACAGTAAAATGACTCTTTTTTTCTTAGCCTTAGAATGATTCAACAGGTCTTACTCACCATTAGATATAAAAACACCATATGCTCTTTCAAATTGTAGAATAAAATGAAGATCTTGCGTTGCTGTCGAATTAGCCACAATTGGTTAAAAAGAGGTAACCATTATTTGCAGCAAAGAAATGGTCATTATTTGGTGACAGGCATATCAGTGGAAAAAAGAAAACATCACATTGAATGCTAGGGTTTGGAAATTCTGATTCTATAATTTCAAGTGCCACCACCGCAGCTTATGATAATTTATTAAAGAAGCAGAACTCAACTTACCAGTTTCATCATTTTATGCAATCACATTGGGGTATAGTTGTAACTGTAAGCTCAGTTTACAGACCACAGGCCACTGATTGGTCTATATTACAGGAACATAACCTTAAGTATTTTGATAAGTATTCCATAACCCTAAAAAGAAATGTGCAAATATCCCCCAAAATTGACCCCATTTCAGAAAGCTTTGTATCACCATATCCCTAAAAGTACTCTCAATTTTCACAAAAGTATCCCCTATCTGTTTTTGGCCAATATCCGTATATCCCTAAAAGCCCTTCCAGGACCTCATTATTGCTTGACAAAGAGTTTGAATTTGTCAATAACTCGACCACCATACAGTCTCTGGCCACAACCAGCACACCAGCGAAACGCCATTTAAATGGCGTTTCGCTGATGGGCAGATAGTGGCCCGATTTTTTAATGCTTACTGGGAGCCAAATTCATGAAAAAAAAAACAATAATTTTCCTGTATTAATATTTGGCATCATCCAGCATTCAACTAAATATCTTTTCGAGAAAAATATGCTCTTGGCAGATACATGTATATATCAGTGTGTCTACCAACAGACGTAGAGATGGACACTGGCACCATATTCACATTTTTTCCCTTTAGGATTATAAAAACAAACAACAAAACAATAACAGCTGGAAAGTGCATAAAATTCTTTGAACTTAGCCTAAGAATCCTGATTTGGCGACGACTTTTAGTGGTTCCATAAACTGAGCGTTGTCGTAATAATTCGCTTTAATCCCATTATAGCCAGCCCAATGATTCTATGGCTTTATTTACTGCTGAATTTGCACTTCAGCTTGCTATACGTTTTGATGTCCTCATTCATTTTGGGCCTAACTCAGGGGCGGATCTAGATTTTTGGAAAGGGGGTTCATATGTATACAAGTGTGTGTGAGGGGAGGGGGTTCGCTTTGCCAGTTCAGGCTGATTGTATCTCATTTTTCTCAAATATCCCATGAAAATGAAATAATTTGATCTCACTGAGACCAAATTATTTCATTTTCATAGGATATCTAAAAAATAAGCGATCCCCCTGAACCCCCTCTGGATCCGCCAATACATGTATAAGTTTGGCCTCGTCGTCTCGAGAAATCCTGATTTTGGCGACAGAGGAGGAGACATCAGAGGGACCTGGCGAACTGAAATGCATTGAAAAACAATGTTTGAACGTTATTATTGCATAAATCCAGCGATAAATTTGCGATAAGTATGGCACCATATTTTATCGCCATTTCACAGTTAACAGTAATGCCCGTGTTCCTGAGCTTCGTGTTCCAGGGCCAAGCCATATAGGATTATAGTGGCACGGTATGAGAGTATTTAAGTTACCAAATTCGTGCATTAACATAACGTGAATTGCCTTGTTGTACATGGGTTTGGTGATCTTAAAAAAGAGGCCAAGGTCATGAAAAGCTAATCGTTCCTGTTGGCTGCCCTAAATAAGTATCTGTGCAAGTTTGGTTAAAATCCACCCAAAGAAACATAAGTCTGAGCGAAGACAAAAAGCTACGCAGACGCCGACGCCAGCGTTGACTCTAACGCCGACGGGACACATTCCAAAATCGATATACCCGTCCATCCCTCGGGGTTGGGGCAATCTAAACACCAATCGAAAAGATTATAAAATCCCCCACACCTTTCATTAGGCCAGAATTTTTTTTATTAGATGATTTACGAACCCTCCTACTTTAATTTTCCGGAAAGTAGGAAAAAAATAAAATAAAATTTCTAAAAAAAATTATTTTATCCGCCGACTCTGAATATTATTTGTTTCGTTGAAAAAAAAATTTTTTGAGGTCCTGTCTTTGTATTTTTGAGTGGCACAGTAAAAAGTGATTGTCCTGCCCAGCTTTTCAGAAAAATAATAAAATATTTAAAAATTTAATACAGACTGTTGGTTTGCCTTACTATATAGTTTGACTGTTTTTTCTGGTGATATTAAAAAAAAAAAAAAAAAAAAGCTCTGAAAATGACCAGTTAACTGGTCATTTTCAGAGCTTTTTTTATTTATTTCTTTTCGTCCCCTCGACCCTAAATCTGAAAAAATATTCCCGTAAATCAACTTATAAAAAAATTCTGGCCTTATTAAAGTCCAGAAGCTGCTTGCGATTTTTAAGTCTTAGCATTTTTGCGTTTTAAAAATAGAATAGGACTATGTTCTTTGTTAAAAATAAACTTCGTTTATAAAAATGAAGGCACACAGGCTCATGTACATCAGGGCTAACTTTCATACCGTGATGTCTGTACGTACTATATCATGCAATCAGAGCATTTTTCATTCAATCAGGTTCCTGTATTGGCCGGAATCGTTTAGGATTATGAAAGAGTTAATCCTTTAATAATTTGTCCAGCTAAATGTCAGAAGCATCAACGGATTTGCTTCGTAGAGTACAAACAAGGCAACGCACCAGTAGTAATCGATCACGGCTAAAAACGGATCAGACGTTAAGGTTAATATGTAACATCTATCTGATTAAATAGTTACAACCTTGAATAATCAGAAGAGATAAATAGTTTATATACATGTAGCAGCGTAAGCAATCGTGTCTACCAGCATGTGCGAACGTGACGCGCGTTCGCAGGCTGGTCTGCACATTATGAGATGTCAACATCTAGTGTAGCACTTATTTTTGTTTTGTTTGATTTGATTCTTTACGTCCCATCAACAATCTTTCAGTTATAAAGGGACGGGTCTTCCTGGGTTGAACCAGTACTAAGCTAGGATTTATGTTCTTGCTCAATGACACAACGCAGTGACGACGGTGAGGCTCGAACCCGCGGCCCTTCGGTCTCGAGTCAAGCACTCTAGCACTGAGCCACTGCGCTCCCGTGTAGCACTTATGAAAATGACATGAAGATGTCAAAAATTAGTGTAACACTGATAGGATTAACAGCAAGATGTCAAAAACCTAGTGCAACATTAGTGGAATGAGTAAGAGGTCAAATTCTAGTGTAACACTAGTGGAACTGACAGTAATATGTCAAAAATCTAGTGAAACACTAGTGCAACTGACAGTAATATGTCAAAAATCTAGTGAAACACTAGTGCAACTGACAGTAATATGTCAAAAATCTAGTGAAACACTAGTGCAACTGACAGTAAGATGTCAAAAATCTAGTGAAACACTAGTGCAACTGACAGTAAGATGTCAAAAATCTAGTGAAACACTAGTGCAACTGACAGTAATATGTCAAAAATCTAGTGAAACACTAGTGGAACTGACAGTAATATGTCAAAAATCTAGTGAAACACTAGTGCAACTGACAGTAATATGTCAAAAATCTAGTGAAACACTAGTGCAACTGACAGTAATATGTCAAAAATCTAGTGAAACACTAGTGCAACTGACAGTAATATGTCAAAAATCTAGTGAAACACTAGTGCAACTGACAGTAATATGTCAAAAATCTAGTGAAACACTAGTGCAACTGACAGTAAGATGTCAAAAATCTATGTGACACTTAAACTACGAGTCAGGTGTTAAAATCTTTTGTAACACTGGCGAAACTGGGAGTAAGATGTCGTAAAAATCTAGTGGTTTTGACATCTTGCTGTCAGTTTCAAAGTTCACTGAAGGTAGCTTGTCGCCGCTGAAGGTGAACAGTTTCAATGATAAGAAATAAGGTAATACCTATTTATGGTATTATCAAAAGACGACCAAGTTCTTTTACTTGCAGCTATTGACCCATTTGAGACGAATGGAATTTTCATTCTTATCAATTGGACCAGTTCATTTACAATTTAAGGGTATTTTTCACTTTTATTAGAATTATAATAGAATATTCTGTAGGCAATCGGTGGAGACCCTGATCAGAGGCCACATTCTGTGGCGTCTGAGCTATGTCTGCACTGTTTTCATATGTCCCACAAAAAGGACACTGGACTTATATAAGTATAGGTTATACACTTAACAACACATATAAATGGGCTCATATCTCCAAAAATAATTGTCAAATCAGTTTCATGTGTTCAACAAAACACAAACAACATGCATGTCATGAAATCACATTTAATTTATTTCGATTAAATATGTAAATTAAAAAAAATCCAACACAAAATTCTAATTTATGGTAAAATCTAAGTTCACAATTTTTCAGTCCAATATTTTTGAATTTATAAGATTTGAACGACCTGTTACAGTCTGAGTAACCTTTCATGTGCTACTGCCTAAACTCGTCCAATCTTTGATCCGTCTTAGGTCGAAATTGACCAATATCTGTTTTCAGTCCAACATCGATAGCACTAACAGTACTGTCCTGCCAGCGAAGAGTGACATTTACGTCATGTTTTGTTTTTTTAGTTATCAGGGACTTATAATCGATATATCACATATGTATTAATCCTATCCTTTGGATAAGATTAATTCATAAGTGATCTATCGATTCGCGTTAGCGCAAGTGGAGTCTACAAGTCATTGTTTACTTAACAATTGTAAACAAAACACTACGTCACTGTCACTCTTGGTTGGCACGACAGTAGATGCTTGGTTTAGAATAACTGTTATAGTCTGAGTAACCTTGCATGGGCTATAGCGTAAACTCGTCCAATCTTTGATTCGTCTGAGGTTAGTCGGATCAAAGGTTAGGTGAGTCTGTGGTGTAACACGAGATGTGGATATTTGGATAAAATAATTTTCTGTCATATCTTAATAAAAAAAGGTCAATTTCGACCTTATTACTTGACTTTTCGCTTTCTGTAAAGGCGGCGCCTCATGAATGCGTAATTAGGACTAGTCAACCTTAGGCATAGGTAAAAGCTGAAAAGGAGGCGTGGTTTTAATCAAAAGTAACTGTATCATCTTGCGCCATTACCTCAATATAGACACAAAATACCGGTACATTATTTAACGCAAGCAAAATAACTGCATCAGAAACTGTCTATGTAACATAGGCAAAGAGGCAAACATTGTGGACCCAGATCAGACTGCTCCTACAGGAGCAGTCTGATCTGGGTCCATACTGTTTGTCTATGAGGCTTCAAATATTTAAGTGGACGACAAAAACATACATTTTGTGTTTATGCGCTTTAAGGGTTAATAAATATGAGTTCAGTGTGTATACGGTTAGGATTTTCATGAACTGCACACACTTCTGCGCGACTCAAAGAGCTTATTAACTCTTTACCAAATTATAAATAAAACCTGATTTCCCTTCCTCAGCAGATGAAACAGCCGAACCACACCCAGATATGAATATTAAAGTTGCCGCCTTTACAGTAAGCGAAAAGTCAAGTAAAATTAACAATAAATATTTGCTTTAGGAAAAACAGTTTCAGTCTGAGTAACCTTGCACGTGTTATTGCATAAACTCTTCAAATCTTTGACCCGTCTGAGGTCGAACTTGACCAGGGAAATATTATTAACGTATATAATTAAACATACAAGAAAACTAATGTGAGGGGTAAAGAGTTAATTGCATATAACACATCACAGCAATGCACACATATGTAGGTATAGAACCATAATAATACATTGACATGATGAAGTGGTTCACTTAAAAAGTTAAAGTTATATATACTGACTCAAAACAGAAAACATTCATATTATATAGAATGTTCTATGAATAATCGATGTAATAATCTGTATATGTATTGTTTTCCAAGAGGGTTTAGAATTTTGAAAAAAATGTGTATGATTTCTCTTGGTTTAAACAATATTGTATTCAGATGTTTGCATATAGACATATGTATACAATGAAAATACATTCAGGATCTGACAGCAAGCTTTAAGCTATATGATTTCTCTTGTGGGTCAGTATATGAATAATGATAATGTTATCTTGTATATGAATGGACACAATGTTTAGTTAACAGCTCAGTTGGTAGTTAACTTGTACTAGTTAGTAGACATGTCTTACGGCAACAATATAAGTTTACACCATTGTATTTTTATGGTCCGAAGCCTTATCATGTTATAATACCAACAGATATTTTAGATTTATGTTTTAAAGATGGTAAAGTATTGTTTTTAGGATTCGAAAAATAACATTTCAAGCTTCTTAAAATCAAAGTTGTTTCACATTTTCTCTAGATCACAATTACATCTATCACCATATGTACTGGCAATTTATCAAACATCTAAAATAGCATGTTGAAATACCATTAGTAGTACTCAGCTTAAAGGAGCCATTGTGACTTTGGTCACTTGAAATTATGATTGAATTCATAAAAAAGGTTCATGTGATATGATACTCTTTCATTTGTGAATACAAGTAGAATGTAACGTGTAATTTTTCTCTATTAGAAATCCTCATGCCGAGCTGAACATTATAAAAGCACTCATTCCTTGCTCTTATAAAATTGTCTTCCTTTTCACTCAATGCTTTCACCGGGAATCTATTTGCGTGCGGCACTCCTGACATGAGCAATTTACTGGTTCCCCGATGGCATGGGTAATGGAACGTCCGGATACTTCTTGGGATCCAATCGTGCAAGCAGTTAGAGTTACGTCCCTGTACGAAAGACCACCTTCTTTACAACACTTACATTCCTAAAATAAAATAAGATAAACAAGGTTAGCTTTTTAAAACGCATGGCGTTTTACAGTTATTAAATAAGAACTTTTATAGTGTTTTAATATTGCATTTGCTAAACTCACTATTTTCAGTGTTTCGTGTGCTTCAAGCTCTGAGTATTTTTTGTTTTAGTTAACGATTTGTACATAGGTTATCCTTTGGAAGCAAATAAAGCACAGGAAATATGCATATTCCAGTAAGACTCTGCTCATGAACACACTGAATAATGGTAGAGTTAACCTCCTCCCCAGCAGTACATATTAGGTCATTCAACCGTATTCCTCAATCGAGTCAATGCACATAATGCCTAGGGGGCATATTGAAACTGACCCATCCACATCTAGCTATTTCGTCACACTTAGTCTAGAATATCCGAAGGGTCCATGTTTGATTAGGATTCTAGCTCAGTGGTAAGGTCTCTAATAGGCCTGTTTTGCTTTTAGAAACAATCCAAGCTTGGTCGACGGTGAGTCTGAGAAAGAACAGTAAAAGACACTGCTGCTGGGGAGTTAACACCCAATCCATTTCCACAACTTAATAATGGAACAGGCCCGAATCGAACACGCGCCCAATGGAAGTTTACTAACGTATATCACCATCGCTGACGCGATGGTGAATGATTTATCTCTAAAAAATGACAGAAAAGCAATGTAGGCCAATAGAAAGTCGTAAAGGTTGGCTTGCAAAATGGGATCCAACGTTAAGTATCAGAAAGGATGGGTAAAATATTTTCAAGCCATTAACTTTTAACGAAAGCAAGTTGCTTCTATTGTGGATCATTTTTGTTATTTATATTTCGTGTTTTGTCATACTTCCTTGTATTTACATTGCAGCCTTGTGGTCACCTGCTGGGAAAGGGCTAACCTCTTGGCTCTCTTGTGTGTGATGTTTAATTGTTTTTTGGTAACTTTCCCGTGTGGTGTCCTGGGTCAGGTGTGGTACTTGATTGCAACGATTTCTGATCTTTGCCCACTTACTTACTTTTAAAAAGTATTATTTATAAGATAAGCAATGTCTCTTTATACCACCCTTACCAACTTTAGCACAAAATATTTTGTGATGTGCAAGGTCTACACTGATGTAGGTGGTATAAAATAGTTATACCACATTTGTCCACCTGTACGTAAGATAATCCACTCGCTAAAGCTCGTGGATTATCTCCACGTACAGGCGGACAACCCATGGTATAACTATTACGTAATAACGTGTAACTTACCCTTTTAAAACCATCATAATGATTGACACTGGGTGTCCAGCTTGAATTACATAGACCCTCACATTTGTTGATAGTCACTCTACCAGTACAAGTCAGTTGGTATGAAGAGGTATCAGTATCAATGTGTTCTGTAAATGTGAGATCTATCTCCGTGGCTTCTGTCTCGCACGAGTCTGGGTCTGGGAATCCACGTTTTCTTTTATTGGGTATCTTTGTAACTCCAACGTTTTGAATTGTTTCCAGATTTTCTGAACCATTCACAAAGGAGTGGGATTCTTTGTTGTTCTGGTTTACCTTTTCATTGTCTTCTAAAGAGATATTTATTTTTGATTCTTCACGAACACTGCCACGATTTGATTTTGCATTAACCTTCTCGAGAAAAGAAGTCTGATTGTTTTCTTGTTTATATATGTTCAAAGAATTTGATATGATTGATGATAATCTCTTTGATTTAGCCTTTCTTACTAGAAAGTTCTTCAAATCTTTGAAACTTTTGATCATATCACTTTTGTTATCATTTATATCTTTACTACCATCAATCGAATCTTTAGCGTCTTCAACTGTAGAATATGAAATAACACTCATTTTGTGTTTAACATTGTCATGTAATTTACTATCGTCTAATACCATGTTGTCACCAGGATTGCGGGCTTGGTGAAGATATGAAGTTTGTTTTGAAAGCACTTCTAACTGACTATCAGCCACTGTCGAATGTTGGGATTCGTGACAGTCAAGAACATTAAGATTAGACAGACACATTATAATTCCTATCACAAAGCTGCTTCTGGATATTTCTTGGAATCTTCTCAGAGGTTCCATGTCTGAAATAATAATAGTAATTATTATAAAATCTCTGACCATCTTTTCAGGCCTCCAGATAAGAGTGCGTAATCAAAAAATAATGTTCTTATTTCTCAACCTAAACATATGTTGTGGGTACTCAAAAGAACCTACTCATTGAGACGGTTCTTTTGAGCACCCACAACAAATGTTGAAACTGATAGATAAGAAAATATTAACAATTTTACGTCGAAAATTTTTGCCTATCTGAACCTATGCATCATTATACAATACTTTTGACCTGCAATAAATAAATAAACGATAATCCATCTTGAAAACCAATTTTGTTCTTCTTCTTTTTGAGTTGTCGCTTAAGACTGGTTTTACTGTATGTGTAAGGTAAACCAAAAGCGGCGGCAGCTCGGTTGTCACATCTTTTGGTGTTCGCTGCAGTGTGCTTTAAGAAAACTTCATTATGCATATTCGAACAAATGTCCGTATTATGCTTGCTTCTAGCTACAAATTCACATATTTACAGGCTAATGTCGAATTCTGTTTTAACCCTTAACGCGCCAATCGCAACAAAAGTCGTCTGCTTTTCTCGTCTGCTGAAATGTTTAAGAGGCCTCTATGGCAAACAGTATGGACCAAGATCAGACTGCTCCTATAGGAGCAGTCTGTTCTGGGTCCACGCTGTTTGCTTCTATACTTAATTTGTCAGTAATGTTAGACAATTATTTGCAGCAGACGACTTCAGCAGACGACATTTTCAGATGCATTATTTTCTTGGCACTTTAAGGGTTAAATTGAGGAGACGACTCGATTAGTTTGTTCTTAAAGTTAAGGACGACTTGAGTTAAGTATTGAAATTTCAAAATGTTACATTAAATGTTTAATAAATTACCAGGATCGATGAAGCAATTATGGCCAAAGATATCATTGTGATCTACAGAAAAAATGAAAATATTTTGACTTTAATAAGTTCGAAACATTATTTTTCGCTTCCTAAATTAAGTCTTTCTTAACTTGTCCCGAGGCATTGCAATATTGGACCTATAGTATTTCTTGTATAAAATGACCATTTAGAAATCATGTTTGAGTGTAATCTAATATGTTTGATATGTCAACATTGTATGGACAATTCGTGATCGTTCCTTCTATTTGTTTCTAAATCAAGTTATTTCAATTTTCTTCTGGCATGAACTTTATAATTATTTTCTCAAAATACAGATAGTTTGCTGACAATTATCAATCACAGGGACGTCGAATGAGTCAAATAAGGACAGTAACAACAACAAAGACGGGCAAAGTGCATAAACGTCAGTAGAGTACGGCTATAAGTAGCAGGCATAGAATATTTTGTCATGCACAGTACTGATACCTGAGACTGTCTAATTACCATAACTCATTGCATGCTGGGGAGTTTTACATGCGTTTGTTGTCGTCTGCTGACCTTTTTTCAAAATTAGTTTTTTTCAAAATATTCTTTCAGGAAGACTATCAGAGTGTCAAACGGCTAGGATCCTGATCAGGACCGATAGAATGTCGGTCCTGATCTGGGTACAAACAGTTTGCAAAGGTTATCAGCAGACCATAAAAGTCGCCGCTAGCAAGAATAGAGCTAACAAACAAGGTTCTTCAAAGACGTTTCTTTGACATTTAATTATGTAAGAATATTCCTAGACTAGAAAAATTAACAAGCGCACGGCCCTCAGCCAACTGATACCGCTTTAAATATCAAAGGTTAATGAGCAGCAGTGCTTTGATTTGTCGCTGGGGAAATGCTAAAATTTTCGCCGCCCTTTGTTCCCGGTCAAATTGAGAATGCCAAGAACTAAGTACAATTTGCTAGCAGTACTTCAAACCACCTGATGGCTTAGTTGAAGTTTATGAGAATGATTTTCTTTTATGAGGACCTCAATGGGGTACCTCTGAAATTGCTAATCAGTAAAATTTAGGCCCCCAAACCGTTATTCAGTTAAATTTTGGCCCAAAAATCATTAATCAGTAAAATATAGGACCAAAAATCAGTAATCGGTAAAAAAATCGCCCACAAATCAACTATCAGGAAAAATTAAAACATGTCTAGAAGCATTTACGAGATGGAATAGCTTTTTCCCATCGAATTCGCTAACCGATAGGGCAAAATTCGCTAATCACTAGCACCTCTCTTTCCGCTTTTCGATAAAATTTACCCTTCAAATTCGCTGACCGTTAAATTTTAGGGCCGAAAGTCGCTAATCAATAAACCCATTTTATTTCCATTCAAAAGTGCAATCTGAACTGTCTCGGCAAATTCCGCGAAATTCCATGGAATCAGACGGATGCCATCGAGGATCTATGTTGATAACGCGGGTGATATCGTGACACTGACGTTATATAACGTGACGCTGACGTCACAGAAACCATTTTAACACAATAATAAGTTTGATTGCAGCAAAACAAACGGTTATAAACAAAGTTAATGGTTTTTTTTTTAAATAAAACAATGAAAAAATACATAAACTTCCTTTATTCTGCTGATTAAACTTTTCGGGTAATCAGACCAAAGGAAACTCACGGCTTATGCCTTTTCGGCTAATAAAATGGAGCTTTTTCGTACATAGTACTACGTGCAATGCGCCTTACATACACCCGAAGCTTGATTTGATTCGCGAATAGTGCTGGACTTTGCCGAATATTCAAAAGTGATGTGGGTTATTGACTCTTTGCATGCAAAGACTTTTTTCCATGCTCATGTTGTAGTCTGCTGACTTTTTTTTTTTCAAAATTAGTTTTTTTTTTCTCAAAAAGTTCTTTCAGACCCTCTACACTATCATAGTGCCAACAAGTTCTGATCCAAATCATACCGACGTCTAGAAGGTCCTGATCTGGGTCTAAGCTATTTACAAGGGTTATTTATTTAAGAGCTTAAATTAAAGCTTTATTTTAAGTTTGAAACTGTACTCAAGTTTTATAACCTTGAGGCCTGACATTAGATGAAAGCAATTTGAACATGTGCCTTGGAAGAGGCATGGTGTGGCAGACAAATTAATAGCATTCTATCAAAGTATAAGATTACCAGGAGCTACCCAAATGTTGGAAGTACTAAGGTTTGGTATCTTGAGTCAGATTACTAAATAGTGTGAACCAGTTTAATCAATATTGGATTACAGGATAGTCAGCATAGAATATGGAGCTACTTCTTGTTAAGTAATACCCCGTCAATTACACGCATGGAGCAGTCTGAACAAGGTTCATTCTGTTTGCTTCCATGACAAAAACTGGTATAAAGAGCACTTGAATATATGCAGCAGAAGAGGAGCAATTCTTTGTATCATGTTACTCCTTCAAGAGGCGATAATATAAAATGATATGAATGCATTGAGAAAAAAACAACAACGCAGCATATTTCTTTTTCTAAGTTATACGCTTTTGTTGCTCTAGTTACATCATATTATCATGTGGCATACTTTGTTCTGGATACAAACGAAAACATGCCTAAACATTTTTAGAAAAGCTTATTAAATTAATTTCGCTGTTTTCTGTTTTCATTTGTTAGTTAATAGCATTGAGTAATATTATTATGTTCTACAGCACTGAGTAGTATATGTTCTGCAAAAAAGCATAACTTTCTGGTTAAATTGTTTCAAATATGTGTTATTATCTTTAAAAACACAAGATTTTTTTTATTTGGCAACTTTCATTTTCAATGCCTAATAAGAAACGCAGTCCCTTTTGTACTGCATTGATTCAGTTATGATATGATCCAATGTCCATTTTACAGGCTCCGTTTTCAATGCATGAGAAGCTAGAAAATCGAATACAGCTTCGAATAAGCATTATAAGGAAGCCCCCCCCCCCCCACACACACACACATGTTATCTTGCTTTAGTAATGGAGAGTCGCAAGTCCGACTTGCACTCTGTTCCATATACTTAACGTAGTCCAACCGAAGTACTCGGTGTTAGCCAATCGGAACTGCCTCGGCCAATTCCGCGAAATTCCGTGGAATCAGACCACGGATGTACATCGAGGAACTACTTTGATAACGCGGTGATAACGTGACACTGGCGTTATATAACGTGACACTGACGTCACAGAAACCATGTTAACACAATAACAAGTGTGATTGCAGCAAAACAAATGGCTTTAATGAAGTTTATGTTTTTTTCCAATAAAACATCGCTATAGCGATATTTTATTGGAAAAAAAAACACATGAACTTCATTTATTCTGCTGATTAACCTTTTCGGATAATCATAATAATCGATTTTGATAGAGCTGAACCCACATGCTTCAGAACTAAGAAGCTCTAGCGATAAGGCGTATATTTTCCCTAGTTGACATGATTACAAACACCAAATTTTCAAATAGCCCTAATAATTTTAAAAAATCGCTTGTTTGGGTAGTATAATATGTATAGTTAGCATCAAAATACGTTTCAAAGCGATTCATCATTTACAAAGCCTTGGAAACTTGCGCTTTCTACTCCCACCCCTCATTTTACGTCTTTATACTGGGTGTCATTTAGACCAGAATTTTTAGTAAATCCATTATAGGTTTTCAAAAAGTAAAAGTACTAAATTATTTAGGATATAAATGCCCTCCGTTTCCAAAACTTTGCAATATCCCTTCTGCGCATGCGTACTAGATATACTTAAAATTGTGATGTTTGTCATTGAAAAGATGAAACTGGTGTCTTTCAGTTTGTTTTTAGATGCTCCCCCCCCCCCTAGACCCAAGATGCCCTTTGGACAATTGAACGTCATTATATAAATATACAACATGTGTAAAGGGCGTCTTGGGTCTAGGAGGGGGGGGGGGAGGGGTTGTATAAGCGAAGGAAATCATCAATCATTTGACAAAAATAGACAACTTTGCAAGATGGTCGTTTTTATTGTACATCAACTGTATAAATATATGTAATATACTCTATCGTGATAAATGTAGGGCGATTGTTGACCTTAGTTTAACGGTCTATTTCCCACACATGTTACTGAATAGCGAGCACAGTTGATGATCAAAATAAATTCTCATTCAAAACGAAGTAGATATATAACATGCATTTAGGAAAACCCGTTTTGAATTTACGAACTAGCGGGCAAGGGTACATACACGACTCGTCCATATGTATTTGTTGAGTGTGCCTAGTGTCTCCAGTCGTTATTTCAACAAAATAAAACGAACGTCTTATTTAGGGAAATTGCCCGCCTTATTCCTAGAAATTCTTTTACATGCGCCAGTTCCGGCTAACAAAATGGAGCTTTTTGTGGGGATGAGGTATCGAATGTTTAGCATTGACTTCACAGACCGAAAAAGTAGCACAAACAACCTCAGGCTCATACAAAATCAACATGCACATACTCATGCAATTAAGAAAACATATGCAAAGTTTAAAAAAAAAAGATCCATTTGAAAATAGGAGATGTAGAGGGAACGTACTAATTTTGTATGTGTGGCAAACTCTACTGAGGGTATTTTATATGGTATATGTTATAAAACGTTCATGTGTCGTGTATGTGAGCTTAGCATTTGATAAATTTCGTAATTTCGCACTTTTTCAAGTAAATATTACAATAAAAAAATATATATAAATAAATAATAAAAGCACTTACCTTTTCTTTGAAAAAAAAACTATTTTGTCAAAAGCTTTTCAAGGTAGCTGTCCATCTCATTATTTTATGCATGCAAAGATAATATCTATAATCTAGGAATACCAAAGTTCT
This sequence comes from Loripinus fragilis, assembly GCA_964019695.1. NCBI lineage: Eukaryota > Metazoa > Mollusca > Bivalvia > Lucinida > Lucinidae > Loripinus > Loripinus fragilis. The sequence goes on from OZ026527.1 coordinate 37,761,157, forward strand.
GTATGTTTATGTAAAGGTGGACGAGCGTGTGTCCTTTTATAGAATTTCCATCCGACAATCAGGCTGATAACATTAAAATCATTGGTTGTCACAATTGCAGAAAGCCAGTATACGAATCATGTGGTGTAGCATATTGTACAAGGGAAGTCAGAGCCCATTTAAGCGGATGAAATTCCGTGCCTTTTATTAATTTGGACCAGGAAAAAATCATTAGATATTTGAAAAAAAGAGTTTGGTGGCGATTTAGATGTTTTAATAAATGTTGCTTAGCGAAAATTTGTAGCAAACGGGATCAACAGACGACTGTGTTTGCAGCTTGCAGTAAAAAGTGATCGCCACCTGTAATTTGCAGCAGACGACAATTTCAAATGTTGCTGCTTTTTCGAAAATAACAATTAAGGCATGATATGTCATGAGAATTGTCTGCTGGCAGACAATTCTCATGAAATATCATACCTTATTTTTTCGAAAATTAGGAAAATGTCGGAAAAATTTGTCGTCGGCTGCAGTTGTGATTGGCGCTTTAAGGGTTAACCATTTAAGAAAAGCAGTCAAATGAGATGAAAAGTGAACCAATGCTGAGTAACAAAGAGACAATGTTAACGGACACAAATGTTTCTGTTCCTATTGTTCACAAAGAGACAAGAACCTACTAATTACTTAGTGGTGGGCTTAATCGGAAATCGCATTATCGCGGTACAGTTTTGTAACAGAAATCAGCATCGTTGGCTTTCCTTGGTTGCTATGGCAAGTCCAGATAGTTCACTGAATGTCTAGAAGCTGAAAGAATAATCTCGGCTTCTTTTTGTCAACTAAACACGTGGAACAAAAAGTAACCTAAGCTTCAGGTTAAACCGTGTGAAAAACAAAATACAAAGCTAAGGCGCAGTTCAGTATGCGTTCATTTTCCACACGATATGATGTGCACTTAAATTTAGGCCTGCTCAAGAGAAAAAAAACTGTGGTCGGGTATCGCGACCAGGCGAGCGACCAGGAAAGGCTCGAACCCGACTGCTCAGCTTCAGAGTCTAGCTAATTAATGAAATTTTGAAGGGAGCACATACAGCTAGCATACATTCTTGAGAGCGAACAGCAAAGGCGCTGATATGACTGCGCGGATGCGCAGGCTGATCTGCGCTTTTGTTGTTGGCATACAACAGAATCAGATTTCTATGAAGCCTTTCTTTCTATTTCTTCAATTATTATGATATTGTCGCGCCACGTGTTATCGCGTTTTTCTTCTTTTTTTTTTGAAAAAAAAAACACACACACACAAAACAAACAAACAAACAAAAACAAACAAACAAGGTTTAAAAACTATTTTCAGAGTTCAAGAAAATCCTGTGTTGCTCAATTTTCTTCGAGACATTTGTGTACCTGGATCCACACCAGAGAACCACTGTACTCGTAAAGCGCAGTAGTCGCGGTGTGGTTGCATGCAACGAGTTCACGCAGTGTCCTTTTTTGTTTACCAGGTTGTTAGAAAGGGTAATACCTTTCATAATAATTTACTTCTGAAAGTATTATTCATTAATTTGTTATTTTTGGCACTTATACATGTATATCCAACTTCATATTTACTTTACAAGAGTCATATGTGGGCCATTTAAGTTAGCGATAGTTGATGCAGCGTCTGAATAATGAAAAATGTGATTTTTTTCATGAAAAAAAGGATAAGGGACACTTTTTGATCTTGTACTTCAGAAAACATGCAAAATATCAGTACTTTAAAAAGTGCAAAAGTATGTGACCTGTGGACAGTAAATGTTGAAAGGTATTCGAGGTAAGGCGTGTATAGTCTTCGCACCGTTTTCTATGTCGGGTGTATTGGCCCAGTGATCATTGTGTCACTGTACGCATTACTTCAATCTTTGATAAAAGAGAACTGTACGCACAAGTCATGTGTTTCAGTATTGCATTTGCTTTCAAACTAAATAGAGGATATTTACTTTTTTAAGGTGAATACCTCGGTGAGGTGAATACCGAGCGTGTTGAAAATATCAGAGTTTTCACGAGTGCGCAGCACGAGTGAAAATTCTGATGTTTTCAGCTCACGAGATGAATTATATTTGGTATTTACCGAAAAAAATAAATTTTCTTTGTATTTTATACTTTTTATAGGCTACATGCAATGTCTCAAAGGAGGTGCTGAAAATGCAAAAAAAAAAAAAAAAAAAATGCAAACCCAAATAATTTTGGTACCAAAATATTCGTCACGTTCTAACTAAGAAAATGTATACTCACACTTGATGTTTTCGTTCAAAAAATAAGAAAGTTATGGGCGATTGAAGTTCTGAAGTGAATGCACTAATTAAGTGAATGGAAAAGTCAGAGCTAATCCAAAAAATGCTACAGTGAAATTATGGGTTGATATCAATCACTAGTGAATAAAAAAATCACTTGTGAGTGATATCATATCATTTTACTTCTGTTTGATATCACTTTTATTTGCTTTTGATATTCATTGATTTCACTGCTAAGTATAAAATAAATAGAATCTAACATTCGAACTCCTGTATTATTGAATTTATTAAACTCGCTGTGAAAACGTGATAAAATGCTCAGCAAGCCTCGCATTTTCCTAAACTCGTTTAATAAAATCAATAAAACATGAGCAGTCAAGTAAGATCCTCTATGTATTCGAAAATTTGATTAATTTTCTCTGACCAATTTTGAAAAACAAATGAGTGTGATCTGCAAAATTCACAATAAAAGACTTACCTATGGTGTTCTATTTGCTGTTAGTATTATAAGCTATTATTGTACAGATCGTAGCAATAAAAAGCTAGTCACAAAATGTGGCGCTAGACAACACTTTAAACAACGTGCGTACGTTTCTGAGTTTATTTAATAACTGCTGTTGTAGCATGTAAGAGAGAGGGGGATTGTGTATGGCAGAGCATGCGCAGTGAGGTTTTGATAGCAGAGTTAGTCAGAGGCTAAAAGTAAAAGTACATAAGATAAAGTACATAATACAACATATGGTACTTCAAGGACGAGACACAGAACACAGACAGTCACACGACAGCAAGAACTCAAGTCAACCAAAGTATAGCAACCGATCGTCCCTCCTAAGCAAGACCACCACAAAACCTTAAAGGTCACATGCGAAACCAGGCATCGAGGTAATAAAACTTTTTTCATGCTAAACTCAACTGAGCATGAAATTTCAATTGCTTATAAAAACTAAAATACTGACAAAGGAAGAAGTTTCTTGCTTTAAGTCTCTCGTATGTTGTATTTATCATGCTAATAAATGTTAAACTGTCAACAGTTGTTGGAATTTTTTAACATTTATGAGCAGGATACATTTCGTGCTCAGCTGAGGTGAGGATGGAAAAAAGTTTTATAACCTCAGGACCGGATCACAAACAAGGACTCATAAAACACACACACACGCGCACACACAAAGGGAGCAACAACAAAGAATGAATCAACAACAGCACGCAACCTAAGAATAGGCAGCAGCAGAGGCTACCGAGGGTGTGTGTATGTAGGGAGGGGGGGGGGGGGGGGTGAAATATATTTTACTGAAATTTGTTAATTGTAATATGCTATTCACTAAGTTTTAACGTACATTCTGTAGTGAATCATGAGTTCTGCCGATATTATTACTATAGTCAGGATTTGTACTAGATAATCCTAGGAGCAACGAGGACTTGTGTTTGCATCTTGATCAATAACCAGTATGTATGCAGATTTTCACTGTGTGGTATTTCTCTAAATATCAACATTTTGAATGTTTAATCGCATTGGTTAATACCATAAGTCAGATATAGATTCTATATAAATCATTATGAGCTAGCATAATTTTGGTAATACTTTTTTTTTACTATCTCCATGGTGATTTTCTGAACAAATGTGTTGATTCTGTTCCCAGCAAAACAACGTCGTATAATGCAGCTTTTCACTGTGTGGTATTTCTCTAAAAATCAGCATTTTGAATTTTTAATCACATTGGTTAATACAGTATGCCAGATATAGATTCTTTATAAATCATTATGAGCTGGCATTATTTTGGTACGAGTTTTTTTTTTACAAACTCTATTGTGGTATACAAACACGTGTGTTTATTCTATTCCCAGCAAACACATAACGTCGAAACAACGTCATATAATACAGCTTTTCACTGTGTGCTATTTCTCTAAATATAAACATTTTGAATTTTTAATCGCATTGGTAAATGCCTTTTGTCAGATAAAGATTCTTCATAAATCATTATGAGCTAGCATAATTTTGGTACTATTTTTTTACAATCTCCATGATGGTTTTCTGAACACACGTGTTGATTCTGTTCCCAGCAAACACATAATAGACTAATCAGTGGGGCTTCAAAAATAGGCTAACCTTGAACTAATTGCAACAGAAATGCCATTTGTTTTATTTGCTATATTAATATGCCTTTGATCACATACTAAAAGTTGCAAGGCCTATCTTGTGGGGAAGTGTTCATATTTTCGACTTAAAATGATCACTTTTATGCTTAAAGTGGCCATCGAAGATCATTTATATCCAATGGGTCAGTTCTTCTGCAGTTGTTTCAAGTCCTTTATGCTTTGATTATAGCATTTTTTTTTTGACTTTATGAGTAATACACATTATACATATGCTATTAAACACATATAAAATCATATAAAATGAGCCGAAATGTTAAAATAAGAGGTTGAATTACCCCACCCGCCAATATATTAAGATTAGAAACACAATAGTATTGTTTACATTTCTATTACAATATATTTGGATTATTCTAACATTCATAAAAACTGATAACCCATAGCAACTCTCACAATAAATATACCAGTTGTTGTTGTAGTTGTTGTTGTTTTTATTGTGATTGGACAATGTCGCTTTCAACAGGTTTTTTTTTCAATTATACCATGATGGTCAGTTATCATTACTCCGTTCCATAAGTGGTTTATTTGTACTTAGTGAACACTGTGTATTGTCATCAGTGACTTAAAATCAGTGGCAGGGAGAAAATAATCTTTATGAAAGTATGTATCCTTATTAAGATTAAAGCTCACATTCCTCCCTATTGCTGTCCGTGCATTTAAAAGTCAGATTATCAATCAGACTTACTACTAGTCAAGGAGCTAAATATTTGAAAAATTCGATTGGCACAATTTTCCTACCAGAAAAGGTTTGACTTAATAGGTTTAAACTAGCCTTCTACAACATTTCTAGACACGTTGTACGGTCAAATTGTGGTAGCAGTTTTTCAGGAGGGTACGTTTTATACACCTACCCCCATTTTGTTTACTTTTAAACAAAATTGCGGCATTTGAATAAGAAATGGTATCCAGGTAGTGTCAAGCTGATGCATACAGTCATTTGTTTCTACCGACAGCTTGTTTTGAGGCCTAAACAAGTATCAAAATAAATTGTTTGCTTCCATAAACACACCTTTATGTCATTTATGACATTTACGTTACACTTCCAACTACACCTTATGAAATCATTAAAAATGTGTTCAATAGTTTCATTTGATGAGCTTTATAATGAGTATTTGTGTTTTAGATACCACGTTCCTAAATGACAATTCACTGGCTATTACTAAACTGCAAGCAGCTTGTTTCTATCATAAATACTTTATGAACTATAAGTTGTTGAATATATTATGATCTCGTGTTAAATGTTGAATATAGTAAGAACCTTTTCACTTTCAAAGTTATCATGTTATGCTATCCATTAACTTTTAAAACCCATATATGAGCATTTGATGGATTAACACGATTGAAAAGCTATACATAACATCGTTTCTGGTGTAAAGTAGCATTTTGTTGCTTGTACGGAAATATGTAACATATATTACAAACTTTGAGACTTGCTACATATACTGCTAAATACCTTATTTTATAGATCATATGGTATTTTATTTCATTTCAAAACTGTTTTTGTGTATAAAATTTTTAACAAGATACCAGTTTGACCTAAAATAATTATCAGTTATTTTCAAGAAACTATATCTACACACTAAAGTCGATATATCTACACACATGATTTACATTTTAGAAATGGTAAATATTTGAACGTTTTTTATCTACAAACTATTCATTTTGATGTGTCTAAAGTTAAAGATTTTAAAACTCATGTAAAATAAAAGGATAGTTCTTTAATGACAGTAGAATAAATTCCCATTTTCTGTCAAATATATCAAAGTAGCATATATAACCTTATAAAATATATCATTAGAACCTATGTTTGTCCAAACTGTTAAAGACAGTATACAATTGGGCCTGAAAAGCTAATATATGTGTGGATGTAGATTTTTGTAATATTTATCTGAATAAATAACTTAATTAAAAGAAATCTAATCAGTTATTTGAAAATATTTGTGTGTACCCAGTTTACTGTTGTCCCCATTATACAAACAGTCAGTAACATGATACAGGCTATTTCCTTGTATATCGAGGTCAATTTACGTAAAAAAGCTGCTGATTACTAAATGTTTTCCTTTGCTTACATTCCAGATAGAATCAATCATCTAAGAGTTGGTAGAATAAACTTTGATATTATGTTACATTAGATATTATGAATTATATGTGTCTGTAATCAGTTATTTTAAAGAGACTGTATCAAAAATCAAAAAGAATACTGACATCTTTATGCGTATGCAGACGGTGACACATTACTTATTTTAAGCTTTTAAACTGATTTTAGTTTATTTTCAGCATACCTTTCATTGTTTAATTAATGAAGCTGCATATCACACCAACTTAGTACTTATGATCATTTGCTTAATTAATAACAGTTTAAAAGGAGATGCTTTATTTAGAAGAAAACATTTCTCTAGAAATGGGGAAAATCAGGTATAATGGTTGGTTTTACAAAATGGCAATGGTCCCATTTGATATGATCATATTCAAGAAAACAGGTCGATTGTTATTTACAAAACCAATTTAAATCTTTAAAACTTTATCCGTCAGAATTGTCAGGCTGAATTATAACTGATGACATTTAAGTTGTTAATGTCAAATATATTTTACAATGTTCTTTCATAATGTTAGATGGAAAAGTTAAATGTTTAAAAAACCTGCAGTCATGAGGTCTTACTTAGATTTAGCAAACAATGCTTATATAGCTAATGCTTATTTCCTCTATACAGAATTTGGTATGGCCAAATTATTACAGGAATCTTGTAAATGGAATCCTTTATATTAAAGCGTTATATGCATATAAACATTAGAATGAATTTTAAACTCACCAGTGTATTGACTTAATAAAGTGGGATAAAATTAAAATCAACACAGCTTTTGTTTTACTGTAATATGTTTCAAGAATGTTTTCCTCCTTCAGACAGTAATCAAATACACTACATGTGAGCAGCAAAGGCTCTAATAAGACTGCCCATCTCGTAAATAGGAAATTATGTAAAAGTGCCCAAAAATGTTGAAATGACAACGGTAGTTTTAGGAGTTTTGAGTTCGCGTTTGTCCCTCAATGTTATCAATATAGTTGTTGTAGTCGATAGCTGATAAGCTATAATCATATGTATTTTGATGGCATATAAAGCAGATTCAATTGTTTTATATCAGTGTTTCATTTAACTTATGCTGTAGTCAGTTAAATATATTTTGTATATATCATTCCAGATACAAAAAGAAAGAAATACAAATGTTTCAGAGAGATAAAAAGATATCATGTAAGCATTTAAGAAACAAAATTTGATCATAAAATATGAGTTGTTTCTAAAAATGCTGTTTATATATTTGATAAAACACTCTGACTTGAAATGGCGTTTTATGTGATTTAGGTTCAATATGTTCTTAAAAGGGTATCCTTTGGAAGCAAAGACTGCACCAAAGAACTGAAACTAGAGTGTGCATATTCCCTGGGCCAGACTAGCTAGTTTCTGCCATTTAGGCTTCATCAGTGACCCTCTGATAGTTTCAAAGTTCCACAATGAAACCCATGATCAAGTTTCTTCCTTTTTATCAGTAATGCTTTGTTGGGTTTTATTCTTAGTTACTTGTTTTGTCAAATAATACAATATTCATCATTTCTCTCATTACTGGGTACTCCAATGAAAGTAATAATATACATACATTAGTAGTGTTAACTCATATAGTGCTGCTATTGCATTAAAAAAATGTATTTTATAGAAAGTAACGTCTGTATCTGTAATTACAGGTGTCTTAATTAGGTAAAATCATATTGCTAATTATTTGCTTTCAATTAACAGATATGTAAGAATAAGGAATAGCTTGATAGAATAACACTATAGGATTTCCTATTATTTCAGGGTAACGTAGTGAATGTTGCTATTGCAGGGTAACGTCTCGACCGCTAAAGAGCTATGACACTTTAATATGTGACTAGTATAATGTGGTTTTAGAAAATTACAGTCTACAAACCTGATTCCTAAGAGGTCTTTTGGCAGCCTATGGTCTAAAGATCGTACTGCATTAAATAGTAATACATTTGAAAGTAAGTAACGTATATAACTGTAAAGCCATATGGTATGTTGTTAGGTCATTAAGTCCAATCACAACAACCTCAACACTGTTAAAATAATACTTATATGTTGTAATAGAAAAGTAAACAGAGCTATTATGTTTCTTATCTTAATATAATTGTAATATGGTGGGTGGGGTAATTCAACCCCTGATTCTTTTACATTTTGGCTCATTTGATATGGTTTGATATGGTTTTTATCATGTGTAATACTCATATAATCAATTCAAATTCTATAATCAAAGCATAAAGGACATAAAACAACTGTAGAAGAAGTGTCCAAATGACTAAACAATAATCTTCAATGGCCACTTTAAACATAAAAGTGATCATTTTTAAGTCGAAAATATATATACTTCCCCACAAGATAGGACTTGCAACTTTTAGTATGTTGCTCAAGATAGCCCAAACAGTCGCAGAATTGCTGAAAAAGTTCTGTTGCAATTAGTTCAACCTTATCAGTTCTACTGATTAGACTATAACGTCGAAACAACGTCGTATAATGCAGCTTTTCACTGTGTGGTATTTAAATACGAGGGCCAGTCAAAAATAACTGAGTCTACCTCATAACATTAAAGTGAAGTTAGATGTACATTCTGTAAGCAAACAGTGAAGAACCAGATCAGACGCCACTTTTTGTTGCGTCTGATCTGGTTCTTGCTTTTTTGCCGTTGTCCCACAAAAAAGGACACTAGGCTTAAATGGGTCAAGTAACGCCCACATAGAAGGTTGATTTCTTATATTTACGAGTATAGGCGCTCCCACACCTTATTTCAATTACCCGTTCAAAAGGTAGTAAAAGTCTACTTATAGACACTTAATTCGCCCATTGTCTCAAGGTAACTTCTATTAAATTATAAATCAATTGTATTCAATCAAACGGCCATACTAAATTATTCGACCATCTAACATGCATGCAGCGAATTTGGTCGTCTCCTGAAAACCTTGGCAAACAGTTTGGACCAAGATCAGGAACGACACAATGTCGATATTGATCTGTTTACAAGCCATTTGACCCTCTGATAGTGTTGAAAGAACTTTTTTGAAAATGAAAAAGTCAGCAGACGACAACAAGAGCATGAAAAATTACCCAGCATGCAAAGAGTTAAGAATAAAAACGATGGCATATGCGAAAAGATAGGATACATACGTTGTATAGGCCCGAGGGGTGTGGATGGGGGTGGGTACTCTGATGTTTTCATACATACGTATGCTCGGGCCACTTTTTTGGGGTTCAAAATTTCGAATTTCAATATTTCTTGGGGTTTTCAGAAAAATGAATAATTTTTTGGGTCTGAAGATTTTGTGGATATTTTTGGGGGATCATCACAAAATTGGACTATATTTAGGAGGTATATATATAAATTTTAGGGTCTTTTCTGAAGGTCAAGGTACCGAATGGCAGATATTTTTTGTTTGGTTGCTTAAATTTAAAATATTTTTTTAGGGTGCTTGGAATTCCTGATATTTTTTATGGGGTGAACGGTAGATGCTGGGCCCGAGCCTACGTATGGAGTAAAAATGAGAGTATCCCCCCTGGGGTATAGGCCTCAGGAATGAAAATGAAGTGGCAGTCAGCGGCATCTGAATTACGCCTACCACAGAATAATTTTGGGTCTTGGATTATAGGTTATAATAATCGACGAGCAGAATGGTCTGTTACAATTTGTATAAAATTGAAAAATATCACCCAACAACCCTAAAACTGAAATGCACTGGTCCAACTGATTAGAGTGGGACATTCCATTAGGCTTACATGAGTTTAAGGAAACCAACCGATGGCTTATAATATAAGAATATATCATGAGTGTGAGGGTAGGATAGAAAAAAATACGTCCCGAGGATCGCCGTTTGGCATCACGAGGCTTACCGAGTGATGACAAACGGTGATCCCGAGGGATGGATTTTTCTATCCTACCCTCACACGGATAATGGTTATTTTTCTTGCTCACCACTGTTTCTATCTATTTATTTTAAAAATAAGCTTCTAGAAGTCCCTGAATACGCTAAGATGCAATTTCACATGACGACGTTACTTGACGTCCTGGGTAAGATAGCATGGGTAAGATAAGATTTTCTATCCCAGTATAAAACCTCAGATATCCTTATCCGATGTGCAAAATGATATCGTTTGAGCCCATCTCATCTCATCTGGACATACCCGGTCAACCCAGCACTTCCATAATCTGGTTTGACGTTATTGCACCTACAAAAGCTTTCTCTAATATGGTATTTTACATTAAGAAAGTTGGCGCAGCGTGAACGGAAACATTTTCTGCGATAGAATGAAATTAATGCGCCCACGCATTCATGGAATCACACTCTTAACAAAACGTACGAAAAAGGCAATTTCGTACTCAAGCAGTGCCAGCGACTTCGTTTATGTATATATACTCAACGTCAGTGAAAAGTTACCAGTAAATCACATTCACTTAACATAGGGCAATGTTTAGTTCATCCTGTACGAAGAACTGCAGATACTTCAACACTCAATTTTATGGCATAGGGTGCCATGCATCATCACTATGGAAAACGGTATTCATCACACCCGAATGCATTATAATCATTCCTTGACGGACTCCTGCAGTTTCCATTGCATTGTATAGGGAAAAGCAAAGTTTTGGTGCTACCTTAAAGTTTGAGTCTCATTTTTCGCGTTTAATGGGATAACCTAAACCATTTTTGTGGCGTTTTCAATGAAAATGTCTAGGGCATGTGTTGGCATGTTGTCTTCTGAAAATGATGATTTCAAATTCTTAAAAACTGCAAAAAACATAAAATGCACGTGCATCACGGGCACCATAGTTCCAGGGGTCGTGTTTTATCTCTCCAAATCAGCTTGTCGTTGACCAGAAACATGAACGTAACAGTAGCCAAAGAGCTGCATTATATATTTTCCGAAATATCGAAACTTTGATACTGGTAACTTTTCATTGACGCTAAGTATAGTAGAACCTGTGTAAAACGGCCACTCTCAAAAAGACCGAAAATTGTTTTTCAATACCATTTATCGGTTTTCAAGACCAATTATCGCTTAATGCAGTTCAAAAGTATTGCAGAATGCTCCAAGAGGATTCTGCAATACTCTCAACCTTTAGTAAGCTACCATTTGTCATTAGGATCTTTGATTTCTCTATTTTTGAGTGGCCGTTTTACACAGGTTTTGTTCTAAACTGTATAAAATAGGCCTGCCTCGTCGCGAGAACTTGCCTTTGTTGCATATGTAACAAAGGCACAGGCTAGTCAACGCATTCGTGCAGTCTGATCGGCTCCATAGCTATTCACTTCTGGAAAGAATTATGGGTTACTGTAATTGTTCTATGTTTTGCTGTGCATCTATCCCATATTATTTGAGATAGGAACGCCGAAAGTCGTGTGTTGATGCATCTTGGGATCACGGAGCGTCGCGTACCCTACCTTAACCTCTGCCCTCAAATCTAGAAAAATCGCACCACGAGCATAAATCCTTTATTATTTGACATAGGAATCCCAAATTTGGTTTGTTGACACATCTTGGAGTCACAGAGTGTCGAGTACAGTTTAAGAGTCACTCTGACCTTGATTTCTGGCCTCAGTTTAGAAAAATATCGTAAATAATGGGCTGACCAGTGTTGTCAAATACCGTTCCATAAATGTGTCGCATGCTAGATGCATGACTATAACATATCTTGTTCAGTATGGACTCTAAATGGTCAAGCATAAGCAGGGTGCTAAATATCCAGCCACATAAAAAGAGTAGACATGTATTAGCTGGAAGCATGTGTTAAATGGTAAAAGAAATCACAGCACGGACGTTAATAATCAGAGCTTAGAACAAACATACATGGGCAAGCTCGAAAAAGTAAAAATGGAATCATGCAGTGTGCAATAATACATACAATGATAGGGCTTTTCTATTTGTAGCCCTGGTGGCCATTTCATTTATCTGAGCAGAGCTGCTTGAGAAATTTAGGAAGGGCCTTGTGACGATCATTTGTGTGAAATTATTCTTCTGAATTTAGGTCGGAGTGGAAACCTTTCAGCAACTTAAGAGGAGAGCGTTGGTGAAACTATTACAAATTTGGACCAGCGGTTCAGGATTAGATGTTGTTTAAAGATGTTCCTATTTTTATCTCTATCCGACAAAATGTCAGCAGAGCAGTACCATTTGAGCAATTTTGGTAGTGGGCTTTATGAGAAACATTTATGTGTATTTATTTTGAATTTGGGCAAGAATCTCAGGAAATGTTGCTTAAAGGTTTTTTTTTTATTATTATTATTAGCTCTAGTAGCCATTCTAGTCAGCAAACCGAAACTGTTTGGACAATTTTAGTAGAGCACTTTATGAAGAACATTTGTGTGCAATTATTTTGAATTTGGGCTAGAGGTTAAGGGGGAGATGTTTAAAGATTTTTAATTGAGCTCTGGTGGCCAATTTGTTCAGCAGAGCGGAATTTGGGTTACTTGGTAGAGGGCCTTATGAGGAACCTTTTGTGAACTTATTTTAAATTTTTGACAGTGGTTTAGGAGAAGATGTTATTTGAAGAAAACGTATATTGACGATGGACGATGCATCATGGACGCCAGACGCCGGACAAAGGCTGATCAGAAAAGCTCAAATTTGAGCACTTCATGCACAGATGAGCGAATTGAACCCACCTTCCAGTGGTTAAAATGTATCTTAATTTCGTCTGTAAGAAGGGTTTAAAATTCAAAAGATAAACAACACGTTATGCATATACTACCTTTTAGGCATTTATTGACCTAAGCCCAGAGCGGTGTTTTGGTACGCTGCTCCCCTCAATAAAGTCCAAACCTTTGAGTTTAGACAGACAACTATCGTCGTTGGGACGTAAGAAATAAAACTGTTTTAAAAAGGAAACGCTGGCGACAGACGTCTCATAAGAGCGAAAATTGGAGTAAATCACTAGTGGCAGACGTCTGTCAGCAGCGAAAGTCGCTGGTGAAAGACGTCTGGCAATATAAAAAAAACTGGGTGAAATAGCTGCTGAAAGATTTATTTACGACATACAAGATATTCAAAAGTCACTGTTTTATTATTGTATAACCATAATTAATGCACATTGATAATGCCCATTTTGTCAAAACAAAGACACAATAGATAATTGATTACATAAATGAGCCAGTGCATGAGATTTCCAACAATGTGGTAAGTGCGACCAGCAAATCCTCAGATTAGCCTGCGCATACGCGCAGTCTGATCAGAGCCTTTGTTAGTCCCTTGACTATTCTATGAGTGTTAAGCTACTGACTGAACATCAATTAAGGTTTGTAAGCTAAGAAGGAGGCTGTACAGGCACGTCTGAGTCTACACTTGTCAAAATGCCACATTGTTGGAAATCATATGTCGCGGCTCATTAATGATAAATTTTCTTCTTTATCACCCAACTCTCCATATCAAACATTTATATGATTTACTCTATACTCTTGCAATATCAATGTTGGCTTCAAACCAGTCCGCGGTCGTCTTCACAGCTGAAAAAGATCAAATAAATATCTATAAACTACGGAAGCCTAGATGTGACATTGTGTTTTGTGTTATGTCCTCTTGATTTCGGCGTTTTGACTATTTACTTTTGTATGTTGAGTTCTCTGTTTGTGTACAATGTTGAACATTTTAAGAGGCGCAATTCACGAGGTAGAGCCAAGATGGAGAACAAACGAGGAAAGAAAGACGAGAGTATAAGTATTTTAATTCATCCGTTTAATGTTAGTTTATATATATACTTTTGAAATCTATGCCGGTAACTATCACAGTCAAAAAGTCTACCGGAGGCTTTCGGTTTGATTATGCTTCATACTTGGTTCTCACTGTGAAAGTAGTCACACACACACACACACACACACACACACACACACACACACACACACACACACACACACACACACACACACACACACACACACACACACACACACACACACACACATTACTATTCAATATAATACAGTTTGAATCACAATAATAGTTCGGTCCATTTATATCGACTCATTTAAATTGTTACAGAAATTTATTCTGAGATTTTATTCTGTAGGTCGAGATCTGATATAGTGCAATAGAAAATAGGATGACATTAAAGGCAAAACTTGTCTATCTGTCTGTCTGTCTAAATGCTGTTTTCAAACGTCACAACCACTGTCATATAAATTTATTGGGTTTATCTACATTTCTGTCTGCCTAAATGATTTTTTCTACCGTCTACCCAATATCCACAACCCCTCCCCCCGCCTACAAAAAATCAAAAAAATACTTGAATTTATTCACCTGTCTGTCCGCCTGTCAGTCTGTCTGTTTTTCTGTCTGTATAAGAAAACAAGTAAGTATTACACGGAAATTCTACAATCACTATGATGAAGAGAACAGTACACAGACAGTCACATGACAGCAAGAAAACATTCAAAGTTAATCAGGCAGTTTTCTGGCTCTTTTCCTCAGCAAAATGACTGCAAAACTTATGTATAAAATCACTACGAACTTAACCACAAAATTAGAAGACAATACAATACCAATACACACAATGGGAGAAACAAGGAATAATGAATTAACAACAACATAATCAATGCCTTAGAACGGACAGTGGTCGAGATCACCAGGGAGGGGCTCTTCACCCTAGATTCCGCTATTGTACATAAAGCTGTTTTCCATTGCCTACCCTATACCCACCCACCACCCTATAAGTTTCTTGGGGTTATCTACATGTTTGTCTGTCTGTCTGTCTTCCTACCTGCCTGTCTGTCTGTCTTATGTTGTGGCGTGAACAGACAATCGTTATATTGCAAGGCTATATGTGTACTTATATACTTTTTTTTATTGATTTGACTTTTATTTTAGGCCCTTTTACTTCATCTTTTGTGTTTTGTCTTTTGTGTTTTAAATTTTGTCTTCAGAAAGTGTTCTTTTCTTTATTGTCTTTTGCCTTTTGCGTTTTAACTTTCAGCTTTTTACTTTTGTCTTTTGTGTTTAAATTTTTGTATATTGTATTTTGGCTTTGGGTTTTTGCATGCTAGTTCTATGATAAAATTTTTAGGCATCTCAGTACCCTTCAAATATTGGCAGCTGACAAACATACATACAGACAGACAGACAGACAATTGATAGCGTATGGGATATGGGAAGGCGGTGGAAATAGATTGATAGATATATACGTTTTGCATTTAATGCCATCTAATTTTTGATTGCACTGTATTCGACCTACATAATAAATACTCAGAATAAATAATTTGTTACTATTAAAATGGGCCAAACTGTCATGTACAGAATTGTCCTAGATCTATTTGAATACTCACACAGATAGCCTGGTTGAAGGGAAAACCTACAGTAGACTTTTTGGACTGAGATATTTACCGGCTGCATCGATTTCAAACGTAAAACAAACGTTACACAGGATGCATTAAAATACTTGTACTTTTGTCTTTCTTCCCTTTATTATTTCCATCTTGTTTCTACCCCTATGAATTGTGCTGTTTAAAATGATGCACAGCATCATACACAAAACATACATATGTATGCAAATTTATATATGAGCCACGTCGTAAAAACCTGCGTGAGAACAAAAGGCACTGATTAGATGTGTCTGAACATGCTGGTCAACACAATTTTTAAAGTTTAATATCTTATTTAAAGACCCTAACACACCTCGCCTAAAACGTGATATATCAAACAATAATTAACAGTTTTGAAAGTGCGAGGAAGACGCACGCTAGCTGACGTCATTTGTTACTGCAAAATGACGTCAGTCGTGGCGTTAGACAATGTAACGTCGTTTTTACGCTGGAAAGACGTAACTTATACATGTAAATATATGCGACACAATCCAAATATTGGCGGGGTCAGCTCAGTGCAATGGTGGAAAGTCAGAAGCTGAAGACTTCAAATTTTCGTCATTTATTGTGAATAGATCAGCTCTATTGCGTGAATTGTTGATTAATAATTTACTGTTTGTCGGTCAATTGCGCGAAGATAAATTTCTCGTGCTTTGCGCTCATGATTTGATCTTCTTTACAACTGGCCTCCAAACAGTGATTTAATACTCAACAATTTACTGCTGGAGCTGATCTTTTCTTCATTATAGCAAGCTTTTGTAGCTTAGAAGGTCAATTCGAGTCCAAAATAGAAAGTTGGAAAATTCGAAATTCGAAAACGAGATGTCTAGCGATAAGGCTAATTGTCACTGTTTCAATGCTTTATCAGTTCCCAGTGGATGCACAGCTCATCTGCGCCTTTGTTTTCTGTATGTGTAAAAAGGCAATTCAATTTGTATTTGACATCTCTTTGATCTGTTCATTTTTCTATATAAACATTTATTTATCTATAGGTACACAGCCAAGTTTGTGTTGGACCTGTTAGAAATCCGCAAAGGAAGGTTTTCTCATGATGAGGTGCATATGTCAAATATTATACAAGGCAACTTCTCATATTTGGCGTGAAAAGTACTGGTCACAATTTACACAATTTACTTTTACTTTACAAGAATAAAAAATTAATGCAGGTACACTGAACGACTACGGAATCCTGGCACTAACGACTAACTTGTAAAGAAGACGTCCTAAGGCAATAAGTAAAAAGTTTATTTTAATAAAAGAGCATCAAGTGTGATTTTTATTTTAATGCATATCACCATCAAACTTCCATAAAGTATCTGCTCGTCATGCTGAACTGGCTAGCACATTAAACCAGTGACCTTGACCTATATTTTACAAGCTCCAATGGCTGGTATTTTTATATTTGTATGTCAACCCTTGTGTTCTCATCAACCAAAATGCCTAACACTATCAATTATGTATAAGGCATAAGGCATCCTCTCAACATCTTGAGGCAGCACGCATCTTAATCCGATGACTTCGACTTAAATTTCAAGCTCCAAAGGCATTGCCATTTTTTATGTCCACCTTCAAGATCTCGTTAAATATTGTGTCTATAATCACCAAAGCGTGCATAAGGCATATCCTCAAAATCCTGTGTTGGTTTGGAGACATTGACCTAAACTGAAACCAAGTTCTAATTGGTCAACACCTTGACCCATGACCTATATCTTATGCTTTATTAAAAAAGGCCCAATGACTTTGTCTCTCTTCGCCCAGCAGATGCAGCACCAACTCCGTTAAATTCGTGTTCTTTGTTAACCCCCCCCCCCCCCCCCCCCCCCGTTTCATGTATGCTAATTACTTTGTTGTGGCTGTGTAGACAAATTGCATCTCGTCAAAGTCAGAATGCAAAAAACATTTCTGCCAATCTATCTATGTTTCTCTTAATTTCAATTATAATCACTCGTTTATCTCATCAAAATTTCAATTAATGTAGATTGAACATTGAAGAAATCTGTATTAACCTAATTCAGAATGAAGATTTCATACATCTAAAAATCAAATATTTATTTACTTGGAAATTAAGCAAAGCATGTCAGGAACAGATACAATTAGATTCTAAACCCTGCCCATAAAACCACAAGGTAAAAGAGTCACAACGAGATTGATGGGAGTAAACAAATGACATAATGAACCGAGTAAGCAGCTATTTTCCAGGTGGTTATTCTGAATTCGAATGTAACTGGATAAAAAACTTCAGCTTAAATAGGACAATTAAATGATAACACAGAACAGCAAGTAACCACAACAAAGCATCAACTTGGAATTGTCAGTAATGCGTTACTAGTGGATTTAAGTTAACTTTACGAGAGTTCAGTCCTAATCCTCACTTTCAATGTGATTTTAAACACGTATTTGAATGGCCCACGTGGAGGTTTCCAACTCATCAATAAATCAACACAGGCAACAAAGGAATCATAGGTAAAATCATCGTGATTCAAGGATTTATATGTTTTAGGAGATAATCCATTGATAAGTTAGGGGCCTTTCATGCAAACCAAATATCTATGTGTCTTGATCCACATCTGAATTAAGGGTGAGGTTGGTGCCGTTAAACCAGTTTAAGCCCTCCAGTAAAATATTTTACTAACGGTTCCAAGGCGATTCTTCTTTTGTGGATCTTTTATGTTTTTTATGTTTTTGTTCTGTCTTGTGTTTGCTATGTCTTTGTGCGCGTCTATCTATATGTGCTCTGTGGTCACCTGCTGGGAAAGGGCTGACCTCTTGGCTCTCGTTTGTTGTGTCTAACTGTGAGTTTGTCACTTTCCCATTGGTATCCTGGGTCAGGTGTGGTACTTGATTGTATCGATTCCTGATCTTTACATCCTTACTTACTATGAAGAGATAACAGAAACAACGCTTACTCTGACATTTCACATCGCTACTGTAACACTGGAGGAAATGAAAGCCAAAAGTTGAATCCTGGTGAGCCAACAAACAGAGTACGTGTAACGGTTAATTTGTGCGACAACTATTGCTTATGTCATATGTTAAACAAATACAAGTTTTTGAAAATAAAATTATTTAGGATTACATTTCGTGGCTCTTCTAAGGATGATGTTAAAGCTTCAAAGTGTTATGTGTCTGGCATGTGTATGCAATGCAAAGTAGGGAAGGAGTCAAAGTTCTGGAATCGATACAATCAAGTACCACACATGACCCAGGATACCTTATGGGAAAGTGACAAATACACTAAAACATTAGATACAGAAGAGCCAAGAAGTCAGCTATTTCCTAGCAGGTGAACACAAGGCTGCATGACACAGACAAGACAATTTAGCAAAGACAAACACATAAAATAGATCCACAAAAGAAATACCACCTTGGAATGGTCAGTAAGAAAATTACTGGAGGGCTTAAACTAGTTTCACGGTACCGACCTCACCCTTAATTCTGGTGTGGATCAAGACACATATAAGTTTGGTTTTGCATGAAAGGTCCCTAACTTATCCATGAATCATCTCCAAGTTATCTCCACATAAATCAAGATATAAAAAGGTGATAAAACAAAGATATACAACAGTATATACAACTGAATACCGGAGCAAAAGAAATCAAACAGTTAAACCCTGGTGGGCCTAACAGCAGACACAGCATCAGGCCCAAACCCTCTTATTTATAGATGAGTCCTTAAACTGGAGCCGTCAAAGCAAACCTCTTAATTTCCTACCACCACTGTCATCATATTAAGCAAATTTACTGCAGATCAAATTAGGTAATATAACTTGTGTTCACTGGTACATGTATATAAAGCAAAACGTGAGTGTTTCAGAGTTTTTTTTCTGTAGGTCTAATTCCAATGAACAAATTCATTGACGTTTCAAAATCAATTCTTTGGTTTTATAAGGCTCAATATCACCAGAAATCTATATAAACACGTCTTCTTACTATACATTTATTTACATGTTGGTACACCAACTCTGTTCGTATTCCTAGTTCAGTTAACAATTTTCGGGATATGCTTCCTACCATTAGGTTATCTCCTCTTGGGTCACCTATTATCAGGAAGTATACTAAACCATTTAATGCATTCAAAAGACGCGGAATGTATCCTAATGTTTCTAAGTGCAATGCCAAGAGGTGTGTCTGTTGCACACATTTATGTACTAAAACTACCATTACATCATCTGTAAATGGTAGGCAATTTTCCATAATTAATCATAATGATTTGGACTGAACTTCATTGGATCTGATTTATGTTATAACTTGAACTGAAACTAACTGTGGAATGCAATATGTTGGACAAACTGGCCGATCCCTCAAGACTAGGTTTCGTGAGCACTTTCGTAAAATGAAAAAGCCTAAAAAATTTGACACATTTCTTTATCGCCATTTCAAAAATAATGGTCATTCACCTAGTAAAATTGTAATTCAGCCAGTTGAAAAAATTATATATGATTCAAATTCATCTACTAGATTAAAAAATATAAAGAGACATGAAACTGAACTTAAATGGATTAAATTTTTGCAATCACCTTTTCCTTTAGGCTTTAATGATAATATATACCATGAAGGCAACATTTCTAAAATGCCAGATTTTGATGTTTTTTCTGTTTTGGAATGTAAAAAACGTAAAAGTAGATCTCATGGTAAACGTAAAAATGGCAACATTAAACGCAAAACTTGTACTGAAAAACGCTTAAATACTTCTCTAAAGGATCTTTCTTTGGCTTTAACTAATCATGGTCGGCATGGCTTATTTTCATTTTTAAGTTCCTTGCCTATCTCAGTTTTACGCAAATTAGAGTTAGGGGCTAATAAACTTTACGATAGAGCAAACAAATTATATAAAGCAGCACTCCTCACAAGGTGTTATGTTCAACATTTTCTTAGTCCTTATATCGATTCTGAGGTCAACCATAAACGACATTTTATCAAAATTCCATTCATTAACAAAGGGATTGAGTTTATTGATTTACATAGTATCTTCAAGGATAATTCAGTGATTTCATCTATTCCAAATTACTTTAATAATTCTGAAACCCCTATCATTTGTTATAAATATAACAAACCAATTAGGTCTACGATATTTAACTTTAATAAAATTGTAAATGATTTAGATATAGATTCCAATATTCCTGCCTCCTGAGATTGTAAAAATTCAAATTATTTATATCCCTCTGCAGGGCATGTTATTACAGGTAATTTAAATGTCATTCCTGACGCTAAAGTTCGCAATATCATTTCTAAAGGTCCTAAATATAGATTTCCCTCTAATATTGATTTCTCTAAATGTCGTAGAGAGATCGCTGCTTCTTTAAATGACTTAAGTAATCGTTGGTGCAAACGGGAAAATGTTGAACCTGATGCCTTGAAGGAATGGAAGATTAACATTTTTAAAATTATTGATACTCGTATTTCATTTTACTCTCGTAATACACATCTTTTGCCCCCTAAACCTAAATCTTCTTTTCGTCATCTTAAACAAGGTATCCAGGATTTTCATATGAACTATGTTTTGGTTCCAGCAGATAAAGCTGCTAACAATGTTGTAGTTGTTTGACGACTGTATTATATTAATACTCTTAAGCGTGAGTTTGTTGACACTAATGCCTATAAACTGCAGCCTTCTTTAAGTGAAAGGGTGATTGTTGATGGGCATGGTTGTCATACAGCCCTACATTTTGGTGTCAAAGCTAAAGAAAATCAAGACAAAGTTCCTACGTTGTACTGGTTACCTAAACTCCATAAAAAACCCTATAAAGCAAGATTTATTGCTAATTCTAGTTCTCGTACGACAACAGAACTTTCTAAATTGTTAACCTCGTGTCTTACAGCTGTTAAAAAACATGTTATCAAATATTGTGAAAAGGTATATGAGAGATCCGGTAAAAACCTATTTTGGTCTATTAAAAATTCAGGTGAAATTTTAGATAAACTTAAAGCTAGAGATTTCAATGCGACCATTTTGTCTACTTATGATTTTTCTACTCTTTACACTACTTTACCTCATAATTTAATTAAAGATAAACTTATTGATCTTATTGAAAGAACCTTCCAGAGAGAAGGCTCTCCTTACCTTGCATGTAATGACAGAAATGCATTGTTTACTTCAGAAAAACCTAAGAAATATCATGCATGGTCGTGTCAAAATGTATGTGATGCACTGACCTTTTTGTTGGACAACATTTTTATTCGATTTGGCACCAAGCTCTATAGACAAGTAGTTGGGATTCCTATGGGCACTAATTGTGCTCCCCTGGTTGCAGATTTATTCCTGTTTTGTTATGAGAGGGACTTTATGATGTCTCTTTCTGATGATAAGCGGGCTGATGTTATTGATGCGTTTAACACTACTTCCAGATATTTGGACGATATTTTAAATATTAATAATGTTTATTTTGATAATATGGTTAGTCAAATATACCCTTCAGAGCTCCAACTTAATAAAGCCAATGCCTCTGATACCGAAGCCGCATTTTTGACTTGCATTTGTCAATTTCTAATAATATTGTTTCTACCAAAATTTATGATAAACGTGACGACTTTGATTTTGAAATTGTCAATTTCCCGTTTTTGGATGGTGATGTTCCTCGTTCTACATCCTATGGAGTCTATATCTCTCAACTCATTCGTTTTGCTAGAGCATCTAGCTATGTTGCTGACTTCAACACTCGCAATAAATTGTTAACTCAGAAACTTCTTAAACAAGGCTATCGGTATCATAAACTTCGCAAAACATTTTCTAAATTTTATAGACGATACTATGATTTGATTTCTAAATTCCAAGTTGGACTTAAATCTCTCTTGCGCCAAGGACTTTCGGAACCTGATTTCTATGGTGACTTGGTATATAAATTGAAGAAGATTGTTGGCTCTAATAATTTTTCAGCGCAGTTCATTAAAATAATTTCTCATTATAAAAAGATTGGCTATAACATTAATGTATTGCAACAGACTGCATGCTTGGTAGTCAACCCAATCACGGTTGGCAACTTTGCTTTCCTCTTTAATTGCACGCCGGTGGGTCGGACTTCAGACTCTATGATGGTTCCGACTTAAAGACTTATCTATTGATGAGATGGTAGGGGCCTGATGCTTTGGCTGTTTGTCGGGCCCACCGGGGTTTACCTGTTGGATTTCTTTTGCTCCGGTATTCAGTTTAATTTACTGTTGTGTCCTTATCCTTGCTTTATCTCCTTGTTAAATCTTGATTTATATGTTTTAGGAGATGATGCATTGATAAGTTAGGGGTCTTTCATGCAAACCAAATATCTATGTGTCTTGATCCACATCTGAATTAAGGGTGAGGTTGGCGCCGTTAAACCGGTTTAAGCCCTCCAGTAAAATATTTTACTGACCGTTCCAAGGCGGTACTTCTTTTGTGGATCTTTTATGTTTTTGTTCTGTCTTGTGTTTGCTATGTCTGTGCGCGTCTGTTTATATGTGCTTTGTGGTCACCTGCTGGGAAAGGGCTGACCTCTTGGCTCTCGTTTGTGGTGTCTTCTGTGAGTTTGTCACTTTCCCATTGGTATCCTGGGTCGGGTGTGGTACTTGATTGTATCGATTCCTGATCTTTGCACCTTTACTTACTTTGATCTACCAGTGTTTCAAACTCAATGTGACCATTGAGTATAGTATATCAGGCTATCCTTCATGTGTATCAACATTTTCTCTGCGCTCTTATTGAATGGAGATTCCAGTTTTACACAAGCTAAGAAGCAACCATGTGAGCTAAACACTCTTTGTGTTTTAGCAAAGGCGGCAACTAGGGCACATATTTGGCCAGTAAAATATATCTAAGTAAGAAAAACGGCAAATATTAGGAAACGATACAATCAAGTACCACATCTGACCCAGGATACCACATGGGAAAGTGATAAAAACACAATTAAACATCACAAACAAGAGCCAAGAGATAAGCCCTTTACCAGCAGGTGACCACACAGCAGCAATAACAGACGCGAAAGCATGACAAACACAAAACATAAATAACACAAATGATCCACAGAAGAAATATCGCCTGAGAAAGGTCAGTAAAATATTTTACTCGAGGGCTTAAACCAGTTTGACGGCACCAACCTCACCCTTAGTTCAGATGTGGATCCAAGTAAGTAAGGGTGTAAAGATCAGGAATCAATACAATCAAGTCCCACACCTGACCCAGAATACCAATGGGAAAGTGACAAACTCACAGTAAGACACCACAAACGAGAGCAATGAGGTCAGTCCTTTCCCAGCAGGTGACCACAAGGCACATATAAACAGACGCGCACAAAGGCTTAGCAATCATAATACAGAAAAAAACATAAAATATCCACAAAAGAAGACACATATATGTTTCCACCCCTAGTGACCTCGGCTGCTGACCGTTCTGAGGTGGTGATCCTGTTTTGATGATTCATTGATTGCTTGGCTCCCACTGTGTTGGGTCTTTGTTTTATAGTTTACTTCTTATTGTCCTTTCTAGTTTGTTGTTGGTTGCTTTACTTTAATTATGTTGTTGTGTGGCTGTCAGTGTTCTTTGTATCTTCCCCTCTGGTGTCATGTGTTAGTATGTGGTCTATGCTTGTGGCATTTCTTGGTCATACTCATCTGTTTTGGGCGCTTCTATATCTAGTTCTGCTAAATGAGATCGATAAAACAGAGTCGGACATATTCAACATAAAATGGGGTTAGTGTCTTGAAAATATCCTGTATATCTCAGGTCTTTAAAACGCGTATCAAGCAATGTATTAACTGGCGCCTCAGCGTTTCCCGCCATGTCTCTATTGCTGGTTGGAAACACAGTTTCCGAACATGAAGATGTAAATCCAACAACTGAGTCTGCAGCTGTTTGTGTAAAAGGGCTGCAGAAGCACAATTCTATGTGCCTAGGTCATAACGTAGATCATCTGGTGCTATCTAGAATAGTTCAAAACATCTAAATATGAGATGGGTTCTGAATGCTGAAATCGCTGTCGTTATTTTTTTGTGTGTTTAGGATACATATTAATTGTCTTCCACATAATGTAAATCAATGATACACAAACTTTATCATTTTTCAAAATATACCAGAATTAATTGTACTCTAGATTGGCCTTTCTTTTGAGGGAGGTATATTGGAACAAAATTAACAACTCCACACTGTGTATTAAAATGACCATATTAATCTTGCAGAGACATGATTTCACCTGAAAATAAAAAGATAAATTATGAATATTATTAATTATTATTAGTAAAACATCTTCGGATGCACAAATTTATGTTTTTCTGCGTTGTGTTTTGCTGACTGGTTTCACATAATATACATGCATTTAAACAACTATTAAAGTTTTTTTTTTTAAAAAAAAAAGAACTGATTTGATGTTAGTGAAACTACCGAATTTGAAGGTCTAATAGGTACAATTATTGCATTTTTATGGTAAAACCAAAGATCTCCAGTAGGACACACTGCGCTCACAAACAGTGATTGAGTACACTTTAGTTATTTCCAGAAAGACAGATACACTTTTAGATAGATAGATTGATATATGGATGGATAGATAGATATATACAGTAAATATACATGTTTGATTGATTTGATTCTTTACGTACCATCAACAATTTTTCAGTTAAACAGGGACGTTTTTTTCCCTGGTTGAACCAGTACTAAGCTAGGATAAATGTGTCTTGCTCAAGGACCACCCCGCAGTGACGCCGGTGAGGCTCGAACCCGCGGCCTCTCGGTCTCGAGTCAAACACTCTACCACTGAGCCACTGCGCTCCCTAAACATACATGTAGGTAAATAGATAGATAGATAGATAGATAGATAGATAGATAGATAGATAGATAGATAATTAGATAGATAGATACGTTTTGCCTTTCATGTCGTCTAATTTTTGAGTGCACATCATCAGACCTACAAAACATTCTTAGAATAAATTTACGTAACAATTCAAATTGGTCAAACTATTATAAGGGACCAAATTGTGTCGTATTGAATTGTCATGGGTCTATTTAAATGCTTCCACAGAGAGAGAGAGAGAGAGAGAGAGAGAGAGAGAGAGAGAGAGAGAGGGAGAGAGAGAGAGAGAGAACCCACTTTGTAGCAGTACCTGTATATTTTTTACTTTATGATAGATACCGTCTGCATGGAATTCAAATGTTAAATACCTCACTAACATTACATGTACAATGAATGCATTAAAATACTTACAGCTTCGTTTTTCGCCAATCTTTCGTCTAGATCTTGTCTCTACCTCGTGAATTGCGCCGTTTAAAATGAACAACATCGTACACAGAACATATAACAAGAAATTCAAAATACGAAAGTAAAAAGTTAAAACACCGAAATCAAAACGGCATAAACACAAAACACAATGTCACATATAGGCTTCCGTAATAAACCACACTGGTAAATGTATACGTCGATTTGGTGGTATTTACGCGTATTGTCGGTATTTCATAGAACGGAAGTGGTAGATATTGGTGTTAATACTATATAGGAAAACATGCCTTATGCCTAAAGGACTATAGAATTAGATCATTTTTAAGTATTTGGCATGCACATGGCGATTTATGTAAGCATTTAGGAATAGATTCGAGTACCGAAACAGGCATGATATAACTGTGGTATTACCCAGCCTATTGTCTTAAGTGTATATGACATATTGGACTGATTTTGGCAAATAAACTGGCTTCTCATATGTGTTATATTTAATTTATCTACTATCGACTGTCAGGAATGTAATATATTTAATTATACAGGACAATATCCCCTTTTCCTTGGACAGTGTGTGAAGTTCCAAATAAACACAATGTGTAACAATTTATCTATAGAAATGAATGAAAAAATATTTTTTTACGAAATGGTATTGTTTTAAACAGTTTGAAATACACGTCAAGCTTCCAATCAATATTAAATACTTTTGGAAGCCGCTGTGGTGTAGGGGATAAATTTATGTTTTGTAAACCAGGGGTGGCAGGTTTGATTCCCAGCCTCTCATAAAACTACTTTCAGTGAGCCTTCGGGTGCTCGCGTCATATAATAAAACACACAAATCATAAACCCTCCTGGCCCAGTACTGGTTACTACCCATGGAAAAGTCACAAACGTTTTTCAATATTAAATACAAGAGGAGCATCCTGCAATACTTTCGACCTTCATCGAAGCTACCATTTTCCATTAAGATCTTTGATTTGTCTATTTTAAGTGGCCACTTAAGACAGGTTTTACTGTAGTTGTAAAGTATCAGACCATAATTTCAAAATCTAGCCTCAGCGTTTAAAGGAGGTTTTCACGCATATGCCTGATGTACCAAAATATAATGAGCTAACTCAAATAATAACCTTCTTCAAATGGTGTGAACTTAAACTCTGGCAGGTGTTTTCTGAGTTTGGCATTGCACATGGCAAACTTTAGGCTTCCATCAGATCTAGATGTAGAGTCAAAGCATGTGTCACCATTGAATCCCATCACCTTGGTAACAACGGACGCCATTTCTCGTATACTCATTTCCGAGTCTTCATCAGCTAGGTAGTACACAAATATACATGACGCCATTACAACCCCAGGCGCGACATAATCAGCTATTATATAGTAGGATAACTGTGGTAAAAAATTATGATAAAAATGAAATGTTTTTGGATTTACATGGAGGTGTATTTTGTCGGGACGAATTGTTTGACAATGTCGACTTGCATGCTCATCAAATACCAAAACAATTTGCGACCACACTACATACAAATCCAATAACTTATAAATACTTCTCACTTTTTACGAAATCAAATAATAAAGTGTTTGCTACGAAAACCCTTAGTACAGGAATAACAAACTACACCACAGTGCAGACGCCAGAACCATTTTATATTCAACCATTTTGAAGGAACTGTGTTGGTTTTCCTATAATATTAGTTAACGTTGAAATAAAAAAAAAGCTTACCCACAGATGGAAAATAACCAGTGGCACCAACAAACACAGATGCATAGAATGCTAAGTGATTAGAACACTCTAATGTGGGTGTTAATTTTCCTTTATCAAAACAAAATATCATTTTTTCAAATGGTTCAGATATCCTTGCTACGACGTAGGCCGGTTTTCACCCTTGTATAAGATAAAATCTACTTACGAGCAAGAATGATTGGTTCTGTGTCATCATACTCTCGAATCGCCCAGATCAAGAGTCTTGCAAAATCGTAAGAAAACAAAAAACGGCGCCTTGCATTTCCAGTTCCCAGGAGCGCCAATGGTGTACCCTCTTCTGTTTACAAATAGACAAAAACATAAGAAGGTTCGAATCATGCTAGCACCGCTAGCCAAAACTATCAATTAGGAAAACAGATGTTCAACTGTTCCTGTAGTAGTATGTAACAATAGTTTTATGTTTCATGGTTAAAATACTGAAACTAATCTGGAGAAAGGAGTCTTCCAAAATAGTGAGACCACATACGAGGGTTGTCCCAGTAAATCGTGGACTTTTGTTATAATATGAGACTGTGTACCAGTATTTCTATGATATTTTCAGGATGTTTTTATATACTAATAAAAACCATTTTGTATAAATATGGGTGGAATCGCAGTTTAGATGACAAATATATAAACCTTTACTTGACAGTATGTCGGCGTGGGCGGCGCACGTCAAAATTTTGTATTGAAACTCATCTAGTTCAAAAGGTAGTGTACATTCAAGCGAATTCCCGCTGTTATATTTCAAACAATGCATTACCACATAGACTAATAACCATACAAAGTAAAGTGTTGGAAAGGGGTACTTTCATCTGTGCCCACGCATGGATTTTCTTCAAACTTTGCATATTAATAGCTCATTAGATACGAACTATGAAAATGTATTTATCGAATTAGATAGTTAAGAATAATGCTTAGGCAGCAACCCTGACGTACTCCACCTTTGAGGTGGTACCTGTCTCTAAATTTCCATGTCCTAAATCTATAGTTTTGTTAATTTCAGGCTATGATTTGTCATCTAAATTGAATCCAAAATACCATAGACATTATTTAAATACTACGAAACCATTTGGATAAATTATGGTTTACGTTTTCTGAAGAAGTGATTGTAAAATTACAATATTTTTTTTTCAAAAATATACAAAACATTCAACATTCAATTCAAAAGATGGATATGTTCTAGACTTTGTCAAGATATCATATTATCACAAAAACATGCCATATATATACTGCTGATTTGAGCCAAATACCATGAAAATCCGAAACTGGTAACTTTGTCATTTCCTACCTCTTATGGGTAAAGGTCAGTTTTAGCAAAATTAATTATTTCGTTCAAATGAATCAATAACTCGACATAAGGAGGTTGTTTTTAATCTACTTCCACTTTTCTCAAAGAAAGACATGTTTAGACAATTTTAAATGATTTAATGGTCAGAAATGCCGAAGGTCATGGCCCTGTGTCATGGCACTATGGGGCCAAGACAATGTGTATCACTCCTTCAAGTCCTGCATGATATTGTTTAAGAAACATAATATCCTAACAATAAACATGTGAAAACAAGAAGACTAAATATTTCCTTTACATCCAAACTGAACTAGAGGAGCCACATTTTGGTGCCATGACCAGGATAACGTGTAACAGAGTCTTGTCAAAGGTATCATAAAACAGTGTTCTACATGAATAAGTGAGGTTTAGAAACAAAACTGTATGCCTAGAATATACAGCCAGCTAAAGTATAAATGTTGCAATTTGATGGCAATTAGCATCAGTTTCACAAAACAGAATGAATAGAAAAGATTTAAGCATTAAATTAGCATACCTTTGAAGAGAAGAGTTATCTGTGACCAAAATGGTTAATTTTAACCAATAGGTTTGGCATGGGGTTATTTTTGTGAAGCAGGTTTATTAATGAGTCTTACAATTATAAAATCATAGATATAACGTTCTTCTCCCGTATGAACTTACTTGTCATCAGGTTTCTCTTCTGTATGAATAAAAATTCTTAATAATGTTACATATTAAGTGTAACATTTGCTAGATGTAGTTTTAATGTTAGAAACTAGATGTGTTAAGTACAGGTGTCAACATATTGTATCATTTTGGCTAATTTTATTGTGTAAGCACTTCATTAAATAAGAATCGTGGCACTTAATATCTAAGAATATTTTTTTTTCTTTTCCCAATCCATAATAGGGGAAAACACTGAACATATCAACTTCTACCAATAAACGTACTAGCATGATGATTCAAACTAAGCAAGTATTCAAGTATGTTTTACACTGAAACATAATTATTGTATTTTTTACATTTTGATGAATTAGGGCCGTGTGTTTACATCAAGTTAAAAAAATATGTTACCGGTCCTTGAATTTCATGAAATTTGGTCTACATATTCTTAACATATATGGATTGTTTATATGTTGAAATGGTATCTTGACAAAGACCGCAACCTGTAAAAATGTTAATTCCAAATTTGACTGAATACAAAATATACAGTCGAAAATTGGGGTACCATGCTATAAAAATGAATGCCCACCCAATATCCTAATACATACAAATCCATTTTAAGTAACAGTGAACTTATCAATGATATAGCTATTTAATAAAACATTTCTCCGCCCTTTACATGATATGTCAATTACTTTAGAAATGATTATAACTGGGTACCCTAAGGTATTATAGTGATATCATTCATGACGTCATAAATTAGCAATGGAATTGCATAAAAACTCAAACGCACCAGAAATATTAAAGTTATACCCCAGGCAACTAAATAACATAATATTTTCAAAATCCAAGCGTGGGCAGGCTCCCATGTTAATTTCCCATACCATGCAAGAGCCCCTTTGAAACGTTTGTGGCCATTCACATTAATTTTATAAAAGATTTTACATACCTACTACATTTTTATTTTTCAGAAAATGCTAAAGTTAGAAGAACCGCACGGCGCAAAAATTAGATTTTCAATAAAATTTAGCTAATTAATCACATAAAACTACGTTCTTTTAATGATAAATAATTTGTCTAATAGTCACTAGTATCGTAAAATGAATTTCGTGTAAAATTATTTTTTGTAATACCACAAAGACAAGCTCCTTTGCGTCAATCTTACGGAACACATGTTATTTTTCTGTCATTTATTTTAAAGATAAATATATTGTCTCTTATTTAATCTAAAAGATCGCGCTTGTTTGTTTGCTTAACATATCTAAACTAACTATTTAGTCTTTACTCGAACCAGGGAGACTAACTCAACAAATAGATGGAAATATTTGTCACCATTTAAGCTTATTTAAAAAGAGTAGAATCAAACAATTTGACGACCCCTCTCTGAAAGTACAGCAAAGTAATTTGCGACGTGCTCCGCATACGCAGAGACACCCTCAAGTAAAGGTTCATAACTTTGTTATCTAAACTGTGATTTCATTTATATTTTTAGAAAATGAGTCCTAGATGTATATAAACATATCATACAAATTTCATAGAATTCCTTATAGACAGTCTCGTTTTGTAACAAAAGTCCACAATTTACCAGGACAACCCTCAGGACTTTGAAAAGTGGAGACTGTATGCTTGATCTTGAGTTTATTCATTATAGTCTATTAGAATTGATGGAAAGTGCACCCTAGATCTCTTAATAATCTGCAAAACAGATGATAATTAAGCAGAGGGAATCTAAGCCTGAATACTTTTTGCAATGTTTTGATACTTATAGGTTATTGTATTTGTATGGAGATATATTTTGTGTGGATGATTTTTATGGCACTCGACAATCTTGCGAGTTGTGTCCACACACAGAGTTTCTCCATACAAATTATATTATCTTTTTATCATATACTTTTACACCAATTACTTAATTTTATGTTAATTTAAGTATTTTCCTTTTAATCATCACGTCATACATTTCAACGATTCTTGAAATGAGATTCTATTCTGAAAATTGAGCCAAACCATGATTTTCCGTAGAAGCACGTACATGTAAAGACTTGTCATATCAATCGCTTAATATCGGTGCTCGTATTTTAGAAATTTGAATAAAATTTAAAAAAATCATCAATTGTGCTTTGTATTATTTTACATTCAATCTTTATTTTGCTGCAGCTGGATATTATAATGATAGGATTTATATCAAAATGTTACAGACCTTGTTGCATTATCCAACGAAATTATCATCGAAACAATTGAAAATAAACAAAAGCAAACTGTTTTTGATTCTAATAATTGGTTTCGGGAAAAAAAATCTACATGAGATTATTGGGGAACCAAGCCCCAATAGTACTATTTAGCTACTTTGACAGATGGTCGTCCTGATAGCTAAGTTGGTAGTGCATTTAGCTTTGACTAGTTAGAAACATCTGCCGTGCAGGCAAGAATCCTATTAGCATGCCTAACAAAAAAAATCAATTTGAGAAAGAAATGTCCAACTGTTCCTGCAGCGGTATGTATCAATTGTTTGACTGTCACCTTCAGGATTGCGGTGGTTTCACAGGGTATTTCCCAACTAAACGCCAAGAATTGCACTGATATTTCCCTCACAATCAGACAAGCAAAATTGCGTCAGTCTGACGTCTAACAGAATTGTTTAAAATCGATTGATTGGTTTCTGAAAAGGTGACTTTTCATAGTTTGCCATAAGAGCAAACAACAACTCACACTGGCAGTCAGTTTTTCTTCATAAAATGTAATACACAAGCTATTTTGGTAAAGTGTCACCATGTAACCATTGCTGTCAAACTGCTTTGAAACCTGACCATTCTTCTAGAGAAGATTTAGCTAATGTCATAACCAATAATACAGCTTGTTAGGTATTTTCATAGTTTCAATAATGCAAATATACAACACAAACTGTCTTCCTTTACTTCTCAAATAGGTCGTTTATTAAGGGCACACCATGAAAGCAGAGATCTAGGTAAAAATCATACAGAAACAGGAAACTTTTTCAACACCTTATAATCTATTGGGTCACAAGTTTGGATAAAAAAGGATACAAATGAGTTATAACCGTAATAAAGTGAAATTGAAATTAAATGATGAAATGGTTGATAGAACAAGAAATGTCATAGTAACGTGACGAATGCCCCCAAAGGAATTGGTCTAGCATAAGAAACATTTGAGGGACGTAAGCTGAAATATAGAATATATGCTCAAGACACGAAAAACCTAGAAATGAGGTCAGAAGTCAATGTCAAGGTCAAAGTGACCCAAAACTGGTGTGCACCACTCTGCCATCCCAAAAGGAATCTACATACCAAATTTGGGGTTCCTACCTCAAATAATATAAGAGATATGCTCCAACCATGATTATTCTAACTAGGTCAGAGGTCAAATTTAAGGTCACAGTGACCTGTAAATGGTACACAACACTCCACTATCCCAAGATGCATACACACACCAAGTACGGGATTCCCATCTCAAATTTTATAAGAGATATGTTCCCAACATGATTATTCTAAACAATAGGTCAGACGTCAAGGTCACCGTGACCCGTAAATGATACTTGACACTTACCAATCCCAAGATGCATCCACACACCAAATTTGAGATTCCTATCTCAAACAATATAAGAAATATTCTCCTGATACAATAATTTTGAAAAAATAAGTTAGAGGTGAAGGCCAAGATCACAGTGACCTGAAAATAGCACGTGACACTGCACCATCCCAAGATACATTTACACACTAAATTTGAAATTTCTGTCGCAAAGAATATAAGAGATATGCTCCAAACAAATAATTCTTAAAACAAGGTCAGAGGACCAGGTCAAGGTCACAGCGACCCAAAAAATGGTACTCCGCCAAGGATGGTACGTGACACTTTGTCATTCTAAAATGCATCAACACATCAAGTTTGGGATTCCTACTTCAAATAATATAAAATATATACTCCAGACACGATTATTCTAAAAACTGCGTCAGATGTCAAGTCCATAATGACTCAAAATTTGTACCCGACACTCTGCCATCCCAAGATGCATCCACACAACAAATTTTGAATTCCTACATCAAAAAATATAGGAGATATGCACCGGACACAAAGCGGGATGGACTGAGGGACAGACAGTGCGATTACTATAAACCCCCTAAAGTTCCTTTGGGGCATAAAAACAGATAAATGGGCATTTAATAGAAATGTATAAAATGTACTATAACGTTAGAAAAGAGGAATATTCAACATAAATACAACATACATACGAAAGTGAAAGGAAACACACTCAAAGTGAAAAAATGGGATACTTTAGATATAATAAAAGTAATAAAGAGGGCAAAGATCAGGAATCGATACAATCAAGTACCACATCTGACCCAGGATACCAATGGGGAAGTAACAAACTCACAATTAGACATCACAAACGAGAGCCAACAGGTCAGCCCTTTCCAAGCAGGTGCCCACAAGGCAACAATAAACAGACGCTCACAAAAGCAAAACAAACACAGGACAGAAATGACATGAATGATCCACAAAAGAAGTACCGCCTTGGAAAGGTCAGTAATAATATTTCACTGGAGGGCCTAAACAGGTTTCACGGCGCCAACCTCACCCTTAGCTCAGATGTTAATCAAGACAAATAGATGTGTGGTATGCATGAAAGACCCATAACCTAAACCTGATACACTAAAGAAATTTAAAAACGCAAAAATCGAAATTCATAATATTTACTAACATTTTATGTCTCAATTTTATTGAGATTTGGCAAAACTGAACATCAATATGTCAGTAAAACATGTTTTAAATTGTATGTCAAAATGATAAATAATGTTAGATCAACAGTCTATCAAATAGCAATACCCTATGATTCCAAAGTTGCAATTTGAAATTTGTCTAGAAATTGGACACAATTCTAACTTATTGTGATAAAATATTTTATTAAAAATCAGAAACAAATTACCCTTGGAGCCCTACTACTCGTCTGGCACTGAAAGTAGCTGGCCATAACGGATATCGTCGATGTAAATATCGTAGATACACAATCGACGTAAGTTGCCTCTTAACGCCGGTCGCCATTCTTGGCTGACTAGACCTGTGTCGATCTTTAACTGTCCCAGTAGCCTGGTAACAATCTCTGAGGCGCTGTATAGTTGATGG
This sequence comes from Loripinus fragilis, assembly GCA_964019695.1. Lineage (NCBI taxonomy): Eukaryota > Metazoa > Mollusca > Bivalvia > Lucinida > Lucinidae > Loripinus > Loripinus fragilis. The sequence goes on from OZ026527.1 coordinate 37,795,928, forward strand.
ATGGCAAAAATGATATCTGGCGACGTCAGAAACACGCACGCAAGCTTTTAACATTCCAATTGCACCAGATTTTTTTATGTTCAGAAAAACGTGGCATGAATAATAAAGCTATAAAACTAAAGCTGCTGTGTGTTTTATTCATGTATACTTACAAGCTACTTGTGAAATAATAGAATATTTTGCTTCATTGATTCGTGGGGACGCCACGTGCATAACACAGTAAACCAGCTATGCATAGCTGGTGGTAGCCAATGTCTTTTAAACACCGATATTGGGTATAGATAGAAGCAGAGTATCGCTACCATCTGTTTTTATCTGTTGAAGAAGGCTAAAAATGTTCTGGATGCAAAAAAAAAATAATTTTCATTTTTTGCGTTTTTAAAGTCCTTCAGTGTATGTCTTTTATAAGTATGAGTATTGAATTCAGTAAAAAAAAACATATGTCCCAACATATCTTGCACGCCAGCTCTATTTGGTTCAATGTTGACCTATTAACCTCCGCAGTAACCTTGAATACGGAATAGGTCAACAAAGCCTAAATATGCCCCACTATAATATCAATGCCAATTCGGTTCCAATTCACCTACTTGTTCATAAAATATCTGACACACAAGAAAGTGATACACTGACACTGACGCCGACTCTGACAGGATTTGCATCAAAACAATTGGCCCCCTCACCTTCAGTGTATGTGTACTTTTGACAAACTAAATATACATTGACTATGAAATGCCTTACATGTTTAAATAGAATTCAATAGTGTTTGAAATTATATATATTAGAGAGCTCAGCAGAAAAAGAATATATTCAAAATCGATGATAAATACAGAAAAACATACTTTTCGCCTTATATGTCTTGTGAATGACATTTGCAACAACATGACCATCTTTGAGATTGAATTTATCATGAGGACCAAACAAATTTGTCGGCATGACCCCTGTAAATATATGTTCACCAATGCCATTGTAGATTCTGAAAATAAAATTATGGAAATCACTTCAACAATTGCATAAATATAATGAGGCAGATTCGAATTAGACCAGATTACACAATATTGAGGATAAGCTATATAGGGGACCGGGAACTAATTATATCACATGAGTAAAAAACTGAGAGGAGCTCTGAGGCTGTTATTTGGCAATGGATGCTTCTGATTGGATGATATTGCTGAAGTAAAAAAATTTCTAGCAGATGCAAAATTTAATTTTCTTCAAATTGGTGTGTAGTGTATTACTACCAGATGCATTTATATTGTGTTTTTCTGGACCAAAAAGTAAAAAAAGTGATTTCTAATTTGGACCAGGACGGGGTTTTCCCAAAATATGGCAGCCATTAAACAACATGCAATAGTTGAAAAAAGAGCGGGTGAAGGTATGTATTTTCCTTTCTTTTTTCCCCTTATTCATGTTTTGGCTTCAACATAAGGCATATTGTGATGCCCCACAAGTGTTGTGACATGAAGAATAAACTTTCAAAAACTAGAGTTTCACCATTGGGGTCTATAAGATAAATAATTAGTTCACGGTGCCCTATACCAAAAGTAGAATGTTTACATTTTCTAGGTCATTTGTGTATCTTTTGAGGGTATGTTCATTTTCTCACTAAGAGGCATGCCAGAGGAATCAAATGAATGGTTTTAATGAGTATTTCACAAGTTTAAAGCTGAAATGAAATAATTCTGGCCCCAGCATGTTCCCAAAAGTTCAAAAATGCCAGGTTTTAGATTCTATGTTTTTAAGGTAGGGGGTGAGGTGTATAAGTAGTCACCCTGGAGCATTTACAGTGGTTTTCTCTGCAAAAGGCAAAAAATAGATTTAAGCCAAACAGAAGTTTATTTTATCAAATACGAGGTTTTTATGCCGAATTGAACATCAATTTAAAGGAAAAATGGTCATTGGATGCACTGAAAATGTAAAATTGTTGGCCGAAACAATGCCATTCACGTTTTTGACACCTGTGGGTTTTCTATTTTCCTTCAAATCCACTTTTTGCGTGATATCTTACTATATTAAAGGGTAGAATGTACTTCTGATGCCTAAACCTGACATTCTTTGCCACATTTGACTGAACGGGGCCCAAAATAGACAAAAATAGCCTTTTTTGTTACTCTAATGGGGGTAGACATTCTAAATTGGCTCTACTGTCTCAAAAAAAAATGTATTTTTACATCCTATGATGCATTTTAGTGCCAATGTAGGTTCAGAATTCTGGTTTGTTTGACTAGTCATTCTAAAGGAATACACTTGACAACAGCGGGATATTACTTCCAAATGTGTTTCTCAGAATTGCCACTTATCGGACGTGTCCGCCGAGCCCTGACTCAATTTTGGCGACCTGTCAAAAAAATGGGATCAATGATTGTTTGTGAAATTTAAAAGCTAATGTAGGAAGACCATAAATATTAACTTTGAGGGTTTTATTTATAGCATTTAAGGAATTTGGTTCTGGTATAGGGAACTGGGCACTAATTATATCAACATATCCCATGAGTAAAAAACTGAGAGGAGCTCCGAGGCTGTTATTTGGCAATGGATGCTTCTGATTGGATGATATTGCTGAAGTAAAATATTTTTTCTCTCTAGCAGATGCAAAATTTAATTTTCTTCAAATTGGTGTGTAGTATACTACCAGATGCATTTATACTGTGTTTTTCTGGACCAAAAAGTAAAAAATAGTGATTTCTAATTTGGACCAGGACGGGGTTTTCCCAAAAAATGGCAGCCATTACACAACATGCAATAGTTGAAAAAAGAGCGGATGAAGGTATATTTTTCCTTTCTTTTTCCCCTTATTCATGTTTTGGCTTGAACATAAGGCATATGATGATGCCCACATGTGTTGTGAGATGAGAAATAAACTGTCAAAAACTAGGATTTCACCATCGGGGTCTTTAGAATAAATAATTAGTTCACGGTGCCCTATAACTTGAAAATACATGTTTAGGAATTAGCGACAATGGTTATAGGGTAAAGTCGGGTAACTTTGGACATCACGTAAATTCGGACAGCGACCTGTTTGTTTCATATTTAATCATTGGAATAAAAAAAAATAGATTTACAAAGCAAACAGTGAAAATCCTGATAAGAGCCGTCTCATCTGGATTTACACTGTTTGCAAATGTATGCCCGATTTTACCCGATGTCCGAAATTTCCCAAATTTACCCCAATAGTACTGATACAACTTTCCATGGTATTGATTAAAACGTGTTGATGTACATGCTGCTCTTGGCTTTGATTTTATATATGCCACTTACATACTGTTGTTTTTGTCATATCTGATACAAAACTAGTGCATGTACGTCCTATCGTGCAGCATGGCTAGATGACTACCACAATATTATAAAAAAAGCAAGTAAGTATTGACGAACAAGATCGCAGGCCAGTCCTTAAAGTTGTCAATCCAATGTTTGGCATCATTTGCTATTTCTTAGAAGAAAAAAAAATAAATGATAAAAAAATTACTATTACAGGCTATTGGCCAACCTGTGAGTAGTTATGGGCGTCACTCTGGCACACTTGTGTGTGTGACGCCCATGGGCAGATCCAGAGGGGGGGGGGGACAGGGGGGCGGACCCCCTCTGAAGAATCACAAAAAATAGGGTGTTCAAGCAATATTGATCCGGATCCCCTAAAATTCACAAAGCTACCAAGCCAGCATTCAATGGTGGGTCATTATCGGCACGCGAGTGAAACGCTATTTTAATGGCGTTTTGCTGGCGGGCCGATGATGGCGCACTTTTAGTGGTATTTACATCCTCTCCATCCCATCAACTAAATTGAAAAACGTCAGTGTTGGACCCCTCTGACAAAACTGTCTAGATCCGCGCATGACGCCCATAACTACTCCTGTGTTACCAATAGAAAGAGAAAAACAAAGTCAAACTAGAACGCGCAGTCGATGAGGCTCGATCGCCAATCCTCACGCTAAAGTTTTTGACCCTAGCATCCCCCAGTCCCACCCCTGGGGCACGACACAGGCAACGCCATGAAAATTCAGTTCAATATGTTTTCTATCTTTTATTTGTGAGAACACACACAATGTTTCGTATAAATATCTTTGAAATTGACTTTGTAACTGAAATTAAGTGACATTTGACTTTTTGACCTCACCCCAAGGTCACCAGTTGACCCTAGGGTGAAAATTTTATTTGCATTCGGTTCTGCTCGTCATCCCCATCAATTTGATATGCCCCATGACCATGTTCGATTTTTTTGACCCCCCTGGGCTCCCCAAGCGACCCAAAGTTCCACCCTGGGGCATTACCCAGGTGCTTGAATGAAAATCTCGTTTGATATGTTGTAGAATTTTCATTTGTGAAAACACACACAAAGTTTGGTATAAAAATCTTTGAAAATTGACCTTGTGATTAATATTAAATGATATTTGACCTTTTCACCCCTCCCCAGGGCCCCAGAGGCGGGGCAAAAATGAGTATCTCAAATTCCAAATTGGGTTGAATTTCGTCCAATGGAGGAGATAGCATAACGGACAAACGGCAGAATGGAATTTGATTTTGACCCCTAAGCAGCCCCAAGTCCCACCGCTAGGGCATGACCCAGGCGACAAAATGAAAATCCTGTCTGATATACCTTGTATCTTCCATTTGCGAGAACACACACAAAGTTTGTATAAAAATCTTTGAAATTGAATTATAGTTGTAATTAAATGATATTTGACCTTCTGATACCTCCCCAGGGCCCCAGGGGGTGGTGCCAACAAAACATTTGCCGTTGGACGCCTCATTCATGTGAGTAACTCACACACCAAATTGGGTTGAATTTGGTCCAATGGTTTAGGTGGAGATGGTATAACAGATGGACGGACAGATGGATGGAGGCGATTACAATATCCCTTCGCTTTTTTTATAAAAAAAAACTTGGGGATAATAAATAAAAGCAAGACTACAATAGTAGCAAATAACTCTCTTCTTTATCAAAATGGTTGCCAATCTTGGAAGAACTCAAAGAACTGCATCAGAAAGCCAGGACCTAACACGATCCCTCAAAACACAACAAAAAGTAACTAACAATATATTAACAAAAGGCACGCCTTATTATCCAAATGGGAATATAAGTAGGTGCCATTCTATTTTGTGACAAACTAATAACCATTTTTTACAAGGCAAGTGGTTTATTCTCTACACAAATCCGGCTTCTTTCCAGACTTAACAGACTTATTTCATTCCGCACAATTAACAATACTTAGATAATTGGTCACTTTTATTGAAAAAAAAAAACTACCCAAGACAACTTGAAGGTACTTTTACTCGAAAAAAGATATACAGGTATCAAGGTGATAGATGAGGGACAGGAATTCCTCATTTTTTGTAGAATGTGCCTTGTAATCTCTCAGTTAAGATATCGAAGAAACATTCAATGACAAACTGTTATGATACAAGGCAATTAATGGGTGGAAGTTCACTATGTTCATTGTAAGCAACAACAAAATAAAACTTCGACCAAACATTGTACATTAAAAATCAACAAAAGGTTCTATCAAGAAAACAATATTAGTTAATTTTATGATATTTAATAATAAGCATTATTCGCTCATTTATCTTTCCGCGTACAACCATGAATTTGCAATGTACTGAGCGAAAAAGTGTCTAAACAACTGAGCTACATGTATCACACGACACATGTTCGGCGAGCACTGCAGGCGTTTGCTACTTATATACACAATGTGTGGTGGTAGATGAAGTCTAAATCCCAAATTAGGACTTCTTGTACAGTTTGATTTTGTCAGCATGGGTTTGCGCCATTGCAGTTGGTACCATAATCTCAAAGTGTGGCTGCGTATATGCTGTGGGTAATCAATAGAAACTCAGACAGGTTATGGTTTGAAATTTTACAAATTTTTCTCCAACTTGTCAGGTGATTGATGTTTTGTATAGTACCTATCGAGAATATCAATCATTCGTTTTGCCATCCCGTAGCCGAAATGTGCTCCACCCGGAAACCCTTGGTGAATCTGAAAAGGCAAAACAATACTATTAAAGGGCGTCAGTAGTAATGGACGCCACTATGAGTACGTCCATTACTACAGGCGTCGACGAACGAAACTTGACAACGATTCTTATCTATATTTGAACTGACTGTAATGCTAACATTAAAGCATTATTATTAAAGATTTGTGACACGGTACATTTCATATTTAAGCCGTCCCATCTGGATTTTCACTGTTTGCTTTGTTAGTTTATTCTTACTTCCAATAGTTAAAATATGAATAAACAAGGTCGGTGTCCGAAATCAGCTGACCGTCGGATGCTACTCGACTTTACCCTGTAGTAACTCTAATTTCAAAGTAAAAGAGTAAAGTTTCAGGGCCATGTTACTCTAATATAAGCTATCTCATTGTGCCTGATATCAAACTCCTTCAAGCTGGTATGCATGTCATGATACAAAAACAACTTCTAGACTGATTCCAACAATTATGGACCATATAAGTTCATGCATGTTATGGGACAGTAGACACTCAAAGACAGCTAACTCCCGAGTCAGGGGTCAGATTTGTCCGAAATTCAAACCTTTCGGCAAGTTTTATCTCCTGCGAGTAACAATATATTTAGCCTTTGCTCTAAAATGAAAGTAAGCGAAGAATATATTTCGTTATAACGGGAAAGTGAATAGAAAGGAATGGCGAATAGGAAGTCATACAACAACAACAACAACAACAACATCATAAACATAAACATAAAAATAAACATAAACAACATAAACAACAACAACATAAACAACAGCAAAAGAAGAAAAGATATAAAAGAAAAGAAGACAACTTTTACATACTTTAGTTTCATCAGCTGGATGAGTAACATCTGACGCCAGTACGGCGGCAGTCATTGCAGATACTACCTTTCTGACACCAACCTGGTAACTTGCATACAGCACATTGTCGTTAATTATCATGTTATGTCTCTGAAACGCAAAAAAATCGAGAAAAGGTGAATTTCTACTTTAGAACCTTGGATAATCGATCTACCACATTTAAAGTTTAACATGGGCTTCAAACTGTTGACAATTACGACGTTTTTTTTTTATCTTAAATCACTGAAATAAAGTGTTTTTATTTATTTTTTTTGTGAAAAGTAAATACTCCAATGTCTTACAGGATTACTGACTTAGAGGCAGGAGTGGGGTATATAAGTCAGAATAAGCTTCTGTTTAACACTTTCGTCATGCAATCAAGCTGTGAACATCTACAGGAGCTTATCTCTAATTTGATTTGCTTCAGGCAAATACCTGGATTATAGTTGACAGGTCTTATCAGTTCAGTGACCACGCTGTTTATCAGCATGAGCAAGCCATTGGTCCAATTTAATCAGACAGTACTTAAACTCAACCTACTTATTGTCTCATATTGAAACCGCTCCCCTGCCAGGGGGGGGGGTGCTACAGGATTCCTGCCTTTAATATTTTGATTTAATGTTATCGAAAGATTTCATGAATCAATATCAGCGTTATCCTATTTCACACTTTAGAGTACCCCCACTTAATCACGCATATTGGATCAGACCACAACAGTATTGCATTTCACGCAAAATACTTCTTTATTTACTGGGCTGTAAATCTGCCAGTTCATATGGCATCCTTATTGTTGGGTTTGTCTGAACTGACCAATGAATAAGATTTTAGAAAATGTTGCTTCTGTCCTGGCAGCTGGTCATTCTGGGTAAATTGAGGCCTCTGCACACTAGGGTAAAATAGTGCAAAAGTGACCCCAAAGAACTCCCAATTCAACAGTGGGTCTGTCTAAACACCTGCAGTTTGGAGAAAAAACCGCCGGTTTAGCCCGCCGGTTTAGCCCGCCGGTTTAGCCCTATCTAAGAAACTCATTAGAGTCACTCCCAGGCCATGTATAGTGTTGCAAAAGCTTCAGAAGAAAGGCAGGCGTTAGATAGGTAGGTAGATAGATAGATAGATAGATAGATAGATAGATAGATAGATAGATAGATAGATAGATAGATAGATAGATAGATAGATAGATAGATAGATAGATGAACATACAAATGAGTTCAAGGGTCGTTGGTCAAAATAGAATTGACCCCCAACCGCTGCAGCTAGATGAACCACGTGAGTCGGCTGTATCTTCTCAAATAACCGCAAGGTGGCTGTATTATCACTGCAAATAAATTAAAATAAAAATAGACTACACCAAAAGCACACTGGTAAATGTATAAGTCGATTTGGTGGTATTTACGCATATTGCCGGTACTTCATAGACCGGAAGTGGTAGATATTGGTGTTAATACTATACTGATAAACATGCCATATGCCTAAAGGACTATAGAATTAGATCATTTTTAAGTATTCGGCATGCACATGGCAATTTATGTAAGCATTTGGGAATAGATTCGAGTACCGATCTGGATGATCGGTACTCGAATCTATTCCTAAATGCTTGCATAAATCGCCATGCACATACTGAAAAATTAGAAATGATTGAAATCTATAGTCCTTCAGGCATATGGCATGTTTTTCTATATAGTATAAACACCAATATCTACCGCTTCCGGTCTATGAAGTACCGGCAATACGCGTAAATACCACCAAATCGACGTATACATTTACCAGTGTAATAGGCCTAAGTCACTATTTTAAAATCGCCCGATATTGATGCGAGGAATATCAAGTGTTTTACCGTAATGGGAATAATGACATATTTTATACTTACAGTAAATCAGCATCTTTAATGTTAACGAAATGCCACTCCTCATTATTGTCCTTCTCATTTCTCACCATATCTTGTAGAGCATGTCCAGTTAAACCATTACCTCCAGTGACCAATATAATCTTTCTGTGAGCCATATTAGTTTTATCACCCGCCTCTAGTTAAACTAAAACTCAGGGATATGAACTGCTTTAAACAACAAACTTCAGTGTAAAAAGGTAGGTAAGTACTTTTCTAGTCTAGAGTATTGGTAACAAATACGAGGGGTGATCCTAAAGTTTTGATCCTGGCGTGATATCTCTGTAACTAGCAATGCAACATGCTTGAAAGTTGTACCAATTAATAATATATTCCCTGTCTATACACCGCTCTGACAAGTTTTATGTGACTTGATGGAGCGGCCAGAAAACTACCCCAAACAGCCATATCCTCAATGCACTGACCTATCAGGCAGACTGTGCATGTAAGAGACCTCACAGTTTAGACAAGAGCAGTCTCAGCAACTATTTTTATGGCTGCGCAATGTTCATCGAGAATTCAATATTTTCTGTATATATTTTGATCTCGGATTCCTAGCCCCTTAAATGTATGGCTATGCAACTGTCCGCTATATTCAATTTTTTTACCAGTTGAAATTTTGACCAGCCCATACTGCAGTAAAACAGCTGCTTTAAAGGTAAAAAAGAGTTTAGTCAATCTTAGATGAACTGACTTTTGTCTGAGGCAATTATGAATAGGCGGTATCGTTTGAGACTGATAGTAGCCCACATAAGAAAATTAAAACGAGTCCACAAATAAGGTCAATTTTCTGAGTTACACACATTTTCATGTGCATATCTAAAAATAAAATCCAATCAATTGTCAAAATGTGCACTATATCGTAAAATGAAGCAATATGGGATTAAATTGAGCACAAAACAGCCGTCTGAAACCAATAACAATTTTGAAACTTCTTGTTTAAAATAGATCATTTTTTATAATTAAGAATTATTTTTTTACAATATTCCAATTAATTTTAAGATGTTTAGTAATAAAAAAAAATTGGTGTTAAATATTTTGCTGATATTAGGTTTGGCATGTTTTTAGTCCAAATCGATAGACAAAAATAGAATATTATCCTAAATGTAAATTCTGCAAATTACTCAAATTGACGTAGTTGTCAATTTCAATGACGTCATAAGAATTGCGCATTGTGCTTATAAATTGAATTGACACAACCTGTCGCCATTCTTACATTTGAATTGACATTACAAGTAACAAAAAGTAAAATTACAGTGCAGTTTTACTTTGGTGTTTTAAAAATGCGGGGCTTGAATGATTCAGATTCAAATTACATTATAATTCTATAACATGAAAACATGCCAGCGGTATGGAGTGGACCATATATAATGGGCTGTCATTCTTAGACGAAACAGTACAGCGAGAAAATACTAGCATCATTAGAAAGACCAGCGCTTGTTCGTTTGAATGGTGCATGGTATGCCTCTCAAAATTGTCTCTGGATGAAGCTACAAGGTAACGATCAGAACTTTTGGATCATCCCTCGTATGCAGGTATTGCATATGAATGGGTTCTTTAACATTGCACTAAATACAAAGAGGATATTCTTGTGTGTGTGTGTTTTTCTTTTTCAATGAATATCATTTTATTCATTTCGTCTAGTGCAGTGAGGCTAAGCCATGTCTTAGCTTTACGAGATGAAAAAAAACATATCATTTTAAGACCGAAAATTGAATATTTTTATCGAATGCACTTTCAAAAGAGTGAAGGATTGCCACAGATGATCAAACATGACGTCATATGTATTATCACGTTGCATAAGGTGTCTGGTTTACCATACAGAAACAAAACTGGAGTAATGAAAAACGAAAAGAAAATGAATACCCATGCGTTGTAATTATGTTGAATTTAAAGAAAATCAAAGACTTTAAAAGTTTTGAAGCGACTAAATGGAGAAAGCAGTGGTCATCCAAAGAACTATATATATTTCCTTTGGAATATACCACTGTAGTCATACCACTACGGCAAGTAGGGCCTCGTCACTTATTCCGGTGTTAAGGTAACTTTCTCATCATGTTCAATTTTTCCATTTAATCACAGATAAACGCCCCAAAATGCTTGGGTTCCAATTGATTTTTGTTCATTAAATTCACATGGTATCTTTTATCTTTAGAATTATATGAAAACTTGAACGTTTGATGTCTAGGCATGAAATAACTAATTACGGTTTCGTCGTGGTGGATAATAAATCAATGACAAAACCGTATAATTATGACTAAACCGTAATTGACATTTTAATATAACTGTAAAAAAACACATTTAAAATCTGATTTTATCTCCGTTTTGGCAAGACAACACTGTGGTTGTTAACTAGAGGATGCAATCTCGAAGCAAACATATTCGGAAGTTCTCGTTTTTGTAGGTCTTTATTTGAAGGTAATTTTAGTATTACACCGGAGTGGGAGACGAGACCCAAATTACCGTAGTGGTATTACCACGGTGTATACGTGTCATTCAACTAGGTGTTTCCTGATTTTTTCACTGTTTTGTATGTAACAAATATACCGAAAAAAAGTTTAGCAATTAGTTATGATGGGATTTCCCATATGCGATCTTTTTACCACCAGATCTTTTTATTAGCTGGTGCGAAAACATGTTAGTTGTTTAAAAATGATCGTATTGCTACCCACAAGATGTCAAAAGAAACAAATTCTGACTACTTAGCAAGGATTTGATCTGCTGAGCATTTTGATTTCAAATGCTATTCAATTGAATGGGAGGTAATTTGAATACATACGATTTTCAACTAAAATCTGTACGAAAATGGTGAACAGAGCATTCAGTTGTAAACCGGGTTTCACTTTTTTGCTTTTAGATCTGAACATTAGATGGAAAAATCAAACTTTTAGCATAAAACTATTCGCGCTATTGCCAGATAATCTGTTTTAGCAAGGGGACTTTAAATCGGACACTGCATAATGTGAAATGTCAACCGGTTAATGCCATTGTACTTGTAAACGTTATTGATATCATTAAATTAAAAATCCTATTTCTTCTAAACTGTGAATCTCCAAAGTATAATGCTAAACTTTTTAGCTGAATATATACATAATCGTGCATGTAGAATGCGGAAACACGTGATTAACTCTTTCCCTGGTGTCATCTGCTTATAACCTCTGCAAACAGTTTGGACCCAGATCAGGCCCGACATGTTGTCGGGCCTGATCTGGATTCGAACTGTTTGACACTCTGATGGAATTCATGAAAGATCTTTTTGAAAAAGTTTATTTTGAAAAAAAAAATCAGCAGACGACATAAAACACACACACACGCACGCACGCACGCGCGCGCGCTCGCGCGGAAATATAGTTCAAAACAAGTGGTTTCTTACTATAGCCACAAAAAATTGAAAAGCTGATCTTGAAGTTCGGCGTTGTTTTTAGAGACAAAAACTGGGCCCCTTTACAAATCTACCTGATGGTCACAACATTTTACGTTACTTTTGGAGCAGACATATATGTTGTCTATATCATGTATAGTAGTTCTAAATATGCATAGTAATGAGGTAGGTAAAGCATGACTTTTCACTACATATACAGTATTCTGTGGTAGGTTCAATATAACTGTAAATTGAGACTACCTGCACTCCCAAAATCAAAGTAAACTCGCCAGAGCTTGTTTACAACGATTCTCATCTATCTTTGAAACTACTATATTGCTGAATACTGGGAAATTACTTGCAAAAGCGGATCACTGTGTACAATCAACAAAGGGAGCCCCCCTTCCCCTCCGCACACACACAACTCTTAACATGTGCCAAACTGTTAAATCCAAAATACTCTATTATCCTATTCTATAAAATGTTTTCTGACAACAAACCACTAAGACGTCCAAAAATAATGTACTTTACCAATTTCAAACACATCTAATAGAACATTTCACCCATGTCATCAAAGTACAAGCTTCTCATATTTAGAAAAGTAAAAAATGTAATAATATACGCATGTATGGGCACCTGAAGTGTTTTTCTTTCTTTTCTTTGTTATTGTACTTAAAAACACATAATTTTGATAGTATGGGCTATTAGATTGTAACTGATTAAAAACTACCTCACATAAATATATTTATTAACCGATGCGATATTTATTTGGATTCTTCAAGTATTGAAGAAAGGTGGCATTTATAGAGAGTATACATGTTTTATGTAATAAGTTGTATTAGAGCAAATACGGTATATAAGAACTCATTTGTTCGTCACGAGAAATTCATGGAATGTCCTTAGTTAAGCTTATAGAAGGTCAAGAAACTCGTGATTTAGGTGCAATGATTGTTCAGCAAGGGTATAAACTACGATGGCCCAAATGGCTCACTTTTTCATTTCTGTGACAATTCACAATTCTGAATTCCGAATTCTGAATTCCGAATTCTGAATTCTAAATTCCGAATTCTGAATTCCAATTCTGAATTTTGAATAAACTTGATAGACGCTTTCATTTACTTTATCATACACTTGTGTTAAACGCCAGACAGAGTGAGTACACCTTACCATCCAGAGGATTGCACTTAAGGGTTTATTCAGTAGAATAGGGGTACTTTGTGAAGTAGAAGTTCCTGTGTGGAGTTTGGGGTACTACCTTTTGCACATAGAGTAACGCATAATCCATAGAGTACCTCCTGCACAAGCGCTTTAGCCCTACTGAAGTAGGCACCTTTCTTCTAGCGGGTACTCCCTACCCGACATACATGTAGTACGCTATGGGGAATATGTGTTACCTGTTGAGTGGGTGTTCTCTGTAGATACTCCATGGGGGTTGAGGTACTCTGTAGAGTAGAGGTTCTTTCTAGAGTAGGAGGCACGCATGGGTGTTTGTGGGAGCGCAGTGGCTTAGTGGTAGAGTGCTTGACTCGAGACCGAAGGGCCGCGGGTTCGAGCCTCACCGGCGTCACTGCGTTGTGGTCCTTGAGCAAGACACATTTATCCTAGCTTAGTACTGGTTCAACCCAGGAAGTACCGTCCCGCATAACTGAAAGATTGTTGAGTGGACGTAAAGAATCAAATCAAACAAACAAACGCATGGGTGTTTATTGGTTACTAGTGCACCCTAGTCTAGAATGGTAATCTGTGCAGTAAGGGTTATTATGTACATAAGAGTTACACAGTAAGATAGGGCCTATATATTGGGAATTCAGAATTCAGAATTCGGAATTCAGAATTCACAATTGTTTGTAAATTGTCACTGAAAAGAAAAAGTGAGCCATTTGGGCCATCGTAATAAACTATCGTTTATAATTGTGTATGGTCATTCGAGGCTAGACAGACCAAATGAGAAATTCTGTTGGGTTTATGTGCGCTTTTGAGTAACGTCGACGAAGTTATTGAGTAGAAGCCAGCAGAGAGAGTAGTTGCAGAGATAAAATGATTAATATTTATACTATATTTATGCTTCAGATGCAGTGTCATTAGACTTTAGTTATTCGAATATTAGAGCGTGATAGCTGAGCGATATACGCTCATGTCATCTGTGTTTCTGAGAATGATAGTATTGGAGGGTTGCAGGTTCGAGTACATCTGGGTGCAAAAATTTAACTATTCAGTTTTGGAGGGGCTGGCGTCGGATCCCCTTGTTTTTTTTTATCGTCATGAATAAATCTATATATAATGAAGTAAGGGTTGGCCCATCGGTGCAGTTGGTAGCGTCGATGTCTGGTGTAGTGCCAGGCGGTGTTGTCGAGATCGTGGGTTCGTATATCATTAGAGGTGAAATATTTACAACACAATCTTTTCTGAAAGTACTTAAAATGGTTTACAAGAGAAATTCTTTTTTATGGTAATATGGAAGCTGAAAGTTGACATTTTTTCGTCTATAAAGACCAAAGCTAGCTAGTACCTCCAGTGGAGCTTTAGAAACTTCAAGATAATGTGTTTTTTTTTAAATTCTAGTACAAATGTAAAGGCCATGGTGGCTGAAAATAGATGTACTTTGGAGAAAAGCTGGTGCTATTGAAAAATTTGGAAATAAGTTGCAGAAAGTTAATGGAACGCAGTGTTTAGTCAAAAATAGTCTTGAAGACTGGGGGTTTTCATACTTCAAAAAGTATGGGTATCTAGTCAACGCTACAATGGCTAATGTTATTTGGGAATATCCATCAATTTTATTTATATATTTTGGGGGAGGCGATTGAAATATAGATTTGATATGCACTTTAGAAGAATTGTTTTCATGTTTATACGGTCAATGTAAGAAACTTGTTCATCATGTTGGCAAAGCTATTTCTTTAAAGGAAGCGTTGATTGGCATTGGCTTATGACTAGACGTTATTTAATCATTAAAGAAAACAGCAAGGAAGGGTTGGGAGCATGATGGATGAATCAGTTGTACATTGTCATGGAGGGATGTGGCGACTTGAACCTCCTTATCATACTTTTTTGCTGCCTTGAGATTCCCTTTTGTGCCTAGAAAGCTATTATTTTTCTATAATAAGGTGATTTGGGTTTTCATTTTAAGTAAAACATTTTCTCTTTGAATGTGGAACATCTGGGGTTTTCTTTTGTTGAGACTCTTGTAACATTACCTGTGAAAGTTATGCGGTCTAAATATTATTGGTTTTCACTGCAACTAAACTGAAGAGAATTATTGCTCTGATTTTCTAGAATGTATTGTGGTTTATTTGGCCTCGAGAACATACAGTTTTAGTTTCGACATCCCTATTCAACATTTGTCAGATTCACTGAATTGTACATGTTTCTAGAGAGTATTATTGCTTACATATGATTCAAACGTGCTTAAAACGGAGTATTGAAATTGCTATTATCTTATATTATTACATGTAACTATATATTTAGGATAACTGGGATGTGTCAAATAAATTATTGCTCTTTTTCAAGTAAAAATCGCATAAACTGAAACAAAGCTTTTGCATCACTTCTGTTGATTGTTTTTCAGTGTTACTAAGTTCATCTGGTCAAACACATAAAACTTATATTGCAAATACGATACAGAAATACCAGATGTGACATATGGTCGGTCTGGTGGCATGCATACGCAGAATAGCTTAAAGATTACACGCTTTTTAGAAAGTTTAACTTGTTTTTATATATATTCATTTTTGAGGGATCTGTGTGACAAGAGATAGATTTGCAACTTTGTATTTGAGGCATTATGTGTTTAGGTACACAATTCAAGAGGCTTTAACTCTCTATATGTGGCAGTTGTATGGACAAATGCCCTGCTTCCCCAATTTTTCAATAAGTGAAACCTCTTGTGGTTGAAGGGTCGTTCTATGTTTCTATTTGCAAAGCGATTCTGGCCTTTTATTTTCAAAGTTAATGAAGCTTAGCGCAAATTTGTAAATTAAATCTAGACTTATATATATGCAATATAGATGTATATACGCATGATTGTTTTTCTGTACATTACAGAAATACAGCTGGATTCATAAATCGTTGAATAAGAATGACCAAGAGATGTTAGTATTTGTAGAAGCTTTCTGATTCAGAGACTTGGTCTCCGTTTGAGAGAAGATGCTACGCTCTGTGCTTCACAGAAAAAGAGCTCTGCTTCAGACACAGATATGTAGAAAAAAAAGATGGTGTTATTACATGTATGATCATACCTATAGTAAATTTCTGATTCAGAGACGTAGTCTCTGTTTGAGAGGAGAAGTTAAAGTTTATATGAGGTTTCTGTGCTTCACAGATTTAGAGATCTGCTTCAGAGACAGATATGTTATAGAAATTTGTATAGTTTGGCAGGCAGAACAATTTTATGATTAACAGACTTAATTACCGTTTAAGAGGAAAAGCTACGATTTAGATAGAGGTGTCTGTCTTGGGAATAAAGAGAGCTCTGCTTCAGAGACAGATGTATTATAAAAACATAGTCAAAATGTTATTTTATGCATGGTTATGCAGGCAGTAAGGGTCTGATTTACAGGCTAAGTATATGTTTGAGATAAGAAGCTGTAGTTTGAAGTAATTTTCTGTACTTCATAGATGAGCTCTGCATTTGAGAAAAATATTTAATAGAGAGATAAGAACATAATATTATGTATGTATTTGAAAATGGTAATTTTCTTATTTAGAGACTAAGTCTTTGTTTGAGATGTAAAGATTATGAAATTCTTGCTTTAGAGATAAAATGAAATTGTTTAAAAATGATAGGTGATACAATGTTCTGTTAAGATACGTTTTAGAGTGACTGTGCTTAGTAGCATTTTGAAATTGTACCTTTTATGTTAGTTGATGTCAATGAGAGAATGGTAAGCTTATAGTTTTTTGGAAAAAACGCTGTTTTTTATGCCAATAGTTGCCAAAGCCTGAATATATGTTTTTGTCACTACGTTTTTGTGTCGCTGCAATTAACATATTTAATAAAGTCTCTATTGGAAAGATATGCAAGTCAGGAAAACACTGTAATAGCTGTTGAAAAGTTTAATGGTAACATAAACTTGTTCTGATCCTAAAAGCACGTTACACGTGACAAGTTACATGAATAACAAGATATAAATTACAACTTACACGTACAACGTTTAAAAAGTTTTCTAATTGTGTCCAAAATTTTTTACAAACCGGTAAAATAACCCAATAATCATGTTACAATTAGTATATTGATCTTAGTTAATGGATTCTCGTTCTTCAGTTTCAGATAATATGGCAGTTTATAGTTACTGTATTGTTTGGGCTCATGAATGAGACAGATTATATGATGAACTGTGTAAGCAACTTTGGTGGAGCAGACAATGCAAAGAAAGGGGAGCAAGCATATACTTTTCAAAAGGTTTGAGTGCAGTTCATTTAAACATTTCATTCAAGCATACAAGCAAACAAGTACAAGAGATTGTCAGAATTGGTTAGATTAAAGACTGGTAACTATATCTACTTTGTTGCGCAGGCTGATTTACTCTTTGGTGAACTTCTAATTAGCTTTAGAAATTATATATGATTTAAAGATTAACAAATAACTTTGAAAATACAGAGTAAAACTGAACAGTTTAAACTGGGTTTAAAGTAGTTTTAACAAACACAGAAATATTACTTGTCGAGTCAAATATCTAAAATAATAAGTGAGTATGCAATATATTTATTAGCATTCAAGAATTCACCAAAAAATTTCAATTACTTTTTTATCAAAAAGTATCATTCCTAAAAATCAGATTTTAAGGAAAGTTGATCACAACGCTAGATGAAGATAGAGTTTTGCTTTAAAAGCTTCTAGTCCATTAAAAGTTTAGGCCTTTGCTCTCACCTTTTAGGTGCATCAGCATTTAACATGTTTTGTGGTTGTGTACGCGACCAGCTAGCAAACAAGCACAATAATAATATTACAGTAATATTACAGATCATCCCGTGTGCAGCCCGGTTGGTCTCAGATTCAGATTGGCTCTCCTTTTTGAGAAAAATTATACGAATGCCTTTGTTGTTTTTTTTGTTCATTATGTGAAAAAAAACCTTTTTCTGGAACAATGTACAGTCCTCTTTTCTTCTCTCAAATTAGTATTGGTATTTACTTGACTTCTTAGTTGTCTTACCCTACCCCCGCCTCCACCCCGGCCCCTGCTTCTCCCCCTGTGGGGTTTTCAATATTGATTTTCCTGACGATCAAAACCAGCCAGTTTATGTATCGTATTTTGTATGACATATTGACAATAAAATATAAATAATACAAAAACCCAGCCAGTTGGAGCAGTCGTAAGAAACATATAGGCCCCCTGTTCTGTTTTTCTTATCCATAACTAAGGGGTGCAGTGACTCAGTAGAGCTTTAGAGTTGCTAGTTTGGGTCTCACCGCAAAAGTATGGCCTACATTTGTTTTGAGTATAGTGACAGGTGACATCATTCATTTAGTAGTTGATGGCTTCCCTCGAATACAGCTATGTGGTGCAGCTCTATTCAATGTTGCTGTATTCGGTACAACAGTGCTATCTTATCATAGCTTAATATGGCAGATAACCGAAACATGAAAAAGAATGACCTTTCCAAAAGATGTTGCAGGTACAGGATAGTTTTTGAAGGGCAGAAGGAAGAACAAACGGACAAGCCGAAAAAACTTCATGCGCTGATCCAGGAATCGTCACCAACTGACAGAAAAAAGCTCCTACAACTTAGATTTTGGTATTTCACAGTTTTCAGCGGAGGTTTATTTTAAGGAAAACTATTGTTTGGATCCTTGCATGCACTAATTTTATAGAGCTTAAAGTTATTTTCTTAGCCCTTTTTAACTACGTTGAAACACACTGTACCTAGGAGCTGCTGTTGAGTAATGGATAAGGCATAGCCTTGTAAACCAGGGGTCGCATAATAAAGCGAGATACGATTCATGTAAGTAGCAGCGTGTTCTCTTATACTCGCATTTTAACAGATGTTTCGAAGATGTAAAAAGCCCACAACATTTTTAGAGCAAAATTTGATTGACAGGATAAAAGTTAATGGACACAGCGCAACTTGATCATCATTGGAAATATGGTGTTATGTATAAAACCTTTTCATAGCTTAAGGCCCTGGCAAAAACTGCCAATGTTAATTTTTTTTCAGAACGTGGATTTTTATGTAGTTGAAGGTCTCCAAGGGCAGGGACTTTTACAAAGAATTTTACAAAGGGAAGTGGTATAAATGAACCGCAAAGATCGGGTTGATAGCTATCTAAAAAATCTACTTCATCAATGATCCCATTCCTTCATAGCTGGTCCATCTTCTGCATAATTAGTTCATCTTCTGCATCGTAGACCCATCTCATTCAAAATATCGCTTAGTTTTTAACACAGAGTAAATCAACATTTAAAGATGCCTAAGCCCTGTGTTTCAAAAAGAACTCTTGATAGTGGCGAGATTTCAAACAGTTTTGTGTCATAATTTCAATGTTGACATCAAAACACGCGTGTGTTGCGTCCACCTTGAACCTAATTTCGGACACACTCATCTGGCTACAAACGATCGATTGTTACTACAGCAAAGCTTGATTAATGGCCCATCGAATAGCACTCTCCGATTTTCGAAATACCTCTCAAAATGCAAGTAATTGATAACAAAACAAGAGAACACACTGTTTCTTACACGAATCGGGTCCCGCTTCTGCATTTTAGAAAGTCCCTCTCATGAATTTATTATCATTGTATTTTACGATGAAGGAGCTGGATTGGTGGTCGTGTCTAGCATGAATTAGATCTAATTTACCAGATATTTCGTACCTCATTGAAACGTAGAAAAATAAATTTCAATTCTTAGTAAAACATGGCGTTATATCACTCCCAGACGTGACCTCATATCATAATATCTGTTTTATGTCAGTTTAGCTGCGTTTTTATTTCCATGTCCATAGGCGCAGATCCCATTATGCAGTTACGTGCGTAATGAAAATTGTAGAGCTTCAAAGTCGTAATTGTTTTCCAATACAAAAAGGGACTGTTGTTAAAGGAAAGAATTCCCCCCTCTCTGTCCTTTAAGAGCAGTTCCCATTTTGAAATGGGACCTTATAAAAGAGAATCACTTCTCGTTTTGGTAGTTTCCCTTAGTGTGTCATCATGGCCACAAACTCTGAAAATAAATGAAACATATAGAAAGTAAGTGAGTGAGTGAGTGAGTGAGTGAGTGAGTGAGTGAGTGAGTGAGTGAGTGAGTGAGTGAGTGAGTCAGTCAGTCAGTCAGTCAGTCAGTCAGTCAGTAAGTGGATGAGTAACTGGATGAGTGGATAGGTGAGTGGGTGAGTAAGTAAATTAGTGAGTGAGCAGGCGAGTGAGTGAGTAAGTAGGTGAGTATGTGAGTGAGTAAGTAAGTAGGTGAGTGAGTAATTCATATAACCCTGGCAACATTACACGGAGAGATGTAAACATTAATCTGCGTGGTACAAATTACAACCAGGCAACTACCAATTTAGCATTTCATTCCAATGAAACCTCTAAAGTTTAGTTGTCAATAATATAGAATTGGCTGATATTATTGACATCCAGGTACACGCCAAACTACACAAACACTTGACCATTTCCACATTCTTATTACACTGAAACATAAAAAAGTAGTTGATAAGTTCGGGAAAAAAAGTTTATGGTGAAAAACACTTATTTATTAAATTGACATATGTTGTAGGTACACATTGGAATTGCCTCTATGAGGTAATTCCAATGTGTACCAACAACAGATGTTACTGAAAACAAGGAAACCCTATTTTGAAATATGCACTATCAAGAATCATGTCCATTAGCTTTGCCCCTTTCAAACATCTCAAGCTGCCAGTCAGTTTTAAAATACCTGTCACAATAAGGCAAAAATATTGTTTATATTTACATGGTCGCTATATCAGCTGGTACTTATGTGGTTGTAAAGTGTCTATTGTGAGATAATTAAGGTTTTCTGTAGGAAATTGTGGTAGTAACTTGTAATATTTGATCCTCTACCATTTTATTGCAATCCTCGTGGTGGATGGCAATTATAATTGACTAAGTTTGCAACCTGTATTGTAGCACCGGCTAGGTAGTGTAGTTTTTCATTCTTGATATCGGTTAACAGGTATTTTGGCAAACAATGAATGTCCAAAACAAGGTGGCATTTCATCAGGGTCTGCATTGTTTGCCAAAGTATGCATTTAGGAATCACCGGTGGACAAAAGGTGAAACGATTTCTATTTCTGTATACCGGAAAACCAGGTACCTTGGCGAACAGACGGCCCATTGAATTCACCTTTTATGAAAACCTGACCCTACTGGGTAGCTAAACCAGAATGAGGTCAGGAGCTGGGATGCACCGCAAAAATATACCTTCAATATAATTTGACTAATTAAACTCACAAAATCACGTTCTTCTAACGTTTACTAATTGGCTGAGCAGTCACTAGTATCGTAAATGGACTTCGTGGAAATCTATTTCAGTAATACCGAAAAAAAACACGCTCCTTTTCGTCATGTTAACTGAACACATGTTATTTTGCTGTCAATTATTATAATAGTAAATATGTTTTCTCGTATGAACTCTAAAAGATCGTACTTGTTTGTTTGCTAAACATACCTTAACTAAAAGTCGTTACATGAACTAGGGAGACTTACTTAACAAACAGATTACAATGTTAATACAGTTAGAGCTTATATAAAAGGAGTTTAGACAAAATATTTGATCAACCCTCTCTGAAAAAAAGCAGAATAATTTGAGATGTGCTCCGCACACGATGACACAAGTCAAGAAAACGTTCATAACTTTGTTATTCAAACTGTGAGTCCACCCATATTTGTACAAAATGTTTATGAAATGTATATAAAATATGATACACATTTCAGAGAATTCCTGACACACAGGCGCGTGTTATAACAAAAGTCTACGACTTTCTGGGACAACCCTCATACTGTAAAACACTTAGTATACACAGTATCAAAATTTTGCGATTTTAAAATAATTGTGAGGACACATTAAATAAAAGTTCTACCTACCCTCAAAATGGATTTGTCCATCCTTTTCTATTTTTTGTGATTTTAAAACATAATTTTCGCAGTTTCTCAATTGAATGCCTTTTCAAGTGTTTTTTTTCTATTCTCATAGGGGCTACTTTTAAGGAAAAGAAGATGCTGCCTTTGGGGAGCATATTCTTTCCTTTAATAGTAGCCCCTTTAAAACGTGTTTTCCTCTACGCTGAAATATACTCTACCGTTCAAGAGCTGTTTTTTGACGATACGGATACCAAAACACACGTACCAAGGACGTGAGCCCTAATTATTGCTTGTGGTACTGTATTCGAAACAGCATTTTGTGGTCTCATATATTGGCGAGTTTTATTTTTACCGCCAATACTGCCAAATAAAAAATACCCTGGTTTACTGTAATTGAGAAGTGTTGTGATGAAGTATGGTTGCATAAAATGAAATACTAGTGAGGACACATAAATAAATGTTCTACTCACCCTCAACCTGGATTTTTCCATCCTTTACTACTACATCAGCCCATTCAATCATTTCATCTACTTCTTCGTCTGTTAATTTTTCTCCTAAATTTGTCATTACATGTCTTAATTCCGCTGCACTGATAAAACCGTCACCGTCTTTATCAAACACACGGAACGCCTCTCTGAGTTCTTCTTTGGGGTCTGATTCTTTCATTTTTTTCTCCATCATTTTGAGGAATTCTGGGAAATCTATTGTGCCATTTCCTGTATGATATAACACAAATGATACAAGTGTGTGCTCGTTATTATTGAGAGGAATTCTGTAAAATCTATTGTGCCATTTCCTGTATGATATAACACAAATGATACAAATGTGTGCACGTTATTATTGAGAGGAATTCTGTAAAATCTATTGTGCCATTTCCTGTATGATATAACACAAATGATACAAATGTGTGCTGGTTATTATTGAGAGGAATTCTGTAAAATCTATTGTGCCATTTCCTGTATGACACAATTGATACGAATGTGTGAACGTTATTATTGAGAGGAGTTCTGGAAAATCTATTGTGCCGTTTCCTGTATGATATAACACAATTGATAAAAATGTGTGAACGTTATTATAGAGATGAATTCTGGAAAAATCTACTGTGCCATTTCCTGTACGATACAAAACAGGTAATAAAACTGTGTGAACATTATTATTGAGATGAATTCTGGGAAATCTACTGTGCTATTTCCTGTACGGTACAACACAATTAATAAAAAAAAAAAGATTGTGTGAACATTATTATTGAGATGATTTCTGGGAAATATATTGTGCCATTTCCTACATGATACCACACAGATAATAAAAATGTATGAACGTTATTATAGAGATGAATTCTGGGAAATCTACTGTGCCATTTCCTGTGAGGTAAAACACAATTGATAGAAATGTGTGAAGGTTACTATTGAGATGAATTCTGATATTTCTTGAATCATACAACACAATTAATAAAAATGTGTGAACGTTATCATTAAGATGGTGTATTCTTCTAGGATTTTGATTGATGGGGGGCAAAAACCTTTGGTTAAACTGTTAGTAATATACGTTAGCTAACCCCTTGTCTGTAACTTTCCCATTGGTATCCGGGGTCGGGTGTGGTACTTGATTGTATCGACTCCTGATCTTTGCACTCTTACTTACTTCCATATGACTTTCAATGTTTTACATTTCAAAAATGCAAACTATCAACAGATTAATTATAAAGAAAGAGCACTACTTTATGACAAACATGAATGGAATTATTATCTCTGTACTTCAACGCAAGTCTTTATAAAGGCAACATAACTAAAACTAAAATTCCTCAATTAGGTCTCATTTATAGTGCCAAGCACTTTGCCATGCATTGAGGCAATGCCGCCATTGATCAACACTTTTAGTATAAACACTTTAAAAGGATTTGGGGGTGGTGCCCTTAGTCTTTGTAAACCAGCAAAACAATTGTAATCAATTCTCAAATATGAATCTTACTGTAGTGTCTGCAACGGAACTGACAAATGACCTTTAGCATAAAAAAGAATCTTTTTCGAGATCCAACCAACACACTTTTCTTCATTGCACGTCCATTTGTCTGATAAAGTTATTAAATGAGTTTTTTCATTGAACTTAATGTTTCATTGTTCATTTGTAAAACCTTATTTTATAACCAGCTGTTTAAGTTATTTTGACAAATTTTAGCACATATTTATTATATACATACTTTAAATCACATTTCTATTGAAATTCAGTTCAGTATGCTATTCAGTATTAAGGAAGATATGTACAAAAACGCATTTCATTGCTAAATTATGAAGTTTGATAAATACATATAATGGATTTGACTGTATTGTAGTGTCTTCAACGAAAATGGTGCTAACTTAAAAGCTCAAATGTGATGATTTTAACGCAACGTATCTACAAGAAATAAGTTTCAAGTCATATAGTGTTACTATATTTTCCATTTATGATAAAAAAATGACTGTCTCCAAATATATTATTCAGTTTGAAGCAATGTCAAAGTATGAGCATAGTTAAAACATTGTGAAAATGGAAGCAAAAACCGAAATTTCACAAAATTTTCTAAAAATATACCATTAAATCTTATTTGAAAATTAATATTGGTACATCAGCTATACAATAAACAAATATTATCTCTATGGAGGAGTATTTTGACTCATATTTTGATATACGAGGGAAGCGTAAAAAGTTTTGTCCATTCCACGATAAAAAGTCCTACTAGCGTGGAACAAGCGTGCAATGTTTATTTTCACAAGGTTCAGTACATTACCTACATACTGGTATCAAATAAATTATTATCGATAGCAGGCAAAGACAGGACAAGAATGAAATATATACAATTTATTTGGCCTAAGAGAGGCTGCATTAAATATAATACAAGCATAAGTCAATGCAAAATGCTTAAGGCAAATACATCAACAAATAAAGGGCAGCCTCTTACCCACCCTAAAGATATGTACAATGTTATGGTATCATATAGAAAAAACAAAACAAAAAAAACATGAATTCGAGGGTGGGTGGGAGGGAAATTTTCTGCATTCAGCGAGTAAGCAACATTCAAACTATGTACTTATATAACTGACCAATCAGATACGGGGAACGACGCCCTCATACGTAACGACGCATTTAACAGTCAAAGGGAAGTAACTAATAAGTGCCCCTGAAATAATTAAGGCATTTTCCTAGGGGAGAAATGCTGCAAATTATTATCGATAGCAGGCAAAGACAGGACAAGAGTGAAATATATACAATTTATTTGGCCTAAGAGAGGCTGCATTAAATATAATACAAGCATAAGTCAATGCAAAATGCTTAAGGCAAATACATCAACAAATAAAGGGCAGCCTCTTACCCACCAAACAACGGGCCAAATTAAAGTAGACCTATCCGTTCAGAAACCAAGCTTGCAGCATTTAAAAGAGACTCCCTGGAAAATCTTAAGTACCTGAGGTAGCAATCAGAAGCCCAATTCCCAAACAGTTGTATAATTTCACCGGGGACCCCCGCCTTAAAGTAAAAGCTCGCCGCCCCGCGATGAAAAGAGTGCATGGTGTACTGAGATGGGTTGTCAATAACAGCCAATTTCAAAACTGCTTTTAAGAATCGATCAAGGGCTGCAGCATGAATTGGAACAATGGACCCATGGCGGATACGACAAAAGGCGGGAGCTTCCGAAGAAGCCGGTACAAGCGTACACATTAATTTAAAAGCCCGCACAGGGCATAGGGGTGAATCGGGCAATGCATACATAGGTAACAAAATGTTCTTATCACCGAACTGATTGGTCTTAGAATACTTCAGATTAACCTGAAGACCAAAAGATGTTAAAATAATATCATATCTACATAAATATTTTGCTTTATCAAATTCCACTTCTGAAGGAGGAGCGATACTGGACTTCCTAGCCATCATGAAAAAAGCGAATAGGCACATGCACCAAAATGTTGAGTGAATAGGCTTGGAAAAATCTAAAACACGCCAGATTTCAATTAATATTTCAGGAGTAATGGGCGCAGCCTGTTTAGGCGTATGAAACAACATTTTGCCTAGACCTCTCAATGTCAGTATAATCTGCACGTCATGAAGACTAGGAAATTTGCACTCTTTAAAAATGTGGAATATCTTAACACCATTCAAATAGTTCCTGATACTTTGAACAGACTTCATGGATCTTCCTAAAAACTGAACGTATAAACACAACGTCTCCACCGAAGCTGGAAGAGCCACTATTTCGAAATATTCACAAAATAATAGATAAGACGTTATTTGTGTCTTAAGGTTTTTGAACGTCCCTTTAGAATATGCTGCTCGCTGAGACTGTCTCACTTCTTGTTTCAAGATGCTGACACCTCTTCGGGCTGTAAATATATAAAACGAGGTCTCAGTAAGACAATATTTCAAAGCAGATCAATCACAAGTCACCACTGATTTTCAAATTCAAATAAGTGATCACTGATGAAGATCTCGTCATGAGGGCTCAAACCAGATTCGGTGTAGAATAAACGTTCATTATTTTCGTTCAAATGCCATCTGGATAAAAGGTCAGAAAGTCTGTTTTCTTTCGAAGACAAGTGCACGGCCCGTAATTGAAATTCATTAATACAGGCTACATATGTTATCTCCCTTAAACAGTTCAAAAGAACTGAGTCTTTGGTTTTTCCTGAGTTTATAACGTGGCAAACCGCTTCATTATCACAATAGATAAATATTTTGTAACCGTGCCACGAACAATACCAGTACTTGATCGCAACCATGATCGCTAGGCACTCAAGATGTACTATAGACAAATTAATCTGCTTAACGAAATCGGGGAATTCCCTGTGAAAAAAGTTGTTGTTGCATAACGCGCCGCACCCAGTTAAACAAGCGTCTGTTGAAAATATCTGATTAACTTTTGACCAGTCCATGGTTTTTATCATTGACACACCATTGTATATCTGTATAAATTTCTCCACCACTGAATGTCTTTACGAAATTCGGCTGTCAACCTGACTTTGTGATTATTGTACTTTAATCCTCGTAACAAGACCAAAATACCAGAAATAAAGACTCGACTAGGTGCAACACATTTGCCTACGAATTGTAACTTTCCTAAAAGTGATTGCAACTATCGCCTAGTGGCGGACTTTTTAGATAACCAGTTGGGTAATATTGATCGAATTTCGAACATTCGCTCATCAGTCACTCGCATTTCCATTTTCTCAGAGTCTAATAGAGTACCTAGGAAAACCATTTTGGTTGAAGGTGGACACGCCTTTTTCATATTCTCCTCTGCCCCTATATCTGATAACGTTTGACGTAGAACATTAAAGGAATGATGCGCCACATTAGGGGTATCCGCGCCACCGAGGTCATCAATGTAGTTCACTATGTCAATTCCACGTTCTTTGAGAAGGAAACGAATCATGTTCGTAACTCTTTGACAAATATACGCCGCAGAACGAAGACCGAAGGGTAACGTTCTATCAACGTAAATTTTATCTTTCCATTTGAAAGCTAAAAGATGCATGTCTCCAGGATCCACAAAGATTTGTCGGTAGGCGCGTTTTAAGTCCGTCTTAAATAAAAGAGCTCCGGGGCCCTTTTTAACAATGATAGCAGTCAAGGAATCCAAAGAGGGATACAACAGTGAGATAGTTTCGCCCAAATACACGTTTTTGTCAATACCGCTATTCACTGACGTACCTTCTGGCCAACTCAAATCCACAATTACACGTCTACTAACTTCGTCCTTCTCAACAGTGTTTAACGGTGAAATCGCCAGGTCACAAGAAAATGGATTTGAGTCAAAAGGACCTGATATGGCTTTATAATTTAATTCTGTTTGTATAAATGTGTCTACTGTCTCTGGAAACCGATAAGCTCCTGTATGGTTGCACGATTTTGATACGGGTAAATCAGCTTTAGAATATCCAACAGGAAAACCGTATTTCAAAAACTTACAGATCTCACTATCTTCATAATCAACTAGTTTACGTGTTAACAATTCAACATTCCAAGACGTGTATAACGGAATTTTTGCACCTTGAAAGTTGGGTACGCCTGATTCATAGATGATGTCGTGAGCATTAATATAATAATCGTTCAAAACAGTCGTCAACGATAAATTGCTGACTGGAGTCAAAAGGTCACACGTCTCGAGTCTATAAAAGGGGGTAATATTATACAATGGGTCTATAGATTCATCATCACTTGTCTCATGTCGGTAAAAATCTTCAGTACTTTGACACATAAAAGTACTGACGTCAATATCAACGTCAAATAGTCAGTCATTACGGTGAGGACACTCATCTGAGGTCTCAGGATGCTCACTCGCGATCTTGTCCTTCAAATAACATGTGGCACATATGTGCCTGACCATTTTCCGCTCGTTTCCTATTACAGCAGAATGTGGGCTCTTCTTAGTACACGACCCTCTCTGATAGCTAGCACAAAACCAATACTTCTTCTTGTCAGTTTTAGACGTCTTACTTTTACGTTGCAACAGCAAATTTAAGCTTTCAATGTCTGAGAAGTTGTCACCCCATTTCCTATTCCCTCTTTCTAATTCGACCAGAACCTCATGATGTATGTCCAAAATGCATTCCCAAGGGTATGAGTATGCAAAGCACATTAAAGATTTCAAGTGACGCAATCTGTGGACAATTTCACTCTGAGCCGTTAGATTCTCATGGCGGCTGATCAGGTGCACGATGATAGAGCAATAACCAGCGACGAATTGGGTCATAGTTAAATCTTTGTACTCAGTGTCTTTGTGGTCAGAAATTTGTCCAGGAACAAATAATGAGGCCAGTGTTGAGGGGTTTTCACAGAAATTTCTGATGATTTAGCAGCTTTCCCAGACTTAATTTTACGAGTTTTGTGAGAAGATTTACCTTCTGAAATTTCTTCCTGTGAATCCTCGTTGTCCTCATCATCGAAATATGTTGGCTCTAAGTTTGAATCGACAACCGACTTTAAACTATCCATTTTTCTCAGGTCTTTAATAGTCACTTTGGGTGTCCCACCTGTGGCTTGGGGTGAATCAAGGGAAGCTAACTCTTTTTTCAATTCCTGTATTTCTTTGTTTACTTTCAGTCTCTCTAAGCATTCTCTTTTCAATAAAACTTGCCGTTTGAGTTCATCTCTTTCTGCCTGCAACGCACTTAGATCAGGATCTGCCTTAGCTAAAGTACCTTTCTTTGGAGTCAACTTTTTAAGTTCCCTTCTCAAATCCTTTTCTTCTCTCTCTAAACTTTTGATAACATCTCCCATGTTCTGCGAATCCACAATTTTTGGCTCCTTAGGTCGAGCACCTTTATCTACATCTGCCATCTTGGAGAAGCAAATAAGTTCAGAATCCGTAAATTAAATTCAAAATCCAAATCTTCCAAATTTTCTGCATTCAGCGAGTAAGCAACATTCAAACTATGTACTTATATAACTGACCAATCAGAAACGGGGAACGATGCCCTCATACGTAACGACGCATTTAACAGTCAAAGGGAAGTAACTAATAAGTGCCCCTGAAATAATTAAGGCATTTTCCTAGGGGAGAAATGCTGCAAATGTATATGCTACTAGTATAAGTTACTAAAAGGTGTTTTCTGCATTCAGCGAGTAAGCAACATTCAAACTATGTACTTATATAACTGACCAATCAGAAACGGGGAACGACGCCCTCATACGTAACGACGCATTTAACAGTCAAAGGGAAGTAACTAATAAGTGCCCCTGAAATAATTAAGGCATTTTCCTAGGGGAGAAATGCTGCAAATGTATATGTGACTAGTATAAGTTACTAAAAGGTGTGATCTAAAATTAATGGTCATTAATACTTGGTATTAAATTGGTTAGAAAAAATTCGTTGAAACGTGTAGAAAATAGGAGTTAAATAAATGGTCGCGATGAGCTTAAAATTGAACCAAAATTTATCTATAATGAAATATGCAAAGTTTATGTAGATAATTAGGTTTCTTATAGGCTAGTTTGAAATGAAATTAAAAACTTAAATAGTGGCATAGACTCTATTCAAGATACCTGTAGTTATGGCAGACCATGCACATCAGTGACCCCGAAAAACACGTCAGAGGTTAGTGACGTTTCCAATTCTGATGCATGATATACGTCCTATGAGATAGCTCGAATGACTGGTATTTTGGAGGCATCTGCACGTATGATTCTAAAGAAGAACCTTGAATTTACACGCAAATTTTCTTGGTTGGTTTATACCTCATATACTCACAAATGAGCAAAAGGTAGCACTCATGAAGTAAGCAAAAAACTATTGAAATTTTATCATAAATTTCAGCTGAAAGTGTTTTTGTGAATATAGTGACTTGTGATGAAGCATATGTCCATATTTTTGAACCGAAAAGGAAAATGGATAATAAGATATGGGACAAAAGAAATGCTAGATGGCCAGTTTTTTGCCAAAATGACACTCAGTGGTAAGAAGGTAATGTTGGCTTTATTTTTCGACATCAACGGGCATATAGTTCAAGCTTCTGTTCCTAGGGGGTGACCAGTGACAGGGACATTTTATAAACGCAGAATACTGGGAAAGTTTTATAAATATTAAAAAATGTCGACGAAAGACAGGGCTAAGAGGTCATGACAATGCTCAAGCACACACCTCTAGTGTTGTTACTGATTTTTCACACGAAAAAAGTGACAGTGCTTTCCCATCCACCCTTAATCGTCAGACCTGGCATCTGAGGATATTTTTCTGTGTCCAAAATTGAAAAGGGTGCTGTCTGGGAGAAAATATGGCAGTCGCGATGCAGTGGTCTCCGCTGTTTAACAGTGTCTGCATGGTATCACTAAAATGGACAACGAAAATGGTTTTTGGAAGTGTTTGAAAAGATTTTAGATATGTGTATCTCACAAAAGATACTGTGTTGAAGGTAATAAAAAGAAAAAAAATGTAAGATTTATATTTGTCTAGTTTTTATTGGCCATCGGACAAAACTTTTTGCGCTTCCCTCGTATAACACATTTTTAATTCAATTTGGAATTATTAACATGTATCTTATGATTGTAGCCATTATTTTCAAAAAGGAGAGGTAATAGTGTGAGATTTTTTAGGATCCAATGTGTCAGGTACAGTAGTTTCTAAAAATAATAATGATATTCAATAACAACCACTTTGAAGTTTTGCCATATTTGTTACACTTGTGTGCGCTTTATTGTAAAACTGCCGTTTACCATCAGCATCGACTTCGTTGATCATATCTTGTAGTTCAGCTTCCGTCGGAACGTTTCCTAGTAATCTCATTATTGTTCCCAACTCCTTGGTTGTTATCGTTCCATCACCGTCAATGTCGAACAAATTGAAGGCTTCTTTAAACTCTGAGAAATAAAATTAAAAAGAATTTAGTGCATATCACAGATGTAACACGGGTTTTTATTGGCTAGAAACAAATCATGTTATAGCTCCTTCTCAAATTATATGCATACCACAGATGCCATACTCAAACCGAGGCTGAATGAGTACAGATGCAAACAATGGCTTCCTCAGAAATGTGTTGTTGTTTATAAAGGAGTAATGTTTAGAAAACAATTAAAATACCTTTCAATCTGGTATTTCTAAACTCATAATAATCTTTATTCCCAGAATACATTAAAATCCTTCAACGGAAAAAAGCAAAACTAGTTTAAGCTCTGATAGTTACCATATTTACGAAAATAATCAGTTTCAGTCCGACTCATAGATGTGTTATTGTGTGCATATAACTAGTTTAAGAAAAATGAAAATTTTACACTTATATCAAAATGTATTTAACCATTATCATACTGTATATGCCAAGTACTATACTTCTCCCTTATATCAGCGGTATTTCAGTTATTAACACGTATTAACAAAACGTGTGGAATATTAAGAAAGGAGTCATTGCTGTTCTGGGCTACAGTACACTACCATGACAATTGGGCCTCGACGCGAAAAAATCTGTCTACAATCTGTCTACTCTGCGTATTCGCGCAGTCTGATCAGTGCATTTGTTATTCACTAATTGGAATATATGGGTCATTATCAAAAAATGGAGGAATCCAGAAAGACTAAATCATAAAAAAAGTGTCAAGATTTTCAATCTTGCTGCAACATTCATATTAAACATACACGGGGGAACTAATATTGAAAATATGCGAAGTTTAACTCGACGAATAATGGGTCAGTTGATAATTTTATGCCTGCTACTCTAACTAAATTGTCAGTGCAGTCACAAACAACTTTTTTATCATTAAATTAGTCTCTGGTGACTGAGATGTTCATTACCTTAATAAGGTGATCTACAATACTGATCAGAAACCTTATAAGACTCGAGTTGTATGCAGTTTCGTTGTATTCTATGTGAGAGAGAATTGTTTAAAGTAGACTTACACGAAAAAAACGTTTTTTTCAAAGTGTGGTGTTTTATGTACAAAATTGTATAAATTTATATTCGAAATGATTTCTGTCAAAAGTTTAGTATTCCATTATTGCATAGTCAGATATAAAAAGTAAGTACATTATAACGATGGACTCTACGTAATTTGAACTATACTTGAACGAGATTGCACTGACATGACTGTGGCTGCACTGACACGTTTGTGACTGCACTGACATAATGTGCTCCACCTTTTCGAAATAATAGAATTGAAAAAAGCATCATTAATTCCATAAAAAAGGATACCCAGTGAAAACTAAGATCAGTCCGTACATTTATGCAGTGTCAATGGTGCCATCGAGAATGATTTCCGTTTTCGGAAATGGACTCTTACCAGGACGTACGAGGGTCATTTGGAAAGTTGGTAGCATGGTCTTTTATTTCAGTAACCGAATTACAAACCCTAGCATGTTTGGTATCATTTTAAAGAGCTACATTTTCTCTATGTTATGGCACAAATTTCATGAGTGTTGTAAATACATATACTAGAAAACGGAAAATTTCAGTGGAAAATATAACGTTTTACCTTTGAAAAGAGTGCAGAACATTAACAATAGTTCGTGAAATTAGATAAAAAAAATATTATGTTGTACGATTTGGTAGGCAACAATCTGGTTCAGTAATTATACAATTGAAGACCGAGTTGGATGTTTCATGCAACTAAATATGGGAATAACCGTTTAGAAAGCAAAGAATGCGCTTCGGTATCTTTACGACTAAAAATCGTCAAAGGTCAAGTTTAAGGTCACAATGACCCATAAAAAGTACACGTACTCCATCCTAAGTTGCACCCACACATCAAATTTGGGATTCCTCTCTGAAATAATACCGACATATTTTTCTAAAAGCTAGGTCAGAGGTAAAGGTCACAGTGATCCGAAAATGGTACGTGACACTCCGTCATCCAAAGATGCGTTTACACACCAAATATGGAATTCCTGCCTCAAAAAATATAGGAGATATGCACCAGACTCAATGCCAATTCTATAAACTAGGTCAGATGTAAAGGTCATGGTCACAGTGAACCAAGTCTGGTACGCGATACTATGTCATCCCATGATGCATGCAGACGCCAAATTTCGGATTCCTACCTCAAATGATATGAGAGATATGCTCCTGACATGGATATTCTACAAACTATGTCAGAGGTCGAGGTCAGGGTCACAGTGGCCCAAAAATGGTATGCGACACCCCGCAATCCCAAGATGCACCCATGCACCAAGTGTAGGATTCCTACCTTAAAAGAATACAAGAGATATGTTTGGTTCATGATTATTCTAAAAAACTTGGTCAGGTGTTAAGGTCTCAGTGACCCACAAATGGTACGCGACACTCTGCAATTCCAAGATGCATTCATACACCAAATTTGGATTTTCTACCTCAAAGAATATAGAAGATATGCACCAGACTCAATGCCGATTCTAGAAACTAGGTCAGAGGTCAAGGTCACAGTGACCCAATGATGGTACGCGACTTCGTCATTCCAAGCTGCATGCACATACCGGACACGAATACTCTAAAAGCTAGTTCAGAGATCAAGGTCAATGTCACAGTGCTCCAAAACTCCGCCATTCCAATATTCATCCACATATTAAATTTGGGATTCCTGCCTCAAATAATATAATGCACCGGACACGAATCGGAAAGGACAGATGGGCGGACAATGTGATTACTATATGGGTCATTCTTAGCTTAACTGCATCACAAGTGTGACGTCTATGTCAATAATTAAATATGACTTTGAGCAATGAAATGTAGTTCAGAGGAAGGATTTATTAGTGTATTTTATATATTTAGCCATAAAAAGATAGTTTATTGCTTGATTTTCTAAAGATAGCTTTTTTATGCTGGCACCCTGTTTGTTATGGACGTAGCATTGACAACAGTTGAATCCAAATACACTCATTATTTGTAACAATATAGAACATTGAAATTCAGCTATATTGAGAGTAAACATGTACATATTTAACTTGATTTAAAAACAAGCAGCCCAATGGGCAACGATCGCTCACCATGGAGCCAGCATAATGTTTGGAGACACCATAATTTACGATGCTCAAAGGCAGATAACTCTGAACTTGAAACAGTGACCAGGAATTAATTCAAAAACATAAGATATTATGGCGGTTCTAGTTATCTGCAAGTATTAAAAAGATCTGAATAAAAATTGCATTGGAAACCTGGTGAAAGTGTAGTTTTCAGATACTCAAGGGCAGCTTACTTCGTAGTCAGTTATGGGATCTGACCGAAATTCAAACTCATCCATACTTTTATGTATGTCCT
This sequence comes from Loripinus fragilis, assembly GCA_964019695.1. Taxonomy (NCBI): domain Eukaryota; kingdom Metazoa; phylum Mollusca; class Bivalvia; order Lucinida; family Lucinidae; genus Loripinus; species Loripinus fragilis. The sequence goes on from OZ026527.1 coordinate 37,830,687, forward strand.
GGTAACCTACAGGGATGAAGAAAATGAAATGAAAAATGAAGGTGCTAGAGTGGCCACGACATTATATAGTTTTATTTTAGATGCTCAAGGGCAGCTAACTCTGTAGCTGGTGGATGGGTGTTGCGGAAAACCAAATTCATTCAATCTTTTATGGAAGTCCTTGTTACCTACAAATGAGGAAATCCATTCAAAATTGAAGGTGCTAGAGTGGTCACAACAGATCTCCCATTGTAAGTCTATGCAGATTTTTTTATGATGCTCAAGGGAAGTTAACTCCACAGTCTAAAGTTGGTTCTACTTTAAATTAAACCCATCCAAGCTTTTATGGTTGTCCTTGTTACCTGAAAGAATGAAGAAGATCCAATAAAAAAAGAAGGCCCTAGAGTTGTCACAACATTATCAATCAATTTCTAAGATGCTCAAGGGCAGCTAACTCCATAAAAGGTGATGGGATCTTGACTGAATTCAAACTCATCCAAGCTTTTATGGTTGTCCTTATCTGCAAGAATGAATATGATCTATTATAAAATGAAAGCACTAGAATGGTCACAACAATTCTCCCATTATAAGTCTATGGTGATTTTTTAAGACGCTCAAGGGCAGCTAACTCCACAGTCGCAGGTCTTATCTGGCCCAATTTCGAACCCATCTAATCTTTTATAGTTGACCTTGTTACCTGCACGAATGAAGAAGATCCAATAAAAAATGAAGGCACTAGAGTGGTCACAACATTATCCATCAATTTTTAAGATGTTCAAGGAGAGCTAACTCCATAATAGGTGATAGGATCTTGACGAAATTCAAACTCATTCAAGCTTTTATAGCTGTCCTTCTTATCTGCAAGAATAAATAAGATCCATTTAAAATTGAAAGCACTAGAGTGGTCACAACGTTTCTCCCATTATTAGTCTATGGGGAGTTTTTCCAGATGCTCAAGGGCAGCTAACTCATAAGTCCTTGGTCGGATCCTGCAGATTTTCAAACTCATCCAATCTTTTATGAGAGTCCTTGTTAGATGAAAGAATAAAGAAGATCCAATCAAAAATGTAGGCTCTAGAGCGGTCACAACATTATCCATCATTTTTTAAGATGCTCAAGGGGAGCTAACTCCAAAACAGGTGATGGGATCTTGACGAAATTCAAATTCATCTAAGCTTTAATAGTTGTCCTTATTGTATGCAAGAATGAAGAAGATCCATTCAAAATTGAAAGCACTAGAGTGGTCACAACATTTCTCTCATTATAAGGTAATAGGGATTTTTCCAAACGCTCAATGGCAGGTAACTCATAATGATATTATGGGTTTACTTGTTGCCTGCAAGAATGAAGAAGATCCAATCAAAAATGAAGGAGCTAGTGTGGTCACAACATTATTTGTTAATTTTTAAGATGCTCAAGGGGTGTTAACTCCAAAATAAAATTATGTGATGGGCTCTTGACGAAATTCAAACTCATCCAAGCTTTAATAGTTGTCCTTATTGTTTGCAAGAATGAAGAAGATCCATTCAAAATGGAAAGCACTAGAGTGGTTGCAAAATTTTTCCCATTATAAGTCTATATGGATTTTTCCAAACGCTCAAGAGGAGGAACTCAAAGGTCCCAAGTCAGATCCTGCTGAATTTCGAACCCATCCGAGATATTATTGGTTTACTTGTTACCTGCAAGAATGAAGAAGATCCAATCAAAAATGAATGAGCTAGAGTGGTCAAAATGATATCCATAAATTTTTAAGATGCTCAAGGGGAGCTAACTCCAAAATGTGTGATGGGATCTTGACGAAATTCAAACTCATCCAAGCTTTAATAGTTGTTCTTATTGTATGCAAGAATGAAGAAGATCCATTCAAAATTGAACAAATGATTATGACCTATATTTGTAGCGGATGTTACTCTTGACTTTTGACATGTAACACCCACAACTGTATAGGAATTTGCAATGTATCATTTCAAATTTAATCAAATATCTGCAATGTTCAATCATTACAAACCATTAAAAGTGTTGAATTAAAATATACAATCTCTGCTTTATAATGAATGTATTTGGAAGCTATATTTGCGAGAAAAATCATAATTTTTGCATATATTCCTACCGAGGGTCATATGTTTCTAAGAAGAAATCATCACTATCTGCACTAAATGACTGGGATATAGTTTTATTATTGTTGTTTTTTCCTATCGTTATGGATTAATTAATTCAGGCTAAACGCTGCTTTGATTTTTTTTTTTCAAATTCTCATTTTAGCTATCTTTTATCTACAATACATGTTATGGATGTTACCATTGACTATCTGACATGTACAGAATATGTCAAGTTACATCCGCAACAGTTTTTTGGCATAACACTTTACTGGGTAGTGTAATTCTAACTTTTTAAACATTTTTCACTGGGACTGGGACTGTTTTTATAACTTTTTCTGGATTTCAAATAATTGCAGAGCTTAAGTAAGATTAAAAGTTGAAGTACAAAACTGCTATGATATCAACATGTAGCGTCCACTCAATGAAAGTATGTCAATATAACATCCATTTCCATGCCAATAATAACAATGACAAAGCTGAATATTTAATCAAAACTGTAAATTTTAGGCATCAACCACTCTCAAAAGAATGCAGAACAAAAGCATGTGATTAGATTTGTAAATACATGGGGCTAATATGTATGCTATTTCTTGTGTAAATAGAGCACAAGAATGGACGTAACATGTATCGTAAATTACAATGACAAATGATCGCGTCCTTCCATTTAATGCATAAAATCAGGGATAATTGACCTTCAAAGGCAGTAATGTTCTAATAAAGAAATCATAATGTAGACTTCTACTGTTTTATAAAGTAAGCATGCTCAATTACATTCTAGGAACATCTGATATGAAGCTGTGATGGAGGTAACTATGCAAAAACATTTAACAATTAGCAAATTCAAACCCATATTTGTGGTTTCCATCTTCTGTGTGCATAAACAGTTGACACATAGGACACAGTGTATGCGCTTATACCCATTTATCTTGTATTCATTCTAATTTCAATTACCACACTTATCCTGAGAACATTTGTTGCGGACGTAATTTTTTGACAGATATGCGACTTGGTCCCCAAACTTTTCCACATTTTTAACAAGACCATTTGTGTAATATACAGTTTTTTTTAGCTGTCTTTAGTCTTTTGCAACTGGATTCTTAACTTCATTTCCTATTATTCATGCTCTCTAGCTATAATTTTTCTAGAAAAAAATACCAGTGTAAATTTGACAGAGTGTGTTACGTCCGTAACGACTTTTTCAAGGAATCCGTTTTCCAGCTTGCAATTACACAAAAGCAACAAGTTTTACCAAATATGAGAGTTTGTGTATTGTATAATTGATTTATCATCCCATTTCAGAACTGAATGGTAAAAATTTACACTTTTTTTCAGTCCAAAGCTTGTGACCTAAATTTGTCACAAAAAACGTCCGAGTTTTCAATTATTTTGATCATATTTTTATTGAAAAACTTATATTTTTAACAAGTTTTTCATTGAAATTGTCTTTGCTATGTCTTTAATCCTATCCGTATACATAGAGCCATTTTCAGCTTGCCTCATAAAGTCGGTTTGCAAAATATTTGATGTCGAAGTTACCAAGACTCACTGTTACAGTTTAGCTAAGAATGACCCATATGCCTCCCAAAGTTCCTTTGAGGGCGTAAAAAGTCCCATTTTTGAAAGTTTACCATTTCTCTATTAGTCAACATTTCCGAATTAAAGATGTACGTCGTGCTAGCAGTGGTGATGCCTCACATGTGTTGTGAGACGCAGAATAAACTGTCAAATACTGAGGTTTCACCATTGGGGTCTATGGGATAAATAATTAGTTCACGGTGCCCTTGGGGCATGAGTCGACTGGAAAGTGAAAACGTATGGTATACTTGAATCTGTTACAGTAGTATGGTTTGGAGATTGGTTTGGCATATTGACAATCACATATATCACACCTTTTCCCACTTAACCACTTTCTGCGGCTATCAAACATCTCAATTCTGGCTTCAAAAATCGAGAGGCTGGAAGGAAAGTAGCCAGAGAATTAATAACACTGAAAACGTTCAACTGACACCTGGCCATGGTGTATCGTGTTTGAATGCTAAAATAAGCGTATATTAGCCCAAAGACAGTGACAGAAGAACGGATTGGTAGATTTCTTTCGATGCCAACAAAATTCACTTGTCACCTAGCTATGCAAGACTCAAAAAATTTCTTTTATGAATGATTTTAATACATTTCCCCAGGAGATAAAAAATAACCATGCTTTAAAATAGGCCAAGATGTACCTATTTTCCCCACAAGGTTATTTTTGTGGCCATCTTGTCAAGCGCCCCAGCTGCCCGAAGAAACTTGGGACATTGATAATTCTACTTGATCCTTAATATTAGCAACAGTACTTGCAGTTTTGAACTCAAAGTGAGCAATGGTCAGTGCTATCACATGTAAGGTAGTAGTTGATTCTAATCTTCAAGTTCGCGTTGTGTTTTAAAAGTCTCTTTAGAATTTCTAAGTCTTGTAAAATTTCAGTAACAACTTTCACAATTTTATAATTTTATTAAATCTTCTTAAGTCCAACTAAAATACTTCTAGAAACTAACTATAACCCAAAGTTCCGAAAATCTGAAGCTCTGCCACTGGGTTTCATCTTATATACCATGAAGTCACGTGATAGAAGCTGACCACAGCGCCACCTAATGACATCATCACTAACCAATCATATTTCAAGTTTACTATATAGCGCCCTCTACATAGGTAAGCTTCCATTTATATCAACCAATCAGAAGATACAAAAGTGACTCATAGTCACACCAGTTGCGCAATTCCCCAAAGGTCATATGATTAAATGTATTGCGCAATCCTGCCAATCAATGTCAGAATTGACACAATCTATTTATTGGGCTTATGTAATTTTACTAAACTAAGTAACATCTGTCATCATGACCTTTTGAAAGTGTTAAAACATCCCATCAAAATTGACAGGCTAATAAATATGACATTTGAAAAACAATAACAAACTGGTGTCAGAATTCCCTATAAAAACATAAACATGTCAATCACAGATGTCAACACCGCACCTGGCTGAACACCTGCGTCCTACCTAAACCAAGCATTCACAAATATTGTAAATACCCACAGGCAATTCACAATTATTATGAACCCTCACAGACGAAACCAGTGACTACTTTATACACACAACATGTCAGTGCTGTCACAATATGGAACGTTATTGCACTGACCGTGACAGCACTGACATTCACACATTTATTCGATCTTGAAAGAAAGGATTTCTTCGAAGTTAACCAAATCATATGTCTGATTCAACCCGCCCTTAACACAAATTGAAACCTAGCCGTGGAAATGTACACTGCATCCAGAAACATGTCAATATATTCGTGATTGCACTGACAGTAGTGGAAATGACACTCATTTTTGACACACTTGTGTGACATAAAATCTGCAGGATGTAAATAAGCCAAAAAGTGGACCTACGTGTCCCCCCAGGGTCGTTGTCAACGAAATGTCGTCATTTCTAAACTTTCAGAATAATGGGTTGACCCACCCAAACCCCATTTCTATAACTGTAACTGCACTGACAGGTTCTCAAGGGACGGGCGTAAACACATGATATCGCTCTGAAATAGCTTTTAATTACTGACATACGTTATAGATTTTACTTCTATACAGTCAGATGTATTAACCCATTAAACAATAAACAACTAAATATTTGTTTCTGTAACAATAAACGGTAATGGAAACAAACCACCCTCAAGTTGGGACACGGTCAAATTCGGAGAAAATGCAATCGGGTCAGCTCTAGTTTTCAAACAACATCGTCCAGAACCTGACAAAGTATCTTATTCTTGTGGGACATGCCGTCATTAAGTGTCATTGACAGAAAAGCAACAGGGATGAGGTCGAGGATGTGAAAAAATCGGCAAGGACACAGATTCCTCCATTTTTGATAATGACCAGTATAGACTTGAGTCAAGCGAAATTTCAATTTTCTAGCTACTCTCTGTAGCTGAGCAGGCTGGTTAGATTCTCACTTTGTCGGTTACCCCGAGGACAGGTTTTCTTGCGCAGGGGTCCAATTGAAATGGTGGACAGGCCAAAATCACACGAGAGAATCTGCTGCGGGGAAAATCATTTTAACTGTTTCAGAATAATGCATGAGCCTTTGTGGTGGAATTACATTATTAAGATGTTATTCAGTAATTAAGATGTTATTCAATAATTAAGATGTAATTCAGTCCCTGAATAGTGCTTTATCTCACCAAACAGAACAGACCCTAGTGCAATGCCACGTTTATAGCATTTCATCTGGGTCTTCACTGTTTGCCAAAGTACCCATTTAGAGGGTTTCCATTATAAAAAATGATTAGGTCATCTATATTAATTTAATCGAATTAAAGTGCAAAATACAAGTCAACAATACCCGAAATAAGTGTCAAGATATCCCGTTCAAAGATATGACACTTTAAGCACGGCATGGCTTCAGATAACATTGGCTTCGTACATTTAATAAGGTGAGGGGTTTAATTTGAAATTCTAATATGATGGTATGGACTCAGTCCATATCATCATATTAGAATTTCACATGAAACCATCTATCTTATTAAATGTATGAAGCCAGTTTTATACTCCGACTAATACAGTTAAGTAAATATATTAGAAGTTGTCAAAGAAGACAACAAGTTGGCTTCCTTCAAAAAGGGAACCCAATACGTGGGATGCAATTTTTTGAAAATTATTCGTCTACTGCGTTAAAGAAAGGAAATCCCGTATTGTGCCGACCTTAAAAAAATGTTGGTTTGCCGTGCTCCTACCTACCCATCCAAAACAGGCCCTACCCCCAAAAAACATTGCCTTTCTGAGATTTTTTTTTAAATTTTTCTCTTATTCTGTTAACAAAACCTTCTTTAAAATTATTAAAAGCTGTATTCTAATTGAAGAAAGGTTACAGAGACTGGTATTATATGCATTCTTACATATGATATACAGCATTTTTATACCTCTAAAAGTGATGGTAAGAAGAGGTCATAAAATTATGCTGAATTTCTAATAAAAAAAAGACCTACCTACCTATCCAAACTAAAATTGATGGGCACGACAAACATATATATTTTTAAGGATGGCCTTATTATTATTATGCTTCATTAATTTTCTAAAAAAATCTAGAACTAAACTCCAGCTGTTAAGTTTTTAGACTTAATTTTTCGCGATAACTTTTTTATCTTCAATTTTAGCAAATTGTGTTCGCGATGAAAGTTGTAGAGGAGAATTTCCGCCAACTTCTCCAAAAGGTCTTGTACTTGTGGCGCAAACAGATTTTTGTGTATATAGATGAAGATTTTGCAATAAATTGAATTCGTCCTAAATTTCTAAGTCTTTTATTGACAGGAATAAATCGTATAGGTGTGACATAAAGGGGTAGTTTCAAAAAAATATTCGGAAGCGGTGCATATCCCGTTCTTCAAAGGCTGTTCATAAAAATAAAACTGTCGTTAACATTCTCAGCATTACCGTGCATATGCAGAATCAACTTAAAGAAGGCTCATTTGTAGGAACAATGGCTGGGTTATCGCATGACGTGCAATTTTTCTCTTATGCACGTGCTATGAAATGAACGGTTTTGAGATGACCCTACTAGCTTAACGCACGAGCGAATCAGGCGCGATTTCTATTATATTTGAACAAGCCATACATCTCTTTAGAAATTGAATTAGGGCGGTGCAATGCCACTTTTTGACTGACATCTTGGACTTAGTTTATTTGCGCTTTGCTTAAAATGTTCAAAGAGTGCATCTAAGCACAGATGAACCTGCAGGATCTAGGATGTTGGAACTATTTGGAGAAGTTGGCGGAGATGTTCCTGTATACTTTTCATCGCGAACACATTTTGCTAAAATTGAAGATAAAACAGTTATTGCGAAAAATTAAGTCTAAAAACTTAACAGCTGGATTTTTTTTTTTTTTTTTTTTTTAGTACAAAAATCTACAACCTACTAGTAAAGCAAACAAAACTTTATTAACTAAGACAGTATACACTTCGATGCGTTTTACTCGGCAAAGTGGCTTTTCCATGAACATTTTGGGCGAAGGATGGTAGCAGACGAAGTGTCTCTCGATGAACTGTCACGCGCCGACAAAGCCCAATTTGTTCCATCAAACAGAAACATTAAATGAACATTCACAGTAACAAGACATGCATCCCAGAGGTTTTGTTACATATTGCATGCAGCTAAGGGTCAGGCGAGATTACGCTGGATGGTTATCCACACAAGAACCTTCTCTCTGCTCGTATACGCACGGTATAGAAATATTTGAAGGCTCAGCGAACAAAAAGACATGTAGCCGCCTCGCTAGTAGCTGTTGTAAGGGGTTTGGTCTAGCATCTGTAAAAAGCTTCATGCGTCAGTGGTGTTTAAATAGCTAAATGCATGTGTAGATCCAGATCATATCGTGCAAATGTACTGACTAATATGAATAGCCTACATTTCAGCAACAATATCATTATTGTGCAAATGTTCTTTAATGCGTTCCTGCTTCAAAAATAATCCACATATTTTGTGGGGTTTTGTGAAGACAAGGGTTAGTCTAATGAAACCCTAAGACAAACAGAATTGGATAACGATTTTAACTATTACAAGAATATGTGGTTCATCGGTTTTAATAGCATATCGGCAAATGGAGATTCAAGTCAGGCTGCACAGCTGCACAATTGAAATGGACTTTTTGCCACTTTCCCATGCGGTATCCTGGGTCAGGTGTGGTACTTGATTGTACTTTGCCACCTTTCTTACTTCCTCTAAATTCTTTTCATTGTGGAATTACTATCAGAACTCACGGATTAAACACTGGAGGCTCAGATCAGATTGATCATGTGCATGGCCTGATTGATATGACCACTCACTATTTAATTGTTGGATCAGTTACCCATGTCCGTCAGTCCAGAGCCGATTTTCGTGTTTGGTTTTCTGAGAGAAAAAAGACAGACGTTATAAAAAGTTAGTCAGACGCACAGACAGAAATATGTTCTCTTTGCTGATTTCAATAATTTGGGCCTTTTCATGAAATTTCGGTACTTATCACATATGCGTAAAGTGAAGCTTTAAAATACATGCGCAGCTATATGTACCGTGCCTAGTGGGGTTAGAGGTCTGAAAATAGGTCTGAAGTTGAACAGTCTGGCTCAAGACGTTGTCAGCGTGCACAAATATACAATCGGCCTAGGCTCTCTTGCACAGACACGCTAGAGTGCTCGCTGCTCGTCGATGCAATAAGTACCAACATATCATGACTGACTAAACCTGTGAAACAACGCGGGGTCAGATCAGACTCAGATCAAGCTGTTCATGTGTACTTTCCGCTTTGTTCCTTCACTGATAAATTGTTTCAGCATCTTCCCCAGAGTTGATTTTATTGCTGACGAAAAAGAAGAGGGAATAAACGTTACAGAACGCTAGTGCTGCAAATTATTTTTCACTCTCTGTTTTTGTCTCTCCCTTCGACGTCAGATTTGGGTCTGATTTTATCCTCGCTTGCGCTCATAAACCAGTACAACATAAAGTTCCATAAATAGGACAGCTAGATCTCTGAACTCAGTATAAACAAATTAACTTATTTAAAGTTGGCTTTTAGGCCCTATTTTCATCAATTCATCATAAAGTCAAAGAGAGATCCTGATCAAAATTCTGACCGTTGAATCGAATCCACTGATCTTGACTGCTCGTTTAAGAAGAATATAAATGGATTTTAGATATGGGCTGAAAGAAGATTAATTGACAAAGAAACTGCTGTTTAAATTAAGAAATAAAAAAGTTACACCAGTTTCAACTGTCGGATATCGGGATCACACATGTTTTCTTTCATACATTTACATTTTCTCAGTCCTGAAGAAGTTGTTTGAACACCAGGCCGTTAGGCCGAGTGTTAAAACATCGTCCGAGGGTCCCTGCAAGTGTTAATGCATTGAAACACAGATGTGTGATGGTTTTTCTGGCATATTTTACTTATTTCCATTTAAGCCACACTGAAAACGTCGCTTAAACATTAAAATATATATTTTCTTACACTGGATTTCTCGTAACAAATTGGCATCAACGTTAAACTTTCGAACGTCATTAAGTGCCACAGAGTCATGGTAGCATTCCACTAAATATTCATGAGGTGTGGCCACGCCCTTTTGGAGGAGGAAGTATTCATCAGAATACAACTCCTGTGGATCATTCCATTGGTCATATTCATTTTGCTTCATTAGGTGATTAGAGGCCAGATAAAATATACTCAGAAAAACAATTGAAGGATATTAAAATTCTTTTGACTATATAACAGTTGAGAAAATAATTTCCATAAAAGGCATTTTCGTATCTGATAGCACTACCAATATGCAACTCAGAAGAATGCAAAACAAAATTTACGGGTCATTGGTTTCGATACAGTACACACCAAATGTACCAACCCTCTTAACCTAAAATTCACAAGCAAAAAAATTAGCGTTAACATTATTTGCTGCAACCTTTACCTGGTCATTACTTATGTTCAAATTCTGACAACAGACAAGTTGTCACACCCATTTATCAGTAATTGCACCTAATAACGTGACAACTTCATCAACAAAAACGCACAGATATGGCATACCCCAGCCAATATGACAACAAATTGGAAGTAAAACACTAACAAAAACTACAAAATTAGGTGTCATACCTTAGGCTGGGAAACAGCAATGATTTTGGAGCCAGCCATTATGGAATAAAAACGATAAAATGGGTATCAATCGTTTTTGAATGCTTGTGACTTTTCAGTATAGATGGTTGCACCATTTGGACATGCACTGTACTTTAATCATTGAAGCATGACTTAAATCAAACATTTATTTTGATTGCAGATATCTGGAACTATGAAATTCATGCATAATTAGTTTAGTTTTTATTGTATTAAATGTTAGAGATGGAACTGAATCTAAATATCCTTCAATTGTTTTTCTGAGTATAAATCAAAAGCCAGAGAGTTTGAACTTTTTTATGCCCTAAGCAGGAGAATAATGTTTAGATGTTTAGAGTACCCCCTCTGATAAAAATCATCTATTTATTTACTGCGGGACTAAGGGGTTTCCCAACTTATTTGCACATGACTAATTTTTGAGATGGGAAACATCTATACTGGGATAATCAGTTTTCACCAACGTAAGCAGATATGGTTCTGAGGATAGCAAAACAAAATACAACCTGACCAGAAAATGATTTTATCATATAATTTCAACCTTTTATAATAATGTGTGATATCTTAGACCATCAAAATATGTTATTTAATTTGCAAAAACCTTGATTTGTTTGTGCACCTGTTTTTCCGCCATTTTGAAAATAGTAATCTAATTCCGACAACTCTTGTTGACCTGAAAAAAGAGGCCTCAAAAAGGGTTGGATAGACAAAAAATCAATAGATGTTATGAGATAAACCATTTTTTTCATTCAATGAATATAAATTATTGTGAATCTTCTATCAATTAATTTATTGTAATCAAAAATATGTCAGTCATGTTTTTTTTCTATATTCAATCCAATTTCAGATTGATTTGAACCCCTAGGTTCATTGGGGTGCTACCACACAGACAGTAAATGAAAAAGTAGACATAAAAACTTTCTTTTATGTACTTAAGGGATACATCAAGCCATTGCAGGCGAATGATTGATATAATTTAACAAAAAATCATTTTTAGATATATGGTCCGTATAGCTGCTTATTTGCCATTCCATTGTTTCTGAGTCTTAACATTAATAAGAACCCCCTTATGATAAAATCAATGATTTTCCCCACTTGGGACCCCAATACATCACTTAGTTTTCTTATAGTGCGACCAGTTCCTAGAGACTGGGCGTGTCAGACAGAGCGCTGTCATACACTGTCAAATAAGACTAGTCTACAGTAAATCGGGTGTAATAGCCTATGTACGCTTTACTCGTGCAACCAACTGAAGCGCAGACGACAGGGGTGGCCAACTTTATACGTTAGCATGCCTGGTAAACGTTTATCTTTAGTACGCTGCCGGGGACCTGCTGCATTTCATTTTCCGGACTGGATATGTTGTGAAAGTTTAGAGGGAGATTAGGTTTGCACTTCCTTTAAATTCTGTCTGTATGGCAAAACTGATTTGATTTTTAAGCCTGATACAATAATAATAAATCACCAATAAGAATTCAGCGGGACAAGGGTTAAGTATCTGGATCATGAGAAAAGGGCATACAAACATGAGATTTGGTCTTATCGCATATCCGAAAATGCCTCTAAATATCGCTCATTCTGGCGTGTCCAGAGAGACCATATGTCTAAAAGTTGTCCGGAGTCTTCTTCAACTTGCTTGGTTTATTCGAGAAGCGAAAGCATTGGCCTGGTCATGCGTACATGCAGGCTCGTCGGAGCCTTCGCCACATGCCTATGTAATATGAACCATCATCCCGTGTGCTAACCAATTTATAGTATTATTTTTTCATTGCAGACCATCATTTTATTTTCTTATTCAGGATTATAACTTGAATATTTAAAATTTCGAAACATTGTCAGAGCGCATATATCTAGACTAGTCAGTCTCTTTGTTATCCAAATTAATTCGAGATGCCTTTTTCTCACAATGGGCTCAAAATTAATACAGGTATATATAGGTATACAGCTGTAAAGCGTTTCACAGGTGAATGCACTCTGTCTTACCGATTTTTATATGGAAATGTCCAAGGGTGTGTCTTTGCTAAGAACAGCCCAGTCTTTCTAAACTGGTTGGACTATACCTCCATCGTGAGGGTTAAAAAGAATTAGTGAAAATGGCAGAAAAACATTGATGCAGATATGTGACCATTATTTTACCACTCAGATATGCATTTTCTTACTGCTAAAACAACTTAACAGACAGCTTTTCTTTTGCCCTTGGAAATCCCCTTTTCAGAATGAGCCTATGATGTCACACAAGTGAAAGAACGGTAGGAATGTTCAATTGGCGAAAATACATTCTTGGCGAAATTAGCTTACTCCACTATATGTTTGTCAACATAAATCAAATAAGTAATGCCAGGTCTTTCAAATAAACAGTTTTGTGGAAATTTTATGTGTGAATTGATTTTGAAAATGGATTATTTTACTGCTATTTTGCAATGTCGGCAATGGAGAATTATTTAGTGGAAAGCCTCCTAAAAGACGCGCACGGCGTTTTCATGAACAAAAGCATCTGTGAAATGATCAGCAAAGGCTGCAGTGCTCATGAAAACAAATTAGGGTCCAGTTTGGGCTTTGTCAAATCAAAAACCTGATGATGTTCGTGCACATGAATCACAATTTTAACATGGATTTTTGCGGCTTCAAAGAGCTTCGCGCAACAAATTCTCTCTCATTATTGATTAGTGTGTACACACGTATCTGTTGAATACACAAATCCTGCTATACTTTTCACACATTTTGCTTGGGGTTATAAATATCGATTAATTGTGCTATTTTTTTGCGTGTAGTTTTTGTAGTATTCAGCTATGATCTGCATTTCTTTCCAATATCTAGCCGAGTGGCAGGGCGACTCAAATTAGGCGCTGGGGAGTTTGAAAGGTACAAGTTTTATCCTAAGTGACAATCGCTTTCAAGAGTATGATTAATGAGAGCATCTCGCAGACGTTGTTCTGGACTATGGAATTAGACCACAATCATGTCCCTTGATCGGTTGTACACAATAAGGATGTTGTTTCGCGCAAATAGTTCCCCTGTCAGTGGGCTGTAAATCTACCAATTCATGTGAGCATCCTCGTTATTGGGTATGTCTGAACTGCCCAATGAATAAGCTTTCAGAAAATGTTGCTTCTGTCCCGGTAACTGGTCATTCTAGGAAAATTGAGGCCTCTGCACACCTGAGTAAAATGCTGTTGAGATAGCCAACACGACTGCTGTGCAACATAGGGTTTGCCTAAACTCCTGTGGTTCCAAAACGAGCCGGACTTGCCCTATCTAGTCAGTGATTAGAATGACTCCCAGGCCATGTTTGAGTGGGGAAAAGCTTCAGAAGAAAGCCAGCGTCATCATGTATAATAGGAGGTGTTGTAATGAATGATTAAATTATATAGTAAAATTAATTGTAGTCTCGCGCCCTATGGTCAAAACTAATTAAGGGTTTCAATGTGGCCGATTACTTTACTGCGTGGGCCTAATGGGCCCATGCAAAATATCTGACCATGCAGTCCACTCTGTGAGTATTTTGCATACACATGCATGGTTTATTTGGGCCGCGACGCGAGAAAACCTGTCTTCGGGGTTTCCGTCAAAGCGAGTTTCAAACCCGTCTCCTCAGCTACATAGACTAGCTAGAAAATTGAAATTTTGCTTGTATCAAGTCTAGATATGATACTTTCCAATAGCGAAAAACAAAGGCGCTGATCAGACTGCGCGTATGCGCAGGCTGGTCTGCGCCTTTGTTGTTCGCAAACCACCGAAGACAGGTTTTCTCGCGGCGAGGCCCATTTGATTCTTGCATGTACTGAAAGAGTACTATTATCTACTTTGTTATGTTAACAAAACATTTAGTTACCAGCAATCTGTTCGTCTGTGAGCTTGTCAGCCTGTAATAAATACAAATACAGCACTTACAACCAAGCAACTACCAATTTTAAAAGCAATTCTATCCCAATGATATGTCTCAAGGTGAGAATGAAATGTTTCAATATGAGCTCTCAAAGGTATAAAAGAGGCAGTCTGCTATTGTCATCCAGGTGCATGACAAACCACGTGAAAACTTGTTCATTTCTACATGCTCATTGCACTGAAACAATGAAAGTAGTTGAGAATTTGTTTCAAAGAGAGCTTATGATGAAAAACATATTTAACCACATTATGTATGTTACGATTTGTAGGTTTCTTCCTTCAATGTTTATGTTTTGGGTATATAGCCATTGTAAAACCTTAAAACAATCAGCATGTGCGGATCCAAAGGGGGGGGGGGGGCAGGGGGTCCGCCCCCCCCCCTGAAAAATCACAAAAATATAGGGTTTCTTAGCAATACCGGTCTGGATCCCCTGAAAATCACAAAGCTACAAAGCCAGCATTCAATGGCTATTAGCTGGCGGGCCGATGATTTCCCGCTTATAGTGGTATTGATCCTCCCTCCCCTCATAAACTAAACAAAACCCCAAAAACGTCACAGTTGGACCCCCCCCTGACGAAACTTCTGGATCCGCGCATGAATCAGTGAAATAGGTATAGCAAGCCACTCATATTCTCTTTAAGAGGCTAAGAAAGAAAAGCACGCAAAAAAGATAAACGAGCATGGTGCCATATGTTTTTTTAAAGAATTATTCGTTTCTATAGAAAAATTCCTTCAAAGTAATAACTTTTTTGTAACTGTAGCTACATCGTGTGACATATTTAATCAGGATAGAAACGATATTTTTTGCCTAAATAATTTAGAAAAATATAGGTTTTAGCTAAGTAATCAATAAGATATATGTATGCCTTTTCGCTGTGCTTTGTTTTCATTTATTAGTCAATAGCATTAGGTCCTAGCCAATAGCATTAAGTGCATATTCAAAAAAATATGTCATTTTTCTTGTTCAAATATGATGGCTATAATACGAGATTTTTTGTATTTTTTGTTTAAAAAACTTCAATTTTTTAACTTTTAAAAGCAAATAACTTTTTAAAAGTCTGGTAAGGTCATGTTTTTTTGTCTTAAAAAGAGATTTGAACTATTTCAACATATTAAAAGAATATGCACAGACGTGCGGTGTCATCTTAAAACTGAATATCATTCAAGATGTCATTCATGTTACTGAATAATTTTGTCATCCTGTTGACCCGTGATGAGCATTTTCACTAATTTGCCACAGACGGATGGGCTCCTATAGTAATTATAGTACAGACCCAAGGGTCGTGCAAGATTATAGTACAGACCCAAGTGTCTTGCAAGAATGACAGAGTGATTTAAGTGCCTACCAAGGGTCGTGCAATAAATGGACTTGTTCCATTTTATTAGGTAGCATTCATGTAAGAGTATAATTATGAGGCAGCACATAACATGTGTGCACTTATTTACATAAAGCATGGAAGTAGAGGTAGACTCAAACTAAAATTAGATCCCCCCCAAAAAAAAAAAAAAAACTCGATTTTTTATGTTTTTCACATTGATTTTCGGCGATAACTTTTTTATTATTGATTTTTGTAAACTGTGTTCGCGATCAAAGTTGTAGAGAAAAAATAGCGCCAACTTCTCCAAGCGGTTCTAACATCATAGATGCTGCAATTAACTCTGCGCATAGATGCACTCTTTAAGCATTTTAAGCAAAGCGCAAATAAACTAAGTCAAATATGTCAGTCAAAAAGCTACATTGCACCGCCCCAATTCAATAAGAAATGCGATGGATGGCTTGTTCAAATATATTGGAAATCGCGCCTGATTCGCCCGTGCGTTAAGCTAGTTGGGTCATCTCCAAACTGTCCGTTTAGGAGCACGTGCATAAGAGAAAAATGGCGCGTCATGCGATATCACAGCTTCCGTACTTACAAATAGTCATGCTCATAGTAGATTCTGAATATACACGGTACATTCTGAGTCTACATACGGCAGGATTATGCTATAAACAACCGTTGAATAACTGTATATACACCGCTTGTGAATATTCTTTTGAGACGAACCCTTTCTGTCACGCCTCTGCGAAATTTACCTGTCAATAAAAGACTTAGAAAATTGGACTGAATTCAATTTATTGCAAAATCTTTATCTATGTACACAAAAATCTTTTTGTGCCAGAAACTTCGGACCGCTTGGAGAAATCGGCGCTAATTTTTCTCTACAACTTTCATCGCGAACACAGTTGGCTAAAATCAATAATAAAAAAGTTATCGCCGAAAATCAATGTGAAAAACATAAAAAATCGAGTTTAGTCCCACTGCATATGGCACCATGAGTGTTCTTAGGCGGACGAAACAAACAATTAGGTAGTGTGTATAAAATAAGAAGTCAACACTAGAATGCGTATTGACTGATGAAACTTCAAGTATTTGATTCAGACAGGGATTGAGCGACATATTCGAATCAAACGGGAAAAGAACGTCATATTATTAATAAGTAAAAAGTCAGGTGTGACTCAAAGTGAGCTATTGGGATCAGTCAATGTCTGTCGTGCATCGTCCGTCATCATGCGTCGTCAACAATTTGCTTTTAATGACAACTCCTCCTATACCGCAAAGCCAATTTTAATCAAACATCACAGGAATGATTCTAAGGTCATTCTCTACAAAACAAGGGAAAAAATTGATCCGTCATAAACATGGCCACCAGGGGGCCTGGCTTATCGCGATAACAACAAACTTTAAAAATATTCTTCTCTGAAACCGGTGGTCATAATTCAAAGTTTGTTGACAAGATCACTGGATGACCTACAAAAATAGCTAAAACGAATTTGATCCGTCGAAAAATAAGGCCGCCAGGGGCGTGGCCAGTTTCCCTTATGTACCTATGTAAGAAACTTTAAACATCTTCTCCTCTGAAACCCGGTTAGTCAGAAAACAATTTAGCAGAATTTGTCTCTAGGTGACCCTCTACAAAATAGCTAAAATAAATTTGATCCGTCAAAAACATGGCCGCCAAGAGGCGTGGCCAGTTCCCCTAGTGTACCTTTGTAAGAAACTTTTAAACATCTTCCTCTCTGAAACCAGTAGTCAGAATTGAAAATGATTTGGCAGAAATGATGACTAGATGACCCTCTACAAATTAGCTAAAAGAAATTTGATTCGTCAAAAAACATGGCCGTCAGGCCGTGGCTTATCCCGGTAAGACAAACTTTAAAAATCTCCCCTGAAACGAGAATCAGAATCAAAAAATAAGTTGGCAGAAATGATCAACAAAAATAGCTAAAACGAAATTGATACATGAATAAACATAGCCATCACGGGCGTAGCCCGTTTTCCATATGTACCTGTGTCAGAAACTTTAAACATATTCTCCTCTGAAACCAGTGAACAGAATTGAAAATGATTTGGTATATATAGTTGATAGGTAAGTTACTAGCCTTCTACAAAGATGTCGAAAACATCGCCGCCCGGGGGCGTGGCTTATCGCGATAACAAAAAATTTAAAAAAAAATCCATTGTGAAACAGGTGGTCAGAATTCAAAATAATATGGTAGAAATGTCCACTAATTGACCCTCTTCCAAAATAGCTAAAACAAAATGTGATCCGTCAAAAAACATGGCCACCAGGGGGCGTGGCCAGTTTCCCTTATGTACCTATCTCATGTGAGCGATTAAGGGTCATCTTGACCCTCTTGTTGTAGAATGACTCGTACACTGAAGGACTTTCAAAACGCAAATATCGAAATTCATAGTATTTACTAACTTTTAATGTCTCAATTTTATTGAGATTTGTCAAAAAAGAACACCAATATGTCAGCAAAACATGATTTAAATTTTGTGCCAAAATGATAAATAATGTTAGAGCAACAGTCTACCAAATAGCACTACCCTATGATTCTAAAGTTGCAATTTGAAATTTGTGTAGAAATTGGACACGAGTTTATGTTATTGTGATAAAATATTTTTATTAAAAAGTCAGGAACAAATTACCCTTGGAGCCCTACTATTCGTCTGGCATTGACAGTAGCCGACCGGAATGGATATCGTTGATGTAAATATCGTCGATTCACAATCGACGTAAGTTGGCTCTTATCGCTGGTCACCATTCTTGGCTGACCAGACCGGCGTCGATCTTTAACTGGTAATGATCTCTGGGGCGATGTTTAGTTGACTGACGGCAATTACGTTATCTGGCAACGTCACAAACAAGCATACCATAGATGAAAGTGTCAAACAGCACCGTTAATTGCCGAGTTGGAAACAGTCTGGATCAAGAAATTTGGTCCGACAATTTGCAGGGTCAGATAGGGGTCCAAACTGTTTACAAAAGTTACCAGGAGGCGACACGAGTTGTCAATAATAGCATTCGGAACTGCCTCGGCCAATTACGTTGAATCAGACCTCAGATGTACATAGAGGGTCTACTTTGATAATGTCACAGAAACCATGCCAACATAATATAACATAAGACGTGTGATTGCAGCCAATCTAACGGTCAATAAACATTTCTATAAATG
Source organism: Loripinus fragilis (assembly GCA_964019695.1). Taxonomy (NCBI): domain Eukaryota; kingdom Metazoa; phylum Mollusca; class Bivalvia; order Lucinida; family Lucinidae; genus Loripinus; species Loripinus fragilis. Next base: position 37,849,810 of record OZ026527.1, read on the forward strand.
AAGTTTAGGTGTTTTCAATCAAATATCGCTATAGCGATATTTTATTGAAAAAGCATAAACGTCAATTTATTCGTATCAGGTAATCAGAATAATGGATTTAAATAGGACTGAACCAACATGCTACAGTGGCCTGCTATTTTTCCTTACGCCAGTTCCGGCTAATAAAATGCAGCTTTTTCATACATACTACTATTCCTTAGCTTGATTCTCAAATTGAGACGAAATTTTTCGATTGCACTAACAGGTAAATAGATTAGAACAGCACTAGCACACACGGTGCATAAGTAAAATAAAACAAATGCACTACTTTGCTTACCATGTCGAAGAAGTCCCGTCCTCTGGTGTGTCGATACCTTAATATTACTTCGATAAACACATGGATAGTGGTTTGTCAAATTTAAAGAACGTTTTTTCTGAGGGTCAAAGTGGGGAATATTTTGTAGACCAAACATCCCTATATTATATAAATATTGCATTCCCTGTGAGTGTGAGAGTCGAAAATAACATCCTGCGGAATGTGATTATCAACCGAGGCGCAGCCGTGGTTGATAATCATATTTTACCATCTCAGTGAAAACAATACTTATTTAATTATACCGAACAGAACATAGATCTTTTATTTGCTACCGTTTTTTTCTATCTTTGGCCTACCATGGTGAGTGGAGATCCAAAGGGAAAAATGGTGCACAGCCTCTTATTAACATGCATGAATGAAAAAACATTGTTCACAAAATGGTTCTTTATTTTTACAGTTTGCATGCTTGAACTGATCGTCAGCCATTTGTTCGGTTAAACAAATAACGTCATATAAAGCTGATGACGTCAAACTTAATTAGCATTCTCCCTAAGAATAATGCAGGCACAGTAGAAAAGCTGATAAGTGACTTTTTCAGAATGCCAAAAAAGTTGGCGCAATAGATTCCTTATAACACAAAAGTCACATAGCCAAAGGGAAACTGTTACTATCATGCCGTTACCATGGCAACGGCCAGGTAAAGATTTTGCCACTGCAAGCACGTTTTCCAGTTTTGGAAAAATGAAAAATTACACTTTTGGAAGACAATACAGCCTATCTATCTTCGAAAGTCTAATGATTTAAGCTGTATGAAAATAACCAATAAGGTATAAACTTTCAAGATCACAAATGGAAAAGAAGAAAAAGTTTGCAATATGTTTCTATGGCAGCGAAAAGGGGCTATCTCTTTCATATTTTTGGTAACTTAAAATGACAAAATTATCTTTTTACAGCAAAGGTGGAATTGAAGGTGTCAGCATAGGGAATATACACTAATGCTTCATGTCTTAAATGAAAAAATAAAAAAGGTCAAAATGTTTCTATATCCGGTATCCATGGCAACCAAAGTAGCAACACAATAGCAAAATTGAAAAAAGGCCTTAATTTATGTAATAAAATGACCAACATACACAAATGTTCAGACATTGGTTAATACATCATATAAAGCATCAATACAAAAATTTGAAAAGTTGCGCACACGCTAGTTCGGTTTCGCGTCTCATTTTGGTTTCCATGGCAACATGAATGCTGCTACTGGCCTGAAACTGCACTTTTTGTTCATTTTTAAATCATTTATGATAGTTGTTGAGACAAGATGCATTTGATTTATGAATATCCACTGATGCAATGTTTCATTAATGAAAAAATAAAAATGCTCAAAATAGTTCATTTTCCTTGTCACTATGTCAACCAAAGTGGGTGGGGTAACCAGGTATAAAAAAAGTCTATTTTTAGGCATTTTTGAACTACGTCAGCCATATTCCTGCCTACATAGAGACATAAACATTTAATGATAAGTTCTAAATGGTATTCAGCTTTCATAAAACGCAAAGGCATGCGTAGAGTTCTACCACCTTTTGGTTGTAACCATGGAAACAATCAGAGTACTGTCGCAAAACGGAGATTAAATTAATTGCATCTTAAAGTGGTTAAAATTTCCAGATGGACATGATGCAAGTTTCAGTATATTAAATAGATAGTTTTGTTGAGACATATTAACATTATCAATATGATTTAAGCAAAATTAATAAGTTTAGCTTTATTTAGTAACATTAATAGACATTTAAAGTGGCTGGGATAACCAGATATATAACAAAAAATTTGAGTGATTTTTAAGCAAGTATTCCCAATAGTGGTGGGGATGATGACATACTGTCAATACTGAAAAGGGGCCTTCAGGCTTTATAAACTGTAAAAACATGCCTGAGGTTTTACCTCAGTCTTGCCGTTACCATGGAAACAAGCACAGGCCTGTTATAAAATGGATATTAAATAAATTGCGTCTTTAAGCAGTTAAAAATTTATGGATGGTTAATGCGCATAAAAGATAGTTGAGTTGAAACATATTAACATTGTCTGTATGATTTAAGCAAAATTAATAAGTTATGTTTTATTTGGTAACAATTATAGACGTTAAAAGTGGGTGGGGTAACCAAATATATAACAAAAAAACGTATTGGTCATTTTAAGCTAGTATTCCCAATAGTGGTGGCGAGGATAACATATTTGCATACAGCTAATATTTGATCGCGATTTCCTGTTTCATAAACTGTAAAACATGCGTGGGTAAAACTATGGAAACATTCAGAGTACTGTCACGTAATGGAGATTAACTTAATTGCGTCTGAAAGTGGTTTTAGATGTTGCAGCTAGTAAGAATAAGAGTTCAGTGTGCTTCAAGGATAGTTGATTTAAGACATATCAAAACTGTATAAGTTAAGTATTCATTTTGTAACAATTATAGATCTTTAAAGTGGGTGGGGTAACCACATATATAACAAAAAAAAAACTTATTTTAGTAACTTTTAACAAGTATCCCAAATAGTGGCGACAATGTTGACATGTTGACATATTTGCAGAACGCCAATACTTAATGGGAGCCTTCCAATTTTATAAATTGTAAAAATATGTGTGGGTGTTTACTTTCTTCCGACTGTAACCAAGGTAACAAGCATATGGCTGTCGTAAAGTGGAAGTGGAAATTGAGTGTTTGTTGAAATTGTTCCAGCTAATAAGAATAAATTTTCAATGAGCTAAAAGGAGAACTGAATTGACATAATCAAAATGATAAGAAAACATAATAAGCTAAGTATTTTGTATCATTACAGACCTTTAAAGTCGGTCGGGTAATCAGATATACATATAACAAAACATTATTTTAATAATTTTTAGCAAGTATCTCAAATAGTGGCAGCAATGTTGACATATTTGTATACTGCCAATTCGTGCCAATAAGTAATACTTTTGAGCTTCATAAACTGTACAAACACGAATCTGGTTTAACCTGCTCCTGGTTGTAACCATGGAAACAACCTTAGGCCTTTTAAAGAATGGAAATGAAATAATTGCATTTCATAGTGGTTAGAATTTGTCCACCTAGTTTATATATTACAGAACTTAATGTGCCTAAAGAAAGTTGAGTATAAAACTTTAGTACACTTTTTGGATAAATCAATTTATAAGGATTTTATAGCTTTGAAGTCAAAATAAGTTTTTGTTTTTCTGTATGGTAGAAGGCATTGTTTCCATGGTTACGACCACAGAGAGGTAGACCCCATGCATGTTCTTTATTTTTTGAAAGCTGAATACCATTTAGATCTTAACACTAACTGTATGTGCCTCCTAGTAGGCGGGGAAAATGACTGTAGCAGTTCAAAATGCCTAAAAAAAACACCAACCTTTGGTAGTCTGGTATGACATGTACAAAATTCATATTTTGTATATTTACTTCTTAATCTACTTCCTTTAGCTATAATGCTTAAGCGTATAAAGATCAGAATCAAAATTGGTACGTTATTGGATATGTGATGGTGTAGATTGTTTTTTTACACAGTTTTTTTGACATTTTAGGCCAAATTCTTCTTTGTTGGTTACCATGGCAACGAGCAATAAAAGTAAGTAATGGTGCAAAGATCAGGAATCGATACAATCAAGTACCACACCTGACCCAGGATACCAATGGGAAAGTGACAAACTCTCAGAAGACACCACAAACGAGAGCCAAGAGGTCAGCCCTTTCCCAGCAGTTGACCACAAAGCACATATAAACAGACGCGCACAAAACATAGCAAACACAAGACAGAACAAAAACATAAAAGATCCACAAAAGAAGTACCGCCTTGGAACGGTCAGTAAAATATTTTACTGGAGGGCTTAAACCGGTTTAACGGCGCCAACCTCACCCTTAATTCAGATGTGGATCAAGACACATAGATATTTGGCCTGCATGAAAGACCCCCAACTTATCAATGCATCATCTCCTAAAACATATAAATCAAGATATAACAAGGAGAGAAAGCAAGGATAAGGACTCAACAGTAAATTAAACTGAATACCGGAGCAAAAGAAATCCAACAGGCAAACCCCGGTGGGCCCGACAAACAGCCAAAGCATCAGGCCCCTACCATCTCATCAATAGATAAGTCTTTAAGTCGGAACCATCATAGAGTCTGAAGTCTGACCCACTGGCGTGCAATTAAAGAGGAAAGCAAAGTTGCCAACCGTGATTGGGTTGACTACCAAGCATGCAGTCTGTTGCAATACATTAATGTTATAGCCAATCTTTTTATAATGGGAAATTATTTTAATGAACTGCGCTGAAAAATTATTAGAGCCAATGATTACAAACAGAGAACGAAACATAGATTAATTGTTTTGGGTGATTGTGGGTGCACCCTGAAAATTTAAGCAAAATTGTGTTTGTTAATCTAAAATGTTTATGGATTTTTAATACTTCTTTGCTTAAAGGGAAATTTACTTGGAAAACAGCAATATTGATGGTTTGGTTGTCATGGTGACCTATATTTGAATAATTGCATTATTTTCTATTTTTTTGTTTCGTTATTAAACAGATGTGGACTTGCCAGAATGTGTATACATTATACATATTTTTGTTTGCAGAAGCAAGATAATTTGCATTGAATTTGCAGTATTTTTGTAAAATCTCTGACGGTCAGGTAGTTCCGTTGCCATGGAAACAAAAATTATAAACATTTTGAGTTTTTTTTTATTCGTGGCCTTTGTTAATCAGACATGGGTTATTAAGGCATTATATATATATCGTTCATATACACATTTGCTGTAAAGAGATAATTAGATTTGTAAAAGGTAAGTTTTTTGTGTTCTGAAAATGGGTTTCCATGGTGACACGTTTGTTGCTAGACAACACAATACAGATGGCATATTTAATTTTTCACTAAAATTTTGAATACAACTAATTTGGTCCTCTAAACAGAGCTAGTAGTAGATGTAATCAAAATAAATTTCATATCACAAAAGCCAGTCTGAAAAATGTCAATTTCACATTTTTCCTTGGGCAACCGCCAATCTCCAAGAAATCTTAATTTCCAGTTTCCATGGCAACCACTGTCAGAAAAAGGGAATACTTTGTTTTGCGAAACTTTTTCAAAATGTCTGATTAAATGGAGGTAAAATTTTTGATTTCTGTGACTAGTCACTTATCACCATCTGCATGATTCTTAGGGAGAGTGCTAATTAATACCAAGCAGCGTCATTTGAAAATACGTTATCTCCTCATGGGCCAGGTCTCAGGTGAGCAATCCAGGGTCCTAGGACCCTCTTGTTCATTTTTGACTGAGGGTGTTCATAGTCCGCACAATGATTGCCAATCGTTAGGAGATTACAACAAGGGTCTCAAATTACGGATATGACCTTTGACTCCAAGGTCATATCGGTCTATACGCCATGGGCAACCATGTGCCAAATATAAACACATTCGGAAGAAAAAGTTGCTAATCATATGCATGATACATGTAATATGGTGATTTAATTATTCAATTTTGTTTAAAAATTATTCAATCCATATAGAAAAGGATCAATGTTAAACGTCGCATTGCGACAAAGATGAGGAGGCTCTTTAAAGGAGATTAATATAATAAACCTTGTCCTGCTGAGCACTGTAGATCCCAACCAGCTGGCTATTGGAGGAAGTCACCTGAATCATTGCGCGCTCCCTTATATGCTTTAGCTCATGGTCTTGGCTTTGCGTCTAAGCAAAACGTTTAACCCATTAATGCCAAATGGAATTTCCCACCATTATCAAATGGACGAATCCGTTTCGAATTTTGCGGTTGTTAGGTAGTAATTTATTTCTTATACAACTTTTAAAATTACATTGTATAAGCAAACAGATGAGACCCTCATCAGACGCCGCGTCTGGGTCTGCACTGTTTGCCCACAAAATGACGCTAGGCTTATATGGAAGATAACCCTCGAAGCGCCAACTATAATTTGCAGCTGACGACAATTTCAAATTTTCAAAAATAACAAATAAGGCATGATATTTCATGAGAATCGTCTGCTGGCAGACAAATATCATGAAATACCATTCCTTATTTCTTTAGAAAATTAGGAAAGATGCTGCAAAATTTGTCGTCTGCTGCAGTCGTGATTGGCGCTTTAATGGTTAAAAAGATAAAGGCCCTGTCACACTACGACGTTTAGCACCAACGTATGCGGACGTATGAAAATTTCAGCAAGTACGTTGGTATACGCTGAGTATGTTATAAATAAGTTTTAAACATGTTACGAATACGCTATAGTACGGTGGTATACGTTAACTTACGGCCAAGAGGTCCAACAGGGCCCGGAATTACAATGCCTCCTTAAAGTTAAGGAAGACTTAAGCTAAGTATTGATTTTTCAGGATGTGAAAAATAACGTTTAAAACTGATTGAAATCAAAATAGTTTCTTTTTTTCTGAAGATCACAATGATATCTTTGACCACCAGTACCACATCGTTCCAGGCAATTTATTTAGTATTTAATATAGCATGTTGAAATATCAATACCTAACTTAAGTCTTCCTTAACTTTAAGGAGGCATTGTAATTCCAGACCCAGGAGATGTCGTTTTAAGAAAAATCTTTACGGACGACGGATGGACGACGGACGAAGACCGAGCACAATAGCTTACCATGAGCGTTCAGCTCAGGTGAGCAAAAATGAGTTTGCATTAGAAGCTGTTAAGAGGCTGTTAGTATGTGTGACCTTGACCTTTGGCTCTAAGTTCAAATCAGTAATCTAAATAGCCTATTGTCATCCACTTACCATAGGCAATTCAATTGTGCCAAATATCAACATTCTCATTCAAAACGAATGAGGAATTCGCATTACGAGTCGTTATATGTTGTTGGCAGATCTAAAGTTAATGTGAGCCTGACGATTGACTCCAAGGTCATTACATAGATCTGAATAACCTATTGATATCTAAATCCCATAGACAACCATTGTGCCAAATATGAACATCCTCCGTCACAAATGAATAAGGAGTTCACGTTACGAGTCTTAAAACAGTTTTTACAGGTTTTATGTGTATGTGACCGACTCCTTAGTCATATGGGTGATCTGGGCCCGGAACTACAATGCCTCCTTAAAGTTAAGGAAGACTTAAGCTAAGTATTGATTTTTCAGGATGCGAAAAATAACGTTTAAAACTGATTAAAATCAAAATAGTTTCTTTTTTTATGAAGATCACAATGATATCTTTTACCACAAGTACCACATCGATCCAGGCAATTTATTTAGTATTTAATATAGCATGTTGTTATATCAATACCTAACTTAAGTCTTCCTAAACATTAAGGAGGCATTGTAATTCCGGGCCCTGAACAGCCTATTGGTATGTACAAATAAATAATCATTGTGCAAAATATGTGTTACGAGCCCTTAGACAGATTTTTTTAGCCGTGACCTTAACCTTTGAATCGAAGGTCATATCAGTGATCTGAATAGCGTATTGTCATTTACAATCCACAGTCGATTATTGTGCCCAATATGAACAACGTCCGTCAAAAATGAATGCGAATATTGCGTTACGAGCCTTGTGACAGATTTTTTTACAGATTTTAAGTTTATATGACCTTCAGCTTTGACCCCAAAGGTATATTGATGATCTGTTCAGATCATCAATATACATTTGGGGTCAAAACTCAAGGTAAAGATCATCAATATACATGTACCTTTGGGGTCAAAGCTCAAGGTCAAGATCATCAATAAACCTTTGGGGTCAAAGCTCAAGGTCACATGAACTTAAAATCTGTAAAAAAATATTGATTTATTGATTATTACCTATTGATATTTACACCCCATAGGCATTTTCTGTGTCAAATATGAACACAATCGGTCAAAAAATGAAGGAGGCATTCGCGTTACGATCAGTAAGACATAATGTAATAGCAGTGATCTTGACCTTGGACTTCAAGGTCACATCAGTGTTCTGAAAAGTATGTTGTCATCCACACACCTTAGGCTATCATTGTGCTAAATATGAACATCTGTAAAATAGTATAGGAGGAGTTCGCTCCCCGACTCCTAATTCAGTTTTGAGATTTTAAATTTATGTGCTCTTAACCTTTGACCCCAAACCCAAATCGGTAATCTAATTAGCCCATTCATATTTACAGCCCTAAGGCAATCATTGTGCCAAATGTGAAAACCATCGGTAAAAAAAGAAAGAAGGAGTTCGCGTTACGGTCTGTTGGAAAGATTTATTAGCCGTGACATGTACCTTTTACTCCAAGGTGAACAGCCTATTGTCATATGCACTCCATATGCTAGCATTGTGCCAAATATGAACTCTCTCGGAGGGGTCGCTTTAAGGTCCATTGTGGTTAAAGGAAAACTCTGGACAATATATTTTTCGTTAACTGTTCAAAGTAAGTTAGGGTGCAAAGATCGGGAACCGATACAATCAAGTACCTCACAAGTCATAATGCTTGCTAATGTTATTTATAATCCAATAAGACAATGACTATAGGTTACCATCAAAGGTCATCATTGACGCTTGAGCTCTCAGCCAAGGTAGCTCTTATTAGATTGCAAGCACAATTCTTCTCAGATGTCAGGCCTCGAGGTTATAAAACTTTATTCATGCTCAACTCAACTAAAGATGAAATTTCAACTGCTCATACAAATCTTAAACCGACACATGAAGAAGTGTCTTGCTTTAAGTCTCACAAACGTTGAATTTATCATGCTTATACGAGGGGCATTTGGAAAGTTCTTAGCATGGTCTTTTATCTCAGTAACCAATTTACAAACCCTATCATGTTTGGTATCATTTTAAAGAGCAATCTTTTCTCTTTTTTATAGCACAAATTCCATGAGGATGTTATTATGCAAACACGAAAATTATTATTGTTAATACATGTACTGTTTGTATACTGGAAAACGCAAAATTTCAGTGGAAAATATAACTTTTTACCTTTGGAAAAGTGTGCAGAACATTAAGAATAGTTCTTGAAATTAAATAATTTAACATTTGGTAGGCCACAATCTGGTACAATGATTATACAATTGATGACCGAGTTGGATGCTTTTAATAAAATGATACTGGACCAGCAATACCAAAACCGTTTAGAAAGCAAAACAATGCGCTTACTTTAACGTCTAAAAATCACATGTCACGCTGCACATATTTTGAAAATATATAAACGACAGTAGTTTAAAATTCCGTATGTTGGTATTTTTGTCAAGCACACTTCATAATCTTTGTATTGAAACCAAACGAAATTTTGTGAACCAGAACAAAGGGAAGATAACTCTTCAAATATTCCCTTGGGCAGAATGAGTTTTGCTCTGAGTTGACTTTCTGGCTCATTTCAATTGAAAACAGTGGCAAACAAAAAAAAAAAACACCTTGAGAGTCGAAATCAATCAATTGTGCGATGGCTAACGCGATACCATGAGAATTTCCTTTGCCATCAACAAAATATGCGGGTTTGAGTTACCCCACCCACTTCTTGAAAAGTAGGAGTAGTGTTATAAGGAATATTTTTCTTGAATACCGAACCGATAAAGCCACACATCTTGCGCGACGAAATGATTGTTATGCATTGTTGGCTATAAATAAAGCAAATTATATACTCAATAGGCCTTTTTCGTGCTCCTGTAGTGACACAATTTATGGTAAAAGTATAAAGGAAAATTGAAAAAAGCCCCTTTTTTGATTGGTTACCATGTCTCTATTAGCCAACATTTTCCGAATGTAAAGGTGGTAGTCGTGCAAGCAGTGATCGCATAATATATTTTAATAAAAATAAGTTTGCACCAAATCGTTAATTTGCCAAATCATGATCGCAAATAAGGTCCCTGATTTTCCTTCGTTTTTTTTTCAAGTATTCTGCTTACAATTTCCGCCAGTATATAAGCCCCTTCTCATTTTGAGCACGCGCTGCACGTGCACACCAAGTCCCTTTTCGACAAAAAATTAAACCATCAAGTAGCCGTTGAATTCTAGCTTCCAAAAATGTATTATTTGATAGCATCTTATCAAGGCATTGTGGAGTTATGATGCCATGCTAAGAACTTTCCAAATGACCCTCGTAAAAGTTAAATTGCCAACAATTGAACCAGTTTTGCTTAAAACATCGATCACTCTTTGCTTTAAAAACAAATAAAGTGTTTTTAGATTGACTGAAATCGGGACTGTTCAGAACAAATGAGAATCTATCCTCTGACACTTATTGTCCAGTTGTTGCAAGCATCTACAAGAGAATTACATTTATCACATGATGTCACGTCTAAAAGTAATAGTAGTTTACAGATATAGTAACGTTACGACGTCCATTAAAATGCGTTAAAAGAAGGAATATAGGCAATGGTTAAAGTCGGTGATTTATCTGTTGACAAATCACTAGAAAATCGATCAGCTGATCATTTCGCGGGAAAGTAGGCTGAGTCTTCACTTTCAAATTCGCTGTTCTAATTTACCCCTACGCTCACATGTCCAGCGCTTTCAATCTGAACAAGATCTGAACATATTTTTCAATGAGCAGACGTCCTAGCAAATTGTTATGGACTTTGAAAAGAACATGTCAGACCCAGAGCCTGATGAACAAGTATCTGAGCTAGAGAGGATGCTTAAATGTAACAACACCAGTCCACAGCCTCTGACCACTGAGCTACCAGCCCCTGACAAGACAAGTCCAAAACCTCTGACAACTGAACAACCAGTTAAAAGATTCAAAACAGTCACCCATTCAGATATTGACACACTTGCATCCAAAACCACAGAGGCATCAACCAACCAACAAACAGAATGGGCAGTGAAGTTACTGAAAGGTGCATAATCCATTCCTAGGAATTGTGTCGGGGCCACAAGACATTGAAATTATTTGAATACAATCAAAATACACAATATGTAAAATATATAAAAAACAGGTACTTGACTCCTGCTCACAATTTGAGGTCTTGCACATACATTTACATGTATGCCTAACATAATATGCCCTGAAGAATTATTCCCAGATCACATATTTAGGGCACTCTTCCACATTTCATTTTATCAAAATCTCAGCCAAAAATGATTGCTTTTTTATTACCAAGTTTGAAAATTAAAACTCCCTCCAATTAAAGTCTGACACTGCTTGAGGCAGTACGTATATAGGAAATAAAATAAAGCCCTTGTTTATAGTAATCGTTGTTGTTAGTCCAGTTTATGGACAGTATAGAACTGTTTCCAGACATGTAGAATAAGGTTCCCAATAGTTAACCATCTTAAGTGTGCATTTTGATTGTATTGCTATAATCAATGGCATGTGGTTATACACATTTTTTTATACTTTCAATTTACAAGATCACCTGCAGTATGTCTCCATATTTGCATGCATGCCTTTATGGACCAATATGCCTGGTAATGTGGTAGTTTAATTTGATTCTTTACATCCCATCAACAATCTTTCAGTTATGTAGGGACAGGTCTTCCTGGGTGGAACCAGTACTAAGCTAGGATTAATGTGTCTTGCTCAAGGACACGATGCAGGCTCGAACCCGCGGCCCCTAGGTCTTGAGTCAAGCACTCTACCACTGAGCTCCCATGTAATGTAGCAGTGGTCACAGGTTTAGACATAGAGGATATTTACTTTTTGAGGTGAATACCAAATATACTTAAAACCAAAAGTAACTTTACACTGTTGGTATATTTCCCTTTTCTGGGTATTGGTGAGTTGTATTTTAAATGTGTTTAATTCATATTAACGTTCAATCAATTGTTCATATGACACTTGAATTTCATGTTTTTGCTGTCATAAATGCAACCACAATGCCCTAATGAAAGGGGCAATGGGGCAAAATAAACTTTTCCAAAACGCGTCACTTTTGATGTGTTACTGTAGCTTTGCGATTGGAAAATTTTAAACTTAAAGAACCAGTCTGAAAAACAGGCTATTGAATTGTTTTTTAAAGTACAAATCAGCCCGGATCACCCTTCGAGTAACACAAATTAGGGTTGTGTTTTACGTACATACCCCTTTTTGTGAACTATACAGTGCTTTCAATGGAATTTCCCATCAGAAATTGGTTGCCGTTTTTCTTCCAAACCGATGGGAATTTTTATCAGATTATCTTGTCACATACTCAGGGCAGTAGTCCCAACAAATCGCTGACTAAAAACTTCAAATATCATCTGAGATAAAGCTTTTAGCAGGGACTACAGTTTACTATTATTTTAATTCAAAGGGAGATAATTTCAAAGTGAACCGACTTTAAGATGCTGCCAAAAACAAACTATACATCAGAGACAAAATGTCTTGCAGTATTTTTAATGGGCAATCAATGGCCCTTAAAATAGCATGTTCAAATCCTATGTTTACTTTATATTTTGTTAAGAAATGCTGAGTTTGTGCTTTTAATGAAAGCACAGATAACTCGAAAGAAGAATAATTTAACCAAGTTGTTTTTCGTGAATTAGGTTAGGGTTGGTTCCAGCAACTCATTGCAATATTTAATTTGGTTAAAATCAAAAACAGTAAAGATATATTCGGTAGTTCAAAGTGTAAAGTTACTTTTGGTTTTAAGTATACTGAAGGACTTTAGAAACGCACCACCTGCTAAAAGGTTAATTTATTGCCAAAATGTAATATTTTAATTATGTGAAAAATAAAATTGACAAGTCCCTTCATTTAGCTTGCATTCAATAAAAAATCGAAACGCTGTGGCTTATGGTTGCCGTGATGTCGCGATTATACTGCGCCATCCCAAATTTAAAAAGTCACAGAGTATCAATACCTCCATAATGAGCGCCAAAAAGTTTTCGAACCGATGTTTGTTCTTGAAAGCACAAGGAAAGACAAAATCAAATCATGAAGTTTTAAGCCTCTAGGAACGTCCATTTCGTCTAGGTGACGTCATTATTGTTTTTGACGTAATTGGCTGTTTATATCCTAATGATCAGGAATAATCAAAATGTTTTAGTGCAAAAAGATACTCTGCAACCCTCTGTGTAGAAGACAAAAGTATCGCGATATGCGCGAACGTCATCCGCCTGTTATTGCTTTTTGAAAAATTAAGACTGACGTTAGCAAAGAAACGCTGCGACTGGAAGTGTAATTAAACGGTTATTTCCGATTATGTCCGAAACCTTTCTTCTTTTTCGGTTGGTTAAGACATGTGGCTACCAGCTCAAAGTGTTTGCTTTTAAATTGAACTAATCTCACAGTTGTCAGACGACAATTGTTGAAAAACACTAACGTCAGTGTTACGTCAGAATGAACCTTATGAGCAAATCGAAACTATGGCAAATCATAATTCATTATGTAAGCGGATAAAGAGTGATAAAGAAAACATGCTCAAATCAACCATGTGAAAGAGACAGTGAATATATAACTGGTGCGTTTCTAAAGTCCTTCAGTATATATATTTCATCGAGTGTGTTGAAAACATCAGAATTTTCATGAGTGCGCAGAGTAAAATTGCAAATATTTTCCTACCCATAATTTTGGCATGAGTTTTCGGTGCTCAAAACCACACCGGGTAGGCGGTAATTGAAAACGCTCTTAACAATCGATGAACGCGGATGAAATATCGATAGAAGCAGTGTTTTCGATTGCCGTTTGTCGCCAGACGTGTTTCTCTACGAATTTTGATCAACGTTCGTCGATATCATTGACGTTTTCGATTGGCGCCTACCCGGTGTGAAAACACTAGATTTTCAAGATTGTTTATCAACAGTAAAAGTAAGTAAGTATGACCAGGAAATGCTATAATCACGCACTACAGACCAACCCATGGCACCGTGAAGAAGAGACATAGAACACTAATAGCTATCTTTTCCTCAGCGAGGTGATTGCAAAACTAGAAAAGACACCAAGTACTGCATACAAACAAGGAACAAACACACAAAAACAACACAAACAATGAGAGCAACAATAAACAACCAACCAACAACAACAACAGAACCACCGCCTTAGAACAGACAAACATATGCAGTATAATAACAATTCGTCACCTTTGACAGGGACGGATCCAGGATTTCTTGAAAGGGGGTTTATATGTATAAAGGTGTGGGGGTTCGCTTTGATGATTTTATCTCATTTTTTCTTAAATATCCCTTATTATTTTATTTTCATAGAATATTTAAAATGGGGGGGGGGGGTGAGATGGGGGTTCGAGCGAACCCCCTCTGGATCCGCCACTGTTTGATTCTGTTGTTGTCAAAATATAGCATGTAAGTGGTGATGTTTTTACAAGATTGTGTTATTTTTGATAAAGAATATGATAAAAAGAAGGTATTAAACAAAACAAGTACATTTCATAGATAAATGATATATAGCAATTCGGAATATTATTGCTTTGGTAAACAATAAGTACCTAGACTCATTGTTCACCAATAATTAACATAGCATTGTTCGAAAGCTTTCATAACGGGCCAGCAGACAAGCTAGGGTTGACGTAAAGTTTTAATCCGTTGGTTGGTGCCTGGTGCTTGTCGTTGGCTGGGCCCACCGTAGCTCAACTTGAGGTTTTCTTTAGCTGGAACCATCTGTCAGCAATGAGCCCTTTTCTTTGTATCATTATAATGTGTTAATTTGATTTGGTTGTTTCTCTGTAATGTTACATTGCATTAGTTAGGAAGCCTCCATGCGAGCTAAACAGTTATGTGTTTTAACAACAACAGCATCTAGGGTGAAGATTAAGCGCTAGTAAAATCAATTTAACCCCCACCCCTCCCCGCGGTGCCTTAGGCTGCTGTTCGTTCTTAGGAGGTGGTTCTGTTGTTGTTGATCTATTGTTTAATGTAATTCCCATTGTTTGTAGGAGTTCTGTGTTTGTCTTTGTTGTGTTATGTGTTTATCTTTGTGTCCATTCTAGTTTTGCAATCATCTTGAAGAAGAAGAGAAAGTTGGTTGCTTTACTATTATTGTCTTACAGATGTATCATTACTATAAATGTTCTGTGGATCTCCCTCACGGTGCCATGGGTTGGTCTGCAGTGTGTGATTTCATACTCACTTACTTTTTGATTAATTTTCAAGGTCAGAAACAATTTATAAGCAAAATGTTGAACAAACAAAAATTGAGTCCAGCTACAGGTCTGACCCACCAAAGCCATGCGGATATATCCAGTGGGTCTAAATGCCTAAAGTTTGGCCTGATTCTTTATCTGCGTCACAACTTTCTGTGCGCGAGCAGCAAAGGCTCAGGTGAGATTGTGCAGATGCATAGTCTCGTCTGACTTATACTGCTCGATTATGCGATAAATACCAAAATCGCATGTGCTGGCACATACACTAATTAAATATTAGATAATCAATCGATGTACATATGTGGAGGGTATGTGCATTATTTCCTTGATTGTACTTTATATAATGTTTCTTCTAGAACAGAAGCAAGACGGTACCATGATTAACACATTTTACCCAACAAGTGAATACACCCACAATCATAAAGTATCTGTGCTCATTACACTTGCTAAATTGAGTGTGATAATTTTAAGGCTTTTCGAATCACTACATGGATTCACCATCAAGCTATTACAATATCCAACAGAAAATTAAAATACAATGAAAAAAGTACTTTCGTGGTTGTGTACAACTGTAACCGTAATTGCTTTCAAAAATGCATGACAGATGAATGAAAGAGGTGAGCAAGCATAACAATTTAACCATCAAAATACCATATTTGGAGTTAGTAAGGCATGTATGGGGATGGCCCTCCCCGACCCTCTGTATGTCAGATGACAAGCAGAATAAAGTGTTAAAAGGTTAAAAAATGTATGTACATAGAAAAGTGGTACTGTAAAAGTCAGCTTGTGAAACAAAAGATTTTTCGACACGATTTCGTAATAAGGCGACCACTACCACATATTTGTGATTGACATTTACAGCTGTTAAGAAGACTATAAATGGATTCTATTTATCTAACATAGGTAAAAGCAACGGAAATCTCGATATGGTGCGCGAGAAAAATGAAATATATACATATGTAAAAAATATCAAATAAAACAATAAAATACATAAAAAAGCTAACAACTATCTAATACTGACATAATTTGTCAGTCTTCAACAGATGAATTCATCCAACCCAGCAACTTAGTGAATTCGAGTGAAAGGAAATTAAAAGCATTTTCTATGGGAATCATCAAATAGTTGTTCAAGCCTATTGCATAAGTTTATCTTTAAAAACTGTCTGAAAACTAAATAGAGAAGGTGCGTTTTGATATCAGTAGGAAGTGATGTCAAATATTTGATGCTAACACTGAGAATGATTTATCATATAAAGAGGTACGTGATCTTGGTGCCTGCTAATGTGCCGTCGACCAATGATCTGAGTGTTTGATCATAAATCTTAGAATTTGGTGTTAACATAATTGTGATATATTTAGGGGGTAAATCCTTTTTGAGCTTAATATGCTAGAATTGCTTTATTATAGAGTACGCGATTGTGTATTTTGGCATCCATTCCAGAAATTCGAACATATCTATCGAATGATAACTTGGCTTCCAGGTTTTAAGTGACACCAGTTTTTCTTTCTTTAATCCTCGCTTAGACAAACTACACTTAGTATGTGGAATCAACTGCACATGGCTTCACAAAAACTTATTTTTGGGGAAGTCTTATTTTTAACTTTGACCCAAATCCCCTGTAAAATAGAATAACTTTGTTTTTTTTTTTCATGTGAATATACCCATTTTTGCCTCTATAAACACACGTGATATATTTGCATTTGCTATTACCATGTTAACTAGCCTACAGAAATATCTCTATCCGCTGATTCAGTGAACATATATACCGCACCCCCTCTCTCTCTCTCTATAAGGGGGTACTACCAGACCGTACCAAATAAGGAGCAGGCAAATAATAGGTTTTTGTATGAAAATAGCATTTCTTTTATTTCAGTGCTTCTATATCAGTAAATGAAATACATTTTGATGCTTTTCTATGAAACCATTAACAAGGTCAATTCAAGTATATTTGGGAGGTAATTAGATTATAGCCAATCGAGTATACACATTGAACTTAGCGATTACAGATTGGGGAAATCCTTAAGTTGAGTGCTGGCTTATTCTTTTTTAATGCAAAAAGACACCATGTTGTGATCCAACTACATCAACTATTTGCCTGCTCTTTCTTAACGAAGATTCTGAACCCAGTCCAGGCTTAAAAAAGTTGAGCATTATCTTGACCCATATTATTTGACACTCTGATCGAATTCTTGAAAGATTTTTTTTGAAAACAATTATTTTGAAAGAAAAATAAGCGGAGGACAACAGTGATATAAATTACCCAGCATCTAACGCAATGTGTTCCGCCTGTATTGTCGTATTTTTTTACCCTGAAGTTCAAAGGTAGATCTATGCTAGTTTTATCACTGATCTGTTATGGGTAGTTTTAATAAAAATTATGAGAATAAATAAGGCTATTTGAAATGGAGTGTGTGAGAAGAGTATATACGTAGCAGTTCGACAATATAGTCTGTTTTTGCGTGCTATCATAAATGTACATATGATAACACTGCAGTTGCTAGTGAATTGAAAATATCAGACAACCAATCTTGGCCCAGAGGTGAAACAGTGTCGATTTATTAGCAACTGCACATTTGACCACGTGTATATATATCAAACATGTTCGCGCTTTTCTGGAGTTTTCAGTGCATAGAAACTATTTTACTGAAAAAAATAAAACACCCCTTGTGAGATTCAAACTGACCTCCTCTGTCATACAAATCCTGCGTTTAGCCCACTGCACTACAGCGGACGATATGGTTGTATTGCAACTGTTATGATACATTGAATTTCATTCCCGTATATTTGACGAAAACTATCGATTACAGATTTGAGAAAAAAATTGCATATATAAAAATACCTTTAACTTTAGGGTCAAAAAATATAACAATACTGTAACTTGAATCGCCTTTGAATATAGGCCAATTCAATGTATCAATTTTAGATGTTCATTGAATTTTATATGTGAGTATAAGCAGTAAATCATAACTTAACGAACGAATCACTGACCTGTATTAGTCATGGTTTATTTATATCGTTAGGTTCACTTGGGGACTATTTTGAAGAGAAGCACCAAAACGCGCCAAAATTCCATCTAATCCTTGCCTATACAAAATCATATTTAAAGAAAAAATAAACTCAATTACGCGCCTATATCTAAATTCATTTCGATAATTTATCATTCAATTGAAATAACCATTAGATAATAATTGACAAAAACGGGGGTCACTTAAAACCTCGTAGCACAGTAGTAAAGTCAAGACCTATTATCGCTTAATGCAGGTCAAAAGTATTGCAGAATGCTCCAAGGGGAGCATTCTGCAATACTTTTGACCTTCATTAAGCTACCATTTTTTTCATTTAGATTTTTGTTTTGTCTATTTTTGAGTGACCGCTTAAGACAGGTTTTATTGTAGTGTTTGAATACTCGTTCTATGAGAGAGAGAGAGAGAGAGAGAGAGAGAGAGAGAGAGAGAGCTGGTTGTTTTACATTAATTACATGCATGTTCTTGCTGTCATGCGGGATGTCGGTGTTCTGTGTCTCTTCCTCTTTGTACCGTGATTGTGACATTTTCTAAACGATTTGAAAACAGCAGAGTCAGATCAGGAGATATATGGCAAATACAACGATTCTCACACCATTTGGACTGACTTAAGGGGCATTCATAAAAGACAAAAGCACATATTTTAAAGCTTTTGTGTTTATAACTTAAAACCATGGTAGTGCATGTTCATAATAATTCCCATTTTATGTTTAAAACTAAGACTGAATTGATTTGATACTAATAAAGAAACCAAAAAAAAAAAAAACACAATAAGTTCTTCTTTTCCAAATATCCATGTCAAACACTTAAACAGTTCCTCAAACCCGGGCAGTATCAAGGTTAGCTTCAAACCAATCCGCGGTTTTCTTCACAGCTACAAAAGAACAAACAAGATAGCTGGAAATGTTCACTGTTTGCGAAATCATGGCAATAAAATGTATGCATCAACAGCTGATTTCTCAGTGCCACTCTCTTCTATGTCAGTTAATAATCAAATACGTAAAAGTACATGTGAAAAATATGAATAAATGCTATTTATGATACATAAACCCCACACAAACAATGTTCTTGAGAGCTGCAATATGCATATCTAGGAAATAATATTGATCCGTTTATTAAATCTTTATTTAACATAGAGAATACTCTTAGAGGCCTCAATTTTAAAAAGGTAAATCATGTAATTTGTATTTATTAACAAAATAAATCTTTAGCAACAACATAAATACTGACATGCGGCTAAGAGGTTTTGTTCTAATTTATTATAGAACGTTGCGTCTGAAAGTGATATAATGCTATGTTTTAAATCATACAAACAACTAGTGAATCACATTTTTGTGATTTGTGAATCATATAATGATAACGCTATGAAATGACGCCCATAGAAACGTTGCTTGTATATAACAATATGTTGACGTTTTTGCGCCCTAAACACACTTGCAAAAATAATAAACAGAATAAACATTTGTGCTCCTGTATTATTGAATTTATCAATCTTGATGCGAAGAAGGGATAAACTACTTGGCAAAGTATTCCATCCTTTTCCTAAATTCGTTTTTATTACCTCTTATTGTATAATCTATAAATACGAGGGACGTTTTCTATGTTCCTATAGTGGTAGATTGAATGAAAACAGCGAAAGTAAATGTTTACATCATGTATATATTTTGAAAGATTGAGCTTTCATCTATACATGCAACCTAAAATTATTTCAAAATGCATTAGTTCAATGACTTCCAAGAGGCAAAGACATACCTATATATCGGACACTAGGAATATGGTAGAAATATGACATTTATAGACTTAGTCTCTGGCAGAACGTTAGTTAAAATTCCATAACCATACACAGCTTCTAAACATTTGGCTGCAGATAAAGGCCAATAAGTCCTACAATATTATATGACCATTAAAGCAAATACGCAACAATTATTGGATATGGAAGATTTATTTGGAACCTCAGTAAATTGTAAAGTAGGCATATAGCCTTTTATTGTAAAAAGTGGACACAAGTGGAAGTTGGATACGGGCTTTTGAATGAGGCTTAATTTGTTAGCTGTAAAGTACTATTACAATTTTCTTGTTTATATGGTAGATGTAAGTGTTATGGTAACTTTCATCTCAAAACAAAGTTAATACTTTTGTTTTATTAGAAATGAACTGCAAAACAAATAGCATATGGAGTGCTAAAATCTCAAATATGTACTTAAATGACGTCATGGAACGTTACTTAGTTTACATATTACATTTAAAATAGTAAGTGAGCATGATCAGGAAATACCACAATCACAAACGGCAGACAGCCCCATGGCACCGCGAGGAAGAGCCACTCAACCATCACGAGACACCAGGAAGACAAATTAAGCAGCGCAACCAGCTCTCTCTTCCCCATCAAGATGATTGCAATACTTGAATGGACAAAAAGTAACGTACAACAAAACATAGAACAATTACATACTCCCACAATGGGAGTAACAATTAACAAAAAGTCAACAACCACAGAACCACCGCCTTAGAACGGACAGCAGCCTAAGCCTCTGGGGGGGGGGGGGCTTATATGCATTTTACTGGTACCAAATCTTCGCCCTAGATTCTGCTGTTGTTGAAGTACAAGAAATGTTCAGTTCCCATGGAGGCCTTCCAACTAATGCAATGTATCATCATGGAGAAACACTCCAATCAAATTATCACACCATGATGAAACAAAGAAAAGGGCTCATGACTCACAGATAGTCAGAGCTAAAGAAAACCTCAAGTTGAGCCACGGTGTGTCCAGCTACAGATAAGCATCGGGCACCAACCCACCGATTAAAGCTTTACATCAGCGCCGTCATAGAGTCTGAGGCCTGTTAAAACTGTTTTTTTGCCTCTTAACAGGTGTTGGAATAACTGAAATTAGAAAATTATGCAGACCTAATTGTTATTGTTTTTTCTACACGGGGTTGATTTACCCCACCCACTTTTTATAACATGGGGGTATGACAGTTCCGGGAGTTGCCAGGTACACGCTTTAATCGATACATCATTATAACTGCTGACGAATGATTGAATATATAATGTGCTATGCAGCACCAGAAGAAATATGAAAAATGTTCATAATCGTAATTTTGACAGAATTATAACTACCACTTGACTGTGATTATGTTGGTACATTGATGGGTGTTTTAAAATTGTTATAGACGAGCAAATAACGTGTCTATATTTATGTTGCACTTGTCAACGATTAGAGATTGATTAATAAATATTGATGGTGCAAAATAAAAATTGGCTTGACAAAAGCTTATACCACCATAGCGAATGGAAATTAACAGCGTCTAATTTCCTAATGGCTGCGTGGTTAAAATGAAATGGATTTTGGCCAGTGTCCTTTACTGTGCCCTATTCAAAGCTATATATCTTGACCGGACTAAGCACTAATGATGTAAAATTTATATCAGTTGGTTGACAGATGATAAACCTTTCAATATATATATATATACTTTTAATACCGTAAATTATATATTTATAGAGAAACAGCCAGGTTCTACGAACATAAAAAATTACCCTCGTAAGCAGGTTCTTATTGAATATAATAGAAGTCTATCGACTTCAGCTGATATAACCACATGTCACATGACCTAGGTTTTCCATTTAATAGTAGATTTCATAGAAATTTCCCACCATGTGTGATATGAACATGAAACTTGCATGATTTACTGTAAATTCAATCAGTGATGAGTGACATTAATATGCAAGGTTTGCTGTTTCATTATAAACTGGTATTATGGAGGTGGATTTCATGATGAACCCCGTTTTTTCACAATAATTTCCTAGCTACTGGTGTAGATTTAATTTTTGTTAACAAAATAAAGTGTAATTGATTTTTTGTGTGTTTTCAAATAAGGTGTCATAGGATGGACATTTTTACATGTTTTCAATCATTGCTTTTTATATTTTCCCTATATGTACCTAAAAGAGTGTGGCTGTGTGACAATTGTATGGTTCAATGGCTAACACTAAAACCTAAAATGTATATACTAAGCTAAAATAGGTCCTATATCTAGTTTCCCTTCTATAGCATGCTAACCCACAAACGGCTTTGTCGTTTCTTGAAAATTGACTTAAAAGTCTATCAAGATTATTTCACTCAATATGAGCTGAGGCCACCATTAGAGAATCGAACCTACAACGAGTTGAGCACACAAAGTACCCACTCATTCCGTCAGCCAACAGAGGGATGGACAATCTCCTTTGGCTTATGTCAGGAGACAAGCGGGCTAGCTAGGACCTGGCAAGCAATTATAAATGAACCCAGGCCACTGGTCACATCCAATAATTTAGAAAGCCTCATGAGCTGTCATCTTTTATTAGAAGCTACATCAGCTGAGAGCCCCCACCTCCTCACACGCCAACCCAATGAGGCTTAGAAAAAGCGCGTTACCTTCTCACACTCAATCCCCCAAGGCACTTCTAATTTGTAAAGCTACATCTTCAGCTAAGTAGAAAAACAGAGCAATTATGTTTGGACTTTATAGTGGGTATATGTAACATCATTTTCCTGTACGAATTTTACCTGTAGGCTGAACCACAACTTTTTAATAATATTTAGGTAATACAGGGGTAAACATGAGGCGTAAATTACAAAGTTATTTCTTTTTAAAAGAAACTGGAGCAAAAAGTTAAGCTTCATTTAGACCCAAAATATAGATTTGCTACGCTTTTTATATTTATATTCATAATTCCAAATCTTGACACGAAATGAGAAGTCTATAAAATTTTAAAAAAGAAAAATGGGGTCCATCATGAATTTCAGTACTACATAAATTGGAGACTTTGCTGTTGATATAGTAATACGCTTAAACAACTGTTTTTCTTGCCCATTTTTTCTGCAGTTAAAAGTGCAAATAAATCATGGATATATTCCTCTTTTAATTGCATAAAATCAGTAAGTCATCAGGTAAAACAAGAAATTCAAGACTTTCTTAAGACATATATCAATGTTGTTGTTGTTGTTGAATTTTGCTTAGAAAAATATACAACAAAACAAATTTTGACTGTTGAGACATTGGCCCTGATGTGATGTCAATTTGAAAATACCAATATTGACAGAGGTGGAGCCAATACCAGGTCGACATCACATCATATTCAACACCCCACTAGTCAATAATTGTATAATATTATATATACATGAACACTCATGTTAGATCCTTAATATGAAAATGACATACTCAGTATACTCTTAAGCACCAGTTGTAAATGGGGATGCATTGCGCTGTGTGTGCATTAACAAAATAAGTTAGGGCTAGCGCCTGATGTTTTGTCTGTGGTCAGACCCATCCGGGTTTAACTGTTGGTAAGTAAGGGTGCTAAGATCAGGAATCGATACAATCAAGTACCACACCTGACCAAGGATACCGATGGGAAAGTAACAAACTCACAGCTAGAAACCACAAACGAGAGCCAAGAGGTAAGCCCTTTCCCAGCAGGTGACCATAAGGCACATATAAACAGACTTATATCAATGCATAGCAAACATAAGACAGAAAAAACATAAAAGATCCACAAAAGAAGTACAGCCTTGGAACGGTCAGTAAAATATTTTACTGGAGGGTTTAAACCGGTTTAATGGTGCACCAACCTCACCCTTAGTTCAGATGTGGATCAAGACACATAGATGTTTGGTTTGCATGAAAGACCCCTAACTTATCTATGCATCATCTCCTAGAACATATAAATCAAGATATAAAAGGAGATAAAGCAAAGATGAGGACTCAACAGTAAATAAAACTGAACTACCGGAGCAAAAGAAATCCAACAGGTAAACCCTGGTGGGCCCGATAAACAGCCAAAGCATCAGGCCCCTACCATCTCAGCAATAGATAAGTCTATAAGTCGGAACCGTCATTGAGACTGAAGTCCGACCCACCAGCATGCAATTGAATAGGAAAGCAAAGTTGCCCACCGTGATGGGGTTGACCACCAAGCATGCAGTCTGTTGCAATACATTAATGTTATAGCCAATATTTTTATAATGGGAAATTTTTTTAATAAACTGCGCTGAAAAATTCTTAGAGCCCACAATCTTCTTCAATTATACACCAAGTCACCATAGAATTCAGGTTCCGAAAGTCCATGGCCTAAGAGAGATTTAAGTCCAACTTGGAATTTAGATATCAAATCATAGTATCGTCTATAAAATTTAGAAAAGGATTTGCGAAGTTTATGATACCGATAGCCTTGTTTAAGAAGTTTCTGAGTTAACAATTTATTGCGAGTGTTGAAGTCAGTAATATAGCTAGATGCTCTAGCAAAACGAATGGGTTGAGAGATATAGACTCCATAGGATGTAGAGCGAGGAACATCACCATCTAAAAATGGGAAATTGACAATTTCAAAATCATAGTCGTCACGTTTATCATAAATTTTGGTAGACACTATATCATTAGAAATAGACAAATGCAAATCTCAAAATGCAGCTTCGGTATCAGAGGTATTGGCTTTATTAAGTTGGAGCTCTGAAGGGTATATTTGACTTACCATATTGTCAAAATAAACATTATTAATGATTAAAATATCGTCCAAATATCTGGATGTAGTGTTAAACGCATCAATAACATCAGTCTGCTAATCACCAGAAAGAGACATCATAAAATGCATCTCATAACAAAACAGGAATAAATCTGCTACCAGGGGAGCACAATTAGTGCCCATAGGAATCCAAACTACTTGTCTATACAGCTTGGTGCCAAATCGAATAAAAATGTTGTCCAACAAAAAGGTCAGCACATCACATACATTTTGACATGACCATGCATGATAATTTTTAGGGTTTTCCGAAGTCAAAAATGCATTTCTGTCATTACATGCAAGGTAAGGAGAGCCTTCTCTCTGGAAGGT
Organism: Loripinus fragilis; assembly: GCA_964019695.1. Lineage (NCBI taxonomy): Eukaryota > Metazoa > Mollusca > Bivalvia > Lucinida > Lucinidae > Loripinus > Loripinus fragilis. The sequence goes on from OZ026527.1 coordinate 37,874,980, forward strand.
TCTTTCAATAAGATCAATAAGTTTATCTTTAATTAAATTATGAGGTAAAGTAGTGTAAAGAGTAGAAAAATCATAAGTAGAAAAACTGGTCGCATTTTAATTTCTAGCTTTAAGTTTATCTAAAATTTAACCTGATTTTTAATAGACCAGAATAGGTTTTCAACAGATCTCTCATATACCTTTTCACAATACTTGATAACATGTTTTAACAGCTGTAAGACACGAGGTTAACAATTTAGAAAGTTCTGTCGTCGTACAAGAACTGGAATTAGCCACAAATCTTGCTTTAAAGGATTTTATGGAGTTTAGGTAACCAATACAACGTAGCAACTTTGTCTTGATTTTCTTTAGCTTTGACACCAAAATGTAAAGCTGTATGACAACCATGCCCATCGACAATCACCCTCTAACTCAAAGAAGACTGTAGTTTATAGGCATTAGTGTCAACAAGCTCACGCTTAAGAGTATTAATATAAACTCATCCGATTCGCTCTTCCTCTTGGTACCTTGGAATGAGACAACTATCAGTCACAAAATTATAATTGTTTTCACAGGTCCAGATAAACAGAACATTTCAGCGTAAAATTGTAAATATTTTTTATCCATCAATTTTTACATATGTTTTGGGTGCTAAAAAGAAACGTCTCATTGAGACGCTTCTTTTGAGTACCCACAACATATGTTTTGGTTGAGAAAGAAGAAAAATAATTTTTCGTTACGCACTTAGCTAAAGTCCTGTAGTTTTATAAATCTGATGAAGAATAATACTTGGTTATCCAGCTTTTAAAGCAAATATATATTTTGCATAAAACTGATTTTCGAACTAGATCCTGAGATTATAATTCAACTGAGAATGAAACTTAGGCCGCTCGTTAAAACAAAACTGGTGAAAAGTAAACATTTTATCATGCTTCAAAACTCTCATATGTTGTATTTATCCTGTTTATGAATGTTAAAATGCCACAATTGCTGACATTCTAAAATTTATGAGCTGGATAAATTTCATGCCCACATGCGTTTAGCATATAAAATATTTTATTATCCCGGGGCCTGGTCAGAGGTGAGGTGCACACTTAATCCATTGTTTGTCTTATATAAGAGTAGCACTGACCGTTGGGGGTATATGGGAAATTAATACTGTTAGGCTGTTTAAAAGACATTGCTTCATGGTCTAAAAGCATCAACATTTTTGCAAATGAAACACACATTATTTCCAAAGTAAGTATGAAGGCAAAGATCAGGAATTGATACAATCAAGTACCATACCTGACCCAGGACACCACATGGGAAATTGACAAAAACACACAAAAACATCACATACAAGAGAGCCAAGAGGTCAGCCCTTTCCCAGCAGGTGACCAGGTTGCAATGAACAAACAAGAACGCATGACAAACACGAAACATAGATAACAAAAAGGATCCACAAAAGAAGCACAGCCTTGGAATGGTCAGTAAAATATTTTTACTGGAGGGCTAAAACTAGTTTTATGGTACCAGCCTCGACCTTATTTCAGATATGGATCAAAACAAATAGATGTTTGGTTCCAAAGTTAATTATAGGGTTTACCTATCTTTTTAACAGGTAATTGATCTTCAATGTTGACTGAAGTACCCATTCAGGGGTTTCCAGTATATAGAGTTAAAACAATTTCTTACCTTCTTCAAATGGCGTGAACTTAAACTCTGGCAGGTGTTTTCTGAGTTTGGCATTACACATGGTTACATTCAGATTTCCATCAGATTTGGTAGAGTCATAGCATGTTTCTCCATTGAATCCCATCACCTTGGTAACGACGGAAGCCATTTCTCTTATACTTGTTTGCTCGTCTTCATCAGCTTGGTACAAATATACATGACGTTATTGCACTTAAATATTCACGAATTAATATAATAAATGAGCCATGGCATGAGATTTCCAACAATATGATATGTGCGACCAGCAAAGGCTCAGACCAGCCTGCGCATACGCGCAGTCTGATCATAGCCTGTGCTAGTCGCTTGAATATTCTAGGAGTGTTAAGCTACTGACCGAACATCATTTGGAAAATCTAAGTTTAAAAGAAGGCTCACAGGCTCGTCTGAGTCTACACTTGTCAAAATGGCACATTGTTGGAAATCTCATGCCACGGCTCAAATTATATTTAAAGGGGACAGCACCATTGAGAGCAAGTGTGTCTGATATGCAAGCCCTTATTAAACCATGCAACCTGCTGCTATCCTGATCACAACTGGACAAGTTAGAGCAACTAAAGATTTAAAATTCTGACTTCTATTAAGCCAATGGAGGCCGCCTTTTTGAATATTTAATTAACTTTATGTAAATTTTGAAAGACCGATACAAAACCCAGTTTCATTGCAAACTGTACAGAATGTTTTTCAAAATCAACTATTTTCAACAGAAGAATAAAGAAAACTGCAAACACAATTAAAATGAATAGTAAGAAACTAGTTATTATGTTTAGGCATGTTTGATTAGGACTGTGTGATGTCACACAACCCTGAAAGTGGCTACCCTCCATTGCTTTTGGCTACCCTCCATTGCTTTCAATTATACTCTTTCAAACATCTGTAATTTTCTTAGTTTTCATTTGATATGGATTTGGTTTACAGCAGCTTCCATTTAATTAGGACTAACTTTTCAGATTCACCTGCTTTTAATGTTGCCGTCCCCATTAACATGGTCAACAAGATAAAATCAAGCTTCTCACATGATTGCCTCCAATACGATTGCTTGATAAGGTTTATAAGAGATAACAAACCGACATAAAACGCAACATTTGATACTACTGTGCTTCCGAGTCATCTGTTTTCTTATATTGTAGGTTCTCTCTATTTCTGAAGGATCAGTTTTCCAGATTATTTAGCGTGACCCCCGTTTTTCAGATTATTCTTTAACGATGATTTAATTTGAAAAAGAAAATACAGATACGAATTAAGATATAGACTGAGTAATTATTTTTGTTTCACTGAAGGTCACTACCAACACCTAGGAATTTTTGCAAAAAAATAGATTTTCTTTTTTCTGTAGTTTGATGTTGCATTTTATTTATAATGAATAAAAAAATCGATGTCACAGTTTAGTGATAGAGCTATGTCCCTTCAATGACATGCATAATACTAACCTTTTCTTCAAAAATGTTCAGGGCCAAACTAAGAGTGAAACAGGCCTATGATTTGGTAGCTGATGATTATGACAACTTGTGAATTATTGCATCAGATCAACTTAAGTTTCGGTATTTGAAATACAGGAATGGTCACGGATGTATACTACCTGGATTGGGCACATATCATTTTTCACCAATATTATTGCCTACGCGTAAATCGAGTACAATCCGCCATCTTGAAAATGGTGGAAATCAGAATTTTACAGAGGCATTTGTCACTTTAATTGTGACAATGTTAAGAATTTAATGAGTGTAATTCTTTAATTTCCTGAACGTTTATATAGTTGTCCTTAATTGGTTCTTTGTAGAATATCGTTATATTGCGAACTTAGGTTGCAGAGACGATATGAAAAAGAGGTAAAATGATAAACTTCCGATTTTACCACCGAAATTGTCGGTTCTAAAGCTAATTAATGTGAGTAATTTGGATATACTTGACACTTGATACATAAAGTACACATATTTCCTAACTGGAATATCGAATTTTTTAGCAAAAACAAAATAAAACCATGCAGTTAAGATGCTGGCAAAATCGTCTTTTTTTCGTATTTTCGCATAACAAAATGGCGGAAATGTCAGAAACCTAAACATTGCCTCTAGAATTTAAACACATTGCAGAGTTTAAAAGCGTGAAAACATCTTTAATAATAAACGATGCTTTGTCAACCATAGATACACTTCATTTAATTCCCTTAAGCGTTTGTTTAACAATTAACTAGGGAGATGGTTAACTTGGTAGGGTGTCTATGAGCAGTAATTATTTCTGCGACTGCGTTAAAATAGCATTTCAACCCTAATTTTTAAGTGAGACAATAAATTAATAGCCAATTAATAGATTTATGTCACAAGAATTTAACACAAGATACCAAATTTCTATTTAAATCACACAATTTAACCCATTTACGCTGAAAAGAATTTCCCACTCCAGTCAATTGGACCAGTCCATTTTCGTTTTAAGGGGTGTTGGGTGGCATTTTTCATTTTTATTCAAATTTTAATAGAACTTTCTGAAAGAAAACAGTGGATACCCTGATCAGACGCTGTGTTCTGCTGTGTCTGATCTGGGTCTGCACGGTTTGCCTATGCCTCACAAAAAGGACGCTAGACTTATATAAAAAGGGTTTTTGCCTTCTTCCTTACTTTGTTTTCCATGTCTGCGTAGTGTAGGAAAGCCTGGTGCGTGTTATTTTTTTCTTGGGTATTTTTTCTCGAGAACCCTAGCTTGTTTGGTATCAAATTGTAGCTGGAAGAATTCTCAGTTTATTGGCATCAAATTCACTGTACTACCGTTTCCCCCAAGTTGCTGGAACATTAGGAAAAAAGTATCCTAACACGTATGGATCTCAATATTTGTAAAGTGGTCATTCAAATTATCAGATTTACCTGTATTTCGACGCGGCAATCATGGGAAACAATTATTAGCAAATCTATTGCTGTTTCATATCCAGGTAGTATACATCCGTGGAATGGTTAATTGATCTGAATTTAGCCATAATATATTTAATAACAAAATTTTACATTAAAAACATGTGTCAAAATAACTGCCATTTTAACATTTAAGAACTAAATATTCAACTAGTTTAGCCAATCCTAAAACAAGAGGGTCCTTAGGCCCTGGATTGTTCACCCGAGAATTATTGTTATTAGGGTGTAGACAACAAATAACTCCACACAAAGCCCAGCTATGAATAAATCAACAGTTTTCTTAAAGAAAGTAAGGGTGCAAAGATTAGGAATCGATACAATCAAGTACCACACCTGACCCAGGATACCAATGGGAAAGTGACAAACTTACAGTTATACACCACAAATGAGAGTCAAGAGTTCAGCCCTTTCCTAGCAGCTGACCACAAGGCGCAAAAACAGACGCACACAAAGGCATAACAAAAACAAGACAGAAAAAACTTGAAGGATTCACAAAAGAAGTACCTCCTTGGAACGGTCAGTTTACTGGAGGGCTTAAACCTGTTTCACGGCGCCAACCTCACCCTTAATTTAGATGTGGATCAAGACACATCGATATAAGTTTCCATGAAAGACCCCTTACTTATCAATGCATCATCTCCCAGAACATACACTTAAACAAACTTATGAACAAACACTTCACAGACTCATTTTTTCTTACTAAGGCACCACTAATATCGAATTCATTTAACCTAATCATGAGCATTTCAATGGACTAAAGTTTAAAAGTGTTCTGGGATAGTTTCCATTCATTTTACTTTTTTGGGGTTAAAAAATGTAAAAATCAACGCTTTTGGTGAAAAAAAAAATTTCGGGTGCATTTTTATCAGGTCCAGGTAACTTAAAAAAACATCAAACATTTGAAATGTGATAAACGGCATAATTTTTACTCATCTATAAATATGATAAAAAAGTCACTTTTTTTGAGAATCTGAAAATCGTCAGTCACACACGTTAAAATAATTGAATGCGTATAATTCTATCTGAACATGGTACACAAAATTGAATAGAACTTGATCAGTCTATTCTGCGGCGGTAAATTTTTCACAACTATTCCACACTTCTGGTTTCATTGTGAAATTTTAAATATTAATTTGACGACATTTGTCAAAAAAAAATACCGTTCAAAAAAGGAACTGTGACCTCTGGTAAAAATGAATAATTGCTGTAAGTGTCATAGACGAATAGGGATATTAAAGCGTGCAAAGCAGTACAAAGTAAGTAAGGGTGCAAAGATCAGGAGTCGATACAATCAAGTACCATTTAGTATGACAGATATTTACTTTCTGAACTAGCATAAAAATGTAACATGTTCGTTTATAAGTTTGCTTCAGTGTATAAATCAAGATATAAAAAGGAGATAAAGTAAAGATAAGGACTCAACAGTAAATAAAACTGAATGCCGGAGCAAAAGAAGCCTTTACATGGAAAAGTTTCCATTATATTGGCAAAATGAAGAGGATGTATATAAATCTATGTAAAACATGCAATCCGAGGGATGGGGCCATTTCTAGGCACCAGGGGCATACTTTGAATAAACTAGGCAGAGGGTTACTTGATTATGCAATATACTAAATATCAAGGGTCAATGCCCTGTAGTTTCAGACAAGAAGAATTCTTCATTTTCTCCCTATATATATGTATCATAAAAATAGTGAGTATGATCAGAAAATACCACAATCACAAACCGCAGACAACCCAATAGCACAGCGAGCAAGAGCCGCTCAACCATCACGAGACACCAAGAAGACTAATTAAGCAAAGCAACAAGCTCTTTCTTCCCAATCAAGATGATGGCAATACTAGAATGGAAATAAAGTAACATACAACAGAACATAGAACAATAACAGACTCCCATAAAGGGAGTTACAATAAAGAAAAAGTCAACAACAACAGAACAACTGCCTTCGAACGGACAGCAGCCTAAGCCACTGGGGGGGGGGGGGGGACTTTATTGCATTTTACTGGTACCAAATCTCTGCCCTAGATTCTGCTGTTATTGAAGTACAAGAAACCTTAAGCCCGCATGGAGGCCATCTAACTAATGCAATGCATCATCATGGAGAAACACTCTTATTAAATTAACACACCATGATGAAACAAAAAAATGGCTCATGACTCATAGATAGTCAGAGCTAAAGAAAACCTCAAGTTGAGCCTAGAAGGGTCCAGCTACAGATAAGCATCAGGCACAAACCCACCGATTAAAGCTTTACGTCAGAGGCGTCATAGGGTCTGAGGCCTGACCCACCATCGTGCAATTAAAGAGGAAACCATAGCTATTGTCAAACATGCGATTGTTTGTGCGAAGTCACATTTGGCCCAATGGGCATAATGTGAACAAAATTGGTAGAGATTAATTAGATGATGCTACATACTAAAACGCCAAGGCTCTGGGCTTAGTGGTTCCAGACAAGAAGAATTGTTATGTTTTGCCTATATAACTACATGCAAAACATGTGACCCCAGTGGCAGGAAAATTTATAGACCCAGGGTTATAACTTGTACAAACTTAATAGAAGCTGTAGAGATAATGCATAATACCAAATATCAAGGCCTTGGGCCTTGTGGTTTCAGAAAAGAAGATTTTGCAAAGTCTTCACTATATTGACTTAGGAAAAACTTGTTCCACCCCTTACGGTCAAATAAAATAGTTTGATTAACATTGTAGATGGTTAACCAAGAACCAGTAGTTCTAAATTAGTTCGAAATCTGACCGGACCAGTATTTTTGACAAGTTTTTCTTTTTGGTTACCGTTGCAACCAGAATTATGCATGGAATAAAAAAAACTTTGAACAAATGTCAAAGGTTTCTGTCCAAGTATTGATTCTGTGAAGTCTGGTATGATTTTGCCAAAAAAGTTTAGAAGAAAGAGATGTTGTTTCCAGTAAATTGTAGGTGGATGGACGATGGACGTTGACGAACGACGACAGACGACAGGCATCATGGTATCACAAAAACTCACCTTGAGTCGATGGCTCAGGTGCAAAAGACTTATCTATTGATGAGACGGTAGGGTCCTGATGCTTTGGCTATTTGTCGAGGCTTACCTCTTGTATTTCTTTTGCTCCGGTATTCAGTTTACTGATGAGTCCTCATCTTTCCTTAATCTCTTTTTTATATCTTGATTTATATGTTCTAGAAGATAATGCATTGATAAGTTAAGGGGTCTTTCATGCAAACCAAATATCTATGTGTCTTCATCCACATCTGAATTAGGGCTGAAGGTTGCGCCATGACACCAGTTTAAGCCCTCCAGTAAAGTATTTTACTGACCGTTCCAAGGCGGTACTTCTTTTGTGGATCTTTTATGTTTTGTCTTTCTTATGTTTGTTATGCCTTTGTGTGCATCTGTTTATTTGTGCCTTGTAGTCCTCTGCTGGGAAAAAGATGACCTCTTGACTCACGTTTGTGGTGTATAACTGTAAATTTGTCACTTTCCCATTGGTATCCTGGGTCAGGTGTGGTACTTGATTGTATCGATTCCTGATCTTTGCACCCTTACTTACTTTGAAGGTGATAAAATCGCATTTAAAAGGCATATGATAAACAGAATCTTTCTCGAGTGATCATTTTAAATTATATTCATTTAACTCGCCAAAGGCTCTTTTAATAAATTTCATATGAAATGATCACTCATGTAAGATCCTCCATTTATCCAAACAAAAAGACTTCATATGGCTCTGGTATTCTTGCTATGACATAGGATGTCAGTCATGTTAGTAGCTAAAATCTACTTACGAGCAAGAATGATTGGTTCTCTGTCACCATATTCTCGAATCGCCCAGATCAACAGCCTTGCAAAATCGTAAGAAAACATGAACCGTCGCCTTGCAATACCAGTTCCAAAGAGCGTCAATGGTGTGCCATCTTCTGTTTATAAATAGAAAAAAATACGTACATAAGAATGTTAAGATGGTCATGGACCACTCATCTGAGTATATACAGAGTGATGACTTGACCCATTTATGTGGAATGGAATTTCCAACTATTATCAATTGGACCAGTACATTTCCGTTTTAAGGGTTGTTGGGTGTTATATTTCATATTTTTCCAAAGTTTGATAAAAAATTCTGTAAGAAAACTGGAGACCCTGATCAGATGCCGCATATAGCAGCGTCTGATCTGGGTATGCACTGTTTTGCCTATGTTCCACAAAAAGGAGGCTGTGTTTATATGGGTTAAAAATCCGAACGGAGCATTTGACGCCATCCTCACCCTTAATTCAGATGTGGATCAAGACACATAGATATTTGGTTTGCATGAAAGACCCCTAACTTATCAATGCATCATCTCCCAGAACATATAGATCAAGATATAACAAGGACATAAAGCAGAGAAAAGACTCAACAGTATAAAACTGAATACCAGAGCAAAAGAAATCCAACAGGTAAACCCCGATGGGCCTGACAAACAGCCAAAGCACCAGGCCCCTACCATCTCATCAACAGATAAGTCTTTAAGTTGGAACGGTCATAGAGTCTGAAGTCCGACCCACCTTACTAAGTAAATGTCGAAAAACAGGTGTATGGTTTCATCTTCTCACTGGGTTTCACATTTTGAAAAAAAAATCAGAAGTTGTGCAACGTAACCCATTAAAAATGTGAAGCAAAATGAAAAGATCAGGAACATATACAATCAGGTACCACACCTAAAATCCAGGACACCATATGGAAAAGCGACAATAATACAAGAAACATCACACAAGAAATATCACACAAGAAAACCAGGAGGTCAGTCCTTTACCAGCCAACGATCACATAGCTGCAATGAATTTACAAGACAGCAAATAAAAACAAATGTGACACATAAATCACAAAAAAAAATCCACAGAAGAAGCACCACTTAGGAATGGTCAGTAAAAATTAACTACTGGAGGGCATAAGCCTAGTATCCTTTTTGTGGGACATAGTCAAACAGTGCAGACCCAGGTCAGACACCACAGATCTTCTGATCTGGGTCTCCACTAATTGCTTACAGAATGTTCTTTTGGAATTTGATGAAAAGTATTAAATACCACTCAACAATCCTTAAAATGGAAATGAACTAGTCCAAAGGATAATGGTGGTAAAACAAATTAGGCATAAATGGGTCGAAAAGCGTACCTACTTACTTTTTGCTTTATATGTCTTGTGAATAATATTTGCAAGAACATGGCCGTCTTTGAGATTGAAGTTATCATGAGGACCAAACAAGTTTGTTGGAACAACTGCTGTAAATATATGGTTACCAAGACCATTATAGATTCTGAAAATAAAATACAGAGATAAACTGCATAGAATGCATAAATGTATTGAGAAGGAAAAAAGTATCAAGGGGAAAAAGTTGATCACATTGATTTTCGACAATATTGGTTTAATTTGCTTAACTTTAACAAAATGCGTTTACAATGAAAGTTATAGAGCTATACTGGTTATAAGCCTAGCGTCCTTTTGTGGGACATTTGCAAACAATGCAAGTCCAGATCAGACAAATGCCACTAAACACGGCGTCTGATCAGGATCTCCACTGTTTGCTTACAGAAGTTCCTTTTAAAATTTGAATAAAAATGTAAACTGCCATCCTACATCCCTTAAAACAGAAATGGACTGTTTCAATTGATAACGGTTGGAAATTCCATTCGGCTTAAATGGGTAAAACGAGTGACTGGTTCTCCAAAAGGTCCCAACATATGTTTGTGTACAAAGGTGAAGATTTTGCAATAAATAGAATTTGGCCATTTTTTTGTCTTTTATTGACAGGTAACATTCCTAGAGGTGTGACAGAAAGTGATTGTCTCTTACAGAATATTCACAAGCGACGAATCCACAGTAATTCAACGATTGTAATAAACAATATTCTGCCATTTGCATACTCAGAATTTGGCGTGCATATGCAGACTCTACTTTGAGCATGATCAACAATTTTGTAGGTATAGAAACACAAAAAACAGCGACAAAAACATAAATCGTTCCCCCCTAAAAACACAAAAACAGTCATTTATTTCAGTTGCACCTTTATTTTGAATTCTATGTAAACACCCCTTTAGTTAAAAATAATTATCATATGACGTCGCGTCTGGGAGTGAAATAACGCCATGCAATAAAATCTGTAAACCACTAGTGGTTTATCGATTTTCGGGAAACGTTATGACGTCCATAACAATTTCGCGTACATAATGACAAAATCATAACGTTTTTACGCTAGAAATGAGATTTCAAAGTATTTGTCATATGATAAATAGAATCTAAAAATTCGTGCTCTTGTATTATTGAATTTATTAAACTCGTTGCGAAAAAGAGATAAAATGCTCGGCAAGCCTCGCATTTTATCTCTTTTCCCAAACTCGTTTAATAAATTCATTAAGTAGCCCATGCACTCTAGTTAGTTTTCATGTCACACTGACAGAAGTAAAAGTCTACCAATATATAAATGCTTGACAAACAATAGCCATTCTAGAGCACTTGATTTTGCAATGTGACATCTGATTGGATAACGTCAAAAACTGCGATAGTATATCTTGCGTGTACAAGATATTATCAGAAATAGTTGTCGTCACTAAGTAACTGACTTTTCGTTGGATAACACACGACTTCAAACGGCTTGCAACATTCAAAATTGACAAAACTGCAGATATGAAAAAGAAAAGGAACAGCTATATTCAACATTTCATTTGGGGAGGTAAATCGTTGGATATATGGTGGGAAATCAATTTTTACAGCAACACATTTTTTACATTTCCAACGATGTATCCTCCCAAAATGAAATTTTAAATTCAGCTATCCCCGAATTAACCAACAAGATTCTCTCTATGGTTCGAGTACAGCTTTTCTCGGAGGACCATCCTACTCTGGAACAAATAACCTCAAAGTAGCAGCTGAGGCTCATTATTTGGTATCCTTCAAGAGCTGTCAATGGGTTTTTATCTCCCAGTCATGACGAGGAGTGGTTAGCTGTGCAGTCGGGTATTGCGCCCAGGTTATCACAAGGATGGCAGGTTGCTCTCACTCTGATGGACGAAAAGTGGCTGGTAACAACTTTCTTTTACTTTTTTTCTCTTTTCTTGTATTATTACGCTGTCTTTTCTAATGCTTTTGTTTTTCACTACATCCATTAAAGTCCTCAAACTTATCAAAATAAACACTTTTAATTAAAAAAAAACAGCAAAAAATCAAACAGCTTTAATCCCACTTCTCTTCACTAAAACGTATTATGTAGACTTGACAAATACAATTATGGGAAGACAAAAGCAAGCCCATTAAAATGTTTACAATGTTTTATAGTTACATTCCATTTTGCATACTGTAACTTGGCAATAGATAAAAACAGCACAAACGTCACTACTATGTACATTCTGGTGTTTACTATGGTTACAGTGAATTGTTTTCTGATGTAATTTTAAATGCTAACCATACACCTTATATTTTTATATTTGATGAACATCAAAAAGTCATTTTAGATTAAATCTTTTTATACCTAGACATTATCATTCATGTATCCAACCTCATAAATTTGAGGTTTGGGAGCCAGATTTAATTTTTTACATTTTGAATATGTGGTATATGTACTTAAAATATTCTTTAGACATTCAGGCATATATATTATATATAAGTTAACTACCTATGTAAAATATTGTGCATCCAAATGTTGTTTTCATAACAATAAAGATGCAGACTTTCTAAAATTAATTAACTCTTTATACTTTGTTTTGAACAATTTTATATAAAATGATGATTTGTTAACTTTGTTATTTGAAGAATTTTCAAAAAATCCAAATATGGAGACATCAATATGTTCGTCTGGTAATGACATGAAATTAAGCAAGTATCAAATGTCCTGTTGTCCTGGTGATTGTTTTATTGAACTATGTGCGACAGATTTGGCATTTTTTTGTTGCTAGGCAAGAATCTATAAATATGATTAAAACTTTCTGACCCTTTTTAAGAAAGGAGATTATAACTTTGTATCTAACAACCATCGCTGTTGATGATTTAAGTCTTTTCTTTCAGATTTATAGCATTGAAAGTGTTAAGATAAGCGTTTTTTGCCTTTACCCCTTAAAGCGCCAAGAAAAAATGTATCTGAAAATGTCGTCTGCTGTAGTCGTCTGCTGCAAACAATTGTCTAGCGTTACTTACGAATTAAGTATAGAAGAAAACAGCGTGGACCCAGAACAGACTGCTCCTATAGGAGCAGTCTGATCTGAGTCCACACTGTTTGCAATAGAGGCTTCTTAAACATTTCAGCAGACGAGAAAAGCAGACGACTTTTGTTGTGATTGGCGCTTTAAGGGTTAAATTGACACCTGACTGTAGTTTCTTTTCCAGTTTCTCTCTAGTGTACTACTTAAGAAATGCTTAGTATAAATGTACGTGTAAATATAGAAATAGCTTCAAGAATTTTATGATATCGAAACCCTTGTTTTAACAAATTAGCAGACAAAAATTGGCTTATGCTGTTGAAGTCAATAACATTATAGAACATACCGTACTCTCGCAAACGAATACGCTGTGGAAAATTTTACACCATAGGAAGGGGAGCGAGGAACATCTCCATCAAGAAATGGAAAGTTGACTATTTCAAAATTAAAAGCATCCCGTTTATCATAAAACTATGCTATTCGTCATGGACAAAGTAATAAGGTTGCAAAGATCAGGAATCGATACAATCAAGTACCACACCTGACCCAGGATACATAGAGGATATCCAGGGACAGGAATAATGGAAGGAGATTGTACACAAAATCCTGAGGATTGGAAAAATAAGAGCATTAAATGAAAGTGCGGGGAGACTTTTTAGGGCCGCCACGCAGCACAGACAAAACAACTCTGATAATCAAAGTAATAAGGTTGCAAAGATCAGGAATCGATACAATCAAGTACCACACCTGACCCAGGATACATAGAGGATATCCAGGGACAGGAATAATGGAAGGAGATTGTACACACAATCCTGAGGATTGGAAAAATAAGAGCATTAAATGAAAGTGCGGGGAGACTTTTTAGGGCCGCCACGCAGCACAGACAAAACAACTCTGATAATCAAAGTAATAAGGTTGCAAAGATCAGGAATCGATACAATCAAGTACCACACCTGACCCAGGATACATAGAGGATATCCAGGGACAGGAATAATGGAAGGAGATTGTACACACAATCCTGAGGATTGGAAAAATAAGAGCATTAAATGAAAGTGCGGGGAGACTTTAAGTTTAAAAGGGGACCTCAGTATCAAATATCAGAGAGATATATCTGACCTACTGTTTGTTCTTAGGGTTATCTAAATAAGGATCTTGAGATAGATACAAATGCTTCAATAATATCAGCTTGATTATTGTCAGAAAGAGATAACATAAAATCTCCCTCATAATAAAAAAAAGTAAGTGAGTATGATCAGGTAATACCACAATCACACACTGCAGACCAACCTGCGTCACATAATATTTACATTAACAATACATCTGTAAGACAATAATAGCAAAGCAACTAGTTTTCTCTTCATCTTCAAGATGGTTGCAAAAACTGGAATGGATACAAAGTAATGCATAACACAACAAAGACAAAAACAGAACTCCCACAAACGATTGGAAGTACATTAAACAATAGATCAACAACAACAGAACCTCCGCTTTAGAACAGACAGCAGCCTAAGCTACCGGGGGAGGGTGGGACTTAATTACATTTTACAGGCGCTAAACACCCTGATTTTAACTGGTTTAGACAATATATCTTAGAAAATGATAAAATAATATCTCAGTAATGTATGATAATCTGGGCAGATTTTTCCCATGCATGTTTTTTTGGTTCTACATCATAAATCATAGTATTTGGTTAAGGTTCATAGCATACACATGCGCACACGCATACACACACACACACACACGTTATGTCAACTACCTATTAAGAATATCAATCATTCGCTTTGACACACTATAGCCAAGCATTTCTCCATGTGGAAGCCCTTCGTGAATCTGTAAAAAAAACAAAAACAAATAATTATTGTTTGCCAATCACTTTCTTCAAACAAATAATTTGTACACAGCAAACGACATACACATGGAGAATACCCTTACTATGTTACAAAAGTTAACACTGTCAGAAGCACATGTGGTTTTGCGTGCACGTGAGCACAGAACTTTTTTCTGCGTGTTGCTTGTACATACTATGCTAATTGTATTTCTGGAAATCCAGCAATACAAGACAATTTAATAAAGTCACATTAAAGCTTTCTGTATGCTTAGAGTGTTTTTTCCTTGTTTCGTTTACATGTTTTTCGCCAATGGTGGTCTTATCAGATTATTTTTATCAATAAAATTCAAACATCAAATTATTTTGTGGATATCTTTTAATACAAAGTGGAGAACTAGAAAAATCTTTGGGAAAAAACTGCAGATTTTGATGCAACAAATAATATTTGGCAGCCATCTGGGACGCCATCTTTAATTCTGTTAATGCTTAAACTCCAAAATTAGCAAACATTGGATTCTAATATTTCAAGTCTAGACACGCATTTAGATATATAATACGAATAATATACATCGTTTGCTACTTTTGAAAGATAGCCAATGGTTTTAGCTTCACTACACGTACATACTTTAGTCTCATCAAGTTGATGAAGAGTTCCTGGTGCTTGCACAGCTGCAGTCATTGCAGATACAACCTTTCTGACACCAACCTGGTAACATGCATACAGCACATTGTCGTTGATCAGAATGTTTTCTCTCTGGAAAAGAAACAAATAGCGTTATCAAAAAATGTGCATTCCATCATACAGCGAACAGTTTGGTCAAAATAAAAAGGATTCAATCATATAACACTATTTCAGAAGACAAGCAAAACCTAATATTCAAACGAGTATTTTTTTATGTATAAATATTTGGGTAAAAGTAAGGAAGGGTGCAAAAGATCCGGAATCGATACAATCAAGTACCACAAATGACCCAGGATACCAGTGGGAAAATGACAAACTCACAGTTATGCACAATGAATGAGAGCCAAGATGTCAGCCCTTTCCCAGCAGGTGACCACAAGGCACAAATAAACAGATCTGCACAATGGCATAACGAATACAAGACAGAAAAAAACATAAAAGATCCGCAAAAGAAGTACCGCCTTGGAACGGTCAGTAAAATATTTTACTAGAGGGCTTAAACCAGTTTCACGGCGCCAACCTCACCCTTAATTCAGATGTGGATAAAGACACATAGATATTTGGTTTGCATGAAAGACCCCTAACTTATCAATGCATTATCTCATTGAACATATAAATCAAGAATAAAAAGGAGATAAAGCAAAGATAAGGACTCAACAGTAAATAAAACTAAATATTGGAGCAAAAGAAAATCCAACAGGTAAACCCCGGTGGGCCTGACAAAAAGCCAAAGCTTCAGGCCCCTACCATCTCATCAATAGATAAGTCTTTAAATTAAAACCGTCATAGAGTCTTAAGTCCGACCCACCCGCGTGCAATTAAAAAGGAAAGCAAAGTTGCCAACCGTGTTTGGGTTGACCACCAAGCATGCAGTCTGTTGCAATACATTAATGTTATAGCCATTTTTTTATAATGGGAAATTATTTTAATGAACTGCGCTGAAAAAATAATTAGAGCCAACAATCATCTTCAATATTTATACACCAAGTCACCATAGAATTCAGGTTCAAGTCCTTGGCATTGTACCTCTCGGTTTACATTTTTTACATATAAGTAATATTATACAATTATTGACTTCAATGAGGTGGACATAACGATTTATCTACCCAAAATGTGTCTTCTGTGAATATCACTTTTTAGGGTAGATACATCCTTATGCCTACCAAAAATGAAGTCAATTAATGTTTTGTTATATGACTTTTTAAATATAAATGAAAAAAATACTTCCACTTTCGTAACTAGATTTGTATTGTTGAAGTAAGAAAGAGGGCAAAGATCAGGAATCGATACAATCAAGCACCACACGTTCAACCTATGGACTTTTTTCACAGGTTTTAGCAACTGTGTTAAACCATTTTGATGTATTTTGCATTTTTAAATGTTTTAAATTCTCTGAAAGCAGAATTTAAATCATAAAACACATTTTTACACTTTATTTATTCAAACAAAGAATAATAACCAAGAAAACAAAACGGTTGTTAAAATTCATTCAAAGTCTTTAATTTACCTATAGGGAAGTGAAACAGCAAACCATGTCAATTTCATGCAGTTGATGCTTATTTCATACTTATCATGTTTGAGACCTCTGTAAACGTGTTTGATCGTATTTATTTTATCCTATATTAACCTGTAAATGAGTTTAAACCAGATTTTAGGTAGACATAGAGGTTTATGAAGACGAATAGGGCCAATCAGGAGACAGGATTCTCTCCAGTCAAATAAAAAATGTAATAAATGTTTGTTTTGAGCAGAAAAAACAGATCCTTTACAATGACACTCTGTATCAAAGCTGTTAGAATTAGAGAAGACAAATGCCATTCAATATTTTATCTAATTTTATTTACGAGATGATTTGTTATCAAGTTGTCCATGCTACTGTAAATTCAGAAAGTTTTGCGAGAGTTTTTCACAAATAGCGTTAAAAGGCATATTTGTGACGTTACAAATTTGCGATAAGGGCATGATTTACGTACACCAGTAAGCAACAAATTGATTTCGCCATTTCTCAAAAGGCTACTTTTCCAAAACTTTGAATCCATGAAGATATCAGGAAATCTGAACGAAACTCAAGACAGGTTTGCTAAACACAACAGAGGAGGTGTGTGGCACAACAAGGCCCCACCGATGGCGACGTGAAATTTGGTTGTGGAATAAGGAAATAGGTGATTCCATCACAGCCAAGCACCAAGCTTTCAAAGCATGGAAGGATGGCAATTGCACACAAGCATCATATAACACTGCCAAGCGCATCTCCAGACGTGAGGTCACCATGCATGCCACGAAGCAGACAAGGTGGTCTATGAGGTCATTGACCACAAAGTAATAAGGTTGCAAAGATCAGGAATCGATACAATCAAGTACCACACCTGACCCAGGATACCAATGGGAAAGTGACAAACTCACAGAAGACACCACAAACGAGAGCCAAGAGGTCAGCCCTTTCCCAGCAGGTGACCACAGAGCACATATAAACAGACGCGCACAAATCATAGCAAAAACAAGACAGAACAAAAACATAAAAGATCCACAAAAGAAGTACCGCCTTGGAACGGTCAGTAAAATATTTTACTGGAGGGCTTAAACCGGTTTAACGGCGCCAACCTCACCCTTGATTCAGATGTGGATCAAGACACATAAATATTTGGTTTGCATGAAAGACCCCTAACTTATCAATGCATCATCTCCTAAAACATATAAATCAAGATATAACGAGGAGATAAAGCAAGGATAAGGACTCAACAGTAAATTAAACTGAATACCCGAGCAAAAGAAATCCAACAGGTAAACCCCGGAGGGCCCGACAAACAGCCAAAGCATCAGGCCCCTACCATCTCATCAATAGATAAGTCTTTAAGTCGGAACCATCATAGAGTCTGAAGTCCGACCCACTGGCGTGCAATTAAAGAGGAAACTAAAGTTGCCAACCGTGATTGGGTTGACTACCAAGCATGCAGTCTGTTGCAATACATTAATGTTATAGCCAATCTTTTTATAATGGGAAATTATTTTAATGAACTGCGCTGAAAAATTATTAGAGCCAACAATCTTCTTCAACTTATACACCAAGTCACCATAGAAATCAGGTTCCGAAAGTCCTTGGCGCAAGAGAGATTTAAGTCCAACTTGGAATTTAGAAATCAAATCATAGTATCGTCTATAAAATTTTGAAAATGTTTTGCGAAGTTTATGATACCGATAGCACTGTTTAAGAAGTTTCTGAGTTAACAATTTATTGCGAGTGTTGAAGTCAGTAACATAGCTAGATGCTCTAGCAAAACGAATGAGTTGAGAGATATAGACTCCGATATCTTCCGCCATGCCAAAGAGAATGTTGATGTTGTAGGTGACAAGCCAGTGACGAATGATGCTGGGGAAATAACAATGAGCGAGGAGGCAAAGAAGAATGCATGGGCTGAACATTATTGAAAGGCTTCTCAACGTTGAATTTGACTGAGACCCTGATCATCTGTCCAATGACCCGCCGTTAGAAGGCCCACCTATCCCAATCACTACTGGCATGTTGAAGAAGGCCACCTCAAAAATGAAGTCAGGCAAAGCTGCAGGTCTATCAGGCATAGTGGTGGAGATGATCAAGGCAGCAGGTGATACAGGTGCCACCATGATCTGTGATCATACTACTGCAATATCCAAGATGGCAACTATCAAGGTCTCAAGCTGACCTTGCATGCCATGAAGATCCTAGGGAGGATTGTCAATGATCTCATAAGACATGTGGTGTCTATTGACGACTCCCAGTTTGGCTTTGTCCCAGCAAGAGGCACCACAGATGCAATCTTTGTGGTCTGGCAGCTGCAGGAGAAATACCCAGCAGTAAACTAGAGGCTTTATAAGGCCTTCGTGGACCTAGAGAAAGCATTTGACCATGTCCCTCAGAAGGTTATCTGGAGGGTCCTGAGAAAGCTATGTGTTGAGGAATGTATTGTGCAGATAGTTCAAGGAATGTTAGATAATGCGCCAAGCCAGGTTCGTGTAGGCGAGGGTTTCATCAAAGAGTTTGAGATGAAGGTCATGGTCCATCAGGGATTAATACAGGAAAGACAAAAGCCATGATCTGTGGTACAGGCCTTGACCTCTTGCAGAGTTCAGGCGAATACCCATGCGCTGTATGTCGTACAGGCGTAGGAACAGCACTACTACTGCACTGGGTGCAAACTTTGGGTGCATAAGAAATGCAGGGGCTACAATGACTGACACTTAATGTGCACGGTGCATGAGAAATGCCCGGCCAATTGACGGCAGACCACAGAGTGAAGCTGGAGGTGGTAGCTTCCTTCTGCTACCTGGGTGACATACTTTCTGCTGGTGGTGGCTGTGAAATTATGGTCACTACTAGTGTGAAAACAGCCTGGAAAAAGTTCAGGGAGCTATTACCAGTTCTCACATCCCGACACCTCTCTTACAAGACCCGTTGCTATGTATACAGCTTCATGCCAGTGAAACTTGGCCTCTGACCAAGACTAACCTGCAGCGCTTGCAGCGCAATGATGGGGCCATGATCAGACAGATCTGCAGTATCAAGCCACATCCTCTGGCCACGATAAGGTCAAGCGAACTACTGGCAAAGCTTGAGGACCTGGACCTCATTTTGACAGAGAGAGAAGGTTTCGCTGGTTTGAGCATGTGGAGCGTTCTAGTGGTGCAGTCAGAACAGCATGTGATAGATTGATGGCAGGGGGCAGGGAGGCCCAAGCTAACATTGACGATACTGACAGAGAAAGACTGCCGTGAGTGCAAGCTCACGGCAGTTTACCCTTAGTCTATGCCGAGGGGGAATCTCGTGTAAATTTTGTGACGTTCCATCAAACAATGAAAGAAGTTTATGTAACGAGTTGTAAGACACGTTTCAATTAAACTTGACCTTGACGTTTGACTCTAAAATTGTATCAGTAATTCGAAAACCTTCGTTGTCATCTAAACACCACAAGCAATCAGTGTGCTAAATACGAACACCTTCAAAAATCAAGATAGCAATTTGAAGGGCAGCTATATCCCCGACCGCAGAATGACATATTGGTGGGACCTCTGGTTGTCGAAGTGAACGGGCGACTAGTGCTCGAACTGTGGGTGACAGCATCCAGGGTTCGAATACTGGTTCACCTATACAGAATATCACTGCACTCAGCCTTTGAACCATCTATCCATTGTAATATCATGACTAAAATACTGTTGAAAAAGATATGAATTACCAAAAATAGTAAGTGAGTATGATCAGGAAATACCACAATCACAAACCGCAGACAACCCCATGGCACCGCGAGGAAGAGTCACTCAACCATCACGTGAAACCAGGAAGACAACTTAAGCAAAGCAACCAGCTCTCTCTTCCCCATCAAGATGATTGCAATACTAGAATGGACATAAAGTAACGTACAACAAAACACATAGAACAATTACATGTACATCCATCCATCTCTTTGTTTGCTGAGAGGAAAAGTCATTAGACCCATGACTGGTACCATGAAGGGCAATGGACATGTGTTCTGCGCATTTTATTTAACTTAGGTCAATATGTTACAAGCGTTAATTGAATGGCCTTCAAGGCTTGGCATGAAGTTATGACATGAACTTTGAGCCCGCATAACAGAGACATTTATTCTATACATCTTCTCACGAACGAAACCATTTTAGCCAATTTAAAAGAAACATTATGTAACTCCTGAAGTGGTAAAGAGCTTATGCAAACATGAACTCAACTGTTCAAAGTTTTGACTCTCAACTGTGACCTTGACCTTGAGTTTCAATGCGGTACTTCTTTTGTGGATCTTTTATGGTTTTTTTTCTGTCTTGTGTTTGCTATGCCCTTGTACGCGTGTGTTTATATGTGCCTTGTGGTCACCTGCTGGGAAAGGGCTGACCTCGTGGCTCTCATTTGTGGTGTCTAACTGTAAGTTTGTTACTTTCCCATTGGTATCCTGGGTCAGGTGTGGTACTTGGTTGTATTGATTCCTGATCTTTGCATCCTTGCTTACTTTGCATGGTTGAAACATATGGTTTGCATACAGTCTTAATTAGGTGGATATTTGACTAAAGTTTTAATGAAAATCCTTCAGGCATAAAGGCAGGACTTCAAATGTTCAAAGTCTTGACCTTTAAGTGTGGCATAGAGCTTTAGCCACAGTGTTGTCATGAAATTTGCATATCCTCTCACTGAACCGAACATTTCACCAACATTTTATGAAATCATTCCAGGGGTAAAGGGGATAGGGTGCGGACATAGAATTAAAGGCTCAAACGTTTGATCACTACTGGTGACCATGACCTTGTAGTCATGGTTGAATTACACGCTTCGCACATCATCTAAATTTGTCAAATATTCAACCAAATTTTAATAGGGGGCGGACATAAAGTTCAATGTTCAATCACATAACCTTTAACTGTGACATTGACCTTGAGTATGTCGGGTTGAGCTATGTGTAGCCACTCCCTCGCACTGAGGTGAACATTTTATTTAAGTGTAATGAAAATCATTTAAGGGATTGAGCAGATATGGGGCATACACGCAATTAAAAACTAAATTCCATTACCTGTAACTGTCACCCTAATTGTGTCATGGCTTCTGCACACCGTCTCACAGAGGTGAACATTTGACCAACGCTTAGAGAATTTTTAAAGTGTTCAGGAGATACAAGAGTTTGGATAAACAAATGAATAGACGAAGGCATTCCTATAATCCCATCTCCATGTGGAGTTTACTTTAGTTAAGCATTTTAATTATACATGTATATTTGACTTGACTTTTGGCTCCAGAGTCATATCTTAAACTTTTGTTGTAATCTACACACCACAAGCAACCATTGTGCCAAATGTGAACACCCTTAGTCAAAACATGAAAGAGGAGTATGTGTTACGAGCCATAAGACATGTATTTTAAATACATTTCACCTTGAAATTCGACTCCAATGTCACATCGATGATCAGATCTGAGGCCTATGTTATAATTTACACACAATAGCCAATTATTGTACCAAATATGAACACCCTCAGGCAAGTACAATATTGTGTAAATGTAGTTGCTATTAATAATCTGGAGCGACACGAGCACTAAACTATATAAAAACTTTGTCTGGCTAACATACTACAATATATGTGCCTATTAATAGCGCGATGACCGCCATTTTGATGACGTCACTATTCATCGAAGTGAGTGAACTAGATAAAGTTGATGCTAATGCCTCAAAGTTTAATTTGATAAAGGTTGCCAAAAATCGTCACGAAATTTACACGGGGCTAAATCTTTGTTCCATTCTACATATACCCACAACGTGGCTCATTCCCTAGGCTGATGAGCAAGATGGCCTATTGCATTAAAAGTAAATTTCTGTGTAAATATTGTCAAGAAAGGAGCATCTGGAGATCATGTGTGAGATCTGCTATGCGTGCAGCTAACCAGTTACTTGGAAAGGGACCCACTGATGTGAATGATGCCCCTGCACCTGCACGTAAATCAAAAATCGAATATCCGATATAATATGATAAATGTAAAAAATGCCAACAATTGTGGCATTTTACCATTTATAAGCATGATAATACAACATCTGAGAGACTGAAAACAAGAAACTTCTTTATTTATCGGTATTTTAGTTTTAATGAGCAATTGAAATTCATGCTCAGTTGAGTTGACCACGAAAAAAGTTGCATAACCTCGTGGCCAGCTTGACAATTCTTATTAGGCTATTTTCTTTTCAATGCTTTTGGCGAACGTGAAGAATAAAAAAAAGACACTAGATTTCCCATTTTAATTCATGTGAGATGTAGGTTACCATTGGAAACCCGAGTTTCATTCTATCTGCCTGAAAAATAGTGCAGCATTTTCTCTACTCAAATGATGGTTCAGATAAAATTGATCGAAATTGGCCTACCCAAACACACTGGAAGAAACATTGTTTATACCCCTAATTTGATTACACCAAAATGGAAAGCATTTTATATTTAAAAAAGTAGTCCCCTAGACAGAAATATTTAGGCAGTCAGACAGGCAGATATGTAGATGGGTGTAGAAAATACATGTACTCACAAACATGCTCAACGGTCGTTGGTGGTTGTAGAAAAGTCCCCCAACTGCTGCAGCTAGATGAATCACATGCGTCGGTTGTATCTTCTCAAATAACCGCAAGGTGGCTGTATTATCACTGCAAATTATGTACATTTGTTATTTCCGAAATACTGGGGTAATATTAGAAAATAAAATGCATATAAAGTAAAACCCGTGTAAAACGGCCACTTAAAAATAGACAAAACAAAGGCCTTAATGACAACGGGTGGCTTAATATAAAGCGAAAGTATTGCAATATGCTCCCATTGGAGCATTCTGCAATACTTTTGATCTGCATTAAGCGATAATTGGTCTTGCAAACCCTATTTTCGGTTTATTTGAGAGTGTTCGTTTTACACAGGTTTACTGTATTCACGGGTCAAATATAAAAAATAACTGTTTAGCCAAGGCAGATCTAGAATCTGAATCTGCCTTTACCAAATGAAGTTTTCACAAGCAAGGCTAAAACTAGTCTGCTCAGCTGGAGAGACTATTAAGAAAATCAAGCTTTTGCGTCAGGTCAGATTATGTATTTTGCTTGCAGGAGAAGAATACCAAAAGGCGCTGATCAGACTGTGCAGACGCGCAAGTTAGTCTGTGTCTTTGTAGTTCGCCTTTGTTTTTAGCGACAAGTCCTGAATACGAAATCAAAGACTGGACAGAACCCTATTCTGAGTTTGAATTTGTTTATCGTATTTACATTGCCTAACCCACATTCTTTCTTCTGCCTTTTCATTATTATCTCAACTGACTATAGTAACTGTCTAAAACGGCCTCTCCCAAAAAAACCAAATATTGGTTTTCAAGACCTTTTTTGCTTAATGCAGGTCAAAAGTATTGCAGAATGCTCTGCAATATTTTCTATATTCATTAAGCTATAAAAAATTTAATACCATTAACGATTTGGATTAAGACCTTTGTTTTGTCTATTTTTGAGTGACCACTTAAGACAGAATTGACTGTTTAATAAGTCATTGGTTCGCGTAAATCTCAATTTTGTATATTTTGTGCTTGGGTTGATTACATGTATAATTGACCTATGCACTCAATGTGAAAAAAAACATGATGTATAGCCTGCTTTTTACTTACAGTAAATCAGCATCTTCAATATCAACGAAATGCCATTCCTCATTATTGTCCTTCTCATTTCTCACTAAATCTTGTAGAGCATGTCCAGACATACCATTACCTCCAGTTACCAATATTATCTTTCGCTCAGACATTTTTATTTTATCTGTTTATTTGTTTATTTAGTTTATTTATTTATCTATCTTTTTATTTAATTTTTTTTTGCTCCTTGCTTCTTGCTGTGCTGTGCGATCGGATTATATGGTATGTGGTTAAAGTTCATTTTGTATATCAATCACGGTTCATTACCATTATAGCACCCGCATCAAAATACATTGGCAATTATAGACCAAAACTTATACTACAGTAAAACCTGTGAAAAACAGCCACTCTCAAAAAGACCAAAAATGTTTTTCAAATTAAGTAAGGGTGCAAAGATCCAATTATCGCTTAATGCAGGCCAAAAGTATTGCGGAATGCTCCAATTCATTCTGTTATAATTTCGACCTTCATTAAGCTACCATTCGTCATTAAGAGCTTTTTGTCTATTTCTGAGTGGCCGTTTTACACAGGTTTTACTGTACATCACGCGAAAGCAAACTACACCTAAGGAATCTTCTAACGCATACACTTATGTTTTGCTAAACTTCATAATAAGTAGAATTTCGAATTAAAAAAGTACTTTAGAATAAAACAGAACAATGCTTTCTGGTAATGTATGGCTATTTTCAGAAGAAAATGACCAAGAACAATTAAACAATTGACTTCAAAAATAGAGTCACATATTTACTATTTTTCAAACAAATCAAAACTGAAAACACAATAGCAATTTGTCAGTGTATTACATTGATTTGTAGGACATATCTTTTCAAATGTTAATATATTATTCTTATCAAACTTTTATCTTCTACTCTTTTTACGGATAATACGCACACATGGACGTAACCGCCATATTCGCAAAAACGCATTTGCGTACACATTTGAACCGAAAATATGGTATCATTCTATCCAAGGTCTGAAGGTTTCTTGATAATACACATAACAAAATGTGTGTGGAAAAGCAATTCTAATGCGTCGAATTCCAATTTCTGTATGGGTTGTATATGATGGCATTATCTGCTCTAAGACCCCCACCCATTAACGAGGATCCATATACGATTTGATATTGTTCACAGTTAACAAAATTTTCTTAACATGGCGAATAGCGAATTCATTTGATGAGACGCCGCGGTTTCAAAATAAGCCAAAAAGTAAGCGTTTGGTACTTATCGCATTGTCCGGCAACTAGGACTCGGGAAAGTCTGTGTAATGGTACGGGCTTGTCAGAGGAAAATATGAATGTAGATGATAAATAGCTGTAGAATTGAGACCTCTATCACCGCTTGATACATGTATGTCAGCATCCACACTTTCACGAGGCTTTTGCGTATATGCGATAATGACCAAAATATCGCCAAGAGTTAGTGTTGGCCCAAACAAACATGTAGACACAAATGAATGAAAACAACAAAGAAATTAATTTATTTGAGATTCGAGCACGTCACGTGTGAGTTTCAGACACACCCTTATCATCGAATGGCTTCCAATGAGTTGACTATTATTATTACCTAGCAATATGGTGTACAGTCTTGGGACATGTAGTTGTTTGCCACTTTGCGACGTCGCCGCTTGAAACAAGACCTTTCTAGAATATTGTAAAAAATACCATGACAAACTTAATGGGTTAAATTTTATAAAACTTACAGGAATGAAGAGCAAATAGAGAGCAGCAATATACAATAAATGATTAAATAATTACACTTTGGGTTCTCAAGCAGAACGCATTTAAAAGTGAATGTAAATTTTAAAACATCACTATTCCCGTAGACGCTAACGTTAACGTCACGGAAAACTGTCATTTTAATTTGTGTTTGTGTTTAAATTACTACCATACGAAAACAACAGAAACCGAGAAGCTACAATTAAAATGTTTATTGCGTAAATCAATTTGCTTTCATGTGGTACTTTTTTTCAAAATGGTAGCTTCTATAGTTTTTGGACAATAATGTTTGCAAAACATCTGGAAATACATCGATTTAAGCGGCAACGTCACTGGGTGGAGAGTGGGTACGTCCTGTGGCTGTATATATACACAGGAGCTTGAAGTTTGGTCCTTACATTACATGTATATGCCTCATAACCAAAAGCTTAAATGTCATCATTACGTAATGACATTATGAGGTTTCGGCTTAGGGGCTATAGGAGTGAATAAGGATCGAATTTCCAGCTCCTGTGATATATTTCCTGAATATTCCTGAAAACAGGGGTGAAAGTCACTGAATATTCAGAATTCTCGAATTAATTCTGGCCAGTGACCTATTTTATATTACTTTATATAGGACAGTGTCCTACAAGACTGTGCTAATGCATCAGTATATAAGTATATAAGTTTTAAGAAAATACGCGATTAAGTTTTTGGCATTTACGCATATTATAACGCTAAAACGTTAACGTTTTAACGACGTGATTAGCAAAGTAAAAAAACGGCGTCTGTGACATTTTTGCTAGACAAAGCATTTTAGCGATATTTTATACAATATTTAACAATTTCTCTTAATTTAAAAATAGCATAAAATATATGTAAAACGCATTTACATATCTTTTTTAAAGAGAGAAATAAGTTTGAAGAAACATCTTTTCATTTAGTATTGAATTAATGTCTCATATTTCCGAAGACGCCATTTGCGTGAGCGTGATTTTTTTGCTAGACATAGCAAAATAAAAAATTTTTGCTCTAAATATGGAAAAATTCAAGAATAAATCCAAATTTTAATTCTATTTTGAAAACGCATTTTTGTGATGTACTTCGAATTTCAAAAACACGAGGCACTAAAAAGTTATACATCAACATAAATACACAGACCCCATGTTTTCAACGTTTTCTTTAAATCTCTACACGTTCCGTTTCTTTGCTTGGTTGGCTATTTCTGGTTGGTTTGCCGATTAACGCCAATTTCGCGCATGTCGTCGTGAGGATAAGCACAAAAAGTAGCTATGCGGGGAAAATTACAAGATTTCATGCATAGTTAGTTAAAACTTTTGGATTTAGAAACACTCCGCCAAACGATTTCTGTTACGTTTCTACATGCAAAAAATCGGCAATTTATACGGAACATGTTAGCGGTAACTTTTTCTTTGTATCTTAATTTGTCTTTCGTTTTTCATCAATGTAAATTATAATTAATAGCCTTTTCTTTGATGTTTAGTTTGTAAAAATGTATAATGGAGTAAGTGAAATAGAGAACTTTCAATAGAGAGGACCCCTACGTTTTTAAAATTAACACCAACATCTGACGCGACGTCATTGGAATGTGGGGTAATTTTTGACACTTTAACCAATAGCAACGAGTTTCATGCAAATGGAGTGTTGGGCGACTTACGTATTAGCAGAAATCATACAATGACGGAGTATGAAATGACCGAGAACCATACAGTCAAAAGAGCGGATTGATAAATCATTCAAACGAGCGATTTTGGTAAGTGTTTGGCTTTTGAAATCAATACGTTTTGCACACGCAATGGGGTTATTTCAAAAAGTCATGACTCACAAATTGTGCCAAAATGCGAATTTGAAAATGGGGGTTAGCATCCTGCATGTACTGTTGAACATTTTGTCAATATCTTCACTGCCAAGGGTACCTGACACGTCTGTCAATTTCAAGATGCAATAAGAGTAGTCATGTCATTTTACGTTTTGAAGAAAATTAATAAAATGCAAGTGGCCGGTTAGAACTTTTGGCTAGTATAAATGTCCTGCGCAAAGTGAGAATCTGGACAATTCCGGAATTGCCCTGTTCTTACTTTGGCGGACAGAGTTAGAATTCTTACTTTGCGCTGTTCAATTCCAGGATTGTCTCTGTGCAAAATGAGCATGAGGACAAAGTGAGAATATTTATCGATCGTAACGTGAATACGAGGGACGTTTTTTATGTTCGTAGAATGGTAGATTTAATGAAAACAGCGAAAGTAAATGCATACATTATGCATATATTTGGAAATATTCAGCTTTTATCTATACATGCAACCTAAAATTATATCAAAATGCATTACTTTTATGACTGCTAAGAGGCAAAGACATACCTATATATCAGCTACTGGATATATGGTAGAAATGTGACATTTATGGACTTAATCTCTGACAGAACGTTAGTAACAATTGCATGAAAATGGGTCCATAGCCATACAAAGCTTCTAAAAATTTGGCTGCAGATAAAGGACGCAAAGTGTTACAATATTATATAACCATTATAGCATATACGCAACCGTTATCGGATATAGAAGATTTATTTGGAACCTCAGCAAATTGTACAGTAGGCATATGAACTTTTATTGTAAAAGGTTCACACAAGTGGAAGTTGGATACAGGCTTTTGAATGTGGCTCAATTTGTTAGCTGTAAAGTAGTATTATATTTCTTCTTGTTTACATGGTAGCTGGAAGTGTTATTGTAACTTTCATCCCAAAACAAAGTTAATACTTTTGTTTTATTAGAAATGAACTGCAAAATAAATAGACTAGGGGGTGCTAAAATCCCTTATTTTGTACATAAACGACGTCATGGAGCGTTATAATGTTTAGAAAATTCACTAAAACTGTTTTCGTGTCTCTTAACAGGTGGTGTATTTACTGCAAATAAGAAAGTCAGCAGATTTGATTTTTTTTGTTTTTTTTTTTCTACGCAGGGTTGATTTAACCAACCCATTTTTATAACATGGGGGTATGACAGTACCAGAAGTTGCCAGTTACACGCTTAAATCGATACATCAATATAACTGCTGACTAATAGTTGAGCATATCATGTGCTATACAAAACAAGAAGAAATTTAAAATTTGTTCATAATCGTAATTTTAACAGATATAATAACTAGCACTTGACTGTGATTATTTTGGTATATTGATGGGCGTTTTAAAGTTGTTATAGAAGAGCAAACAATATGCTTAAAGTTTTGCTGCACTTGTCTGCGATTAGCGTTTGAATAATTAATTTTGATAGTGCAAAAGAAAAATCGGCTTGACTAATGCTTATATCAGCATAGCGAATGGAACTTAATGTTCAGCGTCTTATTTTCTGCTTGCTGCGTGGTTAAAATGACATGGATTTCGACCAGTGTCCTTTACCACGCCTTTTCAAAGCTATATATCTTAACGCAGCTAAGCGCAAATTATGTAAAATTTAAATCAGTTGATAGATAGAAGCTCTATATTTGTAGAGATACGGCCCGATTCTACGAACATAAAAATGACCCTCGTATGTATTATATGTAAAATTGAAATATCACGCGTTTTCAAACTCCAAATTCATAAATAAAATCAGTCTTTAAAAACTTGATTGAATAATTATTTTCAGCCCTATATATGCTTACTGCATTATGTTGCTATAGATGTACCACGACCTCTGAGTAATGACCTTTGGGGCTTTCTATTTCAAAAGATCGATGCAGAATGCGTAAAATGAGCTGGTCGCGCTGGAACATTTTTTGTTTTTCAAATATTTTGTAATAAATATAAATAAATGTCTGAAACCTTTTTCCTAGAACTGTATTTCATATTGTAAAAACAGCCAAGCCTCAAAGTCATTTGCTTATCTATAACTTGGATCAATGCAATGGTTGTTTCATTTATGGTCTACTATAGACCTCAAACATAATGTTTTTGTACGCTGGGTAGAGTTCGATGGCTTTAGTCTTCCTGACCACCTGGTGTATTTTTATTTTACACATGCTAATTTCTGCGAGAAAACATCACCTTTTTGTTTTTATGCCAATATGGCTGTGGTTTGTGATTATTGCATTCCCTGGCAGTTGTTTTCACCCATTCACATGTTCAGTAGGGCAATGAGTTTTAATATTTCACCTTTTCGAACACAATTTAAAGCTGCACTGTAGTTCACTGTTCAGTATTTGATCTTGAAACTGACTTCTGTTTTCTGAAATTAACACTAATAGTTTTCGCTGTTCTTGCTAAGAAAATAAAGATGTTTGTTTTGATTCTTTACGTCCCGATCAACAATTTTTCAATCATGTCGGGACAGGTCTTCAGAGGATAAAGTGTCTTGCTCAAGGACACAATGCAGTGTCACCGGTGAGACTCGAATCCGCAAACCATCGATCGCGAGGCAAGGCGCTCTACCACTGAGCAACTCCGCTCCTTCGCCGGCAACAAAAAAAAATGTCACTAATAAATTAAAGCTGCATAGTCTGTAACTATGAACATTTTTCGAAAAAAAATATTTTCTTTTTAAATCATTTGTAAAATTAGAATTAAGTTATGTTGTCACATTAAATCTCATTTCTACAGCTGAAAACTGCATGAAAAAGTGAATTATCTTATAAAAACAGGTGTTTTTTCTCTTGTTTGTAATTATTTGCGTCCCTCCAATAATTCTAGACAGGTAATTTTAACATAAATGCTGTTGTTTTGGTACTAATAATTTGTTAATTATTGCGAAAAAGGTAAAATGTATATTCAAATTTTAATATTTTACTGTGTTCTTGAAAAATAGAAACATTATTTCTAAAATGAAAAGATCAGAAGTTACAGACTATGCAGCTTTAAGTGGTAGCATATCACAAAAACCACAGAACGTGGGAGTACAAGCAAACTAAGAAGAACATGCGAGCCATTTATCCCCCCTAGACCCGGAAAACGTCTCGATCCGAACGAAACTTGTTGGTTGGGACGTACAGCATCAAATCAAACAAAGTAAAAACCAAGACCAACCCCGTTTGGTATTAACAAAATATGGTATTTTTACTGTTACAATAATCAGCAAAAAAGGCATCACACATTTTTGTTCATAGATTATTTTTGCTAGCCTCTGAGCATGATGCAAATAGGCAATGTAACAAAATTTGTTATCGTTATTCTTTCATATCTTATCCGACTATAACCAAAATCGCACCGAAAATCGCAGCTAAAACGTAAAAATATCCCTTACTCACGTGGGATTTCTTAACAATGATATCAGTTGTCATAACGTTAACGTCGTCATAGCGTCATAAAAGCGCGCAACATTTCTGCGCAAAATGACCAGTCTGGAACGCTTTCCGCATTGTTTTACGTTATGCAAATAACTCGGGGCTCAGTGGCCACTCATTACAAGCCAGAATGACATTGAACATGTTAAATGTTCAGCTCAACGTCGATTGTCTGTCTCAACATTAGCACCAGCACATGAGATTTAGCTTCTTATCGCAGCAGCGAGTACGTGTAGCAAAGGCTCAGCCTTTCCTTCTCACCCCACAAGCAAATTCGATTTGATTGCTGAATGTTGAGTGCCGAGCTAACTATTGAATGTCGATTATTAATTGTGCAGCTTTTTTTTATTTATTTATAAATAAACTTTGACTTAAAACAAAGAAAGTAAATTATTAACTTCGAATTTCAAAAGGCCAATTTTTTGTTCCAAAGTTTATGACTTCTTCAAATGGTGTTAAAGGCCTGCTGTTTTTAGATTATCTACCCTAATGCAAAAAAATAGTGAGATAAGAAATGCAAGGAATCGAACAGGAAAAGCGTCAACAGGCGTTTTAAAAACACTTGGTTGCATGACAAGGTGTGTGATTATATAATGCTCAGAATAACAATTAATACCAATAAAGCCATGAACAGTTGTGAACAAGAGTGTCCGTCAGTTTGAGCATACATGTACGAGCCTGTGCCTCAAAAGTCGCGAGATTTTGATAACTTAAGCATCAGCGACCATTGTCACCCTATGCAGGTTACCGGACAGTCTGAACGGGGTGAGCTGGAATGAGACTTGCTACAGTCAGATACCCACAACCCCATGTCTGGGTTTCGTGTAGCGATTTTCTTACGAAGGTTTTGATCAGCCGGCGAAATACAAAGTTGCTTCTGAATCTGTGAGGTAGCGATATGTTTATTTTTCATTTGCATGCCCCCCCCCCCCCGCAAATAATAGTATGCTAGATTCCATAAGGTCTCCAGTTTCGCAGTGACCTATGTAACAGCTTTTTACACGCAATTTTCCAATTAGTTCCTTAGAAACAACACATTCAAAGGAATAAATAGAGAGTTTAGAATACGTAAAGAAATAGGAATATTTGCCCACTCACAGGCTGTGGTGGCTGGAAAGGAATACGCACAGCTTGAAAGGAACGTATAAAAATCCAAACAAAACCGCGAAAAGTGCGATCCGTATGAAAGAAAGGTTTTTGATCAATAAGTGTGAACATAAAGTTTCGAACAATCTGTTCCCAATCTATTTGAATACAGGTTAGCTATACTAAAACCAAGTTCTAATCGGTCACCCTACATTTTTACGCTAGTTCAGAAAGTGAAACATTTGGTATACAAAATTTACGCTTTTTAAATGAAGCAATACTTTGCCGAGGCCATTTAAAAATGACCTGTACTTCTAACACGGACGAAGTTTGAGTAAAGGTACCCTCATTTCAAAAAAGTCACACTTTTCTACGATATAAACCATAACACAGTGCCCTAATCAATTAACGTTTTTGTTTGACTTTAGTTAAGAGTGCGCAACAGAAAAATAGATGTTACTGGCTACCGTGATACAAGAAGAATAAACCTCAAAAGTTTTGTTTCCATCGGACTCGTCGTTATTGCTACTCAACAACATTGAAATTCAGCTTTAAGCTTGCTCTTTACATAGAGAGTTGCACTGCTCTGTACGCTTTATTATCAGTGACACTGCATTGAAATTTTCAGCGATTATTAATGATTACTAGACGTCACCGTTCTTCTACAAAAACATACATGCTACCAAATCGATTTTTTAAACTCTCACAGTGAAACCGGAAGTGTACAGTAGTCGTAAAACTTTAATTGCCAAAAGTGAACTAATCAAGTTCTACTGTGTTTGGCCTACAGTGTTCAAATAAAATCAAGTGCATTTAACAGTTTTACCAGGAGCTACTGGTGAATTTCAAAAATCTCGAAAAATAAATGAAAAATGCAACACTTTTAAAAATGCGTAAAAATTCTACCATACGCAAAATTTCAATTGTTTGGTGTTTTTCAAGTCGGACAGACCAGTTTGTAACCACCGAAACGTCAATTTTAAAATATATAAAAAAAACCTCTCAAAACCATTTTTTCTTTAAAAAATTCGATTTTTGCATTTTTAACCAAAAAAATTTTGAAGTAAAAGTAAACTGTTCAAAAACACCGCTATACGTTTGTCCATTAAAATGCACATATATAGGCAAAAATTCATTTCAATTTTATTAGCATTTGATCAGAAATAATGAGTTTGTCAGGTGACTGATTAGAAATTGGGTTAAGTATAGAAAGTTGATGTGATAACGCGCGTATGTACACTGCCGCCTATACTGTTTTTGGCATATGGACGCTATCCAGAACGCATGAGGAATGCATCCAGATGTATCCAGAGTGTCACTTTTCTGCTTGAGCGCAACTCAAATTGGATGGTTTAGAACACCCCACCCTATTACGTAAGGCGTTCCCTGGAGTGGTCACGTGGCCACTCATTGGAGCACTAATCGATAACGAGCGTTCCATTCAAGGTAAATGTATAACTACGAATTAATATTTGGCGAAATAGAATATCGACAATATATATCAGGGTCTTTCTATACCGAAAAGATAGTCCTTGTGTATATATAAATAGCAGAAAATACATAATTTTCAAAGTGCCAATTAATGTTTTTGCAAAACAAAAATAAGGTAGTCAGTCAGTTGTCTCGTATGTGTGCTGATTAGTTTAAATTAATCAGTACATGTATATGCGTGGATCTATTTTCGTTCGAGACCATGAGTAGCGTAGACTTTGTATCCCAACATATTCTAAATTTGGGTCCGAAGGTGTGAAGCAAATACGTCGAGCCTGATTGGGGAATATAGAAAATATAAATCCAACATGAAACACGCTCCACCGAAGATTGTTTTTCTGGTGTGGTATGGTTCATGCGCTTTTGTAAATGCACAGCTACTGCACGCTTGTCATTTTTTTATATCGATGAGAAGCTCAGTCTATAGTCAACATTCAAAAGGTAATAAACCTAAATAAAAAAGTGTGAACAATTGAGATTAACAGATAAAAGTTACCATGTAGATAGAAGCAAATCAGCATGAAATAAGGCAGGTTTGGACGTCTCCATTTTATCTAAATGAAATATTCCAATTGTTGAATTGCCCTTATCCATACTAGCTATTCATAAATAAAAGAAAAACAATACTTGCCTCTGAGTAGATTGTTTCTTTAGGGGCAGGCTGGTCTGCGACTGTTTTGTTAGCAAGGTATAGTTGTGGGAACCCAGTGAGTTAAGTTTTCAATATTGCAGCGACTAAATCAATCAATCAATCAATCAATAACCTCTTTAATTGCAATTTTTGTCATCTGCTGATGACCTTTGCAAACAGTTTGGATACAATCAGGACCAAGATGTCGGTCCTGATCTGGGTCTAAACTGTTTGACACTCTGATTGTGTTTTTGAAAGAATTATTTGAAAAAATGTTAATTTTGAAATAATTCAGCAGACAACAAAACCTTTAACAATTATCTTGGACTTGCGCATGCCCGGTGCAGAACTAACATCCTGTTTTCGGATCTCTTCTTTTCCTATTTAAAAACAGTATTTAATGGAAGAATTAAGTAGTAAAACTTCAGATTTTCATTTATAAATGTGTTTATGACAGAGTTTCATTCATAACTTAAGTTATTGGTTAGTAGGTTATTGATAATTAACTTTTTCAGTGAAAACAAAGGCGACCTTGACCTTTCTCGCAGCTGTTTGTGCTGATAGCCGCCAATGTGAAATTCGACATAAACTTCTGTTTTTGCTCAAGATGCTTATAGGTATTTTGATTGCTTTATCAATCCGTTCACTGTTCACATCTGTTGTACATGCGAGCGACTCGAATCCTACTGTGACTCTCACATTTTGAAACTGTGCGTCAACACAAACCTACTATTGAATGTATAGCCAGCATGGTAAAACGTACAAGGTGGCAAGGGCCTGTTAAAACTAGCCGTAAGCTGAGTCTAGCCTACATGAATTTGCTATTAGTAACTCTCTAATAAGAAATAGAGCTTAACCAAAGCCCCTCCTTTCCCTGTGGATCTTGTGGCATTGCGATACTATATGAAGATGCTGCTGTATCTTGTGATAATTGTAATATTTGGTATCACATTCCGTGCCAAGATATATCTTTAGAAACTTATGGAAATCTCCAGGCTAATGACTTGTCATTTGCATGAGTATTTTTAAATTGTGAGGCGCAAAACTACTCTTCTGTCAGCAATCCATCCTTCCTGTCTGAAAATGGTTTTCGTGGCCTTGATTCCAAATTGACTTCCTCCAATATTGGTTCTCCTCTGTCTGGATATGCCTGAACTACAGCGACAAAATCAAAACAACAAAAATTTCCAAAACTCACTGTCTTAAATATCAACTTTCAGTGGGTTAAGAATAAGATGACTAATTTCTATGCATTGATCAGTAGTGAGCAGCCAGATATCATCATTGCTATGGAGTCCTGGTTGACACCAGATATCCCAAGCAGTAAAATTGTACCAGCAAATCTATGCTATTCTATCTTTAGGGAGGACCAGACAAGTTCAAGCAGGGGCGGGGTGTTTATTATGGTCAAAGAAGACATCATAGTCACTGAGCAGAGAAAGAGTACAAGACAGATTGTGAAATTGTATGGGTTAAGATAGAAATCATAGTTACCAGAGCCTTATTCATTGCTGCATATTTTCGTCCCAAAGAGGGAGATTCATACAGCGCGGATGAGTTTCACAGGTCACTAGAAATGGTAAGTCAACAAAAGGGTGACATATGGGGTCTAGGTGATTTTAATTGCCCTAAGTTGGATTGGGATGAAGAAGATGTACCTTTCATCAGACCAGGCTGTACCCTCACCAAACTGTATGATGGTTTCATTGAAACTCTGAATGATTTTAACGTTATGCAAATGGTCCAAGATCCTACTAGAGGTGGAAATATTCTAGATCTATTTTAACTACTAACTACATTCTGGTTGAATCTTAGAGTATTATACCAGGCTTGTCAGATCATAATATCGTTAAATGTATTGTCAACTCCAAACCAAAGGTAGTAAAGAAAGCCCCAAGAAAGACATTACTCTACAGAAAAGCTGACTGGGCATCTCTGAACGTACATATGCAATCCTTTTGTCACTCATTCCTGTCAAGTTGTGAGGGTAAGTCAGTTGAGGTTATGTGGACAGAGTTTCTGTATTGTGTTTGATGTGCCTTTGTGCGTGCACGTCTGTTTATATGTGCCTTGTGGTCTCTTGCTGGGAAAGGGCTGACCTCTTGGCTCTCATTTGTCCGGTCTAACTGTGAGTGTGTCACTTTCCCATTGGTATCCTTGGTCAGGTGTGGTACTTGATTGTATGGATTCATGATCTTTGCACCCTTACTTACTTTAAATTCCGGTATTCAAAAACTTGTTCCTTCAAAATTTGCAGGCAACAAAAACATCTTCCTTAGATAACGCAATCAATTAAAAGAGAATTAAGAAAGCATGACCGCCTTTATAATAAGTTTAAGAAATCCAAAGATAGCAAGGCTAGAAAAACCTTCTTAAACAGTAAGCATGGAGTCAAAAGAAGATCAAGACTGCCTATGAGAAGTACCTACTAGATATTCTCTGCTTGGATGGAGAATCAGGTGAGGATAATCAGGCCTTTTCTAGGAAGAAACTATTTAGCTTCCTAAAAAGTTCAAAGACAAATTCAAAGGAAATTGCACTTCTAAAAAATAGTGACAATGTCTGTACAAATAATGTTGAGCAGTCAAACCTCCTAAACGCACAGTTTCCATCGTTTTTGTTTTTTCAATAAGAGCACCCCTTGATTCAATGAAGCAGTGTCATACAACTATGTTAAATGCCGCAAACTCCCTTGTTAACCTTTTGCCTGAAAGTCTACAGTGTAAGTTCCCACTCATGCATGATATTTAAATTTCCACTGCAGGAGTTTGTAAGCTCCTCTCTGGCCTTAATGTTTATAAGGCAGCAGGCCCTGATGCTATCAGACCCCTTGTTTTAAAGCAATTATGCCAGGAAATAGCACTTGTAGTTGCCATGATCTTGCAGACATCTTTCAACAGTGGAATAGTACCTACTGATTGGAAGAAGGCCTATGTATGTCCTCTCTTAAAGAAAGGCAACAAAACAGACCCTGCAAATAACCAGCCTATCTCACTTACCAGCATACTCTGTAAGACCATGGAGCACATAGTAGCCTCCACTCTGAGCAAATGCTTCAACCAGCATCACATTTTATATGACCTCCAGCATGGTGTCCTTGAGCGTAGATCATGCAAAACCCAGTTAATACAGCTAGTAGAGGATCTTTCACGCAATATGATTTCAGACAAACAGACAGATCTCATCTAACTAGACTTTAGTAAGGCCTTTGATAAAGTCAACCGCCTTAAACTCCTCTACAAATCGAAGATACATGGTGTGTAGGGCAAGACTTTTAGATGGACTGAGTCCTTCTTTGTAGAGAGGAGTCAGACTGTGGTCCCTAATCGAAATAGTTCGGATGAACTCCAGGTCTCATCAGGGGTCCCTCAAGGGTCAGTCCTTGGTCCCATTCTATTCCTGCTCTTTATTAATGACTTGCCAGACAGCTTGCAGTCCCAAGTTCGCCTCTTTGCATAAGATACTGCAGTGTATTTGACTGTTCAAGGATAAGCTGATAGCAAAAAAATCCAAAATGACCTTGATATAGTGCAGGAATGGAAACGGGAGTGGGATATGGAATTCAATCTGTCTAAGTGTCAGGTTGTGCACATCACCAGGTCCAGATGACCTATCAATACTTCATACGCCATGCATGGCCGGGTCCTTGACTCTGTGGATAGTGTCCGATACTTGGGTGTAGACATTACATCAGGCCTAAACTTCACCCAGCATATAAACCATACCACTACAAATGCTTCTAAAAGTCTTGGCTATTTAAAACAAAACATTCGGGTATTAGAGAGGCAGCTTATAAGACCATTTTCCGCCCTCCAGTAAAGTATGATAGCACTGTTTGGCGCCTACACACAAAAAAGGATATAACTAAAATTGAAATGGGTTCAGAGAAGGGCAATGAGATGGACACAGAAGTCCTATTCTACTTATGCTAGTGTTACTCAAATGCAATATGAACTCAGGTTAAGAAGTTTGTAACAGAGGAGAGCAGATGCTAGAGTAGCCATGCTTTTTAAAATTGTACATGGCCTTGATGCCATCTTCTTGCCACCATATTTTGAGCAAACCCTCTACAGTGACAAGACATAGCCATCCCCTTGCATTGCGTCAAACACACACATCTGTGAATTATCTTGTTCTGCCAACGTTGGATCAATTCAGCGTGGCAGTTCGGTAACTTGACCACCCCATGTTCTAACTCAACAGAACTGTTTTTGTCCTGTTTTAACGTCTTGTTCACTCTTTTTAACACTATCATCTTTTATTCATTCCCTTTTCCATACACTTTTTGCACCGTGGCTTTAAGGCCTCCTCACACATAGACGAAAACGAACCAACGTCACCATACGCATACTGTCGAATGGGACTCAAGCCCGATTCTTTATCATTCGTAAATGTACGTTATAAATCATTGGTGATGTCCGCATGGATGCGTTTGTATTCGTTTGTGAACGTTACAATTAGTGTTGTTCGTCGGAAAATTTCAAGCATGTTTAAAAAATTTGTGACGAATAAAAGTTCGTCACAGTTATTCGTAACGATTCGCCTTAATACGGTTATCAATCATAAGTCTTCATATAGCTTTCGTCAACATACGTTAGAGATCGCAGCTGTGAGCAAATTAACATATCGTGGCCAGCTAACTTGCATATCTAACGAAAGACGACGACCAAGAGACGCATCCCTGCGATGTTTTGCTAATTGTAGCGAACATCTAAACATTGAAACGATTTAAATCCGACGCATGAAAGCGAATTATAACGTTCGGAAAACGAACGGTATACGCCTACATACCAATCAATACGTACGGTAACTACAAAAAGCGAATCGATGCAAATTGAAGCGTTCCTACGACGTTTTTGATCCAATATGCCACTTTATAGTTGGTGAGGGGAGAGAGCTATGAGCGGGCCATGATCGGCCCGCCAGCGAAATGTCATTAAATGGCCCAGCATTGAATGCTCGCTTGCTGGCCTTGTGAATTTTAGAGGTTCCGGCTCACCCTATAGCGTTGCTATTTTACAAGGGGTTGTTGACTGGGTTTTCTATCTGTCTGTGTGTCTGTCTTATCTCTACATGTATTTGTCTGTGTGTCTGTCTATCTGTCTGTCTGTCTGTCTCAGCATATGTGGTGTAGTTCCAACAGACCAGGGTTCACGAGCTCTATACTGGGCATTTTAAGTCTTTTGTTGGGACTCTAAATTAGTCCCGTTCATAATAAACCTTAGCTGGTGGAAGCCCATTATCATGGTACTAAATTATATGAGCCAGTGCATGAGATTTCCAAAAATCTGTTATGTGCGACCAGCAAAGCCTCAGATCAGCCTGCGCATACGCGCAGTCTGATCGGAGCCTTTGCTGGTCGCTTGAGCATTCTATGATTGTTAAGCCACTGACTGAACACCATTTGGAGTTTCTTAGCTCAATAGGTGGCTGCAGAGACTCGTCTGAGTCTACATATGTCAAAATGCCAAATTGTTGGAAATCACATGTCACAGCTCATATATTTATTTTTCAGTAACCACTATCCCCCTTCCCCCTTGAGTAAAATTGGGTCTGATGCCTTGCTGATTTTCAAGTGCTCTATTCCATGCCCCACTCCATCACAAGCACACATTCTTGTATCTGATTAAGCCCTGTTTAGCCCAACTTTGCATAACAAAATTTTTACTCAAGGAGAAATCAGAATCATATTAGAATTAAGAGTGAGGTTGGTACCGTTAAACTTGTTAAAGTTCCTGTACATGTATTTCTTTTGCTGACGGTTCCAAAGCGGTGCAGATTTTGACGATCATCAAGGGGTACGTGCATTAAAGCTGCATAGTCTGTAACTTTTGATCTTTTAATTTTAGAAATAATGTTTCTTTTTTTCAAGAACACAGCAAAAAACTAAAATTCTGATATACATTTAACCAATTTCGTCAATCTTAACAAATTATCAGTATCAAAATAACAGCATTTATATTAAAAATTAGCTGTCTATAATTATTGGAGGGACGCAAATAATTACCAACAATAGAAAACACACACCAATCTTATATGATTAATCACTTTTCCGTACAGTTTCAGCTACAGTGAACAGATTTATTGTGAAAACATAACTTAATTCTACTTTTACAAATGATTTGAAAAGGAAATATTTTTTTCCAAAAATTGTTCATAGTTGCAGACTTAGCCTCTTTTAGCCCCTCTATGAGGCCAAAAAATGAAAATTGCTTTTCACAAGTTTCTTCTTATTAGTTTATTAGAACAATAACCCAAGTGTAAAATTCTAGGATTGATTGACTTTTACCGTTACCATGGTAACAAAAATGGCTGCCAAAATAGACTGAAAATAGGAAAGTGACCATTTGGAGCAAATTTAAGACATTTGACATATAAATTAACATAGAGCACAAGCAAATACCAAAAAGATATTTAAACAGAGGGTGAGAATTATCATGGCACACATTATATTAAAAGATTTTTTGGTATTCGCTTGTGCTGATATCTAATTCTTAAAAAAATCGGTCTGAAAAAGCCTTTATTTTAGCCCAAAATGGCAATTTCTCTATTTTAGGTCTATTTTGGCGGCCATTTTTGTTACAATAGCAACATTAAATTTAAATAAATGCCAGAATTTTACACTTGAACCATTCTTCTTATAAACCAATAGGATGAAATCGATGAAAAGCAACTTTCAGTTTTTGGCTCTAGAGGGGGCCAAATTAGCCCCTTAATGCACATACCCCTTTATATTTCATGTTTTTATGGTGTCTTTACCTGGAGATACATATATAATTATGTTACAACCTGACCTAAAATCTGAACTGTGATGGTGTGTGCAGGAGGGGGGTGGGGAAGGGCAATCAAGACGTTGCTTGTCTGGTATTGACCAGATTTGGGATTGTCGCGTCTGAAATATTCGGAATCATTCGTGAAGATTTGTGATGATGGGTTTAAGTTCGTA
The DNA here is from genome assembly GCA_964019695.1 of Loripinus fragilis. Classification (NCBI taxonomy): domain Eukaryota; kingdom Metazoa; phylum Mollusca; class Bivalvia; order Lucinida; family Lucinidae; genus Loripinus; species Loripinus fragilis. Next base: position 37,916,528 of record OZ026527.1, read on the forward strand.
TCTCTGCTCTCCAAATCGTATCTAATCACGCCTTATCGTAAATGGGCACAAAAAATGTTTGCGCAACAAAACCATTCTAGCGAACTACAGTTAGTGTTCGTAAACCATTCGCAACAAATAGTTCTCTATTGTCAAATTTTAAGATTATGTAACAAATTTTCGAAATTTTTGTTCAGAATTTGCTCGAATTTTTCAAATTTACTCTATTCGCAAGGCTTCGTCGAACGGATTCGCTTATGTGTGAGGAGGTCTTTAAGACGCATTCCACCTTCACGTTATCCTCGCAAGGGGTGTTGCAGTATAGAAAGAAAGAAAAGAAAGGACCCAGTATCATTGGGTCTGAGCAATTACACAGAATGCAAAGAGGTAAAATATAAAGATTTCAACCTGTGATTGTATAAAATTGGCAAATCCATGTTTATTGTATCAATCAATATGTGTAGGGAAATCCATCAGAATGAAAGGGTTATTATAACAAGGAATATTCTTATCAGAATTAGAATTTACGAAACTGAGTCTGCTGTTTTTTGTTTGTTTGTGTTTTTTGTTGTTGATGTTGTTGTTGTTTTTGTTTTTGTTTTTATTTTGTTGTTGTTGTTGTTGTTGTTGTTTTTTTGTTTTTGTTTTTTTTGGGGGTGGGGTAAATTAAAAATTATTTTTGTAGATTTTCTCTATTATGTTACTGAAAGATTTGTTTTGTATTTCCAGGTTATTTTAATACATGTATGATTATTTCACCAGATTTTACCACACCACTCTACAACATGAGCTTCCCCACATCTTCACCCCTGCTGGTCAGAGAGACTGATAATCACCGATAGTATCTTATCTCTGCTCTGCATATTCTACTTGTCGGTCATTAGGATATTATGCAATCCAAAATGTGTCTTTAAATCGGCAAAAGAGTCGCGAGAAAATCTGACTTTGTTTGAGCCGATCCACGACAAAATATACTTTATAGTGGGGCGGATATGTAACAATTTTGAGAAGAATCGTGCATTTTATGATAAAAGCATGAAACTTGGTACATGGCTAGTTGATAACAAAACAAAAAAAATAAGGGTCAGTGCCACGCCGAAAATGCCCTCTTATGGCCGCCATCTTGTTTTTCCAAAATGGCCGCCTTTTTTCAACTTATTCATTATAATCTCATTATTTAATTGCAAACATCATGTTTTCTTCAGTTAATTTTACTTAAATAGCCATCAGTTATATCTCAATACCTTTAAATCATCTTTCAATTTTAAAAAAATCAGGATTGAGGCTGTATTTTTCAAGATGGCCGCCACTTTTGTAACTAAAAAGTGCAGTTATATTATAAAACTTTACAAAGTTATAAATTTGTTGCAAATTACTTCTAGCAAGTAGAAATAGTCCCATTAAACAAGTTACTAACTTATCAGCATGGCTTTATTGTTGTGTATTGTTCAAATATAGTATCAAAGATGGCTACCAATGGGCAAATCATAACATACTATCTGCTTTCATTTGGTACTGGAAGAATGTAGCTTGAATTTATGCAAACGATTTTAAAGAATAACTTTATTTAATGGCTTTGAATAAAGAAGAGAGCATCCAACATACCATCCAAGACGGCTGTCAGAGTAGAAATGTTATATGGACACCATTAATAAGGTGGTCGCCATCTTGGTTTTTCCAAAATATGCAGTCTATTTTAAATTGCATTATTTTAAGCTCATACATTTGCAAGCCAATTTGTTGTCTTCATTTATTTCCACTTATTTTGCAGTCAATTATACTAATTTGCCTCAAAATTGTCATTTAGGCTTAGAAAACACAAGATTTAGGGCATAGTCTCAAGGTGGCTGTCACATTTTGCATCAAAAGGTAGCTCAGTGGCTAAATGGTAGAGTGCTTGGCTCGAGACCGAGGGGCCACGGGTTTGAGCCTCACCGACGATGTGTGTTGTGGTCCTTGAACAAGACACAGTAATCCTAGCTTAGTACTGGTTCAACCCAGGAAGACCCTTCCCTGTTTAATTGAAAGATTGTTGATGGGATGTAAAGAATCAATTCAAACAAACAAAAGCACAATTTGCATTGTCAATAGTGGTGGTATACCAACTTGACAAATTATGAATTTCCATGCAAAATCATTATGCAATTAAGTAGAAATAGCTGCACAAACAAGGGACGAACTTATCAGACTTTATTTTTTATTTTAACTTGTTATAACATGGTATTCAAGATGGATTTGTATTTAGTTTTAGAAAAAAAAAAGAAACGTATTTTTACTTTCTATAGGAACATATTTTGAGGTTGTATGAAGTTATGAAAATGAGTTTCAAGAAATTATCATATTTAATGAATTAGGATAGTAAAGGGGACATCCAACCTGTCATCCATGATGGTTGCCAAATTTGGTTTAAGACACTTATACAGATGTTGCTATTATGTGTGTTCTATATGAAATTGATATGATAAAAATGAGATACAAAGAATTTTTGTACCTATAGCAAACTAAAATTGTCCTTTGTAGAATTGCCATTGCATGAAATATTATTTGTTTGCATCAGATTTTAGTGAAAATTCCTATAAAATCTGTAATAGAGATAACAAAGTTTCTTTTTGACCTTTCTCCTTCTCATCAAGTTACCATAGGCTTAAAAGGCTATATGTCTCCTAAAACTGTATACAATTTAAAAAAAATGCACTTAGACCACAACCCTCCGTTTTCACACACATCAACTTTTCAACTTGATCTTGTCAAATGACGTATTTGCTGCAGCCAACCTTATTAGGTTGTGTTGATGATGTAGCTGGCACTATCATATCTACTTGAAAGTAATCAAAGTTTATATTATTCTGAAGTCAATCCAATATATAATGTTGCAGACATCTTAGTTTATAGCCAAAGCTTCCCTCACCATATGCTTGCTAGTGAGTCGGTATTTGATTCCATAATAGTTAAGTCCAAAAACCTCTTCAGTCTAGTTAGTTGAAACCAAAGCTTTTTGTCTCTTTAGGTATGTAGGGTTTTTAAATGATGATGTTATTTTGCTCTGTATTTACAATGATGGTCTTTTACAGCCCAGTGATCTTCAGCTAGGTGCCCCTACCGCATATGCAGTCGAATCCCTGCCCTTGCTGTATCAATTCTTGCTTTTCGTGATTTATTGTTCACTGTGGTTATTCATTGACTAGTTAAACATTCGTCCTATAAATCGTTTTAAGGTAGTAGTGCTGTTGTGGTTCTCATTTTATTATTATTGGTGTAAATGTGGTTTGTATGTACTTTAATATACACGATTGTGAATGATTCTGGTTATGTTAAGGTAGCCTAGTAACTGCCTTCAAGGGGAGAGCTACATCACCACTGTATACTATCTATCTGTATATTTAGTCCACATTTTGATTTTGTAGGAAGAATGTTAGCTCTGATTGTACTAGTTTCTGGTCATTGCTATGATTTTACCTAGTATATAAGCAAAAATGGGAATAACATGTCCTTAATGACGCAGGCCAACAGTCGCTAGGTGAAGAAGCGTTGAAAGAAGCGTGGAAAGAGCATTATGAAGTTACTCGAATTCAAACTCTTTGGAATGCAATAGGCATGCCAGAGTAAAGCACAGTTGAAGGACTAGCCAGCTGATCAGTACAGGAATTATCACAAAACAATTAGCAGGATGCGTTCTGACAAAGCAGACATATCATCAGCAATTGTCATCCAGATTCTATAGACTACATGCATTTGGGAAACTGGCACAGTCGAGGTGTCTGACCTAATCTGCAACATAATCTCGAGTGTTAGTACAGAGGGAAATTGACAGTATGAACATAGGCAAAGGGGGTGTTCTGATCAGAGGCTTGAAGATAATTAAGCAATTAATAAGGGTGTTAGAGTGCATATTGGAGAGACATGTCAGGCAGAGAGTTGAGATTGACGAGATGCAGTGCAGATTTATGTCAGGCCATGGTGGCACTCCAGTTGCGGTCTTCATTTTAAGCCAGCTACAGAAGCTGCTCATGACTTCTAACAAGCCATTCTACGTCAAATTCATCAACATAGAGAAGGACAACAGGTAGCTAGTGTGCATGCTTTAAATCAACAAGTAGTTGGTATGATTGATAAATAGCATGATCAAGGACATGAAAAGCAGGACGATAGTTGGTAATTGTCGCAGTGAGAAGTTTTTTGGTGTTGATGTTCATCGTGGCTCTGTTCTGACTCCACTGCTCTTAATTGTTATGCAAGAGGCTCTAATCACAGAATTCAGAACAGACTTCACATAGTTGCTGTTGTACAAATATGATCCAGTGATCAAGGCTGAGTCCATGGAGGAATTGCTAGTGAAATTGGATGCATGGAAGTATTGGAAGGAGAAGGCTCTTCATGTGAACATAATAATATGAAGTCATATACAATTAAAGTCGTCTCTTGTGCTAAAGTGCACCAAATGCCTGTGGCACAACACTACTTAATGATGGAAGATGGAGGTGATAGCACCTGATAATTACTTGAGGTAGGAAATCTGTAACCATATGGACATTCTCTACGCTAGAAACATCCTCGAGCTGCCTGCAGTCATACATTGCAAATGCACATGGCAGAAACACCGTAAACTTCTCAACCTTATGATCATCTGCTACCCTTGACTCGAGACAGGTAGTAATAAACATGCATTCATTGTTTTGTTTTTGTTGAGTGTATATTTCCAATACGTCCTTGATTATGAACAGTTCACTAGCATTATACATCCTAGCTTGTGATGTCGAAAACGCCTAATAGCAAAAATGTATAGATTTATTTAGAAAGGACAGCAAAAATCACCAATAAATAGGATTTTACAATTCGGCGGCCATCTTTGATGCCATGCTTGAATTAACAGTTGAGAAAATTTCAAAATTACATATTATATATAAGAAACGAACACTCATTGCTACTAAAGCAAATTTCACTCATACAAATCTCAATGATATATTAATGTATAAAATACCAAAAACCATAAAATCATTCTTCTTTGGCAGCCATCTTGGATACCATATTGTATCAAAGCTCTCTTATAAATTGTTCACAAATAACAAAGTCACATTTTGAGCCTTTCTATGCTTGGAACAACTTGAATTTGATGCAATAATCTGAATTAAGTTCATTTTATGATGTTTTCATAAAGCAAGCTTGATGTAACATATAAAAATGGCGGCCATCTTATAAAATGACGGCCATCTTGGATAATATGCCAATCTACATGTGATTTCAGATAATTACAAATGTTCTATTATTAAAATTCACACTTACACAAGCTTTAAATACAAGTTTATTGCGAAATGATACCAAACGTAACAGGCATTACATGAAAATAGATCGCCATTTTGAAATTCAAGATGGCGGCCGTCAAGGTGCATTTCTGGCTTGGCACTGACCCTCAGAAATTTTGATAATTACTAATCTGGCCATGTACCAAGTTGCATGCTTTTATCATAAAGTGCACGATTTTTTCACATATCTGCCCCACTATTAGGCCTATGTGCTCAGCAAAGGCCCAACAAACTACAGACATCCATCCTGCTCTCTGGAAGGCGACCAAAAACCCTAAATTGTCTGTCTTAGCGTACCAAGGCCGTCGTCAACGGTCCAGCAGGTGCTACGAACACTTTTCTGTTCAAGTTTGGTATCTGCTATGCCGTTTTTCGCTTTGACCTACGTCTGAATGACCAAATTTCTCCAAATCACCAAATCAAAACTTAAAATGATTATCAATAAGCGAAACCAGTGCAGGTGTGAAAACAATGCTATCACTATAATGATATGTTCACAGAATTTATTTGGATCAAGTCGCGAGAAAATCTGACCTCGTAGCATGTAAACAACAAAGGCGCAAACCTGCCTGCACATCCGCACAGTCTGGTCAGCACCTTTATTATTCTCCCTCTGGAAAGTAGAATTGATAAACTTGCTACATGTCGACAAGGAAAGTCAGCAAGGAAAGTTTTGCAGTCAAAATCATAACAAGAAACCTACAACCTTAATTTTCTGCTAAAAAGACGCTAACTACTAGTATATCTTTTTGAAAGCACAATTTCTCGAAGCGCCGCCAGAAGTCAATGCTAAAAGTAAAACGTGCAGGGACATAGGTGAAATAATGTGAAAGAAACATGCAGTGTCTGAAAAAGGTAATGTCCAGCACTCGGTTCCTCAGGCGTCAAGAAATATCTTTCGAGGACTCTTAATAGGAAAGAGAACTTTTTGTTGCGAATGGTTTACAAACACTAACTGTAATTCACTAGAATGGTTTTGTTGTGCAAGCAAATTTTTTGAGCCCATTAACGATAAGGCGCGATTAGATACGATTGGGGATGCGGAGATACGATCTTAAACGCAGCATTGCGGATCTTTGCGAATGACTCCGAATATTTCAGACACGGCAATCCCACATCCGGTCAATACCAGACGAGCAACGTCAATACCCCACCCGCACACACACCACCACAGTACAAGGTTAAGGTCAGGTTTTAACATAATTATATATGTATCTCTAGGTGAAGACAGCATAAAACATGAAATATAAATTTAAAAAATGATCATCAAAATCTGCACCGCCTTGGAACTGTCAGCAAAAGAAATACATGTACAGGGACTTCAACAAGTTTAATGGTACCAACCTCACTCTTAATTCTAATATGGTTCTTATTTCTGCTGAGTAAAAATTTTGTTATACAAAGTTGGGCTAAAAACAGGGCTTTATTCGACACAAGAATGTCCGCTTGTGATGGAGTGGGCATGTAACAGAGCACTTGAAAATCAGCAAGGCATCAGACCCCATTTTACTCATGGGGTGGATGGGGGGTAGTGGTTACGGATAAATAATGCATAATTTAGTACCATGATAATGAGCTTCCACTAGCTAAGGTTTATTGGGGAATGGGACTGATTTAGAGTCCCAACAAAAGACTTGAATTGTCCGGTATCGAGCTTGTGAACCCAGGTCTGCTGGAACTACACCACCTATGCTGAGAGAGGGAGAGACAGACAGACAGACAAATACATGTAGCGACTTAGACAGACAGAGATACAGATAGAGAAATGCAATAGGCACACATAAAAAACATTATCCTCATCTGAGGGTGTTTAACATACGCGAACCCAATCCCCCATCCCTTGTGAAATTGCAACGCCATAGGGTGACCCGGAACCTCTAAAATTCACAAGGCTAGCAAGCGAGCATTCAATGCTTGGCCATTAAATGACATTTCGCTGGCGGGCCGATCATGGCCCGATCACAGCTCTCTCTCCTCATCCACTATTAAGTGGCATATTGGATCAAAAACGTCGTAGGAATGCTTCAATTCGCATCGATTCGCTTTTTGTAGTTACCATACGTATTGATTGGTATGTAAGCGTATACCGTTTGTTTTCCGACCGTTATTAATCGCTTTCACGCGTCAGATTCAAATCGCTTCAATGTGTAGATGCTTGCTACAGTTCGCAAAACATCGCAGCGATGCATCTCTTGATCGTCATCTTTCACTAGATATGCAAATTAGCTGACGACGATATGCAAATTTGCTCACAGCTGCGAACGCTATACGAAGACTTACAATTGACAAATGTAATAAGGCGAATCGTTACAAATAACTGTGACGAATTTTTATTTGTCACAAATTTTAAAAAATGCTTGAAATTTTCCGACGAACAACACTAATTGTAACGATCACAAACGAATACAACCTCATTCATGCGGACATCACAAGCGATTAAAAACGTACATTTACGAATGATAACAAATCGGGCTGAAGTCGTATTCGTCAGTATGCGTATGGTGACGTTGGTTCGTTTTCGTCTATGTGTGAGGAGGCCTTAAAGCCACGGTGTGAAAAGTGTATGGAAAAAGGAATGAATAAAAGATGATAGTGTTATAAAGAGTGTACAAGACGTTAAAACATGGTAAAAACATTGTGTTGAGTTAGAACATGGGGTGGTCAAGCTACAGCACTGCCACGCTGAATTGATCTAACGTTGGCAGTGTTACAACAGAACAAGGTAGATGTCATTCTCACTTTGTCCAGTCGATTCATACTTTGCGCAAGAGTTATGAGATCAGAATCATTTAATACAATATTTCTTAAAGAATATCAACTTTTATGTAGCTTTATCAAAGTTTTAATATATATTCTATGTGATTTAATGTGCATGTTTAGTATTGATTTCTATGTTAATGTCTGATCTTGTACCTGAATAAAATTGAATTGAATTGAGGCGAACCTAATATAAATCAACAAAATACCCCTTGCGCGATTCTAGAATTGTCCGGTACAATTTGGGAATTGGCGGACAAAGTAGGAATTCTCACTTCTCGCAGGTACTATTCCTGAATTGTACCCATTCTCACTTGCGCTGAAAATATATATATATATATATATATATATATATATATATATATATATATATATATATATATATATATATATATATATATATATATATATATATATATATATATATATATATATATATATAGGGTTAGGAAGCTAATTTCTTATGCTTAAATATACAACAGATAGGCTTGATTTCAATGTAGAAAAGCTGTCCTTGGATTAGTGACCAGGTAATGTTCAAGCTGAATGGTTAGCTACAGAGACTAGCTAGAATGGAGAAATTTGCATATGGCAAGTTTAGAGTCTGGGCTCTCAAGATAACGAAAAATAAAGGTGATGGGGGGATGCTGTACTGCGCCTTTGTCTTTTCCACCTTAAATTATTCTCTCTAATCTTAGATATGTTATACATGTTTGCCTATAATGTATACTTGTTATTTCAGCAAGGATTGAACCTTATAGTAGAATAGTCAAATTTGACGTCTTCTCCCAAATTTGATACTTGGTAGTCAATCGCGGCGCTGACGGGTCTTAAGATAAAGTTTACATTGAGCTATTTTGTTTGAGCAGTAATTAGTAGTAATTGACCTGTCAGCTCTTTTTAGATATTCTTTTCATTTTTAACACCAATAAAAGACCCCGCCAATCCTCCCGAATTTTAAAAGTGTCCATAATTTGAAAGTAAGTAAGGGTGCAAAGATCAGGAATCGATACAATCAAGTACCACACCTGACCCAGGATACCAATGGGAAAGTAACAAACTCACAGTAAGACACCACAAACGAGAGCCAAGAGGTCAGCCCTTTGCAAGCAGGTGACCACAAGGCACATATAAACAGACGCGTACAAATGCATAGCAAACACAAGACAGAAAAACATAAAAGATCCACAAAAGAAGTACCGCCTTGGAATGGCCAGTAAATATTTTACTGGAGGGCTTAAACTGGTTTAACGCTGCACCAACATCACCCTTAGTTCAGATTGGATCAAGAAACATGGATGTTTGGTTTGCATGAAAGACCTTTAACTTACCGATGCATCATCTCCTAGAACATATAAATCAAGATATTTTCTATCCAGCATTCTAAACGACCATTGTAAAATCTGTTTTACAATAACTTGCATGTCACCTGGTCAAATTTGCTGGACAAAATTTTGGTTGATAAAGACTTTATTTGATTTGGTATCAAAGTAACAACTGACCTGTTTCCTTGGTATGGTCATATCTAATGTGATCAATACCATAAAGTAAGTCTCGCCACTATAACTGATTTCCCCATTTTCAGAGAAGCCAATACCATCAAAAACATTTCTTATACAGTATTACTGGTTGAGCAAGTCATCATAAGTACTAAGTTGATTTGATTGACAGTTTTGTTAATTGCGCAACGAAAGCTAAGCTGAATATAATCTAAAATTAATTTAAAAAACTTAAGCAATTTGTCATCATCTGCATAAGCAACTAGATGCCAGGATACAAATTGATTTGAAGATAGTCTTTTTAAACAATAACCGATTAAAGACAGTTATAATGCATAACATCTGATCACCTCTCAAAACATTTAGTAATCAGTAGGACTATTTTGTGGTAAATGGCTCTAGATACACATACATGTAGATACATGTAATCTAGCCTGTATCATGTAAATGAATATGTTTACCCATGATTTGAACAACTGTAAACTGGTACAAAAATGATTGCTTATAAATAACTGATTAGAATTATATCAATCAAACTTAGATATTACAAAACTCTTCACTCACTTTAATATATAAGCATTTCATGCTCAATTATATATCTTCTGATATATTTGATAAGGTAATATTTGTGAATTTTAACAAATTTTACAGAACATGGAAATGTATCCTTCTAGGTACTGTTACTTGAGGACTATCATTTTCTTTGCTCATGGTTTTAATATCTAAAATTAAGGAAAATCATTTTTGTAGATATAAAAAGTTAAAATAAATACTACTTTGCAACTTTAAATGTCCATGGATAATTAACACGAAATTAATACGAACTGATAAACTCCGTTTCAGATATACATGTATCTTAGTATCAATTTAACACAAGCGATCAGTTTTGAGATGATACAAAATACCCCCTGACGTATAATATAAGAAATTAAACAATATATATACAGTCTTGAAAGCTGTAATATATGTTACATATTGCCATACAAACAACAAAATGATAATGTAGACCAGAGATTTTCATTCTGGTCCTCCTGTAGACGATTTCAAACACTCCAATGCAATAAACAACACAAACATGCGATTATTTTATGTATATACAACACTAGCAGGTATAAGCTCTTTGATTCATGTGAAAGGCGGTACGTCATTTTGTGAAGACATTTGTAATATCAAAATATGGTAGAAAAACATTTCGCAAATTTATGTATGTTATAGTAGTGGTCACTTGATTGAAATACAATGACATTGATCTTATACGCATATTAATGAAGATCTTAAGACACATCTTGAACACATACATGTATTCATGGTGATCTAAAGATACATATCCAATGTTAATGTAAAAACCTATCTCATGGAGATCTTCAGACACATACCCCATGTCTATCTTATGTACCTACCCCACATGAAGGTTTAAGTTCTTTGATAAGGCGGTACGTCATTTTGTGTCGTCACTTGTAATTATCCAAATATGGCAGAAAAAAGCCATTCTGCAAGTTTATGTACGATATAGTAGTGGTCACTCGATTGAAACACACTGACATTGATCTTATACACATATTACATGAAGATCTTAAGACAAATCTTGTACACATACATGTATTCATGGTGATCTAAAGATACATATCCAATGTTAATGTAAAAACATATCCCATGGAGATCTTCAAACACATACCCCATGTCTATTTTATGTACATACCCCACATGAAGATCTTAAGGCACATACTACACGATCGGCACATGCCAACTGGAGATTTTATACACCACATGAAAATCTTAGACACAAACCTCGTGGCGACCTGCGACACATACCACGTGAAGATCATGCACACAAACCCAATAAAGATCTTAATCACAAACTCATGATATTCTCTGTCACATACCCCAAGATATGACACAAGCCGTGGCAATCTTTGACACATAACTTATATCTAACACACATATCAATAAAGATCGAAGACATATACCCTATGCTCATATACTCTATGCTCATATACTCTATGCACACCTCATAGAGAGTTTAACGTGTGTACCACGGAGATCTGTGGCATACCCATTAAGATGTTAGAAACATACATGTTCTGTATGACATTTCAGACACATACCCAAAAATCTCTTAGATCATTCATACCCTTAGTAGATCTTAAGACACATTCGTGTGTACACTCACAATAGAAGGAAAAGTCTATCTTTAAAAACAGATATATGTCCACTGATTTTTTTCTCTCTATAAACTTAAAAAACAGCTTTTAACAGTGTGTAGAAATCACCTTTGATTTCAAAATGAAAAATAGTAAGTGAGTATGATCAGGAAATACCACAATCACAAACTGCAGACAACCCTGTGGCACCGCCAGGAAGAGCCGCTCAACCATCACGAGACACCAGGAAGACAAATTAAGCAAAGCAATCAGCTCTCTCTTCCCCATCAAGATGATTGCAATACTAGAATGGACATAAAGTAACGTACAGCAATACATAGAACAATTACAGACTCCCACAATGGGAATAACAATAAACAAAAAGTCAACAACAACAGAACCACCGCCTTAGAACGGACAGCAGCCTAAGCCAGCGGGGGGCTTAAATGCATTTTACTGGTACCAAATCTTCGCCCTAGATTCTGCTGTTGTTGAAGTACAAGAAATGTTCAGCTCGCATGGAGGCCATCTAACTAATGCAATGTATCATCATGGAAAACACTCTAATCAAATCAACATTCCATGATGAAACAAAGAAAAGGGCTCATGACTCACAGATAGTCAGAGCTAAAGAAAACCTCAAGTTGAGCCACGGTGGGTCCAGCTACAGATAAGCATCAGGCACCAACCCACCGATTAAAGCTTTATGTCAGAGCTGTCATAGAGTCTGAGGCCTGACCCACCGTCGTGCAATTAAAGAGGAAACCATAGCTATAAACCGTGATTGGGTTTAAGACTAGGCATGCAGACTGTCGCATGATATCCAAATTATATCCAACCCTTATATAACGTTTTACTATCTTTTTGAATTGATCACTAAAATTAGGTTTTCCAACAATTCGTTTGAATTTATAGACTAAATCACCATAAAATATAGGTTCTGATATGCCTTGTTGCAGAAGAGTTTTTAACCCAATGTTGTATTTAACAATTAACTCTGAGTGTCTGTAGTAGAATTTAGAAAATGCTTTTCGAATTTTATGATATCTATAACCTTGTTTTAATAATTTAGCAGTTAAAAAAAAGTGAAGTTTGTTTTTATTTTCAATATCCATGATTGATGGGTCGGTAAAATAAAATAAATTTAGCAACCATCCTAGTGACGGGTGGCATTTATAATTGACTTACTGTAGTATTGCACCTCAAATGGAACACAGTTTTTCGTTGTTAAAATTTTACATACAAGTTACTTCACACTGAAAGTTTGCATGCACATAGAAAAAGAAAACCCCTAACTAGATATAAATTTTGGCGGAGAATGATATCAATTTACTGCTGTGATATCTTGAAAAATAAATAACTTAGTTTCTATAAGCATGAAAATACCCTTTTAGTACTCATTTTTGTACTGTCGGTGCAATACACCTGGGATAGATGTATACTAGGACAAAAAAGAAACGCCGCATATTAAGATTAAAAATATTTCGTGTTAAATGAGAGTTACAAAATTTCATATGCTATCTATGTTTCGCTACTATTCCTGCCACACATTATTACGATTGTTTTATTGGGATCAGTCAACCCAAACCAGTGTACTGGCTGTCTTTTTATTTTCAGATTTTTCACGTGCACATTCATTTTATTTAGATTTACACATGTAATAACTACTGAAATCACTTGTCTAATATCCAATTTTCTTGAAAACATTTTAAAAATCTAAAATTAAAAGTTACACATTGCTAATTTACGATGCCAAAACGGTCACATGTTGAACGCTAAAAAGGCGATTGGAATGTTACAAGCTAACGTGATGCCATCGGTGATAGCCCAACAATTTCGATGACATGCAATGATGATTGAACGTCTTAGGAAACGTTTCTAACAAATTGGAACAAGTCAGACCGTGCGCATTCATGACGCCATCGCCTAAAGACGCGACGTTAAGATCGGTAAAAACGTAGGTTTAAACTGATGAATCAGTTTTGTCCGGAGACGATGATAGCTAGGACAACCCTAGGAACTCATAATCCAAGAATCAGCGCTCAAACTGTGACACATATTTGCGAGAGATTGGTGAAAAACCCCCATATACAATTTATGTATTATATGCGGCGTTTCTTTTTTGGCCTAGAATACCAGTATTTGCTTGTCTATAAAATGTCAATAAGAGATTACAGCAGACGATTATCTTGTTGAAGGCATCAATTTTTTTGCAGCTTACATTTGCATTCCAAGCTGCTTTTATAGGTTTACGAATGATGGCCTTTCTTTTGGGTCACCATTTTTGTGACACGGTTGGAAATAACTAGAACATTATTGACTAGGCTGATAAACGGTAACGCAAGTCAATATATAGCTATATTTAAAACCACTGAAGCATTGTTATAAATTGTTTTATGTTAGTATATACATGGCTTTATATTCAACTGAAAGTCATTGATCCGTTTCGCCCAAGGTACTAGAGGGGAATATTATTTGGCCTATAACATTAAGAATGTTAAAATGCCATCCTATCACAACTTTTATGAAAACGCATGCAAACTTCAAAAACATATTTTGATTAGGGTTTTTTTTTTGGTTTAAATATATATTTCCAATTAAATTTAAAATTCGTATTTTAAATTTAATAATATTGCCAAAAAACAGTGTTCCATTTGAAGGGCTATACTACAGTAGTTTGCAATCTGCATGGTAGCAACGGCTAATTGGTAGAGCGTGAAGGTTAAACAGAGATAGTCCTTCCTGTGAAAATACCTGCATGTATATTGCCCCATGGTGTCACAGCACTAAAATGACCCACCCAGCTCATCGCCATCTCCGCTTGCGGAGATAGCGGAGATGGCGATGAGCTGGATTTGTCATTTAATTGATCGTCAATTTCGTTTGAAATAACTTCTGTTCTTTCAGTCAGTAGACGACAGCCCACTTTAGTTAAGTGGGTCAGGCCTCAGACTCTATGACGGCTCTGACGTAAAGCTTTAATCGGTGGGTTGGTGCCTGATGCTTATCTGTAGCTGGACCCACCGTGGCTCAACTTGAGGTTTTCTTTAGCTCTGACTATCTGTGGGTCGTGAGTCCTTTTCTTTGTTTCATCATGATGTGTAAATTTGATTAGAATGTTTCTCCATGATGATACATTGCATTAGTTAGATGGCCTCCGTGCGAGCTGAACATTTCTTGTACTTCAACAACAGCAGAATCTAGGGCGAAGATTTGGTACCAGTAAAATGCATTTAAGCCCCCCCCCCCCCCCGGTGGCTTAGGCTGCTGTCCGTTCTAAGGCGGTGGTTCTGTTGTTGTTGACTTTTTTGTGTATTGTTACTCCCATTGTGGGAGTCTGTAATTGTTCTATGTTCTGTTGTACGTTGCTTTGTGTCCGTTCTAGTATTGCAATCATCTTGATGGGGAAGAGTGAGCTGGTTGCTTTGCTTAATTTGTCTTCCTGGTGTCTCGTGATGGTTGAGCGGCTCTTCCTGGCGGTGCCACAGGGTTGTCTGCGGTTTGTGATTGTGGTATTTCCTGATCATACTCACTTACTAATTTTGGAAGATGGCAAGCTTTTTGAAAAGCTTATAATTGTTATGGAAAAGTGTTCATGAGAAAACTTACCCTGAGGACCAAATAATACCGATCTCCCTATATTGGTGATTATATTCATCTGGAGCTCTGTGTCATATAATAAAGCCCAGATAAATTGTTTTTGGCAATAATGAAGATCGTGATCTAGCACAGGATGGTCAAAAATACCTCGTTTTCGATACAGTCGCTGAGTCCATGGCAGCTATTCATAGTTCCCACTCAACCAATAGTTACTTCCCTTTGGAAAAATGGTCAGCCATGTTGTAGGTCAAAAATCAATAGACCACATAGTGAAAAAAAAGAAAATCTTCTTTTTTTACTTAGCAAGACTATTTTTTCATGTTCAACCAAACATGTTTATTTTTTAATTCCATTTTTGCATTAAATCATTGCAACTGTCACGACACAAGAATGTGGAGGATTTTTGAAAAATAGTTATTTCTATTTTTTGCCTATTTGTCTTATTGATTTTTGACCATCAAGATGGCTGACCTATGTTTCAAAGGGAAGTAACTATCGGTTGAGTGGGAACTATCAATTGGACAGACTGGTTAATCTCAGCAACAGCGACTAGCTAGAATGTCATATTTTTCTTGAGGCAAGTTTGGCTATCATACATGTCAGAAAACGAATAACTGAGGCGCCGACCAGACTGTGCGGATGCGCAGCTGGCCTGTGCATGTGTTGTTCGCCATGCAACCAAATTAGGCCTTGAGATTAAAAAACTTTTTATGCTCAACTCAACTGAGCATGAAATTTCTGCTCATAAAATCTAATGCTGAAAAACAAATCCTTTTCTTGCTCTCAAACTCTCGGGTGTTATATTCATCATGCTAATAAATGTTAAAAATGCCAACAATTGTTGGCATTTTTAACATTTATTAGCGTGAAAAATTTCATGCTCTATAGAGTTGAGCATGAAAAAATATAACCTCACAGTCAGGTTTTCTCGCCCATATCGGGATAATAATTTATTCAGCATGACAATGGCCCATTGTTCCTTTATTGCTCAGTCACGGGCTACTATGGGGAGTCGATCTCACTATTGTTCTCTGAAAGGAAGGCGCATGCGCTGTCAAAAGGTGGGAAAATATTTGAACAAATTCTGCGCTCTACGACGAATCGAAAAAAGGTAAATAAATGTAATTTTGGTCTTTGTGTATTTTATCATTTTCTCCAAGTTTAAAGATTATGCAAGCATTTAGAGCTGTATTGAAAGATGTTCGTTTGTTGATGGAATGGTTTCTCAGAGATACAGTGCTGTGTTGTCGAACAAACAATAGACGAAGTTGAGCAAGAACATGGGGTACGCTGATCTATCTATCTATCTATCTATCTATCTATCTATCTATCTATCTATCTATCTATCTATCTATCTATCTATCTATCTATCTATCTATCTATCTATCTATCTATCTATCTATATATCTATCTATCTATCTATCTATCTATCTATATATATATTTATCTGTCTGTCTGTCTGTCTGTCTGTCTGTCTGTCTGTCTGTCTATCCGTCCGTCAGTTCGTTCATCCGTCCGTCCCGTAAGTACGTTTGTCCACGTCTGTCCGTCTGTCTACCTGTTTGTCCGTCTGATTTCTGCTGTTCTGCATGAATGCTTTGCTTGCCGCCTGCCTGACCAAATACATGAATCTACCAGTCGCTTTTATACAGGATATTCTTATGTTCAAGGCAGTTAGTTAACCATTATAAGTATAGCGTCCTTTTTAGGGGATATAAGCAAACAGTAAAGGCCCAGATCAAACGCCGCTGAATATGGCATCTGACCAGGGTCTCCAGTGATTGCTTAGAGAATGTCTATTAAAATTTGAATAAAAAATGAATAATACCACCCAACAACACTTAAAAACGAAAATGGACTGATCCAATTGATAAGATGTGGAAACTCCAGTGGGCTTAGCTCTGCCCCCTTGGAAATTTTTCATGATTTTGTCATCTGCTTATTCGAAAAAAAAATCTTTCAGGAATACCATCTGAGTGTCAACAGATTGGATACAGATCATGCCTGACGTTTTGTCGGGCCTGATCTGGGTTCAATCTTTTTGTCAAAGTTATCAGCGTTAAAGAGTGAAATGGGCAGAAGTTATGAGATATTCCGCTTACAACGTATTGCGTACGGACGGACGGACGGACAAACCAAAAAGTATATGCGCCTTTTAAATATACATCATGGTGTTTACCGTATTTTACTTAATAAGCGCCCCATGCTCATAGCCTTTTCAAGATGCTAATCCCTCTTTTGAAAACATTGTAGATCCTGATAAGCTGGCTTCTAATGAAGCCAGCTGATCAGGACCTACACTGTTTTTTCATCCATACTAAGAAACCAAATCGATTATAATAGACTATAATAATGCACTGTCACTGGTACAGTAGTATATTGTAGGCAATTCATAAAGAACATAATATAAAGTCCTGTGACCTTCTATGAGCATTTGCGCTAATAAGTCGAAATTGGAATGCGGAACTTTTTTTGCGTTTGTTCGTTTGTTTTAATGCCTATACGTCCCGGTCAACTTTTTCGGTCATGTCAGGGCGTTTCCTGGGTTGAACCAGTACTTAGCAGAGAATAAACTGATAAAGTGTCTTGCTCGATCCACCACGGTTCCTATCCTTCTTTGTTAGTCACATTTTTCAGCTGCTAATTGCGTTTAAATGCCATCTGCTATATCGTCTGCTAGTCCATTTAAAACGTCCCTTTAGCATTTAGAACCAGTCTGATCTGCGTCCACACTGTTTTCTGTATGCCGAAACTAGTCCTAGACGTAAGCATTTACATGCAACAGACGACCTCAGCTGACGATATTTTCAAATGCATTTTTCCTTGCATGCGAAAGAGAATTTGTTAAAATATGTGTTTATTTCCAGATGAACAATGTGCGGAGAATCACCCTTGTCAGTTTTGTGCGTAACCGCTGGTTAAGTAAAAGGACATTTTCTAATAAGCATCCAGTTTCAAAAAAGAGGAGCTCAAATTTACCGTATTTATTTTAATGGCCAGCATTTTATCAATAGTTCGGATTTGAACAAGTCAGTTTGGCATCCCGATAAGCAATGTAGTGTCGAAATAGGAAAAGTGACGACCCTGATCAGACTGCTCTTTCAAGAGTTGTCGGATCTGGGTATATGCTGTTTGCCAATATGGCCAAGCCTCTCTTCGGGCAATTTTACTTTAGTTCTGATTCGACAAAATTGGGTCCGAATTTGTGAACCAAGTACCCCTAAATGGGTACTTTGGCCTGATGGAATGGCGGATAATGCATAATGCGGCATTTCATCAAGGTCCGCACTGTTTGCTAAGACAAAACCGATCTTCGGAGAAAGAATTACATTATTTTTTTAAATTATAATCTGTGACCCCTCAATTTATACAATGGACCATCCTGACTTTATTGCATGGAAAATTCCACTGGCCCAAAAAGTCGATTTTCTGCTTTTTTCTACAAAAACAGCCAACTAAATAATAATTTTATTACATACATAATTAAGCGGTGTCATTTTACTCATTAGTTATTCAGATTTTAGATATCTACAAGAGCCTCGTATACAAAATTATGGATATCTATAGTTTAATAGTTATCCGTCATTTGCTTTACATATAGTATTTGAAGTATTTCGGGTATCGTGTATTCGCATAATTTTAGCTGTTTACAGTTATGGATATTAATAAATAATATTTTATTATTAATATCCATTACTTGGGCACGTATTATTCAATTTATTGATATTTTAATTGGCTTTATTGATAAATTAGTAGTTTAGTTTTTGATATCAGTAGTTTGAAATCGATACCCTAGTTAATAAATATGTATTACCCATTAATGGATATCAATAACTTGAATTACAGATATCTAGTTTATATTTCCTGATATCAAGTCATTTTATTGATATCTTTGATTGTGTCATAGAATAATGTATATAAACATATCTTGGTAATTCTCTGAATTCAGTTTATGGGATCTATAAATTGAATTTCAGATACACAGATATGCAAATGTCGGTTATCAATATACTTTATCAAAGATATAGGTATCTATTTTTCAAGCATACTTCTTAAATATTGATACCTATTATTTTTTGTTGTCGGTTACCGATTTACTCTATCAAAGATATAGGTATCTATTTTCAAGCATACTTCTTAAATATTGATACCTATTATTTTTTGCTGTCGGTTACCAATATACTCTATCCAAGATATAGGTATCTATTTTTCAAGCATACTCCTTAAATATTGATACCTAATATTTTATTGTTGGCGGTTATCAATATACTCTAGCCAAGATATAGGTATCTATTTTTCAAGCATATTTCTTAAATATTGATACCCATTATTTTATTGTTAGCGATATATCCAGTGAACAATCCTCGCTAACCCAGGCGTGTTGCATTCCGTTTCAGAAACGGAATGCAACACACCTGGCTTACCGAGGATACAATTGGCCTTAAGATAAAAAAAAATAATTTTTGAATATCCATATTTTCAGATATCATAATCTGTTTATGAATATCCAAAACTGTTTTCAAATTATTGTTATCTATTTTAGTTGAAATCTTGATATCACTTTTTCATAATTCTGATAGAAATGGATAATAAATATCATTTGCTATCTATAGATGAAAACATTTTGACATCCATAACTTAGTTAATTTTAACTACACGTAGATATGGATATCATAATAAAATGTTTTATAGTATATTAGATATCTAAAATTTGAATATAAATTGTCAAAATGTACCCCATTGGCACTCAAAATCAGTTATGTATTAGTAAATCGGCGAAAACAACAAACATTGTTTATCTATGTTAATTATTTGAAATCATGTCGCATCCTTTAAGAATATAAGTGTTTTGACTTGAAACATCCATGAAATGAGTCTTGTGGTGTGATTTTGTAACATGCGAATAACAAAGGCGCAGATCAGACTGCGCATATGCATCCATACAGTCTGATCAGCGCCTTTGTTTTTCGCTCCCTGCAAAAAATAATATGAGCCTAATTTGCAAGTAAACTCCGAAGACGGATTTTCTCTCGTCGAATCCAAATGATGGTAAAGACCTCTAGCCTTACTTGATGGCTATGCATGTACCGTTCGGGGAACACACTAATGCTTTGCCTACTAGTGTCGTCTACTGATGACCTTTGCAAACAGTTTGGACCCAGATCAGGCCCGACATGTGGTCGGGCCTGATCTGGGACCAAATTGTTTGACACTCTGAAAGTATTCCTGAAAGGTTTTTTTGATGATTTTGAAAAAATCAGCAGGCGAAAAAAAAGGCATGCAAAAACCCAGTGGGCAAACAGTTAACGCCTACATGTATCCGATAAGTACCATTATCATATGGGCTGGGCCATGGCATTCTGGCCTCCTCTTGTTTGAAACTGGAACAATGCCTTCATAAATCAAAGGTCCAAGGCACAAACCTGGTCTCTGTGCCTTTGCTTTTCGAATTTAACGAATAAAGCGTTTCATATTACGCGACTCAATTATTTCTTTACTTATTTTGGTTACGCACGAAACTGATTGTCAGGAGTGTTCAGACCCCAGCTGTCCTGCGCAGAAGTCCAGAAAGATTGGTAAGTTGTAGTTTCCAAATCTACAAATATTAATGCCTAAAACATTTGGCTTTCTTTCACCAACATATGAAGAAAAACGGGTAGGTAGATCTGAAAGTATTTATGTTTCAATATTTTTTTTTTATTTGATGAAAGGTCAAAAGATTCACCCAGTGTGAGTGGGTAACTTAGGAATCAAGCTTTCTTCATGTGAACATCGAATACTGTGATCAGACTGAGCTGATGCATAGGCTTATCCACAGGAGCTTGAAGTTCGATCCTTCACATTTATAGCCTTAAAACCAAAAGCTCACAATGTCATTACGTAATGACATTGTGAGCTTTTGGTTTTGAGGCTATAGGGGTGATTTAAGGATCGAACTTCAAGCTCCTGTGGCTTATCTAAGTCTTCTCTTGACGCATAGCCACACTGTTGGTTTTCTCGTGGCCTGGCCCCGATGTTATAAACTTTTTCATGCTCAACTCAACTGAGCACGAAATTTCTACTACTCATAAAAAGTAAAATATCGACAAATGAAGAAGTTTCTTGCTTTAAGTATATCATGTGTTGTATTTATCATGCTTATAAATGTTAAAATGCCAACAATTATTGGCATTTTAACATTTATGAGCAGGATAAATTTCGTGCTCAGTTGAGTTGAGCATGAAAACAGTTGTATAGCCTCATGACTAGTTTCCACAATCACAGATTTAGCCTAACCTTGATGCCAAGAGGGAAAGACACAGAAACATATTTCAACAAACAAATTACAAATACATCTAAATGGTTGATGCTTTACCTTCCAGTCAACAGTTTTTCAGTCATGTCTGGACGAGTTCATGTCTTCATTGGCTTAACCAGTACCGTACGTAGAGGATAAGCAATAGTTATACCATGGCTTGTCCACCTGTACGTGAGGATAATCTACGAGCTTTAGTGGTACATGGTATAACTATTTTATACCACCTACATCAGTGTAGACCTTGCCCATCACAACCTATTTCGTGCTAAAGTTGGTAAAGTGGTATAAAGTATCTTGCTCAAGGACACAACGCAGTGCCTCCGGTGAGTCTCGAACTAGCGATCCTTCGACCACCAGTCCAACGCTCTACCACTGAGCCATCACGCTCCTCAATTCAATTTGAGCCTTGCCATGGGATTTCCAACCATGTGGTATGTGCGACCAGCAAAACTTCAGACCTGCCTGCGCATACGCGCAGTCTGATCAGAGCCTTTGCTAGTCCCTTGAATATTCTATGAATATTAAGCTATTGAATGAACATCGTTTAGAGTTTCTAAGCTTAAAGGGTGCTGCACAGGCTTGTCAGAGTCTACATTTGTCAAAACGCCACATTGTTGGAAATCACATGCCACGGCTCAAATGTTTGTTTTATTTTTTCAGATGTGTGATCAACATTTTACAGCTATTTCAAAGAGAAATTCAAACTTGGCAAGCAGACCGAGCTATCCGATGGGCCACAGACCAATGGAAGACTAGACTTGTACAAAGTGGCAGAACCTAAAGGTGTTTAGGTATGTTCAATTTAGTTATCAAGCCTCTTTTGAACACTCACTCTCAAACTCAACAGTCCATACCCAGAATTTTTATTAGGTCACCATGTTCATGTATTGGGAGGGAGAGAGGGAGGTGGCACTATACAATAATTGACAACGAAGGCATTGCACACAATGTAAGGTCTCACTCCTAGAGTTAGTCACGTTTTGGGGAAGAGCATTAAAGACTGCTTGCTGAGGTAGCTAATTCGGCATACTGGTAACTTTAAGACTAACACTTTGTATACTGAATATTACAGAAGATTCTATGTCGCCTGATCCGGGTCCAAACTGGTTGCAAAGCTTATCAGCAGACGATACCAGTAGGCAAAGAGTAAGCAAAAAGTTAAAGAAGTAAAGTAAACTGATGCTTTGATATACATTTTGCTTTTTTTTCAGGCATGGTCGGCAATTTGAATTTCTACAGAAAATATCGCATGTTGTATTTGATTGACGACTGTTAATGATGGATCATAGACAGAAGTTTAGACTCGCAATGTACCCGAAGATTTGGGTGGTTGAGGTATGTTTAGGGTTAGCAATGTCTCTTAGCCCTTTTTATTCTGGATACCAGTAAACAGGTACTTTGGCAAACAGTGAAGAACCAGATGAAATGTCGCATAAAGCGGCATTTCATCAGGGTCTGCATTGTTTGCTGAGATAAAAGCAATCTTCAGGGACAGAAATATATTATTTTATAGAAATTTTGATCGGCAACACCACGAAATACTAAATGGACAATGTTATATTTTCAGTATCAATATGTATAGAAAAATTCATCAGAATGAAAAGGCTTAAATATTTAAGGTTGAAATGAACAGAACAAGTCCTGGCTCTGAGGTTATAAAACTTTTTATGCCAACTCTGTTGAGCACGAACTTTATTGTTGGCATTTTAACATTTATAAGCATGGTTAAAATAACATCTGAGAGACTTAAGCAAAAAAATTCTTCATATGTCAGTATTTTAGTTTTCATGAGCAATTGGCATTTCGTGCTCAGCTGAGTTGAGCATGGAAAACGTTTTATAACCTCAGGGTCAGATTTCTTTCTGACAGACTACAAATCTTGTTTCTGGTTAGCCTCCAGTACTCATTTATGAGCGAAAGGGACAGAACTGTAAAATTATTGACAAGATGTTAGGTCTACCTGATGTGACCAATTCTGACCGAGGTGGAACAGTTGGTAGTAGGTAAACATCATAGTATGGCTCATACATCAACAATGGCAATCTCCCTATACTATGGCACTTAGTATTTATAAAATATTTTTTAATATATAGCCACTAAAAGTAAGTATGGGTGCAAAGATCAGGAATCGATACGATCAAGTACCACACCTGACCCAGGATACCAATGGGAAAGTGACAAACTCATAATAGAAACCACAAACGAGAGCCAAGAGGTCAGCCATTTCCCAGCAGGTGACCACAAAGCGCATATAAAGTAAGACATTGCACACACAATCAACGATTGAAACAAAATCACAATTTAAGGCCAAGACGACCATGAGTATACAACGTTTAATTAAGGATTGAAATTCATATTTTAAGCTTGCACTTGGTGATAAAAAACATTAGCTATTTTAATGTCTGTGAAGCCCAAAGGGCTTCTCGGAAACATTAAAATAAATATAAATTTCAACACTTATATTTACATTCTATATTATCAATCACATTTACTTAATTATCTTCCACCCAACCCCGTCAGTTATCCGTATAAAATGAAATATTGCATTTATAACGGAGGTGTTGGAACAGCCAGGGTGCGGAACATCGTGGCGATACGTGAATGACGTCACACAAATGTCGATTAATAGGGAATATTTACTTTTTTGAGGTGAATACCAAAAAGTTTTCATCGAGTGAGTTGAAAACATCAGAATTTTCATGAGTGCGCAGCACGAATGAAAATTTCGATGTTTTCAACTCACGAGATGAAATATATTTGGTATTTACTAAAAAGAGTAAATTTTCTTTTTATTTTATACTTTTTTTAGAAGATTTACAGTTAATCAATTTGTTAACTATAGACATCAGGACTGACAGATAAAAAGAAATTTATTCAGCGTCAAAGTGCGAAACAAGTGACGTCATAAGCGACGTCATAATTTGTTGATGACGTTGCGTAGCATAGGTTACATGCATTGCCTCACTGACTCAAAGCGGGAGGTGTTGAAAATTCAAAATCGAAAAATTTCAGCAAATCTGAATTATTTAGGTACCAAAATGTTCCTCGTGTTCTAACTAAGAAAATGACTACCCACACTTGATGTTTTTGTTCATAAATAAGAAAGTTATAGGCGTTTGAACTTTCGATGTGAGCTGCATTAAGTGAATGGAAAAGTCAGAGGTGATCCAAAAAACGCTACAGTGATAATATAGGCTGATATTGATTGATATCATATCATTTCACTAGTGATCGATAGCACTTTTGTTTGTTTTTGATATGCATTGATTTCACTGCTAAGTATAAAATAAACAAGGAACGTTATTGGCTGACGTTGACGTTAGTCCGCATAGAGGCGCGGTCTAGATCACATGACATTTCGATGTTTTGCATCGAGAAATGCAAGCAGCCAGAAATGTTGGTTTCATCTATGGCAACTATACTAAGTATGTAAATATTATAATATGATTGCACAAAGTCAGTACAGGACAACTGTTTGTAAACTCGCCATATAATATACAAAAAGCAAGCTCTGTTTTTATACATACTTTGATTTACATTTCAGCTAAACTTGTGTTACAAACCATTTCAACATGTTTTTTCAGACTATAAGGTCGACAATGTGGGTTTCTAGAGAAGCGTCAAACTTCAGTGCCGAGAGAGTATATGCAGATTGAACTCAATACTTACAATGTGCCTGGAGATGGAACCCGAATCCGTGTGTTTAGATTTAGTAACCACACCTCCTTTGAACATTCACAGTCAAAACAAATGTACAATAAACAAGTAAGTGGTACAAAATTTTGATCGTAAAAGTGTAAATATTTTCTTACTCATCCGTTGTAACATATGTTTTTGGTGCTCAAAAGAATCGTCTCATTGATGAGACGATTCTTTTTGAGTACCCACTACATATGTTTTTGTTGAGAAAAAAGAAAATTATTTGTCTTTTGTTACGCACTCTTAACTAAAAGATAAGTGAGTATGATATGGAAACGCCACAATCACAAACTACATGCCAACTCGAGAGACACAGAACACTAACGGCCACATAACAGCCAGTAGACAATTAATAGAAAGCAACCAGCTCTCTCTTCCTCCTGAGCAAACCCAGATTTCTTACTGACTCTAAATCAGTCTAAAGTCTTTTGTTTCAGCTTAGACTTCACCATATTCATGTACTCAGTTACATTTTACCCTTTTTGACAAATCTACCAATCAACAGGTACTTTGGCAAACTGTAAAGACCCAGCTGAAATGTCACTAAAGGCTGCATTTCATCAGGGTCTTCGGTGTTTGCTGAGATCAAACAATCTTCATGGCAAGATATACACCATTTTATGGAAATTTTGACTGGCAACGCTTTAAAACGCAAAATGGAATATCCCATACTTAATCTTTGTATACATTTGGGTAAATTCATCAGAATGATTTTCTCTAATTTACATTTCAGAGATTTCTTTGTTACAATCCCATATAAATGTTGTTTTTATTTATTGTTGGTTTCAGGCATGTGATGGACAATTTGAATTTATACAGAAAACTTGATGTCACATTTTGTATTTGACGACTGCTAATGATGGATCATAGACAGAAGTTAAGACTCACAATGTACCCAAAAATTTTGGAGGTTTAGGTATGTTTATGGTTTCATTCTGGACACCAGTAAACAGGTACTTTGGCAAACAGTGAAGAGCCAGATGAAATGCCACATAAGGCATAATTTCATCAGGGTCTGCACTGTTTTGCTAAGATAAAAACAATTTTCAGGGACAGAAATATATTATTTCATAGAAATTTTGACCCCTTAAAATCCAAAATAGACAATGCCATACTTTTTGTATCAATATATATGGAAAAATTCATTAGAATTTAAAGGCTTAAACATTTTAGTTGGAATGAACAAGTCCAGATTTCTGACAGATTACAAATCAGTTTTTAGATATTTATTTCTGTTAGCCTCCAAACTCATTTATGAGAGAAAGGGGTAGAACTGTACAATTATTGACACGATGTGAGGTCTACCTGATGTCACCAATTCTGACCGAGGTAAAACAGTTGGTTCTAGGTCAACATCATAGTATGGCTAATACCTCAACAATGGAAATCTCTCTGTACAATTGCTCTTAGTATTTATAAAATAATTTTAATTTATAACCACTAAAGTTAGACGTTGTTCATACAATCCAGGATTGAAACAAAATCACACTTAAAGGCAAAGACGACCATGAGAATACAACTTCTAACTAAAGTTGATGGCATAAAGCCAGTACAGGACAACTCTCTGTTAACTCGAAAAGATACAAAAAGCTAGCTCTGTTTTTATACTTACTTTGATTTACATTTCAGCTAAACCTTTGTTACAAACCATTTAAATATGTTTTCAGACTATGAGATTGACAATTCGAGTTTCTAGAGAAACGGTCAAACTTCAATGCCGAGAGATTATATGCAGAATGAACTCAAGACGTTCAATCTACCTGGAGAAGGAAGCTGAATCGGTATGTTTTGATTTAGTAATTTCACATCCTTTGAACATTCACAGTCAAAATTTACAGTGCAAAAAGTGAGAATGAACAGGTAATGCCACAATCACACACTGCAGGGCAACCCCTGGCACCGTGAGGAAGAGACACAGAACATTAACAGCCACATAACAGCAAGTAGACAGTTAATAGAAAGTAATCAGCCCTGATTTCTTACCGACCTAAAACCCAGATTTCTTACTGACTCCACATCAATCTTTAGGTCTTCGTTTTAGCATAGACTTCACCATATTCAAGTACTCAGTTACATTTTAAACTTTTTGACAAATTAAACCCTTTTCATTCTGGATGGATCTGCCTGTCAACAGATAATTTGGCAAACCGTGAAGACCCAGATGAAATGCCACTTAAGGCGGCATTTCATCTGGGTCTGCAGTGTTTGCTGAGATAAAACAATCTTTAGGGACGTGTATACACCATTTTGTAGAAAATTTGACTGGGAACCTTTTAAAACACAAAATGGACTATCCCATACTTAGTGTATTGATATACATGTTTTTGGAAAAATCAATCAGAATGAAAAGTATTACAAAGTTGTGGGCACAAAGTAAACTATTAAATAATAATAAGAATAAGAAAAGCAATGAGCTAGAAAAAAATATGCCAAAAAGAGTAAAAATGACCAGATAATACCAGAATTACAGATCATAGCATATCTACGTATGTATAAGATATGGGAACAGAGCTTAACTAGAAACCTGCATATACAAGTATGAGGAAACAGAAACAGAGACAAAGCATTATGTAACAAGTCGAGGACCAATCATGCATTAAGCTAAAAAATATAAGCTTACCACCATCATCTATAAATATCAAAATGGGCAATGAGATTTCCAACAATGTTGTATGTGTGACCTGCAAAGGCTCAGACCAGCCTGCGCGTACGCGCAGTCTGATCAGAGATTTTACTGGTCGCTTGAATATTCTATGACTATTGAGCTACTGACTGAACATAATTTGGAGTTTCTAAGCTTAAAAGAAGACTGCACAGGCTTGTCTCAGTCTACACTTGTCAAAATGCCGTGGCTCATTAATAGAGGACTGGCACTCACGGTCTCAGATTTACTTGAAATTATTTCTTTGTCGTACAGAAAACCCAAAATCACCAAAAATAAAGTTACAAACAATGGTTGCTATGGAACCGTGTTTGGTCTTCAATCCATGAAGTTATGAAAAATTTTAATTTTAACTTTAAAGTTATTGCACTTATTCCAGTAACATTCTGTATCCAAATCATTTTAAGTCAAATTTTAATAACGCATCAG
Source organism: Loripinus fragilis (assembly GCA_964019695.1). Taxonomy (NCBI): domain Eukaryota; kingdom Metazoa; phylum Mollusca; class Bivalvia; order Lucinida; family Lucinidae; genus Loripinus; species Loripinus fragilis. The sequence goes on from OZ026527.1 coordinate 37,944,892, forward strand.
CTGATATTCTTGATGTATGTAGCTAACATGAAAGCAACATTTACAAACTGAATACATGTATTATTCAGCTATTCTGTCACTGTATCGCCACGTGGTATGCACTCTCCCGGTCTCTTGTAAAGCTAACGGAGATAGGAACCAGTTTGGGTCGTGCTTAGACAGTGACCCAATAGTATAATAATACTCATTTTATAGCACATTGTTTTGTTTTAGTATGATAATCTAACTAAAATATGGTTGGGGGAGCGCAGTGGCTCTGTGGTAAAGTGCTTGACTCGAAACCGAGGGGCCGCAGGTTCGAGCCTCACCGGCGTCACTGAGCAAGACACATTTATCCTAGCTTAGTACTGGTTCAACCCAGGAAGACCCGTCCCTGTTTAACTGAAAGATTTTTGATGGGACGTAAAGAATCAGATCACACAATACATTATGGTTGGTCCTGTCCTTCCCTGTTAAGCAAACAAATTGTTGACCCATTTAAGGCGAATGGAATGTCCCAGTCTTAACAATTGGACAAGTCTTTTTATCGTTTAAAGGGTTGTTGGGTGGTATTTTTCATTTTTATTTAAATTTTAACATAACATTCTGTAAGCAAACAATGGAGAACCTTGTCAGATGCCACGTTCTGTGGCGTCTGATCTGGTTTTGAACTGTTTGCCTGAGTCCCCATAAAAAAGATGAGATTCGTATATGGGCTAAAAAGCCACATTTAGCCCTCTGCCTTCTAGTATCATCTGCTGATAACCTTTGCAACCTTCGAGCCAGATCAGGACCAACAAAACCTCTGGACTTAACTGACTCCAAACTTTTTGACAAATTGATAGTTTTCCTGAAAGAACTTTATAGAACATGATATAGAACAAAAAAACAGACAATGAAAAATCATGAATAAATACCCAGCATGCAAAGAGAAAAGGCCAAAAAGACACTTTACATCAACCCTTTGAAGACTGGTAACCCCTTTTGAAGACTGGTAACCCCTAAGTGGCTACTATGCCAAATAGCAAAGGCCCAGGTGAAATGCGCATAATGCGCATTTCATTAGGGCCTGCACTGTTTGCTCAGACAAAATCAATCTTCAGAGAAAGAAGTACAATATTAATTTCGAAATTATAACCTGGGGGGAGAGGTCCGGACCCCTGCCCCCCTCCCCTCTCTAGATCGGCCCATGACACTTGGTACATTTCAGGAACACTCGACAAAGCTGAAGATGATAGAAAACACAGCTTCCTAGATTGACAGATTGACTACAAGGAAAGACCACGTACAGGAAAATTGACCTCGTTTTCTTGCATGCGAACAAAGGCACATCCGCAATCTAATATAAAGTGTAGAGTACTAAAATTTTGCATTGATAAAGTTCTACAAAATGCGCAGAAGCACAGGATGGTCTGCACCTTAATTGTTCGAATGCAATTAAGGCAGGATTCTCGTGTCGTCGAGGTCTAATTAACTAAAATAAATTTTCAAGGCAATTATGTTTGAACTATAACACATGAAAATGGCCATTTGATTACTTAATGAACCGTACCAGTGAAATATCCTGAATACCAGGATTTTGGGGATCTTTTTTAAAATTTACAAATATGTACTCAGCATAAACGATAACAGGATGTACATAACTGCATTCTGGTCAGAGGCTGTTTATTGGTTTGAGATATCAAATGGTTATTTTCCTGTGTCATAGATCAAATATAATGTGTGCGGTGTTGTTCATTTCTTTCGACCCTTAACAGCTGACACAAGACGACGTATCGATGTCGTAACAACGTCCTAACGTTGTGTCGACGTCGATGAGTTGCCAGTTCAACGCCATGTCCCAAGGTTATAAAACTTTTTCATGCTCAACTCAGCTGAGCACGAAATTTATCCTGCTCATAAATGTTAAAATGCCAACAATCGTTGGCATTTTAACATTTATTAGCATGATAAATAGAACATCTGAGACTTAAACCAAGAAACTTCTTATTTGTCGGTGTTCTAGTTTTATGAGCAGTTTAAATTTCGTGCTTAGTTGAGTTGAACATGAAAAAAGTTACCTCGGGTGTCTACTGTGAAATGCACTAGTAAATTGAAATCATTAACCAATCTATCGCGTCACATCAAAGCAAAGTCGCATCAACGTCGATGTGCAGTCTCGTCAGAGTCTGCCTTGCTCATAGATAAGAAGTGAGCAGTGAAGGCTAAGGCGATACAGTGCACAAATTCAGTCTCTTTCAGAATCTTCCCTGCTCGCAAACAATCAATAAGGAGCACAAGTGGACAGTGAAGTTTCAGATGAGACTGTGCACAAGTGCAGTCTCGTCAGAATCTTCCCTGCTCACATACACAAAAATTATGGTCCTAATTAACCAGTGAAGGCTCAGGGAGACTCCGATTCTTCCCTGCTCATACTTTTACAACAGTTGGAGGATGAGTGACCAGCGAAATCTCAAGGAGACTGTGCAAAAGTGCATTCACGCCAGAATCTTCACTGCTTACGTATTTTCACAAAAATAGCAGATGAGTAATCCTCGAAGGCTCAGGGAGACTGTGCAAAAGTGTTTCGTCAGAATCTTCCATGCTCTCTCACACAAAAATGGAGGATGAGTGACCAGCGAAGGCTCAGGGAGACTGCACAAGTGCAGTCTTTTCAAAATCTTCCTTGCTCACATACAAAATGAAGGATGAGGGACCACCGAAGGTTCATTGGAGACTGTGCCTAAGTACAGACTCGTCAAAATCTTCCTTGCTCACACACACAAAAATGAAGGATAAGTGACCAGCGAAGGCTCAGAGAAGATTGCACTTGGAGACTGCACAAGTGCAGTCTTGTGAAAATCATCCTTGCTCAAACACACAATAAACGGAGGCTGAGTGACCAACGAAGGTTCAAGGTAGACTGTTCCTCAGTGCAGTCTTGTAAGAATCTTCCTTGCTCACACACATAAAATGGAGGATGAGTGACCAAGGAAGGTTCAAGGTAGACTGTGCAAAAGTGGAGTCTCGTCAGAATCTTCCCTGCTCACACAAACACAAAAACGAAGGCTGAGTGTTTACTGAAGGTTCAGGGGAGACTGTGCCTAAGTGCAGTCTTGTCAAAATCTTCCTTCCTTACACATACTATAAATGGAGGATGACTGACAAGGCAAGGTTCAGGGGAGACTGTTCCTAAATGCAGTCTTGTCAAAATCTTCCTTGCTCACACACAAAATGAAGGATGAGTGACATAGGAAGGTTCAGGGGAGACAGTGCTCAAGTGCAGTCTCGTCAGAATCTTCCCTGTTCATATACACAATAAATGGAGGATGAGTGACCAGCAAAGGCTCAGAGGAGACTGTGCCCAAGTGCAGTCTCGTCAGAATCATTTCTGCTTACACGCAATAAATCGAGGATGAGTGACCAACAAGGGTTCAGGGGAGATTGTGCTCAAGTACACTCTCATCAAAATCTTCCCTGCTCACATACACAAAAATGGAGGATGCGTGACCAGGCAAGGTTCAGGGGAGACTATGCACAAGTACACGCTCATCAAAATCTTCCCTGCTCATACACAAAAATGGAGGATGAGTGACCAGGGAAGGTTCAGGGGAGACTGTGCACAAGTGCAGTCTCGTCAGAATTTTTCCTGCTTTTATATGCAAGAAATAGAGGATGGGTGACCAACAAAGGTTCAGGAGAGACTGTCTACAAGTGCAGTCTCGTCAGAATCTCTCCTGCTCACACACACAATAAATAGAGCATGGGTGACCAACAAATTTTCAGGGGAGACAGGGGTGCCAAAGTACAGCCTTGTCAAAATCTTCCCTGCTCATATAAACACAAAATTGGAGGATGAGTGACCAGCGAAGGTTCAGAGGAGACTGTTCACAAGTGCAGTCTCGTCAGAATCTTCCCTGTTCACATACACAATTAACGGAGGATGAGTGACCAGCGAAGGTTAAGGGGAGACTGTCTACAAGTGCAGTCTCGTAAGAATCTACCCTGCTCACACACACGATAAATATAGGATGGGTGACCAACAAATGTTCAGGGGAGACTGTGCCAAAGTACAGCCTCGTCAAAACCTTCCCTGCTCACATACACAATAAATGGAGGATGAGTGACCAGCGAAGGTCCAGAGGAGATTGTTCACAGTTGCAGTCTCGCTTGAATCTTCCCTGTTCACATACATAATAAATGGAGGATGAGTGACCAGCGAAGGTTCAGAGGAGACTGTGCACAAGTACAGTCTCGTCAAAATCTTCCCTGCTCACACAAACAATTAATCGAGGATGAGTGACCAACGAAGGTCAGGGAAGACTTGCACAAGTGCAGTCTCGTCGGAATCTTTCCTGCTCACACACGAAATAAATGAAGGATGAGAGACCAACGAAGGTTCAGGGGAGACTTGCACAAGTGCAGTCTCGTCGGAATCTACCCTGCTCACACACGAAATAAAGGGAGGATGAGTGACCAACGAAGGTTCAGGGGAGACTGTGCACAAGTGCAGTCTTGTCAAAATCTTCCCTGCTCTCACACGCAATAAAGGGAGGATGAGTGACCAACGAAGGTTTAGGGGAGGCTTGCACAAGTGCAGTCTCGTCAGAATCTTCCCTGCTCACATACAAAATAAAGGGAGGATGAGTGACCAACGAAGGTTCAGGGGACACTTGCACAAGTGCAGTCTCGTCAGAATCTTCCCTGCTCACATGCCCACAATGGAGAATAAATGACCAACGAAGGCTCAGAGAAGACTGTGCACAAGTGTAGTCTTGTCCGAATCTTCCCTGCTCACACACACAAAATGAAGGATGAGTGACCAGCGAAGGTTCAGAAGAGACTGTGCCCAAGTGCAGTCTCGTCAGAATCTTCCCTGCTCACACACACAAAATGAAGGATGAGTGACCAGCTAAGGTTCAGGGGAGACTGTGCACAAGTGCAGTCTCGTCAGAATCTTCCCTGCTCACACACACAAAATGAAGGATGAGTGACCAGCCAAGGTTTAGGGGAGACTGTGCACAAGTGCAGTCTCGTCAAAATCTTCCCTGGTCACACAAAAAATAAAGGATGAGTGACCAACGAATGTTCAGGGGAGACTGTGGACAAGTGCAGTCTCGTCAAAATCTTCCCTGCTCACATACACAATAAATGGAGGATGAGTGACCAGCGAAGGTTCAGGGGAGACTGTGCACAAGTGCAGTCTCGTCAGAATCTTCCCTGCTCACATACACAATAAATGGAGGGTGAGTGACCAACGAAGGTTCAGGGGAGCCTGTGCACAAGTGCAGTCTCGTCAGAATCTTCCCTGCTCACACACACAATAAATGGAGGGTGAGTGGCCAGCAAGGGCTCAGAGGAGACTGTGCCCAAGTGTAGTCTTGTCAAAATATTTGCTCACACACACAAAAATGACGGATGATAGACCAAGGAAGGTTCAGGACAGATTGTGCCTAAGTGCAGTCTCGTCAAAATCTTCCTTGCTCACACACACACACACACACACAATAAATGCAGGATGAATGACCCGCAAAGGTTCAAGGGAGACTGTGCCCAAGTACAGTCTCGTATAAATCTTCCCTGCTCAAACACACAATAAATAGAGCATGAGTGACCAACGAAGGTTCAGGGGCGACTGTGCACAAGCAAAGTCTCGTCAGAATCTTCCCTGCTCACAAATGCAAAAATGGACGATGTTCAGAGGAGGCTGTGCACAAGCAAAGTATTGGCAGAATAGTCCCTGCTCACACACACAAAAATGAATGATATGAGACCAGCGATGGGTCAGAGGAGACTGTGCCTCAGTGTAGTTTCGTCAAAAACTTCCCTGCTCGCACACACAAAAATGAAGGATGAGAGACCAGCGAAGGTTCAGAGGAGACTGTGCACAAGCAAAGTCTCGTCAGAAACTTCCCTGGTTACACACACACAAATGGAGGATGAGAGACCAGGGAAGGTTCAGGGCAGATTGTGCCTAAGTGCAGTCTCGTCAGAAACTTCCCTGCTCACACACACAAAAATGAAGGATGAGTGACCAGCGAAGGTTCAGAGGAGACTGTGCCCAAGTGTAGTCTCGTCAGAAACTTCCCTGCTTACACACACACAAATGGAGGATGAGAGACCAGCGAAGGTTCAGGGGAGACTGTGCCCAAGTGTAGTCTCGTCAGAAACTTCCCTGCTCACACACACATAATAAATGGAACATAAATGACCCGCAAAGGTTAAGAGGAGACTATGCACAAGTGTAGTCTCTATAGACACTTCCCTGCTCACACACTCACAAATGAAGGATGAGAGACCAGCGAAGGTTAAGGGGCGACTGTGCACAAGCAAAGTCTCGTCAGAAACTTCCCTGCTCACATACACAATAAATGGAGGATGAGTGACCAGCGAATGTTCAGGGGAGACTGTGCACACGTGCAGTCTCGTCAAAATCTTCCCTGCTCACATACACAATAAATGGAGGATGAGTGACCAGCGAAGTTCAGGGGAGACTGTGCACAAGTGCAGTCTCGTCAGAATCTTCCCTGCTCACATACACAATAAATGGAGGGTGAGTGACCAACGAAGGTTCAGGGGAGCCTGTGCACAAGTGCAGTCTCGTCAGAATCTTCCCTGCTCACACACACAATAAATGGAGGGTGAGTGGCCAGCAAGGGCTCAGAGGAGACTGTGCCCAAGTGTAGTCTTGTCAAAATATTTGCTCACACACACAAAAATGACGGATGATAGACCAAGGAAGGTTCAGGACAGATTGTGCCTAAGTGCAGTCTCGTCAAAATCTTCCTTGCTCACACACACACACACACAATAAATGCAGGATGAATGACCCGCAAAGGTTCAAGGGAGACTGTGCCCAAGTACAGTCTCGTATAAATCTTCCCTGCTCACACACACAATAAATAGAGCATAAGTGACCAACAAAGGTTTGACGGGCGACTGTGCACAAGCAAAGTCTCGCCAGAATCTTCCCTGCTCACATATACAAAAATGGAAGATGAATGACTAGTGAAGATTCAGAGGAGGCTGTGCACAAGCAAAGTCTCGTCAGAATCTTCCCTGCTCACAAATGCAAAAATGGACGATGTTCAGAGGAGGCTGTGCACAAGCAAAGTATTGGCAGAATCTTCCCTGCTCACACACACAAAAATGAATGATATGAGACCAGCGATGGGTCAGAGGAGAATGTGCCTTAGTGTAGTTTCGTCAAAAACTTCCCTGCTCGCACACACAAAAATGAAGGATGAGAGACCAGCGAAGGTTCAGAGGAGACTGTGCACAAGCAAAGTCTCGTCAGAAACTTCCCTGCTTACACACACACAAATGGAGGATGAGAGACCAGGGAAAGTTCAGGGCAGATTGTGCCTAAGTGCAGTCTCGTCAGAAACTTCCCTGCTCACACACAAAAATGAAGGATGAGTGACCAGCGAAGGTTCAGAGGAGACTGTGCCCAAGTGTAGTCTCGTCAGAAGCTTCCCTGCTTACACACACACAAATGGAGGATGAGAGACCAGCGAAGGTTCAGGGGAGACTGTGCCCAAGTGTAGCCTCGTCAGAAACTTCCCTGCTCACACACACATAATAAATGGAACATAAATGACCCGCAAAGGTTAAGAGGAGACTATGCACAAGTGTAGTCTCTATAGACACTTCCCTGCTCACACGCTCACAAATGAAGGATGAGAGACCAGCGAAGGTTAAGGGGCGACTGTGCACAAGCAAAGTCTCGTCAGAAACTTCCCTGCTCACACACACAAAAATGAAAGATGAGAGACCAGCGAAGGTTCAGAGGAGACTGTGCCTAAGTGCAGTCTCGTCAGAAACTTTCCTGCTCACACACACAAAAATGAAAGATGAGAGACCAGCGAAGGTGCAGAGGAGACTGTGCCTAAGTGCAGTCTCGTCAGAAACTTCCCTGCTCACACACACAAAAATGAAAGATGAGAGACCAGCGAAGGTTCAGAGGACAATGTGCACAAGTGTAGTCTCGTCAGAATCTTCCTTGCTCACACACACACACAATAAATTGAGAATGAATGACCCGCAAAGGTTCAGGGGAGACTGTGCCCAAGTACAGTCTCGTCAGAATCTCCCTTTTCAAATACACAATAAATGGAGCATGAGTGACCAACGAAGGTTAAGGGGCGACTGTGCACAAGCAAAGTCTCGTCAGAATCTTCCTGCTCACATATACAAAAATGGAAAATGAATGACTAGCGAAGGTTCAGAGGAGGCTGTGCAAAAGAAAATTCTCGTATGAGTCTTCCCTGCTCATCTTACCTTCTCATATAAAAATCGTGAAAGATGGGTGACCAGCGAAGGCTCAGATGAGACCAAGCACAAGCGCAGTATTGTCAGAATCTTCACTTTTCATATACACACAAAACAATGGAAGAAGGGTAAGAGGAGACTGCACAAGTGCAGTCTCATCAAAATATTTCCTGCTCTCAACACAAAAAATGTAGAATGACTGACCAGTGAAGACTCAGGGGAGACAGTGCACAAGTGTATTCTCGTCAAAGCTTAACCTGCTCTCATATAAAACCAGCGTACTCGTTCCCCCTTTTATACATTATGGAACTTCAAACTCTTATCAATTGGACGAATCAATTTCAAATTTAACAGTTTATGGATATTGCTTTCCAATTTCATTCAAATTTTAAAAACACAATCTGTAAGCAAACAGCGCAAACCCTGATCAGCTCCTGCACTGTTTGCCGATGTCCCATAAACTGGACGCTTGGTTGATATGGGTTAACCATTTTAAGACCAAAGGAATATTCCATAAAGCTACATCCAATAAAGTTAGCATGGTCCAATTGTAGGAGGGGGTCACAGGTTATAATTTTCGAAAATTGATTTGGTATTATTAGCATAGAGCGGAGACTATGATGAAATGCCGCATAAAATGCGGCGTTTCATCTAGGTCTTCACTGTTTGCCAAAGTACCAGTTTTGGGGTAGGGTTAAATGATGACTTTACGCACATTAACCATCAGTACAAAATATTTGCCGTCATTGGCGTCACAACCTTGTTCCCATGGCTTACCTAGTTAACCCTAACTGCAGTTCAAAATCACACGATTAACACCTTTCACTATTTCACACCATTAGCATAGCTATATATAAGACGGGAGTTATACAAGTAATTTTTTTATCAGCGAAAATGATGCGTGTGCACATTGGAAGTTCTCAATAAAGCACTTCGATTAAGCACCACAGCATTTATATTTCATATATATTTTTTTTAAAATAAATGACATCAAGTTTTATACGAAAGAATAAAGATTTCAAATACAAGCATTTTTAAGTTGAGTGAGGGGCAAAACTCAAATTGTCTTCAGACAAGCAGATTTTAAAAGAAAAAAATCTGCTGGCTAAATGCAGGGTTATTGTTAAACAATTACCTATAACTGTTTTTAGGAAAAGAAGTTTGTTTATCGGTAGTGTTCCCAAATTAAGGGGTTGAAAAATGAAGGACTATTGACTTATAAAGCTATGTTAAATTACTCATCCATCACACTTACCTCTTAGATAGCCAAGGGAATAAGATTTTATTGCAATAGTCATGTGGAAAAACCACAACACATCTCATGTGCGTAGAGTTTTTCTTTAACCCTTTACCTCATAGAGACACCTTTTGACACTTTTGCAAACAGAGCAGATCCAGATCAGGCAGCTCTTGTAAGAGCTCCCTGATCAGGATCTACTTTGTTTGCTTATGAAAATGTGATTATATATGACCCTACACTAGTGGACCTGACAAGTAATATCTTTGCTATATGTACAAACTTGAAATGTTATATAATTATTCATAATGTGTGGAGCTTAGCATGAATATTCATGAAGGAAAGTGTTAATACACAACCTAAATATATCACTTCTCACAGAACAGCAAATAAATCTATGGATAAGAAAGGGGTGAAGAAATTAAGAGTTTGTACCAATATAGGGACTTGTCCTTAAAAATAAAGATGGAAACGTAATGCTTTTACAAATCTAAACAGCAGACCCAGTTAGGATCTAAAATCAATAGGAAGCAACTCTAGGATAAAATAGTTTGAATATCCACAAATGCAATCTACGATCACAATGTAAGAGAAGCAACTCCATGATAATACAGTGGGTATATTCACAAATGCAATCTGAGATCACATTGTAAGGGAAGCAACTCTAGGATAAAACAGTTTGTATGTTCACAAATGCAATCTAAGATCACAATGTAAGGGAAGGTACTCCATAATAATACAGTAGGTATATTCACAAATGCAATCATAAAATCACAATGTAAGGGAAGCAACTCTAGGTTAGATCACAATAAAAGGGAAGCAACTCCTGGTTATTACAGTAGATATATTCACAAATGCAATCTATGATCACAATGTTAGGGACGCAACTCTAGGATAACACAGTAGGTATATTCGCAAATGCAATCATACCATCACAATATAAGGGAAGCAACTCCTGATAATTACAGTAGGTATATTCACAAATGCAATCATAAGATAACAATATAAGGGAAGCAACTCATGGTTACACAGTAGGTATATTCACAAATGCAATCTGAGCTCACAATGTAAGGGAAGCAACTCTAGGATAACATAGATTTTAAATTCACAAATGCAATCTGAGATCATGATGTATGGGAATCAACTCCTGGTAATTACGTTAGGTATATTCACAAATGCACTCAATAAGATCACAATATAAGGGAAGCAACTCATGGCTATTACAGTAGGAATATTCACAAATGCAATCATAAGATCACAATATAAGGGAAGCAACTCCTGATAATTATAGTAGGTATATTCACAAATGCAATCATAAGATAACAATACAAGGGAAGCAACTCAAGGTAAAACAGTAGGTAAATTCACAAATGCAATCTGAGATCACAATGTAAGGGAAGCAGCTCCTGGTAATTACACTAGGTATATTCACAAATACAATCTAAGATCACAATGTAAGGGACGCAACTCTAGGATAATACAGTAGGTATATTCACAAATGCAATCATCAGATCACAATGTAAGGGAAACAACTCCTGATAATAACAGTAGGTATATTCACAAATGCAATCATAACATCACTATGTAAGGGACGCAACTCATTGTAATAATATTAGGTATATTCACAAATGCAATCCGAGATTACTATATAAGGGAAGACACTCTAGGATAAAAAATGTGTATATTCAAAAATGCAATCATAAGATCACAATATAAGGGAGGCAACTCCTGGTTATAACAGTAGGTATATTCACAAATGCAATCATAGAACACAATGTAAGGGACGCAACTCATGGTAATAATATTAGGTATATTCACAAACGCAATCCGAGAAAACTAGATAAGGGAAGCAACTCTATAATAAAAAATGTGTATATTCACAAATGCAATCATCAGATCACAATATAAGGGAAACAACTCATGGTAATAACAGTAGGTATGTTCACAAATGCAATCTGAGATCACAATGTAAGGGAAACAACTCTAGCATAAAAATAGTTAATATATTCACAAATGCAATCATGGCATCACAATATAAGGGAAGCAACTCCTGCAAAAAAACAACAGGTATATTCACAAATGCAATCTGAGATCACAATTTAAAGGGAAGCAACTCCTGGTTATTACACTAGGTATATTCACAAATGCAATCCGAGATCACTATATAAGGGAAGCAACTCTAGGATGAAAAATGTGTATATTCACAAATGCAATCATAAGATCACAATATATGGGAAGCAACTCATTGCTAATTCAGTAGGTAAATTCACAAATGCAATCATGAGATCACAATATAAGGGAAGCAACTCATGGTAATAACAGTAGGTATATTCACAAATGCAATCTGAGATCACAATGTAAGGGACGCAACTCTAGGATAAAAATAATTTGTATATTCACAAATGCAATCATAAGATCACAATGTAAGGGAAACAACTCATGGTAATAACAGTAGGTATATTCACAAATGCAATCATAACATTACAATGTAAGGGACGCAACTCATGGTAATAATATTAGGTATATTCACAAATGCAATCCGAGATCACTATATAAGGGAAGAAACTCTAGGATAAAAAATGTGTATATTCACAAATGCAATCATAAGATCACAATATAAGGGAAGCAACTCCTGGTTATAACAGTAGGTATATTCACAAATGCAATCATCAGATCACAATATAAGGGAAGCAACTCCTGGTTATTACTCTAGGTATATTCACAAATACAATCTGAGATCACAATGTAAGGGAAGCAAATCCTGGTAATAACAGTAGGTATATTCACAAATGCAATCATAAGATCACAATGTAAGGGACGCAACTCCTGGTTAAAACAGTAGGTATATTCACAAATGCAATTATAAGATCACAATGAAAGGGACGCAACTCATGATAATAACAGTAGTTATATTCACAAATGCAATCATAACATCACAATGTAAGGGACGCAACTCATGGTAATAATATAAGGTATATTCACAAATGCAATCCGAGATCACTATGTAAGGGAAGCAACTCTAGGATAAAAAATGTGTATATTCACAAATGCAATCATAAGATCACAATATATGGGAAGCAACTCATTGCTAATTCAGTAGGTACATTCACAAATGCAATCTGAGGTCACACTGTAAGGAAAGCAACTCTAGCATAAAAATAGTTAATATATTCACAAATGCAATCATGAGATCACAATATAAGGGAAGCAACTCATGGTAATAACAGTAGGTATATTCACAAATGCAATCTGAGATCACAATGTAAGGGACGCAACTCTAGGATAAAAATAATTTGTATATTCACAAATGCAATCATAAGATCACAATATAAGGGAAGCAACTGGTAATTACAGTATGTATATTCTCAAATGCAATCATAAGATCACAATATATGGGAAGCAACTGGTAATAGCAGTAGGTATATTCACAAATGCAATCATAAGCTAAAAACAGAGCCACCAGAGTTAGACTGGCTACAAGTTTATGATATGACCCATTGATGTAAAATTGTTTTAAGGACTGGAGCCAGTCTATCTACGCACCATAGGCAATCATAATGCCAAATATGAACACCCTAGGTCAACAAACACAAGAGGAGTCCCCACTTTAAGCCGTCGACGTTATGTGACCTTGACCCTAAACTCCAGGGTCATACTTTTAATTTGAAACCTTTATTATATTCTTAACACCATGTGCAATCAGTGTGCTAAATACGCACACCACCCATCAAAAATGAAAGAGGAGGTCACGTTACGAGTTGTAAGACAGATTTTGAGAATATTTTACCCAGACCATGGATCCCAAGGTCATATACATATTTCTGATACACAATAGGAATCATTGTGCTGAATGTGAACACTTGAGGTGAAACAATGAAAGAGGAGTTTGCTTTATCAAATGACATTGCGTCTGAGAGTAAATTAACGCCATGCAATACAATCGATAAACCATATTCGGGAAACGTTATGACGTCCATTACAACGTTGCGCATATAATGACAAGAATTATAACGTTTTTACACCAGAAATGAGATTTCAAAGTAATTATGTCATATGATAAATAGAATCTAACATTCGTGCTCTTGTATTATTGAATTTATTAAACTCGTTGCGAAAAAAGGAGATAAAATGCTCGACAAGCCCGTATTTTATCTCTTTTCCCCAACTCTTTGAATTAATTCAATAAAACATGAGAACTCGTGTAATATCCTCTATTTATTATGAGCTGTAGACAGGTTTTAAATCTTAAAGCGTTAATCGCAACAAAAGTCGTCTGCTTTTCTCGTCTGCTGAAATCATAAGAGGTCTCAATGGCAAACAGTGTTAAATATGAGCAGTCTGTTCTGGGTCCACACTTTTTGCTGGTATACTTAAATTCGCCAGTAATGTTAGGCAATTATTTGCAGCAGACAACTTCAGCAGTATATATTTTCAGATGCTTTTTTGCGCTTTAAGTCTATGTGACCTTGACCTTTAACTCCAAGCTCTTATCTGTAATCTATATCTTCGTTGTATAAATCTGCATACAATAAGCAATAATTATGCAGCTCGCCGATATGTGTTGTACGACATTGACTCATATGCATGAACGAATATGCGTCTGAGGGTGCTATTCAAAAACACTTAGACGGATGACATGGCACTCACAGACACACGTAACAGATTTTGACAGATTTTAAATCAGTATATTTGATATTGACCTTTGAATCCAATGTCATACTTGTATTGTTAGGCCATCGTTGTAATCTACACACCATTGGCAATATGAAGAGCCACATGCAATAAGGGACAATTTTGGCCCCCCTATGGGACTAAAAATTGTTTTTCACTAATTTCTTCTTATTAGTTTATTAGAACAATAGACCAAGAGTAAAAGTTTGGTATTAATTCGATTTTACCGTTGCTATGGTAACAAAATGGCCACAAAAATAGGCTAATAATGGGAAAGTGACCATTTTGGAGTAAATTTTAGACATATGACAGAGAAATTAACATAGAACACAAACAAATACCAAATATATTTTAACAGATGATGAGAAATATCAAGGCACACAACATATTAAAAGTTTTGTTTGTTTTTGTGTTTTTTTTGTTGTTGTTTTTTTTTTTTGTTGTTTTTTTTTTTTTTTTTTTTCTTTTTTTTTTTTTTTTTTTTTTGGGAGGGGGGTATTTATAGTTGTGCTGATATCTAATTCTTATAAAATTGGTCTACAAAAGCCTTAAATTTTGTCCAAAATGACAATTTCTCTATTTTAATCCTACTTTGTTAGCCATTTTGTTACCATATCAATGGAAAAAGTTAAAAAAAATGCCAGAATTTTACACTTGGGTTATTCTTCTAATAAACTAATCAGAAGAAATTGGTGAAAAACAACTTTCAGATTTTGGCTCCAGATGGGCCAAATTAGCCCCTGAATGCACGTTGTTCTTTTAAACATATTTGCACTTGACCTTTGTTGTTCAAGAATTATGAGCATTTTCACTAACTTAGGACGGAGGGATTGACGAACTCACATAGTGGTTAAAGTGCAGACCCAAAAAGTAGTGCAATTTTGATAGGAGACATCTGGAACTATAAACTGCATGTATATTTACTTCAGTTTTTATTGTATTCAATGTTGGATATCATTTTGAATTTAATTATCCTTCAACTGTTTTTTTCTGAGTATAATAAGTTAACACATGGTTTGCAGTCGATCGAGCCAGGGACCTCAGAATCCCAGCCAGCAAACAATCTTAGGCTGCTATCTGACTACCAGCGAAATGAGTGGAGTTTCGCTGGTGGTCCAATAGAGTCACAGCTTTTTAGTGTTTACTTGGATATTCTAAAGTAAGAAAGAAGGCAAAGATCGGGAACCTATAGAACCAAAGAACACACCTGATACAGGACACCATATGGGCAAGTGACAAAAACACAAGAAAACATCACATACAAAAGAGCCAAGAGGTCAGCCATTTTCCAGCAGGTGACAACAATGCTGCAAGGAACATGCAAGACAATTTGACAGACAAACACGAATTACAAATAACAAAAAGGATCCACAAAAGAAACAGCATCGCCTTGGAAAGGTCAGTAAAACATATTTTACTGGAGGGCTTAAAATGTATGTTCAAGTAAAACGTATTTTACTGGAAGACTTAAAGTGTATGTTCATAATTTTGACCATTTTATTTAAATCCAAAGTAAATATTTCATTATGTACCGATTTAATTTTCACATATCATTTATCCATCTGCTAAGTTAATTACAGCAGTTTTGACGGGGTTTATCTAAACATCTGAGAGCAGCCATTTTACAGCTATTGGCATTTAACAGATACACATAAGCCTCTATTCCGGTCAGCTAAATGACTCATCATAGCACCTTACAGTGGTATTTCATATATTTCTTCATTAATGGATATTCAATTTTAATAGCAATCAACTGTTAGATCAATGCAAAATAGAATGTTACGACTATCAAAAGAAAAGTTTTTTTTGTTTTCAATGAGTTTCATTTAATTTTTTTCTGTATTTTTGTGCCCAAAATGAAGAAATTGTTACAAAATAGGTCGTCTCCTACAGTGATAATTAGTGCTTTAAGGGTGAAATTTTAGAAATAATTATAAAACATCGGCCAGATATCAAAATTACTCATCAATGTACACACTGCTTAAAATACTACTCAGAAACATTTTTTTGCCATTATCAAGGATTTATAATTTTACAGTGGTAGTGTGTAAGCAGGTGATAGTGCTTCCAGTTTTCTTCTGTAGAGCTCATTGAACTAAAATGGCCAGACACCATATGGGCAAGTGAAAAGTAATTGAACAGAAACTGAACAGAAAGAACTTTACCTTGGAATATAGTTCCCAGGCCACTCCCTGGTGACATAAGAGAACATACATTTGATGAGACAGTAAATACAATGTAGTTAGAGGCGCCAAATCAATATACATGTAATAACACGCTTGGATCTTTAGGCTGGATTTGTGTCCAACCAAATCGTTCATGACATACCAACATAACATGCAATCCGTCAAAGACGAGTTGGCATCACTGTAGCAGTGGAGTGTACAAAATATACTGAGGGACTTTAAAAACGCACCATTTACATTCTCTGTCTCTTCTACATGATTTATTTGAGGATGTTTTCTTCATCATTTTATAACCTCTTGCATAATGGACCATGATTTGCCATGATTTCGATTTGCTCATGCAGTTAATTCTGACGTAATATCGACGTAAATTTTTTTCAGCAATTGTCGTCTGACAAATTCGAATTTGATTCGATTTGAAAACAATCACTTTAAGGTGGTAGCCAGATGTCTTAACAAATGGAAAAACACAAAAGTTTTTAGAAATAGTCGTTTTATTACACTCCCACTCGCAGCGTTTCTTTGCTAACGTCAGTCTTAAATTTTCAAACATCAATAACAGATGGGTGACGTCCGCGCATGTCGCGATACTTTTGTTTTTTATGCAACTAAATGAGGAGAATCTGTTGGCAACAAAACGATTTTGATTATTCCTGATCTTTATGATATAAACGGCCAATTACGTCAAAAATCAATTACGTCATGTAGACGTAATGAACGCTGCCAGAGGCCTAAAACTTCATGATTTGATTTTGTCTTTCCTTTTGCTTTCAAGAACGAACATCGGTTCTAAAACTTTTTTTTTGGTTCATTATTGAAGGTATGGGGACTGTGTAACTTTTTGGATTTGAGTTGTCTCAGAATTATCGTGACGTCACGGCAATCATAAGCCACAGGGTTTCGATTTTCTTATTGAATGCAAGCTAAATGACGGAACTTGTCAATTGGTGGTGCGTTTTTAAAGTCCTTCAGTATAGAATCAAAATCACAGTGTTTAAGTTACAATAAATAAAATTTAATTTAATTTATTATGATGGCATTGCCTATATTTAACTACTGGTAGTCTTTTATCATGCCCGATTCTGTAGTATACACATGATGCATTTGAATTTTGAGATGAATTCAGAACAAAAGTTGTAATGATACAGAATGAAGCTTCATTTTAATCAAGTGGTCGTGACATTTTCCAAATCCATGCGCGGATCCAGAAAGATTTGTCAGAGGGGGTCCAATTTTAACGTGTTTTTAGTTGATGAGGGGGAGGGAGAATCCTAATACCAACATAAGTGGGCCAACATCGGCCCGCCAGCGAAACGCCATTTAAATGGCGTTTCGCTGGCGTGTCGATGATGGCCCAACATTTAATTCTGGCTTGGTAGCTTTGTGATTTGTCAGGGGATCTGGACCAGTATTGCTAAGAAACCCTATATTCTTGTGATTTTTCAGGGGGGTCCGGACCCCCTGTCCTCCCTCTGGATCCGCCCATGAAATCAGACTGTGCAAATGTGTAAATAAATACACGTCTACACAGTCCGATATGTGCCAGCAGAGAACATGTCTAGTGTAATGTATTAGCTCGTGCATGATCAAAAGTGCGACGCTGAAGTGAAAAACCTGTATTAAGGTCCAGCGACCAGGCAGGACTTAATCATCATCATCTTGATGGCGAAGAGAGAGCTGGCTGCTTTGCTTTATATGTCTTCCTGGTGTCTTGTGATTGTTGTGTGGCTCTTCCTCGCGGTGCCACGGGTTTGCCTGCAGTTTGTGATTGTGGTATTTCCTGATCATACTCACTTACTACTTTTAGCAAGCCCCGCCACAGAGATCAGCTATCATATTGAAATTTTGTCTGTGACATGTTCAGCTCATATACTACTCACAATCAAACAACTACGGCGCTGACCAGACTGGCTAATTAAAGAGCCGTGTTCACAAACATTTAATGAGGGATTATTTCTACGCCACTTAAAAAGTGTGAATTTTCACTATAAACATGTTTGACCCCTTATTTCTGATGTAGATCAAGACAAATAGATGTTCGGTTCGCATAAAAGACCCCTTACATCGATGTATCATCTCCTAGTACAAACAGATCGAGAATGAGATAAAACAAAGATAAGGACTCAATGGTATATAAGTAAAAGAACTAAAACAGTTAAGCCCTGGTGTGCCCGACCACAAATACAACATAAGGCCCTAACCCTCTCATCTATATGTTAGTCTTTAAGTCGGAACCGTCACAGAGTGCAATTAAAGAGGAAAACAAAGTTTCCAACCGTGATTGGGTTGACCACCAAGCATGCAGTCTGTTGCAATACAGTGATGTTATAATAGATATTTTTATAATGTGAAATTACTTAATTAAATTGCGCTGAAAGTTCTTAGAGCTTACAATTTTCTTCAATTTATACAACAAGTCGCCATAAAACTGGTCCGACAGGGAGCGCAGTGGCTCAGTGGTAGAGTGCTTGACTCGAGACCGAAGGGCCGCGGGTTCGAGCCTCACCGGCGTCACTGCGTTGTGGTCCTTGAGCAAGACACATTTATCCTAGCTAAGTACTGGTTAAACCCAGGAAGACCCGTCCCTGTTTAACTGAAAGATTGTTGATGGGACGTAAAGAATCAAATCAAACAAACAAACAAAACTGGTCCGTTCACTGGTACAGGGTCAGTCTCCATGTGTGTATGCCGAGCTCGGGTCGTGTAATCTCAGCGTACCATCTTATTTTCTGCAAGCAATCACTGGTATCTGCACATCACCACAAATCTATCATTTGTCTGAGCTTTTTGCAAGGCCAAATAAAAAAATACCTGTTTAGGGTAACCCGAATCTACTTAAATTTACTGGTGAAACCTAGAATTTTTCAGGTTTTCTGGCAAATATATATAATTTTATGCATTTTGAAAGGCGAAATGCCTTTCAAAATGCATAAAATGATATTATTTTCCAGAAAAAAAAAATTAAAAAATTATGTGTGTGCCTCCCCTTCCTAAAATTTTCAGACCCGTTACCCGAAACGCACTTATTTTTTTTTTTTTTATTTGGCCTAAGCTTAACTTGGGTATTACCCGAGGACAACAACGAACATTCATGGTGCAAGTATTCTTCACTTCAAACGCTGAATACAAGGGTAATGAGATATTCTCGTCTAGTTTCCAAGTGCGGATCTAGAGGGGGGACAGGGGGTCCGGACCTCCACCATGGAAAATCACAAGTTATATGGGTTTCTATAGGGAATAAGCAATTGGACCCCGCCCCCCCCCCCCCCTGAAAAAATATGGATCCCCATGGAACCCCCACCGGAACCTTGAAAAATATGATAGTTTTCTTTGAAATGAAACATTTGACTTCTGTAAAATAAGCTGAGGACTAAAAAAAACAACGTCAGAGCTTTTTATCAGATTGACCTGGACCCCCCCCCCCCCCCCCCGACGGAAATTCCTGGATCCGCGCATGAGTTTCTGTACGCAATCATAGGAGAATAAAGAGCCACCCTCACACACATTGTGACACACTAACAAATACAGACACTCCTCTACTAGACCCTTTTCCCGCGCACCAACCAAAAGATAAGAAAAACAAAAATACAGCAGCGGAGCAGCCTCCGAGCTACCTTTTATTTATATTGGATATTCAAAATGGCGGACCAGATTATATTGTTGAGTTTTTTAACATTAATAAGTTTGGTAAGTTGCCTTTGTGGAAAGTCAAACTCTCAATAACTCGTAGTTCCATAGATCGAAGTGCTGCTGAAGTCGTAGTTATTTTGGCATGCATGTGTTTTCATAGTAGTATGAGCTCGAGGTTGTCTTTGTTATGATTTTCATTTATTCTATGTACAAGTATTATTAATTTCCAATCATAATGTGTGCTGCGGTAACACGTCTCACCGAGACGGTTCTTTTATGTTTCAACAGCAAACGTTATGTAAAAAATACACATAACTTCTGACAAAATAGAAAATGAAAATAAATTCAGTTGTTTCGGGGGGAAACTAGAGAAGTTGAATTAACTATCTTTTCCCGTGGACTTTCGGGTTTTAAAATAGTCGACTGTACCATATGAAACAAACCGCGTACCAAACTGATATACTAAGAACCGTTTGCGAAATCTGGTGTTAACAAGCAGAAATTTTCATATGTTATATCAAGTTGGAACTAAAGCAAATTCCGCATTTATTTTTAGATACAGAGTTTGCTGCTTTTTGTTTACGATTCTGAAGTTGTGTTTTTCTCGGTTTTGCAAGTGATGATCTGTTTTTCTCGATTTTAGTGGACGATTTTTCTCGGTTTTCGTTGTTTGTTTTCTCTGGTTTCGTGATTCTTTTTTCTCTGTTTTCGTTCTTTGTTTTTCTCGGGTTTCGTGGTTTGTTTTTTCGGGGTTGGGAGAGCTTCTATGTTATCATAATGGTGCACATGGGTCCTCTTTATCTATTTATATCTAAAGTGAATTTGGCGGATTTGATTTGTATTTTAGCAAAACTTATCTGTGTTCCGGGCATCACTTGTATATCAGGCATTATTGAGTAACTTTTTTTCAAATTATTTTCATGGCATTTACTGTTTTATATGTTTGCCATAACCATCTATTGTATATGTGTTTCGTTGCAAATAAATCATTGACATTGGAAATTAATTACAGATGTTTATTTTGTTCTTTGTTTTTTACCCAACATCCCATATAGACAACAACTTAGTTAAGTGTTACACATTTAAAGATACAATGTTGTTAGATCTAGAATAATAAAATAAATTTAGCGTGCTAATTAACTCTTTCTACTAGTGCCGTCTGCCCATTACCGTTGCACACAGTTTGGACCCAGATCCGGCCCGACAATACATCGGGTCTGATCTGGATCCAAACTGTTTTACACTCTGATGGTATTCTTGAAAGAATTTTCGAAAAAAATGATTTTTCAAAACAAATCAGCAATGAAGAAAAACATACATGTATTATGTTCACCTCCAAGTCAGTAAAATGTCCACCCACACCCACAACGGTCAGCTAGCTTGAGCATCAGCTCAGTCTGATCAGAGTCTTCGCTCTCCGCATGAAGAAAGCGCGGATTCTTATTTACCCACTGAGCGCACAGTGAATCCTTACTCCGACCAGACTGGATCTGAATCTGCGCTCTTGTGTTGGTTTTGTCATAATATGATACGAGAAAAGCTGTCTTCGGGATTTTGCGAACAGCATAGGCGCAGACCAGCCTGCGCATCCGCGCAGACTGGTCAGCGCCTTTGTTATTCGCTTTATGGAAAGTATCATAAGTAAACTTAATACAGGTGAAATTTCATTTTTCTAGCTAGTCACTGTAGCTAGGGAGACTGGTTTGAAACTCGCTTTGTCGGAAACCCCGAAGACAGGCGTTGTCGCGGCGAGGCCAAATTATGCGAGTTGGATATAGACCTTAAAACATTTTTTCATCAATGTGCCATATCATATACTTGTAGCTAGTCTTAATCTGATGGCTCTGTTTTAAAACAGAGCCATCAGAGTTAGACTAGCTGCACGTATACGTATGCTATAACTTATTGATGAAAACTTGTTTAAGGACTGAAGCCAGTCTAAGTAAGCTCTTCATTATTTTCTAGGTTTCCCTGGCGGAAGGTAGCGGTGCTTGCTTCAGGTTCAATGGGACAGGCAGGGTGACATTTCTCGGTAACATCGATATCAGCTCAACGTACGTACACCTACCGTTTAAATCTTTGCATGCTGGGAGTTTATCTTGCTGCGTATCGTCTGCTGTGCGGGTGGATTGGTGGTGTGCTTTCTGCTGCATTATTCAGAGAGATGACCCTGTCATATTTGGTTTGTTGACAGTATGAAATTTGCTTCTGAAATCACTCGATGCAAATTTGGGTGGGGTCGGAGCATTTTATTCTTTCACATTCTTTTTTTCTCGCTACTTCTCTTACGTTTTGCCCCAGTCACACACACACACACACACACACACACACACACACACACACACACACACACACACACACACACACACTTACGGACTCTTGCGGAGAGTTTCGGATCGAACCGCAGTCGTCCGCTGAAAATTAGGGCGGGGCCTAATTCCTTGATGCGTTTGCAAGACACAGCTACCTATAGTTGCGGGAAGTAACGGACCATTGCTGATAAATGCGAATGTCAGCGGATTGATGCGTTCCTCTGAACCGACACAGTGCGGACAGCTACCAATAGATACGGACTGATACGAGTAAATGCGAATAGATACCTTTAGATGCGGAAAGTGCGTATACTTAGTGGATCTGATTGTGACATTTGCAACCGCAGACTTTCCACCCTATCGTTCGTTCATCATTTGTTTTTTTAAACATTATGCCTGGAAAGAATAAGCATTGTTTCTAGAAGGCACGCTCTCAACCTCAAATATCTCAACAGGATGACAACTATTTATCTAGCCATTTCCTACGCCTCAGAGACAGCGGATAAAGACGCAGATGTCATATAATCCAAGAAGATGTCATGCAAATAATATGATGTTCATTTGTAGATTAGATAATATGGTGTATTCCTGTTTCTCCCACTTTTTGATTTTTAGGTAAATTTGGGGTGGGAAGAACAGGCATTGTGGATAAGGTGAAAAGGTGTTAATCCAATATAATATACAAATAAGTCACACGCACGCTGCTATATGACGACGATTTTTGAGCAATATTAGATAAGATTCTTGACAGTTAGGACTTTATCTAAACATGCAAATGCAAACATGTCATATCATAAATAGAATATTGCATTTGCGATCAAAAAATTGTTAAACTATATTCCATTTGTTAATGATAAATGATAACATCCTTGAAAGAACCTTACATATTATCAATTTTCCTCATCTCATACAATAAATGCAATAATACATGAACACTCATGTAAAAAATCTCCATGCTTTTAATCATGGACGTTACATCCCTGTTTTAATCATAGAATATTCAGTCTTTTCTGCAAACACTTTCACCCGATATTCTTTTAGCCTCTATGGCCAGTGTGCCAAAGGCATTCTCAACACATTGTCTGGCACGAGAAAGACGATAGTTGAAGACTCACTCTCCTGTTCCAGATGCGCTGTAGCAAGGGGCGTAATAATCCACCTAAGGGGTCGTAACAATAAGTATCTATCCGCCATTTGCAACTATCCGCAACGATCTGGGTATATTAGGTAAAATATGCCGAATGCGATAAGTAACTTAGCGTTACTAAAGGTAACGACCCGAATGAAACCGTACCAGTTCGCAACTTTAGGTCGACTGCGGAAAGATAGGTTTTGATAGGTTTAGATTCGAATGAGATACGGATAAGATACGAATAATTACGTATTCTTGCCTAGCATTACGCATCATTGCGTTGTTTTCATCCGCAGAACTTTTTTGATGTTTTTCAAAAGAACATCTAGCGATAAGGCGTATATTTTCCCTAGTTGACATGATTACAAACACCAAATTTTCAAATTGCCCTAATGTTTTTGAAATTGGTGTAGTTTGGCAATAACATATGCATAGAAGGCAACAAAATACGTTTCAAAGCGATTCACCATTTACAATACCGTGAAAACGTGCACTTTCTACTCCCACCCCTCATTTTACGTCTTTATACTGGGTGCCGTTTAGGCCAAACTTTGAGTAAATGCATTGCTAGTTTTAAAAAAGTAAAAGTGCAAAAATGTTAAGGATAGGAGTGCTCTTCATTTCCCAAACCTAACTGTATTCCTTCTGCGCATGCGTACGAAATACACCTAAAATTGTGGCATTTGTCATTGGAAAGATGTAAATGGTGTCTTTCAGTTTGTTTTTAGATGCTTTGCCCCCCTAGACCCAAAATGCCCTTTACATATGTTGTAAATGTTAATAGCGACATGTCGTTGTCCAAACGACATCTTGGGTCTAGGGGGGCAAAGCAACTAAAAATAAACTGAAAGACACCAGTTTCATATTTCCAATGACAAACGCCACAATTTCGGGTGTATTTCGTACGCATGCGCAGAAGGAATACGGTAAGGTTTGGGAAATGAAGAGCACTCCTATCCTTAACATTTTAGCACTTTTACTTTTTTAAAACTAGCAATGCATTTACTCAAAATTTAGCTTAAACGGCACCCAGTATAACTACTTAAAAAGAGGGGTGGGAGTAGAAAGTGCACGTTTTCACGGCATTGTAAATGGCGAATCGCTTTGAAACGTATTTTGCTGCCTACTATGCATATTTTACTGCTAAACTACACCAATTTCAAAAACATTAGGGCAATTTGAAAATTTGGTGTTTGTAATTATGTCAACTAGGGAAAATATACGCCTTATCGCTAGATGTTCTTTGGGTGCCGATGGAAAGGGCCTTGCAGTTAGTTGCGGATAAGAAACGAACTGTTGCGTTCTCTACGGATGTGATACGTATCATTACGGAATGAACGGATAGTTGCGGACGGGCTTTACGTATCATCCGCAGAGTCCGTAAGTGTGTGTGTGTGATTGAGGCATTACTGAAATATGGTTGACTGGGACTTTAAGCTATAACCCAATCAATTGATGTCGTCTGCTGTTTTTTTTTCTTTTCATGCGCGATTTCGTGGGCATCATCATTTTAAAAATATGAAAAATAAGTCTAAACAATCTCATGATACGGCAAGATGATATGGACATGTTACTAACTGCCAACCAACTTGTCTACTGGCGTACTTTTCTCAATAGCAACAGCCCACGCCATGTTTGCACACTTTTGTGAACGACCTCAGGATGACATATTTCATGTATACACAGAAAAACAATTGAAGGATATTTGGATTCAGCTACATCTCTAACATTTAATACAATAAAAACTAAACTAATAATGCATGCATTTCATAGTTCCAGATATCTGCAATCAAAATGAATGTTTGATTTAAGTCACGCTGCAATGATAAAAGTACAGTACATGCCCAAATGGTGCAACCCTCTATACTGAAAAATCACAAGCATTCAAAACTGATTGAAACCCATTTTTATCGTTTGTATTCCATAATGGCCTGCTTCAAAATCATTGCTGGCGCTCAGGCAAAGGTACGACACCTAATTTTGTAGTTTTTGTTAGTGTTTTACTTCCAATTTGTTGTCATATTGGCTGGGGTATGCCATAGCTGTGCATTTTTGTTGAGGAAGTTGTCACGTTATTAGGTGCATTAACTAATAAATGGGTGTGAACACTTGTCTGTGGTCAGAATTGGAACATTAGTAATGACCAGGTAAAGGTTGCAGCAAAAAATATGAACGCTAATTTTTTTTGCTTGTGAACTTTGGGTAAAGAGGGTTGGTTACTTTTGGTGTGGTACTGTATCGTTACCCATGACCCGTAAATTTTATTTTGCATTCTGCTGAATTGCATATTAGTAGTTCTATCAGATACGAAAATGCCTTGTACGGAAATTATTTTCTCAACTGTTATATAGTCAAAATAATTCTAATATCCTTCAATTGTTTTTCTGAGTATATTTGACCTCTTGGCTCTCGTTTGTGGTGTCAAACTGTGAGTTTGTCACATTCCCATTGGTATCCTGGGTCAGGTGTGGTACTTGATTGTATCGATTCCTGATCTTTGCACCCTTACTTATTTTAATTGGGGTAGTTGAATTACGAATGATATTATGTTTTATGAGTACCTGTAACTGTCCTGTAGAAAATTAGCTTGAATCATATATTGACCAGTGACCTGTAAACATATGTAGGTCACTGATTTGACATAATAGATATCATTAAAAAGGCTGAATTGAATATTTTACAATTATCTTTTTGCTAGAGCCGTAATATAATTCAGATTATCAGGATTATACATTTTCTTGCTTAACAACAATATGATCAGACAAATTGGTGTCGTATTTAAATATGTATATATGCTCATTGGCCGTATGGCTTATTACATTAACAAGAAATATCTTGAAGAAAAGATATACGACGAAGTGACAGAAGACATGTTTGATATGAGTAACGTGAGAATTTTTAAAGAAATTGAGAAGAAGAAAAAAATGGAGGATGTGTATAAAAGTACTTTGTTATGTCTGAGCTCAGTAAAGCGTTTGGCTTAAGGAACCCATGCTATTTCAAAATATCTGTAGTGATGCTTCTAGGGTACAGGATTGCTCAAGTCAGAACAAAAAATAAACATGCCCTGCGCCCAAATGCTGCATATTCAAATAGCTAGTGTCATACATGCCTGGTGCAAAAAAAAACTAAAACATTAGTAGAATTTAGCTGATCATAACCTTTAAACATTAGTTTAGTTGACCATAACCTACAAATACCGGCAATCTTCCCCATGGAAGAGGTATCGTGCCATACATTATTTTGGTTTAATCCATTGACGAAGATATTTCTTTACATAACCATTTCATGGCATGTACTTTCTTCCATACAGAGATCAAGTCAGCTTTTCACCAACAATGAAATTATAAGACTTCGTCTAATAAACTTA
This sequence comes from Loripinus fragilis, assembly GCA_964019695.1. Lineage (NCBI taxonomy): Eukaryota > Metazoa > Mollusca > Bivalvia > Lucinida > Lucinidae > Loripinus > Loripinus fragilis. Next base: position 37,971,659 of record OZ026527.1, read on the forward strand.
TCTACTTTAATATGAGAAAACGTACTGCATGTGGATATTGGACAGTGTGCTCCTGGGCCCGGAATTACAATGCCTCCTTAAAGTTAAGGTAGACTTAAATTGACGAACTTACTTAAATTTCACGAAAAGTGCATTACAATCATTTTCCCTATCTTAAATGTCTCCTTATCTCGACAAAATACTTAAATATTTAAGGTAGCAGCGAGGCTACCTTAAAGTTAAGATTTAACTTTTTGCGAGTTCGAACCCCGTCACAGTACCATTTTTTTATTATTTTTTTTTTAATTATTTATTGAACCGTGGCATGTGATTTCCAACAATGAGGCATTTTGACATGTGTAGACTAAGACGAGCCTGTGTAGCCGCCTTTTAAGCTTAGACAGTCAAAATGCTGTTTGGGCAGTAGCTAAATATTCATAGAATATTCAAACGACTAGCAAAGGCTCTGATCAAACTGCGCGTATGCGCAGGCTGATCTGAGGCTCTGCTCGTCACACATACCATATTGTTAGGAATCTCATGTAGCGGCTCATTTAAAGATATAATTCACAAGCATTTCCAAACCATTTGGGTTGCTTAATATCACTTTACTAAATTGTGTCGATTCCTGATCTTTGCACCCTTACTTACTTTAATGACAGCAAACAATGCGTACCCTATTGAGTTGATGCATTCAGTGACATCTCGCATATGCGTTTTTGTGTTTGATAATGTACCATTTAATGAACACTTTGTATAAATGTTAAAACTGTTTTCCAATGATGCTTAAAGGACACATGTGAAAATATGATACAATATAAATGAAGAAAAAGACATGAAAGCATTGATGGGATTCGAACCCGCGCATAATGGAAAAATAAATGTATGTTCTACTGCCAGCGACTCTGTCTTCTGAGTTATACAAGATGATATCAAACAGTTTTCAAAACTACACCTGACTGCTGAATATGCCAGCCTACTGTTTTGATTTCAATGTTTACAAACAAGCAAATGTAAACATGGTCATTAGATCTTGGCAGCACTATAGAAGGTTTTAAGGAGCGATATCGTTTCTATACCACCACGATAACGTATATCCACGCGCGGATCCAGGAATTTTTCGTCGGGTTTGGCGGTGGAAGGGGGGGGGGTCCAAGCCCGACTGACTAAAAAAAGCTCTAACGTTGTTTTTCTCTTCTTTTTTCTGTAAGTCCTCAGCTTATTTTGCAGAGGGAGTCCAGTTATCATGGCTTTTTCAAAGAAAACTATCATTAAACTATAACTTTCCCATATTCCATGGAGAAGGGCACTCTAACATTTCCAGGGGTTTCAACTTTTCCCAGGTGGAGGGGGTCCAATTGCATATTTCTATATAAACCTTTAGAATTTGTGATTTTTCAGGGGGCTGGGGTCCGGACCCCTGCCACCTCCTCTGGACCCGCGCGTGGCATCGTTAACTGGGTTCATCGACACATCGTCTTGGCCAAAAGACTTAGCATGACAATCACTCCATTGATGCAAGCTCTGTGCGGCTGTGGTAAACAACGATAGGGTCCTACTGTTTAGTGAATGGAGATACGATTGGGGTATCAAAAAATGCCATGAGTAGGGTAGTGCACCGTGTATCAAAGGCGTTTTGTGCTATAGGATATTGTATATTTCCCAACGTCGGATGTGAAGGGAGTCTCTACATATAAAATACCGAATTACCCACATGCTTTGTCCCACACTGTATTCGACGATCATAAATGAACTGAATTGCTAGAAACACTGTTTTGTATTTAAAAAATGCGTATCGCTGCCTATCAGGTACGATTTTTAGTAATACGGTTGAAGGGTTCACCACATCAAGAAGTCTGCGAGTATTCTATAACAACCCCCCCCCCCCCCCCTGTTAAGCATATGAACAAACTAGAGGATCTGAAGGTCATGTAGCGCTTACCTGATCTCATTGATTAAATTAAGATAGGTCAAGGTCAACTTAGAATTATTATTGAAACATATTTTGTTTTACCATATATGGGAGTGTTTTTTTTTTTCATTTGGAATTATCACGTATGCATTGTAGCGCGGTGTGGCTCAATTGGTGGCGCCTTTAAATTAAAATTAACTAGCTAAGTAAATGATAATCAGCCAATTTCTGGCTTGCCATTGGGAATTTATGTGTCCAAAATGAGTACATGTACGCCATGTAAGTCATTAGTTATGACTCGATAGATGGGTAAACGGGTGCCACTTTGGCAGAGATATTTGTAGCTTATAGCATGGCATCAGTGTTGTACAGCTCAAGTCGGATGAAAATCCCGAATTTACGTAGACCTCGAAGTCTCACAAAGTACTGATATTGCTTGGGAGCACAGTGCCTCAGTGGTAGAGTGCTTGACTCGAGAACGAGGGGCCGCGGATTCGAGCATGTCGAACTTTAACGGACATCTGCTTTTCCAAGCTGACCGTTTGTCGTGTTCCAGGAGGCACCAATTTCACATTACCTGTATTAATTTTATCTCTAAGCGGACGACGGAGTAACCATAGCTACGGGCGTTTTATCCACTAGACTGGTTTTCACAGTTTATTGAAATTATTTAGACTACATTAGAATAGTATGCCAATTAAGGGTTTCTGTTCGTGTGGAACTGGATGGAATACTGACCAGAATGTGCTTCAGCGGCGTATGCTGAACTTTAAAATTAAACAAACGTCAATTTTATTAATGTAATTTTAATACATTTAATAATAAATTTGATTAACGTCGTAAGAAAAAAATCTTTTCTTGCATGCTATTAACCCTTAGTGCTCCAATCGCAACAACAGTCGTCTGCTTTTCTCGTCTGCTGATCATCGATCAGGATATTCAATTTAATTAAGTTTTAGATGAACCTTGTGTGCGTGAACAGTGAAGACCCTGATTAAACGCTGAATTCTATAGCCTCTTGTTTGTTTGATTTGATTCTTTACGTCCCATCAATAATCTTTCAGTTTAATAGGGACGAGTCTTCCTGGGTTGAACAAGTACTAAGCTGGGATAAATGATTCTATAGCCTCTGATCTGGGTCTGTGCTGTTCACCTATGTCCCACAAAAGGGACGCTAAACCTGTTCAAATTAGTCAAAGATATATTTCTCGTGACGTAGTAACTTATAAATAAAATATCTACAATAGACCATGATTAAACGCTGCATTCTGTGGCCTCTTATCTGGGTCTGGATATCTGGTGATATTACTGAAAGTTTGCTTCTTAAACATTTATTTTTAGATAGAAATCAGTATGTGCATGTCATTCACCATCTTGTATTAATTAACACTGGTCAACAGCTTACAATCGACTGCATCGACTGATCTCAGACCCCGCAGGGCGTACATTATGACACGTTTCAGCGACCTGATTTAACATGTACCATATCATGATAAAGGACCCTTACCACCAATGCTTATGACAGTCTTACATTTATTTGGATGTCGTCTGCTTATTCCGTATGTACTCAAATGACTGCTCCTTAGGGAGTTGTCTGATCAGGACCCACACTGTATGCAATATGGGCCACCGGACTAACTTATCAAAGGTGAGCCCAGACCAGACCGCACCTAATGAGGCAATCTGATCTTGGTCCCTAATATCCTCAATAAAGGACACCAGACTTATTTTATCATAGAAGCAAACAAAATGAACCCGGATCAGACTGCTCCTTGTTCGCAATATAATCAACTAGCGTAAAAAGTGCAACGCCAATTTTACAGATGCGACGCGTCAAATAAAGCGATTCCTTTGATAACACGCATTTGTAGCGCAATTAAAGATTTCGTTCATTTTGAGGTAAACGCAGACTATGAAAAACAGTGAAGACCCAGAGGAAATACTACACAAGCGGCATTTCATCAGGATTAACACTGTATTCTACGACAAACTCGATCTTCAGAGTAAGAAATATAATATTTTATGACATCCCTCAATATATGAAATGGACCGTCCGGACTGATTCAAACTTTATGGACCATTCAATTGATCTTAAAAGGTTAAAATCCAACGTTCACATGCTTTATTTATGCTTGTACAAGCTGGTACTGATCGCGCACGCGAAAATGCCCCTCATAAACGCCCATGTTAACGTAAGTGACGTATTCAACGAAGTACTTTGACAGTGAAAACCCAGATGAAATGCCGCATAAGCGGCATTTTATCAGAGTCTGCTCTGTTTTCTATGACAATATCGATCATCAGAGAAAGAGGTATATTATAAACTGTTATCCCACAAGAAATTCAATGGGCCATCCTGACTTTACTGTATGGAATATTGAATTATTTTTAGTAGTTTAAAGCGGTTAAAGATCCAACGTCTACAGGTTTAGTTAATATTTGTAGATATATGTTGTTGCGCTGGCAAATGCCCCTGAAATATAAAACGCTCATGTTGGAACTTATCGCACATGCGTTGATGCACCTGATGAACACCCATGCTAGCGTAACCAAAGCCAGATATTCAATGCAAAGCTGTAAAAAAAAAAACAGATTAAACACTCCAGTGAAAACCGTGTAGATCCAAATCAATCAAACTCATTAAGCTAAAATATTTTAATACATGTACCATACGAGAGCATTAGCCTGCACACGCAGCATTGGCATTATTTTAAAATAATTAGGTTTTTATTTAATTATACTTTTTTTCAAAAATATATATTCAGATACGCCATCTGTTTGGATTCATTTAAAATTCCGTATTTTGTCGCGCCTGATCTGGGTCCATTTGTTTAGGAAAAATAGTCACCAGAAGACACACGCATGCAATAAAAATCCCCTCACGCAGCCACACTCTATGGGGTCCTCTGTTAATCTTTGTTTATTGGTAATACACAATGTATGCCGTACATTCATAATTTATAAGAAATAGAAATACAGGTAATTACCGATTTTAGCCGTATGGATTTTCCCACTCTTATCAGTTATACCAGTCCATTTTTGAACCAAGGGTTGCATGGTGGTATATGTATATTTTTTATTCAGATTTTAATAGAACATTTTATAAGAAACCACGGAGACCCTGATTAGAGGCCACGTTCTGTCGCGTCTGATCTGGGTCTGCAATGTTTGTTTTTTCTATGTCCCTCAACAAGAACAAGTAATGCATACCATCGGTTCCTTTTTAAATAGGCATTTGAAACAATATTTCAAAATCTTTTTCGCCTTTCATTTCAGAAATACCAACACAGTGTCAAAATTTCTCAATCCAGTTCAGTTCGACGCTTTTTCGGGCCTGATCTGGATCCAAACTATTTGTACCTAAATTATCGCCACTAGCAAGTGAAGAATCATAACCAATTTAGGTCAATAGAATTTCCCACTCTTGGCATTAGGGCAAGTCCATTTTGTATTAAGTTGTGTGGTATTTTCATTTTTATTTAAATTTTAATAGAATATTCTTTATGCAAACAGTGCATACCCTGATCAAATGCAACTTTATAGAATAAATAAATAAATAAATTAATCAGGACTTAAGCATTTAAGAGTGCGTACCAAAAAAAATAATTTTCTTATTTCTCAACCAGAGCATATGTTGTGGGTACTCAAAAGAACCGTCTCACTGAGACTGTTCTTTTGAGCACCCAAAGCATATGTTAAAACTGATTGGTAAGATAATATTTACAATTTTACGCTATTTTTTTTTTGTTTATTTAAACCTATGTAAATAAATAGATAAATAAATAAATAAATAAATAAATAAATAAATAAATAAATAAATAAATAAATAAATAAATAAAATAAATAAATAAATAAATAAATAAATAAATAAATAAATAAATAAATAAATAAGCTTAACTTTCAAAACTATAGTGTATGTGTGGTCAATACCTGTTGTTACCTTGGATACAGTTGCTTAAAATAGATTATACCTCCGTAATCGGTGGGAAGCTTGTGAAAAAGAAGTAGGGTTGTACCAGGAAAAATTCAAAAGGCTACATCAAATTTTATTTTAATTGTATGAAAAATATACCAATTTGTTCGCAATTGATCTGAGCATAGTGTCCCGTTTGCACAGAGAAAATAAATTGAATACTTTAATAACTATGACAGAATATCTACCAATGAGCAGATCTAAAAAAGCCTGTTTTACTATATAATTTAATCATTCTTAGGGTTCTATCAAAAACCATCAAAAAGGACGAAGAGTTTGCAAAGGGAAATTCATAAAAATTATATCAGAATAATCGTGAGATATTTAGGTAAAACATTTGTTTGCACAGGAATTCTGCTTTTATAATTTCAAAAGATATAGTATAAAAACTAACACCTTCCATTATAATTCCCTATTACCGCTTCAGCGCATCGCAGATACCTGGATGTCCGTTAAAGTCCCGTATGGTATCACCGGCGTAACTGCGTTGTGTCACTGAGGAAAAACATTTATCCTAGCTAAGTACTAGTTCAACCCAGGAGGCCCCGTCCCTTTATAACTGAAAGATTGTTGATGGGACGTAAACAATCAAATCAAACAAACAAACAAAACTGATATTGTACTGTTTACCTTAACTTTAAACATTCGTATGAGCAAACTGCAACCGAGCCAGCCCGATATTATGGGCGAGCAACCATGGATTGATAAAGGTCCACATTACCTGCCAATCCACATCAACTTAAAATATGCACGCGTGTGATGGTTCAGAAACAAGGATAAAAAACTTAACCCCCACTGCATAGCTGATCATGCATCAATTATGTTAGGATATACGGATGGGATAAGCAACACAGTATCATTGGTTAGCCCATAAATAGTCTACAACGAGCTAGATGCATGTTGACTGCTCCCACAAACACACAAAAACATGATCATCGCGAACGAGTTCGTGTGTACTCCCCCTATCCCCCCCCCGCCGCAGATCACCCCCACCTGCCCTCCCTCCCCGTCTCCTCTAAAATGACGCCTACACTCTTTTATGAAATGGAAAATATTAACACAAGTAATTCTGCGTCGTGTGGAGGGTTTTAATGAACAGGAATAACCTTATTTTGTAGTATTTTTCGAGTCCGCTGATTAATTAACAGGACGCGCGAAACATTTGGGTCGCTTACGGTCATTAAAACTCTATATTTTTCGTATGTCCTCGTAAGCCTTTCCGTCAAATTGACGATTTTAGCCGATGATTTATACTTAAGTTAGGTTCACAAAAACAGTGCATTATAAATGCACATTTAAGATAGAATCTTAACTTTAAGAAATATTGGAGTTAAGTTCGTAAAAGTCTACTTAACTTAAGGAGGCATTGTAATTCCGGGCCCTGGCCAACAACATGTAAACGGTTTTTTTCTACTTTCAGTGCCCACTTCCGGCTAAAGTTCAAGACAGAGTTTGACTCTGGTGTACTTTATTATGCGGAAGGCAATCGCCATCGTGAAAGGGTGTATGACTTCGAAGGGGTTTTCCTACGCGATGGATATCTGCACTACTTTCTCTTCAACCCGGGTTACCATGGAACGGGGTCATCTTTTGGATTTCATGGAAAAAGCAACAAAAAACTAAACGACAATAAATGGCATAAGGTAAGGTTCATTAAACCAGGTCATTTGAAGACAGTTTATTAAATGCAAATATGAAAATGCATTTCGTTTCTCGGATGGCCATGCATGAACGAAAGTCCTAGATTCAGTTTAAAGTTAACAGGACACCCTTCGGTGCTTCTTACATGTATTATAATTATTTCTTAGCATTTGCATGAATTAAATATGCGGGAGCGCAGTGGCTCAGTGGTAGAGTGCTTGACTCAAGACAAAGGGGCCGCATGTAAGAGCCTCACCTGCATCACTGCATTGTGTCATTGAGTAAGAACATACATCCTAGCTTTGGATGTAGCAAATTAGCTTGAATCATATATTGATCAGTGACCTATAAACATATGTAGGTTCCACAGCCAAAACGAGTTAAGTTCACCAATTCGGTCTTTTTTGTGTCCCATCCCCATTTTAGCATGTACGAGTAAACAGTGTATTTTCTAATGCTTTAAGGTTTACAAGTTTAGTTTAGGTTTATGTCTTAACGATCCAGTAAAAAAAGCAATGGAATTGGTCAATAGTCATTCCTTACGACGTTTATCAACAGCAAGTGCCTCTAAAATTGCCAAAAAATGCTGGCCATCGCCATAGTATGTAATTTTAAGAATGCATTATACTCAAATGGTTGTTTTTATAAGCAATTCTCAACTTTATTTTATTGACGCACATATATACCTTTCATTTAATGTCCTTCATTTGATTGAAAAGTGACTAACAATTTTTTTGTTGTACTGATACTTAATGTCCCACAATCTAATGTGAATTACGTTACCAATTTAACCATCTCACAAATTACAAACCATTCATGTAAAGCTCACATCAAACATCTCTATGTCAAGAGGATTAATATGTGCATGGACAAAAGAAACGAATCAGGGGAAACATTTGTTTATTTTTCGCAGATGAAAAGATATCTGAGGTTGTCTAAAAAATCTGCAGTTTTGTGAATTACGTTACCCTGTGTGTATCATTTGTATAAGAAGAGGTACAAATATTGCAATATAACCTAACTATATAAAGAACCATACAATAACTTTACAAGAAGTTGTTTGCATAGAAAAAATTAAGTGTAAACATAAATTTGTGAATTACGTTTCTGTGAATTACGTTACTGCAATTTTACTAGATCCAACTACCTCTCTAAATGCATATACTAGCTGAAACAAAATGTTTTGTTTTAATCAAAGCAAATCTGTCCCAGTTAATAAAGATCAATTTAAACCATATTACAGCCGTCAATTTACTTTATCAAGGATTTGCCTATATGCTCTGGGTACATCAACTCCCCTGTTCATGTAACTTACAAAGATACTCATTATATCAGCACAACATATGCAAAGTAATCTGTTTGAAAAAACAAAATCGAATAGTGTACATCTCTAAGGGATTGTGCGTATGGTTTTTGAAATGAGCTGGATAAAACATAGGTAACGTAATTCACAAGTAGGTAACGTAATTCACATTCTACAAAAAAACAGATTAGTCCAATCAAAGGGCCAAAGGCAGCAAATTGGCGGTGATTATAAGTTGCTGACTTGTTGTTCAATTGCTATTTTCTCTTTTCCAAACCATTTTATCTAGTTGCTGCTACCACGGGAGGTTTATTGGTGAGTTTATGTGTATACTTTGAAATTTGCACTCTCGCTTTTGCATCCTGGTCCTTTCCAGTTGATCACAGTGACCTCAAATGGTCTCATGACTTACTTTACTGATAACTTCTATGGTTTATATGATAGATAAAATATTTAACTTGAATTTATAACTTCTTATCTTCAATTGAATTGAGCAAATTGGCTATGTGAATTACGTTACCTTGAACAGTTTGCCATTTTTCTGAGAAGGGCGTATCTTTGTGAATGATGCAAACTTTCCTTTTTGTAATATATGTACATAAAAAGGCATTTATTGAAGTTAGATTATTTATTCTGCATTGTCTTAGTTTGTAGTGAGCTACAAGAAGTTTTCAAATATATGGAATATTTTAAGTCATTATTCTATATTCATATTTTAAAGTGTTATTCCACAAAGATTAATGAAATTAGATGCAACAGTTTACTTCCAATGTGCAAAGGATGATGTAAAAAGTGTTAAGCAACACACTAGAACCTGATATTTTGCAGAAAAATGTATGTTTCCACGCATGATATAAGACCAGAGTGTAAGGTATGTGAATTACGTTACCGACCTATTTGCACAATGTTCTTTATACAAGAATACAATTGATTATTTCCAATACCAAAGAAGAACGTAATTTTTAATATTCATCATCTACTGTTTCAAAACCAATAATTTGTTCTACATAATAGGCTTATTTGATCAACAAGAGATCCAAGTAGAAGTGCATGCTATAAAAGCTCTTAAATATTTCAGTCTTATAAGAAATTTGGTATGTACAAGTCTACTTCATCACAGTAACGTAATTCACATTCGAATTCAGTGGTGCTCTTTGTGAGGCTGAATGAATGGAAATTTTTGGATGCACACTTTTTTAGACATCATTATCTAATTGACCTATACCAATAAGTAAAACAAAGCAACATAAAAATGAAAATCTAAGCCAAATAAATTGTGGGACAAAAAATGGCTGCAATTGGTGAACTTAACTCGTTTTGGCTGGACACCCAGGAAGACCCATCCCTATATAACTGAAAGAGTGTAGATGGGACGTATATAATCACATGAAGCAAAACCTCAACTGGTCAAGCCTTTCCTTTTAAAAGGAAAAACATTATATTCTAATGCAGGTGGAATTCTACAGAAATCGAAAGGAAGAAAAGACAGTGGACGGGAGAAAACAGATCACATGGAAGACCGGTCTTGATGTCGACAACAAAGTACAGTCAGTGGACGAGCGGTTTCGAACTGGTATCAACATCTTCTTACCTATTTATCTCGGGGAGGACCCTCACTTTGAGGAAGGAGCGGTAAGCTGTCAGGTTTTGTTAAACTTTGTAAATGGATAGATAGGGTAAAGTCGGGTAACTTCGGACATCAGGTAAATTCGGACATACATTTGCAAACAGTGGAAAAAACAAGCAAGGTGGCTGTCCGAATTTAGCAGTCTGTCCAAATATATCCGACTTTACCCTATAAATTCCTTTTTGCATATGTTTCTACACAGATCTTCGCAAGCCAGGGTAAAGTCGGGTATACATTCGGACGGGCAGCTAAATTCGGACAGCGACCTGGTTTGTTTCATATTTTAATTAATGGGATGAAAATTAAATCAACTAAGCAAACAGTGAAAATCCAGATGGGACGGCTCATAAGGAGCCGTCGCATCTGGATTTCCACTGTTTGCAAATGTATGTCCGAATTTACCTGATGTCTGATGTTACCTGACTTTACCCCCAGTGGGTTTAAAATCCACCTTAGTCCATGTATAGAAGGGATTTCCCGCCGAAATTCTATGTGTCCATTTTAGTTTTTGTTTTTTTAAGTTTGCAATTTAATTTCGTAAAATATGTCATTGTAGCATGTGAATTGCCTAATGATAACAGCTTGGATCAACGGATGTTGCTGAAGAATTAAAAAATAATACAAAGTAAACTGTAAATAGCATCAACAACATAATAAAGTGACACGAAACAAGCATTGAATATTGTCGGTAATACCGCGCTTCTTTCTATGCCTTATATTTTGACGCCAGAGGGCGCGCTTTCATTTATAATTTATAGAGTATCCCGTTTTCGGAACCCATCGATTAATATCGGAAAACGGTGTCAGGAGACGTTTTAACTGAATGGTTTATCCGAAAATGGGATCTGCTTATTTTCAAATAAATATATCGAAAAATTCAAGCGTTTCAACTTTCGTCCTTTTGTAAAACGTTTGTTATAGGATGCAAGATAATTTCTTACAGAAACATCAATGTAAAATGCCATAAATATAAACTCATTTAAACCTTAAAAATTGAATATCAACGAAAACATTACAAAGATAAAAACATCTTAAGTTTAAAGGGAAGCAACCTAGTGGATATACAAGTTAAAATTTTGAAAAAAAGACTAGTACCAACTTTAGCACAGAGATAAGACCCAAAGTATTCATGATTCCATGAACCTTCCAAAAATCGAATTCATTACTTAAATGATTGAACTTTTTCATCCAGGGGTCGCGAGTTTGACCCAGCCCAGCCCCATACTATTGCGGAGATTGATCATGAAATAAGTTCTCTGGCAATTCTTCTTTCTTCCGCTGAGTCAAGAAGGGTTTTTAGTATATGCACGAAGTACTGGTAACGTTACTGGTTAACTACTTTGTCAAGCTTGCCTAGTAAAAACGTGTGGTGTACATGTTTTGCGTCTCTAAAAGCTGTCTTTCGGGTTAAGGCTTGCTTACAACAGTCTGTTCAGATACAGAGACTAGCGTATTGACTGGAATTTCGCTTGTTGCAGGCTACGATATGATACTTTCAAATAAGGGAATAACAAAGGCGCTGATATGCTTGAAACAAAATTACAATCTTCTAGCTAGTCTCTGTAGCTGAGCAGGCAGGTTTGTGCATGCATCCTCGCGAGAAAACCTGTGTTCTACAGATTGAAATTTCGGTTATGGCAAGCTAACATATACTTAAGGAAAAAAGAAAGGCAACAGGTGGAAATATAATTTTTGCATTGTTAAATGACGGTTTGATGAAATCTCTTTTTGAATTGTCTAATTGATTATTTGTATCATGTGATGAAATTACAAAGCGTCATTTCGACGCTAGAGTTTATGCTACAAGGTGAAAACATATGAAAACGTAACATGCGACGTGAACGTCAGAATTAAGATCACTAAAAAATAGTAAGTGAGTATGATCAAGAAATACCACAAACACAAACTGCAGACAACCCCGTGGCACCGCGAGGAAGAGCTGCTCAACCGTCACAAGACACCAGGAAGACAAATTAAGCAAAGCAACCAGCTCTCTCTTCCCCATCAAGTCTTTTGCATGCTTGCATGGTTACATGGCGTCGACTTGACAATTTGCAAATAAAAAAAATGTCCAATCATATTCGTAATGCAGTCAAATATTGCGTCAAAACCGTCTACTTGAATGCCAAGATACACAACGACAGAGAATAAGCAATTGACGTCACTTAGAGCCGCCGAGTTTGTGTCGTTGATGTATATTCAGTGTAAAACAAACCTAAAGGCATCAGAACATGCATTCTCGGAGAGAAAAAAAACTGACTTTTCAGATACCGTCGAAATATGCTAGCAGGGTGTTTATATTGACGTTAGCCAAACTAAGCACGTCATAATGCAAATGAAAACACTTGATTACATGCTGAAAGTAAACACTACAATTCTGTCACTGGACCATTCTCTCATTGGAAAAGCGCATAAACCTTATGGAAACCATTAAAATGTAGGATAACATATTTTTATGCCATATTTGACTTTTGTTTGACGTCTGAAGATCTTAAATCATATTATTGAAGAAACATCTTTATATTGAATAAAAAGTCAAACAGAAAAGAAATTTTACGCATCTAACGCAATATTCAGAGTTGACGTTAATGACGTTAAGGCAACGTGCATGCGTAATTGATAGTTACGCTGAACTGTCGTAATTTGACGGTGACATACAACTCCCATGAATTTACATCATTTTCACAAAAAACTGACATCACATTGTATGGTAGCTATGAATCAAAGCCTTTGTTGCGTTTCTTTTTTCCTTAAGTATATAAGAGAATATCAAAGGGGCGGATCAGACTGTGGGATGCGTAGGCTGGTCCGCACCTTTGTTGTGTGCTCAACCCGACGACAGGTTTTTCTAGCGTTCAGCTTAGGTAAGTGTTTGGCTATAGGTGTTGTTCGCCACACACTTTCATGCTAAGGTTATAATCCTGTAAGATTGTAATGAATTCCATCTAACATTGTAGTTGATATGGCCCAGACATAGAAGCGTGTCATGCAAAGTATAGTTCGCAAAACGTATTCAATCTACAGAACAATGTGTATTTCTCCATTAAACATATTTTAATAGTCATAATCCCATTGAAGACATGTGCGGATCCAGAGAGGGCGCCAGGGGGTCCTTACCCCGCCCCCTGAAAAATTACTAACCTATACGATTCATTAGCAATACTGGTCCGGAACCCCTGGAGAATCACAAAGCATTCAATGTTGGGCCATGCTCAACCCGCCAGCGAAAGGCCTTAACGCCATTTAAGGTCACTGCCCATAGCAATAACCATAACTCTAAATCATCAAGGGAGGTAATACTTGGTAGCGTTCGATTATGACAAAGTGTGATTTTACGCAACTATGATATGTTTTCTACAGACAGTAATGCCCGTGACACTGCACGTTGGTAATCAAAAAGTGATTGATATCACATTAAAAATGCAAACAAAATTTTAAGTACAATGAACGACAAAAGTTGGCATTCTTTACGGATACTAAACGATGGACGCTCAGCTCTGTGTGAAGAAAAAAATCAGTCGGTGTAATGGAACACGCATTTTACCAGGGAAATGTCAGTCGACTGTTCGCGGTTTTTTGACAGTCCACAACAACAATAATGACATAACCACATGTATATAGATCTATATGTGATTTTCTGGTTTTATTTTACCTGCATTAAAATTTCACCAAGACAGACTATCCCGTCACGTTCTCTAGCGTCTACTTTGACGTGCGCTAATGACGTCACTCACTCTTATGACGTCATTATGCGTAAATGACACGTATTGAACTTGACGTTAACGTTGAGAGTCTCTCGCTTTAACTTGCGTCCTAAACAATTTGCCTCCTGTGAAATGGGTTCCAATATTTAGTTATAAGGGCTATCTTGGGCTACGGTTGACCCAAGTATAGTCGTGAGTCTAAATTATAGTGGGCCTACGCTAAATTTACAAAGGTACGCGAGGAATTCTGCCATCGGGGTCTGCGAACAACAAAGGCGCAGACCAGCTTGCTCATCTGCGCAGCCTGATCAGCGCATTTGCTATTCACTTATTGAATCGAGATTTCACTATTCTATCAAGTCTCTGTGGCTGAGAAGGCTGGTTTTGGTATGATCTTATCGGAAACCCTGAAGACAGGTTTTGTCGCATCGATGCTCATTTATATTCATGTAAATGCGGACCCAATCCGCTAACCTGGTTCATGTGATATGCACATAGAAAATGTCTAGCCCCTCTAGACTACTCGTGCCAATTCCGCCCATGACCAACACCGTCGGGACCAAAAATTCCCAAAAAACATTACCCCGTCCCCCTCCGCGCCACTGAATACTCCCTTCAGTAGCGGGAAGGGTGTCGGCGTAAAAAAACTTTTCATATAAACTAGAAAAGAGCCCATGCAAGCGCGGAAATATTTCATGATTGTCAATTTACCTTTATTTTGCATTTAAAAAAGCTGAAACTTGTATCCCCCTTTCATGTGTGTTAATTTTTCACAGCTTTATGAAATCTGAAACTTGTATTGGCGATTCTAGTCGCCGAAATGACCATGGGCCCAAATAGGTATGGGCCGAAATGACCCGAAACCGGCGAGTTTTAATTTTTTTTACAAAAGCTGATACTTGTAAACATGATTATGCTTATATCTTCTCATCTTGAAAATCACTAAAAATCTTCAGCGAGGTGACTTTTACTATATTTGTTTTCCTCCAAACAATGCCAAAAATCGCTCAAATCCAGGTTCTTATTTCTGAACAATGCACTTTTTTAAACAGATTTTATTGATAGCGTCATTGCCTACTGCGTCAAGTGGTACGACCAAGCCTATCAATGTAAGCTGTTTAGCGACCTTGAAACTTAGGATTATTGAGCGTGAGTCAGAGAAAGGTGTCTTGAACTTTCATAACTCTAGTTGCCATCAATGGTAGTAATTAACTATTTTATAGAAGTTCTGTTTGTTTTGTTACTGTTTTGTGAGTCCCCCCCCCCCCCCCAAAAGTCTGTACTTGTTTAAAGCTAGTGTCAATTTAAGTTTATACTAAGGTCTGCTGATTATTATAGTTTAGTGTTGTGTTGGTTACTGGTACTGTCCAAAAATAGGGACAATGTCGGAAAAATTAGTCTGCAATTTTTTAAGTGGTAGCTGCCCAAACCAATAAATGAGTGGTTTTCACACTCAAAATGCAAAGAAATACAATATTTAAGGAAATTTTTGTATACCAAATTATCTTCTTCAAAGGCAAACCTGGAAATGTCGTTACTTTTCGTGGTTAAAAAACAAACTTTTTCTCCTTATTTTTCTTCCAACTTCTGATTGGGAATTTTACTGTGCCAATTGGGAAAAAGGAGGTGTTTCGCCTTTGGGAGTGGGGCCGAATTTCGCCCCCCAAAATGGCCTGAAAAGGAACACTGATGCCGAAATGGTTTGGATTGATTGGTGTTTTACGTCCCGGTAAACAATTTTTCAGTCATGTTGAGACGGAGCCACTTCTTCCTGGGTATTATTAGTACTTTGGGAAGGTGAAAGTGCCTTTCTCAAGGACACTACACAGCGGTCGTGGGGTTCGAACTCGGGGCCTCTAGGTCCCGAGTCCGACGCTCTACCACTGAGCCACCGCGCCTCCATATGCCGAAATACACTTCCCTTTTTACGACCATTATAGGCGAAACGGAGCGGTCTGGGGCGAAGTATTTCGCCGATTTGCCCTCAAACTGGAACCCTGCTTGTACCTGAAAGCTAACATATAAAATTTGGGTTTGATTGGCCCATCAATTTCCGAGAAAAGCCAGTTTTAATTTTCATATACGTAAATGACCTTTAGCCAAGGTCAAGAAATGACCTCGGCCTTCAATACTCACAATTCTTCATTATTTCAGTTGGTTTCAGGTCAGAGGCTGAAATATTTGTGACAAAATCAACAGCTTTCACTTTTTCCTGTAGAAAAGCCTAAGTTAACAAATTTGACCTTGTTGTAAAATTGGTCAAGGTCAACCGTAGGTCATCATTTGAACAAAGTATGATGGGCAGAGTCACCACTGCTACATACCAAGTTTCGTGGAAATTGGTTCACCGGTTCCGGGGAAGAAGATTTTTGAAGGGTTTTTACCATATATGGGCGTGGCGGCCATCTTGGTCATGTGACCCAGATGCAACAAACAAACTTTCGTTCCCCCTACCCAAAGAGGCTCCACATAAAATTTGTCTTTGATTGGTCAAATGGTTTCCGAGAAGAAGATGTTTGAAATTGTTGACGACAACGGACCATGGGCATCCTACCTATAAGCTGACATATGCTGCTAAGGTGAGCTAAAAACAAATTCAACCTCAAGCCCTCACCAGTAGCTTGCACCTGACCGTTCTAAGGTGGTGATTTTGGTGTAGTTCTTACTTCGTTATTTGCATACCTGTCAACTTTTTGAAATCTTAAAGAGTGAGATTGCGCGCGACGCCCTTAAAATGGTTATTTTCTGCTCGCATTTACCGCGCGGACCAATTTTACCAAATTTTTTAGGAGTGAGATTTATTTTTTTCTAAGAACCAAAAAGGGATTATTGGGCCGAAATGACCATGGGCCGAAATGACCCGGAACCGACGATTTTTTTTTTATTTTCTTTTTACAAAAGCTGATACTTGTAAATGCGGTTATGTTTATTTCTTCTCGTCAAGAAAATCACAGAAAAACTTCAGCCAGGCGCCTTTTACTAATAATATTTGATAGCGTCATTGCCTACCGTGATATAAGTGGTACGACCAAGCCAATCGATGTAAACAGTACATTATGCGCAGCGACCTTGACACTTAGGATTATTAAGCGCGTGTCGAAGAAAGGTGTGATGATTACCGCGACTAATAATCAGTTTTGATAAGGGATTATTTAAAATTACAGCCATATCTTTTTTTCTTTGGCGAGTTTGGCGGCGTTTTCCCCATTGTTGTTTATAATATGGCCGACTTGACACAGCATAATACACATATACATATGACATATACACAAAAATTCAGAACGCTTTGGTCATCTCCATTCAGTTTGTATTGGAAACCCAATCGATCTAAAAATAGTGACGCGTGACCATGAACGTGACATACACTTAATATAGAAACATTCGCCAGAGGGCGCAGTTCTTTTAGAAAACACACTTAATTCCAAAATTCTCTAAATCTATGCTAAATGAAAACTCATCCTAACCGAGATTATCAATGAAAGCAATATCTTAAAGTAACAGTAAAGAAATCAAGCATGAAAATGACCTCGATTTTTCAGTTTATGCGGTAATTCGTTTATTTAGTATTATAGATGCGGGTCCAACCAAAGCATAGGTAAGTTATAGGTACTCAGTGAGACGGTTCTTTTGAGCACCCGAAATAAATATAAAAATAATGAGCAGTAAACGATTTACAATTTTACGCTAAAATGTTTGCTCATCTCCAAGTTTACTCTACATTTGACATGTTTCGACCGAAAGATGTCCGTCAAGGGATATATAGATCTAATAGAAATAAACCACCTCTGGTCAAGTGTTAAGGTCTGGCCTTGCTTCGCGATCGGGCATTAGTATGGCACCCGAGGCCGCAACAAAGATTTAAAAGCATTTCGAATTCTTGGCTGAATACATGAATTATATGCATCGATAAATTGAAGCGATGCATATTAAAACAGCACTTTTTTCACCTAAATTAGACATGCAGAGTTACACCGTGACCTTGAAAAACGGTAAATGTCCCCCAAAACATAAAATCTCTATCCTAGTGATGGATCTATGCAAATTTGGTCATAATGTATAGACTAGGTGTTCAGACAAAATGCCGATACGTTTCTTTTTACCGTGGGTGGGGTATTTTGGTATCGTTTTGGGTATGGAAAAGTATTCTCATATGTGCATATAAATGTTCCAAGTATTTGGAGTATATATTATTTCATTTGGAAGTTCACAATGAGGCATTTGAATCCATAGTGTTTGGTTCGTAAGGTTTTAACATGCTTAGAAATAAGAAAAGCCTGCTTAGTTCATTATTTTGCAGTTTAGGGGGTAGGGATACTTATTTGGGAATATCTCACTAATTAGACGGTGATTTTTTTAAAAATTCTGTCATAATGCATCTTATTTAATTGTCACTTTCCTAAAAAAAAATTAGAAAAATTTATTTTTTTAAAGTGTGTTTAAATATTAAATTATCAGTCAGTAATTGCTGAAAATGAATGCATAAATATCGGCGAATGCTGGTTTGAAAGCGTAATATGAAGAAAAATACTTGTAAAGCTGCATAAGAATGGTTTAAGAAAAAGTTCTTAATTATTGATGGCTTCGCAGGCTTGTTTGAAATTACGATTTTCAAATACAAAATTGAGTTACAGAATATTTTACTTGCCTTAATGAGTTTCCAAAAAGCTGCGTAAAAAAGCCAACATAGGCCATATAATGACGAGCTGTAACTTTTGAACTGGACGGTAAATTTTCTTTATTTTGCGCTATTTTTCTTATAATATGATGTACTACAGAATATCAAAATATGAAAAAATTCTATTTTTTGGAAAAAAAAAATCGCCCAGGTGTGGGCAGTGACCTTAAATGGTGTTTCGCTGACAGGCCGATGATGGCTCACTTGAAATGGTATTGGGACATCAACTGAAAAAAATTGCCAGTGTTGGAGCCGTTTGACCCCCTTTCTGGATGCACAGGAGGAGGTACCCACAGTATATTTAGAAGACGGCTGTATGTCATACATTTGATAAACGCATATCTGTCTTCAAACAATAAAGCCAAATCTTTCAATATCTATAATACTAAATAAACGAATTACCGCATAAACTGAAAAATCGAGGTCATTTTCATGCTTGATTTCTTTACTGTTACTTTAAGATATTGCTTTCATTGATAATCTCGGTTAGGATGAGTTTTCATTTAGCATAGATTTAGAGAATTTTGGAATTAAGTGTGTTTTCTAAAAGAACTGCGCCCTCTGGCGAATGTTTCTATATTTAGTGTATGTCACGTTCATGGTCACGCGTCACTATTTTTAGATCGATTGGGTTTCCAATACAAACTGAATGGAGATGACCGAAGCGTTCCGAATTTTTGTGTATATGTCATATGTATATGTGTATTATGCTGTGTCAAGTCGGCCATATTATAAACAACAATGGGGAAAACGCCGCCAAACTCGCCAAAGAAAAAAAGATATGGCTGTAATTTTAAATAATCCCTTATCAAAACTGATTATTAGTCGCGGTAATCATCACACCTTTCTTCGACACGCGCTTAATAATCCTAAGTGTCAAGGTCGCTGCGCATAATGTACTGTTTACATCGATTGGCTTGGTCGTACCACTTATATCACGGTAGGCAATGACGCTATCAAATATTATTAGTAAAAGGCGCCTCGCTGAAGTTTTTCTGTGATTTTCTTGACGAGAAGAAATAAACATAACCGCATTTACAAGTACCAGCTTTTGTAAAAAGAAAATAAAAAAAAAATCGTCGGTTCCGGGTCATTTCGGCCCATGGTCATTTCGGCCCAATAATCCCTTTTTGGTTCTTAGAAAAAATAAATCTCACTCCTAAAAAATTTGGTAAAATTGGTCCGCGCGGTAAATGCGAGCAGAAAATAACCATTTTAAGGGCGTCGGGCGCAATCTCACTCTTTAAGATTTCAAAAAGTTGACAGGTATGCAAATAACGAAGTAAGAACTACACCAAAATCACCACCTTAGAACGGTCAGGTGCAAGCTACTGGTGAGGGCTTGAGGTTGAATTTGTTTTTAGCTCACCTTAGCAGCATATGTCAGCTTATAGGTAGGATGCCCATGGTCCGTTGTCGTCAACAATTTCAAACATCTTCTTCTCGGAAACCATTTGACCAATCAAAGACAAATTTTATGTGGAGCCTCTTTGGGTAGGGGGAACGAAAGTTTGTTTGTTGCATCTGGGTCACATGACCAAGATGGCCGCCACGCCCATATATGGTAAAAACCCTTCAAAAATCTTCTTCCCCGGAACCGGTGAACCAATTTCCACGAAACTTGGTATGTAGCAGTGGTGACTCTGCCCATCATACTTTGTTCAAATGATGACCTACGGTTGACCTTGACCAATTTTACAACAAGGTCAAATTTGTTAACTTAGGCTTTTCTACAGGAAAAAGTGAAAGCTGTTGATTTTGTCACAAATATTTCAGCCTCTGACCTGAAACCAACTGAAATAATGAAGAATTGTGAGTATTGAAGGCCGAGGTCATTTCTTGACCTTGGCTAAAGGTCATTTACGTATATGAAAATTAAAACTGGCTTTTCTCGGAAATTGATGGGCCAATCAAACCCAAATTTTATATGTTAGCTTTCAGGTACAAGCAGGGTTCCAGTTTGAGGGCAAATCGGCGAAATACTTCGCCCCAGACCGCTCCGTTTCGCCTATAATGGTCGTAAAAAGGGAAGTGTATTTCGGCATATGGAGGCGCGGTGGCTCAGTGGTAGAGCGTCGGACTCGGGACCTAGAGGCCCCGAGTTCGAACCCCACGACCGCTGTGTAGTGTCCTTGAGAAAGGCACTTTCACCTTCCCAAAGTACTAATAATACCCAGGAAGAAGTGGCTCCGTCTCAACATGACTGAAAAATTGTTTACCGGGACGTAAAACACCAATCAATCCAAACCATTTCGGCATCAGTGTTCCTTTTCAGGCCATTTTGGGGGGCGAAATTCGGCCCCACTCCCAAAGGCGAAACACCTCCTTTTTCCCAATTGGCACAGTAAAATTCCCAATCAGAAGTTGGAAGAAAAATAAGGAGAAAAAGTTTGTTTTTTAACCACGAAAAGTAACGACATTTCCAGGTTTGCCTTTGAAGAAGATAATTTGGTATACAAAAATTTCCTTAAATATTGTATTTCTTTGCATTTTGAGTGTGAAAACCACTCATTTATTGGTTTGGGCAGCTACCACTTAAAAAATTGCAGACTAATTTTTCCGACATTGTCCCTATTTTTGGACAGTACCAGTAACCAACACAACACTAAACTATAATAATCAGCAGACCTTAGTATAAACTTAAATTGACACTAGCTTTAAACAAGTACAGACTTTTGGGGGGGGGGGACTCACAAAACAGTAACAAAACAAACAGAACTTCTATAAAATAGTTAATTACTACCATTGATGGCAACTAGAGTTATGAAAGTTCAAGACACCTTTCTCTGACTCACGCTCAATAATCCTAAGTTTCAAGGTCGCTAAACAGCTTACATTGATAGGCTTGGTCGTACCACTTGACGCAGTAGCCAATGACGCTATCAATAAAATCTGTTTAAAAAAGTGCATTGTTCAGAAATAAGAACCTGGATTTGAGCGATTTTTGGCATTGTTTGGAGGAAAACAAATATAGTAAAAGTCACCTCGCTGAAGATTTTTAGTGATTTTCAAGATGAGAAGATATAAGCATAATCATGTTTACAAGTATCAGCTTTTGTAAAAAAAATTAAAACTCGCCGGTTTCGGGTCATTTCGGCCCATACCTATTTGGGCCCATGGTCATTTCGGCGACTAGAATCGCCAATACAAGTTTCAGATTTCATAAAGCTGTGAAAAATTAACACACATGAAAGGGGGATACAAGTTTCAGCTTTTTTAAATGCAAAATAAAGGTAAATTGACAATCATGAAATATTTCCGCGCTTGCGTGGGCTCTTTTCTAGTGTATTAAAAGGGAACAACTTCGTCACAAAATGCACTTAGCATTTTAATTACATCCAGACACCACGATCTTTTTCATGAAATTTGGAACTTAGCACAATAGCGAGCGAAGAAGGCTCAGACGAGTCAGTGAACATGTGGAATCTCGATAGAGCCTTCTCAGAGGTTGGACGCCGATGGAAGTTCAGATATTTGGCTTTTAGACAAACTAAATATTGCAGATGGTTCATCCCTAAGATGAAGATGGTCATATACTATTTACATGCAATAACTTTAATTCAAACTATCGACAATTTGAAGAAAAAAAGTCCAGCATGTGCAGATTAAGATTTTTTCAGAGGGGTCCAACTCTGCCATTTTTTTATAGTTGACGAGGAGAGAGAGGAGCCAAATACCATTAAAAGTGGTTCATAATTGACCCTCCAACGAAACGCCGTTTAAATCGCCAGCAAAACGCCATTTTTAAATGGCGTTTCGCTGGTGGACCAATGGTGGCCGAACATCAAGAATGCTGGCTTGGAAGTTTTGTGATATCCAGAGGTGACCAGTATTGCTAAGGAACCGTATAACTGTCTGATTTGACAGGGGGTCCAGACAACTGTCCCTTACCCCCTACACCCCCCTCAAACTACCGAGAATTGACCCTGTTTCTGGAGCCTAATGAGCCAGCACATAAGATTTTGGATTCATTTTGTACGTGTCGCATTTACGAGCACCAAAGACACAGCCTCACCGTATATCTTTAAGAGAAGTTTCGTTTCCTTGCCCATTCATTTGTTGGTATTGTTTCTTTTATTTATTATGTCTAACTTATTTTACAGAGGGGGTGGGCGGGTTCCAATTTGTCTATTTTAAAAGAAGCTAAGAAAAATTATATGGGCCGGATCTTTTTTTCCAGGGGGGTGGGAGTCTATTTGCTTATTCCTATGCCAAAAAAATACACAATACCTTGGTGGCTATATTATATATTATGGCAATTACTATATCGGTTAAATAAGTATGATTTTTCAAATAATATGAGTTGACTGAGATGACGCATTTTTTTTCTCGTTTCGTTGAAATGTCTTTTCTTTCATACAGATTAACCGTCAATTTAATTGTAGAAAAAAAAACCTTTATGAATGCATCAGCTCTTATAACAACATGAAAAAATAGATAATTTTGAAAATTAAAGGGAGGTAAAGTTAGTCAACACAAGTATGGATATATATGAATATGTGGTATCATTTCGTACTACCACTGACCCAGTAAATACATGAAATCGAGCCGTGCCATGAAATTTCCAACACTGTGGTATGTGCGATCAGCAAGGCTCAGACCAGCAAGCGCATATGGACAGTCTGGTCAGAGCCTTTGCTAGTTGCTTGAATATTCTACGTCTGTTAAGCTACTGAGCTACTGATCAAACATCACTAGAACCAGTGACCTCTTATATAGGTCACTGCTAGAACTGCCTAAGCTTAAAAGGAGGATACACAGTCAGGCTCATCTGAGTCTATTCATGTCAAAACGCCACATTGTTGGAAATCACATGTTGCAGCTCATATATTGATGTGTCCATGCTTGGCAGGAGTCCATGCGCAGAATCATGAATTTTATTCAGGGGAGGGGGGGGGGGTCCAGGTCCGATGGCCGGAAAACAGTCTGGACAACGTTGTGTTTTTTTTTGCTTTGTTTTTTTATAGTCCTGAACTTATTTTACAGTTAGCAGAGGGGGTCCAATGGTTTTATTACAGAGAAAACTATACTTTTCTAAGGATCCAGAGGGGGTCCAGAATTTTCCAGGGGGAGGGGGTCTAACTTTTTCCTTATGTTAATTTCTAAAGAAACCCATATAACTTGTGATTTTCCAGGGGATCCCGACCCCCTTTCCCCCCTCTGGATCCGCACATGCCTGAGGATGTGAGGCAGGAAGGGTCAAAGATTTCATAAATTATTCATAGGGAGAATTTCTTGGTAGGAAAAATCATCCACAACACCGTTTGTAGCGAGTGCTACTTGCATGGGAGAAACTATTATTTCCGATAAAATATGGGCGCCCTCTGGCGTCAAAATTTTTAGCATATTCACATTCGTATTATGACAACCTAGTTCTGTCTTTTTACAACTTAGTACTGTCTTTTCACAATCTAGTTATGCCTTTTGAAAACCAAGAAATGACATGTTCTGAATGAAACTACTAGTAAATAAAAATTGGTATGATATAATGACACAATTAACAAAATAAAACTAGACTACTGACTTAAAAAGTCTAACATGTATGCAAAGAATTTTGACGCATAATCCCTTCCATATCCATGCCTATTGCCTATTGTATGTGGTGGATTAAATATTTGCATGCTTGGTAATTCTGCAATGATCTAGACAAATCAATGTGATCCACCAAGTTCAAAAATTCTTCTGCAACTGGGTATATCAGAGCCAGTATTTTATTGTGATTTAGTTTATAAATTCAAAAGATTTGTTGGAAAGTCTGATTTTTGTGATCAATTAAAAAATATAACTAAATGTTATAAAAAAGGAGGACACAACATGGATATCATGCGACAGTCTGCATGCCTGGCTGTAAACCAAATCACAGTTTATAGCTCTTTACACGACGGTGGGTCAGGCATCAGACTCAATGAGGGCACTGACGTAAAGCTTTGGCTGGGACCACCAAGGCTCAACTTGAGATTTTCTTTTGCTCTGACTATCTGTGAGTCGTGGGCCATTTTCTTTGTTTCATCATAGTGTGCCAATTTGATTAGATTGCTTCTCTGTGATGATACATTGCATAAGTTAGGAAGCCTCCATGCGAGCTAAACAAGTTTTGTGTTTTATATACAACATAATCTATGGCAAAGATTTGGCGCCTGTAAAGTGCATTTAAGCACTCCACTCCTCCCACCAGTGCCTTAGGCTGCTGTCCGTTCTAAGGCGGTGGTTGCGTTGTTTAATGATCCTCCCATTGGTTTGTGGGGCTTTGTGTTTGATCTTTGTTTTGTTATGCATTACATGGTGTCCTTTCTGATTTTACAATCATCTTGACGAGGATAAGAGAGCAGGCCTCGAGGTTATAAAACTTTAGTTCATTCTTAGACTCAAAATAAAGCACAATGATTGGCTGCTTGCAGACATGTGTCCGCAAGCAGCCAATCATTGAGCTTTATTTTGAGTTTGAGACTGTACTCAAGTTTTATAACATCGAGGCCTGTGTATTTTACTTCATTTTTCTTCCTGATGTCTTGTCACTGTTTGTGTTTTGTGTCTCTTTCTAACAATGGCGTAGATTGGTCTGCAGTTTGTGATTGTGGTATTTCTTGATCATACTCACTTACTTTTTGCAGAAATAACCATCACTTTAAATGGACAATAGAAGTTTTATGCGGATTAATCAAAGTATCAATGACAACAATGGCAAGATATCGATATATTTTTACTATCCATTATGTGACATTAACCCATGCCTAGTGGAATTCCTCACCCTTATCAGCTGGACTAATCTATTCCGAATTTAAGGGTTGTTTTAAAAAAAGTAGAAAAAGGAAGGCTCTAGCCATGAACATTTAATTTCAACTGTCACAAAAACTAAAATGCTGAAAAATAAAGACTTCTTGCTTTCAAACTCTCAGATGTTGTATTTATCATAGCTGCACATTCACAATTAAAAAGTTAGTTTATGCTTATCTGATAGTACAACACTCGAGTTCAAATGTTTTCTAGTAAAATGACTCATTATGTTTTTATTACTGTTACAGAACAGCTCCATTGGTCGCTTTAGAGGAAGAATAAAGGACCTGCATGAAATTGAACATGGACATGACTTCGTAGAAGGAGAGAAAACAGGTGTTCGACATTGTTTCAATATCCCAGATGCGGTTTAGTGGGGTATGCAAATGGAAAGCGCGATCTGTGCTGCACAACGACGATTTACTTGGTGCTAATCGATGTATATGTGTATAGTCGATATAATCGTGGAATGCAACAGCAATCCGATATTCTATTTAATTTGACCTTTATAATCGATTAATAGAACTAATAAACGTATATACCGTAAAACACATTATATTTGTGGCATCAAAATGGTGATGTTAAAAATTTGACACTTTGGTGAAGTTTGATTTTGGCGTTCTACTAATATGAGGACCTGAATAGAAATTTATATTCTTAAATGGGCTATTCTCCCTGAGGGGTGCAATTTTTTCCCTTTAATAGTAGCTCCTTTTATGGAGGATTTTACTCAACGAGGAAACGGACACTACATTTTAAAGGTTTTTTTATTGATAAAGATACCAAACAAACCATATATGAGTTAGGGGATATTTGTATTCAATTTTTTCACGCTGGGAGGTGTATCCTCGGATATATGGTCGGAATTTTAGTTTTACGGCGACGCCCTAGCTGAGCCGTAAAACGTTATTTCCGACCGTATATCCGACTATATACCTCCCCAATATTGTTATCCCCATTCTATATGTGACGTAATTAATGACGACAAATTATTTTCGACAGTATGACAGTATATATTCTGTCGCAATTTTTTGACGTTATCCAATCAGAAGTAGCGTTACAAAAGCAAGTGCATTAGAATGCCCATTCATTGCATATTGTGCTGCTGAATTCGAAACTATTTCTCGGTACTTTATTTTGACGATTTTCGGTTATATCGCCAATAACGCCAAATTTAAATTGCTGCCAAATATAAGTATCTTACAGTAATGAACGTTTACTTTGGTTCTATACATTAGCTGTTATTGATAACTTTGTTTATGGAATAGAAATATACCACAATGTGCGGTTTCTGTTGACATCGATAATCGAATGATTACACTTTTACTTTAGGGATGCTATTATATTATTATCTCCATATTTTAATCAATTTAACTAGACATCTAGATCTATTATACATTTTCTATAATAAGTGCAATTATCATTAAGTTTAGTGCAGCATAAAATAAGGATTGGATTACATTAGAAAGTATACATGTTGTATTTTCAACATATTGTAATACTGATTTGACATGAATAACCAAATGCTAGACTTATGTTGTCAAAGTTGTATAATGGGCATTCAGTTTAGTGCTGTACAGTAAATAGCCCACGTCATGAGATTTCAAACAATGTGGTATGTGCACCCAGCAAAGCCTCAGATCAGCCTGCGCATACACGCAGTCTGATCAGAGTCTTTGCTTGTCGCTTGAATATTCTATGAGTGTAAAGCTACTGACTGAATATCATTTGGAATTTCTAAGCTTCTACGTGGGCTGCACAGACTCATCTGAGTCTACACATGTCAAAATACAACATTGTTGGAAATCACATGCTGGAGTCTCATTTGGTTCTGTATTGTAGATGAACAGCTTGCTGATTGATAAGACATCTAGATAACATTTGTATCTACTTATATTATTGACTTTAGTATCCTCTACTTAGTACTGGTTCAACCCAGTAAACGTCCTGACATGACTGAACAATTGTTGACAGGGACATAAAGCATTAACTCAGTCAATTATTGACTTAACATGTGTTTGTATTATTTGTATTCGAGGATTCCATTTTCATTAATATGGAGGAGTCTTTCCAGTCTGCATCACGGTATTATCTTCGTGCAAAACTGATCCCAAGATGTACAATTTGTACCAACTTGGGCTCATTTTTTTACTGAGATGCTACTCAACTAAAGTGTAAAAGACGGTTATCCTCAGCTCGAACCCAATATACACGGACTGGTCACTTACATACAGGTTAAGTGTATATATTGGAAATACGTTGTTGTGTCTGAGCTTTCAAAACTGACGTTTGTTGAAGATTAAATACTCATAATATGATATTTTCTCTGTTATTTCTCTGCATATCTTTTGTTTCTTTCTTCAAAAAGCAATGGTTCAATATACTATCTTTAACACTGAATTGTTATATTTATTGGAAGTTTATCCGTCTTAATGAAAATCAGCAAGAAACACAGGTACCCTTTTTAGCTATTTTTGGCACTTTTAGCAGAAACATTGTCAGAAATCAAAATAAAAGAATGAGAAAATTTCAATTCTATAATATTTCAGCTTCACATGCCGAGGGTAAACGCTTATAATGTCGTTTTTTTATAATGTAGTGTTTGTTCAGAATCAATTTTATAGGCTGTAGTACTTTAAAATAGCGCTAAAATAAAGCCTCGACAACATAACATTGTATTTCGCTTAGTGACTAGTCTATTTATACTGGGTCCGAGTCCTCAGGTATTCTAGAATAAGCATTGATAGAAACATAAGTAACTTATTTGTCCATCTGCATATTTTAGAAAATAACAAGGTACTATCATGCAAAACATCTACTTCGGCTTTGTTTTATAAAGTTCATGTCGATTATCTAATCAACTCTACACCCTTTGTATTCTGGAAAGCCCTAAATCGGTACTTTTAATGCACAATGCGGCATTTCATCAGAGTCTACACTGTTTGTTATGGTAAAAAGATATTCAGACAAAAAAGACATTTTTTAAAAAAAATAACCTGACAACCCTAGATATGTACAATGGACTATCCCATGTTTATTGTATCAAACCAGAAAGAAGAATCCATAAGTATACAAAGCATGGGCGGATCGAGGATTTCTAGAAAGGGAGTTAATATGTATAAAGGTGTGGGGAGTTCGTTCTGCCGATTTTATCTACTTTTTGAAAATCTCACTGAGACCAAATTATTTCATTTTCATAGAATATTTTAAAACGAGGGGGGGCGGGGAGGGGGTTAAAGCGAACCCTCGAACCCCCTCTTTATCCGCCACTGTAAAGGATTTTGAATGTATATAGCCTCCTTGGATTCTACCTCTAAGGAGGTTGTTTTATAGGCCTAGATTCAACAGTTTTAACGCCATGATCTATAACATTAGCTCTGTTTGAAATTTCTGGAAATATGTGCTGATAAATTAACTTTTTCAATTCAGTTCTTTTAATTGTATTTGTGTGTGAAATTTTCTTGTCGTAATCCTTCTCAGCCATTTTGATGATGATCGATCAAATTCGATGACCATGTCATCAGCCTCTTTCAGCTTGTCCAATATGGGACTGACCTGTTCAATTCATATTTACAAATTTCTTTATCAATTAAATTCGCAAATTCCACCGATTCTGAGTGCATAATTCATAACTAATAAACTCATTTTAATTCTGTGCATATTATGTAATATTAACAAATGTATTCTTCGTAAAAATAACAAAATGTATATGTTGTATCATGATTTTATGAAGGTTTCTTATTTTACATGGAAACGTAGCTGTAATGTCGTATCTTTTTAGCTTACCTAGGTCAAAGGTTATAAATAGGCATTCTCACATGGTATGAAATTTGTACCTTTGTCCATTTAAAAAATCAAATCGGGTAATTTTCTTGCCCAGAACCGGGGATAATGGCATTTTTCTGGTTACAAATCTTAAATTAATGGCCAGAACAAAGTTCATGCAGATGTGAGTTAAGCAAGAATTAAGTGTTACAACACCAGAGTCTGTATATTAAATGAATTATGCTTGCTCAACAGTTATTTATTCTTTATACTTTGATTCTTTGCGCATCTTTATGCTGCTCCAACACTTTCTGGTAGTTGAAAAATGTTCAGAGGTTGAAAGGTAGGCAAGAAAAAGAATCTGCCATTGGTGTGGATTAGATGGAAAAAAAAATCCATCCCTTGGCATCTCTGTTTTTCATCACAACAATGATATATACTTATTCTTGCAAAACAGGCCCCCAGGTTATAAAACTTTTTGATGCTCAAAGGATGAAATTTCAACAGCTCAGAAAAATTTAAATACTGAAAAACAAAGACTTTTCTTGCTTTTGAGCTCTCAGATGGTGTATTTACCAGACTAATAAATGTTAAAATGCCAACTATTTTTGGCATTTTAACATTTATGAGGCTGATAAATTTCATGGTTAGCTGAGTTGAGCATGAAAAAAAGTTTTATAACCTCGGGACCAGATACGAATTATTGAGAATTTATCCTAGAGTAGATACTCTTATCTGACGCTTGTAGTCTTAACCTGGCTGCCCTATTGGAAGTCATAGTAGTTGGTTGACGTCTTTGTAATCCGAATACTCCGTCAAATGGCATGTATATGTATGACCAGGAAATGTCATTATCACAAACCTATACATGGCACCACGAGGAAGAGATATCAGAACAAAGACATAAAAGGAAGATATATAAGAGATATCATAAAAGGAAGATTGCAATTTTAAAAAATACATCTACATGGGTAATAAGTTTCTATATTAGTCCTGAATTCAGGATGGATTTTGAGGCTGACTTTCTATGGAAAGCATTGAGGCTGACATTCTATGGAAAGCATCTTTCCATGGAAAGTCAGCCTCAAATTCCTGAATTAGACACAGTGGATTTTCGTCTTTTGATTAATTTTCAGTTTACCAAAAACAAATGACCATTTATACTTGAAATATGTGATATTTTGTAGGCATACTGCAAGTTTTAAGTCTTGAATTTCTAAAGTTTAGAAATTTTGAAACTTTCAACTTTAACCCATGCAACCGGCTCTCTCTTCCTCAATTAGATTCATGATTGAGGCCCTCAGGGATTTTGGGGGAGCTGGGGAGAATGGTTGTTTATTTTCAGGGAGCTGGGGAGCAAGCAGATTATTTTGGAGATTTAGGGAGCACTGCCAAAAAAGCTGAGGAAATAAATTTCAAGAATTTGGGAAGATCAGGGCCCAAAATTACGATGCTCCTTAAAGTTAAGGACAATTTGAGTTAAGTATTCATTTTTCAGGATACGAAGAAATAGCCTTTTAAACTTATTAAAATCAAAATCGTTTCATGTATTCTGTAGATTACAATGAAAATACGACTATAGGCACTTCACCAATCCAGGCAATTCGTTAAACATTTAAAAGGCCATGTTGAAATTTCAACACTTAACTAAGTTCTTCCTTAACTTTAAGGAGGCGATGAACTTTTGGGCCCAGGGCATTATTTTAGAGAGCAGGGGAACGCAGAACACGAAATGGCACAAAGAACGACAGCACAAAACATTGATCTACACAAATACATGTATAAGCTTTTCAAATTAAGCTTGCCATCTTTCAGCACATAACTAGAGTGGACTGTCGTCTACTTACTGAAAGTACAGTAGCCATTTGATAGCTGTATCAAATGAAAGTGATCTATTAAATGACATACCCACCTCATCGTCATCTCTGCAAGCGGAGATGGCGATGAGCTGGGTGGGCCATTTTAGTGTTATGTCACCATGAGACAATACATACAGGTAATTGTCACAGAAAGGGCTATCTCATGCTACACTACTTAACCGGTGCTACCATACAGGTTGCAAACTTAGTCAATTATAATTGTCATCCTTCATGAGGATGGCAATAAACATAATCCATACATTGGGAGCAACAATAAACAAGAACCAAGAACAACAGATTTAACTCATTAGAATGGACAGCAAATTTAGCTAAACGAAAAATAAACACATTTGTAAGTTTTATTTCAATATTTTAATATTTATTTCAATTATATTTGCAAAATCAAATGAATGAATAGAATTTGAGCTCACAACACTTAATCCGCAAGTGACGACTTTTGCCGTCTGCTTATGTTCTAAAGTAGCCTATATATTGCAAAAAAAGGACCCAGATCAGATTACTTCATTGGGAGCAGTCAGATCAGAATTCATATTGTTTACTTCCATGAAAAAATCTCGTCTGAAGTGCACTTGAATATATGCAGCAGACGTAAAAAGCAGAGGACATTTTCATGACAAAGGTAGTGGCGTTCATGGGTTATAGTACAACCTTTTTTGATGCAATAGATCACATACAAAATGTGTTTCTTATAAGGGACAAATAAGGAGCACACACGATATATGCCAAGTCTTCTTTTCTGTAAGCATAAAGGAAGATGATTTACAATTGTCGTATGTGGTGCTCCAACCATTTTATCCTAAAATGTCATCTGATTTTTCGTCTGCTACATATATTCAAGTGCACTTATCACCATATTCTAACATAGAAGCAAATATTATGGAATCTGATCAGACTTGGGAACAGTCTGATCTTATTCCGTGTTGATTGAAATACAGGGGCCACCTACGAGAGTACAGACAACAATATTCGTCACTGACGGGAAAGGGTCAGGGTATATGGCAGTAATCATTCTAAGGTAGTGTATAATATTTACATTGAAACAATGAATAAATGAGTTGGTTTCTCAGATTTTGGTACTTATCGCATATTCGAGCAGCAGATGACAATACGATTCTGTGCATGCCCATGATCTTGCCAGAGTAAGCGCTGCTCGTATACTCAAACTACGGATGTCTCGTGAATGAAGGCTCAGGTGAACTTCTGGGCCTCAAGCGCTGCTTGATAGTTGCGCTTGCACGTTTGAACAGTAAATTTAGTCATGTACAACAAGTATCAAAATCCAAATTTGTTTTAAACACAATCATCAAATTTGAGACAGCATACAAATGATTAATAGTTTTTAAACATCTAGACAACAGTGGTGTACTGTTTGTGCATCAATGTTGAGTTAATGATATTACTGTCATGTCTGCCAAGAGTGACAGTGGCGTCATGTTTTGTTTACACCATTATCAGAGACTTATGATCGATAGATCAATTGTGTATTAATCCTATCCTGCGGATAGGATAAATACACAAGCAATCTATCGATTCGCGTCAGATCAAGTAGAGTGTACAAGTTATTTTTTACCTAAGCAGTTGTAAACATAATATTACGTCACTGTCACTCTTGGCTGGCACGACAATAGCATGATATCCATTAACAAAATATAATACAGACCAGAAAAGCTTATACAGTAATGCCTAAGTACATCACAGCACACATAACGTTGCTAAAGTAGACAGGACAATGAGATTGTACATATACACTGTAATAATAAATAACATAAAATGAAAACATTAAGAAACTACCAAAACTCCACATAAGGAAATATGAATAAAACTGCTCTATGATTAAAATGGGTAATGCTGATAACAACTCCGTTTGGAAGCCAAATGGGACATTTTGAATTTGTAAATTTTGAGTTGTCACTTAACATTTACCACTTTTGACTTGTGGCTTTGGACTATTTTTGTTCAAGTCTGAAGCAGTTGTGGATGGCGAGCAACTACGAGGTCAGCCATTTTGCTCCTGTTTTATAATGTTTGAAACATGCCATTAAGGAGACCCTGTTGTATATAATATGTATAGGTTATATATTATTATTATATGTATTACAATTATAAAGGAATTACGTTGAAACGAGCGTAGCGAGTGAATCACTTAGTATAGGTTACAGATCGTATAATATACATTACAATTATAATGGAATTAAGTGGGAACGAGCGTAGCGAGTGAACCACTTAATTTCTTTATAATTGTAATATATGATCTTTGACCTACTTATAGTTTTCTATGTCCCTTTCCTGACTTCTCCTTTGGAAATGGTCGCATTGCCCACTTCACGGATTTACTCAATGATTTACTTATAGATATTACACATATGGACAAAATATGTGATTAAGTTGGCCAAATATTTAAATTTCTGCGCAAACTGATTGGCCATGAAACACAGTAACGCACAGAGTAAACTATAAAGCAGGAGCGAAATCAATGCCTCGTTGTCCGCCATCAGCCATTTCTTCAGGTTTGCACCAAAAATTGCACAAAGCTACAATCTACAAGTCATATGTCACAAGTAAAAAGTCAAAAGTCGCCAGTCAAAATTCCAAAGGTCAATATTCAAAATGCCCCTATGGGCCTCAGAATCATATAGAATTCTTCTTTCATTTGATATACACTCAGCCAGCAAATGACGTCGAAATAACATCGTATCAAAGTCGACACGACGTCATGACGTCACATCGACGTTGATACAACATCGTTTTAAGGTTGTGTGCTTGTTGGACGGAGACCCATGTTTGCTCAAAAGAAATGTTTTTGCTTTCTTATGAAATTAGTAATATACATAATTGAAAACCTACTATGCAATGCAGGAAATAAACACAAAATTTACATAGCACATCACAGCAAAATTCACATCTTTTTACATATAAGGCACCATAGGTAACTGACGTGATTTACATTTAACAAAAACGAATAACTGTAAAGCTTGCAAAGTTAACATTTACGACAATGCAGGAAATAGACCCAAAATTTACATAGCACAGCAACACTATATCACATAATTTGCATTTACAACAATACAGGAAAACTGATACACATTACAATTTACCCATCACAACAATCACTCAAACGCACAGTATTTACAATGATACAGAAATAAATGCAAAACGTGCATGAAAAACAACCAGTCAAGCAAACCGAATTATCACAGAAGAAACACTGGACCGCTTACAACAAATGAATTTAAGCTTAAAGACTGAACATATCACAGAAAAACAAGAAAGTTTGCTATCATTACTGACTAATGTAGGTAAAAAGGCAAACAGGAGCAATCTGATCAGGGTCGTCACTCTTCAAAAGCAATTCAGGAGACGCCAAATACAGACGGCTTCTGTTGTGATTGGCGCTTTAAGGATTAAGAGTGCCACTGATAACCTTTCAGAAAATCGTCAAACTTTCAGCATCAAGACAAAATATATCACATATTGCATTGGCAGCATCACAGGAAAGCTACTGGTATTTACATAAAAGACATTATACAAAAGGACGTGACAAATTGGCCAGCCATGTTCAATAATTGTACTCATTGCATTTGTGTAAAGGCATCTTGTTAACATGCACAATCAGTTATGTAGAAGAATAGATGCTTAATATATGGTCGAGCCTTTTTTGAAGGCAATACTTTGCAAATGCGGGAAGCAAAAGCTAAGGCAAGACTGCGCATTTGCGCAGGCTCGCTCAAGCCTTAGTTGCCCGACTTAGCTATAAGTACCATATTGCATGTCAAACGGATTGACTGACTATTCAGTGTATCATGCAAATTCATTTTAAGTAATATAGAACATAAATGAACACGTTTATATTATGGGACATGTCATAAGAAAATCTGTCTTTAGGGTTTGCAACCAACAAATGCTCTGATCACACTGCGCTGGTGGACAAACTGGTCTGTGCATTTGGTGTTCACAAACAATAAAAACATTTATTCATGATGTGGTCCCTAAAACAATATGCACAAACAAGCCAGTCGTTGCGTTACATAATAAACGAATAAATAAATAAAAAAGAGATTGACCAATTCAAGCATCTTCAAAACCTTGAAGTACTTCGAATGCCTTTGTAGACTGTGTATTT
Organism: Loripinus fragilis; assembly: GCA_964019695.1. Classification (NCBI taxonomy): domain Eukaryota; kingdom Metazoa; phylum Mollusca; class Bivalvia; order Lucinida; family Lucinidae; genus Loripinus; species Loripinus fragilis. The sequence continues at coordinate 38,007,012 of OZ026527.1, forward strand.
GTAAAGTCTATTATAAATTTACATCAAAAACTGGACACGATACTATTAGATATTTAATAGAGAGATAAAACATTGTTTATAAACCGAGTGTATTTCTACGTTTTGTGAACACATTCAGTATTGCTCGCGTGACCTAATCTTCAGTAAACAAACATGGAATTATAACATGTATGATTCTATGCATGTTTACTGAGGATGACGTCACATGGAAAATACTGAGATTTGGTTAACAAAACATGAAAATGCCATACTATGTCATCCTCAATACACAAAAACTGACCTTTAGAACACTTTTTGCTAGACTGTGTGTCCATCAAAAACTGTTCCAACTGTCGGTGTTTGTTTATCGTGTACAATATTTTTTAATGTTTAACTTATTTTACTTTGCAGTTAAGAAAATGAATTGGTTCTCATTGGAAACATGTTTTCATGAGTCAACAAGGTATACACCATATTAAATAGACCTCATCGCTAGAAACCCTGTCTTTGGGGGTTTTGTGAACAACAAAGGCGCAGACCAGCCTGCGTATCCGCGCAGTCTGATCAGCGCCTATGTGTTTCGCTTTTTGAAAAATATAATAGCTAGACTTGCTACAAGCGAAATTTCAATTTTCTAGCTAGTCTCTGTAGCTGAGCAGACTGGTTTGATTCTCAATTTGCCTGAAACCCTGAAGACAGGTTTTCTCAAGTCAAGGCCCAAATTCATGTCTATGCGTCTTTTTCTGAAGGAAGGTCATCAATATCAGACAAAGATGATTTTCTGACATGATATGAGGTCATGTCATATGACCCTGTATTTCTAGTACGTGCAGTAGTGATGTCTGTAGCAGTTGCAGAATCATATGTCGTTGAATATGCAGTCTGTGTAGTTGTAAAGTCGCCTGCTGTCATAGAATCATATGAAGCCGAATATCCTGTACGTGTCGTAGTTACATCACCAGTTTGTGATTCAAAGGTTTCTTCGTATTCTTCATCACCAATGGTAATTTCTTGAGAAGTTTCTTTATCTGATCTGGGCGTCATGTCTTCAAAGTAAGACTTTGATTTTTCAGTTTCCTCAAACTCAGAAATGTCTGTCCATTCATCATCACCATCATTTGTGGTGACTGAAATAGTCTTTAAATCCTTCTCTTGTTTTTCCTCGTCATGTTTTCTGCTGTGCGTTCGATGTTTTCCTTTGCCTACATGTGAAGTATCTTTGGACTGATTTTTAGACAGTTTATCATTATCAATGTAAAGAATCACAGTAACATCATTTAGTTCATATTTATACATAGACTCATTACCTTCTCCATTCATTTTATCAGCTTCAGTTATGATGATTTCATTTTTCTCATCATAGAAAGAGGCTTCTTGTGTCAGTTCATCTGGCTGTGCTATTGATGAATTAGTCTTCAAATGTATTTCATTATCAATATCATTCTTAAATGCAGACATTTTTTCATGACTGTTTTCATTTGTTTGGCTATCACTTGTAGTTATCGTATCATTAATCTGCTCTGTTTCTCTACCGTATATGCTGTGTGGTTCTTCAAAAGTTTCTTTCCTTTCATTAGTACTGTTTGATAATACAAGATCACTATTTTCACTGTTCATTTTCATTAACATTGTTTCAGTTGAATCTTTTTCTATTTTTGTATTGTCAGATGTATTATGTGCAGCTTCATTTGTTGATTCAGTGATCATGTCTTTAAGAAGTTTTTGTTCAGAGAAGTCATTGTGATTCATTTTTTCCTCAATCAATATTGATTCCTGCATTTCTGTTGATTCCTTTTCCTTTGTTATTCCATCAATGATCTTGGTTTCCTCAAACTCCATTGATTTCATCTCCTCTGTTTCTTCAATAATAATTTTTTGTTCTTCCAGTACTGTAAAATACTTGTCTTCGCTTACTTTGCTTTTTTCATCAATATCACTCTCCAGTTCTTCAGATTCCTTGTCGATGCTTTCTTCTATAAAACTATGTTCCTCATATACTATATATTTCATGGTTTTACTTTCTCTGTCCATTTCTTTTGACTCCTCTTGGTATACAGATGCATTATCATTGCTATAATCTTCAATTAATACCTCTTGTTGTGTGAATTCACTGTTGTTGTTTTCTTCATCAGTACAGCAGTTAGCTTTTGGTTCTAAGAGCTCAATTAGTTCAGTATGCTTAACCTCCTCATCTGTAGCTTTTGGTTCTAGGAGTTCAGTTGTTTCAGTAACTTTGACCTCCTCATCTGTAGCTTTTGGTTCTAGGCGCTCAGTTGTTTCTGTATACATGACCATCTCATCTGTAGTTTTTAGTTCTAAGAGTTCAGTTGTTTCAGTATCCTTGACAACATCTATAGCTCTTGGTTCTAAGAGTTCAGTTGTTTCAGTATACTTGACCTCCTCATCTGACGCTTTTGGTTCTAGATTCTCAGTTGCTTCAGTATATTTGTCCTCCCCACCTGTAGCTTTTGGTTCTAGGAGCTCAGTTGTTTCAGAATCCTTGACCTGCTCATCTGTTGCTTTTGATTCTAAGAGTTCAGATGTTTCTGTATATTTAATCTCTTCATCTGTAGCTTTTGGTTCTAGGAGTTCAGTTATTTCAGTATCTTTGATCGCTTCATCTGTAGTTTTTTGTTCTAGATACTCAGTTGTTTCAGTATCTTTGGTCTCTTCATCTGCAGCTTTTGGTTCTAGGAGCTCAGTTGTTTCAGTGATCTCTTCATCAGTAGCGTTGGGTTCTAGGAGCTCAGTTGTTTCAGTATCTTTGATCTCTTCATCTGTAGCTTTTGGCTCTAGGAGCTCAGTTGTTTCAGTATCTTTGGCCTCTTCATCTGTAACTTTTGGCTCTAGGAACTCAGTTGTTTCAGTATCTTTGATTTCTTCATCTGTAGCTTTTGGCTCTAGGAGCTCAGTTGTTTCAGTATCTTTGATCTCTTCATTTGCAGCTTTGGGCTCTAAGAGCTCAGTTATTTCAGTATCCTTGATTTCTTTATCTGTAGCTTTTGGCTCTGGGAGCTCAGTTGTTTCAGTATCTTTGATTTCTTCATCAGTACCTTTTGGCTCTAGGAGCTCAGTTGTTTCAGTATCTTGGATTTCTTCATCTGTAGCTTTTGGTTCTAGGAGCTCAGTTGTTTCAGTATCTTTGGTCTCTTCATCTGTAGCTTTTGGCTCTAGGAGCTCAGTTGTTTCAGTATCTTTGATCTCTTCACCTGTAGCTTTTGGTTCTAGGAGCTCAGTTGTTTCAGTGTCTTTGATCTCTTCATCTGTAGCTTTGGGCTCTAAGAGTTCAGTTGTTTCAGTATCTTTGATCTCCTCATCTGTAGCTTTTGGCTCTAGGAGCTCTATTGTTTCAGTATCTTTGATCTCTCCACCTGTAGCTTTTGGTTCTAGGAGCTCAGTTGTTTCAGTGTCTTTGATCTCTTCATCAGTAGCTTTTGGTTCTAGGAGCTCAGTTGTTTCAGTATCTTTGATCTCCTCATCTGTAGCTTTTGGCTCTAGGAGCTCTGTTGTTTCAGTATCTTTGATCTCTTCACCTGTAGCTTTTGGTTCTAGGAGCTCAGTTGTTTCAGTGTCTTTGATCTCTTCATCAGTAGCTTTTGGTTCTAGGAGCTCAGTTGTTTCAGTATCTTTGTTCTCTTCATCTGTAGCTTTTGGCTCTAGGAGCTCAGTTGTTTCAGTATCTTTGATCTCTTCACCTGTAGCTTTTGGTTCTAGGAGCTCAGTTGTTTCAGTGTCTTTGATCTCTTCATCTGTAGCTTTGGGCTCTAAGAGTTCAGTTGTTTCAGTATCTTTGATCTCCTCATCTGTAGCTTTTGGCTCTTGGAGCTCTATTGTTTCGGTATCTTTGATCTCTTCACCTGTAGCTTTTGGTTCTAGGAGCTCAATTGTTTCAGTGTCTTTGATCTCTTCATTAGTAGCTTTTGGTTCTAGGAGCTCAGTTGTTTCAGTATCTTTGATCTCCTCATCTGTAGCTTTTGGCTCTAGGAGCTCTGTTGTTTCAGTATCTTTGATCTCTTCACCTGTAGCTTTTGGTTCTAGGAGCTCAGTTGTTTCAGTGTCTTTGATCTCTTCATCAGTAGCTTTTGGTTCTAAGAGCTCAGTTGTAACAGTATCTTTGATTTCTTCATCTGTAGCTTTTGGCTCTAGAAGGTCAGTTGTTTTAGTATCTTTGGTCTCTTCATCTGTAGCTTTTGGTTCTAGGAGCTCAGTTGTTTCAGTATCTTTGGTCTCTTCATCTGTAGCGTTTGGTTCTAGGAGCTCAGTTGTTTCAGTATCTTTGATCTCTTCATCTGTAAGTTTTGGTTTTAAGAGCTCAGTTGTTTCAGCATCTTTTGTCTCTTCATCTGTAGGTTTTAGTTCTAGGAGTTCTGTTGTTTCAGTATTTTTGATCTCTTCATCTGTAGTTTTGGGCTCTAAGAGCTCAGTTGTTTCAGTATCTTTGATCTCCTCATCTGTAGCTTTTGGTTCTAGCAGATCAGTTGTTTCAGTATCTTTGATCTCTTCATCTGTAGCTTTTGGCTCTAGGAGCTCAGTTGTTTCAGTATCTTTGATTTCTTCATCTGTTGCTTTTGGTTCTAGGAGCTCAGTTGTTTCAGTATCTTTGGTCTCTTCTTCTGTAGCGTTAAGTTCTAGGAGCTCAGTTGTTTCAGTATCTTTGATCTCTTCATCTGTAGCTTTTGGCTCTAGGAGCTCGGTTGTTTCAGTATCTTTGATCTCTTCATCTGTAGCCTTTGGTTCTAGGAGCTCAGTTGCTTCAGTATCTTTGATCTCTTTATCTGTAGCGTTGGGCTCTAAGAGCTCAGTTATTTCAGTATCTTTGATCGCTTCATCTGTAGTTTTTTGTTCTAGAAGCTCAGTTGTTTCAGTATCTTTGGTCTCTTCATCTGTAGCTTTTGGTTCTAGGAGCTCAGTTGTTTCAGTGTCTTTGATCTCTTCATCAGTAGCTTTGGGTTCTAGGAGCTCAGTTGTTTCAGTATCTTTGATCTCTTCATCTGTAGCTTTTGGCTCTAGGAGCTCAGTTGTTTCAGTATCTTTGGTCTCTTCATCTGTAACTTTTGGCTCTAGGAACTCAGTTGTTTCAGTATCTTTGATTTCTTCATCTGTAGCTTTTGGCTCTAGGAGCTCAGTTGTTTCAGTATCTTTGATCTCTTCATTTGTAGCTTTGGGCTCTAAGAGCTCAGTTGTTTCAGTATCCTTGATTTCTTTATCTGTAGCTTTTGGCTCTGGGAGCTCAGTTGTTTCAGTATCTTTGATTTCTTCATCAGTACCTTTTGGCTCTAGGAGCTCAGTTGTTTCAGTATCTTGGATTTCTTCATCTGTAGCTTTTGGTTCTAGGAGCTCAGTTGTTTCAGTATCTTTGGTCTCTTCATCTGTAGCTTTTGGCTCTAGGAGCTCAGTTGTTTCAGTATCTTTGATCTCTTCACCTGTAGCTTTTGGTTCTAGGAGCTCAGTTGTTTCAGTGTCTTTGATCTCTTCATCTGTAGCTTTGGGCTCTAAGAGTTCAGTTGTTTCAGTATCTTTGATCTCCTCATCTGTAGCTTTTGGCTCTAGGAGCTCTATTGTTTCAGTATCTTTGATCTCTTCACCTGTAGCTTTTGGTTCTAGGAGCTCAGTTGTTTCAGTGTCTTTGATCTCTTCATCAGTAGCTTTTGGTTCTATGAGCTCAGTTGTTTCAGTATCTTTGATCTCCTCATCTGTAGCTTTTGGCTCTAGGAGCTCTGTTGTTTCAGTATCTTTGATCTCTTCACCTGTAGCTTTTGGTTTTAGGAGCTCAGTTGTTTCAGTGTCTTTGATCTCTTCATCAGTAGCTTTTGGTTCTAGGAGCTCAGTTGTTTCAGTATCTTTGTTCTCTTCATCTGTAGCTTTTGGCTCTAGGAGCTCAGTTGTTTCAGTATCTTTGATCTCTTCACCTGTAGCTTTTGGTTCTAGGAGCTCAGTTGTTTCAGTGTCTTTGATCTCTTCATCTGTAGCTTTGGGCTCTAAGAGTTCAGTTGTTTCAGTATCTTTGATCTCCTCATCTGTAGCTTTTGGCTCTTGGAGCTCTATTGTTTCAGTATCTTTGATCTCTTCACCTGTAGCTTTTGGTTCTAGGAGCTCAATTGTTTCAGTGTCTTTGATCTCTTCATTAGTAGCTTTTGGTTCTAGGAGCTCAGTTGTTTCAGTATCTTTGATCTCCTCATCTGTAGCTTTTGGCTCTAGGAGCTCTGTTGTTTCAGTATCTTTGATCTCTTCACCTGTAGCTTTTGGTTCTAGGAGCTCAGTTGTTTCAGTGTCTTTGATCTCTTCATCAGTAGCTTTTGGTTCTAGGAGCTCAGTTGTAACAGTATCTTTGATTTCTTTATCTGTAGCTTTTGGCTCTAGAAGGTCAGTTGTTTCAGTATCTTTGGTCTCTTCATCTGTAGCTTTTGGTTCTAGGAGCTCAGTTGTTTCAGTATCTTTGGTCTCTTCATCTGTAGCGTTTGGTTCTAGGAGCTCAGTTGTTTCAGTATCTTTGATCTCTTCATCTGTAAGTTTTGGTTTTAAGAGCTCAGTTGTTTCAGCATCTTTTGTCTCTTCATCTGTAGGTTTTAGTTCTAGGAGTTCTGTTGTTTCAGTATTTTTGATCTCTTCATCTGTAATTTTGGGCTCTAAGAGCTCAGTTGTTTCAGTATCTTTGATCTCCTCATCTGTAGCTTTTGGTTCTAGCAGATCAGTTGTTTCAGTATCTTTGATCTCTTCATCTGTAGCTTTTGGCTCTAGGAGCTCAGTTGTTTCAGTATCTTTGATTTCTTCATCTGTTGCTTTTGGTTCTAGGAGCTCAGTTGTTTCAGTATCTTTGGTCTCTTCTTCTGTAGCGTTTAGTTCTAGGAGCTCAGTTGTTTCAGTATCTTTGATCTCTTCATCTGTAGCTTTTGGCTCTAGGAGCTCAGTTGTTTCAGTATCTTTGATCTCTTCATCTGTAGCTTTTGGTTCTAGGAGCTCAGTTGCTTCAGTATCTTTGATATCTTTATCTGTAGCGTTGGGCTCTAAGAGCTCAGTTGTTTCAGTATCTTTGATTTCTTCATCTGTAGCTTTTGGTTCTAGGAGCTCGGTTGTTTCAGAATCTTTGATCTCCTCATCTGTAGATTTTGGTTCTAGGAGCTCAGTTGTTTCAGTATCTTTGGTCTCTTCATCTGTAGCTTTTGGTTCTATGCGCTCAGATGTTTCAGTATCTTTGATTTCTTCAACAGTAGCTTTTGGTTCTAGGAGCTCAGTTGTTTCAGTATCCTTGATTTCTTCATCTGTAGTTTTTGGCTCTAGGAGCTCAGTTGTTTCAGAATCTTTTGTCTCTTTATCTGCAGCTTTTGGTTCTAGGAGTTCTGTTGTTTCAGTATCTTTGATCTCTTCATCGGTATCTTTGGGCTCTAGGAGCTCAGTTGTTTCAGTGTCTTTGATCTCTTCATCAGTAGCTTTTGACTCTAGGAGCTCAGTTGTTTCAGTATCTTTGATCTCTTCATCTGTAGCTTTTGGTTCTAGGAGCGCAGTTGTTTCAGTATCTTTGGTCTCTTCATCTGTAGCTTTTGGTTCTAGGAGCTCAGTTGTTTCAGTATCTTTGATCTCTTCGTCTGTAGCTTTTGGTTCTAGGAGCTCAGTTGTTTCTGTATCTTTGCTCTCCTCATCTGTAGCTTTTTGTTCTAGGAGTTCAGCTGTTTCAGTATCTTTGGTCTCCTCATCTGTAGCTTTGGGTTCTAGGAGTACAGTTGTTTCAGTATCTTTGGTCTCCTTATCTCTAGCTTTTGGTTCTAGGAGCTCAGTTGTTTCTGAATAATTGCTCTTTTCATCGGTAGCTTTTGGTTCTAGGAGTTCAGATGTTTCAGTACCTTTGATCTCTTCATCTGTAGCTTTGGGCTCTAGGAGTTCAGTTGTTTCAGTATCTTTGATCTCTTCATCTGTAGCTTTTGGTTCTAGGTGTTCAGTTGTTTCAGTATCTTTGATCTCTTTATCTGTAGCTTTGGGCTCTAAGAGCTCAGTTGTTTCAGTATCTTTGATTTCTTCATCTGTAGCTTTTGGCTCTAGGAGCTCAGTTGTTTCAGAATCTTTGATCTCCTCATCTGTAGATTTTAGTTCTAGGAGCTCAGTTGTTTCAGAATCTTTGGTCTCTTCATTTATAGCTTTTGGTTCTAAGAGCTCAGTTGTTTCAGTAGCTTTGATCTCTTCATATGTAGCTTTTGGTTCTAGGAGTTCAGTTGTTTCAGTATCTTTGATCTCTTCATCGGTAGCTTTTGGTTCTAGGAATTCAGTTGTTTCAGTATCTTTTGTCTCCTCACCTGTAGCTTTGGGTTCTAGGAGTTCAGTAGTTTCAGTATATTTGATCTCTTCATCTGTAACTTTTGGTTCTTGGAGCTCACATGTTTCAGTATCTTTGGTCTCCTCATCTGTAGATTTTGGTTTTAGGAGCTCAGTTGTTTCAGTATCTTTAGTCTCCTCATCTGTAGCTTTTGGTACTAGGAGATCAGTTGTTTCTGTATCTTTGATCTCTTCATCTGTAGCTTTTGGCTCTAGGAGCTCAGTTGTTTCAGTATCTTTGATCTCTTCATCTGTAGCTTTGGGTTCTAGGAGCCCTAATGTTTCAGTATCTTTGATCTCTTCATCTGTAGCTTTTGGTACTAGGAGCTCAGTTGTTTCTGTATCTTTGATCTCTTCATCTGTAGCTTTTGGCTCTAGGAGCTCAGTTGTTTCAGTATCTTTGATCTCTTCATCTGTAGCTTTGGGTTCTAGGAGCACTGTTGTTTCAGTATCTTTGATCTCTTCATCGGTAGTTTTGGGTTCTAGGAGCTCAGATGTTTCAGTATCTTTGATCTCTTTATCTGTAGCTTTGGGCTCTAGGAGCTCAGTTGTTTCAGTATCTTTGGTCTCTTCATCTGTAACTTTGGGTTCTAGGAGTTCAGTTGTTTCAGTATCTTTGATCTCTTCATCTGTAGCTTTGGGTTCTAGGAGCACTGTTGTTTCAGTATCTTTGATCTCTTCATCGGTAGTTTTGGGTTCTAGGAGCTCAGATGTTTCAGTATCTTTGATCTCTTCATCTGTAGCTTTGGGCTCTAGGAGCTCAGTTGTTTTAGTATCTTTGATCTCTTCATCTGTATCTTTGGGTGCTAGGAATTCAGTTGTTTCAGTATCTTTGATCTCTTCATCGGTAGCATTGGGTTCCAGGAGCTCAGTTGTTTCTGTATCTTTGATCTCTCCATCGGTAGCTTTTTGTTCTAGGAGCTCAGTTGTTTCAGAATCTTTGATCTCCTCATCTGTAGATTTTAGTTCTAGGAGCTCAGTTGTTTCTGTATCTTTGATTTCTTCATCTGTAGGTCTTGGTTCTCGGAGCTCAGATGTTTCAGTAGCTTTGATCTCTTCATCTGTATCTTTGGGCTCTAGGACCTCGGTTGTTTCAGTATCTTTGATATCTTCATATGTAGCTTTTGGTTCTAGGAGTTCAGTTGTTTCAGTATCTTTGGTCTCCTCATCTGTAGATTTTGGTTCTAGGAGCTCAGTTGTTTCAGTATCTTTGATCTCTTCATCTGTAGCTTTTGGTTCTAAGAGCTCAGTTGTTTCTCTATCTTTGACCTCTTCATTGGTAGCTTTTGGTTCTAGGAGTTCAGTTGTTTCTGTATCTTTGATCTCTTCATCTCTAGCTTTTGGTTCTAGGAGCTCTGTTGTTTCTGTATCTTTGATCGCTTCATTGGTAGCGTTTTGTTCTACGAGTTCAGTTGTTTCAGTATCTTTGGTCTCCTCATCTGTACCTTTTGGTTCTAGGAGTTCAGTTGTTTCAGTATCTTTGGTCTCTTCATCTGTAGCTTTTGGTTCTAGGAGTTCATTTGCTTCAGTATCTTTGGTCTCCTCATCTGTAGCTTTGGGTTTAAGAAGTTCAGTTGTTTCAGTATCTTTGATCTCTTCATCTGTAGCTTTTGGTTCTAGGAGTTCAGTTGTTTCTGTATCTTTGATCCCTTCATCAGAAGTTTTTGGTTCTAAGAGCTCAGTTGTTTCAGTATCTTTGATCTCTTCATCTGTAGCTTTGGGCTCTAGGAGCTCAGTTGTTTCAGTATCTTTGGTCTCTTTATTTATAGCTTTTGGTTCTAGGAACTCAGTTGTTACAGTAGCTTTGATCTCTTCATCTGTAGCTTTTGGCTCTAAGAGCTCAGTTGTTTCTGTATCTTTGATCTCTTCATCTGTAGCTTTCGGCTCTAGGAGCTCAGAATTTTCAGTTTCTTTGATCTCCTCATCTGTAGCTATGGGCTCTAGGAGCTCAGAATTTTCAGTATCTTTGAACTCCTCATATGTAGCTATAGGCTCTATGAGTTCAGTTGTTTCAGTATCTTTGATCTCTTCATCTGTAGCTTTTGGTTCTAGGAGTTCAGTTGTTTCAGTATCTTTGATCTCTTTATCTGTAGCTTTTGGTTCTAGGAGTTCAGTTGTTTCAGTATCTTTGAACTCCTCATTGGTAGCTTTTGGCTCTAGGAGTTCAGTTGTTTTAGTATCTTTGATCTCTTCATCTGTAGCTTTGGGCTCTAGGAGCTCAGTTGTTTCAGTATCTTTGGTCTCCTCATCTGTATCTTTTGGTTCTAGGAGCTCTGTTATTTCATTATCTTTGATCTCTTCATCTATGGCTTTTGGCTCTAGAAGCTCAGTTGTTTCAGTATCTTTGATCTCTTCATCTGAAGCTTTTGGTTCTAGGAGCTCAGTTGTTTCAGTATCTTTGATCTCCTCATCTGTAGCTTTCGGTTCCAGGAGCTCAGTTGTTTCAGTATCTTTGATCTCCTCATCGGTATTTTTGGGCTCTAGGAGCTCAGTTGTTTCAGTGTCTTTGATCACTTCATCTGTAGCTTTTGGTTCTATGAGCTCAGTTGTTTCAGTATCTTTGATCTCTTCATCAGTAGCTTTGGGCTCTAGGAGCTCAGTTGTTTCAGTATCTTTGACCTCTTCATATGTAGCTCTGGGCTCTTGGAGCTCAGTTGTTTCAGTAGCTTTGATCTCTCCATCTGTAGCTTTGGGCTCTAGGAGCTCAGTTGTTTCAGTATTTTTGATCTCTTCATCAGTAGCTTTTGGTTCTTGGAGTTCAGTTGTTTCTGTATCTTTGATCTCTTCATCTTTGGCTTTTGGTTCTAGGAGCTCAGTTGTTTCAGTATCTTTGGTCTCCTCATCTGAAGCTTTTGGTTCTAGGAGTTCATTTTTTTCTATATCTTTGATCTCTTCATCTGTATCTTTGGGGTTTAGAAGCTCAGTTATTTCAGTATCTTTGTTCTCCTCATCTGTAGCTTTTGGCTCTAGGAGCTCAGTTGTTTCAGTATCTTTGATCTCCTCATCTGTAGCTTTTGGCTCTAGGAGTTCAGTAGTTTCAGTATCTTTGATCTCTTCATCTGAAGCTTTTGGTTCTAGGAGCTCAGTTGTTTCAGTATCTTTGGTCTCCTTATCGGTAGCTTTTGGTTCTAGGAGTTCAGTTGTTTCAGTATCTTTGACCTCTTCATCTGTAGATTTTGGTTCTAGGAGCTTTGTTGTTTCAGTATCTTTGATCTCTTCATCTGTAGCTTTTGGTTCTAGGAGTTCAGTTGTTTCAGTATCTTTTATCTCATCTTCAGTAACTTTTGGCTCTAGGAGCTTTGTTGTTTCAGTATCTTTGATCTCTTCATCTGTAGCTTTTAGTTCTAGGAGTTCAGTTGTTTCAGTTTCCTTGACCTCCTCGTCTGTAGCTTTTGGTTCTAGGAGTTCAGTTGTTTCAGTATCCTTGATCTCCTCATCTGTAGCTTTTGGCTCCATGATTTCAGTTGTTTCAGTATCCTTGACATCCTCATCTGTAGCTTTTGGTTCTAGGAGTTCAATTTTTTCATTATCCTTGACCTCCTCATCTGTAGCTTTTGGTTCTAGGAGTTCAGTTGTTTCATTATCCTTGACCTCCTCATCTGTAGCTTTTGGTTCTAGGAATTCAGTTGTTTCAGTATCTTTGATCTCCTCATCTGTAGCTTTTGGCTCTAGGAGTTCAGTTGTTTCTGTATCTTTGAACTCCTCATTTGTAGCTTTTGGCTCTAGGAGTTCAGTTGTTTCAGTATCTTTGACCTCCTCATCTGTAGCTTTTGGTTCTAGGAGTTCAGTTGTTTCATTATCCTTGACCTCCTCATCTGTAGCTTTTGGTTCTAGGAGTTCAGTTGTTTCAGTATCTTTGATCTCCTCATCTGTAGCTTTTGGCTCTAGGAGTTCAGTTGTTTCTGTATCTTTGATCTCCTCATCTGTAGCTTTTGGCTCTAGGAGTTCAGTTGTTTCAGTATCCTTGATCTCTTCATCTGTAGCTTTTGATTCAATGAGCTCAGTTGTTTTAGCATCTTTGATCTCCTCATCTGTAGCTTTTGGCTCTAGGAGTTCAGTTGTTTCAGTATCTTTGATCTCCTCATCTGTAGCTTTTGGTTCTAGGAGTTCAGTTGTTTCAGTATCCTTGACCTCCTCATCTGTATCTTTTGGTTCTAGGAGTTCAGTTGTTTCAGTATCCTTGACCTCCTCATCTGTATCTTTTAATTCTAGGAGTGCAGTTGTTTCAGTATCTTTGATCTCTTCATCTGTAGCTTTTGGTTCTAGGAGTACAGTTGTTTCAGTATCTTTGATCTCCTCATCTGTAGCTTTTGGCTCTAGGAGTTCAGTTGTTTCCGTATCTTTGATCTCCTCATCTGTAGCTTTTGGCTCTAGGAGTTCAGTTGTTTCAGTATCCTTGATCTCTTCATCTGTAGCTTTTGGTTTAATGAGCTCAGTTGTTTTAGCATCTTGGAGCTCCTCATCTGTAGCTTTTGGTTCTAGGAGTTCAGTTGTTTCAGTATCCTTGATCTCCTCATCTGTATCTTTTGGTTCTAGGAGTTCAGTTGTTTCAGTATCTTTAACCTCCTCATCTGTAGCTTTTGGTTCTAGGAGTTCAGTTGTTTCAGTATCCTTGACCTCCTCATCTGTAGCTTTTGGCTCTAGAACTTCAGTTGTTTCAGTATCCTTGACCTCCTCATCTGTAGCTATTTGTTCTAGGAGCTCAGTTGTTTCAGTATCTTTGATCTCCTCATCTGTAGCTTTTGGTTCTAGGAGTTCAGTTGTTTCAGTATCCTTGATCTCCTCATCTGTATCTTTTGGTTCTAGGAATTCAGTTTTTTCAGTATCCTTGATCTCCTCATCTGTAGCTATTTGTTCTAGGAGTTCAGTTGTTTCAGTATCCTTGACTTCCTCATCTGTAGCTTTTGGCTCTAGGAGTTCAGTTGGTTCAGTATCTTTGATCTCCTCATCTGTAGCTTTTGGTTCTAGGAGTTCAGTTGTTTCAGTATCCTTGATATCCTCATCTGTAGCTTTTGGTTCTAGGAGTTCAGTTGTTTCAGTATCTTTGATCTCTTCATCTGTAGCTTTTGGCTCTAGGAGTTCAGTTGTTTCGGTATCCTTGACCTCCTCATCTGTAGCTTTTGGCTCTAGGAGTTCAGTTGTTTCGGTATCTTTGATCTCTTCATCTGTAGCTTTTGGTTCTAGGAGTTCAGTTGTTTCAGTATCCTTGATCTCCTCATCTGTAGCTTTGGGTTCTAGGAGTTCAGTTGTTTCAGTATCCTTGACCTCCTCATCTGTAGCTTTTGGCTCTAGGAGTTCAGTTGTTTCAGTATCTTTGACCTCCTCATCTGTAGCTTTTGGCTCTAGGAGTTCAGATGTTTCAGTATCCTTGATCTCCTCATTTGTAGCTTTTGGTTCTAGGAGCTCAGTTGTTTCAGTATCCTTGATCTCCTCATCTGTAGCTTTTGGTTCTTGGAGCTCAGTTGTTTCAGTATCCTTGATCTCCTCATCTGTAGCTTTTGGTTCTAGGAGTTCAGATGTTTCAGTATCCTTGATCTCCTCATCTGTAGCTTTTGGCTCTAGGAGTTCAGTTGTTTCAGTATCCTTGATCTCCTCATTTGTAGCTTTTGGTTCTAGGAGCTCAGTTGTTTCAGTATCCTTGATCTCCTCATCTGTAGCTTTTGGTTCTTGGAGCTCAGTTGTTTCAGTATCCTTGATCTCCTCATCTGTAGCTATTTGTTCTAGGAGTTCAGTTGTTTCAGTATCCTTGACCTCCTCATCTGTATCTTTTGGTTCTAGGAGTTCAGTTGTTTCAGTATCCTTGACCTCCTCATCTGTAGCTTTTGGCTCTAGGAGTTCAGTTGTTTCAGTATCCTTGATCTCCTCATCTGTAGCTTTTGGCTCTAGGAGTTCAGTTGTTTCAGTATCCTTGATCTCCGCATCTGTAGCTTTTGGCTCTAGAAGCTCAGTTGTTTCAGTATCCTTGATCTCCTCATCTGTAGCTTTTGGTTCTAGGAGCTCTGTTGTTTCAGTATCCTTGATCTCCTCATCTGTATCTTTTGGTTCTAGGAGCTCAGTTGTTTCAGTAACCTTGATCTCTTCATCTGAAGCTTTTGGTTCTAGGAGCTCAGATGTTTCAGTATCTTTGGTCTCCTCATCAGTAGCTTTTGGTTCTATGAGCTCTGTTGTTTCATCTTTGACCTCAACATCGGTAACTTTGGGCTCTTGGAGCTCAGTTGTTTCATTATCTTTGACCTCTTCATCTGTAACTTTTGGCTCTAGGAGCTCTGTTGTTTCAGTATCTTTGATCTCTTCATCTGTAGCTTTTGGCTCTAGGAGCTCTGTTGTTTCAGTATCTTTTATCTCATCATCGATAACTTTGGGCTCTAGGAGTTCAGATGTTTCAGCATCTTTGACCTCCTCATCTGTAGCTTTGGGCTCTAGGAGTTCAGTTGTTTCAGTATCTTTTATCTCATCATCGTTAACTTTTGGCTCTAGGAGTTCAGTTGTTTCTGCATCTTTGACCTCCTCATTCTTAGCTTTTGGCTCTAGGAGTTCAGTTGTTTCATTATCCTTGACCTCCTTATCTGTAGCTTTTGGTTCTAGAAGTTCAGTTGTTTCAGTATCTTTTATCTCATCATCGGTAACTTTGGGCTCTAAGAGCTCTGTTGTTTCAGTATCTTTTATCTCATTATTGGTAACTTTGGGCTCTAGGAATTCAATTATTTCAGCATCTTTGACCTCCTCATCTGTTGCTGCTGGTTCTAGGAGTTCAGTTGTTTCAGTATCCTTGATCTCCTCATCTGTAGCTTTTGGTTCTAGGAGTGCAGCTGTTTCAGTATCTTTGACCTCCTCATCTGTAGCTTTTGGTTCTAGGAGTTCGGTTGTTTCAGTATCTTTGATTTCTTCATCTGTAGCTTTTGGTTCTAGGAGTTCAGTTGTTTCAGTATCCTTGACCTCCTCATCTGTAGCTTTTGGTTCTAGGAGTTCAGTTGTTTCAGTATCTTTGATTTCTTCATCTGTAGCTGTTGGTTCTAGGAGTTCAGTTGTTTCAGTATCCTTGATCTCCTCATCTGTAGCTTTTGGTTCTAGGAGTTCAGTTGTTTCAGTATCTTTGATTTCTTCATCTGTAGCTTTTGGTTCTAGGAGTTCAGTTGTTTCAGTATCTTTGACCTCCTCATCTGTAGCTTTTGGCTCTAGGAGTTCAGTTGTTTCAGTATCCTTGACCTCCTCATCTGTAGCTTTTGGTTCTAGGAGTTCAGTTGTTTCAGTATCCTTGACCTCCTCATCTGTATCTTTTGGTTCTAGGAGTTCAGTTGTTTCAGTTTCTTTGATCTCCTCAGCTGTAGCTTTTGGTTCTAAGAGTTCACTTGTTTCAGTATCCTTGATCTCCTTATCTGTAGCTTTTGAATCTAGGAGTTCAGTTGTTTCAGTATCCTTGACCTCCTCATCTGTAGCTTTTGGCTCTAGGAGTTCAGTTGTTTCAGTATCTTTGACCTCCTCATTGATAGAGTTTGGTTCTTGGAATTCATGTTTTTCAGTATCCTTGACATCCTCATCTGTAGGTTTAGGTTCTAGGAGTTCATGTGTTTCAGTATCATTGACCTCCTCATCTGTAGCTTTTGGCTCTAGAATTTCAGTTGTTTCAGTATCTTTGACAACCTCATTTATAGCTTTTGGTTCTAGGAGTACAGTTGTTTCAGTATCCTTGATCTCCTCATCTGTAGCTTTTGGTTCTAGGAGTTCCGTTATTTCAGTATATTTGACCTCCTCATCTGTAGCTTTGGGCTCTAGGACTTCAGTTGTTTCAGTATCTTTGACCTCCTCATTTATTGCTTTTGGTTCTAGGAGTTCAGTTGTCTCAGTATCCTTGACCTCCATATCTATAGCTTTGGGTTCTAGAAGTTCAATTGTTTCAGAATCTTTGACCTCATCATCTGTAGCTTTGGGCTCTAGAAGTTCAGTTGTTTCAGTATCCTTGACTTCCTTATCTGTAGCTGTTGGTTCTAGGAGTTCGGTTGTTTCAGTATCTTTGATCTCTTCCTCTGTAGCTTTTGGTTCTACAAGTTCAGTTGTTACAGTGTCTTTGACCTCCTCATCTTTAGCTTTTGGTACCATGAGTTCAGTTGTTTCAGTATCCTTGACCTCCTCATCTGTAGCTTTTGGTTCTAGGAGTTCAGCTACTTCAGTATCCTTGATCTCATCTGTATCTTTTGGCTCTAAGAGTTCAGTTAGTTCAGTATCCTTGACATCCTCATTCTTAGCTTTTGGTTCTTGGAGTTCAGTTGTATCAGTATCTATGACCTCCTCATCTGTAGCTTTTGGTTCTAGGAGTTCAGTTGTTTCAGTATCTTTGATCTCCTCATCTGTAGCTTTTGGTTCTAGGAGTTCAGTTGTTTCAGTATCTTTGACCTCCTCATCTGTAGCTTTTGGTTCTAGGAGTTCAGTTGTTTCAGCATCTTTGACCTCCTCATCTGTATCTTTTGGTTCCAGGAGTTCAGTTGTTTCAGAATCTTTAACCTCCTCATCTGTATCTTTTGGTTCTAGGAGTTCAGTTGTCTCAGTATCTTTGATCTCTTCATCTGTAGCTTTTGGTTCTAGGAGTTCAGTTGTTTCAGTGTCTTTGACCTCCTCATCTGTAGCTTTTTGTTCTAAGAGTTCAGTTGTTTCAGTATCCTTGATCTCCTCATCTGTAGCTTTTGGTTCTAGGAGGTCAGTTGTTTCAGTATCCTTGATCTCCTCATCTGTATCTCTTGGTTCTAGGAGTTCAGTTGTTTCAGTATCTTTGACCTCCTCATCTGTAGCTTTTGGCTCTAGGAGTTCAGTTAGTTCAGTATCCTTGACATCCTCATTCTTAGCTTTTGGTTCTAGAAGTTCAGTTGTTTCAGTATCCTTGACCTCTTCATCTGTAGCTTTTGGCTCTAGGAGTTCAGTTAGTTCAGTATCCTTGACATCCTCATTCTTAGCTTTTGGTTCTAGGAGTTCAGTTGTTTCAGTATCTTTGACCTCCTCATCTGTAGCTTTTTGTTCTAGGAGTTTAGTTGTTTCAGTATCCTTGATCTCCTCATCTGTATCTTTTGGTTCTAGGAGTTCAGTTGTTTCAGTATCCTTGACCTCCTCATTCTTAGCTTTTGGTTCTAGGAGTTCAGTTGTTTCAGTATCCTTGATCTCCTCATCTGTAGCTTTTGGTTCTAGGAGCTCAGTTGTCTTAGTATCTTTGATCTCTTCATCTGTAGCTTTTGGTTCTAGGAGTTCAGTTGTTTCAGTATCGTTGACCTCCTCATCTGTAGCTTTTTGTTCTAGGAGTTCAATTGTTTCAGTATCCTTGATCTCCTCATCTGTAGCTTTTGGTTCTAGGAGTTCAGTTGTTTCAGTATCCTTGATCTCCTCATCTTTATCTTTTGGTTCTAGGAGTTCAGTTGTTTCAGTATCCTTGACCTCTTCATCTGTAGCTTTTGGCCCTAGGAGTTCAGTTAGTTCAGTATCCTTGACATCCTCATTCTTAGCTTTTGGTTCTAGGAGTTCAGTTGTTTCAGTATCTTTGACCTTCTCATCTGTAGCTTTTTGTTCTAGGAGTTTAGTTGTTTCAGTATCCTTGATCTCCTCATCTGTAGCTTTTGGTTCTAGAAGTTCAGTTGTTTCAGTATCCTTGATCTCCTCATCTGTAGCTTTTGGTTCTAGGAGTTCAGTTGTTTCAGTATCCTTGACCTCCTCATCTTTAGCTTTTGGCTCTAGGAGTTCAGTTGTTTCAGTATCTTTGATCTCTTCATCTGTAGCTTTTGTTTCTAGGAGTTCAGTTGTTTCAGTATCCTTGATCTCCTCATCTGTAGCTTTTGGTTCTAGGAGTTCAGTTGTTTCAGTATCCTTGACCTCCTCATCTTTAGCTTTTGGTTCTAGGAGTTCAGTTGTTTCAGCATCTTTGATCTCCTCATCTGTAGCTTTTGGTTCTAGGAGTTCAGTTGTTTCAGTATCCTTGACCTCCTCATCTGTAGCTTTTGGCTCTAGGAGTTCAGTTGTTTCAGTATCTTTGATCTCCTCATCTGTAGCTTTTGGCTCTAGGAGTTCAGTTGTTTCAGTATCCTTGATCTCCTCATCTGTAGCTTTTGGTTCTAAGAGTTCAGTTGTTTCAGTATCTTTGACCTCCTCATCTGTATCTTTTGGTTCTAGGAGTTCAGTTGTTTCAGTATCCTTGACCTCCTCATCTGTAGCTTTTGGTTGTAGGAGTTCAGTTGTTTCAGTATCTTTGATCTCCTCATCTGTAGCTTTTGGTTCTAGGAGCTCAGTTGTTTCAGTATCCTTGACCTCCTCATCTGTAGCATTTGGTTCTTGGAGTTCAGTTGTTTCAGTATTTTTGACCACCTCATTTACAGCTTTTTGTTCTAGGAGTTCAGTTGTTTCAGTATCCTTGTTCTCCTCATCTGTAGCTTTTGGTTCTAGGAGTTCCGTTATTTCAGTATCTTTGACTTCCTCATCTGTAGCTTTGGGCTCTAGGACTTCAGTTGTTTCAGTATCTTTGACCTCCTCATCTGTAGCTTTGGGCTCTAGAAGTTCGGTTGTTTCAGTTTCCTTGACCTCCTCATCTGTAGCTTTGGGCTCTAGAAAGTCAGTTGTTTCAGTATCCTTGACTCCTTTATCTGTAGCTGTTGGTTCTAGGAGTTCGGTTGTTTCAGTATCTTTGATCTCTTCCTCTGTAGCTTTTGATTCTAGGAGTTCAGTTGTTACAGTGTCTTTGACCTCCTCATCTATAGCTTTTGGTTCTAGGAGTTCAGTTACTTCAGTATCCTTGATCTCATCTGTATCTTTTGGCTCTTGGAGTTCAGTTAGTTCAGTATCCTTGACATCCTCATTCTTAGCTTTTGGTTCTATGAGTTCAGTTGTTTCAGTATCCTTGATCTCCTCATCTGTAGCTTTTGGTTCTAGGAGTTCAGTTGTTTCAGTATCCTTGATCTCCTCATCTGTAGCTTTTGGTTCTAGGAGCTCAGTTGTTTCAGTATCCTTGACTTCATCATCTGTAGCTTTTGGCTCTTTGAGTTTAGTTGTTTCAGTATCCTTGACCTCATCGTCCCTAGCTTTTTGTTCAAGGAGCTCAGTTGTTTCAGTATCCTTAATCTCCTCATCTGTAGCTTTTGGTTCTAGGAGCTCAGTTGTTTCAGTATCCTGGATCTCCTCATCTGCAGCTTTTGGTTGAAGGAGCTCAGTTGTTTCAGTATCCTTATTCACTTCATCAGTAGCGTTTGGTCCTATCAGTTCATTTTTTTCTGTATCCTTGGCCTCCTCATCTGTAGCTTTTAGTTCTAGGAGCTCAGTCATTTCAGTATCCTTGATCTCCTCATCCTTTGCATTTGGTTCTAGGTACGCAGTTGCTTCAGTATCTTTGATTAGCTCGTCTATAGATTTTGGTTTGAGGAGCTCAATTGTTTCAGTATTATTGATCTCTTGTTCAGTATCATTTGGTTCTATTAGCTCAGATGTTTCAGTATCTTTGTACTCTTTATCTGTATATTTTGGTTCTAGAAGCTCTACAGATTCTTTCTGCTTACTTTCATCATCAATCATCTTTGGTTTCTCAAGATCTTTGGATTCCTTCTCTTTACTTTCTTCATCAATAATCTTTGGTTCTCCAAGCTCTTTAGATTTGTTGTCTTTACTTTCTGTATCAAACACCTTTGGTTCCCCCTTATCCAGAGATTCTTTGACTTTAATTTCATCATCAATCTCCTCTTGTTCAGATTTCGTATCTTTACTTTCTTGATCAGTAAATTTTTGCTCAAGTTCAACATATTCTTCACCCTTCATCGAAATTTCGTCTTTTTCTTTGTATTCAACTTCATTGTTGATCTCTTCTTTTAATTGTATAGTTTCTGAATTCATATATAGAGGAAGTATCGTCTGATAATTCTTAGGAGGTATGCTTGCAATTGGTTCAGTTGCAGGTCCGTACAATTTAGGGGTTATGATCTGCTCTTCTGAAAGTTTTTTATCTTGTGATTCAGTTGATTCTGTAGTATAAATATCTCTTGATTTTGATTCATGGAGGTCTGTCGTTTCAGTAACTTTTCTATCTTTATCCGTAGCTTTAGGTTCTAAGAGCTCTGTTGTTTCAGTATCTTTAATCAACTCATATGTAGCTTTTGGCTCAAGGAGCTCAGTTGTTTCAGTATCCTTGATCTTCTCATCTTTAGCCTTTGGTTCAAGGAGCTCAGTTGTTTCAGTATCCTTGATCTCCTGATCTGTAGCTTTGGGTTCAAAGAGTTCAGTTGTTTGGCTATCCTTTACCTCCTCATCTGTAGCTTTTGGCTCTAGGAGTTCAGTTGTTGTAGTATCTTTGATCTCTTCTTCTGTAGCTTTTAGTTCTAGGAGCTGAGATGTTTCAGTATCTTTGATCTCCTCATCTGTAGCTTTTGGTTCTAGGAGCTTAGATGTTTCAGTATCTTTGATCTCTTCATCTGTAGCTTTAAGCTCTAGGAGTTCAGTTGTTTCAGTGTCTTTGATCTCTTCATCTGTAACTTTTGGTTCTAGGAGCTCAGTTGTTTCAGTATCTTTGATCGCTTCATCAGTAGCTTTTGGTTCTAGGAGCTCAGTTGTTTCAGTATCTTTGATCTCCTCATCTGTAGCTCTTGGTTCTAGGAGTTCATATGTTTCAGTATCTTTGATCTCTTCATCTGTAGCGTTTGGTTCTAGGAGTTCAGATGTTTCAGTATCCTTGATTTCCTCATCTGTAGCTTTGTGTTCTATGAGCTCAGTTGTTTCAGTATCTTTGATCTCCTCATCTATAGCTTTTGGTTCTTGCAGATCAGTTGTTTCAGTATCTTTGATCTCTTTATCTGTAGCTTTTGGTTCTAGGAGCTCAGTTGTTTCAGTATCTTTGATCTCTGCATCTGTAGCTTTTGGTTCTAGGAGCTCAGTTATTTCAGTATCTTTGATCTCTTCATCTGTAGCTTTTGGTTCTAAGAGCTCAGTTGTTTCAGTGTCTTTGATCTGTTCATCTGTAGCTTTTGGTTCTAGAAGCTCAGTTTCTTTGATCTCTTCATCTGTTGCTTTTAGTTCTAGGAGCTCAGTTGCTTCAGTATCTTTGATCTCTTCATCTGAAGCTTTTGGCTCCAGCAGCTCAGTTGTTTCAGTATCTTTTATCTCTTGATCTGTAGCTTTTGGTTCTAGGAGCTCAGTTGTTTCAGTATCTTTGATCTCTTCATCTGTAGCTTTTGGTTCTAGGAGTTCAGTTGTTTCAGTATCTTTGATCTCCTCATCTGCAGCTTTTGGTTCTAGGAATTCATTTGTTTCAGTATCTTTGATCTCTTCATTTGTAACTTTTGGTTCTAGGAGTTCAGTTTTTACAGTATCTTTGATCTCTTCATCTGTAGCTTTTGGTTCTAGAATTTCAGATGTTTCAGTATCTTTGATCTCTTCATCTGTAGCTTTTGGTTCTAGGAGCTCAGTTGTTTCAGTATCATTGATCTCTTCATCTGTAGCTTTTGGTTCTAGGAGCTCAGTTGTTTCTGTATCTTTGATCTCTTCATCTGTAGCTTTTGGTTCTAGGAGTTCAGTTGTTTCAGAATCTTTGATCTCTTCATCTGTAGCTTTTGGTTCTAGGAGCTCAGTTGTTTCAGTATCTTTGATCTCTTCATCTGTAGCTTTTGGTTCTAGGAGCTCAGATGTTTCAGTATCTTTGATTTCTTCATCTGTAGCTTTTGGTTCTAGGAGCTCAGCTGTTTCTGTATATTTGGTCTCTTTATCTGTAGCTTTAGGTTCTAGGAGTTCAGTTGTTTCAGTATCTTTGATCTCTTCATCTGTAGCTTTTGGCTCTAGGAGCTCTGTTGTTTCAGTATCTTTGATCTCTTCATCTGTAGCTTTTGGTTCTAGGAGCTCAGTTGTTTCTGTATCTTTGGTCTCTTCATCTGTAGCTTTTGGTTCTAGGAGCTCAGCTGTTTCTGTATCTTTCAACTCTTTATGTACAGCTTTTGGTTCTAGGATCTTAGATGTTTCAGTATCTTTGATCTCTTCATCTGTAGCTTTTGGTTCTAGGAGTTCAGTTGTTTCTGTATCTTTGATCTCTTCATCTGAAGCTTTTGGTCCTGGGGGCTCAGTTGTTTCAGTATCTTTGATCACTTCATCTGTAGCTTTTTGTTCAAGGAGCTCAGTTGTTTTAGTATCCTTGACCTGCTCATCTGTAGCTTTTGGTTCTAGAGGTTCTGTAGTTTCAGTATCTTTGGTCTCCTCATCTGCAGCTTTTGGTTCTAGCAGCTCAGTTGTTTCAGTATCTTTGATCTCTTCATCTGAAGGTTTTGGTTCTGGGAGTTCAGATGTTTCAGTATCTTTGATCTCTTCATCATTAGCTTGTGGCTCTAGGAGCTCAGTTGTTTCAGTATCTTTGATCACCTCATCTGTAGCTTTTGGTTCTAGGAGTTCATTTGTTTCAGTATCTTTGATCTCCTCATCTGTAGCTTTTGGTTCTAGGAGTTCATTTGTTTCAGTATCTTTGATCTCCTCGTCTGAAGCTCTTGGTTCTAGGAGCTCAGTTGTTTCAGTATCTTTGATCTCCTCATCTGTAACTTTTGGTTCTAGGAGCTCAGTTGTTTCAGTATCTTTGATCTCCTCATCTGTAGCTCTTGGTTCTAGGAGCTCAGTTGTTTCAGTGTCTTTGATCTCTTCATCCGTAGCTTTTGGCTCTAGGAGCTCAGATGTTTCAGTTTCTTTGATCTCTTCATCTGTAGCTTTTGGTTCTAGGAGCTCAGTTGTTTCAGTGTCTTTGATCTCCTTATCTGTAGCTTTTGGTTCAAGGAGCTCAGTTGTTTCAGTTTCTTTGGTCTCCTCTTTGGTAGCTTTTGGTTCTAAGAGTTCACTTGTTTCAGTATCTTTGATCTCTTTATCTGTAGCTTTTGGTTCTAGGAGTTCAGTTGTTTCAGTATCTTTTATCTCCTCATCGGTAGCTTCGGGCTCTAGGAGCTCAGTTGTTTTAGTACCTTTGATCTCCTCATCTGAAGCTTTTGGTTCAATGAGTTCAGTTGTTTCAGTGTCTTTGATCTCCTTATCTATAGCTTTTGGTTCAAGGAGCTCAGTTGTTTCAGTTTCTTTGGTCTCCTCTTTGGTAGCTTTTGGTTCTAAGAGTTCACTTGTTTCAGTATCTTTGATCTCTTTATCTGTAGCTTTTGGTTCTAGGAGTTCAGTTGTTTCAGTATCTTTGATCTCCTCATCGGTAGCTTCGGGCTCTAGGAGCTCAGTTGTTTTAGTACCTTTGATCTCCTCATCTGAAGCTTTTGGTTCAATAAGTTCAGTTGTTTCAGTATCTTTGATCTCTTCAACTGAAGCTTTTGGTTCTAGCAGCTCAGTTGTTTCAGTATCTTTGATCTCTTCATTTGTAGCTTTTGGTTCTAGGAGCTCAGTTGTTTCAGTATCTTTGATCTCTTCATCTGTAGCTTTTGGTTCTAGGAGCTCAGTTGTTTCAATATCTTTGATCTCCTCATCTGAAGCTTTTGGTTCAAGGAGTTCATTTGTTTCAGTATCTTTGATCTCTTCATCTGTAGCTTTTGGTTCTAGGAGATCAGTTGTTTCAGTATCTTTGATCTCCTCATCTGTAGCTGTTGGTTCTATGATCTGTGCTGTTTCAGTTTCTGTATTCTCTTCATCTTGTTTTGATACTGCTGCAATGTCCAGAACATTTAATGTATTAGTTTTCACAACTTTAAACTCAGCTAGATCAGTGATTTTGCTCTCCTGTTGCATATCTTTTAGCTCTGAACTTACAATGCTGTCAGTGTCACTGGTTTCTTCTTCAGCTTGTTTTGAGATTTGATGATGAAAGTGTTTGCTAAGAGACTCATCCTCAGATGAAGAACTTGAAGAACTAGATGATCTTTCAAAAATCTTGGTTTCATTTGGCCGCAAAATCATACTGGTACTGTCCTTTTCACCAATATCTTTCTTTAGTTTATAGGAAATTAAGTTGGTCTCTGTGATATGTTTTTCAGAAAAGGGAAGATTTTGGTGCTCTTGAGTTCCTGCCTCTGTCTGATCAGAATGTCTGGTTTCACGTTTAACATGACCTTCTATTTCCTGCCTTGATGGAAAGTGTGTCTGTGTTGTTTCAGAAGTGTCAGTTTGGGTCTCGGAGGTTTGAGCAGTTTGAGTATGCTTATCTGTTATCGTCTGTGTTTGTACAGAGCTAATGGTCTGTGTCGTTGAAGAGCATGTTGTTTGTGTTTCTGCTGCTGATGAAGTTTGTGTGAGGAATTTATAATTTCCATATGACTCGTTGAGAGGTTCAGCTTTCTGTGTTAAACTCCAATCATATTCAGCCTTTTCTGCAATATTCCCAACAGCTTGGGGCACTTTGGCTTCTTCAATACTAGTAGAATCTTTATGTGATGTACTTAAAGAATCTCTTTGTTTATATTTCAAGGAAGATATTGGCAATGTGTCAGGTTGTTCTGAATTTTCGTTGATCTCAGTTCCGTGGTGTTTCTCTAACAATTCATCAGTTATTTTGTGTGAATGTGATTCTATTTGACTAGCCATTAAATCCATTTGTTTGTCCCTCTCATCCATGGAACTATCCAGATGTGTTTCTTTTGATAATTGGTCCAGGGCTGACCGCTCAATGCCATCGTTTGAAATGATCAATGTCTTTATAGATGAGTTTGATATTAATAAGGTACTGATTCCAGAGGTTTGGTTCTGTGATTGTTGTGTGGGTTGGGCATGTGAAGTTGTTTCACTTGTTTCAGATTTTATGGAAGTGTCAATTCTTAATTGTTCATTTTTCTCATCCTTATGCATTTTATTTTGTGACATTTTGATATTCTTGGCCTTATCATCTACCTGTAGATCATGCTTAGAAATAGCAACTTCGTCCAGTACTTTGGTTTCCAAAGATATAGAATGATCATATGAATTTTGCTGTGTTTCATATGACTCTTCCCTGTTTTCAGTGATTGGACACAAATGTTTAGGATGTTCTACGCAGGTTTCTGCATCTGGTACAGATTCAGGTTCAAAATCATCTTCATACATATCTTCATTTATTCTGGACTCATGTTCCAATTGTACATCTAATATGTTTGTTTCAGATGTCACTTCATTCTCCTCCTTGTCTACTGTACTACCACTAACCATATTACCTTTTACTTCGTCGGCAGTAAACGGTTTTATAGTTATAATATTAGGCATATTGTTTGGTTCTCTTTCATATTCGTGAAAGTCATGACTTGCTTCCGACACACCACTCGCTTCGTCATCAGACCTCAAACTAACAAGGCTGACATCTACATTATCTGATACAGCTGTTTGCTTTTGCATAGCAGCTTTTTGAGCCCACTCATGCCGTTTATCTTTTGAACCAACATAAATGGCCTTGACAGCTTTCTGTTTACCTTGATCATGCTTGTGTTTTTCTTCATTCATTTCTGAATCTCTTTTGGAATGTCTGTGTCTACTGCGTGGAGTAACCTCCTCTGTTTTTCTATCTCTGTGTCTATCACCTCTGTGACGTCCTTGTGTTTTCGTGATCTTCTGTTGATTTTTCAGATCATTTTCTGATTTGATGTCTCTACTAGCATCAGTTTTGTTGTCTGTATCCTTTGCTTGCAAAGTTTTGCTTTTATCAAGGCCCTTCTTTAACTCATCATTATCTAATGAGGATGTGAGTGACTGTTCTGAACTATCACCTACTGTAGATTGTTGCAAAAACTGTTCGCTTGTGTTCACCTGATGATTCAAATAGTTGTCCTTGTGCTCAGTCGCTGCAATAGCAGGGGCATCTAAACGTTCTTTTTCTGTTTGTCCAGCGTCAGTCTGCTGGTCATCTCTGGACACTACAATGATCTGTTTGATTTTGTATAGTTGTTTATCTCTCTCTATTGTTTCCTGTTTATGGATCTCTATATTATTGTCCTCTTTATTAAACGTAACAACGTCGTTTTGATCATTTAGCCTTTCTAATGCCCTCTCATCTTGGTTTGCAACAGGAATGTTTTGTGTCCTTTCTTGACTGTCACCAAGTTTATCGTTGAAGTTTACTTTGACTGATGACTGAATTGATGAAATTGGTATAGACTGTCCCACTCTAGCAACAAAATCAGGTGAGAGTGGCCTGTCAATTCCTCTGGCACCTCTTGCGATAAGACTAGGTGAAGGTGGTCTGTCTGTTTCAGCAGGTCTATATGGATCATGGGTTTCAGGAAAATGGGCATGCTCTAGTCTATGACGTGATGTAGTATATGTAGGCGTGAGAGTTTCAGTTGATGAAAGGGAAACCTCGTTACTCCTCACCCTCGTCTTTGGAATGGGTCTAAAATATAATACAAACATTACAAATAGTTTGGGGTTGCAGATACGTATGTGCGTACAAATAGACGCAGCAAGTATAGGGTTTTTTAATTACAGTAAAACCTGTCTTAAGCAGACACTCAAAAATAGACAAAAATCCGATTTAAATGACAAATGGCAGCTTAATGTAGGCCGAAAGTATTGCAGAATGCTCCAAAGGGAGCATTCTGCAATAATTTTGACCTGCATTAAGTTATAATCGTTTGGGTTTTGGTCTTCCGTTTGAGTGACCGCTTAAGACACAGGTTTTACTGTGTTTCATTTGATTTATGGAAGAAAAATGCAGCTAATAGTGTTTAGTTGCGTGTCTTGAGGGCTCATTTTGGCCCTTTGGAGCCCTAATAGCATTTTCTGCCACAGGGCATCCCCTAAAGAGTGCGTACTCTATAAAATGCCCCAGGAACGCGCCTGATATGTATATGGTATAGTTTTAATACTATAGTGAGAACAAATGAAGCTTATCGGACTGCATGCTTGCAAACTGATCTCCATATTTGTTTTTGCATATTGCAATTATCAAGCCACGACGTTAAAACATAGGCCCAGTTAAGCACATTGAGCGTATTTTTTCTTACCCATCAGTTAAAGCATATGTTTTGGTGCTCAAAAAAACGCCTCAATGAGTCAGTTCTTTAGAATACCCACTCCATGTGTTATGATTCAGAAATAAGAAAAACAATTTCCAATTACGCACTCTTATCTGGAGGCATGTTATAAGAAATAGCATGCTCAACTCACATAAGCTTGAAATTTGTACTGATCATACATTTTAAATTGCCAATTTGTTGGCATTCTAAAACGTATAGCCAGAACAAATGGTATTGTCTTCTGGTCTAGGAAAGACAATTGCCTGATGTGTTTGCAGTTATACCATTTAAGTCCAGCGTTCTTTGGTCTATTTTTGGGGGCATCGGTAAACTTTGCAGACCTTATGATAGGATTTAAATTGAATTGTAAAGAGGACATCCCCTCCTAACAGATACAAATGATCAACTCGCCAAATTCTGGTGTTTGAATAAAATTTTTGATTTTCACAACCATATTCTCTGATTATAATGTATTTAGACACAATGACGCATGGCACATAAAACAAAACTGCTGAACCGCGTCATTATATACATACGCTAGCGCGTGGTACTTTCTTTAGCAAATTGTCATACGCATAGGGCCAGTTAAGCAAAAATATTTAGCGTAAAATTGTGATTATTTTCTAAGCCATCGGTTTGAACATGTGTCTCATCGAGACAGTTCTTTTGAGTGCCCACAACATATGTTTCGGTTGAGAAATAAGAAAATAATTTTCAGTTACACACTCTAATCTGGGGGCCTGCATACGTATACACAAAACTGGTGTTTGAAACAAGATTGCAAAAATGTATTGTTTAACAAACATGATTTGAGTCAATTTATGAGACGTTTGTACTGATCGCAATTTTGAGCAGCAGCCTGCACAGTCTTGCCAGATCCTTTGCTGTTTGCACACACTAATAATATACATTGAATATCTTAATTCCTCTAGAAAGCTGCATGTGCACATTAAATGAGTGACTTTTTGCAAATGCAATAAGTACAAAAATCTCTTGAAAATGTGGTTGTTTGTACACATGTTTGCTTACGTAACGCATATTATACAATTATTGACTTCAATGAAGTAGACATGAGGATGTATCTACTCGAAAGTCATATTCATTGGGGCAGCACGGCTCAGGTGAATATCACGTTTAAGGGTAGATCAATCCTTTTGTTATATGACCAGAGAATCCTGTCTCCTGATTGGTCCAATTTGTCTTCATAAATCTCTAACTGAAAACTGGTCTAAACTGACTTACAAGGTGGTATAGGACGAAAACCAGCTCAAACTAGTTTCCAAAAGATAATATGTTTGACACTTGACCAACATAACCCTGCAGAGAGCTAAAATATAGCATGATTAGTATGAATCAAGCATGTGCTGCATGAAATAGACATGATTTGCTGTTTCACCTCCCAACAGGTAAATTAAAGACTGTCATGAGTTTTAACAACAATTTTGTTTTGCTTTGGTTGTTGATTGTTTTGTTTGAATAAACAAATTAAAAAATTGTTTTATTATTTAACTTTACATTCCATATTCAGAGAATTAGATACATTCCAAAATCTAGAATACTACATAATAGTATTTAATATCAGTTGCTAAAACTTGTGACAAAGTCCTTCAAGACCTAAAGTGAAAGTCGAAAATTTTTATTTATAGATTGAAGCCAATGATTGTATAATGTCTACCGAAATGGAAGTCATTAACTGATTTGTTATATGACTTCAACTGTGAATGGAAATGTTCTATTTTCGCATTTGTAACTAGATTTGTATTGCTGATATCATGTTCAACCTAAGGACTTTTTCACATGTTTTAGCAACTGTTATTTAAATATTTAATGTAGTATTTTGCATTTTGAAATGTATATAAATTCTCTGAATGCGGAATGTTAATCATAAAACACTTTTCTACATTTTATTTATTCGAACAAAGCGAAATGAACAAACAAAGCAAAACTGTTGTAAAAATTCACTAAGAGTCTTTAATTTACCTGTTAATGGGGTGAAACAGTAAATTATGTGAATTGCATGCAGCCTATGCTAGTTTCATACTTATCATGCTATTTTTAGCTCTTTATAGTGTGAAAATATATAAGAAAAGTGTCAAATAAATCTACCTCAGGAAACTAGTTTGAGCTTGTTTTCATCCTATATCAGCCTGTAGGCCAGTTTCGACCACTTTTCAGGCAGTTAGAGATTTATGAAGACAAATCGGGCCAATCAGGACACCGGATTCTCTGCAGTCATAAAACAATAGTGCATATCAATATTTCACACGATTTTCATAGGCTTGAGACGAAACGTGTAAGTCACTATTCTGCGATAGTAATATGAGCGGTCATTTTCATGTTATAATGGACCAGTCACTTGTCTAGTACCCCATATCTAAGACTCTCGATTGGCGCGTGGTACCAGATTATTATTGACTATCACACAATAGTGTCTGATATGAAAACACTGGCTTAATTAACCAGTTCCAATGGATTTTTTGCAAAATGTTGCTTGGTTTAAAAATGTCAAATGCCTAATATTATGATTTGTGTCGAAGTTAGAAAGACATACAAGGATTTTGATTTTCTGTGCAAGGTTTGTAAATAGTATGAATGACTATTTGGCCATTAATGATGGGAGGTTCTGTTCATCATAGATGAGATAATATTATGTACGTTAGAACTCCCTTATTTATTATTGAGTAACTCAGGAAGAAATAAAGAAATGATAGATGAATTAATGATACAAAATCATGTGCGGATCCAGAGGGGGGAAGGGGGTCAGGACCCCCCACCTGAAAAATCGCAAAAATAAAGGGTTTCTTAGCAATACTGGTCAGGATCCCCTGAAAAATCACAAGGACACCAAGCACGCATTCAATGTCAGGCAATCATCAGCCCGCCCATGAAAACGCCATTTAAATGGTGTTTCACTGATGGGCCGATGATGGCCCATTTATAGTGATATTTGGACCATGTATCCACTCATCAACCCCAAAAAAACGTTATCAAATTTGGACCCCCTCTGAAAAAAAATTCTGGATCCGCGCATGAAAATTGAGGCACAGCTCATACTGAAAAAATGTACAATCACTGAGAATAGATGTAGGGATATATACAAAAATGTCATATAATCTCCAAATACTCCATGCAAAAATAGCATGCATATAATGAACAGCGTTACACATTGAATAGTAAATAATAGTAAGAAAAGAAAAAATGATAGATGCCTTGTTGTACACGTAAAAAAACATGCTGGTAAAAATTGTTAAGTGCATAATTAATCTACAGTAAAACCTATGTTAAACGGGCACTCTCAAAAAGACTGAAAATAGGCTTTATTAGTGCCCAGTGCAAACAAAATGTCATTTTAATATGTAGTTTAATACAAAGGTTCAAATTTAGCTGTGCTCATAATTAATTCCACCCAGAATGACCACCTATAGAGCACGAAATTATTACAAAATCGACATGTATTTGTTTGTATAAAGCACCTGAGTGTGTTCAAACTAGACTTTGTTTGTCCAATGTTAAACATGTGTTGTACAAAACATAATTGAGAATATCACGTTTGATTCGTACGATGGAGAAATACCATAGCCAAATTTCGAAATTCATATGAGAAAGTCAAAACTATCATACTGAACTAGATGAGAATTGCTCATGACTTATAAGCACACTTTGAATCTACACTTTCATATTTCAAACCACAGGGGCGTAACTGTATCATTAATATGCATTAATTGTGTGGATGAAAACGTATTAATCCTAATCCTGGTCAGCTGGTTTTATTATAAGTTAGATAAATCCACATTATTTCAAAAGAGTGCATACAATTTTGACAAAGTTATGCACAATGTGCATACTGTGTGATCGTTGTTTGTGTTGTAACTTTACCTCCCAGTCAACAATTTTTCAGTCATGGAGGGTCTTTTTTCTGAATTCCTGGGATGAAACAGTTCTTAGAAGAGGATAAAAATCCTTGTACAATGACACAAGACTACTACTGAGCAACTGCTGTACTCCTGTGAGCTTATTATATCGATCTAGTGTGCTTGCTCTTGTTTTATGGCTTCCATCAAGACTGAACAAATTTTGCACGAAGTACTAGATAATATTTGATTCACAAATTCGTCATGCTCTATGGTTGTTCGCTGTTACTGTTAAATGGGAAAATATAAACATGCCAGCATGCAGAAGGGATAAAAATACAGGTTACAATAAAATAAACAAATATTTAGTCTTTACTCTTCAGATTTCTTAGTTTGGGGAACTATATAACAAACAAAAACACTATCACAATCTTTCATAACAAATTACATACGAGTATATATTATTCAGTTATTCAGTCACTGTATGGCTACGTGGTATGCAATGTCTTGGTCTCTTGTAAAGCTCATGGGGATAGAAACCAGTTGGGGTGTGGCTAGACAGTGAACTAATAGTTTTATAATACTAATGGTATGATATCACCACCTCAGAAATACAAAATTCAAATGAATTAAATGTGGTTAACAGTAAAATTCAACATGTCTTTGTTTCAAATGAGTGTTCATTCACAAAATATGGGAATAACAATTGTATTCTAACATACCTCTAATTATGCTTTCAAAATGGTGGTTTGTGTGACTTGAACCATGCTTTTAGGCGTTTTTTTCAGCAACTTATGATATTACGAATATCATGCGTTCAGTTCAAAGCTAACATGGCACGTTTGGGTCGAAGGATCATAATGGCGTTTAAACTTTAATAAAAGTCAGAAAGTGAAATTTATTTCTTAAATTCAATATAATGTTCATACCCCATCCCCAAAGCAAGAAATCTAAAGCGTAACGTTTAAAAAATGACGAGTACAGGAATACATTTATGTGATACAAGGTAGTAGGACTTGGTTCAAAGAGCACCAAACTCACCCTGGGGTTGTATCTATATGACTACTGAACACAGTATTGCGTGACCTTGACCCCTCCTGTACCATCTCCTCGGTCTGCCTCGGGCAAGAAGCCCTTTGAGGAGATCGGGTACTTTTCTAAAAGATGAATGAGAAGTAAAGCTGTTGTTATAATCCACACATCTACTGGTAGTTAGTCTGAACAAGTTATTATACTCATCTATTGGTAAGATAGTCTGAATAAGTTACTATATATTCATCTACAGCTAGGTTAGTCTAAACAAGTTATATAGGATACTCATCTACTGGTAGGTTAGTCAAAACAAGAAGCAAAGCTGTTGTAAATTTACACTCATCTACCACAAGGAAAGTCTTAACAAGAAACTAAGCTGTTATTACTTTATACTCATCTACCACAAAGGTAGTCTGAATAAGAAGCAAAGCTGTTAGTATTATATACTCATCTACCACAAGGAAAGCCTGAACAAGAAGCAAAGCTGTTATTACTCTATACTCATCTACCACATGGGTAGTCTGAACAAGAAACAAAGCAATTGTTAAAAATCTACTCTGCTGCAAAGCTGTTGCAAACAAGTTAATCTACTCAACTACTGCAAGGTTAGTCTGAACAAGAAACAAGACTATTGTAACAGTTCATTGCAAGATTAGTCTAAACAAGAAACAAACTGCTGAAATATACTAATTAATTATATCTTAAATAATTTTTTTTATTAGTTGCAATGTATGGAAAACTCATTTTATAAAATCTGGTGACACCAATTTTAACATGTGTGATAATGTTGAATCAGAAGACAAAGTTAAACCCTACATTATTACCTAGGAGAGTTCAATATGATATGTTATTAGAGAGAAGCAAGATTTTTTTAAAATTCACCCACCCACAACCAAAAATAGGAGGAAAAAGCAATAACTGCATGCTCTAAAGAGACACAACACAATAAAGAATACTATCTACAGGTTAGTGATACAATAATAGACACACTGCTAAACACAGACAACCATTTAAAGCTCAAGGCAATGATTCTATCAGCGGACCAGCAGACTAAATTATTTACCTTAAACAGCTCGATTGAGCTACACTAAAACCTGTGTAAAACGGCCACCCTAAAAAAGACCACAAATTGGTTTTCAATGTCAATTCTCGCTCAATGCAGGTCAAAAGAATTGCAGAATGCTCCAAGGGGAGCATTCTGCAATACTTTTGGCCTTCATTAAGCTACCATTTGTCATCAAGTCATTAAGATCTTTGTTTTGTCTATTTTAAGTGGCCGTTTATACAGGTTTTACTGTATATTATATGCTGACTCACTTGTTAACAAGTCAAATCCTAATTCTAGGTCTCTTGGTCAAGTTGATAGAATATCATTGTCCTCTACATTACTATATTATATTAGAAAACTAAAGGTAACACTCATCATATGAGTAGTCAGATACTATTTTTTTGAGCAGAAATGTGAACAATTGTATAAACCCCAACAAAACCACGTTTTACTAGACAAAATGGAGATGTACATGTTTTATCAGATGGACATGTTAACACACAGAAACTAGTCATAAATCCTTAGAATAGAAAAATAGGCCTATATTTACTTTTAAAGACCTTGTCTACGTTTACAGATACACGCCTACTTTTTTTAAAAAAAAATGTGACAAGTTCCTGTGTGTTAACATGATGTAAACGCCAAGACAGAAGGCTCCAACTTAGATTCCATTACACAGCCCACTTTTCAGACTTGAATTACACACCCCTGAGAAGAGAGATTTTTAACGATAGCCATTTTATATCAAATGTTATTATGTTTCTAGACAAGAGGTTGGTGGTTCTCGTGTTTTTGCTTTACAAATATGTTCTCTCAGAGTACTCAAAACATATATACTCAGCGTAAGTCATAAGTAACTACTGTGCTTCCTGGACTAAAGTGACCCCCGTTTTGTGTTGTTTATTCCTTAATGGTTATTTAAATTGAAAAATAAATTGCAGAAATGATTTTAGATATAGACCATGTAATTAGGATATTTTTTCTCACTTAAGTATGAGCTTTTATATAGGCTGGGATCAGATGGAATTTCTGCGTGTTTTGTTTCTCCACTTTGAATCTGTCCCTAAGTGTACCTTAACGATATATAAATAAACTACCGATCAGTAGTTTAAAATTCGTGCATTATGCTTATGATAACTGCAAATGGGCATATATCTTAAGGGAAAAGACTAAGTTATTCTGAATTGCAGGGCATTTGGGCCTTACTTCAAAATAAGGGATGCTCCCAAAAATAAGTTTTGGTTACACGGTAAACATTTACATCCACATGCTAAACGTCAATCGTATTAGTAAGGATTAAAGTTGTTAAATAAAAGAAAAACGGGGTCACTTGAAACCTGGAAACACAGTAGTATCTTAATTTCTATATTTTGTAAAATATATAATACAGCTCTATGGCTACTTTTACGTTCGTGTTTCTGGTCAACGGCGGACGGACTTGTTTTGATAGCTAAAACATTTCCACGAGCCCTGGAACTATGGTACACGTATATGTACGTCTTTTTTTTATGTTTTTACAGCTTTAAAAAAAATGTAATCATCTTTTTCAGAAGACAACATGCCCCTACATGCCCCTGACGTTTTCATTGCAAAGGCCAACAAAATGGTTGGAAATATCCCATTAAACACAAAAAAATGAGGATCAAACTTTAAGGTAGCACCGAAACTTTGCATTTTCCTATCCAATGCAATGGAAAATACTGGGGTCCGTCAAGGAATGGGTATAATGCATTCCGATAAGATTGATACCATTTTCTATAGCGGTGATGCATGGGATACTATGCAATAAAATTGAGTGCTGAAGTATCCACTGTTCTTCGTTCAGAATGAAATAAATATTGTCCTATATTAAGTGTATGGGACTTACTGGTAACTTTTCACTGACGCTGAGTATATATTTTTATATATAGTTAAGAAAATTGTTGTGATTAACCCTTAATGCGCCAATCACAACAAAAGTAGTCTGCTTTTCTCGTCTGCTAAAATGTTTAAGTAGCCTCTATGGCAAACAGTGTGGAACCAGATCAGACTGCTCCTATAGGAGCAGTCTGTTCTGGGTCCTCGCTGTTTGCTTCAATACTTAATTCGTCAGAAATGTTAGGCAATTTTTGCAGAAGACGTCTTCAGTAGACAACATTTTCAGATGCATTTTTTCTTGGCGTTTTAAGGGTTAAATGTTCCATGTGTGTGCATTTTGTTGTTGTTTGTTTTGTTTAATGTTTGGTTTGTTTTTGTAGGTGGGGGTAAACTTTATGCCGACCTAAGCATTAAATATGTTGCCTTTTTGAACTCACCTTGGAGGATTGAGATGATCTTCTGGGTGTACCTCTTTCTGCAGAATAGACGCCTGAAATGGAATGGAGTAAACCTTTATATTACATGTTTCACAGAGAAATTCCATGATTTATCAAACAAATAAATGTGGTTATTTTGTTTTTTGTCTAGAAAGATTTATTTCCTCTCGGGAAATACATCTCTATAGCCGGAACTCCTTTTTCCTAACCACAAGTCACCCAAGGCATCGATGAGATGAAATACATTTCATATTCATATTCGTTTTATTATTTACAATTTAACAAACATAACGCTTCTCTGCACTTTTGACGTCATAAACATTAACAAATGATGTCATTTACACATGAACGTTTCTGTCTTCCAATACTGAAACTGAGGGATCGAGGTACAAAAACAAAAAATTCTAGAAAAACACAATACATTTAGCAACAAAATGTTCGTTACAATCTTACTAAGAAATTGACTACCCATATTTTATGTTTTTGTTCACTTAAAAAATTTTTTTTTACAGACGTTTGAAATTCTGAGGTGGACTCGATCAAGAAGATTCTAAAATGGCGGACTTCCTTTTTTCAGCAGGGAACAGCTGATGTACTACTACTTGGGTTAGAATTAGACATGTTTTGATCCCACTAGTTTTACCATATCGCATATCGTAGTATTTCCCTGATTTTAGCAAGCTGTTCTAGCATGTAATTTACAGTTTAATAAATCGTTCTTTTTAAAATATGGAATTTATAAACCTCGGGAGGTGACAAATCATATAAAGAAAATCGTGCTTGCGCACTCGTTTCTTTATCGGATTTTTCAACTCCCTCAGTTTATAAATACCATGTTTTAAATAGAACGATTGATAAACTCTATATCTACAACAAGGGCGATTTGATGCATTGCACAAAAAGATTCACCAGTAATCATAATTAGATCTGTTTCATTTATCAGTTTTAAGCACTTTTCAAGGAACATTGCTTTGACGTCTGGTCCAAATTGGTCCACTGTTTTAATAGCATGTGTTGTTTTAAGCCCAGTAGATTGCCAGTTAAAGCTTTTTGACCAGACAATTGTATCAATATTATTGTATGGTAGTGAAACATTTGGCTTTGAAAATTTACAACCTTTAGAAAAAATTCATTTAGATTTTCTGAAAAGTATACTGAAAATGAAAAGTAGCACCCCGCTGATCATGATTTACGGTGAATTTGGACGATTTCCCCTAGAAATTCAGGTAAAAACAAGAATGATCAAATTCTGGGCAAAGATCTTAACTGGCAAAAACACCAAAATTTCTTATAAAATGTATGAATTGTTGCTATATTTACATAATAAGGACATATACTCATGTAAATGGATTTTATGCATTCAGAAAATTTTACAAGACGTTGGATTGAATTATATATGGATAACTAAAACTGTACCAAATATTAATTGGCTTTGCAGAGAAGTTCAAGTTCGCCTGGAAATGCAGTTCGTGCAAAAGTGGAACTCTGATGTCCAAGCCAGCCCAAAATGCATCAACTACAGAATTTTTAAAACAGAATTTAAAACTGAACCTTACATTACAGAACTTCAGCCCCGTTCATATATCACTTTATCCAGATTTAGAACAACAAACAACCGACTGCCTATAGAACGGGGGAGGTGGGAAAATGTGACCGTTTACAAAGATTTTGTAATCTATGTACGGGAAACATGTTGGGCGATGAGTTCCACTATTTGCTCGAGTGCACATACTTCACAGAAGAAAGAAAGAAATATTTACCAAAATTCTATTTGCGACATGTTAATATATTAAAATTTCAAAAACTGATGTCTACTGAAATTTTGAAGCTGTTAAAACAACTTAGTAGGTTTATTTCTATAGTGCTCAGTAAGTTTTAGTCCCTGTTAACTGAGCGCGCACCTTATCGTATAGTTTATAGATATGTCATTAGCTGATTAGAAGTTATTTCCTCATATGTTGTATTATGCAATCTGAGAGAATAAAAGGTATGTTATGTTATGTTATGTTTAAGCACATTTTGACGGATGACAGACGATGGCAAGGAAATGTAACAGACATCATAGGTTAAAAAAGCTCAACTTGAGCACCCATTGTACTAAAATTAGACTATCAAAACTTTTTTATTACGACTGTGAATTTACTTAACCGAAAGTGTGTCTAGATTTCTATTTTTTAAGAAAAAAACTGCTGTATTTATGGCATTCCTTGAGGATGTCAATTGTAAGTGTAGGGGATCCTAACCATTTGATTCCTTAAGGATTAAAGATCATTGCAGGTCAAAATCAATACATCAGTCAACAAAAACAGATATAGTTCTTTTTAGATTGGTAGATTTATTTATGCGTATGAACTGGCTACTAGTATGTATGTAGCAGGCTTTACCTGGTGGTCTAAGCAACCCTGCGACAAGGTTGAAACTATATGAACTTATGAAAAAAATATCAAAAACATGTCATTAGATTGTATAGCTAATTGTTCATATCTATCAGTTTATTTCACATTTCTTAAAGATGCTCAAAAAGGTTAGTTTTGGAATTCTTTCCTTGAAGCATCGCACCATCCAGTGATGGTTGGGTCAAATCCACAAAAGTCACTGTCCAGCTCTGTCTGAATTAACTTCATAAAAGATATGTTTGAGTTTTACAGTCACTACCTAAAAGTTATTTTGTTCTTGTTATTAGACCCAATTACACACCTACCATCATAGTAGTCGACGAATTCTTTCGATCTCAAAATAGAGCCGACATGTCGACTGTAGCCTTGATATCTACGCTCATGTTCCTCGTCATAGGAAGGTCGGTAGCGATGTATTATTTGTAGCTCGTCCACGGGAATACTAGACTGAAATAATACACAATGTTTTCATAAGGCACTCTCCCTCAATCCCGTGCCATCTGCAGATCCAGAAAGAATTGCCAGAGGGGTCTAGCTCTGACAAGGTTTTTTGTTGTTGTTTTTTTTGGGGGGTTTGTTGATGAGATGATGAGAGGGGATCCAAATAACACAAAAAGTGGGCCATCATTGGCCCACCAGCGAAACGCCATTTATGGCGTTTCTCTGGCCGGCCGATAATGGCCCAACATTGAATTCCATTTTGGTAGCTTTGTGACTTTTCAGAGAACCGGAATGTTTTGCTAGGAAACCCTTTATTTTGTGATTTTTCGGAGCACCCCCCCCCCCTCCGGATCCGCCCATGCATGCGCAAAATAGCATGAGCCGGTTGTAATTTCCCTATACAAAAATATGAGCCAGTGCGTGACAAAGTGACATTACATATAAGTATTTTTGTGTTATTAAGTCAGCTGTAATATTGAAGGCCTTGGACCATTACATTTGACCCAAGACCAGCAACTAGGCCAGTACAATATCACTTGATTAATGTCACTTTTTTTTATAAATTAATTACCCTAATATATAGCACTTTTAAAGACAAATGGGAGTGCAATGACTCAGTGGTAGAGTGATTGAATCGAGGCTGAGGGGTTGTGGGTTCGAGCCTCACCCGCGTCACTGCATTGTGTCATGGAGCAGGACACATTAATGCTTGCTTATAACTGAATCGACCCAGGAAGACTCGTCCCGCCATAACTGAAAAACGGTCGACTGGGACGTAAAGAATCAAATCAATCAATCAATCAAATTAAAGACAAATGTGTTTGTGTCAAACTGACTAGGCCCTGACCTGAGACTGATGCCGTTGGCCTCAAAGAAAGAAAGACAGCAAGGATCAGGAATCGATACAATCAAGTACCACCTCTGTCCCAGGATACCAAATGGGAAAGTAACAAAATCACAATAAACATCACAAACAAGAGCCAAGAGGTCAGCCCTTTCCCTTCAGGTGACCACAAAACAGCAATGAACAAACGCGAAAGCATGACAACCACAAGACATATATAACACAAATGATCCACAAATGAAGTACCGCCTAATCACCTAATACTCGTACATGTTCATGTCATGTAAGACGGTTTGTCTTGATCCACATATAAAATAAGGATAAGGTTGGTAACATAAAGCGAGTTTAAGCCCTCCAGTAAAACTATTTTAGGTGGTGTTTCTTTTGTGGGTCCTTTTTGTTATTTGGTTTCGTGTTTGTTTTGCTTTTTATCTGTTATTTGCAGCCTTGTGGTCACCTGCTGGGAAAGGGCTAACCTTATGGCTCTCTTGTGTGTGGTGTTTTCTTGTGTTTTTGTCACTTTCCCATGTGGTGCCCTGGGTCAGGTGTGGTACTTGATTATATCGATTCCTGATCTTTGCCTTCGTGCTTACTTTATTCAGTAGACAAAAGTCTATATTCGAAAGTCTGGTGGTTGGATAATAGTTGGGTACTTATTGCAATTGCGATCAGCGAACGCTCAGACAAGCCTGTGACAAAGCACAGTCTGACCAGAGCCTTCGCTTTTCGTATGTTTGTTTGTTTTTGTTTGTTTGATTTGATTCTTTAGGTCCCATCAACAATCTTTCAGTTATAAAGGGACGGGTCTTCCTGGGTTAAACCAGTACTAAGCTAGGATTAATGTTGGAGCATTCTGCAATACTTTTGTCCTGCATTGATCTTGAAAAACAATTTTCGGTCTTTTTGAGAGTGGCTGTTTACACAGGTTTTACTGTAGTAATTGCTTATTCAGAGATACATACAAAAATCTTCTCGGCGTAGTTAGAAAGTCTTTCATGCTCCCTATGCATGACCACTCGTCGTGAACTACTGTCGAGATGTGGACGTACATGGTGGCGAGGTGTGGATGTCTCTGCGGCTGGAATAAATAATACCATATTTTAACTACATTTTAGCTAACTGCGTACTTGTTTTCAAAAAATTTAAAAAAAAAAAAAAAAAAAAAAACAGTGTAGATATAGATCAACTGGATTCTGATGAAGCCATCTGACACGGTCCAACTCTGTATTTCATCATAAACGATAATCCATATTAATAATAAAATCGAGCCATGACATGAGATTTCCAACAATGTGGTATGTGCGGCCAGCAAAGGCTCAGACGAGCCTGCGCATACGCACAGTCTGGTAAGAGACTTTGCTAGTCGCTTAAATATTCTATGACTGTTAAGCTACTGACTGGCATTTGGAGTTTCCAAGCTTAAAAGAAGGCTGCACAGGCTCGCCTGAGTCTACACTTGTCAAAATACCACATTGTTGGAAATCTCATGTCGCGGCTCATATGGCTTGAAATCAGAAGTTCGCATAGCGTGTACTTCGTGTGCACTTCTAGAAGCATGGGTGCTCATTATGTCAAAATATGACAGCTAGGGAATCATAAGTTGAGCCACATGTGATTTCCAACAATGTGGCATTTTAATAAGTGTAAACTCAGACGAGCCTGTGCAGCGTCCCATTACGCTTAGAAACTCCAAATGATGTTCGGTCAACGGCCTTAGAGTCAAAGAATATTCAAGCAACTAGCAAAGGCTCTGATCAGACTGCGCGTATGCGCAGGCTGGTCTGAGCCTTTGCTGGTTGCATATACCACATTGTAGGAAAGCTCATGTTGCAGCTCAGTTGTTGTTGTTGTTGTTGTTGTCGTCGTCGTCGTCGTCGTCGTCGTCGTCGTCGTCGTCGTCGTCGTCGTCGTTGTTGTTGTTGTTGTTGTTCTCTCTTATAAAAGCTTTACTCTGTTTTAATATATAGATAAACAAAATTAAACTGGCACTCATTAATCTTCGACATCATTCGGTCACGTTCGGTGTGTATAAGCTATTTTAAATGATTAATGTATGGAACAAGTATCTTACAGCAAGGTGATCTAACAGTGCTGAGGCAGTGGCGTAGTGGTTAGATGATTAACTCATATTCCGGATTTCGATGGTTCGAATCCAACTTGATATAGTTATTTTAGGCATCATTTTTATTTTTATTTTTTTAGTTATGATATTGTTTCTTGTTTATTTTAATTTTGATGGATAGTTGGCATGATGTCAGTTTTCGAGACTGATAAGAGATTATTTATGGTCAGAAGCTGATGAGGGTGGGTGTAAAACTCCTGGTCATTGTTCATCAAACTAGTCCATAGGTTTGTATTGTCTCCGTTTCGAACATTGGGGCGACTAAAGTGTACCTGTTTCTCGTAGTTCTTTTCGTATTTGGAAAACGGTTCTTCCGCTGCCCCCAGTTGCCTGAACAGTCTGCTAAATATATGATGAGCTGTCCCACCCTGAGTGTTTCTCGAAATAGTTTGAAACATTAGCTATGAGAAATTAGCCTTTAGGTTTTAAATGTTTTAAAGATTTATCAGTAGACATCACAGTTCCTAACTAATATAATGCTTAAAAACGAATTCTATTACATTTACCTTTAGACGTAAGTCTTGTAAAAATCGTGCAAGTCATGAGCAAGATTTATGAAAAAAAAATGAAGATTTTTTTTAATACATTGTACATCATGAGACTCGAATCCACGATCTCAACCTTGACAGCTATATGCTCTATCCAAAGGGCTTAGCGGGACAGTAATGGATACAGGATTAGAAAATACATCACTCTGAAATCAATACTTTTCATAATGTTTGCAAATCTAAAATTAGCTTTACGGAGTTAAACGAGTTTATACGGCATATTCATGAGTGCCAGTTTAACTTTGTTTTGCTATACCACTGAAATGCGTAAATGTGTCCTTGGGCAAACTGGTAAACATATACAATAAAGAACCTGGTGAAATAATATCCAGATGAAATGCCTCAATTTGTGAAATTTCATCTTGGTCTGTACGGTTTGCTTAAATGCTAACAATCATCAGGGCTGATGTGCATCTTATTTTGGAAGTTCTTCATACGAACTGTTAGAAATGGTAAATCAAATCAGCTTGTTGAACCCATCATTTTATAAAGTACTTGGGGGATGGGGAGGGGTTAAATAAATGCAGACTTACGTGCAACTGATGAAGCATGACTATCATGTGACTTGGCGGGCTTGATTCTCCCTACTGGCCTTTCACCATCACTTCTGGCACTGAGAGAATGAATACTCTCACGTGACCCTGCTACATTCTCTGGCGGAGGGCGTGGTCTGCAGAAAGAAAAAAAGAACCCTTAAAGCGCCACTACATATTTGCAGCAGAAGACATTGGCTCGAGACACAAAACAAGGCTTGATATTTCATGTGATTCACATGATTCATGAAGTCTTATTTTCACCCATAATCAAAGATGTTGAAAAACTTATATGTCGTAAGGGTCAAGAGTGATGTACATGTAATGGCATAGAGCTAGGGATCCCTAAAATTTATCGTTGGAGAACTTTTTTATCTCAATATTAGCAGTCATCATTGCTAAAATAATTTTATGGTATTAGTATACCTGTATAGAACAAACAGCTGCCTTAATCCCATATAAGCCTAGCGACCTTTTTGTGGGACATGGGCAAACAGTGCTGACCCAGATAAGACACCACAGAACGCGGCTATAAAATGTACTTTTAAAGTTTGAACGAAATTGTAAATTGCTACAAAACAACCCTTAAAGTAATAAGGGTGAGAAATTCCATTAGGCATAAATGGGTAAAGCAATCAGAATTTAGCAAGTTCTTATTGCTTAAGACAGGTACTTAACTCAATACAGGTAACACTAGCTCTACATAATTGGGCCTGGACGCGACAAAACCTGTCTTCGGGGTTTCCGCCAAAGCGAGACTCAAACCAGTCACTCTGCTTCAGAGACTAGCTAGAATATTTAAATTTCGCTTGGAGCAAGTTTAAATATGATACTTTCAAGCAAGCGAATAAAAAAGGCGCTGATCAGTCTGCGTGGATGCGCAGGCTGGTCTGCGCCTTTGTTGTTCGCAAACCCCCCGAAGATAGGTTTTCTTGCGTTGAGACCCAATTCTAAAACCTTGCGAATATTTTTCTGTATCGGTAATTTCCATTTGGGACAAGTTTTGGTTATGTCCCTATTCCACACAGACCATGATAACTGTTAGGATTCGTGGAGAATTGTAAATTTTTCAACCCATTCGTGATGTTCTTCGATTCAGTTACGAAACATGTAAGAAACAGTTACAAATTTTCTCGGGATTCGGCCTTAGTCGCCACGATAATGTGCCGAATTCACAACGATGTGAGTTAAGAATCGATTACGAAATCGAATAAGTTTCGAACATGCCGAATGCAGCGCGAAATGGGCACGAATGAACATAAATCCGCGACGATTCATAACGATTCGCGAGATTTTCTCTAACGATAGTTATAAAAAAGGCCAACCCTTCCTTTGGGGCATCAGTTCCAAAATGAATGTTCCTCGTACGGCAGCTGAAACTTGAGTGTTGAAAACAGCTTCTTATATGGCTAGAAGAAAACAACTATATACGTTAAAGTCGAGAGGCCCTGGCCCTGACTCTTTGACTTGGAAAGAGATGGTAGTTCGCCATTAACAAAATCACCAGCAAGGAGTTACAGACTGATCCTGATTGTGCTCCTGAATCTGCCAAATCTGTTTCCACTTCTAGGACTGGCTCACATGCGCGAGACGGGGTAGTTATTCTAAGGGAAACCCCTCTACTATTTCTTTCTTGGTTGTATTGCTTGTCTTAATCTCCCGATTCCCTACGAATGCCTAAGAACGACTCCGAATCGATTATGATT
Organism: Loripinus fragilis; assembly: GCA_964019695.1. Taxonomy (NCBI): domain Eukaryota; kingdom Metazoa; phylum Mollusca; class Bivalvia; order Lucinida; family Lucinidae; genus Loripinus; species Loripinus fragilis. The sequence continues at coordinate 38,050,997 of OZ026527.1, forward strand.
CAGTTACGATGTCCTAAAATGCATTAGGAATTGTTACTAATCAAGCACGTTTCTCTTTCGAATCGGGGAATTCGAAGCCAAACTTTTCAACAGTTCAAAACTTTTGAGACGCATTCCCGATAGACCTATGAATTGCAAGAACTTACTACGGACTGTACGATTCAGTTACACTCTTCACGAACTGAGTACGTTTCAGCCACGAATCCAAATATTTGTCATTTCGTTGCAATTCCTGCGAATAGGGGCTTGTGTCGAACAGGGTATAAGGGGATATCTGATTTACAAAATTTCATTGGTTTACCAAAAATATTGTACAGCTTCTCATTCTAGATTATTTGATAAATTCTGAAGCATACTGACTACCTGTATAAATACTATGAAAAATTAAATGTCAATTGTTGTTGTTGTTGTTGTTGTTGTTGTTGTTGTTGTTGTTGTTGTTGTTGTTGTTGTTGTTGTTGTTGTTGTTGTTGTTGTTGTTGTTGTTGTTGTTGGTGTTGTTGTTGTTGTTGTTGCTGTTTAATAGACCCCTGTTCGGAGCTAACGTATATTGTTGATGTGTTGTATTCTTATGTCCACTAGCGTTGCTAATGTAAACAAACGTAAAAACAAGAAAAACAGATTTGTTTCCGAATTTTTGCAATATGTCATGTGCCTGTTCAAACACTTATATATTATAGATCATACACTCAATAAACATTGATAACCTGAACTCAAATATTAATCTTATGTTTAATATAGTTAACAACCCTCTTTAGGCCATTTACAGGCCTTGTATCAACATTGGGCTAGTAAAACACAAGAATTTGGCTTGGACATATTATAAACATTACAAAGATGCAATGAGCGGGTCAGTGAGTGGGTCATTACTGCCTGGTTATGTCTTTGGGACATTATGCATAGCATAGACTATTGATAAACTGTACAACTGTTTGTCCGAAAAGTTTGTCGCTCATCACCATGAGAAACGAGTCAATCGATGTGTCTGAAACCTTAAAGAGCATCAATATACATCTAAATCATATGGTCCAGCTAAGCATTTTTAGCGTAAAAGTGTTAATATTTTCATACCAATCAACTTTAAAAACACATGTTGTGGGTACTAAAAGAACCTTCTCAATGAGGCGGTTCTTTTGAGGGCCCACAACATATGTTTTGGTTGAGAATTAAGAATAATAGTTTTCAATTACCCACTCCCATCCGGAGGCATGAATTATTCGTTGTCACATTTTTCTGACAAGCAGGCCTTAACAAAAATGCATGAAGCCGGAGTAAAACAGGGAGAAGTTATTTCACCAAAATTATTCCCATAAAAATAGTTAAAGAGTTGGCGCCTACCTGTCCTCTTTCTTTCGTCTCTTGTCAGATGCCGGTGACGCTGTCCGTCTTGTCGCCGACCGTCTGTCTCGCCGAGGACTATATGAGGGTCTCACCAGTCCAGTTTTGGGTCTTTCCTTGGACCTACGGGATGTTACAGGACGTTCTGGTGACTTAACGGACGTTTTGGGTCTTTCCGAACTTCTAGCACCGCGCCTTGGGCTTCTTGTAGTGGCATCGAGAACCGCAGAGTCCAAAACTTTGTACAGAAAGTCATATTTGTGCTGAAAATAGATACATTGTATCAAAAGGGTATCCTTAATAATACTAAATAACCCTTTTCATTTTGGACACCAGTAAACAGGTTCTTTGGAAAACAATAAGCCTTAAACTAATTATGCAAAAGTAGACAGAGAAACATTAATATAGTATTATATACTAAGAGATACCAATATGCACAGAGAAGCTTCAATACAGCATTATATACCAAGAGATACCAATATAATTATACAAATATATACAGAGAAACATCAATATAAAATTATATACCAAGAGGTACAAAGATGATTACACAAATACGAGGGTCATCAAATAAATTCTGACTTTGACCCCATAAAACAAAACCTATTTCTCTAGGACGTGTTTCAATAATCTTCCCATGTTATTATATAATAAAGAGAATTGAGCTACCTGTTCAAATATTTTCCATGTTGCAATCGCAATGGTTGCTAGGCCACTAAAGAACACAAGATAAAGGGCCATGGACTGGACACTATATGCGGTTTACATGCCCAAATTTCTAAGAAAATACAAATTCCTCTTTAAAACTTTTATATAGATGAATAAAGACATTATGTATATGGATTTTGAACGTCATAAATAATGGTTTAACTTGCGACTGTGGTGTTAGCAGAGTTTTGATTATGACATATCACTGATTTATCAAGAAATATTTTCCTTAAAAATGGATTGTACTAATAGTGTATTATATTTGGCATAAAGCATTTATTGAAAGTTATTATTTTCTATGCGTTAAGAAGAATATAGAACAGATTTATCAAAACATGTGTCTATTAATACGCAAAATTATCATAATGGCTTATTTAAAAGTGTTCAATATATACCATTTTATAATTAACGTTTAAAGTGAGGCAAAAATGTAATTTTATGCTGTTGCCTCGCAATCAAGGACGTTCAAAGCAACTAGGTTAATGTCATTGTGGCATTGCTTTTAAGGGTCAATTGTGTTGTCAGACAACATCACCAACTACTAATAACTTTCAAAAATTAACATACTGCATCTTTAATTAACTCTACCCCCAGCAAACATTAGTTAAAACATTATTTTCGCGGCCATGGATCCTCACAGTGTTGTTTACCAGTTGGTATAGCATAAGACCAGGTTGTGATAAAAACTCCATATTTCAAACAAGAGTAGGCAACACCCATGGCCACATGCAATAGGTAATAGAATTCTGATTTCAATAACAGTGATTTGAGACCATTGCCAGAACTTATTTGATGGCCCATGAATATACAGAGAAACATCAATATAACATTATATAACAGGATATACCAAGATGATTATGCCAAAGTAGACAGAGAAACGTCAATATAACAATTTATATATCAAGAGATACCAGTATGTACAAAGAAACATCAACATAACATTATATACCAAGAGATACCAGTATATACAGAGAAACTCCAATACAGCATTAAATGCCAAGAGATTCCCAGATAATTATAAGAAATATATACAGAGAAACATCAATATAGCATTATACCAAGATATGTATAACAAGATAATATAAATATGTACAGCTAGTTATGCGAAAATGTTCAGAGAAACTTCAATATAACATTACATGCTCAGAGACACCAAGTTAATTATATGAATATATACAGAGATACGTTAATATATCACTATATACAAAGACACCCAGATAACTATGTGAATATGTTCAGAGAACCACTAATATAATAATACTATTTAGAGACACCAAGATAATTATACGAATATATGCAGTGAGACAACACATATCAACGCGTCAAAAGACTACTGCATGCATATATTCAGGTATTTCTGGGAATATACGTATATACACTAGGGTTGGGTCACGTTGGGACATTTGCAAACAGTTCAAATACTGCTTATGAGAAACCACAAAACACAGCAGTAAGTCAGGCCCATTAGTGTGTGTCATGATGTAGACATACATTTTAGACAAATGAAATAATTTTAAATCATTGACCTGAAATACCAGATAGCCTCATATTGCTATGATAAGGGTTATCGACGTCACAAAATCGCGCCGTTTAGCATACCATGGTAGGAGAGAGCTCGTGCAATTGTCTTATTATGCAATTTCATCTGATGCCTTCTAACTGTTATGTCCAAACACGCCCGAGACACCGTTTTGTTTGCGATTACTGTTTTAAAGTCTCTGCGTCAAGCAAACCTCCATAATATATAGACAGTACTTGACTGGATGGCAATTATCTCATTTACGTAAAAGCATACGTTAAATTTGCATACTAAGCTATCAAGTAGTGCCGATGGTTAAGTTAAGGCTGGATCTCATCAACTTCAAGACTAGATGTCTGCAAGCAACGAAGGTTCCGTTTGCTCACATGTATAATAAGTACAAACATCTCATGAGTTTGCTAAATTCATTTTAAAAATGTATATATTTACCATTCGAGGGGTCGTTCTGTAGTGCCCGCGGGTGTCGAACCTAGATTCCCGCCTCTCTACATTCATATAGAGCTCGCTGCAAAAGAAACCAATGTGATAATTATTTTACAAGAAATGTGGCTCTATTTTGGCATACGACTGTACAAAAAGACAAAAATGAAAGAGTAATTGATTATGAACAGGGAATACGACAATCACACACTGATAAACCCATGGCACAATGAAGAAGAGCCACACAAACACTAACAGTCACAATACATCAACAAGACAATTAAAGCAAAACAACCGGCTCTCTCTACCTCATCAAGATGATTGCAAAACTGGAAAGGATTCTATAAGTAATGCAACGGAACGTTAAACAATGAATCAACAACAACAGAACCACCACCTTAGAACGAACAGTTCCTAAGTCGCTGAGGGTTTAAACGCATTTTACTTGCGCCAAATCATCGCTTTAGATTATGTTGTTGTTAAAACACAAAAATTGTTTAGCTCGCATGGAGGCTTCCTAACTTTGCAAATTCACAGAAAAACAACTTAATCAAATTACATGTATGTGATAAAACAAAGAAAAGGATTCGCGAATCACAGGTAGTCAGAGCTAAATAAACCTAACGACTGTTCGTGTTGATGTTGTATTTATCATGCTAATAATTGTAAAATGCCAACAATTGTTGGCATCTTAACGTTAATGAGCAGAATAAATTGCATGCTCAAATGAGTTATACTGGAACAAAAACTATCCTAACACCGAGGCCATTGGTTTCGATTTTCTTTTTCGATCATTTTAAAGATTACCACTACCATGTACCATCACGATAATATTCTCTGGATAAGTAAACAAATAAACACGACTAAAATTGTTAAAGATATTGGCATGAGGATATATATATCTAAACTCTCGTTCTCACCCCATTCGATCGGTGACCTCCGCTGCTTTCTGTTCTAATATAAGGCGCTGGCTCTGGGTTGTTAAGTCATTGCTTATTATTGGTCCAATTGTGTAGGTTTTATGCTTGGGGGTATTTAGTGATGTAATTCTTAGTATCCTTTTTAGTTTGGCAATCATCTCGTTGAGGAAGAGAAATTGACTGAATGCTCTACTTCGTTTGTTATTATGCTGTCGTGTGGTTGTCAGAGTTCTGTGTCTCTTCCTCGTGGTGCCTTGGGTTGGTATGTGAATGTGGCATTTCAAAGTCACTTATTTTAGTAGATAAAAAGGTTGTAAGTCCTTGTTGTATAGCTGTATGTCAAGATAATTCAGCAATGTTGAGTTTTCGATGCAAGGCCCAGAACTGTTTTATCTGTCGGTTTGTCATGCTGAATATTTCATTTATTACACTACTCCCAAAATTTTATCCTGTTAACCCGCAGTATTCTGGGTGTAAACATGTATTTTCAATAACAGTGGAAGACAGTGCTGAGCCCGATTAGATGGCTTCGCTGATTTGGATCTACAGTGTTTTCAAAAAAGGATTAATCCATGTTCAGCAGGACAGTGTTAATACTATGAGGACAACTATGGCAGGTATATAAATGTTATTTAAACTGGATTAAAGAGTATGTATAGGTTTGATCATTTTAAAATGTACCTAATGATATGCATACGTGTGACCCTAGCAGAGCTTCTAATTTGCTCGCACAACCACAATCAGTTCATCCCCAAAACTTCTTAAGTCAGCTCCATAACATTTACATGTAAATTCTGATATAAGAACATATAAATGAACGTCGATTTTCGATAGAATATTAATCGTTTAATTTTGGAATAATTTTACTTGCTGTTTGGAGTTTGCAACTATGTAATATCTCAAACTATTCTGCTTAGTTTACAGAGACTAGCTAGTTTCTTGAAATAATGGTTGTGGAGAGATTGACAATAATACTATTATATGCGGATGGCACAGAACTGCCTGCGTATGGGTCTTTATTGTTCGCAATTGTCTCATTAATTACGTCTCTCTATTATTTAGGACACGTGTCCAGACAATTTGACTTTTTTTCAATAATCAGTCTGGGAATACATTAGTATACACGGTAGGTCATATGCTAGATAGGGTTTTTGATTTAGACTAAACTGAGCAATTGGTCAATAACCAATGAGTATTAAATGACTGGAAATATTTTAATATACGTGTGGCACTTTTGGGCTTAACAAAGGCATTGGTTCTCTGGATTGAGTTGTTTAACATACATGGCTTTGAAAATGAGATATTGCATTTGATATAGTTTCAGTATTCCCCTACCTTAAAGGACCAAAAGGTGATACAAACATGCTGTTCACCAGGCTATCTGGCTATTTTATTATAGCATCAAGAGAATTATAGTTTATTTAAACGCGGAAATGGGAGTTTATTGAAAAGGCAAATTTGCACTTTATCGTCCTGTGAGGGACCATCTGTACTTTATACAAAGATGTTTATTAGAAGCATAGCGATTTGTGACTCAGCTCACGAGGTAACCGTATAAAACATTCATACCTGTATAAGCTTAAAACGCATATCTATACATATGGCCTATCGTGACTGCGACTAGGAGAAACTTTAGTCTCTGCCATTTTACAGGCATACAAAACTTTCTTACTTGTTATGTTCCTTCTGTTCAGTGTCATGGGTTAGTGTATGGTCTGTAAATGTGACATTTTCAAGTCATATTAACTTGTTTATGAATAATATTTACTTGTTTGTCAGAGCACTGATATAGCACATTCACGTGACATTGTGTTGATGATTTAAAGTGTCTGTCAAAGTATAGCAATTCAAATACTTGGAAACATATGGATAATTGGCATTTATGTGGCAGAAAGTGGACACACCAATTTCACCGAACTGACTTGACAATATGGACAGTTTTAACATGTCTGTGTCAAACTGGCTTAATATTGAAAAGGATAAACTTTTAATGTTTTAGTAAGATCATTCTAACCTTTGAGATCATTGACAAATCAAATCATCTGAAGCAGCAAATGCACCAACTGACGAAGGTGATTTTGTGTTCAGACCCCGTACTAGACTAACTTGACTAGCCAGCAGAAAGAATAACATTTATGTTAAAACCAGTGTTTACTGTAACCATATGTAGTGAGAGAGCTCATGGGTTACCTATTAGTCTAATTAATCTGCAAAAGGTGATCCTTTTGGAAGCAGAGAATATGCAGACATACCAAACTACCTTAATAAAATATTGATTCGTACACTAACACACATAAACCCAACTAACTTGACACTATATGGATAAAGATATTATGAATATATATACTGAAAGGCAAAAAAGTATTTCCATAAACTATTTTTCCTGTATTATTACGATATCTGAACGTTTACTTCATATGGTAGTCGAAAATGAACTTTTTTTCTGAACCTTGCAAGAAAAATCAGTGATTTCGACTGAAAGGTAAAGAAGTTATTGTGTTTATCAGAATCCAAACGATGATTTAAATAGTTTCTCTTTGGCCAAGAATTCCTGATAACTAAATCTCCAATTATGCAGAGTTATGCGTCCAAATGGTAAAAGTTTCAAATAGCAACAACGAAATGTCACACCATTTAACCATACTCACTTATCACAGCAGAAGAGTGGTCTATTTGATGTTTTGTGATTGCAATGGGTTTCTATGGGACTAAAAATACAAGTTTTCGTTTAATAAGCAACTTGCCAATACTTTAGATTAAATTTGCAAAAAGAATCTAAGCTAATATGCATTTTCAGAAATTCTCATTTGAATTTTAGCCCAAATGAACAAATAGAAGCTAGAGATTTTTTAAATTCATTTTTATTCTTATTACAATAGAGATGATTTTGAACATTGAGAACTTCGAATTAATATTTGGCGAGGATATATGCTTTACTTTAATTGTCTTCCTGATTTCTTTTTTCTGATAGTGTTCTGTGGCTCTTCCTCATTGTTTCATGGGTTGGTCAGCAGTGTGCGATTTTGGTACTTCCAGATCATACGCATTTACTGTTTGAACAATTGTGTAGAGTATAAAGGTCAATTGACGATGTGGTTGTATTCAGTGACGAAATCACAAAATACTTGTGGAATTCGGAAGGGAGATTTTGACGGCTCGATGATTGACATAATCGAAAAAATAAACATATAAATCCAAACATGTATACTGTAGTCATTATTCAGGAATAAAAGGTGTATACCTTTCATTACCTATGGGTATGTTAAACTTTCACTGAACGGACAACCCAAATAATATTTTCAATATCTGGACAATGTAAAGATAAACCTAAATGACTCTGAAATATATGGATTGATAGATTGTTGTCAGTGTACAGATTTACTAGCTCTTTAATATATAGACATACTTGACTGCTGGTCAGTTGACAGACGATCCAGAAAGAGTTGACATTATATGGACAAATTAACCAGTCTGTCGATGATAATGATAACGCAGACCAAGTTGAAAATATATGGATACATTGCTTGCTGTCAGTGAACAGATAAACCAAATCAAATATAGAGAAACACTTAACTATTCGTTAGTAGAAAGGCATGCTAAATAGAGTTGACAATATATGGCTTGCTCTACTTACTTTTTGAGCTATACCAATATAACATTTGAATTATTTGGACAAAGTGAATCATTCTGAAGCAATGAATGTACCAAATTACCAAATGACCAAAGTGACTCGCAGATAGTGTGTAGACTATAATTTGATAGGGCCGGAAAAAAAGAAAGACTAAATGCAAGAAAATCAGGATTCACTGTAGAAAACCAAATTATAAGCAACCAGAAAGTCAATTAGATAAATAAACACTGAATGTCAAAATAAGTATGTGGAAATTGGATACTTTCATCTGTCAAACAAAAACAAAACGTACTTAATCTGTATTCTGGTCGTATCTACGAAAACATTTTACGTTTCTTTGATACAAAATGGTCCATTCTTAGGCTAAATACTGCTTTAGAATAAAAAAAATAGTAAGTATGATTAGGAAATACCACAATCACAAACCGCAGACAAACCCATGACACCGCGAGGAAGAGCCACACAACCATCACGAGACACCAAGAAGACAAACTAAGCAAAGCAACCAGCTCTCTCTTCCCCATCAAGATGATTCCAAAACTAGAATGGACATAATGTAACGTACAACGAAACATAGAAGAATAACAGACTCCCACAATGAGAGTAACAATAAACAAAAAGTCAACAACAACAGAACCACCGCCTTAGAACAGACAGCAGCCTAATCCACCGGGGGTGAGCTTAAATGCCTTTTACTGGTACTAAGCTTTTTAATTGTACTTGGCTTACACCCTTTCAAAGTCATTAACTCCTTAGGTAAAAGAGAGAAAACATAAAATTGGAATACATTAGACCCAGTTAGATATTTAGAAAAAATGAAATCAGCTGTCGAAAATACTTATAATTTACCTCTATAATGAGATATATAGGCAAAATCAGATACCAAAGAATATGGTGTCTGATCAGAGTTGTCACTGATTGCTTACCTAATGTTTGAATCAAAAAAGGAAAAACACACCAAATAACCCTTAACTTGTAAATGAACTCCTGAATTTGATAAGGCTGGGAAACCGCATTTGGTTGAAATTTGTTAAATAAGATTATACCAGACAGTCAACAGATACATTTTGGATAAGGCAACTCAGACGTAAAAGTATCATCAAACAGACCATATCATGCAGTATCAGTATTTAGCATTAGTAGCCTTATGAATATCATTTTACTTGGTTAATTATTTGTCTAACATTTATGCAGGAGTATATATTTCACAGACAAATTTATCCAAATATTTAATCAATGATCGAGTGAAGATTATTATCATTATTTATTTGATTATGGTCAAAGTCCCTTACTATATACGCAGATACTGGAAACTAACATTACCCTCAATGAGATCTAAAAAAGCGATACAAAAAGACTTAATAGTATAGTTTGTTGTATAAGAGAATCTTTCCAGAAAAGGAAAGTCTGGATAACTATGTACGCATTCCTGACTGTCTGAATATGATGCCTACATCTTGAGTAATGTATAGGTTCGGTGATCGAACAATATAATTTACACCTTCTGAATGTAAGCCAATAGTTATATATCACTTGATACACTTGATATGTATTTATTTACTTGACCCTTGACAAGTAGAGCACAGATCCTTCACAAACAGTATATACGTGTATCTTGATCAGTCGGTCTTTCTAAGATACACGCTCTTCTCCTTTCATTGGAATAAATCAAAAAACATTTTTTACATATTCGAGAAATGCGTAATAGTGATTTGTTGTAATTCAGACATTGATGCTATGATTCGGCCAGCAAACAAGAGCTAGATTACGTCTGTCTCTGTTAACTTTGCAGGTATGCCATTCATTCTTGGGCTACATGTGCTTTAGTAAGGAAATCAAGTTATTTTAAATGCTTGTCAGTTATCATATCATACTGTTTACGTGCAGCTGTATATCACTAGCTAAATTATTGATACTTTCCTCCGTCTCGAATGAATCCATGGTTGACAGATATTAATCTCTACGAAAGTGTTGCAGAAACCAGGGTTTAATTCGTTCAACTATATACAACAGACCTTAGAAGTCGAATCACCAATTAAGTATAGCCTCTCTATTAATCAAGCCATAGAAAGATAGTTAAATAGTTATTTCAATTTTTCCAAAAGGAACTTCAAATAGAACTTTACAGCTCAGTTTCCATGAGCTATGAGAAACAAATACAGAACTGATTGATAGCGTTGGAAAGTGGAAAATTCGTGATCTGAAATGCGCGATCATTTCAATCGCGAATCAGTTGCCATTTGATTCTTTGCATCAATCCAGCATATGGAAATCCGCATGATCACTGGTGTATAGAGTTATGTGGCCGAAAATATACTTTTTTCACAAAATAGTTGGACCGTTATCACGATACTCTTTTTAACTTTTTATTCTGCTTTCGCAAAATATGCTTTAGGTGAGATTTAGATAGAAAATAGAGCATAGCCTACTTGAACAAAATACCATAGGATCTTGATTGGCCTTGTTCTACTGATGACTGAGACCTTAACATGCTTGACAAGAATTTACGGCGGTATCTGTATGATATGGGCATTTCTCACGATATGCGCGCAATCAAATTTGAATAAGTGTGAAACCAATTGTCTTTTAATTCTGAAGATAAAACACTCGAAGATATAAGAGGTTTATGATAAGTGAATTTGCATTCATGAGTGGACTAATTTGAAACAAACTAACGTGCCCGTGTAGTGACTTTTGTGTGTGCAGTAATTTGCTTTTTGCACCAATGATAAACTACATGTATATCAAATGAGCCGTGGATTGAGATTTCCAACAATTTGACATTTTGACAAGTGTAAACTCGGACAAGCCTCCGCAGCCTCCTGTTAAGCTTAGAAACTCCAAATGGTGTTCAGTCAGTAGCTTAACAAACATAGAATACTCAAGCGACTAGCAAAGGCTCTGATCAGACTGCGCGTATGCGCAGGCTGATCTGAGGCTTTGCTGGTCGCACATACCAAATTGTTGGAAATTTCATGCACTGGCTCATTAATGTTTATTTGATTATTTGAGCATGGTCAAAAATGTTCGTTTTAAATAGATATAGTGCAGTTGCTATAGTCGACATTTCAGACTAAATAGTCTATGACTCTAAGAAGGTCAGCCGAATGTTGGGCTGAATGTTGAGTGTCCTTTAACCTAACATTTATGTTTAATTTGCTAAGGACAATCTGTGAATTTTTCCTCTCTGAAAATGTACAGTAATCGCAAAAAATACAAACGCATTAATATTGATAATATTTAGCCCATGATACAGCAAAGTTCATGTTAGCAATTCAAGTGTTTACCATTTTACTCAATATATTCGTCTTAAAATAGTGTCTTTTGAGAGGGCCATAGTGATGGAACATTTGCATGCAATCAAGCGTTGGCCAAAGTTTCAGTCACTATACAGTAGAACCTGCCTTAAGAAGCCACTAAAAATGACACCAAAAATTGGTTTTCAAGACCGATTATCGCTTAATGCAGGTCAAAAGTATTACAGCAAGCATTATGAAATACTTTGAACCATATGTTTTTAAGACCTTTGTTTTGTCTATTTTGAGTGGCCGCTTAAGACAGGTTTTACTGTACATATCTTTATTACAAATGGTAACTTGGAGCATTCTGCAATACTTTTGACCTGCATTAAGCGATAATTAGTCTTGAACACCATCTTTTGTCTTTTTGAGAGTGGCCGTTTTACACAGGTTTTACTGTACATACACATGTTGGATAGGTTTTAATAGCATTAGGTAACTATTCACAAACACCTTATCTCTGTAAGTATAAGATGTTTGAAAAACTATAATTGATGTCTCAATCGTGCAGTGCATGTTTTATTCAGTGCACCGTAATTTATTAAAGTACAAGATTAAAGGTCAATAAAACATAAATAAGACCCAAGAACATACTACGTTATGCCCTGTCAGGAGAAAATATGCCCATGCCTATATACTCATTTTTAAAAGCCTAAACAAGACTGCTTGAAACGCGTCTAGGTGGTACTTACGCATAGGCGAGTAGCTCCAGCTCAGACGAGCATGCGCATCAAAGCGATCTCACCTGAACATTCGCAGATAGAACTATAGCATCAGGGGACAGTTTTCGAATTTTGGATGTACGAATTTTAATATATTCTAGTATAGAGGTCCAAAATAGCATATTTTGATTTTAAAATAATGTAGACTATGATATATAAGCTTTTTTTTAGCTAAAGGCCTTTAGGGATGTGTATTTCTACAAGATTGAATGAAATACGAAACTAAAACTTCCTAGCTTACAGCCCTGCTTGTGGTGAAGGACATGTCAGCTGCAGTTGACAGTTGTTTCCAGTGAGCATTTAAATTGTCCTGAATTCGGAGATATTTTGCCTAAAAGCTAATTGGTAAATCAAGTGTCCCCTTTTGATTTTGAATATGGCTATGCATATGTTTTAATCAATGGCGTCGCACATATGTGATAAGTGGCATTTTTACACTGGCTGTCTCATTTAGAGATAGGTAAAAGATAAGCTTTTCGTATTCCCAACATTACAAGATTAGAGGCGCTGCCATTTATCTACGGGGATTAAATTAATAGGTCTCTTGTAAGGTTACCATATTCAAACAAATTAAGTTCACCACTAAGACTGTTTACCAAATCTACCATCCTTGTGGCAGAATGACTTTTAACTATTACCCCGCTGATGGCGTCTTTACTCGGCTGCTGAGAATCTTTGCAAACAGCAGGGATAAGCCTGGCCCAAAATGATGATGGGCCCATAAAATGGGCCAATGGCCCATATGCCATTCAAATACATGCAAATTTCTATATTTTTGTGGGCATTTTGAAATTTTTATTGGCCCTTTGCAAAATTTGTTGGGCCCAAGAATCCTTAATACCCACATAAGAGCATTATTGACATGAAATATGAAAAGCTTAAATATGGGGCCCAGCCAAAAATGAAGTCCATTTTAGCAAAACAGTAATAGTTTTCTCACAAAATGGATTGGGCCCATCCAAGGATTATCCCTAAAACAGTTTAGACCCAGCTTAGGCCCGACAAAAGGTCGGGCCTGATCTCGATCCAAACTTCTTGACACATTGATGGTATCCCTCAAAGATACTTTTGAATAAAATAAAGCAAAAAATAGCTCCGCAGGCACAGAATTTCCTTGCATGGACCTCTTTAATTTAACCCAGGAACTTAACCACCTGCATGGTCCTTATGCCGAACTGCCCACTGGTGCTGCCCCACCCAGCAAAACACATGTATGAACAACGTTTGCCATTTTGGCTACTCACTTATGGCCACTGAGAGTAAATACCGCGCCAAATTTAAAATGATTCCTAAGACGTGCAATAGTCCTAACATGGCAACGAAATTGTTGGGCTACTACCTATGGAGTCACTTTAGCTTGTAACATTCCTATTGCACTTTCGCATTCCTTAGGTGTCAATCTTGGCATGCAAATTTGCAATGTTAAACTTTAATTCTAATCTAGATCAAAACTGTTTGACACTTTAGTAGTGCTCCTTAAAGAATTTTCCGAATAAGATATTTTTGGGGGAAAAAAAAGAAATCAGTTGACGACAACGAAATCATGAAAAAAAAATCCCTGTCGTCTAAAAATAAGCTTTGTAAACATTTTGGACCCAGATCAGGATCGACAGTACTGTTTGACACTCTGATATTGTTCATGAACGAATTTATTTTTGAAAAATGTTAAAACAATGACTTTTTGTATTAACCTTTGCCAACAGTTTGGACCCAGATCAGGACCGAGAGTACTGTTTGATACTCTGATAGTGTTCATGAAATTATTTTTTTTTAAAATGTTTTTTTTTTTTTTAAATGACTTTTGTATGAACCATTGTAAACAGTTTGGACCCAGATCAGGACCGACAAAACGTCGGTCCTAATCTGGATCCAAGCTGTTTGACTTTAAAAAATGTTTTTTTTTTTAAAAAATGACTTTTGTATGAACCATTGTAAACATTTTGGACCCAGATCAGGACCGACAAAACGTCGGTCCTGATCTGGATCCAAGCTGTTTGACTTTAAAAAAAAGATAATTTTGAAAAAGTCAGCAGACGACAATAAAAAAAATAAAGCATGACAAATTACCCAGCATGCAAAGGGGTACATGTAACTTACAGCTTCTTTCTAATTAGCTCCGATATGTCTTTAATGTCTTTTTTAGAGACAGACATCTTTAATGTTTAGAGATATAATTCACTAAATATTCTTTGAAACCATGCACACTTTAAAAATGACTTTCCAAAATCAATCGAAATTCAAACTGACATTCTGTCGAACTGATTACGAAGTGATCGAACACAATATAAATATGTTAAGGTATTAAGTATACATAGCTCGCATTTTGGGTCACGTGGTTTTAAAAATTGAATAGCTATAGTTTGCTCGGCGATTGATCTTTTGATCTATAGTATGTGTTGTATAGACCTGGCTAAAAGATAAGTTTGGAATTAATAAATAAACAAGTAATCAAACATTATTATCTATAAATGGTTTCGACACCTTTAAACAGAGCGCTGTTGCACCCGTGAGTGTCAACGTTCCCGTTAGTGTAAACGTTGACAATGACGGGAGAGATCGCTCCCGTTACTGACAACCGCGTTTACAATAACGGTACCGTTAGTAAAAACGTTGACTGTTACGGGAGCGATCTCTCTCATTATCACATATTTAAGACGTTTTTTGCCGTGATAACCGAAAGTCTGCTCTTTCCCGCCAACTGGTTATCAGCCTGCCGTGATGATAACCGGAAGTCATGTATTTTGAACGGAGAGAGGTTATCATGTCCGGCACGTAACGTTGTTCATTTAATGACGTCAGATGTAAACAAGTGGCGTGATGTAACGCAAATTTACGCCATTCCTCTGTTTTACTTACATTTTTTTACGTCAAACGCGTTGAATTAGTTAAATAGAATATGTGATAAACAGATTATAACATGGGATTTTGGTTATCGCCCTCAGTATCAACCCTCGACCATTATCAGCCCTCGAGCTAAAGCTCTCGGGCTGATAATGGGGTCTCGGGTTGATACTTCGGGCGATAACCAAAACGCCATGAGATAATCTCTAATTATTGTCAACATTTACACTAACGGGAGCGCGCGACGATAATATGTGCGATATCAACGCTCATTGTTAACAAGGTTTGGCCGCTCCTTGGAGAAGTCTGATTACGATCAACGTTGTGTCAAGCTGAAACCCACAATATATGGATCTTCAACCTCCACTTCCACCAAAATGTTCATAAACTATTAGGCAGTCTATGTGAGATGCACATATTCATTACATTTTCTATTGTATTGAACTGGACTATTATTCACTCCGGGTGTACTTCGGTTGATAAAGAGCTTTCATGTAAGTAAACAAGACAGACTCCGATGAGACATCACCTTTAATCGCCTCTCGCATGGGTCTGCACTGTTCGCTAACTTCACATTTGCAGTACAACAACCTGATCCCCCTATGAGCATTGCTTGAAATGGGCGTGAACAAATATGCATTTGTAGATTTACATAAATGTGTTCTATGTATTACGGAAAATGCAAATCATCGCACTCACTTTCCTGATATTCGATTACATATTTGTATGTGGTGTCTTGTCGAGCATATGTTGTTTTACAATATTGGATATGCACAGACACTTGCTAACTTACTTACTATTCATGGTTCAAATAGTGAACAAGATATGTCAAATCACTGGAATTAAACTGGTCTTAACCCAGTAGTCAATGTCACAAAGCTGGGTTCACGAAGCTGCTCATATGTCTGCGATAAAAGGTCATCTCTTGCAATTTATTTTTATTTTTTCATAATGTTGACACTAACGGTTGATACTGTTTTGGGGTCTGCATTTTTATATCGCCGCTAAGTGTAAACATGGTCCTGTGGACAGTAACGGGGGCAATCTCTCTCGTTATTGTCAACGTTTACACTAATGCTCCGATGACACTAACGGGTACTTCAGGGCGCTATATTAGAGTGGTACTGTAAATTCGGAATTTTCGCGAGGGATTCATTTTTGCGAAACTTCGCGGATAAAGTCCTCGTGAAATGGATAAAATCGCTCTGTCGGTTAGTGTTGCATGTAAATCATGCACCAGTCGCAAATTTTAACATCGCAAATATGCCTTATAGCGTTATTCGCGAAAATTAATTTCTCGCGAAAATTCTCGAATTTACAGTAATCGGCTATACTAATCTGCTGGTATTCTTGGTTGAAGACACCTCAGTAAATGTTTTCTTCGGTCAACTTAAAAAAATGTAAGCAGTGACCTATCTATAAATAGGTCACTGGTGTAAGATAACACCAATAGAGTTTGCCTACCCTTTTGTCATAAGCTCACACTTACTCTCCTACATGTACTTGCTCTCCACCTGCACAATGAGGGCGCTACATATGGGCTGACTGGATGATGGAATTGAGCTCAGCCTCCAGTTATTGAAATGCATGATAGAACTGATTTGATTTTATTTGAAATTATCATAATTCTAACATTTGGCTAAGTCATAATATACATGTATACCTAAACCCATAAAAGCCATTTAAAACCCGTATTGACAGGTATTTGTGACCTAAACATGTATGTTATTATTGTATTTGATGCCTAGAAACTGTGAAGTTTCCATCAAATAATTAATATAGTCTATTCTGTTCCACCTGGAGGACACCATTTCCCCCTGAAAAATGTTAAAACATTTCTACCTTTTATGGTTGAAGCTATTTCTTCGAAACAATACACTCGAAAAGAACATATAGCACTGAGCTCTGACAGAGTTCAGTTTGTCGAGCGTGGCCAGGCACTATGTATACCACTACACCAGTGTACCAGTGGCAGATTAGCTGCCACAAACTTTGGTGTAAAATACAATGTGGGGTAAGTATTGATAACGTATCACTTCTTTATTTGTCAATTTGCATATGATTAAGGCTTGCTTACACGATAAGATAAGTCTTATAATGTAAAGTAAGAAAGAGGGCAAAGATCAGGAATAGATACGATCAAGCACCACACTCGACCCAGGATACCAATGGGAAAGTGACAACGTCACAATTATACATCACAAACGAGAGCTAAGAGGTCAGCCCTTTCCCAGCAGGTGACCACAAGGCATCAATAAACAAACGTGCATGAAAGCATAACAAAACAAGACAGAAATATGATAAATGATCCACAAAGGAAACACCGCCTTGGAACGGTAAAAATATTTTACTGGATGGCTTAAACCGGTTTTATGGTGCACCAACCTCACCCTTAGTTCAGATGTGGATCAAGACACATAGATGTTTGGTTTGCATTTAAAGACCCCTAACTGATCAATGCATCATCTCCTAGAAGATATAAACCAAGATATAAAAAATGAGATAAAGCAAAGATAAGGACTCAACAGTATATAAAACTGAATACCGGAGCAAAAGAAATCCAACAGGTAAACCCCTGTGGGCCTGACAACAGCCAAAGCATCAGGCCCCTACCATATCATCAATAGATAAGTCTTTAAGTCGGAATCGTCATAGAGTCTTAAGTCCGACCAATCGGCTCTGCAATTACTAAAATCTAGTATGATTTTTTATCTTATTAAATAGGATTTGCTCTATTCTGTAAGACAGAGTCTGCATTTCAACCAATAATCATGGAGGTCAATGGGGTTAATGTATTTCTCAGAAGCATTAACATGAGGTCTGGTTATTTTACTACTGCCGGAAAGGATGCTATATTCCAAAAAGGGTCCTTCAATGCAGCTTAGTACCAGCACAGCCTCCTGAAAGTTTTATCTTTAAAACCTGCTAAATGCTTTCAGAAGCGGTATCGTAATGACATTGCGAGCTCTTGGAAGTGATATAAGGACATAACACTTCAAGTTCCTATATCAGCAGTACTTGACCGCCAAAAATGGTGCTGGATATTTGCGTTAAGACAAAATATTTGAATTAGTCAGCACATGCAATCATAGTTTGGGTCGTATCGCAATGTTGAGCAGCGAAGGCTCCGGCGAGCCTGTGCAACTGCGCAGGCTCGCCGGAGCCTTCGCTGCTCGCATGTACATTTACAAAGTTTGCACATGATGCAGATGAAAACGCAGATCAAAATTAACCAGAAACGTCAGCATGGACAGTTAATTGGAGGCTTCTGCGCACTAGTGTGATAAGTACCAAAATCCTATCAAGCGTTCATGCCTTTTGTGTGCGAACAGCAAATGCTCTGGGTGATTGAACCTTGTACGTAACTGACGTAAGTACCAATCTCATGTGAACTTAGTCATTTATTATCCATTAGGGCAAAGCACGTGAGCTTATGTTACTTATCGCATATGCGCAAAGCCTCCAATGAACGCATATGCTTACGTATCGAGTCTGATTTTTTTTATCTGAGCGTACGTCTACATCCGTACTGTGTGTATGTGAGCTGCGGATCTTTGCTCGGCATTCGAATATGTCTTCCCAGCGTTTTTGTCCTCGTATTGAAATGAAGTATAAAATGTAAAAAGGGTGATCATTTGAACCCTGAAGAAGACGAAAAACTGTCAACAGTTGGAAAAAGAGACAATTAAATATATATGCATTTTATCATTCCATTTTGCAAGAAAAACTACAAGAAAATATCACACTAAGTATGCCTCAAGATCTAGTGTAGACTTGCCCCAGCCTCTAATGTCATTTTTAGTAAAACTGATAATCTCTCTAAGATAGCAATTTATAAACTTTACTTGGAAGTAGAAGTTCTCGGCTTGCACATCAGAACTAAATTTGACTATAAGAGAGGATAGAAATTTTAGAAGATGATTTTTTTTTCATAGTTAAATATAATTATAAATGTAGTTATATATATTTAGTGGACTGATGCCAGTCTAGATCTAGTGCTTTAATTAACTATAAAAACACGATTTTTTATGTTTTCACATTGATTTTCGGCGACAACTGTTTTATTATTAATTTTAGCAAACTATGTTCGCGAAGAAAGTTGTAGAGAAAAATTAGCGCCAACTTCTCCAAACGGTACCAACATCCAAGATGCTGCAATAAACACTGCGCTTAGATGCACTATTTGAGCATTTTGAGAAAAGCGCAAATAAACTTATCATGTCAAATACGTCAGTTTAAAAAAGCTACGTTCCACCGCCCAAATTCACTTATAGACAAATAAATAGCGATAAAGGCGATGGATGGCTTGTTCAAATATATTGGAAATCGCGCCTGATTCGCTCGTGCGTTAACCTAGTGGGGTCATCTCGAAGCTGTCCGTTTAGGAGCACGTGCATAAGAGAAAAATGACACGTCGTCCAAAAACACAGCTTCTGTAGGATCATGCTCATAGTAGATTCTGAAAATGCACGTTACATTCTGAGTACAGCAAGATTATTCTATACACAACCATTTTATAACGGAATATATACCCATTGTGAGTACGAGTCTTTCGAGGCGTACCCTTTCTGTCGCGCCTCTACGAAATGTGCATGTCAATAAAAGACTGGCTGAATTCATTTTTTTGCAAAATCTTCATCTATGCACACACAAATCTGTTTGGGCCTCAAATTTCGGACCTTTTGGAGAAACAAGCACAACATTTCTCTACAACTTTCATCGTAAACACAGTTTACTAAAATTAATAATAAAAAGTTATCGCCGAAAATCAATATGAACAAAAACATAAAAAAGAGTTGTTTGATGTTTTTAGTAGCTTTGATTTCCTTGTCTCATGGTCCATAAGGTATTCGATTTATTGAAGGGCCCATGTAGCCCAGCTGGGTAAACTTGCAAAGTTTACAAATATAATAATAATTATATAATTTAATTAGCCGTTAGGTCAAAATTACGACCAGTACATTCCGTTAAAACTATGATTATGTGCCTTAACTGATGCTGCCCTAAAAGTAGAGACACATTTTCACGTGAAAGAGCTCACGAATGTAATGTCAGTGAGACTAATTTGGCCTGTCCTTAGCCCCAAAATTCTTTTACCTAACATGTTACAGAGAGCCACACAAAATTATCCACCCACCAAATCAAACATATTAATAGATTTACACGCTCTTGTGTTTAAAATTTGAAACAATTTGTTGACTTTTAAGATTTTCATAGATCTTATACGACAGCTTTCGTTTACATCGTAAACATGTTACAAAGCGATACTTTAAAAGTTGCATAAATATGTCTTGCCAAACAAATAGATACCGTAACATTCGTGCAAAATGCGCATAAAATGACCAGATAACGCATTTGCCCTGTTTCGAGAATAGCATTTAATGTTGAGGCAGCGTGTGATATATAGCTACTCTTAGATATGTGAGCATTAAACGCATCGCAATCGCATTCTCATAAAGCCGACGGAAGTACATTAAACCTATTCTCGCCAGTCACTACTTTTGTCGTCTGCTTTCTCATCTGCTTATGTTTAATGTAGCTCATATGCCTATTGCCAACAATATGGACCCAGATCAGATTGCTCTCAAGTGATCAGCGTTTATAAAGTGTTTGTTTCTATGGAGTGCATTCTCGCGAGACCTGACGATACCCAATCTAGATGTTAGTGCGTGCTAGAGTGCTTCCTGTCTGCGACAATGGCCTGAAGTGCACTGGACAATTTTATTCTCGAGTGTGTAAGAGTCTAGAAGTGCACCACTATCTTACGATAGGGAACATTATTCAAATACTGACTCTTTGAGCATCGCGCCTGCACAGACAATAAGGAGTGCACTTGAACATGTTGAGTATCGACTCCCTAAGAAAGAGGGCAAAGATCACGAATCAATACAATCAAGCACCACACCTGACCCAGGATACCAATGGGAAAGTGACAACGTCACACAAAAAACATCACAAACGAGAGCCAAGAGGTCAGCACTTTCCAAGCAGGTGACCACAAGGCATCAACAAGCAGACGTGCATGAAAGCATAACAACACAAGACAGAAATAACATAATAAATAAAGAAATAAAATAACCTGCCTTTCAGTCGAAATTTCGAAAAAAATCATTAGACAAGATAATAGTTACAAATTTCTCACATATGTGAAGAATTCTTTGATAATTTCTGACGTGTAAAGAATTGGCAAGTGTTCGTCACACCTGTGACCTGTTTTTTTATTTTGTTTGATTTTTTGGGGGGTGGCGGTGGGCGTGTGTGAAAAATTGGTACCAATTCCTCTTACATGTGTAAGAATTGGTACTAATTACTCTTGGTTTTGGTTTAAACTATATTTTATTTGTAACTAGACATGTATATTACAGTACAGAAATATCATGGTACAGGATCTGACAGTAAGCAAGCGCTTATATTATAAGTCATCTCCTGCTACAAGTGAGATTATACAATAGTACGTAAGAATGGCGGTGTCAACAAATATACGTGATAAATACAAGCTTGTGAACAACAATAAAGAATGACAAGGAAAACTCAAAGCTTAATCTTCATCTGCTAGTTGGTATGTTTGTGTTACTAAGGATTAGTTTTATGGAGAGAGAGAGAGAGAGAGAGAGAGAGAGAGAGAGAGAGAGAGAATTTATGTCCAGCGCATGCTGCGTTTCCGTAACATGTCAGCTTGTAATATGGTATTGCATCGCTTCATCTGTCAAACCTTCCAGTTTTATGATAAATTTTGAACGTTTTCTAGCAGTGTTTCATTATCTTGGACTGTATTGGTTTGTACCCCTTGCAAAAGATCCCTAGTTGTGTAGTTATTAAGATTTTCTGGCAAATATCTTTCTCTTACGTTTGCATATCTTGGGCAGACAAACAGGTAATGATATGAACTCTCAAAAGCTCCGCATTGACATGTAGGTTCAGGAACAAGGTTCTTTCTATACCAGTGTGAATTAAGAGAGCTGCATCCTAATCTCAGGCGTGTATGTAGTATTTGACCTTTAAGCGTGCCTGCATTGAAGTATATTGGTGGTTTGTTAAGGTCTCTGTTCAAACGATGTTTAAAAGATGCGATGGATGGAGCTTGCTTTGTTTCTTCGGGCAGACTATTCCAAGCCCGAATCGTCAAAGGAAAAAAGGAGTTAAAATATAAATTTGTGTTGGCGTTGAGTGTACGAAAGTCGTTTGCGTTTCTAAGGTTGTAGTTAGTGGTTTCCTGAATCAATGGAGGGAGAATATCAGTGAGATATGTGGGTGTAAGACCGAGGATGATTTTGTAAAAGATGATGAGTTTATGCTTATTGCGACGATCTTGAAGTGATTTCCATCCTAGGTCTGATAATAATAGTGAGATGCTACACAGTTTGGTAGCCCCTGTAATAATTCTTGCTGATTCAATGTGAATAGCATCGAGTTGCTTTTTGATTCAGTTGTGGCATTGTCCCAAACCGAGTCACAATACTCTAGCAAGGGACGTACGAAAGATATGTACATTTTTTCCAAAGATTTTCTGCTGACTCTTAACTTAAGTGTGCGTAGTAGATTAAGTCGTGCCCAAGCTTTTGTAGTTATTGTTTGTATATGTTCTGACCAAGTGCATGTGTTTGAAAGTGTAAGTCCTAGGTGTCTATGTGTGTCGGTCTCTGTCAGCATGGTGTTATTCATGAGTAATGGTGGGTGGTGTGGACGGTGCAATTTTCGAGAAAATATCATGGATAGTGTTTTTCATGTATTAAAAGCAACCAACCATGCGTCTGCCCAAGTACTAATCGTATTCAAGTCTACGTTAAGATGGTAGGCCGCCCCATCTGGTGAATCAACAATGATGTATAAGCTGGTATCGTCTGCAAATAGCCTTATTGAACAACCTAAATTTTTTACTATATCATTTATGTAAATAAGAAAGAGCAGTGGACCGAGAATCGAACCCTGGGGGACACCAGCCAACACGGAAAGCCACTCAGAGACCTGTCCGTTAATGACAACGCGTTGTTTTTGCCAGTCAAATAGCTGGAGAACCACCGAGTTATCATTTCTGAACATCCAATTCCTGCTAGTTTGTGAATGAGGCCCCTGTGCCACACTCTGTCGAATGCCTTACTGATGTCACAAAAGACTGCCCTCACTTCTTTACCACAATCTACCGCATTACAAAATGTATGGTATGTATGCAAAAACTGATTTGTAGTTGAGTCGCCAGATATAAAGCTAGACTGAAATGGAGTAAGAATTTGGTGGTCTACAGTGAGCCACTTTAGTTACGCACCATTTTATCAGGACTCATATTTTTGACAAAAAAGCTGGAATCGAACATTCTCTATGGTAATTTATTTATTGACATTTTATTTGTTTGATAACATCAAAAAAAATATTGGAATCACTCATGCGAATCATTCCGCTACGCAAAGGCAATTTTGACAAATTTTGAAAAATGCACGCGCAAGCGGAACGTCTATATTTTCTATTTTTGTTTTGCGCTAGGCATTATCCATGGTGATCGTTGTCACGGAAAAACACCAAAAACAATTCATTTATTCAAGTAGACCCCTTTCTTTGGCCGTTGAATTTAGTAACACCGTTACTTTTTTAAGAAATGCTCGTTTTAACACCATATTAACGTCAGTTTGAATAATCAAACTGGGTTTTCTTAGCAAATTATTTTGTAATGAGTCACTTGTTGACATAGAAGTATCAAAACACTAAAACATCTAATCATTGACACGTCTTATAGCCTTGGTAGTAGTGACGTCATAACTAACGTCAACACCTTGACGCCAATAAATCCATTATTTTTTTACGAAAATAAACGGCGGATACATGGTTGTTTTAAATGAAATCATAAAAGAAGTGTATTGATAACTAGTTTACTCAGAATCATACGAACTTTTAACTAACTTAAAAAAATTACTAAAACCAACTTTTTTCAAACCTTGGTCAGCTGGGAACCAAATTAGTAAAACATTAAAAAAAAACTATGAAGTTAACAATCACATTCCAGTCTTAGATATTGCTAAGAATAAATCAGCTCTTATATCTGGCATAGCAGAAATTCGACGCTGAAAAAGTGCAATGTGATCTGAGTTTCGTTAGAGATAATGCAATTTGAAATGGTGTTTTGAGGGTAGTGCACTTAAAAATCCATTTTCTCCTTCGTTTTTGATCTGATTACAATAAAATTTCAATGGCAAATGCAAATATAGATGCGCTTTACGTTGGTAGTCTCAGAATAAAAATATCAAATTTCTTTTCCGAGTAATTTTACATTTAAAAGTGGTGTGTAACTAAAGTGGCTCACTGTATTATATAATTATATAAATATTTGTGAACACATCGTTCCATAACTTTTCCTATTGAACTTAGCAGAGTAATTGGCTTGCGACTTGTCATTTTTCTTGTAAATAGGGGTAACATTTCCATACTTCCAACATGTGTGAAAATATCCTTGCTCCAATGAGTGATTGAATACGATAGAGAGTGGCAATGCAATAATTGTAGAACCTTCTTTAAGGAGACGAGGGCTGATTAGGTCTGGGCCGCAAGCTTTGTTTATATTGAGTTTCCGAATGACATTTTTGACGTCTTCAACTGTTATTACAATAGACGTTAGAGTATATTCAGTTGGTGGAATATGAGATAATGGCCTATTGTTATCATCAAGGTTCATTTGAGAAGCGAAGTACTTATTCAACATGTCAGCTTTTTGCATATCTGTTTCAGCATATTCGTTGTTCATTTCTAAAGTGGGTATATCGTGATTAGATTTCCCTATTTTTAAAAGCTGTTTTGATGTTTTCCAAAATATTTTCATGTCTGTAGTTTCTGTTGATAAGAGGCGGTCAAGCTTGTCGAAATAGTCCTGTTTGGATTTCCTAATTTCAGTTACGATGCGATTGCGTAAGAGTTTATATTTTTCCCAAAAGTTTTTAGTGGTTGTTTTCTTGAAGTTCTTAAAGTTTCTTTTTCGTTTCCTAATTAAGTTTTTGATGTGGCAGGTGATCCATGGATGCTCTTTTGGTCTTATTGTAATATGTTTGCTCGGTTTTGTCTGTTCTGCGGTGTTTGTTAGTGTATCTGTAATATCTTTTGCATTTTGATCGAGATTAGTTGTGGAATTTATTTTTTCTTCTAGGTTGGAGTCAGTTAAGAGTGATCGATATTTTGTGTAGTCTGCTAGTTTGTAGTTCCATATCTTTCTTTAAAATGTTTTGCAGTGGGGTCGCAAGAATTTAAGAAGAACGACAGTAGGGCAATGATGTCTGATTTGGTCTGGAATAAAAGTGTCAGCGACCCCACTAGTTAAAATGTTATTATTGTTTCGTATGATGATAAGGTCTATAAGGGATGATGAGTTTTCTGTGAAGTAAGTTGGTTCAGCAATTAATTGTTTCATGTTGTATGTTTTGATTAGTTCCTTCATTTTGTTGTAATTGTCACTGAGCATGTTGTAATTGAAGTCTCCTAATATCATGAATATAATGATATCTGATATATTTGTATTATGTGCCCTATCGATACTCTCAATTATGTGATTGAAGTAGTGTGCATCGATGTTTGGAGGTCGATAGAACCCTCCTACCAAAACTTTCTTTGATTCTATCAAAATCTCGACCCAGACTGCTTCAAGCCCTCATATTTCCAAATCAGTTCGTCGTATGCAAGAGAAGGTGTCCCTTACATATATTACGACTCCTCCACCTGGACGGTTGTTCCTGTCTGTTCGGAACGGCGGTAAAAAATTTCCAATACATATTTTATCATTGCTAACTTCTGGTTTTAGCCAATTTTCCGAAAAGACAAGAACATCAGTAGTAATGGGTGTCACTATGGGTACCGGGACTTTTAAGCCTGAAAAGAACTTAGAATTTTTCAGGCTAAAAAGTCCCGGTACCCATAGATGACTACCCTGGTAAGCTTGAGTGACTAGCTGTGAATAACTTGGGGTATTCTGGTTGGGCCTATAATTGTGATAGTTTCCTGGGCTATTGGGGAATAACTTAGTCATTTTTGAGTGGAATGAAGGCTCTTCTGTGGTGATATATAAAATAACTTAGTTAAATTCAGCTTTGAAGATAACTTAGTCATTTTAGGGGATATAGTATGTGGTGATATATGGTGTGTGTCAAGGCTTCTAAGTTCTATGCGTCTTTAGAGTCTCTTGGTCAATCTCCTAGAGGCATCACTCTCTAGCATTAACTTGCTAGAGTAAGTGTGTACTTAGATATGATTAGGCTGCTTGAAAGTATTTAAGAATTATACTTTTTCAGATTCTTGCAATAAGTCGTATTTGATAGCTAGTATCTATCTTATGATTAAGTTAGAGCTTCTGTTCATATCTTAGATAATCATCATTGGCATGTAATAGTATTGGGTTTAATGATCGGATGTTGATGAATGTGTCCATATCACTTGAGATGTGGATGCAATGTGGACCTTCACACGTAAAATGTGGATGCAATGTGGATCCACCACATCTCCACAATTTGAATGTGGATGTAATGTGGAGCAATGTGGATGTATTGTGGAGCAATGTGGATTTCCACATTTCAAATGTGAATAAATGCATATATATTGCGGGTCAGAATAATGGAGATTTACGTTCATTCTTTGATAAGTACGAATTATATGTGGACCGCCACACTTAAGATGTGGATCCACCACATCTCCTCATCTTGACAATGTGGATCCACCATATCTCCACATCTCCACAATGTGGAGTTTCCACACCTACACATTTGACAATTTGACTTATACTCTCTCTCAATTTCAGGTAAACTTCAGCGCTGAGCTGAAAATAACTATGATTGTGATAGTTTTCTGGTTGTATCCACTAGTTGGTCTATGATAGTTTCCTGGTCCTGCTGTGGTAATATATAAAATAACTTAGTCAAATTCAGCTATGAAAATAACTTAGTCATTTTAGAGGGGTATAAAGTGTGTGTGTGTGTGTGTGTGTGTGTGTGTGTGTGTGTGTGTGTGTGTGTGTGTGTGTGTGTGTGTGTGTGTGTGTGTGTGTGATAGTCAAGGCTACTTAGTTCTATGCGTCTTAAGAGTCTCTTGGTCAATCAAGACCTCAACTCCTAGAGGCATAACTCTGAAGCGTTAACTAGTGTATAGCTAGTCGTCTCAAGCTTACTGCTACATATTTTTTAAATAAAAGAACAACAAAGACTGTAGAACATTTCTATAACTTTATTGCCCCGCTAACTATAACTGATTACAATGACAGAGGATTAAGGCCGTCCCTCTGTTCATTGTTTACAATAAGAGAAATTAAAGAATATATGCCATCATACAAAGTAGAACTCTATTAGAATGTTTTAAGCATTCATCCAGGGCCTTTTTGGAAGTTGACTTTGAGTATCTCTTGGTCCAAAGTTGTTCTGTTTGAGCTGACTTGGTGCATATTGTGAACCTGAACTCCGTTGTAATGAATCTGATTCATTATCTTCACCTAAGCAATAGGTTGGTGGGTCAAATTCTTCAAGTTTCCCATCCAAGAGGTATCTTCGTTTTTTAATAGCATATTTCAAAGCATCATCCTCATCAAAGTCATCTTCATCTCGTAGTCGTTTTGCTGTATCTGTTATCTTCTTGTGCAAGGCATCATTCTTCATTGCCTTGGACAATTTAAGGAAGGCCTTGTATTGACCAATGGCTTCTGCTCTGTATCTTGGTTCTAGTTTATCAAAAGTGACCTCCTCTGCTTCATCTGTGTTCATGTCTGGATTTTTCTCTACTATATGTTGTACACTTTCATTGAATGTGTCTTGTAGGATACTATGAGCTCCATTAACGAAAAATGTCCAAGGATCAAACTTGCTCTTTTTTCTAGAATAATGTTGGTCTTCATCATCTTCATCAGTATAGTCTGTATCACTATCGTCGTGAATACCATAATCTTTGTCTGTATATTTCCCAAAGATATCTTCCTTTTGATGACTTCTAGAAGTCTCTGCATCAGATTCTTCAGACATAGTAGTCTCTTCATTTTCTGACATTGTTTCTGACTCCATATCTTCACTGCAGATACCACTTGTCAGATGTCGTCTCAAACTGTCTGATCTTGCAAACTGTCGTTCACACTTTGGACACTGATGTCGACCCATTGAAATCGTTTTGGTAAATGAATAGCTTCTCATTGATTGTGTCCTTTTATACTTGTAGTAACATACAAACCCACAGTTTTGTCAATATTTCTCACAAAAATATGACATTTTCTACTCTGTCTTATTATTTGCATGTACTTCTTTTGCTGCAACACTTGAAAGAGGACTGCATTTTCTTGTTTTGCTGCTCTCTTTTGCAGAAGAAAAATTCTTTTTTTTATCACATCTTTGCTCCATTATATTTCTTCCCTTCATATATTTCTTCTCTAATGGCCTTCTTTCTAGTTGGTTTCCTAACAGCTTACGAAGTTCTCTATGGCACATTCTACAGTACTTTGGTGGTCTATCTTGCTTGAGTTTACTATCCAACGCTGTACTCAGTCTTTTCATCAGATATCGAATTTGTCCATAACTCATATGATATTTAGTTGATCTTTTAGATGCAGGTGTTTTCATATCATCATTGCAGTTTGTATTTTTCTGTCTTTCTGAGAGATCCATTCTTCTTCTTGTAGTGTTCGAAGAACAATAAGAAGTGTCAACCAGAACCATCATATTTATACTGATAACAAAATTGATCAACTTTTTAAACGTTTGAAATGTAACTTTACTAAAGTTTTCCCACCAACAAAAGGGACAGACCTGCCAATTTCATCTTTGATATCAATATGAACCTGATCAATATAAGATTTTGCCAAAGGTACATAATGCAAATTCACAAATTCTTGATGCGATTGAGTGCTAGGTTTTGACTGTTTATAAGAAACAATTCTAAGTAAAGGAGCCGTTATATTTCCAACATAAGTGTAATCTGCAACATCAGAATAAACAAACATCTGATGGTGAGCCATATTCAAATCAACAGCATATGTAAAAACCTGATTATCACTCCCAATCAGTTTATTTGAAAGATCAGGATTCAATCCAAGTATTTCTCCAAGAGACTTTGAAAATCTAATTTGGACTCTTTTTGGATTTTCAACATGAAAGTTTACACGGTTACCTGATTTCTTGTAACTTAATGTGATCATACTGTGGATTTGACGTAGAATAGCTCCACATTTTTCTTCAATTGCAATCTGAATTTGCTCTACTAAGTGCTGAGGCGAATTATAGTTTCCTGCTGGGATAAACAATTTTATTTCAGGACAACTTCCATCTTTCATGCATACAGTATTCATTTTACTTTTCCCCAGTCTTTCCAAAACATTCTCATCGTAGAAGTGAACATGAAAATAATTGCTGTTATGTGAAATGTTATATACTTCCGAAGGAGTCATAATTTCTACCATCGCTACAACCCATTTTTCTTTCTGGACTTGAATAGGATGATTTAGCTTTGTGGTAAATGAGAACTGTTTATTTTTAAGGAAAATATCCATAGGACTATCACTCAGTAAGCTCAGATAAAATTCATCCATGATCTCATATGTGAAACAGCCACTACAGTTGATAGAAATATAATGACAATTAGACATCGCTTAACTTCATATATATATTGGCTACTCTTGTATTAATCATATGAAGATAGAATATATAGCATCTGTGAGAAAAACCCAGATTCTCTGAAATCAACAGTTGAAATTTCACAAAATTGTTTTATCAAGCGTAATAACTATTTGATTTTTTCATCCGATCGAATATTTTCCATAAGTTCAGAAAAAATCCTCAGTCAAGATTACTAGTTCTCAAATTATTTTGATATGCAGAACTACTAGAATTTTTTCATCCGATCAAATAGTTTCCAATAACCAAACTACTGAAATTTTCACAATGTTGCAGGCGAGACTACATGTTTTGCTAGATCTAAAGAGGCAGGCGAGACTACAATTTTTGATAGGCCTAAAGTGCAGGCGAGACTACATTTTTTGAAAAAAAATGCAAGAAGTATCAGGCACTGTATAAACAGCAACATTACTCCCCCAGTACTATCCTAACCTCGGAATCCCTGGCGATTGAAACTGTCTCAAATACAAGTCAAATTCCTGCATGTCTCTATGGACCAGAGAATTTGAGGCGGAGCCACTCCAACCCGAAGGCTGGCGCCCTTAAACAGCCAAAGCTGCTCTACCTTTTTAAATGCATATTCAACAGTTTCTGAAGCACAAAGCTTCTCTACGGGCCTCGGCGGACGTATATAGTACCAGTGGTCAGTTATTTTTGTTCAAGATATATCTCTACTGACTTAATAAGCAAATATTTGCGATTCATATATAAAGTAATCCTATAACAAAATGAGTTTGAAATGGTGTCTCAATGTTACACTATCCCATAATAGTTATCATACCTTATAGTATGTAAAATCGATAACTTGAATATAAGAGCTATCTTATGGTAAAAATTTAAAGTCAATCGGATAAAAAATACCCGAGCTATTACAACTTTCGCATATTTTTTACCTTTTTATCTTTTATTCAAGGGAGATAATTTATTGGCATGAAAAAAGCAAGAACTGGATTTCTAAAAAGTAAAAATCATATTTTCGCAATAACTTGAGTTTGCCTGGACCGATTTTCAAATTTTTTTCACCCTATAAAAGCTTAGGATAATTGCTATCTTATCACATACATTAGAACTAATTCCTCTGCAGGTATCACATCATGGAAGTAGCAAGAGAGCAAACAATTTTCTGTTGATGGCATTTCAACTACAGAGAAATACAACATATAGTTTGGACTCATGAATTTTACATAGTTATTTTATATATCATCAAAGAAGGACCTTTATTCCACTAAAATGACTAAGTTATTTCCAAAGCTAAATTTGACTAAGTTATTTTCAAAGCTGGAAATTATCACACTCATACACCAGCCAGAATGGCCAAAAAAGTTATTCACAGCCCAATGCTCAAGCCTACCAGGGATTGATTGGAGAGAGGGTATAAGTCAAATTGTCAAATGTGAAGGTGTGGAAACTCCACATTGTGGAGATGTGGAGATGTGGTGGATCCACATTGTCAAGATGTGGAGATGTGGTGGATCCACATTTTAAGTGTGGCGGTCCACATATAATTCGTACTTATCAAAGAATGAACGTAAATCTCCATTATTCTGACCCGCAATATATATGCATTTATTCACATTTGAAATGTGGAAATCCACATTGCTCCACAATACATCCACATTGCTCCACATTACATCCACATTCAAATTGTGGAGATGTGGTGGATCCACATTGCATCCACATTTTACGTGTGAAGGTCCACATTGCATCCACATCTCAAGTGATATGGACACATTCATCAACATCCGATCATTAAACCCAATACTATTACATGCCAATGATGATTATCTAAGATATGAACAGAAGCTCTAACTTAATCATAAGATAGATACTAGCTATCAAATACGACTTATTGCAAGAATCTGAAAAAGTATAATTCTTAAATACTTTCAAGCAGCCTAATCATATCTAAGTACACACTTACTCTAGCAAGTTAATGCTAGAGAGTGATGCCTCTAGGAGATTGACCAAGAGACTCTAAAGACGCATAGAACTTAGAAGCCTTGACACACACCATATATCACCACATATTATATCCCCTAAAATGACTAAGTTATCTTCAAAGCTGGATTTAACTAAGTTATTTTATATATCACCACAGAAGAGCCTTCATTCCCCTCAAAAATGACTAAGTTATTTCCAAATAGCCCAGGAAACTATTATAATCACAACCCAACCAGTGGATATGACCAGGAACTTATCATAATCAATATCATAGATCAAAATAGACCTCAAATAAACTAGGTTATTTCCCAACAGCCCAGGAAACAATCATAATTATAGACCCAGCCAGAATAATCCTCAAAAATAAACTAAGTTATTTCCCAATAGCCCAGGAAACTATCACAATCACAGGCCTAACCAAAATACCCCTAAATAAACTAAGTTATTCTCAACAGCCCAGGAAACTATTACAATCATAGGCCCAACCGGAATAGCCCTCAAAAATAAACCTCAAAAATAAAATAAAAAGTTATTCTCAATAGCCCTAGAAACTATTACAAAGCAATCAGAAATAGACTAAGTTATTCCCCAATAGCCCAGGAAACTATCACAATTATAGGCCCAACCAGAATACCCCAAAAATAAACTAAGTTATTCACAGCTAGTCACTCAAGCTTACCAGGGTAGTCATCTATGGGTACCGGGACTTTTTAGCCTGAAAAATTCTAAGTTCTTTTCAGGCTTAAAAGTCCCGGTACCCATAGTGACACCCATTACTACTAACATCGTAGGCCATGGATTCGCCTTCAATTAAATCTAGTTTTGGAATAATACTTTGGATATTTAGGTGCATTATACTCAAGTGATTTGTGAGATTATTGATTGAATATGACGAGGAGTCCGAATTGGAATCAGAATGGCTGTCGACAGAGAATGGACCAGGGTTCGACTCTAGATCTACATCTCCACATAACATTATTAATAGGCAAATAAACCACGCGATACATGTCATCATTATTAACGAAAATATACACTGTTTGGTGAAATCAATATTTATGGGTAAACATTTGATGCGGCGGCCAGGGCCCGGAATTACAATGCCTCCTTAAAGTTAAGCAAGACTTAAGTTAAGTATTGATATTTCAACACGCTATATTAAATGCTAAATAAATTGCTTGGATCGATGTGGTATTTGTGGTCAAAGATATCATTGAAATCTTCAGAAAAATCAAAACTATTTTGATTTCAATCAGTTTTAAACGTTATTTTTCGCATCCTGAAAAATCAATACTTAACTTAAGTCTTCCTTAACTCTAAGGAGGCATTGTAATTCCGGGCCCAGGACATTTTAAGTTTTTGTGCATTTCGTTACTGCGTTGTAGGTCTAATATTAAGCTTATGCAATTGACGTTAAAGCTGGACTGCGTAGTAGTAACACACATGTACAGTAATAACAGAAGAAGCGTGCAAAGTGTTATTTTTTTGGACTTCCATGACATATTGTATTAGATATCCCCGCGTAGCCACCAAGACCACCTGACTTAACTTTACAAATCATATGTTACCAAGTAGTAGTTGCAGATAAATCAGCAATAGTCTGGTCGGCCACGCAGGGAAATCTGAAGTAACTATACTGAGGGAGTACGGAATAACAGCACAGCAGCTAGGATCACTGTAAGATGAATATAGATGTAGATAGAAAAGAGGGTAGAAAGAAGATGTAGGAAATGTAAGAAGAACATACAAAAACTGATAAAATTTTTGAGACGCCTACTCGTGGTGTTATACACATACAATGTATCTACAATTTATTTGTTTGATTCTCTGCAGTTCTGTGGAGCGTTGCTATGCTTGAGGTTAAGCATGGAACCTCGACCGAACGAGCTGCGACACACAAAGCCTGTGTATGGTTTATTATCAAACAACAAGGTTTCGATCTGCCTGTGCATCCGCACATTGGTGTTATGAGCCTTGTTTTTTGTAGATGTACATAGATTAAATGCTATTGCTAAAATATCCGTAAGTACATATTAAGTAACTAAGTTTAGAAGTCACTATGATGAAGCACGCACTTGTGAGCCCGCCCGCAGTTGTCATGCTTGTGCTTGACATCTACGGACAGACAGACGGGCGTTTGCATTTGAGGAGACAACGGAGTAACAGTTGTCTCCCTTGACGATCTATGAATTCGATTTTTGATAAAAAAAAAATCATTATCAATGAATGCAGTCACATTTATCACCTTGACCAAAATCAATAAATATTTCCCAGCAGTTTACAAACTCCATCATTGACAATCTTCTCGATGATTTTAGTTCACTGTTAGCACCAGTACCCGTATGCTTCCCAGGTATAGTACTGTAAATGTTTGGACCCAGATCAGGCTCGACTGCATTCAGGCCTGGTCCTGGTCCAGACGTTTGGCATCCAGACATCCTGACAACACCCGAATTATTATATTTCCCCGTTTGATTAATACTGACGCGAATGAGCTTCCCAAATCTGAATAGAGAATGCAACAGGTAAATATGCAATCATGTGATAATTAGTGCCGAGCCGTTGCCAGACCAAGCCCAATTTGCAAATTTTGAAAGTGAAATGTGGCAAATCTCATTTCACGCGCACCAACCAGACAATTGGAGTCGACTACCCCAGCGGACATGCCTTGCCGAAACGAAACACAAGACATTTCCTAGGGGAGACGTTTATTTTGCGGCAGATGAAAATTGACTGAGTAAACAGACAACAGTGTCGTCTGCTGGTTGCATTTGCAAACAGAAAAGACCCTGGTCCGGAGCTCTCACACGAGTCCAAACCGTTTGTCACCCAGCCAATGTGCTCGAAAGTACTCAGCAGCAGACAAACAGACTGAGAAAAGAGGCAACAGCGTCGCCTGTTGGTGGTATTTGCAAACAGTTAGGACCCAGGTAAAGACTGATTGAACGTCAACTTTCACATGAGTCCAAACCGTTTGTCACCTAGCCGATCTCAACAGTAGACAAAAAGACTGAGCAAAGAGACAACAGCGTCGTCCACTGGTGGTATTTGCAGACAATTAGGACCTGGGCCAGGACCAACTGAACATCAGCTCTGACCCGGGTCCAAACCATTTGTCACCCGACTAGTGTACCACTCAGAAAAACTCACAGTGAACAAACAGACTGAGCACTCAGGCGATAGCGTTGCCTGTTAGTGGTATTTGCAAACAGATAGGATCCGGGCCAGAACCAACTGAACATCAGCTCTGACCTGGGTCCAAACCATTTGTCACCTGACTAGTGTACTCGAAAGTACTCACAGTGAACAAATAGACTGAGCATTCAAATGAAAGCGTCGCCTGCTGGTGGTATTTGCAAACAGTTAGGACCCAGGCCAGGAATGACTGAACGTCAGCTCTCACATGAGTCCAAAAACGTTTATCCCCCAGCACACTGAATGGACATACAGACAACATCGTCATCTATAAATGGTATTTGCAAAAAGTCTGGACCCAGGTCAGAACTGACTTAATGTCAGCCCCCACATGAGTCAAAACCGTTTGTCACTGGTGGTATTTGCAAACATTTAGGACCCAGGTCAGGACTGACCCAATGTCAGTTCCCACATGAGTCCATACTGCTTGTCGCCCACCCAATGAACTCGGAAGTACTCGACAGTAAACACAAAGACTGAGCAATAAGACAACATCGTCGATGCTGGTGGTATGTGCGAACAGTTAGGACCCAGATCAGAACTGACCCAATGTCAGTTCTCACATGAGTCCAAACTGTTTGTCGCCCATCCAATGAACTCGGAAGTACTCGACAGTAAACACAAAGACTGAGCAATAAGACAACATCGCCGATGCTGGTGGTATTTGCGAACAGTTAGTACCCGGGTCAGAACTGACTAATTACTCTTACACAGTCATGTGAAGAATTGGTACCAATTCTTCTTATGTGTGAAGAAAATGTACAAATTCTTCTCACATTAGATTAATTACTACCAATTAGTACCAATACTTCACCATGTGTGAGGAATTGGTACCCAATCCACATGCGTGTGAAGAATCTCAATAAGTTGTCTGCATCGCGCAACTATGGTATGCGTGGAACTGAATGCAAAATGCAACAGCTTTGGGGGTGTTTTATCGATTTGAGAAATACGCATGATTGCCATATGAAATATGACATCGTGCGTATTTCTTTCACATGTGAGAAATATTGGTATGAATTTCGTGACGTTTTGATACCAGTTCTTCACGCGCTGTGAGGAATTGGTACCAATTGCAAATTTCAATTAATGACCAAAACCCTTCAGGAACATGATTCTTTTATTCTTATAGAACTCTTTCAAAGTTAGACTTTTACTAATGTATAAAGCAAAATTCAGACACGTGACCCATTCGTAAAATTTTAGATTAAATTGAAGATCAGACAGAGCTACTTTGACAAAACTTCGTCTATTTACTCATCAGCTGATCGTTGAAAAGGGTAGATATGCTGATGTCCCTCGGCAAAACTGAGGACAGAACAGGGTTTGCAATGTTTGCAGTAAACGTATATCAGTTGAAAATATAATCCACCTCTTGTTGTAATGTTCGACATGCAACAGAGAAAGGGGAATTTTCCTTTAACTTAACAAAGTGAAGGAGGTGTACTCATACTTTATATAATACATTGGCTTGGTCGAATTAGGGGGATCTAACATTTGAATTTCGATATTTGTAGGGGGGGTAAGTAAAATGATTTTTGAGGTAGATCTATCTAGAATTTTCTGGATTTTTTTTTTTTTTTTTGGGGGGGGGGGGGGGGGGGCACTTATAAACACTTATGAACTGGAATAGAGTGTGCATATTTTAGGCGGATATGGGGGCATGCCAGATTTTTTTTTGATGCGAAACCGAGCGTATGTAGCAAGAAAAAAATGAGACTGGGGCTGACCGCCCACCTTAAAAACTTGTGGCTTTCCTGATTCCAACTAGCTATATATATATATATATATATATATATATATATATATATATATATATATATATATATATATATATATATATATATATATATATATATATATATATATATATATATATATATATATATATATATATATATATATATATATATATATATAAGCAGCATGTATAGGACTATGGGGGCATGATCTATTTTTAGAATGACGTATGGTCTATTTTTAGAATGACATCATAATAGGGATTCCCCGATCATTGCGCAATACCTGCATGTACGTTTTAGTATCCAATCAGAACGTCAGATTTATAGGGGCATATATGACGTGAATGTTCGAAAATAGCTGAGAACGTAGTCGTTATCCAATGAGAAGATTAAATTTATAGGGGTCCTGATGATGTTATCCCTAAAACTAATGCTGAGAACGTGTTCGTTGTCCAATGAGAACCAATGTAAAGGCATTTTCATCTTTATGGGGAGAAAGGGATTTCATTTTCGTGGGTTAACAATAGAACCGCGCCGCAAGAAATCTAGCTTAATGCAGGGCAAAGAATGAAGAATGAAGGCGCTGACCAGCCTGCAAATTTGAGCTCCTTGGTCATTCGCTACTGAGATAGTACAATATCAAGATGGTTTATGTAAGTAATTAAACCCATGTGAAGATCAACAGGCTTGTTTGAGTCTTTTATCGGTCCCAAACACCTAAGCAGGTTTTCTTGCTATAATGTTTAAATTGTCATTGTGTTGAAAGATTGTAAACCTGAATGAACTTTATGTACTTTAATAATCTAACCATGATAATAACAAAATCAAAAGTGTCAACTTTCATGTTTTTACAGTGGTGATTCTGATCAGGCTAAATATTTTTATACACTGAAGACCACAGAAAAGTAAGAAAGAGGGCAAAGATCAGGAATTGATACAATCAAGACCACACCTACCCAGGATACCAATGGGAAAGTGACAACTTCACAATTAGACATCGCAAAACGAGAGCCCAGAAAAAAACAGTTTAAGCCCCCCTTACCCATATTACATGCTAGCGAAGCGGGTGAAAAGAGTACCTTTTTGTGTTGTTTGCCTATATTCAGTGACTGATACGTTTCCTTTCACCAGCATATCAATTACATAGGGTAGATACTCTTGCACTATGGTTTATGGCCATTTCAACAATATTGGGATGGTGATGCATGAGTATATTTGGCAGATAATGTTGGTCAGACGGCATTCTAGCTTATGGTACTTTCATCATTATTATATCCCCCACATCAGTTTTCAGAGACATATTGGGTTTCCCCATGCATCCACCTGTCTGTTCATACGTCTGTTTGTCACAAAATCGTGTCCGCTCTAGAACTGAAAACCCGTTTGAGATATTTCAATAAAACTTTATACATTTGTAAAGCTTGATTAGCTGACATGTTATGCAGAAGATCCATAACTCTGGTCTGTAAATTTATCGAGTTATTCTCCTTGGAACATTAGTAAATGGAATTTCATGTTGTCCGCTCTATAATTTGAAAATCGTTAAAGTTATTTGAATAAAACTGTATATTTGTAAATCATGATACGACCATATATGTAATGTACAAGGACCATAACTATGGCTTTTATATTTAAGATTTATAGCCCTTTGCTTATTTTAATGCAATTATATGTCCATTCCATTACACAAAAGATATTTTGATGAAATTTGATAATTTGTAAAGCATGATGAGAAGTCATGTCATGCAAAAGACTTATAACTCTGACTTGTATCTTTTTTTTTTGGTTATTTATTCTGAGCAGTTTAAGCGCAATTTCGTGCCAGGTCTATTATTTGAAAATCGTTTCACGATACTTTGATGAAACTCAATACATTTTTATAGGTGCGTGAGACAACTGGTCATGCACAACAAGATCTATAACCCTGGTTTATACAGTTTGGTGCTATGTCCCTTTTATAATTTTAAATGCAAAAATAGTGAGTGAGTATGATCAGGAAATACCACAATCACAAACCGCAGACAACCCCATGGCATCGCGAGGAAGAGCCACTTTACCATCACGAGACTCTCTACAATCTTTTTGAATTAATCACTAAAATTAGATTTTCCAACAATTCGTTTGAATCTATAAACTAAATCACCATAAAATATAGTCCGTGTCCTCTCAAAAACTTGTAAACAATTGATGAAACTTCATCCATATGTAAAGCATTATGTGATGCTATATGATGTTGAAGAACTATTACTCTGTCTTAAAGCATGGTGAGAAGACATGTCATGCAAAAGAATTATAACTCTGACTTGTATCTTTTTTTGAGTTATTTCCCTTCAGTTTAAACGTTATTTTGTGTCAGGTCTATAATTTGAAAATTGTTTCACGATACTTTGATGAAATTCAATACATTTTTATAGGTGCGTGAGACAACTGGTCATGCACAAGATCTATAACCCTGGTTTGTAAATTTTGGGTTTTGTCCCTTTGATCATTTTAAATGGAATTACATGTCCTCTCTTAAACTTGAAAACAGTTGCAGATGTGTTGATGAAACTTCATCCATATGTGAAGCATTATGTGATGATATATGATGTAGAAGAACTATAACTCTGCCAAAATTGTATAAGATATTTCTATCCTTCCAACAACAAAAATGGGAGAGACATCTTATTTTCATAATTTGTAGGGAAAAAACAAGTTCTGATTTCACTTACATCTGGTATATACCTAATGCTCTGTTTTTACTGGCCATCTCAAGAGCATGACATCTACAGGGGTATATGAGGGAATCTGACTGCAATCTGTTGTTTAAGTTCCTTTCAATAGCATTTTGATTACTGTTTACTGTTTCAGCCCTCACATTAGTGTTTCAGTTGAATGACACTAGCGCTGGGCACGTTCATTTTATGACTAGAGGTGCTGGGGGCTATGCTGTAGTACTTGCAGCCCTTTTAGCATGATTTTGTTTATAGTTGATGGGGGTAGTAGCTCGGTTCTGTCACATAATTATAGTCTAGGCATTCCATTCCATCTTGTGTTATCTGTTAAATATAATACAGATTTATGGAGCACAGTGGCTCAGTTGGAAATGCGTTAGACTGGAAATCGAAGGATTGCTAGTTTGAGACTCACTGCCAGCGGAGTCACTGTGTTTTGTCCTTCAGCAAAACATTTTTTCTGCTGCATAGTACTGGTTGTTGAACCTAGAAAGAAAGGAAAATTGTCCCGACATGACGGAAAATTGTTGGATGGGAAGCAAAAAAACATCAAGACAAACAAATAATGCAGATCAAGATTTTTTATCAAAACTAAAAAAATATTTTTCCAGCATGAAAAATACTTCTTTAAACTGCGAACTTCAAAAATAAAAGTACTTTCTTTTGCAATGAAAGAAACAACGAAAGTTTTACTAAAATTAAAATACGTTTTGCAATAAACAAAAACTTTTTTTATGATACAATATAAATTTTTGTGTACGAATAATACTTCTTTAAAAAGCGAAATTAGTTTTTTTAACACATAAAAATATATTTTCAAAAGTAAAATTCGTTTTTTCGCAATAAAAACGCTTAAACTAAAATGAAAATACCCTTTTTAACAATGAAAAAGCTTTTTAAGAAAATATAAAAAAATCGCATAATAAATTCTTATTTTTGGAAATAGAACAATTTTTCTAAAATGAAAATATTTTGTTTACAATTGAACAATATTTTTTCCTCACTGGCATCTGATTGGTTGAAAGCACAAGAAGTGGACGGGGCATATGTACAGGGGTTCTCCAATTTAGTCATAGCCTTTTGTTATAACACGAGACTGTGTATCAGGAATTCTATGGGATGTATATGGTATTTTGATAAACATCACATATTTTGATATATATCACATGAACATTTTGCATAAATTTGAGTTTAATCACAGTTTAAATAAAAAGTTATGAACCTTTACGTGATTGTGTGTCGGTGTGTGCTGTGTACGTCAAAATGTTTGGAATAAAATTCATCTAGTCCAAATATTAGTGTACATTCATATTAATTTCGCAGTTGTATGTCACACGATGTATTGTCACCTCAATAAGGGACTATTTAAGGTATAGTGTTGAAAACTTGAAACGTTTTCCACTATTGGCATTGATTTTATAGAAGATCTATCGTGCCTACTACAGTACATTTTATTTTTCAGAAAATACTAACGTTATAAGAACGGCACGGCGCAAAAAAATAGACTTTCAATATTGTTTGGCTATTTAAAGTGACAAAATCACGTTCTTCTAATGTTAACTTATTGGCTGAGTAGTCACTAGTATCGTAAAATGGATTGCGAGCAAAGCTATTTTAGTTATACCGAACAAACATGTCCTTTTCGTCATTTTAACTAAGCGAATGGTATTTTTCTGTCCGCTATTTTAATAGTAAATTTGTTTTCTCGTATGAACTCTAAAAGATCACGCTTGTTTGTTTGATAAACATACCTTAACTAAATATTTAGTCATTACTTGAATTAAGAAGACTTACTTAACAAACATATCACAATATTTGATACTGTTAAAGCTTATACAAAATGAGCATAGACAAAACATTTGACCAACCCCTCTCTGAAAATATACCAAAATAATTTGTGATGTGCTCCGCACACAGACACACAGGCAAGCAAAGGGTCATAACTTTGTTATTTAAACTGTGATTCCATTCATATTTGTACAAAATGTTTATGTAATGTATATGAAAAAATCATACAAGTTTCATAGAATTCCTGATACACAGTTCCGTGTTATAGCGAAAGTCTATGACTTACTGGAATAATCCTTGTATATGCTACATTTTCTTGCATCCGATTTGCTGAAAACAAAAAATTGGTGGGACATGGGTTTAATCCATATAACCTGTGTAATACTATGCTGTCTACCGTATTTATTTAGAGCAAGGCAAAATAAGAAGAAGACAAAGATTGGTAATTTATATAATCAAGTACCATATCTGACCCAGGATACCATATTGGAAAGTGACAAAAACACAAGAAAACATCTCATACAGGAGAGCCAAGAAGTCAGTCCTTTCCTAGCAGGTGACCACAAGGCAGCTTGGCACAAACAATACACTATGGCAAAGACAGACCCAAAGTAGACAAGATCCACAAAAGAAGTACTGCCTTGGACCAATCATTAAGAAGATTATAGATGGCTTAAATTAGTTTCATGGTACCAACCTCACCATTTATTCTGATGTGGATCAAGACACGTAGATGTTTGGTTTGCTTGTAAGATGCCTAACTTATCCATGAATCATATCCAAGTACACATGAATCAAGATAAAAAAGGAGATAAAACAAAGATAAGGACTCAACAGTATACACAACTGAATACCAGAGCAAAAGAAATCCAAAAGTTAAACCCTGGTGGGACCTACAACAGACGCACCATCAAGCCAAAAGCTTCTCCTCTCTAGCTAAGTCTTTAAGTCAGAGTCATCCTAGAGTTTGACCCGCTGGCGTGCCATTAAAAGAGGAAAGCAAAGTTGCAAAGCTAAAGCTTTTTGACTTCTCAATAGTGTAGACTGATTTGAAGTTAGAAAGAAGGCAAAGATCATGAATCGATACAATCAAGCACCACACCTGACCCAGAACAGCACATGGTAAAGTGACAAAAACACAATAATACATCACAAACAAGAGAGCCAAGAGGTCAGCCCTTTCCCAGCAAGTGACCACACGGCTGCAATGAACAAACAAGAAAACATGGCAAACATGAAACATAAATAACAAAAATGATCCACAAAAGAAGCACTGCCTTGGAAAGGTCAGTAAAATACTTTTACTGGAGGTCTTAAACTATTTTCACAGCGCTAACCTCACCCTTAATTTATATGTGGATCAAGACACACATAGATGTTTGGTTTGCATGAAAGTCGTCTTTGCTGTTAAGATATGTTCCATAATCTAGAAACTGGTGTTCGCTGATTAAATTACAGTTATTTATAAATGTTGAAAACTGTTGCAGATATTTTGGCGAAACTTCATATATTAGCAGAGGCTAGATCATGTAGCAAGTATAAGAACTATAACTCTGATTATGACAATAAAAATGGGAGAGACCTGTATTGATTATTTTTCTACTTTTTTAAAGAAAAAATAGGCAGGTTCTAATTTCAGTTACACCTGGTATATACCCTTATGGTTGTTGTTTTATGGCCATCTCATCAACATCTCAGTCACATTTGGAAATCTGTCTGCAATCTATTGTTTTAGGTCCTTTCAATAGTATTTTGATCACGTTTTCAGCCCTCTCAGATTATATGGCACTACCACTGGACATATTCATTTTATGACCAGATGTGGTGGTGGCTATGCTCTAGTGCTTATAGCCCTTTAAAAATGGTTTTATTAGTAGTAGATGAGAGTAGAAGTTCGATTCTTTC
The DNA here is from genome assembly GCA_964019695.1 of Loripinus fragilis. Classification (NCBI taxonomy): domain Eukaryota; kingdom Metazoa; phylum Mollusca; class Bivalvia; order Lucinida; family Lucinidae; genus Loripinus; species Loripinus fragilis. The sequence continues at coordinate 38,094,307 of OZ026527.1, forward strand.
ACAAAATGATGGTCAATTTAATCCATTTCATCATGTGATATCCATTAAATATAACACAGATTTGTCATTTTTTCTCAAATGCAAATGAATTTTTCAAAAATGAAATGCAGAACACCTTTTTTCAAAAATGAAATACTTTTTTCAATGAAAAAAAAACTTTTCAAAAAAATGAAAAAACTTTTTTCACAATGAATAAAACTTTTTAAGACTGAAAAAAAACCTTTTTGTACAATATAAATTCTTATTTTTACAATTAAAACATTTTTTTAAAAAAATGAAAACATCTTTTGTTTGCCATTGATCAATACTGTTTTCTTTCTTGCATGTGACTGGCTGAAAATAAAAGTAAATTGGGAAAGTCATAATTATATGCTCCCTTCCTTGCATCGAATCAGCTGGAAACGAAAGAGAGTGGCTGGGTCATAGGTTTAATCCACATGATTTGTGTATTCTTTGCTGCCCGCCTATGTGTTTAGGGGTCTTATCTTTTTAGAGCTGTTTTAGCTATTTTAAGTCTTTTCTGTTAGCATATGTTCCATAATCTAGGAACTGACGTTCATCTATTAAATTACAGCTATAGTGAACTAGGCGATTACTATCATAGGATGCAGACAGGTTTAAATCAGGACAGTTGGTGCATAAACTCTTCAGTTTCTTTTTGTATAGTGTGGTATGTCAACCGTAGTTGCATAGTTTATTGTATGCAACAAATATCATATGTTTTTTTAGAATTTTATTGAATATAACATTTTGACAATTCGTAGCTATCTCTATTTAAATCTTTGATGTGTATTTTCTCCAATTCTTTAACTATAATGGTATGGTTCTAATTGCTACTAGAATGGAGAATTCTTTGTTCTCTCTATCCAAACAGCATATTGTGGATATGTGCCAAGGTGAGGAGGGGCACTTTGGTGGTTTGTGCACTACTTAACCCATTTAAAGTGACACCATGATGCAACCCGCGAATTGAGATGATGGGGATATTCTGTAACGAAAACGTGATATGCTGAAAAGAATCTTACAGATTACTTAAAACGCACGTTTACCTTATCATATATGGTTTAAGTACACATATCGCTATTTTCTTTTCGATATTTCATTTTCTTGTTGCATAAACGCAGAAGCAAATAACACAACAACAAACATAAAAAGAATTATAAATACAAACATGCATGCATATATACAATTGACATTTATCTTATGTAAGCATATTCTAATTTGAGCCAGACATGTCAAAACGAACAACATGACTGTGCGTCACAAGAAACTCAGATCTGCCTGAGCATCCAACCAGGCAGACCAATGTCTTGGCTATGTAACGAAGGTACCAAGCTTTCATCATGCGAAAAGAGAAGACTTATGTCAGGCTGGCACAGGCACATTGTTGGTGTTCACATGCCATGGTCTCATATATAACATAGAATACAGGTGGCTTTGATTATCTCTTTTAACAAAATGAGAAATAGCAAAAAAAAAAAAAAAAAAAAAACAGACGAATATTAAAAGGTGTCACCTAGTCACTCTTTTCAATGGTTCATAAAGTCATTTTGGTTACAATTTGAACATGTCAGAGCTCCTTTTTGGTTCTGATATGTTTTCTCACAGAAACTGACTTTGTCTAGCTCACCATGTAGAATTTCTTCAACAAGGATCATAGCAGTTTTCAGTTTCTCCCTGAGTGCTATGCCAGATTTCGTCAATGTTAATTCCTTTTGACCCTCTGGAACAAACCAGCATCGGATGTTCCAGGGGTTATCCACTTTTCACAGTTACTTGATAATTCCAACCCAAGTGTACAAGAAAGTCCAACGGTTTAGAATACCTGTATTGCTTCACAGCACTGTCAATATTTTCTAAGAAACAGTACTGAAGTTTCTTCTACTTTTCAAGGTTTAAAGGTATTCCCGTTTTAGTTGGAAATAATGTCCCATCATCTCTTCTGTCATAATGTATTTCATGTATGAGCAATTGTCCCTTAAATACATTGCCCACAACATAGCAGCTATTTCAGATGTCTATTTGACACAATTGCTGTTGGTCTCTTTTATCCTTACTTCCATTTTTCATCAAATGTTCAGTTCTGTCGCTAGCAGGTAAGGTCACTGAAGTGTTTTATTAGTGTTGATTACTAGACGACTAGGTCACTCGTATTCATCACTGGCGTAATCATCAATGTCAGATAATATTTTTCTCTTATTAGTCTGTGTGAGTGGCAGACTCTGAGGTGTGCTATGGCTACTTCTTTCATTCATAATAAAGTAGGTAGTACCATTCTTTTGTCGCAGTCTTCGTTCATGTTTGAGCCGGAAGAGGTGACGATTATCCCGACTATTTATTTCTTAACATAACCACAAAGCATGCAAAATACATCCTATACTAACCATTAAAACTCAACAAAAAGTGCAATAAGGTGCACTTGTATATAAGCGTCATTGTGAACAAGCAGCGTACACAATTTGATCTGATCAAATGAATTAAAAAACGTACTGAATATATATGAATACAAGTGTAAGATCAACCCTATGCGATATACTTGACACCCAGCACAAAACCTCCACTCACACGCAGGAGGAGAAAAAGCTGTGGATTACCTACATTGCAATATATCTCTATGAGGTGGGTGGCAATCCAACACCCTGTGATGACTTTCATGTGCTGATGTTCACAATATTGATTTAAAACTTTACAAGTATTGCCAAACACGTTATATATGCTTAAAATCACTTAAAATAAAGAAACTGATACTTGTGAATAAATATCTCTCAGTCATAAGCATGTGCTTACGTACACATTCAACTAGCACTTGTATCAAATTCAAGTTCGACTGCAAATTCAAGTTCATTCAGTATTGAGTGTACCACATTGACTAACATTTCCGTCTATTCAGTAAAATGATCAGAATAGTCATTCCCTGTTTAAAATCACCTGAGTAATATAGGCATGTATAATAATAAAAAATATACTCTCGAGAGATTCTCTCGCCATTAACAGATTTAAACATATTAAGCACAACATTTTTTGCAAATCTGGTCATATACTTTGATATGTCGCTTAGAAAACTGATTTCAGTGGATAAATATCCTGACTTGATTCCTTTGACATAATAGCAGGCAAGCAAGCAACTAGCATATATCGATCGATATGCTGAAGAAAATCATTGCCAAGCTTAAGATTTAAAAAAAAAAGTTATGTGTTATCAGTCCCATCTATTGGCTGATTGAATTTTTTCAACAATCTTTGCACCTCCAAACGCTCGCTGTACAGAGCACCATCTATCAAGGAGAAGCAATTCTCGACAAATTCTTTTCAATCATACGTCAACAATTGGATTTTTCTTGATATGTGAATGTATGAGTGTTTCAAAAATATAGATAAAAATAGAATCATTCATTCTCACTCAATGGTTGCGCAACAGGTGACCATCTTGGATCTTCTTTTGTTTTGATCTTACTTTACTTAAGATATGATGCAACGTTGTGCTAAGGGCAGCGGTTTACGACGCCTCATTGCCATTTTAGTAGCAAAAGTGATACAAAAGTTGTGATGGTAAATTGCTGCTTTTGCTACTAAAAATGGCAATGAGGCGTCGTAAACCGCTGCCCTTAGCACAACGTTGCATCATATCTTAAGTAAAGTAAGATCAAAACAAAAGAAGATCCAAGATGGTCACCTGTTACGCAACCATTGAGTGAGAATGAATGATTCTATTTTTATCTATATTTTTGAAACACTCATACATTCACATATCAAGAAAAATCCAATTGTTGACGTATGATTGAAAAGAATTTGTCGAGAATTGCTTCTCCTTGATAGATGGTGCTCTGTATAGCGAGCGTTTGGAGGTGCAAAGATTGTTGAAAGAATTCAATCAGCCAATAGATGGGACTGATAACACATAACTTTTTTTTTAAATCTTAAGCTTGGCAATGATTTTCTTCAGCATATCGATCGATATATGCTAGTTGCTTGCTTGCCTGCTATTATGTCAAAGGAATCAAGTCAGGATATTTATCCACTGAAATCAGTTTTCTAAGCGACATATCAAAGTATATGACCAGATTTGCAAAAAAATGTTGTGCTTAATATGTTTAAATCTGTTAATGGCGAGAGAATCTCTCGGGAGTATATTTTTTATTATTATACATGCCTATATTACTCAGGTGATTTTAAACAGGGAATGACTATTCTGATCATTTTACTGAATAGACGGAAATGTTAGTCAATGTGGTACACTCAATACTGAATGAACTTGAATTTGCAGTCGAACTTGAATTTGATACAAGTGCTAGTTGAATGTGTACGTAAGCACATGCTTATGACTGAGAGATATTTATTCACAAGTATCAGTTTCTTTATTTTAAGTGATTTTAAGCATATATAACGTGTTTGGCAATACTTGTAAAGTTTTAAATCAATATTGTGAACATCAGCACATGAAAGTCATCACAGGGTGTTGGATTGCCACCCACCTCATAGAGATATATTGCAATGTAGGTAATCCACAGCTTTTTCTCCTCCTGCGTGTGAGTGGAGGTTTTGTGCTGGGTGTCAAGTATATCGCATAGGGTTGATCTTACACTTGTATTCATATATATTCAGTACGTTTTTTAATTCATTTGATCAGATCAAATTGTGTACGCTGCTTGTTCACAATGACGCTTATATACAAGCGCACCTTATTGCACTTTTTGTTGAGTTTTAATGGTTAGTATAGGATGTATTTTGCATGCTTTGTGGTTATGTTAAGAAATAAATAGTCGGGATAATCGTCACCTCTTCCGGCTCAAACATGAACGAAGACTGCGACAAAAGAATGGTACTACCTACTTTATTATGGATGAAAGAAGTAGCCATAGCACACCTCAGAGTCTGCCACTCACACAGACTAATAAGAGAAAAATATTATCTGACATACATTGATGATTACGCCAGTGATGAATACGACTGACCTAGTCGTCTAGTAATCAACACTAATAAAACACTTCAGTGACCTTACCTGCTAGCGACAGAACTGAACATTTGATGAAAAATGGAAGTAAGGATAAAAGAGACCAACAGCAATTGTGTCAAATAGACATCTGAAATAGCTGCTATGTTGTGGGCAATGTATTTAAGGGACAATTGCTCATACATGAAATACATTATGACAGAAGAGATGATGGGACATTATTTCCAACTAAAACGGGAATACCTTTAAACCTTGAAAAGTAGAAGAAACTTCAGTACTGTTTCTTAGAAAAAATTGACAGTGCTGTGAAGCAATACAGGTATTCTAAACCGTTGGACTTTCTTGTACACTTGGGTTGGAATTATCAAGTAACTGTGAAAAGTGGATAACCCCTGGAACATCCGATGCTGGTTTGTTCCAGAGGGTCAAAAGGAATTAACATTGACGAAATCTGGCATAGCACTCAGGGAGAAACTGAAAACTGCTATGATCCTTGTTGAAGAAATTCTACATGGTGAGCTAGACAAAGTCAGTTTCTGTGAGAAAACATATCAGAACCAAAAAGGAGCTCTGACATGTTCAAATTGTAACCAAAATGACTTTATGAACCATTGAAAAGAGTGACTAGGTGACACCTTTTAATATTCGTCTGTTTTTTTTTTTTGTTTTTTTTTTGCTATTTCTCATTTTGTTAAAAGAGATAATCAAAGCCACCTGTATTCTATGTTATATATGAGACCATGGCATGTGAACACCAACAATGTGCCTGTGCCAGCCTGACATAAGTCTTCTCTTTTCGCATGATGAAAGCTTGGTACCTTCGTTACATAGCCAAGACATTGGTCTGCCTGGTTGGATGCTCAGGCAGATCTGAGTTTCTTGTGACGCACAGTCATGTTGTTCGTTTTGACATGTCTGGCTCAAATTAGAATATGCTTACATAAGATAAATGTCAATTGTATATATGCATGCATGTTTGTATTTATAATTCTTTTTATGTTTGTTGTTGTGTTATTTGCTTCTGCGTTTATGCAACAAGAAAATGAAATATCGAAAAGAAAATAGCGATATGTGTACTTAAACCATATATGATAAGGTAAACGTGCGTTTTAAGTAATCTGTAAGATTCTTTTCAGCATATCACGTTTTCGTTACAGAATATCCCCATCATCTCAATTCGCGGGTTGCATCATGGTGTCACTTTAAATGGGTTAAGTAGTGCACAAACCACCAAAGTGCCCCTCCTCACCTTGGCACATATCCACAATATGCTGTTTGGATAGAGAGAACAAAGAATTCTCCATTCTAGTAGCAATTAGAACCATACCATTATAGTTAAAGAATTGGAGAAAATACACATCAAAGATTTAAATAGAGATAGCTACGAATTGTCAAAATGTTATATTCAATAAAATTCTAAAAAAACATATGATATTTGTTGCATACAATAAACTATGCAACTACGGTTGACATACCACACTATACAAAAAGAAACTGAAGAGTTTATGCACCAACTGTCCTGATTTAAACCTGTCTGCATCCTATGATAGTAATCGCCTAGTTCACTATAGCTGTAATTTAATAGATGAACGTCAGTTCCTAGATTATGGAACATATGCTAACAGAAAAGACTTAAAATAGCTAAAACAGCTCTAAAAAGATAAGACCCCTAAACACATAGGCGGGCAGCAAAGAATACACAAATCATGTGGATTAAACCTATGACCCAGCCACTCTCTTTCGTTTCCAGCTGATTCGATGCAAGGATGGGAGCATATAATTATGACTTTCCCAATTTACTTTTATTTTCAGCCAGTCACATGCAAGAAAGAAAACAGTATTGATCAATGGCAAACAAAAGATGTTTTCATTTTTTTAAAAAAATGTTTTAATTGTAAAAATAAGAATTTATATTGTACAAAAAGTTTTTTTTTCAGTCTTAAAAAGTTTTATTCATTGTGAAAAAAGTTTTTTCATTTTTTTGAAAAGTTTTTTTTTCATTGAAAAAAGTATTTCATTTTTGAAAAAAGGTGTTCTGCATTTCATTTTTGAAAAATTCATTTGCATTTGAGAAAAAATGACAAATCTGTGTTATATTTAATGGATATCACATGATGAAATGGATTAAATTGACCATCATTTTGTGAAAGAATCGAACTTCTACTCTCATCTACTACTAATAAAACCATTTTTAAAGGGCTATAAGCACTAGAGCATAGCCACCACCACATCTGGTCATAAAATGAATATGTCCAGTGGTAGTGCCATATAATCTGAGAGGGCTGAAAACGTGATCAAAATACTATTGAAAGGACCTAAAACAATAGATTGCAGACAGATTTCCAAATGTGACTGAGATGTTGATGAGATGGCCATAAAACAACAACCATAAGGGTATATACCAGGTGTAACTGAAATTAGAACCTGCCTATTTTTTCTTTAAAAAAGTAGAAAAATAATCAATACAGGTCTCTCCCATTTTTATTGTCATAATCAGAGTTATAGTTCTTATACTTGCTACATGATCTAGCCTCTGCTAATATATGAAGTTTCGCCAAAATATCTGCAACAGTTTTCAACATTTATAAATAACTGTAATTTAATCAGCGAACACCAGTTTCTAGATTATGGAACATATCTTAACAGCAAAGACGACTTTCATGCAAACCAAACATCTATGTGTGTCTTGATCCACATATAAATTAAGGGTGAGGTTAGCGCTGTGAAAATAGTTTAAGACCTCCAGTAAAAGTATTTTACTGACCTTTCCAAGGCAGTGCTTCTTTTGTGGATCATTTTTGTTATTTATGTTTCATGTTTGCCATGTTTTCTTGTTTGTTCATTGCAGCCGTGTGGTCACTTGCTGGGAAAGGGCTGACCTCTTGGCTCTCTTGTTTGTGATGTATTATTGTGTTTTTGTCACTTTACCATGTGCTGTTCTGGGTCAGGTGTGGTGCTTGATTGTATCGATTCATGATCTTTGCCTTCTTTCTAACTTCAAATCAGTCTACACTATTGAGAAGTCAAAAAGCTTTAGCTTTGCAACTTTGCTTTCCTCTTTTAATGGCACGCCAGCGGGTCAAACTCTAGGATGACTCTGACTTAAAGACTTAGCTAGAGAGGAGAAGCTTTTGGCTTGATGGTGCGTCTGTTGTAGGTCCCACCAGGGTTTAACTTTTGGATTTCTTTTGCTCTGGTATTCAGTTGTGTATACTGTTGAGTCCTTATCTTTGTTTTATCTCCTTTTTTATCTTGATTCATGTGTACTTGGATATGATTCATGGATAAGTTAGGCATCTTACAAGCAAACCAAACATCTACGTGTCTTGATCCACATCAGAATAAATGGTGAGATGGTACCATGAAACTAATTTAAGCCATCTATAATCTTCTTAATGATTGGTCCAAGGCAGTACTTCTTTTGTGGATCTTGTCTACTTTGGGTCTGTCTTTGCCATAGTGTATTGTTTGTGCCAAGCTGCCTTGTGGTCACCTGCTAGGAAAGGACTGACTTCTTGGCTCTCCTGTATGAGATGTTTTCTTGTGTTTTTGTCACTTTCCAATATGGTATCCTGGGTCAGATATGGTACTTGATTATATAAATTACCAATCTTTGTCTTCTTCTTATTTTGCCTTGCTCTAAATAAATACGGTAGACAGCATAGTATTACACAGGTTATATGGATTAAACCCATGTCCCACCAATTTTTTGTTTTCAGCAAATCGGATGCAAGAAAATGTAGCATATACAAGGATTATTCCAGTAAGTCATAGACTTTCGCTATAACACGGAACTGTGTATCAGGAATTCTATGAAACTTGTATGATTTTTTCATATACATTACATAAACATTTTGTACAAATATGAATGGAATCACAGTTTAAATAACAAAGTTATGACCCTTTGCTTGCCTGTGTGTCTGTGTGCGGAGCACATCACAAATTATTTTGGTATATTTTCAGAGAGGGGTTGGTCAAATGTTTTGTCTATGCTCATTTTGTATAAGCTTTAACAGTATCAAATATTGTGATATGTTTGTTAAGTAAGTCTTCTTAATTCAAGTAATGACTAAATATTTAGTTAAGGTATGTTTATCAAACAAACAAGCGTGATCTTTTAGAGTTCATACGAGACAACAAATTTACTATTAAAATAGCGGACAGAAAAATACCATTCGCTTAGTTAAAATGACGAAAAGGACATGTTTGTTCGGTATAACTAAAATAGCTTTGCTCGCAATCCATTTTACGATACTAGTGACTACTCAGCCAATAAGTTAACATTAGAAGAACGTGATTTTGTCACTTTAAATAGCCAAACAATATTGAAAGTCTATTTTTTTGCGCCGTGCCGTTCTTATAACGTTAGTATTTTCTGAAAAATAAAATGTACTGTAGTAGGCACGATAGATCTTCTATAAAATCAATGCCAATAGTGGAAAACGTTTCAAGTTTTCAACACTATACCTTAAATAGTCCCTTATTGAGGTGACAATACATCGTGTGACATACAACTGCGAAATTAATATGAATGTACACTAATATTTGGACTAGATGAATTTTATTCCAAACATTTTGACGTACACAGCACACACCGACACACAATCACGTAAAGGTTCATAACTTTTTATTTAAACTGTGATTAAACTCAAATTTATGCAAAATGTTCATGTGATATATATCAAAATATGTGATGTTTATCAAAATACCATATACATCCCATAGAATTCCTGATACACAGTCTCGTGTTATAACAAAAGGCTATGACTAACTTGGATAACCCCTGTACATATGCCCCGTCCACTTCTTGTGCTTTCAACCAATCAGATGCCAGTGAGGAAAAAATATTGTTCAATTGTAAACAAAATATTTTCATTTTAGAAAAATTGTTCTATTTCCAAAAATAAGAATTTATTATGCGATTTTTTTATATTTTCTTAAAAAGCTTTTTCATTGTTAAAAAGGGTATTTTCATTTTAGTTTAAGCGTTTTTATTGCGAAAAAACGAATTTTACTTTTGAAAATATATTTTTATGTGTTAAAAAAACTAATTTCGCTTTTTAAAGAAGTATTATTCGTACACAAAAATTTATATTGTATCATAAAAAAAGTTTTTGTTTATTGCAAAACGTATTTTAATTTTAGTAAAACTTTCGTTGTTTCTTTCATTGCAAAAGAAAGTACTTTTATTTTTGAAGTTCGCAGTTTAAAGAAGTATTTTTCATGCTGGAAAAATATTTTTTTAGTTTTGATAAAAAAATCTTGATCTGCATTATTTGTTTGTCTTGATGTTTTTTTGCTTCCCATCCAACAATTTTCCGTCATGTCGGGACAATTTTCCTTTCTTTCTAGGTTCAACAACCAGTACTATGCAGCAGAAAAAATGTTTTGCTGAAGGACAAAACACAGTGACTCCGCTGGCAGTGAGTCTCAAACTAGCAATCCTTCGATTTCCAGTCTAACGCATTTCCAACTGAGCCACTGTGCTCCATAAATCTGTATTATATTTAACAGATAACACAAGATGGAATGGAATGCCTAGACTATAATTATGTGACAGAACCGAGCTACTACCCCCATCAACTAACAACAAAATCATGCTAAAAGGGCTGCAAGTACTACAGCATAGCCCCCAGCACCTCTAGTCATAAAATGAACGTGCCCAGCGCTAGTGTCATTCAACTGAAACACTAATGTGAGGGCTGAAACAGTAAACAGTAATCAAAATGCTATTGAAAGGAACTTAAACAACAGATTGCAGTCAGATTCCCTCATATACCCCTGTAGATGTCATGCTCTTGAGATGGCCAGTAAAAACAGAGCATTAGGTATATACCAGATGTAAGTGAAATCAGAACTTGTTTTTTCCCTACAAATTATGAAAATAAGATGTCTCTCCCATTTTTGTTGTTGGAAGGATAGAAATATCTTATACAATTTTGGCAGAGTTATAGTTCTTCTACATCATATATCATCACATAATGCTTCACATATGGATGAAGTTTCATCAACACATCTGCAACTGTTTTCAAGTTTAAGAGAGGACATGTAATTCCATTTAAAATGATCAAAGGGACAAAACCCAAAATTTACAAACCAGGGTTATAGATCTTGTGCATGACCAGTTGTCTCACGCACCTATAAAAATGTATTGAATTTCATCAAAGTATCGTGAAACAATTTTCAAATTATAGACCTGACACAAAATAACGTTTAAACTGAAGGGAAATAACTCAAAAAAAGATACAAGTCAGAGTTATAATTCTTTTGCATGACATGTCTTCTCACTATGCTTTAAGACAGAGTAATAGTTCTTCAACATCATATAGCATCACATAATGCTTTACATATGGATGAAGTTTCATCAATTGTTTACAAGTTTTTGAGAGGACACGGACTATATTTTATGGTGATTTAGTTTATAGATTCAAACGAATTGTTGGAAAATCTAATTTTAGTGATTAATTCAAAAAGATTGTAGAGAGTCTCGTGATGGTAAAGTGGCTCTTCCTCGCGATGCCATGGGGTTGTCTGCGGTTTGTGATTGTGGTATTTCCTGATCATACTCACTCACTATTTTTGCATTTAAAATTATAAAAGGGACATAGCACCAAACTGTATAAACCAGGGTTATAGATATTGTTGTGCATGACCAGTTGTCTCACGCACCTATAAAAATGTATCGAGTTTCATCAAAGTATCGTGAAACGATTTTCAAATAATAGACCTGGCACGAAATTGCGCTTAAACTGATCAGAATAAATAACCAAAAAAAAAGATACAAGTCAGAGTTATAAGTCTTTTGCATGACATGACTTCTCATCATGCTTTACAAATTATCAAATTTCATCAAAATATCTTTTGTGTAAAGGAATGGACATATAATTGCATTAAAATAAGCAAAGGGCTATAAATCTTAAATATAAAAGCCATAGTTATGGTCCTTGTACATTACATATATGGTCGTATCATGATTTACAAATATACAGTTTTATTCAAATAACTTTAACGATTTTCAAATTATAGAGCGGACAACATGAAATTCCATTTACTAATGTTCCAAGGAGAATAACTCGATAAATTTACAGACCAGAGTTATGGATCTTCTGCATAACATGTCAGCTAATCAAGCTTTACAAATGTATAAAGTTTTATTGAAATATCTCAAACGGGTTTTCAGTTCTAGAGCGGACACGATTTTGTGACAAACAGACGTATGAACAGACAGGTGGATGCATGGGGAAACCCAATATGTCTCTGAAAACTGATGTGGGGGATATAATAATGATGAAAGTACCATAAGCTAGAATGCCGTCTGACCAACATTATCTGCCAAATATACACATGCATCACCATCCCAATATTGTTGAAATGGCCATAAACCATAGTGCAAGAGTATCTACCCTATGTAATTGATATGCTGGTGAAAGGAAACGTATCAGTCACTGAATATAGGCAAACAACACAAAAAGGTACTCTTTTCACCCGCTTCGCTAGCATGTAATATGGGTAAGGGGGGCTTAAACTGTTTTTTTCTGGGCTCTCGTTTTGCGATGTCTAATTGTGAAGTTGTCACTTTCCCATTGGTATCCTGGGTAGGTGTGGTCTTGATTGTATCAATTCCTGATCTTTGCCCTCTTTCTTACTTTTCTGTGGTCTTCAGTGTATAAAAATATTTAGCCTGATCAGAATCACCACTGTAAAAACATGAAAGTTGACACTTTTGATTTTGTTATTATCATGGTTAGATTATTAAAGTACATAAAGTTCATTCAGGTTTACAATCTTTCAACACAATGACAATTTAAACATTATAGCAAGAAAACCTGCTTAGGTGTTTGGGACCGATAAAAGACTCAAACAAGCCTGTTGATCTTCACATGGGTTTAATTACTTACATAAACCATCTTGATATTGTACTATCTCAGTAGCGAATGACCAAGGAGCTCAAATTTGCAGGCTGGTCAGCGCCTTCATTCTTCATTCTTTGCCCTGCATTAAGCTAGATTTCTTGCGGCGCGGTTCTATTGTTAACCCACGAAAATGAAATCCCTTTCTCCCCATAAAGATGAAAATGCCTTTACATTGGTTCTCATTGGACAACGAACACGTTCTCAGCATTATTTTTAGGGATAACATCATCAGGACCCCTATAAATTTAATCTTCTCATTGGATAACGACTACGTTCTCAGCTATTTTCGAACATTCACGTCATATATGCCCCTATAAATCTGACGTTCTGATTGGATACTAAAACGTACATGCAGGTATTGCGCAATGATCGGGGAATCCCTATTATGATGTCATTCTAAAAATAGACCATACGTCATTCTAAAAATAGATCATGCCCCCATAGTCCTATACATGCTGCTTATATATATAGTATACCTATGTCTCTGCACTTGCACTATGTTATGATCTGTTATGCATATTAGATTGCTCTACCATCCAAATAGGCATTTAGGGACCGCTCATTATTTCAGTGTCAGGGGGCGGCTAAAAAGTATGGGGGTCATGTGAATTTCCATGTGGCTAGTAGGGGGTCACCTTTAATTTTGACTTTCCAGCAGGGGGTCATGTTTAAATTGTTCCAATAATTAAAAAAAATCCTCGCTCACCCGTGTTTTATTCATTAATCTCTTATATTCAGTTGGGCAGGCTGATAAATATCTCAGCTTTTATTTTTGCAAATGCAAAAGTTATTCTATTTTGATGTTTTTATTCTTATAATCATGCTGATTTTTATAGAAAATGGATTAATCAGGCCTTCAGATAGGTCCTATTTTCCCTCTTTTTTCTTGCCTTTCTACTTTTCCCTACTGTTTCTTAAAAATGCCCTACTATCCCTACTTTTTCACTCTAAATTGGCATTTACGCGATATAAATACAGAAATTTTTCCTTGCTCACTTTGCTCGCTCGAATCTTAGAAAATTACTATTATATTTTTTCCCGCAGAGGAGATAGATGAAATAATTCCTCCTTTCAACATCGCTACTTTTTCAAAATTCTTATCTGTACTTTTTTGTGTAAGGGCACTTGATAGCCCTATTAGTTACTCTTTTATATGAATTCTGTATTTGAAAAAGTCCTTCTACACCCAAAATCACTCCTTTATCACTCATGTTTTTTGTTTTCAAAACTTTTATCCCTATATCCTTTCCGTACTTTTTGTGGAAGGGCACTTGAGAGCCTATTACCTGCAGCTTAGTACTGGTTCAACTCAGGAAGGCCAATCTAGACATAACTGAAAAATGAAAAATTTTCGACTGGAAATTAAGGAATTAATACAAACACAATAGTCTCAAATATAAAAGATTCCTTATGTTTCAATGGTAATCAAAACTTTTCAAGATTTAGAATTGAAGCTCGGATACTCATGCAGGCCAATAAATGGATAAAAGTACCATAGTACCATACATCCCAGCTAGCAATCTATATGGGACCCATATGGGTCCCATGTGGGCACCCATATGGGCAGTGCAGCCGGGTTCCATATGGGTCCCATATGGGCTGGCCCATGTAAATAAAATAAAATAAATGGTAGAAGCAGGGGCGGATCCAGGATTTCTTGCTAGGGGGTTCAAATTTTCAAAGGAGGCTTCGATTTGAAAATTGTACATGATTATTTGATAGTTTATGCTGATTTTGCTTGAAATTCCTCATAAAACTGGAATAATTTTGTCTCAAATGGGGGTTCAAGCGAACCACATGAATCTCCTGTGTATCCGCAAATGTACAAGCTAGCCATGCATTATAAACAAGGAAATAAGTTAATATAAAGATGATTATATCATTTCTTTTTTCTTTATGGGACTGTTATATGGGACCTATATGGGACCTATCTGGGTAACCCGCATATGGGCTAACCCATATGGGACCCATGCCGAACCCGGTTGCACTCCCCATATGGGTAGCCCATATGGGACCCATATAGGCATGTTTGAAGGAAGCAAACTATTGCATTTTGACAATAAAATATAAAATGGGGGGGGGGTCAGTTTATATTTCATGTAGTTTTCCGGGGGGTCATAGGATTTAAATTTTGTTAGGAGAGGGGGGGGGGGTCATCCAAAATTTGGATGATGGATTCAAATTTCAGCCCCCCCCCCCCCCCCCCCTCTGACACTTCCCTTAGTGCCATATTAAACAAAAAGGGGTATCTACTAGGCTTATGTCATGCACACATAAAATTTATTCAGAGTTAGTAGAGACCGGTATAGTGATGTTTTGTTAAAATATTAAGCCATATTCAATTGATCAATATTCTTTCTTTCTTTCTTTCTCTATATACTGCCTGGCGCTCGCTTTCGAGCATTATCGGCAGGTGTACATTGTACACTCCGGGTTGCAGGATGAAGGCCTACAAGTAACCATATCGAAATTACCGTAGGGTTCTTTAACCTGCACAGGGGGTGACTTTCCCTGCACAGGGGACATCCAGTTAACGTCCCGATCCGAAGGACGATGCACTTATCTAGCGTCATCCCTGCAAATGACACTAGAGAAAGCGTGTTCGGACACCGAAATTTTTCTCGCCGCGAGCGGGAATCGAACCTGGGACCTCTAGCACCAGAGGCAAGTGCCTAACCACTGAGCTACCACGCTATTCGGGACAACGCCTCCAGGTCCTTTGGCTTACAGGGTGCCCGAAAAGTCACCGGTGGAAAATACACCAACATCAAGCGTTATAGTGATCCGGCGTCTGATCGTGTCGCACAAACGCTTACTCCCGCCAAAACATTTCTCTTTTTTGTAAACAGACACATTTTTGACGATGACAGATTTTTCTACACCTCGAATCGATGCATCGATGATGCCTTCGTATCAAGGAAGAAATGTTTGTTTGATGGGAATGGCGAAAGATGTAATTGCCGCTTGGTTTGTCTTTAAAATGAAAGATTACTGAAGTTTCTCAACAGTTTGAACCGTTTTTATCTTGTTTCGTTTTTTCGTTACTGTCTCGCTACATTTATTATTCATTTATTTATAACCATATTTATTGATAAATTCAGACTATTTTGGCAGGTGCTTTTGTAGTTTGAAATTGTGTAGATCGAAAATTGATGACCTAATGTAACAAGTATTGACTTTCGTAAAAATATTTTTTGTGAAAACTGCCACATGCGCAGACTCGTAGAGTAACAAATTCTATCTATCTTTATCGTCAAATACCCAACATTCACCTGCTCCATACGTCTGCCATGTTTGTTGTTTACTCTGTAATATCTCAAGTGACAGTGACCGTGAGAATTTTTTAACGGAAGTGTAAACACTGCGATGAAAAGTTGATCCTGTCAAAATGAGGCACAAACAGTTAAGTACAGCATATTTAACTTTGGATTATAGGATAGCTTATTTTACTCACTTTGACTTATGTCCAAAAATTCTCTTAAACAGTGATACGTCATATCCCGCTTTGGATCATCGAGGTGCTTTACACACTGGGTGAATATTTCTCCGTTATACCAACGTATTTTGGTGCATTTTTAACTTGCAATATCTTTAAAACTACTCAAAACTTTGCGTAGAAATTTTCAGTATTCATTAGAAATATGATTTTTTGATACAGAAAGTGTTTATAAAATAATCGGACATATTTATGGACATATTATTGATCAAAATTTCAGGATTTTGAACGCTTTTTAATAAGCGTCTGGCATTATTTTCACCGAGTATATCAGCGTAGCTCTTCAGTGTGAGGTTAAGTAAAGCCTAAAATACCCAGATGACTTAACAATAGAATGCTCCTTCATAACTCACGTGATTTTCTAATATTCCGAAGTTTGGGCAATATTGAAGCCGGTCGTCTGCAATGTTGACATTTTATGAATGGAAGTCACATGGTAGCGTAACACAATTATAAGGCCAAGCTAGTTTAATATTGATTTTTTGTAGCTTAGGGTCTTAGATTAGAACACATTTTTATGAAGTTTTTGTGTGTGTTTCTTTGCCCATTTTTTTGGGCAAATCCTCAACAAATTCTGCACAAGCAACTAAGACACTTGGTTTCCTTCGCAGGAATTTGGCTTTTGCACCTCGGAGTACTAAGGAAGTTGCATACAAAACTTTGGTTCGGCCTAAACTAGAGTATGCAGCACCCATTTGGAGCCCTTACTCAAAACTTCAGATTAATCAGGTAGAGAAAGTTCAGAGGACAGCAGCCCGTTGGACCTGCAGGAGATGGCGTAACACAAGTAGTGTCGGCGAGATGCTTGATGAGCTTGAGTGGCCATCTCTTGAGGCCCGTAGGGATCAGTCCTCCCTGCTTCTCTTTCATAAGATACATTCTGGTGCTGTGTCTATAGAAAAAGACAAGTACCTGACCCCTGCTCGCAGTTTGAAATCTACCAGGTCATCACACAGTGCCCAATATTGTAGATACCAGACATACAGTGATGCCCTGAAGAACTCTTTTTTCCCCCGGACTATACCACAGTGGAATAGTCTTTCTCCTTCGGCGGTCAATTCCCAGACTGCTGAGGAGTTTAGGGCACTCCTCATTTAGTTAAAAACACAGCCGAAAGATTTTTTTGTTTTTTTGTTTGTTTTTGTTTTTTTGTTTTGTTTTTGTTTTTTCTTCAAAATTCCAAAATTGCACTCCCTGGCGTAATGATCAAAATTTGATCGTGCCAGTATTAAGAGAAAGAAGAGAAAGAAAGAACAGAATTCAGAACCCCAAAAGGTCTACGCCCATGATGTCCTGACAAATGCTTACATTCAGTGTGTAGAAAATAAGATGCCAGTGAGAAAAGCTTCAAAACTGTACAACATACCCCACACTACTATGAGAGACAGGCTGTCCGGTGGAGTGCATATAGATACTTTGCTTTTACATAATCACAGCTTACAATCCGTCGAATGCGAAACCGGCGGTTCAGCAAAGACACTCGGGCGATTAATTTCCGGTTTCGCAAAGAGGATCCGCAAAAGGTAAACAAACAACGAGTGCTCGCGTTTGAAAGCCGCTAATTTGAACTAAAATGAATATTTTTGAAATTAAAGAATGCTATTTTGTCAGTTTTATATCAGTTTCTTCGTGCACCAAAGGATATGGTTAGGTGTTTCCTCGTTGTTGTGATTTTTCTTCCGTCCCGAGGAAAAACCTGTTAAGATGAGGAAAATATTGGATAAATACGACGATACTTTGCTAGTTCTGACAATTATTGCCTTGTGGGCTACAAAAAAGACGCCATGCTGAGAGTGTATATAATGCGGGGGGGGGGGGGGGGGGGGGGGGGTCTGTAATAATTCCACATTGGCGTAGGGTATTACATTTTGCAGATTTGTAGGCTAATTCGGTCTCAAGTTTTTGGTTTCGCATGTTAATGTTCCATAAGGGTTGAAATAATTCCTTCATATTTTAATGATTACATGCCGAACCAGGAACAATCTTCACGTTCAATCAATATTCTAAAATATGCTAAGGCCAAAAAAAAAATATGTGTGTTTACTATTTGATGAAAATTTGAAACAGGGTAGGTAGGTCGATTTTCTTTTTTTTTTAAATTTTATTTTTTTTTTAATTTGAAATAGGGTAGGTAGGTCAGGTCGATTTTTTTTTTACTCGATTTTTTTTTTACTTCATACCTCTATTTATGTACCAAGGTTTGTAAAGAAAAAATAAAAAGTGACTGCAAATTACTTGGTTGGTTCTGTTTTATATGATCCAAGCTTGGACCAAAGAATATTGAGATGAGAAAAGACTGAAATTAAAAAAAACAAGAAAACATTCTCAAACTGAAAATCAACTGATTGGCTGGTTCATTTATGACAAAGTCCAAAGGTAAAGCACAGATTTTCCCCTACATTACCTTCGACACTGAACAAAAGGAACATACCTGGCACTCTTGTAAATAATAAAGCGCGAGTCAATGTAGTCAGTGATAAATATGTTTAACTTTCTTCCGATAGTTCTAAACCTCTATTTACAACGTCAAGCAACAGAAGAGAGAAATAAACCCAAAGAAGAAAGACGCCATCGCATGGATAGTTGTCATTAAATATCTCAAGTCATCTGGTGATGACTTGTTGCTTCAAGCAGTCTTTTCTGATCTTGGTGATCACATTTTTTGAAACGAAAAGCGATGAGAACGTCGCCATCTTGGATTGACAAAATCCGAAGGTATCCGTAAAAGGTTTGACTACATACCGAATAGAATAGAATCAGCAAAAAATATGAATACCAGTACTAAAATCCGGGACCGCTTGAGCAGGGTCGGACAACAGTCTCGTTTTTTTTATTTTTGGAGAAAAAATGGTAGGGTCGGCAGCTATAAAACAGGGTCGGTCGGCAAACTGTAAACACACCTATTTTTTTTTGGCCTAAACGCTAGTGTTGGGTATCGGACAGGAAATCACTATCGATTATCGGAATACACTGGCCGATTGATTATCGATTATACTATCGAAAACTATATTCACTTTACAAAAAACAGTAATTTCCATAAAAAAAACTTGTAACATGTGCACATGGCCATGCTTTAGTCCCTTTTGAGTCTTTAGCATTATTTTGTGCTTAAGTTATTACTTTTAGGCATATTTGTTCTATTGAATAAGGCATTTACAGCATTTTAAAGAGCCCTCAGTCCATTTAATGAAGTTATCAGGACCAGTGTAGGTGATGGTCTTAATATGAATGCAATATTGACCTTAATCAATGCTGACTTGTGTAAGAATGTTTCTACACATTCGAATATTTTATAAACACATTTTATGCAAGGAGTCCATTAGATTTGCTTACCAATGATAGAATTCCGATTTAATCGATTGTGGAAAATTTCAATCGATATCTTACGATAGCAGCTCTACTTACTAATTAATCGATTATTTTGATTAATCGTCACAACACTACTAAACGCTGTGTTAGTTGGGGCTCAATCGCCAACTTACGAAAATACAATTCAAACAATTAGACAGTGAATTTTTTCATCGAGACTCACTGATAATGGCAAAATGCTTTATTTTCCTTTGTATTTTTGGCAACCTTTACCCTGTTGAAACAGGAGTTTCGGCGGAGGGAATAAATACCTTGAAAGCCTTGCCGAAATCAAGTAAATTACTTTGGCGTGTCAAAACACTAATTATTAACTGACAAAATATCATTCTAAGATTATTGATTTACTTTCTGTATAAGTAAATATCCATCATTAAAATTGGAACAGGGACACTTTGTCTACCCTTTGCGGATCCTCTTTGTGAAACCGGAAATTAATCGCCCGGATGTCTTTGCTGAACCGCCGGTTTCGCATTTGACAGATTGTCAGCAGTGATAATGAAACCAATTTTTTCACCAATTTTGTGTTTTAAGAAAGTTGAATGTTGTTAAAACCCAATATTAAAATTATGCTTGGCCTTAATTTTGCGTTTTTGAGCGGGAATAGTGCGACGTCACTCAGTAGGCGGAAGTAGGTAAACCAAAATGGCGGACATCAATTTTACCATGTTTACATAAGCTTTGGTTTTCATAGTAGGATGTTGGTTCGGAGTAAGGATTTATCTGCAATCAAATGCAAAAATGATGCATAAATAAGGCAACTTAGGCAAGCATATTTAATTTTGCATGCTTCGTTTTTTATATAGTTAGAATTACCGATAAAGCTTAGCGGGGCGCAGTTTGGTCACCCTAGGATACGTACTATGACACCCTCATGTAACTGAGTGTTTTGTGTGAGGATAAAAATAAAAAGTGGATACTAGTAAGATTTGAAAGTGTGAGATAGCTGTCACAGTGATTTTATTTGGCCATTTGTAAGGCCTTATATGGGAGTCATTCCCAATCCAAAAATGGCTTTTATTTTCCCAATTTCATGTATTTTAGCACTTATTTTCCCAATTTTCATAAAATATTTTCCCAAACATGAAGGAAAAGGTAGCTTCCCAAAATCCCAAATAAAATCACTTTAGTAAGGAAAAGGTGATAGTGTTAGTTAGCCAAAAGGTTAAAAACAGATGTTACTTTCTATGGCCATTAATAACTGATCTTGCTCACTTCTCTTTCATCTAACACTTGATGGGAGCCATTCCACAAAATAAGAAAAAAGAATACCTGTAATAATCAACAGAGCACCACATGTCCCATTGACTTTTATTTTGTGAGTTAAACAGTTTAAGTCTTACAGAACCCTAAAAGACAGGAGGAAATAAACTGAAGTTCAAACTGTAAAGCTATTTGATGTTGACATAATTTGATGCTCTTAGAATCTGTGTGATCAATCACTGACCTCACGGATTCAATGAGCACCAAATGTCCCATTGACTTAATTAAACAGTTTAAGTTACAATAGGTAAACTGCAAAGACTCAGTCACTTTTTCTTTATATATGTTTTTGAACATGTTGAATACCAATTTTGACATTTTGTCAGCTTAAAATGTTTTGAATTAAAGTTAAATCATAGTTTTACCCAATTCATAAGTGTTTAATATGGCATTTTAAATCAATAATAATTTTTTTTTTTTGGAACCAGAAAAACATGCATGGGACCCCATTTTTACTGATGTCCCGAGTCCCAGGGACTCTGTAAAAATCAATCCTAAATTCATTACTGTTAAAACTGGTGAAAATTTGTATGAAAAAGTGAATGAAACATGTTTTTAATCACACTTTTATGTAAATGTTCATGCACAGATCTTTAACTGCTATTTTTGTTCGGATTTTCATAAAATTTTCACCAAAATGTAAAGCAAAAAAATTGGGAATGATATACACCATTTTGGGAAGTTTTTACTCATTTTTGACTTGAAAGGTCAGGCCTAGGAAAAGCACTCAATGAAGTTATGATGAGTCTATAGACATAAGACCGATTTTGCTTAAGGCCAAACAAAATAGGTGTGTTTCAGGCTCCTTGCCAGAAGAAAAAACAGGGTTGGTAGGTAGGTTTTACTATTTTTTTTATTATTTTTTTCTAACCTATTATTTTTATGCTACAATACTGCTTTAGACTTTTGAATATATGCTGCAAATGATTCTCCTTTGTATTTTATACGCTTCCTAAAATGATGTTGAATTTGTCGGAGATTTCTTCGACTGTAAGGAAGTTTTCTACTTCAAATTTTTCATTCAAGTTCAGTTCAGTTTTGCATTCGCATTTGATGGAATAACCTTTCTCAAACGCTTCATGATTATCTACATTGTGACAGTTGTTAAACATCTCTTCTATCAATTTCAAATTTCTTGCAGAAATCGTGAAACTTTTGGTCTTAAAGTGATCACATTTGTGTAATTTGATTGCCATCACCACCGACGGCCAATTGTAGGAAGCCCCTATCTTTGTTGAATAAACCGGACCACCGAAAATTAATCACATTGGAAAAATAAATCCATCCCGAATCTGCGTACCACGCATTGGGGATTTTTTTAACTGATATTAACAAAAAAGTTCAGAGTCAGCCCCGAAAGCTTCCAGTCGGTCGGGGAACCAGAAACACATCTATATTTTTTTTGGCCTTATTATCAATATTTTTAAAGGAGTATATTTTTAAAATTTGAAGTTAAACATGTAAATTTCAGGATTTTTTGAAATTTTGTATTTTTACCTATGTGATCAATACATACAGTTAAGCAGGCCTATAGCTAAGAGTGTAACAAAGTATTATGTTTCTTTCTCAACCAAAACATATGTTGTGGGCACTCAAAAGAATAGCGTCTACGAGACGGTTGTTTCTTCTTTTTCAACCAAAACATATGTTGTTGGTACTCTAAAGAACCGTAGGGAGCACAGTGGCTCAGTGGTAGAGAGTTTGACTCTAGACCGAAGGGCCGGGGGTTGGAGCCTCATCGGCGTCACTGCGTTTTGGTCCTTGAGCAAGACATATTTATCCTAGCTTAGTACTGGTTCAACCCAGGAAGACCCGTCCCTGTTTAACTGAAAGATTGTTGATGGGACGTAAAGAATCAAATCAAACAAAAAAAAACTGGGAATGATATACACCATTTTGGGAAGTTTTTGCTCATTTGACTGGGAAGGTCAAGCCCAGGAAAAGCACTGAATGAAGATATGATGAATCTAAGGACATAAGACCAATTTTGCTTATCATTTAATATTAATATTTCTAAAGGAATATAGTTTTAAAATTTGAAGTTAGACATGTAAATTTCAGGATTTTTTGAAATCTTGTATTTGCACCTATGTGTACAGTACTGAATACAGTTAATCAGGCCTATAGTTAAGAGTGTAACAAAGTATTATGTTTCTTCTTCCTCAACCAAAACATATGTTGTGGGTACTCAAAAGAATAGCCTCTACGAACGAGAAGCTTGTTTCATCTTTTTCAACCAAAACATAAGTTGTGGGTACTCAAAAGAATAGCCTGTACGAGACAGTTGTTTCTTCTTTTTCAACCAAAACATATGTTGTGGGTACTCAAAAAAATAGCCTCTACGAGATGGTCGTTTCATCTTTCTCAACCAAAACATATGTTGTGGGTACTCAAAAGAATAGCCTCTACGAGATGGTTGTTTCATCTTTTTTAACCAAAACATATGTTATGGGTACTCAAAAGAACCGTCTCTGCAAGACGGTTCTTTTGAGCACCCAAAACACAATGGGTAAGAAAATATTTACATCTTAACGCTGAAATATTTTGTTTATGTAACCTGTACAATATGTTGTGTCTTTCAGGTTGACAGCAATGGTACATCATTTACCCTGGCTACCAGTGACGATAAGAATGTAAGAGTCGTGATGCAGCAACCAGTAAGTATAAACCCCATAAGTCAAGTTAAGCAAAAATTTTCAGCTTAAAATTGTGATTATTTTCTTACCCATCAGTTTAAACATGTGTTTTGGGTGCTCAAAAGAACCGTCTCAATGAGACGGTTCTTTTGAGTACCCACAACATATGTTTTGGTTGAGAATTAAAAAAAATAATTTTCAGTTACGCACTCTTATCTGGGGATCTGAACCCTTCAGGGTTTTTCTCCCCGTTTTGGAAACATGACCCTGCCCTCAGAATTTGGATTTTTTTGCGTTGTTTTGTTCAAAATTTGGAAAAAATAAAACTGCATAATATTATTAAAGAAAACAAAAAATCAATTATTTGGTTCACTAATAAGGGCATATCAACATTTGGAATGCAAAATAAAATTTGCTTTGACACAGTGCAGTTAAGATGTCACCAAATGGTGATAACTTTTTTTGTTACTTGATAACTTTTTTGTTGCTTGATAACTTTTTTGTTGTTTGGATTGGGAATTTTCTCCTTGAAATTGGGGAAAACATACTTTTTGCCATTGGGAACATGACCTAATATTGTCATCAAATGGGAAAAAAAGTGCCCTTTTCAGACAAGTGACATTTTCAATGAAGATACATTCTATAATGTCAGAACGGCCTGTTGTAAAGATTGAGGGGTCATATGTTATAATTTCAAAAAATAATGTACCTAACGGTATTTCTTTCTCTGAAGATAGATTTTGTATTGATTTTGACCCTGATGAAATGCCACATTATTCTTCACTGTAATAGTACCTGTTTGGGGATTTCTAGTCTTCAATGGATTAAACTATCTTGGCTTCATACTGGGAACCCTGCACATCATAATAGGCAAACTGTAGACCCAGATAATGCAGATATGCTGCCACATCACCTGAATTATCATATGAAATATATGTCACCCACCTAATTGGAGGGGTGAAAATAGTTTACTTATTTTAACCATGATGAAGATTTGATTAAGTTTTGGTGACCTTGACTCAGATTTCTAGGTCATCTGCTGGACATAAACTGCCAAATTTAAGCCAAAACATGCACTATATCTAGAACTGGTTTGGATGGTGGAGCACAGGTTTAGTAAACAAAAACTGTAAATATTTTACGCATCATTATTAACATAAGTTTTGGGTGCTCAAAAGAACCGTCTCACTGAGACATTCTTTTGAGTACCCACAACATATGTTTTGATGGAGAAATAGGAAAATTATATTTTGTTAAGGACTCTTTAACTAAAGCCCTGGTGGAGGTTATCCTTTTACTCTGAAACCAGTTTTAACCCTTAAAGTGCCAATCAGTATTATCACAACCAATTTCGTCTGTTACTTTAATTATCCACTTTAAATACACGTATACATACCTATAATGAAACAATTAGGAGACAGATGAGTTCTGAGGTGTAAGTGGATGACTGATGAGCCTTCCCAGCCACATGATGCTGCATTGTGTGTGGAAGGACCAAAAATAAACCTATCCCCACTAGAGATAGCTGTACATGCATGTTTAATTGTTTACCTCATAGAGACGCCAATTATTGCTTTTGCAGAGTAGACCCAAATCAGGTAGCTCTTGTAAGAGCTGTCTGATTAGGGACTACCCTGTTTGCTTATGTAAATATGATATATCTGATCCAACACTAGTGGTCCTGACAAGTAACTTCTTTGTTCTATGTACCAACATGAAAGTTGATTATATAATTATTCACGATCATTCATAGTGGGTGGAGCCTAGCATGAATATTCATGAAGGAAATGGTTAAAGCATGGTTTTAAAGAAGCTATAACTACTAAAGTTCATGTTCTGGCTCATTTGGTCTTACTTTTCTTCCACTCATTTCAGCTGAATGAATATGTAGCAGGCCTAACAGAGGTCCATGGCACAGTGGATGACAGGAATAGCATACAGTGCGAGAACTACATCACCTTTTCACAAGAAGTCTCAGATGCATTTAGTAAGTCCATTAACTCTTCGCCTACTCGGAAATTGTGCATACTATTTTGTCGTCTGCTGAGTTTTTTCAAAATCAACTTTTTTTTAAGAAAAAAAAATCGGGAATACACTGTACCATCAGGGCGTCAAACAGTTTGGATCCAGATCAGGCCCGACCTTTGATCTGGGTCCAAACTGTTTGCAAAGGTTATCAGCAGCAGACTCTAGTAGTAAAGAGTTGACCCATTGTTTTGAATAGAACCTTCCATCCTTCGGCCAATAAAAACAATTGGACTTTTATATAATGTGTAACTCTCTATTCCCACTGGCATGTGTTACAGCCAAAATCTACAAAGTTTTGAGGCTGCTTACAAATATTAATCATAAAGGCGAGTAATAAAAGCTCCCTGATTAAATGTTAAAATCTGAAGGGTAAGAAAATGTTCACAATTTTAATCTCAAAACTTTTTTATCATGACCTTATTTTAATCTCCGTTTTCTTTTTCAGGCCTACCTCTCTACAATACAGCAGTAGAATTGATGGCCAGAGCACCACAACATTATACACAGGGGATTCAGCAAGGATAACTCTCTTGATATGGACAAAATAAAATAAACTTTACTCATTTTTAAACTCACAGTAGAATTGATGGCCAGTGCACAACAATTTTATACACAATTCAGCAAGGTCAACTCTTGATATTAGCGTATATGGACTAAAACTTTATGAAAGGAAAAAAACTTCATGCATATGTGACAAAGCCCAGAGTGCATGATCTTGGTCCAAACTGTTTCCAAAGGTTATCTGTAGACAGTTAGTAGGCAAATTTAATAATCTGGCAAGGTTATTCAAAAGCAGTCATTTTATAATGCTATGTTGTAGGTTCATAGGTATGAACCCTGTTATGTGAATCATGTTATAAAGGAATTATTTCCCAAAGGAATAATAGGAAAACAACCATTTATCATGGTTATTTTCCTATAATTCCTTGGTAAATATATTGGGAGCCACAACATGGCAATGTTATATCCTAATTCATCAGGGTTCGCACAGACTTGAAAAGTACTTGAAGTTAGAGGGCTTTCTTGAAAAGTCCTTGAAAATTAAATATGCCTTGAAAAGTACTGGAAAATCTTGCAAAGACCTTGAAATCTATTTTCTGTAGGAATTAACACTGTTGATAGAGATCAAAATCAGAATAAAACTGTTGTGCCTTTATTTGGTGCAGCAAAGGCACAACAATTTTAAAGCAATTTTCTAGAACCAATTTTTCCATTATCTCCATTTCTGAAGTAGAATTTTAACACTTAAATCAGTATTTTTCATAAACTTTGTCCTTGCAAACTGTAGGATAGTCTTTAGGAGTCCTTGAATTGTACTCAAACTTGCCTGTTTGAACCCTGCTCATGTTTTCAATGGACTGCATTGTAATAGAATGGCAAATAGTGTAAACCTGATCAGACCCCCTCCTTCTGTTAACTCTGCTGATGCCTATGATATGTCAGAAAATATGGCAAGGTCAGTGCTAATTGAAGTGTAAATAAAGAAGAAACCACATTTCATGTTTGTTCTTTCTATATTCTTTATGAATGAATCCATGAGAATTCCATGTCAAATCAGATTAGGTAATAGTATACTAGGTTCCACACATCCCATGGGTGAAAGTTTTCAGGATTAATCCTGAATTCAGGATTTTAAGGCTGACTTTACATAGAAAGTCAGCCTCAAAATGCTGAATTTGGCAGATTTTGATAGCTTCTCTGATTAGTTTTCAGATGATCTAAACACAATTAACCATTTAAACATGAAATTATTCCTTTCTGGTAGGCATCCTGCAAGTTTCAAAATTTGAATTTCTAAAGTTCAGGACTTTGGAAAGTTTGAACTTTCACCCATGCACGTCCTTTAACAAATTACAATTACAACTAAATTCCATTGAAGGTATGTAAAAGCTAATACAGTGCAGACCCTTTATATCAATTTTGATGGACTGTTTTATAAATAAACCATGTTATAAAGTGACAATTTTACAAAGGAATTCTAGGAAAATTACCATTTATGGTCATTTTGTAAAATTCCATGCTAGAATAAATAGGGAGCCACAACCACAGGCCACAACATGACCATGTTATATCCAAATCCATGTTATAACAAGGTGTGTTGTAAAGGGACTGCACTGCACTAGAATGGCAAATAGTGTAAAACCTAATCAGACCGCTCCTTCAACTTTGCTGATGCCTAGGGTATCTGTCTGAAAATTTGGGGTAACAATGGGAAGTTCAGTGCTGATTGAAGTGGAAATAAACAACACATTCTCGGTTTTTATCTTTTACTGTCTTAATAGATGCATCATGTTATACTGTAAAGTCAGAAATTTTCGCGAATAGCGTAAAAAGACATATTTGCTCAGTTAAATTTCGCAAGTGTTATTATTTTCACAAAACCAAAACCCTCGAAATTTCTGAATTTACAGTATCAAGATGAGGTGATATTACAGTAGGTTTCACAAGTCCTCAAAGCATTTTTACCTTGCCATTTTAGCTAACGTGAGTATTAATATATGCATGGGTGAAAGTTCAAAATTTCCAAAATCCTGAACTTTAGAAATTCAAATTTTAAAACTTTCAGAATGCCAACAAAATTGAATAATTTCAAGTTTAAATGATAAATTGTCTTTAGACTATCCGAAAACTAATCAGAGAAGCTATTATAATCTGCCTAATTCCGGATTTTGAGGCTGACTTTCTTTGGAAAGTCGGCCTCAAAATCCGGAATTCAGGAATAATCCTGAAAACTTTCACCCATATATATGCTAATGGTCCATCCTCATTTTTGAATATGTATATCTCAAACTTGTGTCAGTTAGCCAATTTTGATCAAATTTCATGGAAAGCATCATCAAGTACGAGGAAAGGCTGCATAAGGTTTTTGGGCTGATTGGAACTGATTGCCATGGCAACCTAAAGCTTCCATAGACTTATAATTTGAAAAACTCCGAAACCACGAGACTCACACTTATATTTTTAGTATGTAGTAATGTCTAGTGATCCCCTTTATAAATCAAGCCCCTGGGGTCCAAACTGACAAGGCTTATGGGATCAACAGCTCCCATAGACTTATAATGAATCATCTCTGAAACCATGTGGCCAACACCTTATATATTTAGTATGTAGCAAAGCTTAGTGGTACTCTAAATAAACCCTGCCAACCATACCCCTGAGATCCAAAATGGCACTGGGGGTCATTTGCTTACATAGACTTGTAATAAGAGATAAACTTCAGTTTTATATCTGAAAGCACGAAGCCAACAGCGCAGATTAGCAGTCATGAATAGAGGCGGGCAACACAACATTTACATCTGTATCACTATACATACTCTAGACAGATTTACATTGCAAGACAAAGAATGTTCTGGTCCAAGTTACTGCCTGATTCTTTAAATAGGATGAATACCCATGCCCTAATCATATTTTAGTGCTTACCTGACCCCAACAAATACAAAAGTTTTATGATCCAAATATCATAAAAACATATGACACTGTGTTTAGGGTGCTCTTTGAGGCGGTTCTTTTGAGTACCCACAATATATGTTTGATTAAGAAATGATTCAATCACACATTAATAGTCTTATCTTTGGGATAGGTGCTTTGGGGAGGGAATGCTATAGAAGCTTGAGTATTATCAACAAGCACAACCTACCAAATACATTGAGCATCAAGTAATCATAGCACCTGCTATACTGTATGTAACAAAAACTAGCACTAAGAATTCTAAACTTCTTAGTCTATATGGGCCTCGACTCGACTTAACCTTCCTTCAGGGTTTCCGACAAAGCGAAACTCAAACAAATCTCCTTAGCTACAGAGACTTGCTAGAAAATTGGAATTTCGCCTGTAGCAAGTTTAGATATGATACATGTATATTCAAGAAAGTAAATATCAAGGATGCTGATCAGTCTGCATCATCCCTCTAAGACAACCATTGAAGCCTTGGGTTCACGGTTCTCATCTACAATATATATCACTCTCCGTGCTAGCAGCAACTTTCATTGTTTGCTGATAACCTTTGCAAACAGTTTGGACCCAGATCAGGACCCAATCTGGATCCAAACCATTTGACACTGTAATAGTATTCTTGCTGAAAGAACTTTTTGAAAAAGTTTATTTTGAGAAAAGTCAGCAGACACATATAAAAGCATGAAAAAATTACCCAGCATGCAAAGACTATTTGTTCACTTAGAAGAATAGAAGATGAAAGCTCAATCCAGCATGGTTTATACCCTGGAACAAATGTGTATCACCAACGCTAAAGTCTTGCACACGCAAAGAGTAAACAACATGCCCAATTTTCTATATTAAGAGCATAAAATCTAGATCAGCTGCACAGAAATGCCTTAACATTTAATTCTAAAATACATCTGAAAATGTCTTCTGCTAAAGTCCTCTGCTGTACATATTTGCAAACATGTGTAGAGGCAAACAATGTAGACCCAGATCAGATGCTCCAACAGGGGGGGGGGGGGGGGGGGGTACGAGAAGAAAAAAAATAAAAAAGCCTTGAAAGTGTTTTCAGAGCTTTTTTTTATATTTTCAATTTCTTTTTTTTTTTTTTTAATATCTCCAGAAACAGTAAAACTAGTAAGAGTTAAACCAACAGTCTGTATTAAATCTTGAAATAATTTATCATTTTCCTAAAAATCTGGACAGGACAATCACTTTTAACAGTGTCACTCTCAAAATTACACAGACAGAACCTCAAAAATACATTATTTTTTTCAACGAAACAAATAATATTTAGAGTCGGCGGATAAAATTAAAAAAAATTTTTTAGAAATTAAATTTTATTTTTTTCCTACTTTCTGGAAAATTATCCTAGGAGGGTTCGTAAATCAACTAATAAAAAAAATCTGGCCCTATGCCTGTCAGGTGCCGTGTATGTGTTGCTGCACAGTCACTTCCAATATTGACATGGTAAGGTGTGGTACTTGATTGTATCAATTCCTGATCTTTGCGCCCTGACTTACATGGACTCCAAGAATTACAAGGTTTCCCCTATTTTTGGTTCTGGGTATATATGTCCTTTCAATAAGACAGTTCTTTTTAGCACCCTGAATATGTTCAGACTGATGGATTAGAAAATGATCATGAATTTATGCTCAAAACTATTGCTTATTTGGACCTATGATCCACATCTGGTGAGTATATCACTGTTCAAAGCCAGACTGATCACAGGTGGGGAGTATATTACTGTTCAAGGCCAGTATGATCACAGATGGGGAGTATATTACTGTTCGAGGCCAGAATGATCACAGCCAGGGAGTAAATTACTGTTCAAGGCCAGATTGATCACAGCTGGGGAGTTTATCAATGGACAGGGCCAGACTAAAGACACACTATCCCCTATCACTTAGTTGGGTTTCAGCTGTCATTTGGCTTAGACTGTCCAATGTTGTACATTTACAATTACACCCAGTCACAGGACATTCAATATGATCTTTAAACCAGTCTGTTATATGAGAACAATGGCCGCCATGACGACAGGTCTGACACCAGGTGAACCAGCTATCAAAGGATGATAACTTCCCATCAAATTCTGAAAAAAAGAGAAAATTTAGGTATTACATCGGTGAGTTTTCGCTATAATGCCTGACTTCAGGATTTTAGGGCAGCCTTTCGACAGAATGCTTGCTCCAAATTTCTGACCAAACATGCTTAAATTGCTTGATTGTTCTACACAGGTTTAGATAAACAAAAATTTTCAGCATAAACTTGTAAATATTTTCTTACCCATCAATTTTAACATTTGTTTTGGGTGCTCAAAAGAACCTTCTCATTGAGACGGTTCTTTTGAGTACCCACAACATATGTTTTGGTTGAGAAATAAGAAAATTAAATTTTCATTACGCACACCTAACTAAAGTCCCTGTTCTAGGATTTTAACTTACTCTTCAGCTGCTAATCATGACTATCATTTGCTAGTTCATTTAAAATGTCTCTGTAGCAAACAGTGTGGGCCTCTGGGAGCAGCCTGATCTGGGTCCACACTGTTAGTAATTTAATAATTTTCATGCAGAAGACAACATTTTCAGATGCATTTTTACGTAGCAGGGGACGGGTTAACCTCTTTATCTTGTAAATAACTGATTTTCCTAAAAGGCACTCATAGCATATATTTTTTTTTTTAAATTATATCCCCTCTTTTGAAAATGCTATTGATCCAGTTAATTTGTCTGGACCCATGTATTGATAGCTTAGGTCAATGAAGTCAATAAGAGGGTCTCAAAAGGCACTGTCCAGGCAGGCCCTAGGTTATAAAACTTTTTTCATGCTCAACTGAACATATGGGAGCGCAGTGGCTCAGTGATAGAGTGCTTGCCGAGGGGCCGCGGGTTCGAGCCTCACCAGCGTCACTGCGTTGTGGTCCTTGAGCAAGACACATTTACCCTAGCTTAGTACTGGTTCAACCCAGCAAGAGCTGTCCCTGTTTAACTGAAAGATTGTTGATGGGAGGTAAAGAAACAAACAAAATCAACTGAACATGAAATTTATCATGCTAATAATGTTAAAATGCCAACAAATGTTGGCATTTAAACATTTATATGCATGATAAATACTACATCTCAGAGTTGGAAAGCAAGAAATGTCTTATTTTTTCCACATTTTAGTTGTTATGAAGAGTTGAAATTTCATGCTCAGTTGAGTTGATCATGAAAAAGTTTTATAACCTCGGGGGCTGATCTCACTAGTACATGTACATCAATAAAGTATAAAAATCAGGAGAGTAAGGAGAAAACAGAACCAACAATAATCAACGGTTAGTGGAACATAATTTATTTGAAGTCGACGCGTTTCGGTCTACAAAGACCTTCGTCAGTATAGTTATATTTTTATCATACATCTGTTATGATAGATTCTTATAGTATGTTCCTAGCAGAAAATCAGTACCAAAGTATCTACATATTTTTGTCAGTAGCTGACAACTGACCTAATTGAATGAGCATAAGGGAAAGAAAAATCTTTGAAAAAATTGGGCCATACCAGGACTCCAGGTTATAAAACTTTTTTCAGGCTCAACTCAACTGAGCATGACATTTCAAATGCTCATAAAAGGTAAAATGATGAAAAATAACAATCTTTCTTGCTTTCACTATTTACGAGGGTCAGTCAAAATGAAAAAAGTCAATAAGCCATGCTTATTAGATACCCCCCGCACAGTAAGAGTCAGTGAAAAAACTGGGCAAGTTATAGTTAAAACCAGCAGACCTTAGTTTTGAAAAGAAGATTTCAGTAGAATCTGTGCAAACAAAAATTATAAACTCCTTCATGCATATGTTCAATATGTCTACATTGTATTAGCAAAGTATAAAATTGCTCCATCAAAAGCTGTGGTAGGAGTTGATTGGCCCATAAAGGCACTATCCATGCATATACAAAAGCCATATAAGGGAATAATTGTCTAAGTTCTCACTGCTGTCATTTTGTCAAAAATTATTTTATTTCAACCAGACTCCTTCATGCATATGTTCAATGTGTCTATATTGTACAGGCAAAGTATCAAATTTCTCCATTAAAAGCTGTGGTAAGGTTTGATAGGCCCATGCATATATCTATGCATATATAAAAGCCTTATATGGGAAAAATTGTCTAAGTTCTCACAGCTGTCATTTTGTCAAAAATTATTTTTTCTTAACCAAACTGCTTCATGCATATGTTCAATGTGTCTACATTGTAAAGGCAAAGTATCAAATTGCTCCATCAAAAGCTGTGGTAGGAGTTGATCGGCCCATGAAGGCACCATCTATGCACATACAAACACCTTATTAGGGAAAAACTGTCTATGCTCTCACTGCTGTCATTTTGTCAAAAATTATTTTTTCTGAACCAAACTCCTTCATGCATATGTTCAATATGTCTACATTGTATAGGCAAAGTATCAAATTGTTCCATCAAAAGCTGTGGTAGGAGTTGATCGGCCTATGAAGGCACCATCTATCACAAAAGCCTTATTAGGGAAAAATTGTCTAAGTTCTCACAGCTGTCATTTTGTCAAAAATTATTTTTTCCGAACCAAACTGCTTCATGCATATGTTCAATGTGTCTACATTGTATAGGCAAAGTATCAAATTGCTCCATCAAAAGCTGTGGTAGGAGTTGATCGGCCCATGAAGGCACCATCTATGCACATACAAACACCTTATAAGGGAAAATTGTCTAAGTTCTCACTGCTGTCATTTTGTCAAAAATTATTTTTTCTGAACCAAACTCCTTCACACATATGTTCAATGTGTCTACATTGTATAGGCAAAGTATCAAATTGCTCCATCAAAAGCTGTGGTAGGAGTTGATCGGCCCATGAAGGCTCCATCTATGCGTATACAAAAGCCCTATTCCGGAAAAATTGTCTAAGTTCTCACAGCTGTCATTTTGTCAAAAATTATTTTTTCTTAACCAAACTCCTTCATGCAAATGTTCAATGTGTCTACATTGTATAGGAAAAGTATCAAATTGTTCCATCAAAAGCTGTGATAGGAGTTGATCGGCCCGTGTATGGCCTATAATAGCATTAGCATAAAACCCATTATTAAAAGCCATTTAGAACTACAAAGGGAAATAAATCTAATAGAACTGGCCCCTAGCCCTTACTTTTTTGTCTTAAGTATTTGTCTTGCATATATGAACATGTTTGCAAGGTTTGATGAAAATCCAGCAATGACTCTTCAAGATATTAAGGAAACAAAACGTTACGGACGGACGCATGAACGGACTACGTGAAAACAGTATACCCACCACAAACAAAGTTTGCGGGGGGTATAACAAACAAAACTTGCGGGGGGGGGGGGGGGGGGGGGGGGGGGGGGGGGGGGGGGGTGTAAATACCTGAGCCCTACTTCATAAATTTTGAATCAAGTAAAATGGACATATATTTAGAAGATATGAGGTAAGGCTCAATTATTTTTGACTGACCCTTGTATCCTACTAATAAATGTTAAAATCCCAACAATTGTTGGCATTTTAACATTTATGAGAATAAATTCCATACTCAGTTGAGTTGAGCACAAAAAAGGACTCAATCTAACAACACAACTTGCAGTCCATAGCAGTCAGATTACCAATCTTTACCCACCAATAGTAACTTTTGTCATCTTCTGGTAACATCTGCGAACAATTTAGACCCAGATTGGGCCTGATCTGGATCGAAACTGTTTGCTACTCAGATGGTATACATGAAATAATTTTTTGAAACTTACAGTTTGAAAAAAAAATAAGTGGACAACTAAAAAGTGTGCAAAATTACTCTGAGAGCATGCACAAAGAGTTAAACAGCCCATTTTGAGCCTGTGCTAAGTTAAGCATTAAAATTTTATTTTTCAACCTTCATGATGTGATGAAGACAGTCAGCGAAGCTAAAATTTCATGAAACACAGCGACCACCACTGTCTTATTCTTATATTTACAAATTATTTTTTCAGTGTTTAATATTTATAAAGATTCAACGTGAATTAAGCAAAATACATGGAGCAGAAATATATTTATCGACATGTTCGGCCGTGACGTTCAACAGCCTTCCCCATGACCTAACCGCAATCCAACATTAAGTAGACCAATCGTTTTTTGATTTGATTCTTTACGTCCCATCAACAATCTTTCAGTTATATAGAGACGGGTCTTCCTGGGTTGAACCAGTACTAAGCTAGGATTAAAGTTCTTGCTCAAGGACACAACACAGTGACGCCAACGAGACTCGAACCCGCGGCCCTTCGGTCTCGAGTCAAGCACTCTACCACTGAGCCACTGCGCTCCCGTAGACCAATCATGATTTGTGTTTATTAATGACATTGCAAGACAACCCATTACATGTGGGCAAATATCCTCATCAGCAAATAACATGGGTGAAAGTTCAAGAATTTCCAAAATCCTGAACTTTTGAAACTCAAATCTTAAAACTAGCAGTATGCCACTAAATATTCACAATTTCAAGTTTAAATGGCCAATTGTCTTCAGACAGACTGTTTGTTTGTTTGTTTGATTTGATTCTTTACGTCCACTCAACAATCTTTCAGTTATGCGGGACGGGTCTTCCTGGGTTGAACCAGTACTAAGCTAGGATAAATGTGTCTTGCTCAAGGACCACAACGCAGTGACGCCGGTGAGGCTCGAACCCGCGGCCCTTCGGTCTCGAGTCAAGCACTCTACCACTGAGCCACTGCGCTCCCTCAGACAGACTGTATATAAATAAGAAAACCTATTATAATTCTTCCAATTCAGCATTTTGAGTCTGACTTTCTATGGAAAGTCAGCCTCAAAATCCTGAATTCAGGAATAATCCTGAAAACTTTCACCCATGAAATAAAGACAATTGCTCAATAATGGTTCATCAAAGGGAAGACAGGGGCAAGTGTAAATATTCTGTAATAATGTGCCCATACCAGCTTTTTCCTTCTGTTGATAGAGAGCTGAGCCCGAGGGTGTTCCGAGGTTAGTGAGACACAGATCACATCGTGGTAGAGGTTTTCTGCAGCCAGGACAGCAAGCAATCTAAAAATATACACACAGACTAGAGCATAAAACTAGAACATAACTTCCTAAAATATATTGACGCCAGCTCATCCCATTCCCTCATATCCATGTCCAGGGTTCATACAGGCAAGTTTGAGTAAAATTCAAGGACTTTTAAAATCTATCCTACAGTTTTCAAGGACTAACGGTTTATGAAAATCCTGATTTAAGTGTTAAAATTCTACTTCAGAAATGCTAGACTGAGATAATGGAGAAATTAGTACTAGAAAATTAGTATAAAATTGTTGTGCCTTTATTTGGTGCAGCATTTGCTGCACCAAATAAAGGCACATCAGTTTTATTCTAATTTAGATCTCTAGCAAAAGTGTTAATTCCTACAGAAAATAGAAGAATTCAAAGACTTTTCAAGGTCTTTGCATGATTTTCCAGTACTTTTCAAGGCATATTTAATTTTCAAGGACTTTTCAAGAAAGCACTCTGAATTCAAGTACTTTTCAAGCCTGTGCGAACCCTGACATGTAGGCTGTTACCATTGTCACCCTCAAATTGGCCTAAACTCTAGTCTTTGTAGCTGAGCAGGATGGTAACAGTGAAGTTGCAAAGTCTGAAGACAGATTTTCTCTTGACATAGCTCATCAGAAACAATGCATTTAATATATCTATAGGATCTTACATGATACATCAATAATTCATTAATAATACAAGAGCATGAATGTTAGATTCTATTTATCACATGACATTAAGATTACTGTGAAATCTCATTTCTGGCGTAAAAAAAATGCCATTATGTATGCAATGTTGTTATGGACGTCTTTTTATAATGTTACCAAAATCTGTAAACCACTAGTGGTTTATTGATTTTAATACATGGCGTTATTTCCCTCCCAGACCACTAGTGGTTTAATGATTTTAATACATGGCGTTATTTCCCTCCCAGATGTGATGTCATATGATAAAAAGATTTACATTAATATTATACAGTGGATCCTATTACATGTAATTGAAACTAGACTTTCAGACTGTTATCACTAGTCGAGTTAAAGGAGCTCGTGAGTAAATGATATACCAACAAAAAATATTATTTTCCTCATTTCTTTTTACAAATTAATTTGGTGAAAAAAGATTGCCATTTTTTACGTCTATCAATAAATGCTAACTGGTGGAGCACAAGTTACTATTTATAGCACACTCAAGTTTCATATTGTGTAACACATGAGTTAAAGTATGCCTGGTAAATCTATGCATAATTTTCAAACTTTTTTGTCATTTGCTGTTGTTATTTCATTCGTTGTTTGTTTCATGAACACCGTAAGAGTGTGGAACCGTTTGGATCCAAACTGCTGGCAAAGGTTATCAGCAGATGACTTTTTATCATCTGCTGTTTTTTTTTTTCAAAATTAACTTTTCAAAACAGGAATACTGTGTAATAGAGTGTGAAACCGTTTGGATCCAGATCTCTTTGCCTATTAGTGCCATCTGCTGATAACATTTGCAAACAGTTTGGACCCAGATCAGACCCAACAAAATGTTGGGCCTTATCTGGATCTAAACTGTTTCACACTTGATGATATTCCTGAAAGAATTTTTCGAAAAAAATGATTTTGAAAAAAAACAGCAGACGACAAAAAAGCATGCTAAATTACCCAGCATGCAAAGAGTAAACTTACCTTTGGCTTGTGAGTGGATGGAAGCATGGAGTTCATATTTGGTCTTGACCTTGAGGCAAAAGTCATATTGCACGCTATTGATTTACCACAGAAGTTACAACTGACGAAGGCTTGACTAGGAACACGTTTACTGTCTACTGAATGATGGATGATGTCAAACTTCGCTCTGAAATGACAACAGAAAAGAAATTTGGCACAAAATTTTCCTATAAAGCGCCACCTATAATTTGCAGCAGACAACAATTTCAAATTTTGGTGCTTTTTCAAAAATAAAAAATAAGGCATGATATTTCGTGAAAATTGTCTCCTTTCCGATTCTCATGAAATATCATACCTTATTTTTTTTGAAAATAGGAAAGATGATGCAAAATTTGCCGCCTGCTGCAGTCATGATTGGTGCTTTAAGGGTTAAACAAGGTCCTTTGAAAATAATGAGACATTTGTTTATAGGACCTATTTTATTGACCCTTACCATGCTAAACCGGGACATATCCTAATTTGATTTGGTTGGTTTGTTGCTTTACATCCCAGTAAACAGCTATGGTCATGTCAGGACGGTCAGTTCACCTAACCACACTTTCTTCGTGAGATAGCTTGAACAAGCGCTGAACCAGTTCTTCATGCACATACTTTTGCTTGTAACTCACAACAACCCTTCTTGAATCAGCAGAAGGAGGAGAATGACCGTAGAAAACATTTCATGATCAATCTCCACGAAAGTATGGGACCGGACTGGGATCTAACTCTCGACCCCTGGATCTACAGTCAGACATGCATCTGTAGCCAGACACGTTAACGACTGCGCAATGTGGCCAGGCTTATATCCTGTTTTGATAACAGTGTAGAATGTGATCAGCTAGCTTCTACTGAAAAGAATCATCTCATTGAGACAGTTCTTTTTAGCACACACAGCATATCTCTTGACAGGAAATAAGCAACAACAAAAAACAGAAATATGCCCACTGATCAATGTATTCCAAATTAACCTTATTTAACTCTTTACCTACTGGTTTTGTCTGCTGATAACCTTTGCAAACAATTTGGACCCAGATCAGGCCTGATAAAATGTCGGACCTGATCTGGATCCAAACTGTTTGACACTTTGATGGTATTCCTGATGAATTTTTCGCAAAAGTTGATTTTGAAAAAATCCGCAGACGACAAAAATGCATGAAAAATCACCCAGTAAGCAAAGGGTTAAGCAGGGAAAATAGAAAGATTGACATTAATACTGCATATTATCGCAAGAAATTGTGTCTGGAAGTAATCTAACACCATGTATTAAAATCTATAAACCACTTGTGCTTTACAAATTTAGTTTTGCTTGGTTTATGGTTTTATGTCCCCTTCAACAGCTATGATCATGTTGAGACAGTATTACAAATTTAGTAATTCCATAACATAGTGTACATAATGACAAAAAATTAACTTTTTCACGTTTAATGCCATGTGAAAAATAGAATTTAATGTTCATGCTCCTGTCAAATTGAATTTTGTAAACTCGTTGAAAAAAAGTAATAATATAGTTTACAAGCCTCACACTTCAAGGATTGATGGTATAATAATGTTGCTTACAGTAAATTTTCTAAAATTTTAAACACTTTTCTTGTTTAGTTCTCAAATTAAATGTTTGTTATCAAGGCTGAAATTTGCAAAATGCATGTCAGATTAGCAAACAGAGAAGACCCTGATCAGACTGCCTCCTCAAAAGTAGCCTGATCTGGTCTGTGCTGTTTGACTAGACATTTTGGCAGGCAACTAGTGTCCGAAATTTTAGAAAATTAACTGTATTTTTAGTCCCCCCCAACATCACAATATGTGAAACAAATATTTTTGTCTCACTTCACAATCAAGAATGTTTTACAGTAACTACGGACATACCGTACACCAAACGAGTAATTACCATTCGCCACTAGTCACAATGGAGGTGACCTAGAGTGACGCACGGTGTCCCCACGGTGCCGACACTTTGACATCCACCGACAGAACAAGACTGGGCGAGACAGGTGACTGTTTCACGGTGGATCCTATATTAGCCACGGTGTCGCAGCGTGTATTTTATTGCTCTGTTATATAAACATTACACTCGCGCTTAACAGGTGAGGACACGTTTAAACTGTCGAAAATGATCAGTAGCATAGCGCAGGCTTTTCATGGTAATGTCCTAGTTATAATAGAAAAGCGTTGAAAATCAGCGCTATTTGTCCAGATTTTCTCCCCATGAAGTATGCCGACACCTGCACGTGAAACAGAAGCGTACGTGACAAAATTCACATCGCATTTCGCCAGCTTTTTACCTTTGACATGCGATCATTTTGAGCACCCATTATGAAATGAGGTTCTACAATAAACATTACTTTTATTTCGAAGTTATAAGTTGTCTTTTTCTTCTCAACATAACACAACCATATTTTGAGGAAACTCGTTGGCGACGCATTGCAGAGGCGATTCTAACCCCTCTGTTTAGCAAACAATGTTCACACAGATGAAACCCTATTTGATGCAAGACTCCTCGGCTTTGAAATTAAGTTGAGATTTAAAGCATTTCTGTCATGCCTGACTATCAAATTAGACTAGATACCTAATATCTTTTTTAATATTTCTTTTCCCTTTACTTCGCTTGTGCGAGAAGTGAAAGGTCTAGTGAGGAAAATAACTTTAGGATCATGCCCAAACCACATGCACGTTTAAGACCATATACAAAACATCTGTGAAGTTTCCTAAAGACCGGAATAAAATTGAAGAGGAGTTACGCTCACAAATAAATACACATTGTATCCGAGATTGGCAGAAGTTAAAAGTTCACAAGTTGAAAAAAGTGAAAAAATAATTTGACGATAATGGACCAAACCAAATGCACATCCTCAGTCCATGGACAAAACATCTGTGAAGTTTCAAAAAGATCATACTAAACCTGTAAGGGGGGGGGGGGGGGGGGGGGGCGCTCATTAAGTTAAAGCACCCCCTCATTTCACCAACAGACAAACTCATTTGATAAACGTCGGGAGACAATTACAAAGTCTCCCTATCGTGAAATGATTTCATAGACGTAGTCGCACAATCGAAGTTGGTTTTCATTGCATGTTCGAGCAGGAAAAGCTCCAGCGAGTCTGTCCATTTGAGCAGTTACGCCAGTGCTTTTGCTATTCCCATTCAAAACATAAGTGCATTTAGAAGAAGTTGACACGCAACCAACGTTGGTCTTTATTGCACTTAGTGCGAGCAAACCAAAGCCCAAACGAGTCTGCCCAGTCTCGCTATATAGAGCAAAACGCATTCAAAACATTTAGAAAAGGCAGACACGAAATCAACGTAACGGTAGTTGTTAATGCTTTTGCAAAAGCTCAGACCTGTGCGCATTTGCGCACACTTGGCAGAGCCTTAGCTACTCAGTAATTTATATGATTATAATTTGTTACTCTGATAGTGTTCCTTGAGTTAATTTACAGATTCGACAGGCCACAAAAAACGTGCAAAATTATCCTGTAGCTACCACAAATTACATGAAGCAGCATGGGCGGATCCAGAGGAGGGGGGGGGGGGGGCAGGGGGTCCGGACCCCCTCTGAAAAATCAAAAATATAGGGTTTCTTAGCAATGCTGGTTCGGATCCCCTGAAAAATCACAAATCTATCAAGCCAGCATTTAATTTTGTGC
Source organism: Loripinus fragilis (assembly GCA_964019695.1). Classification (NCBI taxonomy): domain Eukaryota; kingdom Metazoa; phylum Mollusca; class Bivalvia; order Lucinida; family Lucinidae; genus Loripinus; species Loripinus fragilis. The sequence goes on from OZ026527.1 coordinate 38,135,738, forward strand.
ACTCATCGGCCCGCCAGTGAAACGGCATTAAATGGCGTTTGGCTGGCGGGCCGATGATGGCCCGCTTATAGTGGTTTTTTGATCCTCTCATCAACTAAAAAACCTTTGTCAAAGTTGGACCCCCTCGGACAAAATATTCTGGATCTGTGCATGAGCAGTACATGTCACGATATTTAAACCATACTTTTCTTTTCTTACGTATATCTACACTTACATAACCATAGTTTGAGAACTCATTATAATCGCACATCCAATGCGATTCTAGTAACGAATACCACCAACAGAAAAACAACAACACTGGAGATCCACTGACATGTGATGTACCTCTCATGTACATAATGTATATGTTGACATCTGCACGTGAAACAGGAAGCTGCCAGTTTTCGAGCTTTGGCACGACGCAGATAATATTAGCGGATGTTTTGAGTGAGATTCCAGTTCAAATATGTGTTTTGGGTGCTCAAAAAAAACCCCGTCTCATCGGAACGGTGAGACGGTTCTTTTGAGTACCCAAGACAAGTGTTTGTTGTTAAGAAACCAAGTTATATGTCATTTACGCATTCTTATCTGGAGGTCTGGTTACTTTTTTTCGTGTACTTTCTCCAAGAAAATATTGCAATGAAGACAGTGGACCGTCGAAGCTCATTGTTTAAAATTCTGAAATCTTTTTTGTAAGCCAATTCAGATGCGTAGACGCATCTGCATAAACATGCTATGTTGTCGTTTGGTGTACTGGTCAAAGGCTTGCTCTGGAGATTTATGTATATTCGCAGATGGGATTATTTATTCTTACGACGTATATGCACAGCTATCTAGTGGGACTAGAGAAATCAGCAGACGACACTGTCCGTCATTCAATCACTGCATTTTGTCACGTATGTCATTTATACACAAGAGCGATTTCGGCTTTGAAGTCGACAAAGAATGTTTCAACTTTTGACATCAAAGGTCATGCCAAACTTATTTCTGCATGTTGTGAGCACTTATGCCTCTCCAAGGCGATTCTTCCGAGCAGACTCAACAAGTAACTCGGAAGCACATTGGATATGCGGCAATCTAAAACGTTAATACTATCGACGAACGTAGATAAAATAATCGTTAGTGGCAGAGTTTTAGATTGCAATTTGTAGCCAGACTATAGCAGTTGAAAACACTGTTTCTAGCGATTTTTGATCGGCGTTCATGCGCGGATCCAGGGGGGTCCAACTTTGACAACTTTTTTTAAGTTGATGAGGGGAGAAGAGAGGATCCAAATACCACAATAAGCGGGCCACCAACGACCCGCCAGCGAAACACCACATTGCCCAACATTAAATGCTGGCTTTGTACATTTGCAGCTTTGTGATTGTTCAGGGGATCCGGACCAGTATTGCTTTAAAAAAACCTATATTTTTGTGATTTTTCAACAGGGGGGCGGGTCCAGATCCCCTGTCTCCGATGGAGTTCGTCAATTGTTAAGAACGTTTTCGATTGCCGCCTATCCGGTGTTGGGGGTACATACAATTTGGTCGTTGTATATATGATCGTCAAATTGGTGGACAATTTAAAATGCCATTGAGTCGAAATTACGGATTTAATTCGTAAATCATTTTCAGGTAAGAAGATAACTTTGTTCACCAACATCAACAAATGACGTTCAGCCGATGATCCTGGAATTATCGGCGGAGGGGGGGGGGGGGGGTCAAGGCCCAATTGACAAAAAAGTTCTGACATTTTTATATGTATTTTAGTCCAACTTAGTTTACGGTGTACTTCAAGAGAACTATGTTTCCAAGGCTACAGGGGACGGGGTCATGCATTCATAAGCAACTCGTGAGCCTTCGCAGACCTGACGTTATAAACCAACCCACCATTTGAACAGAAGATAAAACAAACTGAATACGCATCTCACCAATTAAAAGCACTTATACTACCCCGCCTTTCCCCAACCCTCTTACCCTCAACGCATAATATAACACAATTGCAACAGATAAGGCTCAGATGAGCCAGCACAGTCGCGCAATTGTAGGGATATAAAATTTTGGAGCACAACTCCAAAAAGGGGGATGTTTTAAAAATGTTAAGATTCTCGCTTGTCACTGTAGCTGAAATGACTCGTTTTGGAAACTTTGAAGATAAATTTTCTCGCATTTTTTCGTTTCTGGGCCAAAGCATGTATTTTGGGTACTCAAAAGAACCATCTCAATGAGAGGGTTCTTTTGAGCTCCCAAAACACATGAACTAATGGATGCTGTATAAGGAAAGAATGCATATAATAACAATCTATGTAACCTTTCTTCAATTAAAAAAAATACAGCTTTTACTGATTCTAAAGAAGAGTTTGTTAACAGAATTAGAGAAAACGAAAAAAGAAAATAAAGATTCTCAGAAAGGCAATGATCTTTTGGGGTAGGGCCTGTTTTGGGTGGGTAGGTAGGAGCACGGCAAACCAACATTTTTTTCAGGTCAACCTACTTTGATTGCTCTTGCGCATCAATAAAAAAACACCAACGTCTACTAAATGTACTTATAGCGACTGCGCATTCGTTGCAAATCGCAGTCTATCTTCTAAATGTATAGTTATGTTTTGAATGTGAGGAGCTAAGGCTCTAACGAGACGTCGCATTTGCGCAGACTCGCCTGAGCTTTTGTTGCTTGCACATGCAATAAGAAACTCACCAACGATTGCATGATTACGTCCACTAAACGATTATGTTTCATGCTGAGTAGCACAGGCTAGGCTAGGCATATGCACTCAATCAGTTCGCCTTATTTTTTTATATTGACGAACGTGTTTTTAAACGTATACCCAATTATGTAATCACCAGTATGAGGGGATATCCGGACCCCTTGAAAAATCGCAAAAATATAGGATTCAGTCTATCAGCAAAACTGGATCCCCTGAAACATCACAAATCTACAAAGTCAGCATTCGATGATGGTCCTTTTCAATGGTCAATGGCATAGCCAGAACGCAAGAACGTTCAAAAAGTTACGCACTTTAAATGGAGACTAATGTATCAAGCAATGATTTTCTACAATTAAAGAGCAGTTCCTTGGGGTATGGAAAATCACTTTTACCACATTAGGTGAACTCCCTTGAGTTTTACTATTTTTATTACGCACGTGCGTAAATTGTGTAATGGGTGCTACGCCAATGATGGTATTTGGATCCTCTCCTGTCATCAACTAAAAAACGTTCTTTCTGGATCCGCGAATGACCAGTGCGCATATATGTGTGTTTCGTCACGTAGACAATCATATTTTATATACGCTCGCGCAGCAGACAATTTGTGAGCTCGTGTCTCGTGTCTACAAGGGAGGGGTTCATTGTCACCTTCTGACTCGGGGAGGGGGGCTATCAGATGGTATGAAAAAAATACAAATGGTGCTTTAGAAGATAGACTTTTATAAATGGACTATTAGTAAATCGTTTGAAGGTAAGATAAATATTTTTGTACATAGCCCACATCCACACAGTCTGAGCGCCTTTGGAAATGATCATATCTAGACTTGCTATTGGCGAGCATTAGTAACTCTGCAGGCTGGTTTTATCATAACTGCTTTTTTAAGTTTGATATTTCTTTTAAAGTTTACTCAATTCAACACCAATTTCTTTGTAATCCATTCTTCATTTAGTACCTTGCTACCATGCGCAGAAATGGCGTCCTCTTTTGTATTAAATTCAATATACTTGATGAAGTTTAATTCATTGAACATCAATTTCTTTGTTTATCCGAATCCAATATTATGGCGATCGCTAGCCTCCGCTTTTTTTATTTGACATTTCTTAATGAATTTTATTAATTCAACATCAATTTCCTCGTCATCCATTCTTCATTAGTCGAATCCATTATAATGGCGATCGCTAGCCTATGAATGCTTTGAACATATGCGGTAAGCTGTATCTTGCTACCATGCGCAGAAATGGCGAAGGTAAACAGTAAGTCATAAATTTCTTGCTCTGACACTTACAGACACGGTATTTCTCGCTCTGACACGTACAGACACGGTGTCGCAATAAAACATCCCATCTCCCGAAAATCAATAATTACGCCACGTTCTTCGTCACGCTGACTGTTTCGTTGAAGTACCTGGAATTCACGGTGGACGCCTCCATGAAACCACCGTGACTGGGCGAGACACTGGGTGGCGACACCGAAACCAACGCGAAATATAGTAAATACTTGTTTGATGTACTGTATATGTTAATACCTTTGATGCCAAAGTCTCCATTGATCAAGCAAACTTCTATAACTGAAAGCAAAAACAATAATGTTTAATCATCTTTTAGCCTACTGGGTAATTTTGCATGCTTTTTTACCGCTTGCTGATTTTTTTCAAAATCAACTGTTTTGAATAATTCTTTCAGAAATTATTCTGAATACCATCAGAGTGTCAAACAGTTTGCATCCTGCTCAGGCCCCACATTCTGTCCGGCCTAATCTGGGTCCAAGCTGTATGCAAAGGGTATTAGCAAACGACACTAGGTTGCAAAGAGTTAACCATTTCGACCAGTACATGAGATTTTGGTACTTACATGTATCACATATGCTCAAAAACCTCCAATAAACACCCATGCTGACAAATCCATAAGGAGGGAGCACAGTGGCTCAGTGGTAGAGTGCTTGACTCGAGACTGAGGGGCTTTGGGTTCGAGCCTCACTGGCGTCACTGTGTAGTGTCCTTGAGTAAGACACATTAATCCTAGCTTAGTACTGATTCAACCCACAAAGACCCGTCCCTACATAACTGAAAGAATGTTGACGGGACGTAAAGAATCAAATCAGACAAAAAAATCCATAAGGACAGCATTTTGGACCGAGTCATCATCTACATCCATACTTTGTGTATACCAGCAGCAAAGGCTCTGGTGCACACTGGTAAATGTATACGTCGATTTGGTGGTACTTACGCATATTGCCGGTACCTTAAAGACTGGAAGTGGTGGATATTGGCCTTAATATTATGTAGAAAAACATGCCATATGCCTAAAGGACTATATAATTAGATCATTTTGAAGTATTTGGCATGCAGATGGCGATTTATGTAAGCATTTAGGAATAGATTCGAGTACCGATCTGGATGATTGGTACTAGAATCTATTCCTATACTGAATACTCAAAAATGATCTAATTCTGTTGTCCTTTAGACATATGGCATGTTTTTCTACATAGAATTAACACCAATATCTACCACTTCCTGTCTATGGAGTACCGGCAATACGCGTGAATACCACCAAATCGACGTATACATTTACCAGTGTGTGGTGAGCCTGATCATTTGTGCCTTTTTTACTTGACAATGTGATAATAAAGAATCAAAATCTATGAGCTGGCCCATTTTTTGGCTGATAGATTCTTCCATCAAGTTTGATCTAATGAGCAGGTATCAAGTGGGCCTCGTCGCGAGAAAACCTGTTTTCGGGGTTTCCGTCAAAGCGAGTTTCAAACCGGTCTCCTCAGCTACAAAGACTAGCTAGAAAACTGAAATTTCACCTGTAGCAAGGTTAAATATGGTACTTTCCAAAAAGCGAATAACAAAGGCGCTGATCAGACTGCGCGGATGCGCAGGCTGGTCTGCGCCTGTGTTGTTCGCAAACCCCCGAAGACAGGTTTTCTGGCGGCGAGGCCCAAGTATAAGGTACAGGTTGGCATGTGCCTACAACGATGCTTCAAATCAGTCTGCACATCTGCACAGTCTGATCAGGGCCTTTGTATTCCGTCTGAAGAAATGTCGAACCCTTGACTACCCATAAAGCACCTATCCAAGATTCTGATCAAACTGTGTGGATCTGCAGGCTGATCTGAGTCTTCAATGGGCGCACATGCCAACTTGTACCTTTGGCTAGACACCGGCTCATATTTACAATTTTTAGCAATCACAGGTTAATTTTTTAGCACCACAGCTCAGTTGATTATGTACCAGACTTGTGAGCAAAAGATAGCGGATTCAAAACCCAACCACGGAGTGGTGTTGTGCCCCTGAGCAAGACACTTTATCTTCAAAGCTTAGTACTGGTTCAACCCAGGAAAATAGCCCAACATGACTGAAAAATTCAGGACTAGGACGGCAAGCATCAACTCAAAACAAGTTACTACAGTAAAACCTGTGTAAAACGGCCACTCTCAAAAAGACTGAAAATTGGTTTTCAATACCAATTATCGCATAATGCAGGTCAAAAGTATTGCAGAATGCTCCAAGGGGAGCATTCTGCAATACTTTCGACCTTCATTAAGCTACCATTTGTCATTAAGATCTTTGTTTTGTCTATTCTCGAGTGACCGTTTACACAGGTTTTACTGTATTTTTAAATTAAATAGTTATGAATGCTGTGTGTTATAGTTGCAAACATTGTGAGCCTTGATGATTCTGCAGCACATGTATTTTATTTTTTCCTGTTTTCTGATGTTGTAAATTGCTATCATCATGCAGGGAAGGTCAAATAGTTAGTGGGCAGACCTATAACAAAGAAGTAAGTAAAGTAGATAGTGTATATTTCTTCTCCAGTAACTGTCAACTGCCCTCCTATAATCAGGGATAGGGAGAGAATTAATCTGGATGAGAGAATGTTGCTGGACGGGGGTATAGAACCTTCATACTTCTAATTTTCAGTCCAACATCATCAGAAGCAGAATTGTCAGTAGTATGTTTTTGATCAGCCCTTTTGTTTGTTTGTTTGATTTGATTCTTTACGTCCCATCAACAATCTTTCAGTTATATAGGGACGGGTCTTCCTGAGTTGAACTAGTACTAAGCTAGGATAAATGTGTCTTGCTCAAGGTGAGGCTTGAACCTGTGGCCCTTCGGTCTCGAGACAAACACTCTACCACTGTGCTCCTCTTTAAGAACAGCTTTGTGATTATGATCAGTAACAGTCCTTTAGTTAATTTTGCATACCAAAAAACTTCTTTTCTTATTTATCAACCAAAACATATGTTGTGGGTACTCAAAAGAACCGTCTCAATGAGACGGTTCTTCTGAGCACCCAAAACATATGTTAAAACTGATGGGTAAGAAAATATTTACAATTACGCTGAAAAATTTTGCTCATCTAAACCTATGAGTTACTTTACCTATCAATCCATGTTTTAACTCTTAAATCCTTGCTTATATCATTAGGGAAGCTATATATGGCAGCAAGTGAGGCTGTCTGGACATCAGCTGTGAGATCAACATGTCTCTGGAGCAAGTCAATACCTTCTGAGCTCAGTCCTATAATAAACACATAGCAGTGGTCAGCTCAAAGCAATGGTTAGCTTACTAGATCTGGCATCACTCAAAGACTGCCAAAAGATACAGCACTCAACCATGCTTTTTCAAGGTACAGTAAAACCTGTCTTATGCAGCCACTCAAAAAGAAGACCAAAAATTGGTTTTCAAGACTGATTATCGCTTAATGCAGGTCAAAAGTATTACAGAATCATTAAGCTACCATTTGTCTTTCAAGGTCTTGTGAACCTTCAAAAACATTTTTGGAACTCTTCATGATTTAAATGACAGTGATGAGAAAACCAAAATGCTGAAAACCCCATCTTAAAATACCTACCGAGTCAAAGGTTATGCAAGTTTTAAAATTATGCAAATTAGCATATAAGCCACGCCCACATTATTGTTTTGAGATGATTTTTTCAAAATGTCATATTTTATGTAGTGTGATTTCTAAGCAATTAAAAACAGCACAATTAAGCTTTTGTATGCAAATGTTGAATTTTATCATAATGAATCATTTTCAGCAAATAAAATATTTAATAATGTTAAAATAAATGAAATATACTAAATTCAATATTTAAAAAAGCTCAAATGGCGTCATATGAGCGTCTCGCATATTTTCATCTTATCAAATTTTGAAACCTTCATAACTTGGTAACTATTTTGAAGTTTTTGATGGGGCTTTCAACATTCTGTTTCTCTCATTACTGGCTTTTCAATCAATATGAGTTAAAAAAAAGTCTTTGTTTTGCCTATTTTTGAGAGGCAGTTTAAGACAGGTTTTACTGTGGAGCACAATTTGGTAATGATCCTGTAAACTTTCACCAATGTAAGTAGTTTTACAACAAAATGAGCAAACAATCTTAAAAGTCAGATGAATATAGTTAAAATTCCAGTGATAATCACTTTCAATCTCGGGCCCAATATACATTGACTGGTAAACTGACATACAGGTAAATGTATACTGTATTGTTATATTCATTGAAAGTTTATCCGTCTTTTTGAACATTGGCAAGAAACTAAGGTACCCTTATTAGCTATTTTCGGCACTATTTAGCCAAAAAAAGTCAGAAATCAACCTCAGAAGATGAGAAAACCTCAAGTTTATTTACTGTACCTTGTAATCTAACTTCGCATACTGGGAGTAACTTCTTATAATCTTGGATATGTTCAGAATCAATTTTATTGGCTGTAGTACTTTGAAATAGACCTAAAATAAAGGCTCGACTACATAACTTTGTATTTCGGTTAGTGACCAGTCCGTTTATACTAGATCCGAGCTTTCAATACAAAAAATTAGATATTAATTATTTGAACACACCTCACCTTTAGATATAGACAATGCTAAAAAGTTGTGTTATATGAAACAACAAAGTCACAGTTTTGAAAGCACGAGGAAAGCGCACTCCTCTGTAAAGCAGAAAAATAATGTTGAAAAAGAGGGAGCCATGTTTAACTCTAAAAATGTGATTTCATAGTGTGAACTCCCTCTTACCTTTCCAATCGCACTAAATTCCCATTTTCTACAGTTTTTGGGTGTGAAGAGTGATGCCCACTTATGCTGCAATACACACCTGATTATAGGTGTGCACAGTGCATGGGAAATGCTTGCCCTATTGACAGCAGACCACAGAGTGAAGTCCAGGTCGGACCTGATAAGCTTGAGGTATAGCTTCCTTCTGCTATGTAGGTGACATGCTTTCTGCTGGTGGAGCTGTGAAATGGCGGTCACTACTCATGTGAAAACTGCCTGGAAGAAGTTCAGGGAGCTACTACCAGTTCTCACATCCCGTCACCTCTCTTACAAGACCCGTGGCCATGTGTACAGCTTTTGCTTGCGGAGCGCCATGCTCCATGCCAGTGAAACTTGGCCACTTACCAAGACGGACCTGCAGCACTTGCAACGCAATGATAGGGCCATGATCAGACAGATCTGCAGTATCAAGCCAGAGGATGTGGCCAGGGTAAGGTCAAGCGAGCTACTGGTAAAGCTTCAGTTTGAGGACCTCGACCTCATTTTGAGAGAGAGAAGGCTTCGCTGGTTTGGGCATGTGGAGCGTTCGAGTGGTGCAATCAGAACAGCATATGATATGCAGATTGACGGCAAGCGGGGGGCAGGGAGGCCCAAGCAAACATGGAAGAAACTGACAGAGAAAGACTGCCGTGAGTGGAAGCTCACCACAGTTGGCCCTCAAGAAAGGAGCACCTGGAGATCAGGTGTGAGATCTGCTATGCGTGCAGCTAGCCAGTTACCTGGAAAGGGACCCACTGATGTGTATAATGCCCCTGCACCTTCACGTTAATAAAAAATCCGATTATGATATTATATTATGACACACTGCGAACATGCTCCGAGGTTGTAAAACTTTTTTCATCCTCAAATGAACTGAGCACAAAATTTCAGCAGCTCACAAAAACTTAAATACCGACAAATAAAGAAGTTTCTTGCTTTTAAGTCTCTCAGATGTTGTATTTATCATGCTTATAAAGGTTAAAATGCCAACAATTGTTAGCATTTTAACATTTATGAGCAGGCTAAATTTCGTGCTCAACTGAGTTGAGCATGAAAAAAATTATAACCTCGGGGTCAGGTGTCTTTTATAATTAGTTTTTATTCAGCTTTTCTCAGTCAGCCTAGAAAACTGGTTATTAATTTGCAACCTGATACCTGAAATTCCAAGTATTGCCTTAGCATTAGAGTGGAAGTAGATAGATTCGTACAGTTTTGCAAGTAATCTAATTATAACTTTCTTACCTTTTTAACTAGCCTTTTCATCTGTCGTAGCCAAGAAAATACACATGTCTCGTTTATTATGCTGACCTAGTTTCGTTTTCAGCTTTTTCAGTTAGCTAGGGAGCTATCATTATTCAACTGACGGAAAATTGGAAAAAATTGAACATGACAATATGCAGATTCATACACCTTTTTATCTGACTTTACACGCAAATCAGAGATAAAATAATATAAAATATGTAAAATTCAACCAATTTTACTCTAAACTGCTGAATTGCATGTTTATTTATTCGCTAGAAACTTGAAAGTAGCTGGCAACTTTTGTTAGTGGAATAGAATAGAACAGAATAACACTTTAGCTTGTTGGGGATGTTGTCATGTATGTGAAACATAAAACAAACAAAAAACACATTTGATTGCATATATGAGGTCCGCATCAAGTAGTCAACCAAATTGTAATAATGAGGGCTCCCTCTAAGTTGTTGTTGTTGTTGTAAAGGGAAATAATCACTCTAGAATATCCGGAATGACAGCTGCGACCAGAGGTCAGCAGATCGATAAAATTGTACACAAATAAGCAAATGGGCAGAAATGTAAGTACCTGAAATACAAAAAGGATTATTTTCTTACCATCTGGTGCTTAAATAAGCTTTGTATTGGTTGTGGATTCTGAATATGTACACAAGCGTTTTACGATTTAGCACAATGTATGTTTCGGTGGCCTGAAAAAGTCGTCTGCAAAGCTCTCGCACAACCAAGCACGCGCGAATCGGCACTGAAAATGATTGACAGACATGCGTGATTGATTGCTGGTGTGATTATTCAGCTTTTAATTTGCATACTAAAGGCAGCAGAGGGCTAGAACTGCCGAGTGTACGAATCTGTCTACTGTACGAATCTATCTACTGTCACTCTAAACACAAACTAACTCACTCACTCACAATAGTGCAGTGGAAATCCAGATGCTCTCTATCACTACTTTTAAGAATGAGCTGAAGACATGTATAAAAGATAAACTGCTTCAAGTGCATATGACAATTCTAATTTTACTGTTACAATCAGGACTTTATTTAAGAGTGCCTATCGAAAATGTGGGTACTCAAAAGAATCGTCTTAATAAGACGGTTCTTTTGAGCACCCAAAACATATGTTAAAACCGATGGGTAAGAAAATATATACAATTGTACGCTCATAAAATTTTGTTTATCTAAACATGTGGTTACAATCAAAGATAATGTACAAAAAATGAAACATATCTTAATGAGACGGTTCTTTTGAGCGCCCAAAACATATGTTAAAACCGATGGGTAAGAAAATATATACAATTGTACGCTCAAAAATTTTGTTTATCTAAACATGTGGTTACAATCAAAGATAATGTACAAAATATGAAACCTGTGTGAAATTTCATAGGCTTATATTTTGTACATTTCCTGCGGTGTACACCTTTAAACCTTAAAATTATCCTGATAGATCATTTTAATATTCATTTACATAGAAATAAGATAACAGAGAAATATGATTAAATTTCCATGATGATTCTTTAGTCCTTCACCTGCTATGAAAGAATGCATATAAAAATGTCGTCTGCCAAGGACATCTGCTGCATCTAGTTGCTAAAATCACAGACAAATTACAGTACACTGGCAAACAGAGTGGACCCTGATCAGACTGCTTCTTGAGGAGCAGTCTGATCTGAGAACATACTGCTTGTTACAAAGACATTTATAAAGGACCTATCGACGTCACACTGCAGAAGATATTAGGCATGATTAGCAGCCAAAGAGTCAAGATTTTTTTTTCAAATAATCATGATTTACCTGTTAGTAAAATTCCATCTAGATTTCCATCTTTTGATAATTCACTTCTCAAATCTTTCAAATAGGTATTCAGCTGAAAATAAAAAACAATTTGGCATCAAAACATTTGGATGGTCCGTTAACAGTGAGCCACTTTAGCTACGCATCACTTATAAACGTAAGATTTCTCCAAAATGAAATATGACATTTTTATTCTGAGACCACCAGCTTAAAGCGCATATGAGCCGCGACATGAGATTTCCAACAATGTGGTGTGTGCGACCAGCAAAGCCTCAGATCAGCCTGCGCATATGAGCAGTCTGATAAGAGCATTTGCTATTCGCTTGAATATTCTATGAATATTAAGCTGCTGACTGAACATCATTTTGAGTTTCTAAGCTTAAAAATGAGCTGCACAGGCTAGTCTGAGTCTACACTTGTCAAAATGCCACATTGTTGGAAATCTCATGCCGCGGCTCATATACGAGGGTCAGTCAAAAATAACTGAGAGTTGATTCATATCTCTTACGTAGGCTAACGTACACAATTGAAATTTGGCACATGCATGAAATGAAGTATCCTGCGTCAGAATATGCAATATACAAGACCATGCAAAGTATAGATTGTTGTTGCTTAGCAACCGAAGAATGTGAAATAATGTCTTGCGTTCACGCTGGAATGGAAACACTATACAAAATTTAAGTTACATCAACTTGTGCATTTGTTGCAAATAAAGTATGTGAATGTATTTTGAGAAATGCAACAACTGAGATTGAGGCGTTGGAATTTTATTACATAAATAATAGGAAAATTAACTAAATTTACTGAAAATTTCATCCTAAAATATACCCCACCCACCAGTTATGGTTCATTTTAGAGCAATATTATCAACTAAGTATCATATTATATGACCATTTCATTGTATTTAGCAATTGGTTTTGACATCTGAATGTATATCGTGATATTCCCAGGAATAATCGGTTGCCATAGCAACAAAAACTGGTGTTTTAGTTGAAAATGGAATTTCCATCGATTTTGGTTGCTAGGCAACGCACATTGCATGTATTGTATTTACTATCTATTACACTTCTTCAAAACATTGCTAACACATTGTTTGATACAATTTGAGAGATAAAAGGTCCATTATTATACTGTTTTAGATTTGAAATTATTTTAAATTCATGGCTGCTTAGTCAGAAGTGTCGTCAGCGCGAACGCACATCGCTGAGAGACGGTATTCAGTTGACCTAGCAACAGCACATTGAAGATGATAAGACGTCAACTTCTATATGTAATGAAGCCCGAAGGGTCATTCTCTATGTGTATTAAGTTTCAGCCAAAACTGCCAACCCAGTAAAAAGATATTCACCAACTCTCAGTTATTTTTGACTGACCTCGAAAATAGATCCTGAAGGGCACTACCCTCCTAACACTAAAATTCACATTTCATTAATTTGAATCGCATTCAGATCACATTGCACTATATTCAATGTCAAATTCCTGCCATGCCATTGGTTAGAGCCAATTTATTTCTAGCAAAATTAAAGACTTAAACGTATATGTTACTTTTACCATTCTTTTAAACATACAAATAGTTTGGTTCCCAGCTAGCAATTGTCCGTCACATGGAAATATATGTAAATATGCACAAATCTTACATCAGAGTCGCCAAGGTATAAACAAGCAAAAGCCACTTTGTCCTTCACTGCCATTCCTGAATCTGCCATCTGAAATGAGGATAAAACACAAATGAGCCGTGACATATGATTTCCAACAATGTGGCATTTTGACGTGTGTAGACTCAGGTGAGCCTGAGCAGCCTCCTTTTAAGCTTAGAAACTCCAAATGATGTTTGGTCAGATAGCAGGCGAGCCTGAGCAGCCTCCTTTTAAGCTTAGAAACTCCAAATGATATTTGGTCAGATAGTATATTCAAGTGACTAGCAAAGGCTCTGATCAGACTGCGCATATGCGCAGGCTGATCTGAGCCTTTGCTGGTCGCACATACCACATTGTTGGAAATCACATGTCGTGGCTCAAATATGAATTTCAGTGAGAATAAGATAAACCCGTTGTTAATATCTATTTTCAATCAGAGTGGAATATAACAATCCATCATGAGTGTCCATGTCGTATAGAGATACCTCACCCGAAGGTTTGGAATTTTAACCAGGGGCGAGGCTTGCCAAGTCCCTGGTTAAATTATGACCCAGAGGGTGAGATTTTTCTACTCTACATGGACGGTCTCATGGTGGTTAGTTTTTTTCCCACTTTTCAAAGCTTTTTTGCCGGAACATAAACAGTTCATAAAACATGAAATTTTCAACTTTTTACTCATTGGATATACATTAATTCTGAGCTCACGGGTGTTTTTTATTGGTTATGAACTTATGACTAGGGGTGAAACATAGTTTGCACCTTTTTAATGACTGCAAAACATGATTGGAGCATCAGTTAAGCTGCAAAATGCAAAATAAAAACCCTGCTAGGCTCTCTGTGCCATTAGGATTATGTTGCCGAAGTGTCACGAGACGCAGGTTTGGTGAGGACATTAACTTTCAGTGACGTCAGTAAGTGATGCTACACATAGATAAAACCCTTTGAGCTACTTAGGCTTCGGGATATTTTACTCTGCCCATGTGAGAAACTGTCACATGTTCATGTAAGATAGAATTTTCTTACATGAGCTGACAGCCTTATATAGGTTAAATTAGGAGAAAACTGTGTGGACCCGATCCTGATCAGATGGCTTTGTCAGAAAACAGCTGATCTAGATCTACACTGTTTTCTAAAGTGTATAAATCCGGATTCAGCAGGACAAGTGTTAACAACAGAGCATCAAGAGGGGATGTGATGACTTAAACTGAGTCACACTATCACAGGGGGCTTCCTATGCCTGATTTGGGGCCGAATATTAGCCCTTTCCCAATTCAAAATGAGCCAAAAGTTCCCAAAATGGTGTATATCATTCCCAATTTATTAGTTCTACATTTTGATGAAAATTTCATGAAAATCCAAACAAAAATACCAAAGTTACAGATGCATGAAATTTTGCATAAAAATGTGAATGAAAACGTGTTTTCATTCACATTTTTATGCCAATTTTTATGATTGGCAATTACAGCAACAAATATGTTACAACTTTACACTGCTAATTCTTTATAAGAGAGGTGATTCACGAGTTTTGAAACACTTTTGAATCGCTCGTTATAATCAATCATAGCGGTTCAACAGCACGAAATCCACAGGTATTTATCAATATAGGTATGTATTACATATACATGTCAGTTTTTTTGTGAATTCTAAAATGGGAAGACCTAAAATTGACGGTGTAGTGGAGGGTATCATAACATACCTTTTGAGGAAGAAAACGTCGTACAGGCATATTCAACGAGAGTTAAAAGGTCAAGGACATGATATTTCTATAGCTACAATCCATCGAGTAAAGCATTTAATAGGTAAAAGTCGCGGTACTTGTTACAAAAAGGCAAAAATTGGGCCATACAAAAGGACACCCCAAAAGTCAACACCTGGAGTTATTCGTAAAGTCGCCATTATGATTAAAAGGGTTAATGAATTGTTAACTCAGAAACTTCTTAAACAAGGCTATCGGTATCATAAACTTCGCAAAACATTTTCAAAATTTTATAGACGATACTATGATTTGATTTCTAAATTCCAAGTTGGACTTAAATCTCTCTTGCGCCAAGGACTTTCGGAACCTGATTTCTATGGTGACTTGGTGTATAAGTTGAAGAAGATTGTTGGCTCTAATAATTTTTCAGCGCAGTTCATTAAAATAATTTCCCATTATAAAAAAATTGGCTATAACATTAATGTATTGCAACAGACTGCATGCTTGGTAGTCAACCCAATCACGGTTGGCAACTTTGCTTTCCTCTTTAATTGCATGCCGGTGGGTCGGACTTCAGACTCTATGATGGTTCCGACTTAAAGACTTATCTATTGATGAGATGGTAGGGGCCTGATGCTTTGGCTGTTTGTCGGGCCCACCGGGGTTTACCTGTTGGATTTCTTTTGCTCCGGTATTCAGTTTAATTTACTGTTGAGTCCTTATCCTTGCTTTATCTCCTTGTTATATCTTGATTTATATGTTTTAGGAGATGATGCATTGATAAGTTAGGGGTCTTTCATGCAAACCAAATATCTATGTGTCTTGATCCACATCTGAATTAAGGGTGAGGTTGGCGCCGTTAAACCGGTTTAAGCCCTCCAGTAAAATATTTTACTGACCGTTCCAAGGCGGTACTTCTTTTGTGGATCTTTTATGTTTTTGTTCTGTCTTGTGTTTGCTATGTTTTGTGCGCGTCTGTTTATATGTGCTTTTTGGTCACTGGGAAAGGGCTGACCTCTTGGCTCTCGTTTGTGGTGTCTTCTGTGAGTTTGTCACTTTCCCATTGGTATCCTGGGTCAGGTGTGGTACTTGATTGTATCGATTCCTGATCTTTGCACCATTACTTACTTTTAACCCACCCACACAACGTGAAATGGCAACTCAACTAGGGGTATCTCAGTCAACCATTCACAGGATTATTAAAAATACACTGCAAGCAAAACTGCGAAAAAAGTGCAAAGTTCACAAGTTAAATGCTGCGCGAATTGAAAAACGACGTCAACGTTCATGGCAGCTTTATAAACGTTTGAACTGTGACAAGTGGAAAAACTTTGTGACGACGGATGAAGCGATGTTTTACTTGGGTGGCAGCTTTGGTCGTTGTCGAGTCTGCTACATCCTTAAAGGGCATAATGACCCTTCAAAACTTAAATTTGTTAAACGTGATTCCTTTGCACCAGGTTTCATGGCTTGGGCTGGAGTTAGTTTCCACGGCAAAACCGAGATTCGGATCTTCCCTAAAGGTGTCAAGGTCAATTCGCAATTTTATATTGACAAAGTTTTGAAACCATTCATTAAACATGATGCACCAAGAATGTTTCCAGGTGACCAAATAAAGAACATGGTATTTCACCAGGACAGTGCTTCGAGCCATACGTCAAAGCAGATCTTGGCGTATATACGAAAACAAAACATGAACTTTGTTACACCTCAGGAGTGGATGCCCAAAAGTCCAGATGCAGCCCCTATGGATTTTGCTATCAGGGGGATCCTTAAACGACGCTTGCAGAAGCAAAAAATCTACACTTTGGCAGGCCTTAAATGAGCATTGCGAGACGAATAGAGAAAACTGGAGCAACACGTCATTAATAAGACACTGGAGTCATGGCCTAAGCGATGTAGACTGATCTACAACCTCCATGGATCACAAATTGAACACCTGTTGCAATGAATTGTTTTGTATGTGAAATTTATAGACAAAATAAAATTGTTTCAAAACTTGTGAATCACCTCTCGTATGTTTTTAATCCATTTAAAATGGCAGCCTGGTTCTTTTAAACTGCATCATATTTTCCCAGTTTGATGCTCCTAATGCTTTTTTCCCAAAAGTCAACAGGCCCCTAGCCCCGACTTTAGAAAAGTAGGAAAATCCCTGCATCAGATATGTCACTTAGTTAATTCACTTTTACAGCCATCACAAAAAGCATTTTTCATCTACCACAAAATATACATTTGGTTTCACAAAGCGCATATAGGCCTCGGCGCAAGAAGACCTGTCTTCGGGGGGTTTGCTAACAACAAAGACGCAGACCAGCCTGCACATCTGCCCAGTCTGATCAGCACCTTTGTTATTCGCTTATTATAAAGTATCATATCTAAACTTGGAACAAGCAATTTTTATTATTTTCTAGCTAATCTCTATAGCTGAGGTGACTGGTTTGAGTCTCGCTTTGTCAAAAACCAACAGGTTTTGTCGCTTTGAGGCCCATATGTGAGCAGGGGATCCTGGGCATCTACACATGACTTGCCAGAGCATTTGTTGCTCATATGTACAAAGTATCGGTAAGGGCTCGGGCAAAAATTCAGGCATATAGTCCACCTAACTAGAATGGGCAGTCCATGGAACACCATCGCAAATCCCCCCTCCCCCAGCAACCCAAAGTCCCAATGCTGGGGCATGACCTAGGTGACACAATGAAAATTCCATATGATGGTACACTGTATAAAAATCTTTGAAGTTGACTTTGTAATTGAAATTTAATGATATTTGACCTTTTGACCTCACCAAAAGGTCACAAGTTTGACCCTAGGATGAAAATAGTACTTGCATTCTGTTCTACTAGTCATCCCTGTCAAGAAAATTTTTGGAAATTTAACGCAGCTAAAAAGGTTCTATTCGTGAGTACAGACAGATGGACAGACAGACGGACTGGCAGACGGGGGTGATAACAATATCCAATTCGCTTTTTTAAGAAATTGTGGGGATAATAAACTTCTCTAAATGGGCAATTTCTTATATTTTTGTTGTAGCCTGCTGACTTTTTTCAGAATTTTTTCTTTCAGAAACACTATCAAAGTGTCAAACAGTTTGCAGAGGTTATGAGCAGACAACAAAATTTGCTGCTATCAGGCAAAGAGTTAAGAGAAAACTTACCAAAACATCATCAAAGTCACTTTTCTTACTCGCAAGAAATGAAAAGATTGCATGTAGGTATAACTTCAATAAACTTCTCTCTTGAACTCTTTGCATTCTGGGTTATTTTTTATGCTTTGTCGTCATTTGCTGACTTTTTTCAAATAAACTTTTCAAAGAGTTCTTTCTGGAACAGTATCAGAGTGTCAAACGGGTTGGATCCAAATCAGGAACGATATTCTGTGGGTCCTGATCTGGGTCCAATCTGCTTGCAGAGGTTATAAGCAGACAACAAAATTTTCTGTTAGCAGAAACTTACCAAAACATCATCATAGTCACTTTTCTTACTGGCAAGAAAAGAGAAGATTGCCTGTAAGTAGGGATTCCCTAGACTTCTCCGTAGATCACAACAGGTCTGTCTCCACAGGGCATTCTTCTCTAGTGTGAACCCTGACAGAGCCATGGCAACTGTACCTAGGGTAGGGGCCTCTGAAAATATACCAACAAAAACATGACAACGAAAATGGCAGGCTTTATTTGTAATATAAACCACCAGGTCAATGGGTGAAAGTTTAAAACTTTCAAAATCCTGAACTTTTGAAATTCAAATCTATAACTAGTATTACACCTATTAAATATTAACATTTTCAAGTTTTAACTGTCAATTGTTTAAAGCTAAACTGTTTATAAATAAAAAAAAAACAATATTAAAATATCCCTAATTCAGGATTTTGAGGCTGACTTTCTATGGAAAGTCAGCCTCAAAATCCTGCATTCATGAATTATCCTGACAGGTCCTTATACAATACAATTTTGGTTTGTGTTGATAATTTACTTCCAAATAAACAATTTTTCAGTCATGATGGGAAGCTTCCTGTCTTCCTGGTTTGAACAAGTACCAAGCATACGAAAAGTGTACAATAAACATATACAACTGATTTGACTTTTGCATACATAAACATTGTTCCATTTTTTATTGTTTGTAATTTTTGAAGTTGACAATATTATACAATTATTGACTATTGAGGCATTGGACATGATGTGATATCGACCTGAGAGCACCAATATTGACCGAGGCTCCGCCTCGGTCAATATTGGTATTCTCAGGTCGATATCACATCATGTCCAATGCCTCAATAGTCAACAATTGTTTTATTATATAATTTCTCTAAGCAAAAAAAAGCAACAACAACAACAACAAAATCTTAGCTATGGACTATGTCTTGGACAGTCTTGAATTTCTTTTTTTACATGATGACTAATTGATTTCATTCAGTTAAAAGAGGAAAGAATGCATATTTTATTTGTAATTACAACTACAGACAGAGAAGATCCAGATTGAATGCCGAATAATGTGGCATTTCATCAGGGTCTACACTGTTTGTTACGACAAAAATGATCTTCAGGGAAAAAACTGCAATTTTGTTTAAAAATTAAAACCTGTGACCCCTTGAATTATACAATGGACCATTCCTAGTTTATTACATCAATCCAGAAGGAAGAATTCATTAGTTCATTTAAGAGTTCTGCTAATTACTATATTTAACAGCAAAGTCTTAATTACAATTATATGATGAAACACCAAATCTTGTGAATTTCATGCTGCTGTCACTCACTGAATTGTAATTACAGCAAATCATGCAAGTTTCATGCTGAAAGCACACCTGTTATGAAAAATTTCTATGAAGTCTATTTTTAGTAACTAATATTGAATGGGAAAAACCAGCAGCCCAGTAGATATGTAGTTTTATGGACTCGAGTGGATAGGCATCTGGGCCAATCAAAAGATGTCTATTTATAGGTTATATAATAATATCATTTGACACATCATTTCATTTGGGTCACGTAATGAGGAGAGCTGTCTTTGGGGTTTCATACAACAAAACCAGGCCTCGAGGTTATAAAACTGTTTTCATGCTCAACTTAACTGAACATGAAATTTATCCTGCTCAAAAATGTCATGCTTAGTTGAGTTCAGCATGAAAAAGTTTTATAAACTCTAGACCAGGCCTCCAAATAAGAATGTGAAACAGAAAATTATTTGTCTTATTTCTGAACAAAATATATGTTTGTATCCTGTTTTATAAGTATAGGCTGTAATTTTGGTAGTGGAACCTAGACCCTGTCTAATAAATTAGTAAATACGAGGGGCATTTGGAAAGTTCTTAGCATGGTCTTTTATCTCAGTAACCGATTTACAAACCTTATCATGTTTGGTATCATATTAAAGAGCTATCTTTCCTCTATGTTATGTTACAAATTTCATGAGGATATTGTAATGCAGACACGAAAAATATTATTGTGAATACATGTACTGTTTGTATACTGGAAAACGCAAAATTTCAGTGGAAAATATAACATTTTACCTTTTGAAGAGTGTGCAGAACATTAAAAATAGTTCATGAAATTAGCTACTTTTGTATCATTTGGTAGGCCACAATCTGGTACAGTTATTATACAATTGATGACCGAGTTGGATGTTTCTAATAACTAAATACCAGAACAGCAATACCAAAACTGTCTAGAAAGCAAAGCAATGCGCTATTTTTTTCCACAAAAAATCGCATGTCACAATGCACATATTTTGAAAATATATAACCGACGGCAGTTTAAAAATGCCTTGCGTTGGTATTTTTGTCAAGTACACTTTATGCGCTTTGTATTGAAACCAAAATAAATTTTGTAAACCAGAACAAAGGGAAGATAACTCTTATAATCTTACCATGGGGCAGAGTAAGTTTAGCTATGAGCTAACGTTCTGGTTCATTTTAATTAAAACCAGTGGCAAGCAAAAAAATAAAAATACCTTAAGAGTAGAAATCAATCAATTTTGTGAACGTTAACGCAATACCATGAGAAGTTATCGTGCCAACGACAAAATATGAGGGGTTAAGTTACCCCACCCACTTCTTGAAAAGTAGGGGTAGTGTTGTTATGAATAATTTTATTTGATACAGAACTAAACAAGACACATTTATTTTTTGCGCGACGAAATGATTTTTATGCATTGTTTGCTAAACATAAAGAAAAACATATACTCAATATGCATTTTTCGTGCTCCTGTAGTGACCCAATTTATAGTAAAAGTATAAAGAAAAGTCGAAAAAAGTCCCATTTTTGAAAGTTTACCATTTCTCTATTAGTCAACATTTCCCGAATGTAAAGGTGGTAGTCGTGCAAGCAGTGATCGCATAATATAATTTAATAAAAAATAAGTTGGCACCAAATCGTTAATTTGTCAAATCATGATCGCAAATAAGGTCCCCAATTTTCCTTCGCTTTTTTCCAAGTATTTTGCTTAAAATTTCCGCCAGTATATAAAACCCTACTCATTTTGAGCATGCGCTGCACGTGCACGCCAAGTCCTTTTTCGACAAAAATGAAACCATCAAGTAGCCGTTGAATTCTAGTTTCCAAAAATGTATTATTTGATAGCATTTTATCAACGCATTGTGGCGTTATGATGTCATGCTAAGAACTTTCCAAATGACCCTCGTACATACCTTGTAAAACAGCAGTGGAACTGAGTATATCTATGGCTTTTCCTATCTTCAAATTGAAGAGGGCTATAGCTGCCGCTCTTTCATACTCCCCATTCTCCATCACTAAACTGTCAATAAAAGAATTATCTTAGAAACCAAAATGCCAATAATCATTTTTCTTTAACATAATAATGTACCATGTAGTGTTCTTAGAAGGGTCTTATATGGACATTATCAATGCGTATGAAAACAAAATTATGAAGAAATAAGAAACAAGAGGGCAAAGTGGCCTTATATGGCTAACCGGAGTTTTGTTTAAAGTTTCTCATAGAGGTATATTTATAGGGAAACCAGCCATACCCTCTGGCGATATATTTTTAACCCTTTTTGTACAAATGGATTCTTCCTTCTGGTTTTATACATTACATTTGGGGTGGTCCATTGTTCATACTGAAGAGTCACAGGTTATAATTTCCAAAAAATATTGTAACCATTCTCTGAAGATCGTTTTTATCATAGCAAACAGTGTAGACCCAGATGAAATGCTGCATTATGCAGCATTTCATCTGGATCGTCACTGTTTACCAAAGTACATGTTTTGAGGTTTCTGGCCCTCAAAGGATTAAGGAATCAAATTTATTTAAGAGTTTTGTAGAAGGTGACCTAATGACCAGTGCTTTTAAATTATTTAAAATTCTAATCAGATGAGTGCAGTGGCTCAGTGGTAGAGGGTTAGATTTAAGATTGAGGCGCCGCCTCTTCGAGACTGCATTGTGTCCTTGCACAAGACACTTTATCCTCTGCTTAGTTACTAGTACTGGTTCTACCTAAGAAATGTCCCAATATGATTGAAAAAATATTAACTGGGACATAAACACGGTTGGGCATCAGCGGAACTACCCCGAAATCGCGTAAGCGTAAATTTGTTCCTTCGTCACATCCGGGACCTTTCGCGGTAGTGGCATTGTCACGGAAAAGACAAACAAAGGGTAGGTACTCTCGCTTGTTTTGATTTTTTGTAAAAGAATGAGCTAAATATGTAAAAATCCGACAATGCTATTCCATGCAGATATGATTTACCTTGCTAAACAGGCCAAATGCGATGTTGAAAAAAGCTTTGTTTTGAGATGAGAACCATAACCAAATCGAACTCAGAACGAGATTTTATCAGTTTTATGTCAAAACGAAGAAAGTATGCAGATGTTTTGCCAATTTTAGCCCATAACAAGAGCATTTTACACATGGCATGTACATAACAGCCCTTATACGTCCTTCGTACGTAAATAAATCAAACCGATCATGTTCTATGAAGGAATAAATGCCAAAGTTTTCAGGCGCAGTATCGCCTTTGCAATCGCGGTAGTTGCAACGTCATGCTCTAGTTCCTTCGATTATACCATGTCAGTACATGCATTAAATAGTGTAGTCAAAAGCTGACTTGTAATTATCACATTCAGTGCTCGAAAAATGCACTCGCCGGCTCATTTTTGCACTCGTCGGCTCATTTTTACAAGTGCTTCAGGCTGCAGGGCAGACAAAAAATTTATTTCTTCAGTGTCAAATCAATGTCAAATATAAACAATGTTTTTCATAATTGCTTATGATTTTTGTGACGTAGGGCAACTCAATATTTTAACCCTTAAAGTGCCAATCATTACTGCAGCAGAGGACAAATTTTGTAACATCTTCCTAATATTCAAAACCAATAAGCTGTGATATATCATGAGAATAGTCTGCCAGCAGACAATTCTCATGAATTAACATGCCTTATGTGTTATTTTTGAAAAAGCAGCAAAATTTCAAATTGTCGTCTGCTGCATATTATAGGTGGCGCTTTATGGGTTAGGATTTTAAATGGTCTGACATTCCTTATTTGAATTTAATACCATTATCCAAAAAATCATGTTTATAGTATAAATGACAAAATAAGTAAATTGACCAACCTGTCAAGGAGTAAGTTAAGGTTATCTCTTCTATCCCCTTTATCTCGATCATACCACCAACCACATACTTGTAGAGCTCTTGTCCTGAATTATCATAAATATTTTTTTTTAGTTTTGACCCTTCTATGACCAATGGAGCCTTCCATCCAGTTTTATAAACTAATGATGGGATGATTATTATATGTCTTCAGAGTGTGCAAACAACAATTGGCCAGACTGCTCAGCGCCTTTGCTATTTGCTTTTTGGAAAGTATCATATATAACCTTGTCACAAGCGAAATTTCATTTTTCTAGCTAGTCTCTGTAGCTGTGGAGATTGGTTTGAGTGTCCCTTTGTCTGCACCCCCACAACAAGTTTTGTCATGTCAAAGCCCAAATAGTGTGAGGGATCACATTTTTTAGTGTAAAATTGTAAATATTTCCTTACCAATCAGTTTTAACATATGTTTTGGGTGCTCAAAAGAACCGTCTCATTGAGACGGTTCTTTTGAGCACCCAAAACATCTGATTGGTTGAGAAATAGGAAGAAATATTTTTTGATTAAGCACTCTTATCAAGGGGCCAGATCATAGGTGAGATATTTTAATGTTGCATTATAGTGTTGCATACATTATGACAAAATCTTAATGTTTCACATCAAAAAATGGTCATTTCAATGACATGAATCTAACATTGGTGCTCTTGATGAAAAAAAAGCGATGATATGCTCAGCAAGCTTCACATTTTTTTTTCAATTTTCCTCAACTTATTTATTAATTCCAATAATACATAGGCACACATGTTAGATCCTTTATAAATACACTGGAACACCTTTAGAACGCGATACCTGGGCGCCACAATCAACGACTGTACTATAAGCGGTCAAGACTGGTCTATAATGTTGATTGAAAGATAGCAAAGAATTTCCCCACCCACTCTGTATCGATGTGCTAGGACGCTGCATGCCTATTTCTGTTGTATTATGCTTTAGCATTGTAAACTAAGTTGTTGTTTACCTTGTTTGTTGTAAAAATAATAATTCAAATGAGAGCATGTGTTTAAAGGATGTATTTATGAAATAGAGTTTGAGAGTTTGAGAGTTTTATTCATTGACCAAAACCCCTAAGCGGGGTGCAAGTCAAAACATACGTACAAATAAACATTTGAGGAAAGTTTAAAATATGATAACGAGAATCAGCATAATCTCCTCTGTGGGTATTCATGTCTACTTGAAGCAAACACAGTGAGATCTCCAAGCAATTAAACACCACTTTAGATGAGAATAGCCAGGCCTCCAGATAAGAGGCGTATTGGAATATTATTTTCTTTTTTCTCATCCAAAACATATGGTGTGGGTACTCAAAAGAACCGTCTCAATGAGACGGTCCACTTGAGCACCCAAAACACATATTCAAATTAATGGGTAAGAAAATTAAAAGTTTACGCAAATAAAATTTCCTTATCTGGATCTATGAATAGCAATACAAAACATATGTTGTGGGCACTCAAAAGAACCGTCTCAATGTTTAAATTAATGGGCAAGAAATTAATTAAAAGTTTACGCAAATAAAACAGCCTGGCCTCCAGATAAGAGTGGGTATTGGAATATTACAGTGGATGGACAATGAGCATGGACTTCACGATTGACCGGTGTTTACAATCGATCGCTCATCAAAGTCACAGTGTCGATGCTGATTGAATTGTCAAATATAGAAGAGCAACGCCTACCTGTGTTTAAAATTTTTGCAGTGTTCTATTTTTGGGTTTTGTGGTGACACAAAACCTGATCCACAGACAGACATTTCAAACTGTCTCAGTTACATAATCGCTTGTCCACAAATAGACTTAACTTTGCCCTGCTGCAGCTCATTACCCTTGCATACAATTGTAACAGATCAGTTTGTCCCGAAAGAAACACAAAAAATTACGGGCTTGCAACTATTTCAAACCCAGAACATCTGTAATGGTCTGACTGGCGATGTTCTTAAAATAGTCTTGATACTTTGTACATGACAAAAATATGAAACTTATTAAGAATTGAAAGTTATTTTTCTGCGTTTCACTGAGGTATGAAATGTCGGGAAAATTACATCTAATTTGATGTAATTTAAACGACATTTCATACCTCAGTGAAACGCAGAAAAATAACTTTCAATTCTTATAATTGCAACTTCTTCTTTATTCTTTCTTATTCAGTATTTATAATTATGTTTCCTAAAAAAAATACGTTTCCAGCTAATGGTTCCTTTCGCGCATTTAGACTATGACGTGCGTATGTAGACCTAGACGTTACGACGTTCAAAAAATCAAAATGGCGGCCGTTCTCCAATTGAAAATAAACAACTACATTTTAGAAACTAAAATCTCGTTTTTACCTCGACATGGGTCTTCACCAGAATGTGTACGATAGTTACGTCATCGGATATGACGTCATTCGTTTACATTGGTGACAAAAGCATCATCAGATTCTGTCGAAATGGCTTGGAAAGGAAAAGAAATGACCCCAGCAAAAAGAAATTGTGCCATCTTTATTGAAGGATTGAAGAAAGCAAAGACGAACTGCAAAAAATGTTGGATAAACCAGGCAACAGTCAGTAAGTTCAAGAAACGATTTCATTGCGGAGCTCGACTGAAAACGTACAAAACCAGCACAGGTGCAAGAGGTGATCTCCCCGGGGTGATCGCATCATTCTGCGGGCTGGGAAACTGAATAGATCGCAGCAGACAGCTGATCGGCATGACTACTGTTAACTTAGGCGTCATGTGTAAGTCAATTTTTGCTTTTCTACCTGAAAATATAGGTGTAAGTGTAAGGTAAACTGTCAGTAGTCGCAGGCTGTCCATTTCTCTTCATAGAAGCATTGTATTTCATTGCACAGTATCACAAAAGTAGTTCTGACGTGAATGGCCCTCGGAATGGCCCAGCCCCTCATGAATACGGACCGGGTTCATTGAAAAATGAAAAACAGGTCAATGCGATCAGATGACCGTTCTCGACCAATCAGATAAGCGGATCTCAATAAATGTTATGACAGTTGTAATTATTCTAGCATGCAAGGAGTGACTGGTTTCTGCAACAGTCATAAAATGTTTTATCTGGAGTTTGAAAAGGCCGCTTTGATCTTATACCTCTAAAGACATCGATCATGGCAAATTGCAATGTATACTTTTAGGATTTCAGGGAGAAAATATACCTTGACATTGCATATGAATCTTCTACCATCAGACAGTTCACATGAAATATCGTTCCTTACTTGATTTCTAAGACAAAAATGTTGTCTGTTTTTTTTTGTGGTCAGCTTTATTATCACGTGTGATAACTGTAAGCTGTAAGCGATGAAAGATCTTTCTACACAGACCCAGGAAAGAAGCAATTTAAATGGATACATGATGCAGCAGACAATTCACATGAAATGTCATTCCTTATTTGGTTTCTATTAAAGACAGCAACAAACTTTAAAAGTGTTGTTTGTTTAATACGGTCCGCACTTTAAAAGTGTTGTTTGTTTAATACGGTAAGCATTATCCCGTAAGAAATGTGTGATATTACTGCAAGGACAATCTTTCTACACAGACCCAGGAGAGAATTTATTGGATACATGATACGTTTATATGCTGCGGAATAAAACTGTGCACCAAGCTACACAATGTGGAGCCTGATATTTGTTATCTATGACACGCCAAAAGCATCTATTTTCAGAGCACTGACACTTTACGTATACAGTGACTTTTCACTTTACATAAGGTAGGCGTTGTTTTCCTAATATATGAATCCAAATAGGATCGACCACGTGACTTTGTGATGAGCTGGTGACAATCGTTGTGCTCGCGCTCGTGAATCGGTTTGTCCATGGTCGTGTTCCAACAGCTATATTTTCTTTATTTCTCATCCAAAACATATGGTGTGGGTACTCAAAAGAACCGTCTCAGTGAGACAGTCCCCTTGAGCACCCAAAACACATGTTCAAATTAATGGGTAAGAAAACAATTAAAAAGTTACGCAAATAAAATTTCCTTATCTGGATCTATGAATAGAAATACGAAACATACGGTGTGGGTACTCAAAAGAACCGTCTCAATGAGACGGTCCCCTTGAGCACCCAAAACACATATTTAAATTAATGGGTAAGAAATTAATTAAAAGTTTACGCAAATAAAACAGCCAGGCCTCCAGATAAGAGTGTGTATTGGAATATTATCCTCTTTATTTCTCATCCAAAACATATGGTGTGGGTACTCAAAAGAACCGTCTCAATAAACGGTCCCCTTGTGTACCCTTAACACATGTTTAAATTAATGGGTAAGAAATTAATTAAAAGTTTACTCAAATAAAACAGCCAGGCCTCCAGATAAGAGTGCGTATTGGAATATTATTTTCTTTATTTCTCATCCAAAACATATGGTGTAGGTACTCAAAAGAACTGTCTCAATGAGACGGTCCCCTTGAGCACCCAAAACAAATTAATGGGTAAGAAAATACTTTAAAGCTTACGCAAATAAAATTTCCTTATCTGGATCTATGAATAGCAATACTTCAGTGCAAAAAAACATGAAGAAACCCTGAGAGAGAGAGTGATAACTCATGCAGAATGTATATGGTTTCAATACTCATCAGAGTATCTTGACTAGTTCCATGATGACTAGATGCACAAAAATTCATTAACATGTATTATAGTGGCTGTGAGATCCATAATATGTCTGTGAGATCTATACAAAATGGTGTAACAAACACCTATATATTCCTGAAAATTTCTTGAAATGTCTTTTAGCACTATTTTACAGTATTTTGCTATCTTGAATAGTTCCTGAGTATCACTTGAACACATAAGGCGCCTAAAAGTATCAGTATTTGGTCTAGCAAGCAAGTTCCTTGGCAGATAAACCCTTCTAGCGTCACTTAAGTAAGAACACTCAATTAAATAATGATATTCATCACCAATTTTGTTATGAAAACATAATTCACATATCCTGTCATCCCTAGATGTCCCAAGAAATCTACCCCATTCAATAGGCATCCTGTGATTTAGAATACGAAAATGGCAAAATGCCTTAGATAAATCATCAGGCAAAATATTGAAGTATTTTTCAAGTGTAAAATCTTCCTTAAAAATTCTATAGTTTAAACATTTTGGGCTATCAAAAATTGAATGTTTTCACGAGGTACTATGAAGTTCCATCAACTTTAACTTCACACTCATTGATATATTAGTAGGAATTTCGTTCTGATTTAACCAAAAATAATCTTTACCACAATTGTTCAAAATGCTTTTAGTATACAACAACCATTTAGAGTGAAAGAGATCTCTGATATGCATCTCTAGCAAAATGTGATAAAGTTTGTTTGAAATTTTATCCTGCTTACCTTTCACTATACGTTGCCAAAAACCAATCATTCTTGATATAATAAGTACAGAAATGGGAAACCTACCAAGTTCCCCGTACAACATGTTTTTCAAAACCAGTTACTTCTGAACCATACAGCAAAATAGGAATGACCATTGAGTCAAACAACTGCAGCTGTATATCAACTGGGAGGTGAAGCTTTCTAGATTTACTCAAAACAGCAAATATAGCTTTACGAGCTTGATCATAAAGTCTCTGGTTATTTTTGATAAAACGTCCATTATAAGAGAACATAGTGCCAAGGTAGACAAAGGAATCATCAACATCTAGTTCCTGTCCGTTATACATGAATTTTGGAACATCTGAAGGTTTTCTATTTGAAAAAATAGTTATTTTGGTCTTAACTGGATTAACTTCCAAATCCCAAGATTTACAGTATAAAAACATTGCGTTTAAGGCTGACTGAAGTTCCACTGCAGACTCAGCTGAAATAACCGTATCATCTGCTTAAAGTAATATATAGAGTTTGAAATACACTTCAATTTCATCATTACTTAAAAGAATTGTAGACATGTCAGATACAGCATTCAAGCCATCATAGGCATGAGATATGAATTCAGTTAAATCATTTCAAAACAGAGAAAAAAGAACAGGTGAAAGGTTTTCGCCTTGACGGACACCAATATTACTTGAGAATGACGTGGATTTTGAATTACCAATTCTAACACAAATTTTAGCATTTGCATACAAATTATGAATAATTTGAAACATTTTGCCATCAATGTTATTATTTATAAGTTTTTGCCAAAGATAGACGCGATTAACAGAATCAAAGGCCTTTTTATAGTCAATAAAGGCACAGTATAACTTTTTCCCTCTAAATAAATAGAGATCAATCAAACATTTCAGGTTAAAAATATGGTCTGTGGTGCTGTAACCTTTACGAAATCCTGCTTGTTCTTCAGCAAGAATATTCATATTCTCTAAATAATTATTTAGCCTATTATTCAATATTGAGGTAAACAATTTCCCAAAACAACTTAGTAAGGTGATCCCCCTATAATTCTCAGGGGCTTGATTTATCACCTTTATTTTTATAAATAGGGGAGATTATTCCTTGAGACCAACTATCAGGAATAAAACCAGAGGTAAATACGATATTAAACAATTTAGTAAGGGCTGATAACATTTTTGATTTAGAAAATTTCAAAAATTCATTTAATATAAGGTCAGAAGCACAAGCTTTATTTAATTAAAGACTATTGATACATTTCAGGACTTCTTGCTCAGTAATAGAGGAGTTCAACTCAAAATTGAAATTGAATACTTGTGCTGGGTCAACAATAGAAAATGGGTCAGTATCCCCCTGAGGGACAGTGTTCAGCGTTTTAAAGTGTTCAGCAAAAACATCTAACGATAATTTCTGAGCAGTATCATGCTTACTGCCATCAAATTTATTCAGCATTTTCCAATAAGCCTTAGGATCTGAATTTTTCAAACCTCTTAGTTTTTTAATGAAATCTTTTTTGTATGAAATAAAATATTTATGTAGACATTTCTTATAATCTTTACTATAGCATCATTCAATGCTTGATAATTTTCAGTATCACTTACTCGTCTGCGTAAATTTTTAATTCTGCGATATTTTAACTGCATCCTTCTACATTCATGGTCAAACCAAGGCCGAGTACCGGTAATATTTCTGCGGGTTCTACGCCCCAAGTTCGAAGAAACAACAGAATTACTACTCTTAATCAATCCTGTCACATCAGCTGCATTATAAAGTAGGGAAGCACATTGTGATGTTAATAAATCAACATCATTTTTGGTATAGTTACCATCAAGAGAGTCCATGTAATTTATAAACTGGGTTATATCATCATTATCTAAGTTAAGTAAAAAGGAATCTTGTTTACTAACATCCCAGGTGGCCCTATGAATAGTAGTATTGACATTTTCAATTTGTTCATTCATAATTAAATGTTCATCAGGGCGACAGGACAGTGAAATGAAAACACCACAATGAACATCGCTCATCATTGGATCAAAAGGTAAGATTTTAAAATCTTCAACAAGAGTAAACAGCAATGGTGACAATACAGCATAATCAACAACAGTGCTTGCTTTACAGGTTTTCCTACCAAGGAACTTGTCACTACCAAGTCTAACATTTGCAATGTTTATATTAAACGATCTACAAATTTCAAGAAACCGACGTCCATAGTTATCAATTTGTGAATTGTCAGAATTGAATCTTCCTGTTGGGAAGCCAAGCTCTTCAATTGAAATTCTGTCATAAATGTTGTGCATATCAAGATTTTGTATGATATTATTATCTAATAAAACACAGCCACTGTCATTATTTGTATGGGAATCAAAATCACCCAAGAGACATATCTCAAAGTCATTATCAGGATTCAGTTCTGTTAAGTCAGATTTTAGTGTGTCAAAGATGTCAATATTGCTGTAAAAACTACCCTCAGGTTGTATTTAAATAACACAAAATAAAATATTAACTGTGACAGAGTGAACCAATAGAAATTTTCTCCTAGTTCTTCAGAACTTTAATCTTATCAAAATATTCATCCTTGACCAGAATAGCAATCCCACCTGATCTATGTTTTGCCCTATGTCTGATCATAAATGGCAGGGGTTTAAATCCCTGCATGTCAATAGAGTCGAAGCAGTCAAAGTGAGTTTCCTGAATACAAATCAGGGAAAATATTTGAATAAATCGTTCAAAATCAGAGCCATGAAGCCTTTTCTGAAGGCCACAAACATTAATTGATAATATTTTAAAAGAATCATTGATTGAGTGGGCATTCAAGAAATCACGATCTGCAAGACTCTCATTACTTGAATTCAAAGACAAAACATTAGTAGATTCATCAGAAAATGATGCATGTAGATCAGGTAAAACCAAGCCATCCTGGTCCTTTAAAGAACTTTCATCTCTGTTCTAAACATCAATATAGCCAAATATGTGATGTCTGCACTGTCAATCCCAATTTTGAACAGGTCATCTGGGTTTTCCACGTTAACTCGTCTCCCCGCACCACAATCTTCTTTCAAAGTAACTCGTAAGGGGCCTTCACTGGTCTAGACTCGGTCGACATTATCACGACCCTTGATGAATTTCAACAGCTTTGAGCGCTGGTTGGTAAGGTCCTCCTGGATAAAGACCCCCTTAAAAGCAGATTCTACGTTCAAAGGCCCCTTCTTTGCATACAGGATATCATTCCGGAGTTTCCAATTGTTCATAGGAACAATCACTGATTGGGACCTAGCACTGGCGGTTAGCTTGTAGATAATGTAAATGGCATGATCATGGAGGGTAACTCCAAGGAGAGCAGCCAATTCTATAAACTTAGCACGGAGGGTCCCATCGTCACATAGCGGAAAGTTGAATAAACGTAAATTGTCTCTCCTGGTGTATTGCTCTAACTTATCATTGTGGTAAGCCAGTAACCTCAGATTAAGTTTGTTCTTGTCAACAGCAACTTGTAGTTTCTTAACTTTGGTGGCAGTAGTGTTTGTTATGTTCATGAAAGGGCTGATTAAGCCCGCTATGTTCAGAATTGTACGGTCTTCAGGGCTCAACTTAGATTTCTTGGCACTATTAATCAAATCTAACATGGCTGTAATGCTATTCTCTTGCTCCGTAAGCTCTAGGAGCTGCTCTTGGAGCCCATCAAAGTCAAATGATGATGCGCCACTGTTAGCACCCACTGCCTTTTTCTCGCCAGGTTTTTGGTCCGTAGAAATACCAAAACGCACCAAAACACCAAAACGCACAGGTATTTACCAAAACGCACTACGATTATTGGATTTTTATAAACATGTGTATGAGTTTAGGAACGTGATCCTTTTTATGTTGGACATTGATACTGGGGTAATCATTTTGGGCTTTGGATAATGCACACATGATGCACATAAATCAATTTTTGTAATGCGTTTTGGTAAATGTTTAGGGCGAAGTGCGTTCCGGTTAACGCAATGCAACATTGAGCTGGCACAGTAACAAAGACATTAAACGAAAAACGCACGGACAAGACTGCATTTGTTTTTCCGATGTGTCTTAATCTTAACTTTATTTGTGCTTCTTTTTTCAGGTATCAAAGGGCCTTTTATTAGGGTATCTCTTTGAAATGGGTAACCAATTCAGATACAGAAACTAGAGTTCCATCCTTGCAGTAAACGAAGAAGACAATGTTCTGACTGCATACGTGCACAAGCTGCATGGCCAGCGCTTTTGTTGTTCGCTTTATGTATATTTGTCCATGCGCGGATCCAGAAAGTTTTGTCAGAGGGGGTCCAATAGAGGGGGTGACAACGTATTTTTTTTATTTTTTAGTTATTAGAATGAGGGGGAGAAAGATCCATATACCACTATTAGCGAGCCATTAACGGCCTGCCAGCGAAACGCCATTTAAATGGCGTTTCGCTGGCAGGCCGATGATGGCCAAACATTGAATGCTGGCTTGGTAGCTATGTGATTTTAAAGGGGTCCGGACCAGTATTGCTAAGGAACCCTATATTTTTGTAATTTTCCAGGGGGGGGGGGGGTCTGCGTATTTTTGTTGTTTTTTAGTTATTATGATGAGGGAAAGAAAGATCCATATACCACAATTAGCGAGCCATCAACGGCCTGCCAGCGAAACGCCATTTAAATGGCGTTTCGCTGGCGGGCCGATGATTGCCCAACATTGAATGCTGGCTTGGTAGCTTTGTGATTTTAAAGGGGTCCGGACCAGTATTGCTAAGGAACCCTATATTTTTGTAATTTTCCAGGGGGGGGGGGGGTCTGGACCCCCTGTCCCCCCTCTGGATCCGCACATGTTTGGCAGTAAAAGATAAAGGAAGAATAAATGTATTGGTTCATTGTTTATTTTCACAGTTCATTATCAATACCTTAATACTCTCTCTCTCTCTCTCTCTCTCAAAATACGTGTATATAAAACTATAATGTAAAACCAAATATCAAATTATCTAAGACAAACAGCACATAAATACAAATGATAAGCGTTCATTGCACTACAAAAACAGATATGGTTAAAAAGAGTTCTAAAAGTGAACAAAACAGTTTGGATTTTCAACAAGAAACGATCACGCAGCTGTCTTTATATTAAAGATAAACAAGTAAACAGTCGTAAAAAATGCAAAAGTCGCTTCGTAAATATAGAACAAAAGAAAAAATGTAAAATGAAATATAGTGTAAACGTTGTAAATTAAGGTAGATATGCCCAAAAAAGCAATGCACGCATCAGGTTGGTTTTAATACAAAAAGTACAATAAATAGTTTGATCTCTGCAAACACATTATAATATTATATATACGCATCCATTTATGTTTAAAAATAAGACATTGTAAATATTTACAGCAGCTAGATGAGCTTTCACTTTACAGTTGTAGTTATATAAAACAATACATTTAAGGTCCACTTCCCAGTTAGCATCAAATCTCGGGCCACTATAGGTCCGCCAGTGAAACGCCATTTGGATGGCGTTTCGCTGGCGGGCCAATAGTGGCCCGATTTTACATGCTTATTGGGTTAATATGCATTTGGAACACAATCATAGCATAACATATTTTGCTAATATGTTATGTTATGATTGTGTTCCAACTGCAAATTAACCCAGAAAGCATTAAACTTAGGACGTGAAACATCGATTTCCAGTAATATTTAAAACAAACACAGCAAATCAAACATGATGAAATAGGTATGTACCAGCTCTCCCTACACTGGGAATGAGCAAACTTGCTACTTAACTGTACATACATATTTCGCCATGCGAATGTAAGTTTAACGCCATTTGGATGGCGTTTCGCTGGCGGGCCGATAGTGGCCCGATTTTACATGCTTACTGGGTTAATATGCATTTGGAACACAATCATAGCATAACATATTTTGCTAATAATCAATGATACCAATTATCATACTTTGATTGTCTAATTGCGAGTAAGTGTACTCAACTAGTGTCAAAAATTAATGGTATTTAGTACAGATCTCACAATAAACAGCATATGACACAGCAACATGGCTAGATTCGGTTTGTTCGGCGATTCGTACATCAAGAGGCTACAGAATTTCTGCGACGGCGATCTCCACGTCCCTGGCTCTACGAGATTTGTTCATCGAGGTGGATTACGCTGCGACGGCATCGACGAAATGATGAAGAAGAAACTGACAGCTGCAGCCGAAAAAACAGACATCGTCTTCCTGTCCATCGGTGGGAATGACATCAGCCCCATCTCCAAACCAGAAAAAATCTACGATGACATCAAATCACTCATAGAAAAGCTCAAAGAGGCTGGTGTACGTCGAGTTTTTATCTCGGAGATCCTGCCGAGGGCCGACTTCAAAAAAAGTGTTCCCTCTGGTCTTACCAAGTCCAAATTCGAGAGGGACAGGAAGAAAATAAACCTACTTCTGAGCGAGACGTACGGAACCGATATCATCAAAATCAAAGACATACGGCTGCCCAGAGATTATCACCATGACCTTGTTCACTTGTCAGAACCCACTGATACCAACAAAAACTGTGGCCTTCGGAAATACTTTTTCCGAATCAGACTGGCGTTTTGCAGTGCCTGAGTTAGTCACTCACATAAAAGGTCCTTTTCAGGACCAACAAATTTCAAGAAAGAAACCTTATAATGTCGACTTCAAATAAACTCGCATAATTATCCCCTAAATTTCTAGAAAGAAACCTTTAAGCCTACAACAATTTTTAAACTCGTCTATAGGCTATCCCTACCAAATGTCCCCCCTCAGTTTTATCATTTTTATATGCCACACAAGGAAACCTATCAAAATCGTCTATATCCCCCCCTAAACACCACACTGTGTCATACCCTATTTAGAAAAATCCAATAATCGTAGTGCGTTTTGGTAAATACCTGTGCGTTTTGGTGTTTTGGTGCGTTTTGGTCTTTCTATGGACTGCCAGGTTTTCCCATCTTGACAGGGTTTATTGCCCAGAAATATCTAAATCATTAGCACTGAATTCAGGGCGATATGATGGATTTTTATTTTATGTTATCATATAGCCCTGATTTTTTAAGCCTCTATCTTTTCCCTTACTGTTAGCGTGGACGTAAACCAAGTTGAAAACACATTTCCAAACCGTGTCTTCCTCTAACACTACTCCATTTTGTATGTTTATAGGTTTATCTATATGTTGCTATTTGGTTTGCCGCTGATGCATACCTGATTAGTTCTAAAAAGATAAAATACTCCTGTACACACAGAATGTTTACACTATTTGTTTTCAAAACATGGCGTCATTTTTGTCTTCTGAGCTGAAGAGCATGCTTTTTCTGTGGGAAACTAAAGTCACGCACGAATTTGTTTTGGTATTTTATGTTCCGACAATGACCCGTTCACTTTCCGTTTTCTGAATACACAGATGTTTTAACAACATTAAATACCAAAATCAGACTTATATAATGTTTTCTTTTACCTTCCTTATTATCATAATTGGCCAAAAATTGATCATACCTGGTCTGTTGAGATTAAAATAATCCAATACCATCTCACCATACATTTGTTACATATAGATATTTGCAAAAAAGATGACCAATTACCAATCTAACTGGGGCCGCCTTTTACCAATTTGTTGACATCGAGAACTACCCAGTTGAATATGTACAAACTGTGTCCGAGGAGTTCTTAATGGCAATGGATGGGATCCTTTTTTGTGCATACAGGTTGATTTTTATGGTGACCTCTCTCACCATTTGTAATAGGTTTTCTTTTAATATCTGATGAATGTCAACCAATAAAGGTCAATCTTCAACCTAGTATGCAAATTTTTCACCCAGGTTCTGTATTCCGATGGATGTCACTGGATAGAAAATTGACTATTTTCAGATAAGGAATTACCCCACTTCCACTAACAGGAAATACATAGAAAAAAATGCCAAATGATTTTGCATATTCAAATAATGACACCATTCTACAATTTTAATCTTAAACCATTGCGCACATGTTCAAAAAGAAGGTCAAAACACCCAATGTCTCTATATAAGATTCACGTGGCGCCTTAAAAACGATGGACACCAATTGTGTGTATTGACTGATAGCCTAATTGAACATAAGCGTGTGCTAGTAAAGCTATTCAGATTGCAGCAAGGTTAGCCATGATATAAAAAATATTTTCCTTCACTAATATCTTACTGATCACTGTTCAAAAGTAATTTGATTCTTATCTTTCCAATCCATCGCTTCTTGTCGTAAACAAGCTGACCCCCTCTCGGTTCAGAGGTCAATGTACTCTTGCGTTAGCTTGCTACTTTTGGCGGGAAACTTGTCACGTGAGCACATGATTAGAATAACAATTGTCCGCCATGTTGGAAAAGTTCATTTTCAGTCTGATTATGACATTTTGGGACATGACAAAGCTTTCTTTCCGAAAATTGGATTTATATAGTGTAATATGGGTGGGGTATGTGATTGTTAAGGATTTCTGTAAAGTAAGCATCTCATTTCTTTGGCATGCTATATTAAATTGAAATCAAACTATTCTTGGAAATCGACTTTCATTTTCTGAAATAGGTTACTCGTTATAAATTAATAGAAAATAGGGGGCGCTACAATGCACAATAATACAGAAACGAGACTGCTGCGAGCGTATCAACATTGAGTAAGTTAACAGAATCGATAAATTTAACAATTTTGCGCTGATTTTCAAAATTCAAACACCTACTTGTTTCTTATATTGTCCTAAATCCACTGTTAATGTTATTCTTATAATGTACTGAGTTTTTAAAAAAGCTGACATCCCTTACCTAGTCATGGGGAGTATAACCAGTACCGGGTTTTATTATAATATATTCTCAACGTTTTAATAAGTTCGTCTCATCAATTTAACATCCGAAATTTATCGCAAAAACGTCATCACCCCTAGCTCGTGAAAAGCATGCAAAATGGCTGCGATGAGCCGAAAAACAACAACAAGAACATAATATTACAGATTGCATTGATCGTGTCACAAAAACGAAGTCAATGGTAACATTTTTATAACTTTAGTTGTGTATGTAAAACACACGAAGAAGTCTGAATGGTTGAATTGTCAAAGAAAGGAGTTTTTCCCAAAACAAAAGGGGTTTCCATCACCTGGTCAAGATAGAGCACAAAAACACTGCGACTTTAGATTCAGTCAGATCGAAAAAAAAATCTAAAGTCGCAGTTCTGCAACTACTAAATCATAAGAACAATCAATGTTTACTCTCTTTAATAGCTGAGAATCAGCACACAAAAGTCTATCTCTTCGGATTTTCTTTTTTTATTTTTTCTTTCCTCCTCAAATGGCGGATAGTCAATGAAATTAAACATTGGCCTAGTTTTTTTTCTATTTACTTCCTAGAGAGGTATCAAGGGAAATAACTGGAAGAGAATACCTTCCCTTTGTTGAAGCTAAATATAGCTCAAATGGACTGGTGAATTAATGTATGACTACAAAACTCAAAGGGAGACCTTCCCCTCCCCTCCCCTCCCCAAACATACACACCTCGATACGCAGTCTTAAATGCTTGGCACACTGTTCTATTAAAGTGCATTTACATGCAATGATCACCGATCGTGGTGTAAGCCGCTATGATCACTATAAGGCATTATGCGCTCACCACCAAGGAGCGCCTGACTAGAGGACAGGTATTAATCAATTTCACCAAACCATTCAATTAAAATCTAACAGGTGTCAGAGGTGTTCCAAATAATGTTAACAACACGCTTACCAAACGTGTCAATTTGGCTGATTGGAGTTGAAAAAAAGACAACACAAACAATTAAAGTAATTAGGTGTAATCAATATATCAAATCTTATCAACAATAGAGATGGACAAGCTTCAGTGAATTGACTGTTTCAGGCATGTGTGTCATGTGTCTCCCCTGCCCTTCTCGCCTGCCATCTACTCGTTCTTTTCATGGACAAAAGGTAAAATTTAAGAGAAAAAAAAGGAATCCACGTTAGACCAGCACTACATCGAACATCACGCTTAATAGGACCGCGTTCTAAAGGCGTTCCAGTGTATGTTATGAACAGCCTTCCCATGGTAGGACTGAATTTTTTTAAAAGCATGTTGAGCCCACTATGACACTGTGAGAGTTAAGAGAAGTGAATGATACCTTTGTTCACTCTTGTACTGACATATAGGTGTTTGTTCTGAGTTGTTTGAGGTAGTACCATCAGGGTATTGCCAACTACAATCAACTATCTCACTGGACCTCTCGGCATTATCAAGGTCAAGAATTCCCATGACACCAACACAGTGTGTCTGTACAGGTACCTGCTTAGTGGCTCTCGTCTCGCCATCTTTCACCACTAAAGCCTTTGATACTGAACCTTTGTTAAGGAAATCAATGAAAAAAAAACAATCTATTTTTAGAATGAAATTTTGCTTTAGATAAAAAGAAAAAGAAACCTTTAAAAATATTGAATTTATATTAAGATATGGAATCAGACAACAGAAATAAGTTTTGCAATTGGTAGGGAGTCAAATTGCAGATTCAGGTGTCATGAGTTCGATCCTCGTCCCATCCCATACTTTCATGGAGATTGATCAGGAAATATTTGCTACAGTTACAAAATACGTTTACCATCATATGATAAATAGAATCTAACATTTGTGCTCCTGTATTGAATTTATTAAACTTGCTGCGAAAAAGTGATAAAATGCTCAGAAGGCCTCGCATTTTATTTCTTTTCATCAACTTGTTTAATAAATTCAATGATAAATGAGCACCTCTGTTTGGGCCGCGACGCGAGGAAACCTGTCTTTGGTGTTTCCGACAAAGCGAAATTAAAACTCGTCTCCTTAGCTACAGAGACCAGCTAGAAAGGTGAAATTTTGCTGGTAGCAAATTTAGATAGGATACTTTCCAATAAGCGAAAAACAAAGGTGCTGATCAGACTGCGCAGATGGGCAGGCTGGTCTGCGCCTTTGTTGTTCGCAAACCCCCGAAGACAGGTTTTCTCATGTTGAGGCCGATTTAAAGTATTAAGGATACAATCTAGGAAGTGCCAGAGAGCGTGAAGGTGAGGTTCGTCCTCCACTACCACAGCGTTATTCCAGGGCTGCTCTATCTAAAAATAAAGTTCAAATCAAATTACAGTAAAACCTTCCTTCGTAAAACAGACAAAACAAAGATCTTAATAACAATCGGTAGCTTAAAATGCAAGTCGAAAGTATTGCAGAATGTTCCAAAGGGAGCATTCTGCAATACTTTTGACTTGCATTAGGCAATAATTGGTCTTGAAAACCAATTTTTGGTCTTTTGAGAGAAACCGTTTTACACAGGTTTTCCTGTATTAACTTTGGGTAATTTTGCATGCTCTTATGTCATCTGCTGATTTTTTTTAAAATCAATTTTTTTGAAAAACTCCTTCAAGAATACAATCAGAGTGTCAAACAGTTTGGATCCAGATCAGACCCGACATTTTGTCGGGCCTGATCTAGGTCCAAATTGTTTGCAAAAGTTATCAACAGATAACATTTGTTGGCAAAAAGTTTTAAAACAAGACCAAACTCTGCTCTGGACCTGCGTCGCCGGTGCACGTCGGTGTGTGAACAGTCGATATGCAAAGTTCAAATATACAGGAATGAAATCAGATTACATCCAAATTTCACAATGTAACCTACAGTAGGTGACTTAACAATTTCTAAGTTAAACACTCTAAAATGTAATATCAAATATGCATAAATATAGGGTGTACATGTTCAAAGTGTGAACAATCATAACACAAAGTTTGAATATAAAGGAATGAAAACTGCTTGAACATCTGTCAAAAAAGTGAAAAAAAAAAGAAATTTGCACAAAATAGGAGGTGCACATCTTCAATGTGTGAACAACCATTAAGCAAAGTTTGAATATAAAGTAATGAATACTGTTGGAGTTACAGATTACACAAACTAGGCACCCCCTAAAAATTTCTGATGGAAAAATGTCTAAGTTCAACATCCATCAAAAATAAGAAAGAAAATATGAAATGTGCACAAAATGGGGGGTGCACATCTTCAATGTGTGAAAAATCATCATGTAAAGTTTGAATATAAAGGAATGAATACTGATGGAGTTGCAGATTACAAAAACTAGGAATTCCCTTAACATTTCGGATGAAAAAAATGTCTAAGTTCAACGCATCCAAAAAATGAAAAAGAAATTATGAAACATGAACAAAATAGGAGGTGCACATCTTCAATATGTGAACAATCTTTAGGCAAAGTTTTAATGAAAAGGAATAAAAACTTTTGGAGTTATAGATTACACTAATTTGGTACCCCTAAAGTGTTGTGGACGGCCAAATGTCTAAGTTCCAACACCCCTCAAAAATAAAAATAAAAATTATGAAACATGCTAAAAATAGGAGGTGCACATCTTCAATATGTGAACAATCATTTGGCAAAGTTTGAATGAAAAGAAATAAAAACTTTTGGAGTTAAAGATTACACAAACTTGGTACCCCTAAAGTGTTTCCGACGGACGGACGGACAGACGGACGGATGGAGTGGACCCATTACTAGACCTGCTTTCTCTAATACGACGCAGGTAAAAAATGATTTTGAGAACATGGGATTTATAGGTGTGTCTATTCAAGTATCAATAAAACTATTAACTCTTTTCTTGCTCGCGGCCACTTTTGTCATCTGCTGATAACCTTTCAAAACAGTTTGGACTCAGATCAGGCCTGACACAACATCAGGCCGGATCTGGATCCAAACTGTTTGACACTCTGATGGTACTCCTAAAAGAATTTTTCAAAAAAGTTGATTTTGAAAAAATATCAGATGATGACACCATGACCATGAAAAATTACCCAGCATGCAAATAGTTAGATTGTTCACTTCATGAGATAACCTGTTTACGCTGTATGCAAGCAAAAGAGATGCAGGCCAGGCTGCCTACCCACACAGTCGGACAAGCACCATTAGTGTAAACAATATTTTATTCAAATATAAAGTACATCGAGATACAACAGATACATCATATATACAATACAATACATTTGAAAGGGATACAGAAATAAGTCTTAAGCACCATTACTATTGGCAGCCAAGAGAGTAAAACTATACTACTAACATCTAGAGTTTGGTACACTAACGCTTGCATATTTGTAATGCGAATTTGAGTTTTGTATCCATTTCCAATGCGTTGTAAGCACATATGATTTAAATTGATCAACATAAGGCAAGATTCATGAATATTCATATGAGATGGGAAGCGTTGATGCCTTAACCAATCAAATCGTCGTTTTAAATATTGAAATGTGATGACTCATAATACCTGATCCCGAGGTTATAAAACCTTTTCCTTGCTCAACTCAGCTAAGCACGAAATTTATCCTGCTCATAAATATTAAAATGCCTACAATTGAAAGAACATCTGAGAGACTTAAAGCAAGAAACTTTTTGATTTGTCAGTATTTCAGTTTTTACGATCAGTGCTCAGTTGAGTTGAGCATGAAAAAAGTTTTATAACCTCGGGTCCTGATATTTAACCCTTTGATTACACTACCGCCCGCATTTTTGTGCTTGTCAAATTTGCATTGAAAAATCAGGTAATATGCACTGTATTTTCAATGCGAATTCTAAATAGTCAATCCCCGCTCGTTACCGATAATGCATTGAACTGCAGTGTAATGCATTTTCCTGTCTACCAATCGATTCAGCTGATTTATCAATGGGAATCAACATATATCATCGCATATCAAAGCAGTTCTGCATTGAAATGCATTGCTGCATAGTCAATCAATATAGGAAGGATAAAAAACGTTTAAATGGATTTAATAAAATTGAGGGAATGAATAATATTGTTTTACCCACGATGATATAGCAATTTATCAAACTTTTACACCAGATTTTGCTTTAACAGATTAAACAGAGATCATACAGGCAAGTTTGTGAAAAGTTCAAGGATTCCTTAAAGCCTCTCCTATGGTTTTCAAGGGCAAAGTTTATAAAAAATACTGATTTACATGTTAAAATTTTACTTCAGAAATGTCACACTGAAATGATGTAGAAAT
Organism: Loripinus fragilis; assembly: GCA_964019695.1. Classification (NCBI taxonomy): domain Eukaryota; kingdom Metazoa; phylum Mollusca; class Bivalvia; order Lucinida; family Lucinidae; genus Loripinus; species Loripinus fragilis. The sequence continues at coordinate 38,178,720 of OZ026527.1, forward strand.
AAGTATGAGAAAATTAGCATAAAAGGTTGGGCATTTATTTGGAGCAGCATATGCTGCACCAAATACAGGCACAGCAATTTGATACTGATTTAGTTCTCTATCAACAGTGTTGAGTTCTACAGTTATATTGGCAAAATTCAAGGTCTTTTCAATGCCTTAGAGTGATTTCAAGGCCTAAGAGTGATTTTCCAGAACTTTTCAAGACTGATTCAAATTTCAAGGACTTTTCAAAAAATTCATCTATTCATTCTATTGTCAAGTAGTTTTCGAGCTGTGCTAACCCTCATAAAGTTTTGCCAGTCTTGACCCAGTATCCTAGTTCAGTCATTTGTTTTGTTTGTTTTGTTGCTTTACATCTTAAGTCAACAGCTATGGCCATGACGAGACGGTCAGTGCACCCACACTTTTTCCTGGGCTAGCTTGAACAAGCAGTTAACCAGTACTCCATGCACATACTTTCACTTATAACTGACAACAACCCTTCTTGAATGGATTCAGCAGAAGGGAGGAGAATGACCGTAGAAATTATTTCATGATCAATCTTCATGAAAGTATGGGACCAGGCCCGGATCAAACTCCCGACCCCTGGACCTGCTGTCAAGACTCACATCTGTTGCCAGACATGTTACCTACTGCGCTATGCAGCCCGATAGCTCAGTCAGGCAGTCCTGTTTAAAGATGAGTGTTTGTTTGTTTGTTTTGTTTCTTTACGTCCCAAGCCAACAGCTATGCTAATGCCGGGACGGTTAGTTCAAATAACCACACTTTTCCTGGGTAAGCTTGAACAAGCAGTTAACCAGTACTTCGTGCACAAACTTGCGCTTGTAACTGACAACTAGAGCGCGCAGTCGATGGGGCGCCATTGCAAATCCCCACGCTAAATTTTTTGACTCCCCCCAGAACCCACAAGTCCCACCCCGGGGCATGACTCCGGCAACAGAATGATAATTCTGTTCATTATGTTTTCTATCTTTTATTTGTGAGAACACACACAAAGAGTTTGGTATAAAAATCGTTGAAATTGACATGTTGATGATGTTTGACCTTTTGACCTCGCCCCAAAGTCACCAGTTTGACCCTAGGATGAAAATGTTACTTTCATTCTCTTCTGCTTGTCATCCCCGTCAATTTGATATGCCGCATGACCATGTTTGAAAAATTTTTTTTGACCCCCTTGGCACCACCAGTGCCCCAAAGTCCCACCCCTGGGGCATGACACAGGTGACAGAATAAAAAACCCGTCTGATTGGTTTTGTATCTTTCATTTGTGAGAACACACACAAAGTTTGGCATAAAAATCTTTAAAATTGACTTTGTAATTGAAATTAAATATTTGACCTTTTGACCCCTCCCCAGGGCCCCAGGGGGCGGGGCCAAAAAATTTTTTGATGTTGCATGCCCCATTCATGTGAGTAACTCACACACCAAATTTGGTTGAATTTCGTCCAATGGTTTAGGAGGAGATAGCATAACGGACAGACAGCAGGACGGAATTTGATTTTGGCCCCTAAGTACCCCCAAGTCCCACCCCTAGGGCTTGACCCAGGTGACAGAATACAAAACCCGTCCGATATGTTTTGTATCTTTCATTTGTGAGAACACACACAAAGTTTGGAATAAAAATCTCTGAAATTGACTTTGTAATTGAAATTAAATGATATTTGACCTTTTGACCCCTCCCCAGGGCCCCAGGGGGCCGGGCCAAAAAAAAAATTATGTTGCGCGCCTCTTTCATGTGAGTAACTCACACACCAAATTTGGTTGAATTTCGTCCAATGGTTTAGGAGGAGATAGCATAACGGACAGACGGACAGACGGACGGACGGACAGACGGACGGAGGCGATAACAATATCCCCTTCCCTTTTTTAAAAAGCGTGGGGATAACAATCGTTCTTGAATTAAAGATGAGTGCCATATTCCTATATTATACTTACATGTAGACCATAACCTTTCTGCGCTCTTTTTTTCATTCTGATCCCAATGTCAATCTGTTCATCACACTCCTTATCACTGACTAGAATCTTCTTACCACATGCCCAGGTTAGATGCATGGAGGGAGACAGGCCCTGAAATATAAGTGTACACAAGATTAGTTAAACAAAAATTTTCAGTGTAAAATTCAAAATATTTTCTTATCCATTATTTTTAACATATGTTTTGGGTGCTCAAAAGAACCGTCTCAATGAGACGGTTCTTTTGAGCACCCAAAACATATGTTTTGGTTGAGAAATAAGAAAATTATTTTTCTATTATGCACTCTTAACTTAACTAAAGGCCTGCTTTATATGGGTTGTTTAAAAAACAGGGCTAATTTTTGGCTGATTTTTCAGCGTAAAATTATAAATATTTTCTTACCCATTATTTTTATCATATGTTTTGGGTGCTCAAAAGAACTGTCTCATTGAGTACCCACAACATATGTTTTGGTTGAGAAATAAGAAAATTATTTTTCTGTTATACACTCTTAACTACTGTCGTGCCAACCAAAAGTGACAGTGACTTAATATTTTGTTTACAATTGTTAAGTAAAACATTAACTTGTACACTTCACTTGAGCTAATGTCAATCAATAGATCACTTGTGTATTAATCCTATCCTGTGGATAGGATTAATACACAAGTGATCTATCGATTCTAAGTCCCTGATAACTTTGTAAACAAAACATGACGTCACTGTCACTCTTGGCTGGCAGGACAGTAAAGGCCTGCTTTATGGGTTGTTTACAAAACAGGGCTAATTTTTGGCTGATTTTATAGCCATGATTCTGTTATCTTCCCAATGCTAAAAAGTAACTTTTTTCCCATTCTCTCATTGAGACAGTTCTTTTGAGTATCTACTACATATGTTATGGTAAGAGTATAAAGGTTTAGATAAACAAAAAATTTCAGTGTAAAATTTTTTCGTACCCACTATTTTTAACATATGTTTTGGGTGCTCAAAAGAATCGTCAACATATGTTTTGATTGTTTGTTTGTTTTGTTGCTTTACGTTCCAAGTCAACAGCTATGGTCATGGGGGAACGGTCAGTTCACCCAACCACACTTTTTCCTGGGCAAGCTTGAACAAGCTGTTAACCAGTAATTTATGTACATACTTTTGCTTGTAACTGACAACAACTCTTCTTGAATGTTTCAGCTGAAGGGAGGAGAATGACTGTAGAAATTATTTCACGATCAATCTCCATGTAAAAAGTATGGGACTGGGCTGGGATGAACTCACAACCCCTGGATCTGCAGCCAGACATGATACCAACTGAGATACGCGGCCTGGTGTATATTTTCATTGAGAAATAAGAAAATTAATTTGTTGTTACACACTCTTAACAATAGACCTGAGAGTAGATAATCAAAATAAACATTTGTCCACCTTAATGTATACTGATGGAAAACAGTTTAGCAATATACTTTGGGGAGTCACAATTTAGAAGAAAAAGTATTTTTAATTTCATAATATCAATTGAGACTCATTGAGACGGTTCTTTTGAGAACCCACAACATATGTTTTGGTTGAAAAATAAGAAAAAAATCTGTTACACACTATTAACTAAAGGCCTGGAGTTCTCCAAACTGTACAAGTTCCAATTCGTAAGTTATCGCATATTTTTTACAAAAAACTCATACATAGTGGAGGTGTTTGTTTCATACAATAATGAAGATTAAAAAGACATACCATAGACAATTTCTCAAATATCTGACTCTCTCTGAGAGTGCCTGTAGGACTGACGGATAATAATCTGTTCTCTAACGTAGGATGCCACTGGAAATGTACAACAGCCTGGCCTCGGAAAGCTGAAACAAAGTACAGAGATTATATAGAGGATCTTACATGAGTGCTCATGTTTTATTGAATTTATTAAACGAGTTGGGTAAAAGAGATAAAATGCGGGGCTTGCCGAGCATTTTTTCTCTTTTTCGCAACGAGTTTAATAAATTCAATAAAACAGAGCACGAATGTTAGATTCTATTTATCATATGGCATAAAGATTACTTTGAAATCTCATTTCTGCCGTAAAACGTTATACTTTTGTCATTATGTACGCAACATTGTTATGGACATCATAACATTACCCCTAAATCTATAAACCACTAGTGGTTTATCGATTCTATTGCATGGTGTTATTTCACTCTCAGACGCGATGTCATATGATAAAAGAATCTATCATGAGTGTGAGGATGAGATAGAAATATCTATCCCGAGGATCACTGTTTGGCATCACAAGGCTTGCTGAGTGATGACAAACAGTGATCCCCAATGATGGATGTTTTTTCCGCTCTCACACAAATAATCAATTCTTTTTCTTGCTCACCATAAAATTATGAATTAATTGTATAATTTCCCGAATTGGCAAATATGTCTCTAATAAACGATGTAGTAACTTACAATACAGCAAGTGTCCCAACCCCACGTGACAGCCTGGGTAAGATAACATGGGTAATTTGTTTGTTTGGTCATTGGCACTCATTGCGGGACGGTCAGTTCACTTAACCACACTTTTTCCTGGGCAGGCTTGAGCAAGCGGTTAACCAGTAATTTGTGCACATACTTTCGCTTGTAACTGACAACAACCCTTCTTGAATAAATCAGCGGAAGGGAGGAGAATGACCGTAGAAATTATTTCGAACTCGCGACCCCTGGATCTGCAGTCAGACACGCATCTGTAGCCAGATACGTTACCGACTGCGATAACATGGGTAAGATAAGAATTTCCGACCCAGGCTAAAATCTCAGATATTCTTATCTGTTATGCTAGAATATAAGTATACTGAGGGAAATAAGTTTAGCAATATACTTTGGAGAATAAGAGTCCAGATGAAATAGGATTTTTAATTTCATAATATCAAAATTATTTGTTGACAAACGTTTATGAGTACGATGACAATAACCAGTCGACATTTCACATAATGTAAAGTCCGATTTTAAGTCCTTTTGCTAAAACAGCTTATCTGACAAAAGCGTGAATAGTTTTCTGCTAAAACTTTGATTTTTCTGCCAATGGTTTAGATCTAAAAGCAAAATATTGAAAACCGGTTTGAAACTGAATGTTCTGTTTACCCTTTTCGTACAGTTTTAGTTGAAAATCAAAATTTTCCAAATTACCTTCCTTTCAATTACATAGCATTTAAAATTAAATGCCCAGCAGATCAAATCCTTGCTATAAAATTCAAATTTGTTTTTTAGACCTCACGCAGGTAGCCATTAGAACACTTTCAAACAACTGGCATGCATGTGCACCTGCTATTTAAAAAGATCTAATTCTCAAAAGATAACCAATGGGAAAACCCATTATAACTAATAGCTAAACTTTTTCCTTCAGTATATACATGTATGTCATAGGTCTGAGATGGATACACAGGCTGATCTGAGTCTTTACTAGACACAAAGTTCATTTTGTCTGTTTTGTCCTGCACTAGGTCACATTTCTCCTCATTGTCCTATTTCAGACCATAAAGCTCCATTAGATTCCCAAAGGTTTCGATAAACACAATTTTTGAGCATAAAATTATGACTATTTTCAAACCTATTAGTTTAAACAGCGATTCTTTTGCGTACCCACAACACATGTTTTACATGAAAAGTAAGAAAATTAAATTTTAATCATGAACTCTTGTCTCTAGGCCTGTATTCATTTTAGTATATTCAGGCCTCCAGATATGAAAGCGTATTGGAAAACTATTTTCTTTATTTCTTACCCAAAACATATGTTGTGCGTACTCTAAAGAACCATCTGAATGAGACGGTTCTTTAGAGCACCCAAAACACATGTTTAAATTTATAGGTAAGAAAATAATAGCAGTTTTACGCTAAAAATATTGCTTAACTGGTCCTATGACAGTCATGTTTCCCCTAGGGCATTGCCACAGTGGCTTAGTGGTAGAGTTCTTAACTAGATATCATCTCACCGGGCCGGGTAGCACAGTCGGTAACGTGTCTGGCTACAGATGTGTGTCTGATTGCAGATCCAGGGGTCGCAAGTTCGATCCCGTCCTGGTCCCATACTTTCAAGGCTTTTGATCATGAAATAATTTCTACTGTCGTTCTCCTCCCTTCCGCTGAATGAATCATTCAAGAAGGGTTGTTGTCAGTTACAAGCAAAAGTATGTGCACGAAGTACTGGTTAACCGCTTATTCGAGCTTGCCCAGGAAAAAGTGTAGTTAAGTGAAGTAAGTAAAGGTGCAAAGATCAGGAATCGATACAATTAAGTACCACACCTGACCCAGGATACCAATGGGGAAAGTGACAAACTCACAGTAGACACCACAAACGTCCCATACTGACCATAGCTGTTGACTGGGACGTAAAGCAACAAAACAAACAAACTAACAATAACTAGATATCAAGAGTTCCCTGGTTTGAGTATCACCAGAGACATAAGGTTGTATTAGGACTTTAGATAAGAGTGTGTAACAGAACAATGATTTTCTTATTTCTCAACCAAAACATATGTTGTGGGTACTCAAAAGAACCATCTCAATGAGAGGGTTCTTTTGAGCACCCAAGCCATATGTTAAAACTGATGGGTTAAAAATATTTACAATTTTACTCTGAATTTTTAGTTTATCTAAACCTGTGGTTGTATCCTTGTGCAAAATATCCTCATTGAAACCAAATGGAATTCTACAGTGACAAACAAAAGCAAAAATGGTAAGGTAAGATTGTGAAATTGAAAATTATTTTTCTTGTTTCTCACCCAAACCATATGTTGTGGTTACTCATAAGAGCCATCTCAATGAGACGGTCCTTTTGAGCACCCGAAATACATATCTAAACTGATGGATGAGAAAATATTAGCAATTTTAAGCCCAAATCTTTTCTTTATATGGAGGCCTGGGCCTGAGGTTATAAAACTTTATTCATGCTCAACTCAGCTGAGCACATAATTTATCCTGCTCATAAATGTTAAAATGCCAACAATTTGTTGTCAAATAACATTTATTAGCATGATAAATATCCTGTTCATAAATGTTAAAATGCCAACAATTTGTTGGCATTTTAACATTTATTAGCATGATAAATACCACATCTGAGAGGCTTGTAGCAAGAAACCTCCTTACTTTTCAATGTTTGAGCTTTCTGAGCAGTTGAAAGTTCGTGCTCAGTTGAGATGAGCATGAAAAACGTTTTATAACCTCCGGGCCTGGTTTCTATAAATCTACGTACGCTGTACATTTCTCTCAATTATCACAGGATCAAATTCATCTGTTCCAGTCATAGAATGTCTAATATCATACAATTTAACAACACAACTGTCTCTACATAGAACAGCTAGGAAACCGTTCCTGAAAAAAATAAGAAATATCCAGGAATGTTTTGCAATTTGGGGAAGGAGCCCTAGGGTCTTTCAGATTGGGAAAATTAGCGTGGCAAACCGCTAAATTGGGAAATTTGTTATAGTACACAATTATGATATTTTGGTCAATAAAAAAAACAATTAGCTAGTCACTAGGAGAAATTCACCATGTGGCTTGTGTGTGTGTTGACTGAATGGACGTCCCAATCTTCAAAAAAAAAATTGTTTTTTTGAAGATTGGGATTTTTTTTCATAATTTGGAAAAAAGGCACCTAAATCCCAATGGGAATGGGGAAGAATTTTGGCCCCTGAGAACACCCCAAAAAATCCCTGATATCACATGATTTTTGAGTTTAATATTTTATTTAGAAGAGTAGGAAACCATCAATGGCCCCAAAGTTAAAAATCTTTTTTCATGCTCATTTTAACTGAGTACGAAATTTTAACTTTTCATAATAACTAAAATACCGACAAATGAATACGTTTCTTGCTTTCAGTCTCTCAGAGGTTGTATTTATCATGCTAATAAATGTTAAAATGCCAACAATTGTTGGCATTTTAACATTCATGAGCAGAATAAATTTTGTGCTCAGCTGAGTTGAGCATGAAACAAGAAATGTCACAAACACGTGACGAATGCCCCCAAAGGAATTGGTCTAGCATAAGACACATTTGAGGAAAGTTAGCTGTAATATAGCACAAAAAACCTAGAAATGAGGCCAGAAGTCAATGTCAAAGTGACTCAAAATGGTATGCACCACTCCGCCATCCCAAGAAGAATCACCACCCCAAATTTGGGATTCCTACATCAAATAATATAGGAGATATGCTTTTGACACAATAATTCTTGAAAACGAGGTCAGAGGTCAAGGTCACAGTGACCCAAAAATGGTTTGTGACACTCAGGCATCCCAAGATGCATTTACATACCAAATTTGGAATTCCTATCTCAAAGAATATAGGAGATATGCACCAGTTTCTAGAAACTAGGTCAGAGGTCAAGTTCAAGGTCACAGTGACTTAATTATGGTATGCGACACTTCGTCATCCAAAGATGCATCCACACACCAAATTTGAGATTCCTACCTCAAATAATATAAGAGATATGTTCTGGACATGATTATTCTAAAAACTAGGTCAGAGGTCAAGGTAACAGTGACCCGAAAATGGTACATGACACTCCGCTGTCTCAAGATGCATCCACACACCAAATTAGGAATTTCTAACTCAAAGAATATAAGAGATATGCTCCGGACACAATAATTCTTAAAACTAGGTCAGAGGTCAAGGTCACAGTGACCCAAAAATGGTATGTGACACCCGCCATCCCAAGGTGCATTTACACACCAAATTTGGAATTCCTATCTCAAAGAATATAGGATATATGCACCAGACTAAATGCAGTTTCTAGAAACTAGGTCAGAGGTCAAGTACAAGGTCACAGTGACCCAATTATGGTACACGACACTTCATCATCCCAAGATGCATCCACACACCAAATTTGAGATTCCTACCTCAAATAATATAAGAGATATGCTCCGGACACAATTATATTAAAAACTAGGTCAGAGGTCAAGGTCACAGTGACCTGAAAATAGTACATGACACTCCGATATCCCAAGATGCATCCACACACCAAATTTGGAATTCCTAACTCAAAGAATATAAGAGATATGCTCCGAACACAATAATTCTTAAAACTAGGTCAGAGGTCAAGGTCACAGTGACCCAAAAAAAGCATGTGACCCCGCGTCATCCCAAGATGCATTTACACACCAAATTTGGAATTCCTATCTCAAAGAATATAGGAGATATGCACCAGACTCAATGCAGTTTCTTGAAACTAGGTCAGAGGTCAAGTCCAAGGTCACAGTGACCCAATTATGGTACGCGACACTTTGTCATCCCAAGATGCATCCACACACCAAATTTGAGATTCCTAACTTAAATAATATAAGAGATATGCTCCGGACACGATTATTCTAAAAACTAGGTCAGAGGTCAAGGTCAAGGTCACAGTGACCCGAAAATGGTACGCGACACTCCGCCATCCCAAGATGTATTCACACATCAAATTTGGAATTCCTACCTCAAAGAATATAGGAGATATGGACCGGACACGAAAGCGGGACGGACGGACAGAAAGGACGGACAGACTGACGGACGGACGGACGGACTGACGGACTGACGGACGGACGGACAGTGCGATTACTATATGCCTCCCAAAGTTCCTTTGGGGGCATAAAAAGTTTTATTACCTTGGGGCCTGATTGTTTTGGAAGAGAGAAAACATTACCCAAAAGCTCAAAAAAAAAACATTCAACTTTCCTGAGCTGGAAATAAAACCTGGGGTTCTGAAAAGATAATAGTGTGATACGGTAGCGGGTTAAATTCTAACATAACATTGTGAAATCAGGCTTCTACCTTACACGAGAGTCCAATGGCCCTGAATCATTCACCTGAGTTTTGTTTAATTAAGAAATAGATCAGGCCCCGAGGCTATAAAACTTTTTGTCTCTTCATTTTGCCACAATGATACAATACATAAAGTTCAGCTAGAATCCATTGTTCAATTCAAGAGATATTATACAAAACCCCTTTTTTGTCAAAATATGACATTTCAAAGTGCTGGTGTGACCTTGAAAATAAGATCAAGGTCACCAAAATCTAATTAACTTTTAACCCTCTCCTAACAATATATCTATGCAAGTTTGGTTAAAATTAAACCACCGGTTCAGAAGATAGTGTATAGAAATGGCTGATGGTCTTTATAGGATGGTAACCTTGAAAATTAGGTCAAGGTCACTAAAATCTAATCAACTCTTTCCCTCCTCCAAATATTGTATCTATGCAAGTTTGGTCAAAATCCATCCACTGATTCAGAAGATAATGCACGGAAACCCTATTTTGGTCATTTCAAAGTGCCAGTGTGACCCTTGAAAAGTAGGTAAAGGTCACAAAAACCTAATCAACTCTTCTCCATCTCCCCACAATGTATCTATGCAAGTTTAGTCAAAATCCATTCACTGGTTCAGAAGATAAGGCACAGAAACACTATTTTAGACATTTCAAAGCGTCTGCATGACCATGAAAATTAGGCCATGGTCACCAAAATTTAATCAACTCTTCCCCTCCTCCAAAAAATGCATCTATGCAGGTTTGGCTAAAATTCATCAACTGGTTCAGAAGATAATGCACTGAAACTCTATTTTGGACAATACAAAGTGCCAATAGGACCTTCAAATTAGGTCGCGGTCACCAAAATCTAACAACTCATCCCCTCCTCTCAAAAATATATCTATGCAAGTTTGTATGTAAGCTTGTTCAAAATCCATCCACTCGTTCAGAAGATAGCATATGGAAACCTTATTTTGGACATTTCAAAGTGTCAGTGTGACCTTGAAAATTATGTCAAGGTCACCAAAATCTAATCAACACTTCCCCACCTGCCAAAATGTATCTATGCAGGTTTGGTCAAAATCCATCCACTGGTTCGCAAGATAACGCTCGGAAACCATATTTCGGACATTTCAAAGTGCCCCTGTGATCTTGAAAATAAGGTCTAGGTCACCAAAGTCTGATCAACTCTTCCCCTCCTCCCAACAATGTATCTATGCCAGTTTGATAAAAATCCATCATATGGTTCAGAAGATAATGCACAGAAAATAAGCTACAAACGCCTACACCGACGGGATCCGCACCAAAAAACAATGTGTCCCCCCCCCACCCTTCGAGTTTGGGGGACATAACAAAACAACTCACCTTGTAGGACACCAGGCAATCTTTATCACAGCCCTGCTTTCAGTTAACATTTGTAGCTATGTATTGATAAGGAATATTTACTAATGAAATTCAACAGCATCTTTTTTACAGAATCAAAACAAGATTATTCTAGGACATAAATTTTGCTATAGAGAGAACAAAATAAAGGACATGTTTTCGCACACACACACACACACACACACACACACACACACACACACACACACACACACACACACACACACACACACACACACACACACACACACCACACACACAGTATAGTAGTTTCAAAGATAGATGAGAATCGTTGTAAACAAACACTGGCAAGTTTACCTTGATTTTGGGCGTTCAGGAAGTCTCAGTTTACAGTTATATTGAACCTACCACGGATTACTGCATATGTAGTGAATAGTCATGTCTTACCTACTGTACCTGTCTATAAGAAAAATAGAATTGCCTCATTACTATGCATCTTTGAAACTACTATAACATGATTTTCATAACTTTTGTTTATTTGCTTGAATTGAAGCTGGATGACAAATTTTCATTCATATTGGGACATTTCCTGGGTTAAACCCAGGGATTTGGACCATAAAAAATGGGAATTTTATGCAGACTAAAAGAACTGGACTGCTATTTTAAATAGATTAAAAACCATAAAAGAAATTAGCAGCATAAAACTGTGACATATTTGTTGCTTTAATTGTCCATCATAAAAACTCATGAATATTTGCATAAAAATATGAATGAAAACACCTTTTCCTTGACATTTTATGCAAATTTTCATGCATCTGTAACTTTGCTATTTCTGTTCGAATTTTCATGAAATTTCCGCCAAACTGTAGAATTATGAAATTAGGAATGATAAACACCATTTTTGGAAGTTTTTGCTCAATTTTGAATTGGAAAGGGGCCAATATTCGGCCCCAAATCAGTCCTAGGGAAATCCCTGAAACCAGTACAAAGCAGAGGATAAAGTATCCTGCTCAAGGACACAGTACAGTACCTATTGTGAGACTCCATCTAGCAATCCCTTGATTTCAACTCAGTCACTCTACCATTGAGCAACTGCACTCCTCTTTAACTTTTAGATAAGCAAAAGTTTTTAGCATAAAATTGTAATTTTTTTCTTACCCATAATTTTTGGTTTATGTTTTGGGTGCTCAAAAGAACTGTCTCATTGAGACAGACGGTTCTTTTGAGTACCCACAACATATGTTTTGGTTGGGAAATAGGAATATTATTTTTTTGTTACGCACTCTTAACTAAAGGCCTGCTTTTAATATAGGGAACTTCAACAATGATTTGTTTAATGGAAACTTATGAAGGAAATTATTGCAACATGCAAAGAGTTAAATTGGCTTAACATTCTATACGATAAAGGATACAGGTTTATCAAAATATCTAACATCCCATATCGAAATTGAGTTCTGAAAACATAAAATTTCAATAGATATGGTAACACATATGAACAGAACATATTAAAATTAAAATGCATTATAATCATACAATATGTGAACCTTTATTTTCTTACAGCTCAACAAGAGCATGTGCTGTGGGTTCTCTTAATAGGTGTCTAGATTGAGAATCACGCCAATAAATGACGAAACAAGACAGTTATGCATTTTGCTTGAAGTTTAAAAGATCTTTATACAGAGCCATTAACATATGAAAAACAAGTTTGCAATGTTAACAAAAACAGCCATCAGAAACAGAAATACATGTACAAATACGGTGGTCTAGTGGTAAGCCTCGGGACTCGGAATCGAGGGGTCCTGGATTCGAATCCTGCAGAGTATGAAGGATCATTCTAATGCACTTGCTTTTGTAATGCGACATCTGATTGGATAACCTCAAAAATTTGGGTCGGAAATAGTTTTATGTCATTAATTAAGTTACATTCGTTGGATGAAATGCTGTTTTATGCGGCTTGCAGTGCTCCAATTTGAGACAAAACTGCAGAAGTGCATTAGAATGGGGATAACTATATTAAAATTTTCATTAGGGGAGGTATATCGTCGGATATATGTCCGGAAATCACCTTTAAAAACTCTGCTCGCGTGTCACTGTAAAACTAAATTTCTGACCGTATATTCGAAGATGTACCTCTACAAATGAAAATTTTGAATACAGTTATCCCCTAATACAAATTTAAGTTATTAGACTGAAGGGATGATTTCATCAGTCAAGAATGAGTCTAAAATTATGTATTAAAAAGTCTCACTAGCAAGGATAGAGTTAAAGGAATCAATTGCCTTACCTATGGAACCCCTCGACTGCCTTATACTGTGCACATTATATTCGTCTTGTACAAGGGTCATTTTGTTATGCACAAATGTAATTCGTTATGTGCAAAATGTATTTCGTTATGCGCTAAATACATTTCGTTATGTGCAAAATGAGTTTCGTTATGTGCACAATGTATTTCGTTATGTGCAAAATATATTTCGCTTTGTGCATAATATATTTTGTTATGTGCAAAATGTATTTCGTTACGTGCACAATGTATTTTGTCATGCGCAAAATACATTTCACTATGTGCATAAGGTATTTCATTTTGCGCAAAAGGTGTTTCGTTATGTGCACAATGTATTTCGTTATGTGCATAATGTATTTCGTTATGTGCATAATGTATTTCGTTATGTGCACAATGTATTTCGTTATGTGCACAATATATTTGGTTTAAACATATTTTATTCAAATTAATTTGTACATGGTAAATACAAATTGAAACAATAAGATGAGGATAAGAACGGAAGCATGTAGCTTATATAGTTCTTCTCCAATGCGAAATAAGCTGTAAGTGGAAGGCAGATCATATCTAATACTGTACATTATAATATAGAAGTCAGTCAATGCTAACAAATATAAGTGCTTATTGAGTGTGTCCCTATCAGCATGCAGTGGTGCAAGTCCACGTGAATTTATGATTAAATACTCCAAGTCTTAAACAAGACACTTGGACTATCCAATGTAGTAAGCAGGACTCAGATTTAAGCATATTTGTTAGCATTGACAGTACATAAGCTTTGATAATAAATGAAAAATAGGATGTGCAAGTGTTGGTTGGAGAGGGAGGAGGGGAACACCGATACTAGGCCAGGCCTATATGCGATAGGCAAATTGCAATAGTGGATACCGTCACTTACTACATCTTCACTTTTATTATGTCTTGAGTCTAAGAGTAATTGAGATGGATATTAAGTAAAACGCTTAGTGTCTGATATGTACTTATGTACTATTTGAAATATGGCAACATTGGTTTCATATGGAAGTGAACTACTTCCATATAGTAGCAAATTGAGAGAAACTGGCTGGTGCTTGGAAACCTCGTTGAAGAGCAATGTTCTGTGTTCATTGTATCGAGGGCATCTTAAGAAGAAATGTTGAGTGTTTTCAACGCTACCACAACTGCATAAAGGAGATTCAGATATGTTTTTTAGGAACAGATCATTATTTAATGAGCTACAGTTTGTTCGTAAACGTGTGTGTAAGATTTGTGATTTCCGATTGCCTGTAAGATAGTATTTAGGAACTGGAGTAAAATCTCTGTTGAGGTAGTTTTTAAAGGAGCAAACACTATCTAGTTGTCTGACTACGACAGGTAGTTCATTCCAGTCCCTAATTACAGATGGTTGAAAGGAGTTATAGTAAAGATTTGTTCTTGTAGCAATAGGCCGGAGATTGTGAGAATTACGTAAGTTGTAGCTGGATGCATGATCAACAGATTGAGGCACTAAGGAGGAAAGGTATGATGGAGAAACATTTGTGCTCATTTTAAAGAATAGTGTGAGTTTGTGATTCTTTCTTCGTTTTTCGAGTGTATCCCACCCAGTTTCTTTGTAGAGAGTGTTGATGGATATTAATTTTGTGGTACCTGTTGCTATTCTTGCTGCCTCTAATTGGATTTTTTCAATTTCATTTTTTTCATACTGAGCACAATTATCCCAAATTACATCACCATATTCGAGTATAGGTCTGATGAACGCTGTATAAATGATCTCAAGTGACTTTCGATCTAATTTGAACTTTAATTTTTTCATTATGTTAATTCTGCACCAAGCTCTTTCAAGTATAAAATTTATTTGCTGATGCCAAGAACCATTATTCGAAAGATAAAGACCCAAGTGCTTATGACAGTCTACTTCTAAGACAGGTTGATCATTCATATAAAGGGATGGGTGTAAAGGTTTGTTAATTTTTCGAGAGATGATGAGTGATTCAGTTTTATTAGGATTAAATGTTACTAACCATGTTTCAGCCCATTGTAATATTTTGACTAGATCAGCATTGAGCCGTTCTGCTGAAGCAACAGGATCATCTACGATGATAAAGAGACTGGTGTCATCAGCAAATAAGCGTATACAAGAGCCAATTTCGTTTACAATATCGTTTATAAAAACAAGAAAAAGCAATGGGCCCAGTATAGAACCTTGTGGAACACCAGCGAATATTTTTGACCAGTCAGAATTGACACCAGGAAGGATTACACGTTGTTTTCTGTCAAATAAGTAGTTTTTGAACCAATTAAGAAGTTTCCCAGTGACACCTGCAGCTTCTAGTTTACGTAGTAGACCAGCATGCCAGACACGATCAAAGGCCTTACTAATGTCACAAAAGACAACCCGGATTTCTTTGTTGGCATCAAGAGCCTGACAAAATATATTGTACAAGAAGGTAAGTTGATTCACAGTAGAGTCGCCTGGCATGAAACCAGACTGTAGAGAGGTAAGAAAACTGTTTTCCTGCAAATGATTAAACAGGTGTTTGAATATTAACCTTTCAAATACCTTTACTTCTGCATTAAGAAGGGATATTGGTCTATAATTATTCACCAAAGATCTTTCGTCCTTTTTGTGTATAGGACACACATTAGCTTCTTTATAAGAGGAGGGCAACACGCCTTTATCAAGGGAAAAGTTGAAGAAGTTGCAAAGGGGTTGGGCAAGCTCCTTTGATAGTTCCTTTAATATACGGTTGTTAAGTCCATTTGGTCCAGAGGCTTTGCCTGATGCAAGAGATTTAAGAACACTTTCAACCTCAATAGAATTAAGAATGATCGAGTCAAGTTCAGAGGTGCCATTAAAGGGGGGTAAACTTGGTAAGTTTGCATTACTTTCGTCTAGATGTGTTTGTTGGGTAAAGAATTCATTTAATAGTTGGGCTTTTTCAAACTCATCAACGTAGATAGTGCCATTTTTTTCCAGAGGTGGTATGGTAGAGGAAGATTTAGGAGAAATAAAAGACTTTAATGTAGGCCACCAGTCCCTAGAAGAGATAGATCCAGACTTGAGTTTATCTGCAATGCTTTTATGAAAGGATGATTTTGAGTCTCGTATCAGTGATGTGACTTTATTTCTTATTTTGCGAAATTTGGACCAAAAGTGTGGTGAGTCTGTTTGTTTGGCTCTACGGAATATTCTTTTCCTCTTTCTAATGTATCGTTTAATTGTTGTAGTGATCCATGGGGGATCTGAAGGTCTAATTGTCACAACTCGGTTAGGAATACACTCCTTAGCAATGTGTAAAATTTTATTAGTCAGATTTAGAGCATATATATCAACATCGTCGTCCTGGAGTGAGTGCCAGTTGGTAGTAGAAGCTAGTGCTCTCATGTGATCATAATCACCACGATCGTACTGCCAAATGTGTCGTTTGTAACATTGAACTTTGGGTTTTGTAAACTTAAAGATTCCAAAATTTGAGAAAGAGTGAATACAGTTTAAGAAATAGATCAGCTCCAGCAGTGAATTGTTGAGTAATAATTCACTGTTTGGAGGTCAGTTGTAAAGAAGATCAAATCACGAGCGCGCAGCACGAGTGATTTATCGTCGTACAACTGACCGACAAACAGTGAATTATTACTCAACAATTCACGCACTGGAGCTGATCTATTTCGATTCTAACACACAGTAAACGACGAAAACACATTCGAAGTCTTCAGCTTCTTCCAACTTTCCGCCATTGCACTGAAGAACTCCCGCCAATCCTTAGACTACGTCACATACCTTTACATGTAATTGTAACGTCTTTCAAGCGTAAAAACAACGTTACACCGTCTAACGCCATGAGTGACGTCATTTTCAAGTGACGTCAGCTATCACACACTTTAGCAGTGAATTATTGTGCGATATATCACAGTTTGTTACCGTTGGCTCTATAGGCGAGGTGTGTTAGAATTTCTCTCAAAATGCACTGTTTTCTAGAAAGCATGCTGGATCAGTGATCACATAGTAGAAAAACTATTCAGAGATGTCATACTTTTCAGAGATGTCATACAAAACAGATATGACACGTGCTGTAGCCTACCCTAATTCCGCCCCCCCCCCTTCCGCCCCCCCCCCCCTTCCGCCCCCCCCCCCCCCCCCCCCACATACGTTGAGTGGTCCATGCATTACAACAAAAAACTGCACCATTTTGAACAAGTCCGATATAAATCATATGCGTAGGAAGCTTTTCAATATTGTGGGGGGGGAGGGGGCATACCCAGAGAGGCCAACATCAATACTTTGGGGGGGGAGGGGTGTATTGCAAAATGTACATACACGCATGCATGCACACACACATGTATGAACGCATGTACAAGCTGCTAAATGTCCAAACACCCATGCATGCATGCACACATACATGTATGCATGCATGCAAATGCACGCATACAATTATACATTTGAATCTTGATATGAAAAGCATTAAAATCAAAGCAAACGATTTCTATGGAAAAAAAACAAATATATACATGTAAGTTTACTTCAAATGAGCGAAGTGACGAGGAAAGTTTTTGGTTATTATATTACCTAAAATCTATTTGAATCTGCATACATTTATACACATGCATTATTTAAATCAAAGCAATGGATCTACATCTTAAAGAAAGCAAATATATAATTTGAGTACGAGCGAGCGAGGAAAAATTTTTGTAGGGTATTCCAGAGTAAAAAGCTAAGAGGGATAAAAATAAAAAACAGAGCGAGCGAAGCGAGCGAGGAAAATTTTTGGTTGAAGCCTATATACTGTCTGAAAGGAATTTCAGATTAAAAAGCAAAGAGAGATAAAAGGTTAGAGAAAAAATTGGAGCTCTTTAAAATTTAGGATAGAAAATAGGAATAATAGGATAAGCTTAAAAACCAGTTTCTCTGAAAAAATGATACATATACATTCATCCATACATATACATACAAGGTGATAACAGCCTGCTGACTTTAAGAAATGAACAAGTATTAAAATCTTAGCAAATTGTCTGCTCTCAGAGAACTTTAAACCAAATTCAAAAACTCCGAGCGAGCAAGGATTTTTTTTACTAATAATAATGATGATTTTTCAGTTATAATGTCGGCGTAGTGCGGCCCCGCCTAGGCATATAGAGCGCGCACAAAACGCCCCAGTTTTATGCATCCACTAAGGCTTTAAGAAGGAATTCTGGCTTTAGCCCGCCATTATCTTACGGCTGACCGTATTTAATAAAAATGTGGGGCATTATTAGTTTGAATTTTGATAATGTTCTAAAGCAGGCTCTTAAGAACTTATTCAATCTTGTAGGGATCAGTGTGACAATTTAGTCTGCACAGTGCCACCCCTACTGTTCCAGAATATATAAGTTATTAATCCGCCTGGAAGGGCAAGGGGATTTGTTAATGTTTGTTTAAGTTTGCCGCTCCCCTAATGGTGAGCTGTACACTAATGTTTTAGAGGTAACACCACCCAGGTTTCACTTCGCTTCTCCATCCAGTTCTCCGTACATATGCTTGCAGGCGCCGGGTGTTACTAAGACGTGGACATCGATCTACGAAGTAAGTTTCCCACTTGAGGAAACTATGGGAAATAAAGTTTTGCCTCTTTAATTGTATTTTCTTTTTATTTTAGTTGCAGTTTTGTGGAGCGGATGAGGTGTTGGTGTTCTCTGTGATTATTTCCCTAAGTGGGAAACTCACTTGTTTGCTAATTTAAATTTTGAACTCCATGTCCGAAAGATGGCCAATCATGCGATGGCTTAGTCATCTAGGGGAAAATAGCGGGGATTTGGGCTTATCCTTAAGGGAAAGTGCGCTGCTCGAGTGTGGTAAGGCTTAAAACCGGTGTGTGTGTTTTGAGTCCTTCCAGCAACATATCTTGTAATTTTGCTTGAGGCTTCCGAAAATATGGTCAATAATATACCTTCCGGTTTCTCATGTGAAACCATTGGTGTATATTAACCTTAGGTTTGCGTGGCATGCAGAAGCATGGCAGTAACATACAGAGCAAGTTGATGGGGTTGGTTGAGGGCTTAGTTATTATTGTTTAGTGTTAATTATTAGTTGTTAGTCCGTTGTTTGGTTTGCATGTCTGCGAGAAGCGGAAGCATGGAAAGGAGTAATAATTAACTTCCCCCATCCCCTCGCTTCGCCGCCAAGTTAGTTGTTAGAAATAACAAACGTGCGTCGCGATATCTTTTACTAATAATAATGTGTGGAAATTGCTTATTAGATCTTTACCCTGAGTCACAAACAATTATGTGTCAATTATACAGATTATTTGGGGGCCAAAGGCTATTCTGCTCCCCCCCCCCTACAAAATTATTGTGTGACATGGATATTATATAAAATGTGCTTCTGTACTCGACCGTCGCGAATTGATCAGGTTTACCAGTGTGACTTATTGCACGTCACAGCTTACGTCACAGCGCGCGTGCCAATACTGTTGTTGTATACACCGACACTCGGTAAAAGGTTAAAGTTACACCATTCTTTCCCAGTGACATGATGTACGTTCATTTTGCGACTCACAAAGTAGCGAAGTAGCCAGGCCCATAAAGACCATTTTAAAAAGACGGTTAAATCTATTATCCCCTTGTACTATTTAAGCCATGTGGGACACTTTAGAAAACCATCATTTTCCGTGAGGGCCAATTCCAAGCCCCCCCACCCCCCCTGGTTTTAACAATACCTTCATCATCATAATGAAGTTTGCACATCATATAAAGTAGTCACAACAGCACGTAATGTGAAACTGACAGGACATAATCGTGAAACATTTCTGCATGACAAGCCATTTGGACAACATAACGAATTGTTTTGTGTACCAGACAACTTGATACTTATACAAGACCGGCTATAGTAGTTACATAACAACTTGTTTAATGACACGGCACAGGACCAAATAGATTATGCACATAACGAAATAGATTTGCACATAACGAAATACATTGTGCACATAACAAAATACATTGTGTACATAACGAAATAGATTTTGCACATAACAAAATACATTGTGCACATAACGAAATACATTATGCACATGACGAATTACATTGTGCACATAACGAAATACATTATGCACATAACGAATTACATTATGCACATAACAAAATACATTCTGCACATAACAAAATACAGTATGCACATAATGAAATACAATATGCACATAATGAAATATATTGTGCACATAACGAAATACATTCTGCACATAACGAAATACATTATGCACATAATGAAATATATTGTGCACATAACGAAATACATTGTGCACATAACGAAATACATTATGCACATAACGAAATACATTATGCACATAACGAAATACATTATGCACATAACGAAATACTTAGTGCACATAACGAAATACTTTTTGCACATAACGAAAAACATTATGCATATAACAAAATATATTTTGCGCATAACGAAATACATTGTGCACATAACGGAATACATTATGCTCATAACGAAATGCATTTTGCACATAACGAATTACATTTGTGCATAACAAAATGACCCTTGTACATGGCGAATAGAATGTACACATTATAAGGCAGTCGAGGCGTTCCATACTTACCTCTGAGAATGAAGCTATCCTAGTATCTGATAAGGGATCTGTCGAAACACCATGGACATATTTAGTTTGAGCAACAATTTTTGGCTTTGAAATATCTGCAAAAGAAATGCAAAGATTCAAACCAAATTTCACTTAATCTCTTGTAAACTAATTGATTTTAACCCTTTACTCCATAAAAACACCTTTCGATGCCTTTGAAGTATCATGTATTTGAAAATATTATGGAAAATGAAGCATTTGAGGTTCTGAGAATGACACAGTCACTGTCCTATCCTGATTTTTAGGAAAATCAGGGCTTCCATTAACTTTCAAATCCAGGAAGTCCAGACTTCCTACCCTTGAAATTTGGAAGTCCCATTGATTTTTTTTGGAAGTCCCACTTTTTTCTGTGATACCGTCGCGGTGTGGCAGATTGTCAAACTGACTTTGAAAAATAAGATATACATTTCAAAGATCATTCTTTGTTCCTTGCAAGTAGGGTAGGATAGGGTAGGATAGATAGATTGTTTGGGAGGGTGTTTGTGTAGCATTTTTTTTTATTTAAAAAGCTTGGTCTTACTTGTGTAACAATTATTTTTTATAAGCTTGTACTTATACAGAATGAGATCATTCTTTGTTCCTTACAATGCATAGATAGGTAGGGTAGGGTAGGGTATGGTATGGTAGGGTTAGGTAGGGTAGAGTAAGGTAAGGTAAGGTAAGGTAAGGTAAGGTAAGGTAAGGTAAGGTAAGGTAAGGTAAGGTGAGGTAGGGTAGGGTAGGGTAGGGTATGGAAGGGTAGGGTAGGGTAGATAGATAGATTTGTTTGGGAGAGTGTTTGTGTAGCAATTTTTATTTAAAAAGCTTGTACTTATTTTGTGTAACAATTATTTTTTATAAGCTTGTACTTGTACAGCGTAAAATTGCAACAAAACAACATTCGTTTTTAATATGTTGTATGTTCGTTGGTGTAGTGCCTGTGTAGAAGGAGCGTTCAAGTACTAAATTATCGCATGCATCTACACAATTAATTACGACGCAGACGTGTAGAGTTTATAAAAGTTATTTCACAAGCCTGCAAAGTGTCACGTCGGCACTTCAAACAAAGCGGATAGTGATTGGGCTGTTGGCCGTTTCGCTTTATTGCTCAGGGACTGGACGTCGGTCGCGCGGGAATGGTTTCTAAGGCTGTTGTCAAGATGTGTCGATGTAAAATTTCACACCTGTTGGATGACACGCTTATATAATTACCCTTCCGACTGAAGCCTATACGTGACACTGGCTGTCAATAAAACTCTCGAAATCAGTCAAGTGGGACGTCCTAGCGTGGTCAATAAACAAGATAAATGAGTTTCCAATACGAAGGCGGGACACAAATCACGTAATCTGGTAAATGTGGGCGGGTTTTTTTCTGCCGACAGGACATCTCGGTATCCGTTTATGGCCGTACTAAGGAATTTTCAGAAGTCCGCGGTACGTCTTTGATGTGTAATTTCGGCGTACGAACCCGATTTTTGGACGTAATATACGGCGTACGTCCGCCTAACGGAAGCCCTGGAAAATGATGAAATATTTAAAGATTTAATACAGACTGTTGATTTACCTTACTAGTTTTACTTGGTTTTTTCTTGAGATATTAAAAAAAGCTCAACTGGTCATTTTCAGAGCTTTGTTTTTCGTTCCCCTCTAAGTCTGAATTTTTTTTCCAACAAATCAACTAATAAACAAATTCTGGCATTAAGTACTTTAAGAAAGTTAAATGTCATATATGGCAAGCCCAACAAAAAAATGATTTATTTAAATGTTAATGGCAAATGAACATATGGTAGATGTTGTCTGCCAAAAATGCTTAAACGAAAAGTGTAGACCTAGATCAGACTGAAGAAATCTCATCAGGGTCTACCCTGTTTGCTATTCTGACAAGCATTTTGTAGATCCCACCCCTGATAATCAATATTTTATGTATTTGAAATTTTAGGACACTTAATGTAAATGGGTAGCCTTACCTCTAATATCATAGAATCTGAGATTTTTTCCATTCATACCAGTTACAAATGTTTTTGGATCTTTATGAAACCAGGAAAATGATGAGGTTGTCTCTCCCATTCCTAGAAACAGAAAATAAACATAAAATCAGGCCCCCAGATAAGAGTGCGTAACTGAAAATTATTTTTCGTATTTCTAAACCAAAACATATGTTGTGGGTACTCAAAAGAACCATCTCGATGAGATGGTTCTTTTAAGCACCCAAAACACATGTTTTAACTGATGGATAAGAAAATAATCGCAAATTTATATAATCTAACTCACAACAATATTACATTATGCTACCCTCTATTCCCCAGAATGACCCTGACTTAATTACCAGCCATGACTAACCGCCGATATGAAGACAGACCTGTAACCCTGTTTAAATCAAATTACAAGAAAAGCATGCACTTAGTAAAATATTAACTGTAAACTTCCTCCTTTGCTCGGCGCTGTTATGGCGAAATGACGTATCTTGAGTTTTCTAACAAGACTATAATGTATCCTTGGCTCGAGCAGCTCATTTATTCCCCGGGATTGCATTCCAAACATTTTTGGTTGACTTTGTACCATGCTGTTGTTATGACATTATTGTTAAATTTGACTTTAATTTCAGAATTACTGAAATTCTCTATCGGTGCTTAAGTAGGTTTTATAGAATGGGTTTTCCAGATTCGTACCTAGTAAAATGATAACTTTGCTTAGAACAGTTTTGGCAAAAGGACGTATTTGAGTTTTCTACAAGACTCTTATGTATCCTTGGCTCGAGCAGCTCATTTATTCCCCGGGATTGCATTCCAAACATTTTTGGTTTGACTTTGTACCATGCTGTTGTTATGACATTATTGTTAAATTTGACTTTATTTTTTTCAGAATTTCTGAAATTCTCTGTGAGTGCTTAGCAGGGTCTTTCTATAGAGCATCCCTGGTGATTAGTTAAGTTTTATAAAATGGGTTTTACTGATTTGTAGGGGATTGTGACAGCCATTCTTGCAGGGATTGTTTTTAGGACAATCTATGCTATGGCTGCTTCTGCTGGTCAACTTTGATGTGGTCTAAAGCCATTTCTAAGTTGTCTAAATGGAAAAACTTATACATGACTGGAGAACTTAAGTGGTGCAGTCGGAGGGTTTTTTCTAGGGAGTTCTCCTTACCTCGCAAGAGGGAACCGAGACTCCTGTTGTCTCTGACCTAATGGTTTTTAGGCTGGATTTCTAAAATATTCATCTTGAAAATCTAATTTTAGCCTGCCAAGTTTGGTAAAAAATCCAGCCAGTAGTTTAGGAGATATTTATTTAAGTTAATTGTTAATGGAGGACAGGCGAAGACTGAATACAAAAGCTCACCTTGTCACTATGTGCAGGGATGAGAACAGTCAGCCATTCTCAATCAGGAAAATATGTCGGTTGATTCCAAAATGGAGAAAAGTTATTTTTAAATCACCTATTAAAGGTTTAAAATCACAAAATAGCAATAGAAACCAGTCAGTTTATGCTTAATTTATATCTAAAATTGAGTTTAACTTCATTCAATAATGAATTTCAGCAAAAACAACTGGCATTATATAAATCATATGCCAGTGCTTAATCAGGAAATCCTGATCAATCCTGAACTTTCTCATGCCTGTATGTGACAGGTGAGCTAATAAGATGTTTAGATATGTATACTGTGGCAGTCAAAAATGAGCAACCTTAGATAAAGGTCAAAGCTCAGCTTGACTTTTGGTACTTATTTATGAACAATATCTCATTAGGGTAAGCATACCTAGCAAGTATAATGTTTTTGGATTAGGAATCACATTTGACCGTGTCATGAAGTAGGCCAAGGTCAACCCAGAATCATTATTTGTGCAAACTTGGTAGGGCCCATATCCTAAATGCAACATACTAAGTCCCAAGGTCATTAGCCTTTTGGTACCAGAGAAGATTTTTAAAGGGTTTTTACCCTATATGGGCATGGTGGCCATCTTGGTCATGTGATGAGGAACATTTGTGCAAACTTTCGTTAAACCACCCTAAGGTTTCTCCATATGAAATTTGAGTTGAAGTGCCCCTGTGGTTTCAGAGACGATTTTTGAAAATGTTGACAGAAGACGGATGGACGATGGAGATTAGTATACTTATAGCTCACATGTGAGCCTAAGGCTCAGGTTAGCTATAAATCACAATTTGGGGTGCAAAAACAAGCATTTCTAATCTGGACCTATGAATGTGCACATAGAGGATCTTACATGAGTGCTCATGTATTATTGAATTTATTAAACAAGTTGGAGAAAAGAGATAAAATGTGAGGCCTAATGAGTTTAATAAATTCAATAATACAGGAGCACGAATGTCAGATTCTATTTAACATGTGACAATGAAGTTACTCTAAAGTTCTGAACTCACAATTTTGGCGTGAAATGCTAAGATTTTGTCATATTCACCACATTTTTATGGGCGTCATTGCATAACATTACTTAAATTTGTAAGCCACTAGTGGTTTATCGATTTTATTACATGGCATTTTATCACTCCCAGATGCAATGTCATTTGATAAAAATACATACCAAGTTCTATAAATGGTTTAGTGACTGAGGTAGATAAATCACTGCTGTATCTCTGTCTCTCACTCATATACATGGAGTCACTAGATGGTTTACTGTTTACATCCCATATAGCTATACAGCAATCATTTCTGTGCTTAGCCATTCCTTCTGCCAGCTGAAAATAAAACATGAAACCAGTCAGAAACATGAAACCAGTCAGAAACTTGAGTCACTAGATGGTTTACTGTTTACATCCCATATAGCTATACAACAATCATTTCTGTGCTTTGCCATTCCTTCTGCCAGCTGAAAATAAAACATGAAGCCAGTCAGAAACATGAAACCAGTCAGAAACATGAAAATAGTCTGAAACATGGAGTCACTGGACGGTTTGTGTTAGTGTAAACGCTCCCATTAGTGTAAACGTTTACAAAAACGGGAGATATCGCTCCCGTTACTGTAAATGCATTTACAACTAGAAATGTGTCTGATGCCCCCGCTTTTGCCTAAATCCCATACAAAGGGAATTGTTATTAACACAGGGCAATAACTCCTGAAGGCATGATACGATATGGGCCATTCTGAAACTTGAAGACATTATGGTACTTAATGTGACCAAGTTTCATAGAATTATAATAAAAAGTATTTATCTTAGAGAGCGGAGTCAGTGGACATCATTTCAACAGACGATTTTTCAGTTATATAGGGACGGGTCTTCCTGGGTTGAACCAGTACTAAGCTAGGATAAATGTGTCTTGCTCGAGGACCACAACGCAGTGACGCGGGTGAATGACCAAGTTTCATAAAATTCTGATCAAAAGTATTCGACTTAGAGAGCAGACATCGTTTCAGATGGTGAATTTTCATAAACAAAGGGTCATAACTACTGAAAGTATGGTGCAATATTGACATTTATCGAACTTAAAGAAGACATCATGGTACTAAACAATGTGATTAAGTTTCATAAAATTCTGATAAAAAATAATTCGACTTATAGAGAGCGGACATCATTTCAAATGGTGAATTTTCATAAACAAAGGGCCATAACTACTGAAGGCATAGTCGGATATGGACCATTATCAACTTGAAGAAGACAACATGGTACTTAACAATGAGACCAAGTTTCATAAAATTCTGATCAAAAGTTGTCGACTTAGAGAGTGGAAATCATTTCAAATGGTGAATTTTCATAAACAAAGGGCCATAACTACTTAAAGCATGGTGGGATATGGACCATTATTGAATAGTACTTAACAATGTGACCAAGTTTCATGAAATACTGATAAAAAAATTTCAACTTAGAGAGTGGACATCTTTTCAAATGGTGAATTTTCATGATAAACAAAGGACCATAACTACTGAAAGCATGGTGCGCTATGAACCATTACTGAACTTGAAGACATCATGGTACTAAACAATGTGACCAAGTTTCATTTTGTTTGATTTGATATGATTCATTACGTCCCATCAACAATCTTTCATTTATATAGGGACAGGTCTTCCTGGGTTGAACCAATACTAAGCTAGGATAAATGTGTCTTGCTCGAGGACCACAACACAGTGACGCCGGTGAATGACCAAGTTTAATAAAATTCTGATCAAAAGTATTCGACTTAGAGAGCAGACATCGTTTCAGATGGTGAATTTTCATAAAAAAAGGGCCATAACTACTGAAAGTATGGTGCAATATGGACCATTATTGAACTTGAAGAAGACATTATGGTACTAAACAATGTGACCAAGTTTCATAAAATTCTGATAAAAAATAATTCGACTTAGAGAGGGGACAACATTTCAAATGGTGAATTTTCATAAACAAAGGGCCATAACTACTGAAGGCATACTCAGATATGGACCATTATCGAACTTGAAGAAGACATCATGGTACTTAACAATGAGACCAAGTTTCATAAAATTCTGATCAAAAGTTTTCGTCTTAGCAAGTGGACATCATTTCAAATGGTGAATTTTCATAAACAAAGGGCCATAACTACTTAAAGCATGGTGCTATATGAACCATTATCGATCTTGAAGAAGACATCATGGTACTAAACAATATGACCAAGTTTCATGAAATTCTGATAGAAAATATTCAACTTAGACAGTGGACATCGTTTCAAATGGTGAATTTTCATGATAAACAAAGGGCCATAACTACTGAAAGCATGGTGCGATATGAACCATTACCAAACTTGAAGACATCATGGTACTAAACAATGTGACCAAGTTTCATTAAATTCTGATCAAAAGTATTTGACTTAGAGAGGGGATGTCGTTGGACATACTTACATACGTACGTACGGACAGGGGTAACACTTAATGCCCCGGCCGTTGCCAAAGTATCAATCTCGTAGTTTACAGAAAAGCTCTAATGTTAACAAAGGGAACAGACTCTCATGAGATACCAGACTGGTAAAATCTCATTTCTGTCTGTACTATTTGCTCATGTCATATTTGCAGAACATACTATTTGCGAATGTCATATTTGCATGGCACGATTCTGCAGTTGTAGATATACCTAAATATGGACAAAGTAATAGACCATAGAGTTAGAAAGCGCAGCTTAATTTACCAATAGACATGTACCTTATTGCTCCCTTGAGTTACCGTTCGATGATGGCGTGTACCCAGGTTTGACTGCTCTTTTGAGGGGTCTGATCACGATCAAGGTAGTTTGAAGCTGAAACCCACAATATATGGATCTTCCCCCCTCAACTTCCAACAAAATGCTCATTAACTATTAGTAAGCTATCTATGTCGGATGCACATATTGTCATTACATTTTCTATTGTACTGAACTGTACTATTATTCACTCTGGTAGTACTTTGGTAGATAATGACTGCAGCTTTAATGTAAGTAAGCAGGACAGACTCCGAAGTGACGCTACTTTAAATGGCCTCTTACATGGGTCTGCACTGTTCGCTGATTTCACATTTGCAGTTCAACTGCCTGATTGCCCTATGAGCATTGCTTAGAATTGGCGTGAACCAATCATGCATTTATAGATTTACTATGTATTACAGAAAATGCAAACCATCCCAGTCACTTTACTGATATTCAATTACATATATTTGTATGTGGTGTCTTGTCGGTTGCACCTCTTGTATCATTTGTTGTTTTACAATATTGGATATGCATAGGTCAAGATAATAAAACTCTTGCTCACTTACTTACTATTCATGGTTCAAATAGTTATCAAGATAGAAGGCAAAATCACTGAAACTTAATAAAGTAGGTTAAACTGGTCTTAATCCAGTAGTCAATGTCAAAAAGTTGGTTTTGTCATGACTGCACATATGTCTGCGATAAATAGTCATCTCTTGTAATTTCAATTTTTTTCATAATGTTGACACTAACAATTGATACTGTTGTTTGGGTCTGCCTTATCACCTCTTAGTGTAAACATGGTCCTGCTTACAGTAACAGGAGCAATATCTCCCGTTATTGTAAATATCCACACTAACGGGAGCGTTTACACTAACGGGTGCTACAATAGTTTACTGTTTACATCCCATATAGCTGTACACCAATGATTTCTGTGCTTGGCCATTCCTTCTGCTAGTTGAAAATAAAACATGAAACCAGTCAGAAACATGAAACCAGTCAGAAACATGAAACCAGTAATAAACATGGAGTCACTGGACGGTTTACTGTTTACATCCCATATAGCTATACAACAATGACTCCTGTGTTTGGCCATTCCTTCTGCCAGCTGATATTAAAACCTGAAACCAGTCAGAAACAAGGAGTCACTAGACAGTTTACTGTTTACTTCCCATATAGCTACACAACAATGATTCTTGTGTTTGTCCATTCCATCTGTCAGCTGATAATAAAACAGTCAGAAACATGGAGTCACTGGACGGTTAACTGTTTACATCCTATATACAAGAGGTGTTTCATGTTTATTTGAACAAGTCTGAAATTGCACTTACTCATTAATTTCTCATTCTATTTTGTAATAAATGATTTACAAAGGTAAGCCATACACAGTCCGCAAGAAAATAGTTCTTAATTTTATTTGCTGGTTTGAACCAGTCTCTGAAGATGAGTAGTCAAATTTTAAGCATTTAAAAATGCTGTCTGAAACGAAATGTTCTGAATCGTTTTCGAACAATTTCTCTTAAAGAGATAAAGTTTTCTCTTGGAACCTATTATAAATTGTACATAAATAATTAGAGTGTGTTATGTTAGAAAATAAAACATTTCAGTTGGATATTTACCTCTTGGAAGCAACTAGAACATCAAATTTAGGGTTTACTGTTTCCATGGCAACACTTAATTGTATTCAAAATACACAAAGACAGTATTTGGTGATCAATTATATCGGCAATATATACTTAAAATATCTCTAAGAACTTGAGTCGACTTAAAGTTTTGAGAGTTTGGTTTTCACAATTCTTCTAGGACACATTTTATACATGGAATACCAATTTGGGCACTTGTATCGTAGAACTTAATAACCCTAGTTGTCAAGCAAAAACAGGCACACAGAAGCTTTTTTTTTCATTTGAATAATAGACTTAAGTGTTTGTCTGAACTCAAATACGCATTTTCTAAAAAGTTACACCCGTTTTAGCCTCTAAAATCATTTAAATGGGGGTGGGTGTGTATTTCGGGCCGCAATATTATGGTTATGCCTCAATTGTCCATTTTGTCTAGTTGGCCATGCCAGGGACACATCTGTTATTTGAGAGAAAGCAAATTGTGTTTGTTTTATTTATATCACGGCCTCCAATCTCTGCCTCCTTCTCCAAAAAGAGCAGAACGTAAAGTGAGGCGAAGGCCCTTCCGGGAAGCAGGCAGTGGGCATAAACAATGGAACACGGTAAGTTGTGTTGACACATTTTCAATCATAAGTAAATTTTCAGCGCAAAACTCGAAAATCTAAGAATGCTATGCTTCGGGCAATTGTTCAAGCTATCCGTAGAGCATGCTGTTTGCACATTTGAACTTAGTTTGTAAGCGTGAGAGCTTTTCTCCTGTTGCACAGTTGTCCAAGAAATGGTGGTTCCCGCATGGTTTTGCCTTCTAACCAAACGTATAGTAGCGTTTGGACCCTTATTCATACTACCGAGGCCCCTCCACACCCATGTTGTCCCAAATGCAATTTTTCGAGATATTTCAATGATAATTGAGTGATTTAGAGCCAAATTTCTTTAGGAGCAGGAGGCGAAGGGCAGGAGGAGGAGGCTGGGAGAGGAAGAGCAGGCGGCGATGATATCAAAATTTGCATTGATTTTGCTTATTTTTGATAATATACTTATCCAATCTATATCAAACTTGCATGTATGAATATTTCAAACCATTTAAATAAATCGAAATTACTTCGCTTTAAATGCCATCACCAACGTAATGTGTGGTTCACTTTTTTCTCATTGGAATCATGTTATGCTCACAGATTAGTGATACCTGTGTATTTCTCCCTAAGTTCTTGGGAAAAGGATTATCAAAAATCTCAGACTGGGTCGAACCTCTGTTTTATACCCATCCCCTCTCAAGCTTTGATTAAGAGCAACAATTACTGATGGTGCGAAAGACTTAGACGCAGAAAAAAGAGGAATTCAAACCAAGTGTTCCTTGAAATTTGAACATCGGGGCGCCCCACTGACCGTTCTACGAGACTCCTACGCCTATAAATCATAAATAGATAGTCCAAATTGACAGACTCTTACTTAAATCAACATAATTATTAAATATTTAAACACATCTTTTTACCGATGGGGGCCTACAAACCCATTCTTGCCGACTCTTGACGTTTATATAAAAACGGCATTTGGTTTGTCACTTACTTATCTCATTTTTATAAACCCATTTTGTCCTGGTGACGCATTCGGTCTTCTTTGAGATTTTCACTATCAAAAAAAGTTGACAGCTGTATGTTTTATTTCCGCAAATAAATGTTTATAAGATATACAAAATGTCTTCCGAATATTCATTTATAAATGAGTTATTCTCAATAATGTTTACCAACTATTACGTCCCTACAAAGTTGCGTTAAATGTTTGCCTCTGTTGGCTGCTTTATCGATCGCATGATTAAGATGCGGCTTAAAATAGATGTGTGTGTATGTGTAACTCAAATTACCTAGTGAAAATCTGTTATTGATACAGTGGCTAGTCATTCTTTAAAGGTAAACGAGCGTGTTACTTAGAAACAAAAAATGGCCGCAAAATTTGATTCTTGTTATGACTCTTGTTGCTCCGATTTTCTGATTTGTTTTGTAGTCCCATTAGAAAACAAACATACAAAATTTGATTGTACAAAAGGGTTATCTTGTCTTAGGTTCACTCCCCTCCTTGCTTTAGAGGATTGTTCTTGCGTGCGAGACTTATGCCCAGGATAGTAGACACGGGGCAACTGCATGTGCATAGTATACACAACACTGTGACATTACATTACAAGTAATAGATAAAGGATGTTTTTCCGAGGCTTTCTCGTTTAAACCGCGAGGTGGGCATAGCCCACCGAGCGGTTTAAACAGAAAGCCGAAGAATCCTTTATTTTGCTTGTAATATGGTGCAGGCGCAAATAAACACCTGTTACTGTCACCTGACAAAATTTACATTCGCTCCTCCCTGCATCCGGCCGAAGCTGTCAATTATTTTACATTTACCGGTTAATTTGTGGCTATTTAGGAAGTTTGATATACATGTAGATTGGATAAGTATATTATTAAAAATAAGCAAAATCAATGCAAATTTTGATATCATCGCCGCCTGCTTCTCCTCTCCCAGCCTCCTCCTCCTGCCCTTCGCCTCCTGCTCCTAAAGAAATTTGGCTCTAAATCACTCAATTATCATTGAAATATCTCGAAAAATTGCATTTGGGACAACATGGGTGTGGAGGGGCCTCGGTAGTATGAATAAGGGTCCAAACGCTACTGTATGTTTGGTTAGAAGGCAAAACCATGCGGGAACCACCGTTTCTTGGACAACTGTGCAACGGGAGAAAAGCTCTCACGCTTACAAACTAAGTTCAAATGTGCAAACAGCATGCTCTACGGATAGCTTGAACAATTGCCCGAAGCATAGCATTCTTAGATTTTCGAGTTTTGCGCTGAAAATATACTTATGATTGAAAATGTGTCAACACAACTTACCGTGTTCCATTGTTTATGCCCACTGCCTGCTTCCCGGAAAGGCCTTCGCCTCACTTTACGTTCTGCTCTTTTTGGAGAAGGAGGCAGAGATTGGAGGCCGTGATATGCAACCACAAAAAGTGAAATTCACATCTGTTCAAATAAACATGAAACAGGTCTCGTAGCTATACAGCAATCATTCTTGCGTTTATCCAGTCCTTCTGCAAGGGGAAAATAAAACATGAAAACAGTGAGAAACATGGAGTCAATAGACAGTTTTCTTTTCACATCCCATATAGCTATATAGCAATCATTTCTGTATTTGTCCATTCCATTACAATTTCAAAGCAATTTTAATTTCATATGATAAACAAAATAATATTATGTTTATCAAACTCATTGAGAAAGAGGAAGCCTCACATTTGATCTCTTCCTAACCTTGTTCAATAAATCAATAATGAAGATCTTTATTAAAGATTGAATTTATTGAACAAGATGAGAAGAGATAAAATTTGATCACTCATGTTAGATCGCTATGTCCCCCATCCTGTTTTGCAAAATAAGATTCAAATCATTCATAGAAAGGCCTCCAGATGACAAGTGGCTTTGCCAAATTAACTTTATTTCTCTAGCAAAGGATATATAATGTTTTGCTGACTGCCCTGCCCTGTCCTGCCTTTTAAGCTCATGACTTACCAGATTGGTGTGAATTCTGTTCCAACACAGATAGGAGCAGTGTCTGAGGTGCTTTGGAACTGAAATTGAAATAGCTTTATATTAGAAAATAGGAAGGTTGTCATAGCAAACACAATATACAGTGCAATATCTTTATAATGCTATGTTTGGAGTCTATAGGAATGACGGCATACAGTATTATTAGTGAAATCTTTCATAAAATGATAATTTTACAAAAGAATTAGTGGAAAACGACCATGGTCATTTTCCTATAATTCCTCTGTAAAATTTTTATTGGAGAGAAAGAAAAAGGAACAAATAGAGGGACTGATAAGCAATATGTGGCTGTTTTTTTCTTACACAATACAACTTATCACTATCAAACTTTTTACCAAATTTCAGAATCCTAAGTCAAGTAGTTGCTGAGAAATCTTTGACAGAAAAAAAGATTACAAATAGACAAAGTAACTAAGAAAAGGCAAAAACTATATACGAGGGTCAGTCAAAAATAACTGAGCCCTACCTCATAACATTTTAGCTTGGTATTGTAGACAATAAATGTGATTATTTTCTATGAGTATCATATGTCATCGATGCTTTGACCCTGAAGAATTATCCTAGTGAAGCTTCTATTATGGTTGCTAGGCAACTGAAGATCGTCAGTCAGATCGATGCGTTCACGATCTCAGCGGCCAGGAATATACATTATGTCTTTAAAAAGTTTGCATGCCTGATATTTTTTGTGAAAGACATATTTGACATTTATTTGAATAACATGTATCATATTGTCTTTTCATTACACTTAGTTCTGTAATGTTTAGATGACTATTGATTGTATGCGTTGCCTAGCAACAAAACACGCGAAAATTCCACAAAATTTTAAATACACGAGAATTGTGTTGCCATGGAAACAAAATTGTGAATTTAAATCAAGGAACTTAATATGTCTGAGGGTTGGTTTGTGTATGCATTACTGTTTAAGCATTATTAGGCTAATATGTTATGTTTTCTATTAAAATTGTGTAAATATGAATGTGGGTGGGGTAAATTATAGGACGCCAGGCACGTTAAAATTTGATAAATTCTGAAATCAAACTACCACAGCATCTATAATTGTGGGTCAATTGGTTTCTGTTCTGTGACACTGAATAGGTACATGTTAAAGATATCAGATGACAGTGAATTAAGCCTTGCTTTCACATTACTGTTTCCATAGCAACGCTTAGAATTAGATGTCTCACAGCGTGAATGCACCCCTTTGACAGGTCATATTCTGTTGCCTAGCAACCGTTACAAAAAGCCTACCAACAGAAATAAATTAGGTGATTAAATAGATGACATATAACTACAATGAAATATAATCTTATTATATGTCCATTTTACTTGATTCAAATGTTATGAGATAGGGCTCAGTTATTTTTGACTAACCCTCGTATACACCCCATATACTATGTAGGGGGTGGGGGGTATAAGTACTGGGGGTATAAAAAGGTATTTTATAAAGGGATTGCACTGTTCTCAAATAACTCAAATTACCATATTTACCCTAAAATTTTAGGACTTTAAGATAGTAGACAGATCAACCCAGATCAGCCTGCTACTTTCATGGTACCAGATAAGAAAATTTTATTAGCGTAAGCTGGTAATTATTTTCTTACCCATCAATTTAAACATGTGTTTTGGGTGCTCAAAAGAAACGTCCACCCACTATGAATAATAATATAAATAAACTTTGTTGTTGGTACATATAACAAATAAATTACTTGTCAAGTCCACTAGTGTTACTTGTCAAGTCCACTAGTGTCGGATCAGATATACTGTCGGTCTTTAAAAACGCAACACTAACTTCTCTTATTTTCTTTCAAAAGACAGATGTATGTAAACTTCCTTTGCTTCCATGATGTCATCACGAGCTGGCTTCTTCAGCAAACACTTCAGATTTAATTGTAAAACTAAACTCAACAGTATTTGCTCCGTATGAATTAAGTCACAGAAACATTTCTTAAGTAGAGGAGATTTTAAAGTGAATATTCAGGCCCTATTAATATTTATCTTGATCAAAAATAAATTCCTCATTGATTACTAATTGATTTTTACCAATCTACTTCTTCATCAGCTTAGGTGATTAAAAACCAGTTTATTGCCCATAAAACCAATAACTGGCTGCGGACATCTTTTCCCTCATGGTTGCCAAACAGCTTAAATTCAAGCATCTGGTCGCCTCAGCTATGAGTTAATCCCCGCACATCTCAGTGAAGAGAGCTTGTAATTAGGCTGTGCTTCCATTCAATTATTTAATTGAGTAATAATGGCTTCGAGTGATAAGAATGAGAATTGTTTGAGACACGGCCCATATTACATTTTTGCACTACAGAATTAAGCAGTATGGTCAAGAGCCCCAAAGTTAAGTATTATTAACAGCATTAATTGAAGTTGTAACATTTAGCTCTGTTCATGATATCTTCTGCTTTGCAAACATTTTGGATTCAGATCAAGCCCGACAAAATAAGGGACCTGATCAGGGTCCATCCTCTTTGGTGCTCTGATACCATTCCTGAAAAAGAGCATTTTTGGAAAAAGGATTTCTTAAAGAAATAGGCAGACAATTAAAACTGATCTGGGTATGCTCTGTTTGCAAAAGCATTAAAAGGCATCTCTATGAGGTAAAGGGTTAAAACAATATTAATTGTTCCCCAGCAACTTGTATACCACAAGAAATTATCAGCCAATAAGAAGGAGCACTTACCAAATTCTTTGCCCACAAGATCATTTTCTGGCTTCTGATCAAAACTGAAATTAGAAAACAATAAATGAGGTTTTGTTTGTTTGCTTTGTTGCTTTACGTCCCAAGTCAACAGCTATGGTCATGGCGGAACGGTCAGTTCACCTAACCACACTTTTTATCCTAGGCAAGGTTGAACAAGCAGTTAACCAGTACTTCGTGCACATACTTTCGCTTGTAACTGACAACAATCCTTCTTGAATGATTCAGCGGAAGGGAGGAGAAGGACTGTAGAAATTCTTTCATAATCAATCTCCACGAAAGTATGGGACCAGGCCGGGATCAAACTCACGACCCCTGGATCTGCAATCAGACTCACATCTGTTGTCAGACACGTTACCTACTGCGCTACATGGCCCAGTACAATAAAGGAGGTATTAAATGAGGTATTAATGCTTTGCCTTCCAGTGACAACTTTCCTTGTGGGCTGATAATTTGTGCAAATATTTGGACCACAATCAGACCAATCAAAATGTCTGGCCTCATCTGGATCCAAACTGTTTGACACTCTGATGGTATTCCTAAAATATTTTTTTATGAAAACATTAATTTTGATAAAAACTCACAAAAAATTACCCAGTTTGCAAGGAGTTAATTGGTCATATTTTTTTCAGTTATAAGACAGAAGATTCCAATTCCAAAACAACAACAAATATGAAACTCAGTCCTGAGCAATACAGTTGAAAGTATGCTTTTGACTTCCTATACTATAAGAACAGATAAGCAAAATTTATGAACTTAAAATTGCACTAAATTTCTTATCCATTTGTCTAAACCTATTATGTGGTTGCTCAAAAGAACCGTCTCAATGAGGCGGTTCTTTTGAGCAACTACATCATATGCTTTGGTAGAGGACTTATATATTATAATAATTATCCCATCATTTCTGGAGGAATGTACTAATCTGACAGTCACAGACTTCCTAGGCCTGATTTGGGGCCGAATATCAACCCCTTCCCAATTAATGAATGAGCAAAAACTTCCCAAAATGGTGTAGATCATTTCCAATTTCTTAGTTCTACAATTTGTTGAAAATTTCATGAAAATCCCAACAAAAATAGCAAAGTTACAGATGTATGAAAATTTGCTTAAAAAAGTGAATGAAAACATGTTTCATTCACATTTTTATGCAAATTTTCATGAGTTTTTAAAAAGGGCAATAACCCCTGCTAGTCCATGCATTGAATAGGTAAACATTGCCCTAATAAAAATTGTACAATAGCAAAAATATTACTATCCTCTTTTGGTTATTGTATCACTATTATCGAATAATGTTGGCTTGGGAGAGCGATATCAGGTCAGTTCCTCTTGAAGCAATACCAGGCTACATTTGGACATAATAAGAGTTGTCAAATGTCAACTGATTGACTATGCTATTGAATCATGCAACAGTTTGCTATACAAGTGTTCAATGTGGTAAAGGAGACAGTCCCAATGGCCCACCTAATCAAGTGACAAGATGATACCAGTATACTCATTTATTAGTCACCCCTAATATTTACTGAATTGTTTCAACATAACCTAATAAACGTTTCCTATCTCACGGCATGTTACCTTTATCAGATCATGATGACGTTGCACTTTTGAATGACGTCGCTAATGACGCTGAATCAACACAAAAAAATGAAAATTACGTCATAATCGCTAGTTTGAAGAGTGAAACAATGGGTAAACTGATAAATAGAATACCAGGTTCGCGTCTTTTGATATCAAGTTTACCAGGCTCGGCTTTGAGAACGCATGTTGAATCGCTTGGCAAGCCTTGCGATGTCAACAAGCGTTCTCAAAGCCTTGCCTGGTAAACTTGATATCAAAAGACACTCACCTAGTATTCTTTATATAAACATCCCTTTGCGGAGGTTTAATGACATACACAGTGTCACCTCTTATTCTAGGAAAACATTTCTGACTTTGTTTAACAACTAAGAGTGATTAGCTTTTCTCTCATTTTGTTTGTATGTGTTGATGCTATACATCCCAGTCAACGACTTTTCAATCATGTCAGGACATTTTCCTGTCTTTCTAGGTTGAACCAGTACTAAGTAGAGGATAAAGTGTCTCGCTCAAGGACACAACACAGTGCCTCCAGTGAGTCTCCAACCAGCGACCCTTTGATCCCAAGTCAAATGCTCAACCACTTCGCTCCTCTCTCTCTCTCATTTGACTCTGATATAAATACTCCTAATGGTGTAATATAATGTAAGTACTCACTTTGATAAAATAACTTTGCCATTGTCATGAGCAACTGCTATCAAGTTCTCTGTTGTCTCCCCGGGGTACCAGGCAACACACTAGCAAATAAAAATAATTCAATACATGCCTCTACATGACAGTACAAATGAGGCTTGACCTATCACAGGCCTTTAGTTGTGCGTACCAAAAATTTAATATTCTTATTTAAAATCAAAACATATGTTGTGGGTACTCAAAAGAACTGTCTCAATGAGACTGTTCTTTTGAGCACCCAAAACTTATATCAAAACTGATGGGTAAGAATATAGCATTGGTCGATTTCTAAATGTTGCTCTCAAAAACAGGAAACAGAAATTTTTACCCCATTGGTATATGCAATGAAGGAGTTGAATTGGTGGACGTGAGTAGAATAATGCAGCCATAGATTATGGGAAAATCAGAGAGTCTATTGCCGTAAATATTTCAGGGGTGGTAACAGTCCAAGATTCTCAATCAGGAAAATCTTTCAGCTCAATCCTGAACTTAGCCAAAAGTGTTAAGAAATCACCTATTAAATGTTTAAAAGAACAAAACATCCATAGAAAGCAATCAGTTTATGCTTCTCATAGTAAATATCTGTTTAAACGATCATGACAGGTGATAACAAATTACAGCAATAATAAATTTTGATTTTATATTTACACTTTGGTTATTTTTCTAATAAACTAATTAGAACAAATTGGTGAAAAACAATTTTCATATTTTAGCCTCATTTGGGGGGGGGGGGGGGGGGGGGGGGGGGGGGATTTGATAAGTACATCATCTGAGAGACTTAAAGATATAGAAAATTTAGCAATAATATTGGTACCACTCATTATGATTCTCTCCAGGGGTCATACTGGACAGATCAAAGGCTAATCTTTATTAGGTGATTATGACTTCCTTACAGGGGGCAATAAAGTGGTCCCATGAAGGGATTAGGTATTTTCTGATAAAATATTGATCTTTATCTTAGTGCCAGAAATTGTGTTGTATAAAGGTAAGTCCCCTCTTGAGGCCCCTTTAAGTTTGTGAGATACTGAAACTGTCCCTTATCAGTAAATTCACTAATGATTCCATATATCACAAGATACGAGGGTTGTCCCGGTAAATCGTGGACTTTACAAATATATCAAAAACCTAATGTCGCAGAATAATAAAACTTTTCACATATATCAGTTACTTTATTACACGCATAATAAGTAAATTTGGAGAGAAATGAAGTGTTGGTTTTGATTATAGCAGCATTTTGATAAACCCAGGTAGGGGTGTATGGACCACGTCAAAATTTGCTTAGAAATGTAGTCAGAACATTTTCCTTTAACAACTGTTTTCGACAAAGTCACTCTAAAATGTGCAAAAACGTTACGGACAGCGGACGTCATAATTATTTTGACGTCAGCATGTCAAGTTTCGGACGTCTTGCGTTATTTATATACGAATGCCGCAAGTTATACATGCACCATTGCATTTGGAAAATTGAAGAAAATGACGACTTTTGACGACGCAACGTCCCGAAGAACAGTAATGAATTTATGTGTCGAGTATGGAATGACACCAATACTAACATTAAAACAGATGCAAAGCACGGATAGATATAAAAATGTGTCTAAACAACCTGTGTACAAGTTGCATGGCATATTTAGTAATGAGTGGACAGACAGTTCTCCTCGTGGACGACCGCCATACAAGGATAAAAAGCAAATTCTGGCCGTCAAGAACGTCATTGGAAGCGATCGTCGGAAGACAGTGCGCCAAGTAGCTGTTAGTGTCGGCTGCAGCAAGTCTACTGCTCAGCGTGTTTTAACTGCAGACCTGGGTTTGTCGCACGTATCCGCTAGATAGGTACCGAGACTATTAACAGAGGAAGAAAAATCTGCTCGTGTCGGCGCATCAGGGCGGTTCTTGGATATAAGTCGATCAGACCCAACCTTCCTGGATCGCATCATCACTACGGATGAAACGGGTGGGTACATTATTATGAACCTGAGGATAAAAGAATGTCTGTGGTATGGAAGAATCGTGACAGTCCACCCCCTAAGCAGGTGAAGGTGGTTAAATTGATTGGAAAAGTGATATGTGCTGTATTCATGGATAGTTTGGTGTTTAGTGTGATTCTAGTCCACATGGTACCAGCTGGTCACACAGTGAAAGAAGCATTTGCGTGGAAAAACGATTTCAAGATCGCGAGGAGACCAGATACACTATTCGAACTTAAATACTGTGTGGTTCAAAAAAGTGTATGAAAAATGGGTGAAACGCCACCAAAAGTGCATTTAATATGCAGGAGAATACTTCGAAAATGAGTTAAAAGAAATGACGTTACGTCATAAAATTCTGGCTTTGACGTTTGACGTGGTCCGTATGGCGATATGTGGTACTACTAAAAGTTTGCTACAAACCATAATCTTTGAGCTACTGGCGTCAAATTTTCAACATTTCTTCTTGAATAATACAAATATAATCTACGAACTTTTGAATTAGATAAGTCTTATGGTTTTAATACAGCACAAAAAGTCCACGAATTAGTGGGACGACCCTCGTATATGCCTTTAAAGCAAGAAACTTTTATATTTGTAGGTATCTTAGATTTTATGAGCAGTTGAAATTTCGTGCACAGTTGAGTTGAGCATGAAAATAGTTTTAGAACCTAAGGGAATGGTCACTAACCCAAAAAGGTAGGTTTCCCATCAGGCTCATTCTATTTAGACTGCAGATTATGGATAAAATCATTTACCTTCAACAATTGTATGTCACTTAGGGAGGCTAATGGGTTGGCATATCTATCCTCAGCAAGGCTTATACTTCCTGTAAATAAACGAAAGAGGTTTTTAAATTTTTACCCTTATCACGATGGATATTGTTTTATCCATTACACTCCTCCCCAATTTTTGCCAATTACATTTTGTAGCTTTCAAGATATCTAGTTATTAGCATGTATTTACAAGGGCCTGTGGAGAAGAAAATAGTGTGGATCTTGATCAGCTGGCTTCTCAGAAGCCAGCTGATCTGGATCCACACTGTTTTGAAAACAGAATTTATCAGCGTTCAGCATGATAAGGGTTAAGATACAAGATTACAACAGAGATGAGGCAATCTGAAACTTCCATGAAAATCCACTTACAAGATCAATTAGTTTTAACTCATTCCCCGCTAGAGGCAAAACTTTGCCAACTATTGTTAATGTTTTCAAACAGTTTGAACCCACATCCAGCCCCCCCCCCCCATTTTGGTCACAATTTGGTGGGTCTTCAAGCCTGACATTTTGTTAAGTTTAGATTGCCAATCTAAAACACTGTTT
The DNA here is from genome assembly GCA_964019695.1 of Loripinus fragilis. NCBI lineage: Eukaryota > Metazoa > Mollusca > Bivalvia > Lucinida > Lucinidae > Loripinus > Loripinus fragilis. The sequence goes on from OZ026527.1 coordinate 38,220,164, forward strand.
CTTAAGTACAGTGTGTATCAAACAGACTTAAAACAGAATATAGGATTGCCAATCTAAACCCTAATTCCTTTAAAAAGTTTAGCAGCTTTGTCTTGAATTTTGCATTCTCCTCATAGACCGCTGCTAAATCATGGAGAATTTTCTCCCAAATATTCCCCTAGCTTGAGCCCTGAACATTCACCTTCGTTCATTACTTATGTTTGCAAGCAGTGAAGACCCTGATGAGACTGCACATTTGTGCATGCCTAAGCCTTCAATGCTTGCCCATGCAACAAATACCAAAATCTCATGTACAGGCTAAGGCCAAATAAAAAATAAGTGTGTTTCGGGTAACAGGTCGGAAAATTTTAGGTTGGGAAGCAATCATACCTTTATTTCTTTTTTTTTCTGGAAAAAAATATAACTTTATGCATTATTTGGAAAGGCATTCAGCCTTTCAAAATGTATAAAATTACATTTTTTCCCAGAAAACCTAAAAAAAATTCTAGGTTTCACCAGTGAATTTAGGTAGGGTCGGGTTACTCTAAACACAGGTAATTTTTTATTTGGTCTAATTTTAATATTTTTTAACTCTTTGCATGCTGGGTAAATTTACATGCTTTTGTTGTTGTCTCCAACTTTTTTTCAAAATTAACTTTTTCAAAATAATTCTTTCAGGAATACTATCAGAGTGTCAAACAGTTTGAATCCAGATTGGGACTGACATTCTGCCAGCTGTATCCAAACTGTTTGCAAAGCTTATCAGCAGAAGAAGTCACCGCTAAGAAGAGGTATTAAAGCCATTTCTTACCTTTGGGTATTGCTTTTCCTGCAATGGGCCTGGTTTGATACAAGTTGACTGCATTATTACTGTATGTCAAGAATTTATCCTTCTCTGTTGGGCACCAAGCCACCTTCATACTGAAACTCTGCTACATGTAACTAGTCCTAAAATAATAATTAAAAAAAAAACTAAACAAAAACTGATGTCTCTTCCCTTGTAAGTGCTGTATGTAACTCTCTGACCAGAAACCCTAAAACAGGTATTTTGGCAAATAGCGAAGACCCAGATAAAATGCCCCATAATGCAGCATCATTTTATCAGGGTCTGCATTAAGAATGATTAAGTGCATTTAATAAGAGCCTAAACTGATAAAATATATACATGTATAGCATTTAATTTTCATTTTGATCGACATTCCAGACTTTTTACACTTCTTGAATGATTTAACTGACGAGCATTCAATTTAATCTCTTGGCAGTCTGGATGGAATCAACATTGATATTTTGTACATTGGAAAATGAGATCAAGAGCAGTATAGTAAATGAGATCAAGAGCAGTATAGTGGGACCATATGGGCCTTTGTAAAAGACTTTTTCTTGTTTGCTTGGAAATTGGGTGATTGGAGCTGTTGTTGTCTGCAACCAAATAAGTGTCCAGTAGCTAGGCAATCAAATTGATTTGTCAGGACCGATAATAATTGACCAGTATGGCAACTATTAGCTCGGACCCAGAATAAAAGGATTGGTCACTGACAGAAATACAAAGTTATTTTGTCGAGGCTTTATTTTAGCGCTATTTCAAAGTACAACAGACAATAAAATTGATTCTGAACATACATGCATACACAAGATTACTCCCGGTATGTGAAGCTGAAATATTACAAGTAACAGCCCATCTTAGTGTTATAATGGGAACTGCCAGCTTTTGGTGGGTGATAAAGGTCCCTTATCATAAATTGTCAGTTTGGTTAAATTTTGCCGAATTGGCAAGAAATTCTCTTTATTAATTGAGTATATGGATAATTAATGGGCTTTAAAATGGGTATGGATGCACATGTGGTGTTTTTAAATTCCTTGTTGTTAGACTGGATGTTAGAAGTATGAATGAAATATGTAACCTTACTGCATTATATAATTTTATATTTTATTTTCTTATTATAATCACATAAATTTTGCAAAATGTGATGATATTTCTGTGATATTAGAGTTTTCTGTGATTCTGTATCTGTGATAAAAAAAAAAATAACTGCATAGACTTCAACTGTACAGTAGAAGATATAACTGTAGTTAATAGGAGTTGTCAGAGTGATTGAAAACAATTTCTGCAAATACATGTACATGATGTATGGATACTTGGACAATGAGATGTCAGAAGAGTGAATTTTAGCTGGATGAAGAAATCTCAGTGTACTATAAGGCCTTACTTGACACTTTCAGATCACTTGCTCTGGTCTACAGGAAAATAAATCAACTTCAAGAGGCTAATCTGGTTTTGAGAAAAACATTTATGTTTGGCTACTCCATTCAGGACTCTAAGCGCACCACCTAAACTCGATTACTTGTGTCAGCGCTTGCACTAGTGGACGTTTTGGGCGTTTTTACGTCAGAAATTGGCTTCCCTACGCCGAAAATTCGAAGGTCGGGCGTATCCTGACTTCCCCATAAAATCTCGTACGCCCATCAGCAATAGCCGTGACGTAAAGAATGGTATTCAGAATTTTGGCATTTGATCTCGCCGCCTACTCCAGAAAGTCAAGTGTGCGTTACGGCAGTTATTTAGATAATCCATTCAGTAGAATAATTAACCAATAGGTGCTGGGACAACCATGCAAAGACCGCCCACTGCCTGATGTGCAGACTTAATTGACAGGTGTTAAATGATTATTGCGATGGTCGCATGAGCACATGCCAAGTGATACTTTTTGAGAAAAAAAATCGGTACCGGAACGTTTTTTTACCCTAAATTCGAGACATTTTCCTTCCAAAATGTTTTTCATTATTTGTTTGGTTTTCTTTGTAAAACGAGAGAACAATGTTTTCATACATAATTTTACATTTCTGTATTAGGCCTGATTTTTTTCTTCATGAACCAAAGGCCAAAATCTGAGAAAATTTAGATATGGACGATCACGGTAATAACCCCACCCACTAGGCCTGCATTACGAAGAAAACAATGAGACAGTTGCATTTAGGAGCCTGGGTTTTAAATAGCATAACCAAGAGAGTTTCAAGCACTAAAAACAAGGTCTTTTAACACCAGAAAGACTTTGCAACTTTAACCTAAACATTTTTGTGACTTGTATAAAATTTGAAGATTAAAAGAAACAAGTTGGGCTTTCAGAAACATTCTGCAAATGAAGCCAAAGCAGGTATTTTTTTAAGTTTAAAATAAATACTATCCATATAGCAGTGCAAGAAAGATTTCTTTAGGATAAGGGAAATCTATCCAAACTTGCCTGTTCTCTCTGTCTTACCCAACACTTTTACAGGCCCTCAAAAAAATCTGAAAGTTCTCTGGCAAGGGGAACCTATGCTGAAATTTTCAAAAACCAACGGACAGCCCTATAAGGATAGTCTGATCTGGATCCACTATGTTTGCTCATTCCTGTTGCAAGCTTTAGATCATTGAATAGTTATCAGGAGGACACATTAAAAAGAGAATAGCAGTATACAATGTACATTTTTCCCATTAGTTTCAACTTTTACATTGTTTAACAAACAGTTAAACATTATCATGTTTAAAAACAAACAGAAAAACCAGTGTAGGTAAGCATTGCAAACAACATCAGGCTTAAAAAGTAGAGTAATATTTTTAGCACTGTGCGCATGCTACCGTGTGCGCAATTTGACTTCCACAATTAGGCCTATGACTTCCAAATCTCAAAGAGTGGAAGTCATGACTTCCTGTTTCAAAAAGTTAGTGCAAGCGCTGCTTGTGTGTTAATTCTACAAAGAGAAGATACAGCGAGAATCAATACCGAGAGATAACTACAGCCAATTGGGGCTTAGCTGCAACCAACCAACCAGTACATAGCTCAAACGGGTACATAGGTTTCTTGCTGATGTCCATAAAGATGGATATACTTTAAATAGATATAACAATACAATCTTAAAGATAGTATATTGAACCATTGTTTTTTGAAGAAAAATCAAAGTTAAGCAGAGAAATAAGGGAGCTTTGATTATTTTATCTTCAACATATGTCAGTATCGAAAGCTCAGCCACGGCAACGTATTTCCAATATATACATTTACCTGTATGTAAGTGACCAGTATGTGTATATATGGTACGAGCTATTAGACAGCCTTAAACTGCACAGTTTGGGGAAAACTTTAATTCCGAACCAAGGTAACACTCGATCACACGTAGCGAGATAAGACAAACTGCAACCGTTTTTACTTTAAAAATGGAGCTTTTTTCCAGGTTTAAGCCCTGAATTTTTACGAATTATTATCATGTATGTATCCCATACACTATATGGACAATTGTTTATTTTAAACAAACCTATAAAAGTACCAAAAACACCATCAATAACATATCAACTTTCGCTTCCAAAATGTTTTGGACATGTCAAGGGAAATAACTCAAAAACTGTTTTCGTCAAATGGAACCGCAACGTCCTTCTGGCGACCGAAACGAGATCATTGTATTGTCAAGAGTCTGAGGTGGCATTTCACCGACAATACTATGAGTTGTACGGTGACCTGAGGTGAGTTCAACAATGCGAGTGCTCGCCGAGCGCTCGTTGATTGGTACCTATCTTTATTCATAATGTGTAAAGCCTGGCATCAGTACAACGAGCGCCCGAGAGCGCTCGCATTATTGAGGGTCTGGATGGGGGGGGGGGGGGGGGGGGTCTGGTATTCACTATTCATTGAAAATTTAGCCCATTATTCATCTCATTAAAATTTTGGGTTATTCATTAAAATAAGACCAATTATTCATTAACAGTAAGACAGGTGGCAAAGAAATCTGTTTATTCACTATTCATTATTTTTTTCTTCAATTCATTAAAAAATAGGATTATTCATTAAATTTTCGGCTCTCATTATTCACTATTCATTATTTTTTTTTTGGCTCATTATTCACTATTCATTATAAAAAATGGCCATTATTCACTAATCATTATACCCCATCTAGACCCTCATTATTGAACTCGCCTCTGGTGACCGTGTTATATGAGATGGGGTCAGGTACTTGTCTTTATCAATAGACACAGTCCCACAATGAATCTTGTGGAAGAGAAGTAGAGAGGACAGATCCCTCCGGGCCTCAAGAGATGGACATTGCAGCATCTCGCTAACACTACTAGAGTACTAGTGTTGCGCCACCTCCTGCAGGTCCAGCGGGCTGTCGTCCTATGTACTTTCTCCACGTGTTGAATCTGAGTTTTAGAATATGCACTGGAACAAATAGGTGCTGCATAATTCGGTTGTTTTGTATGCAAACTCCTTAATATCAGTGACCTCTTATATAGGTCACTGTTAATATATAGGCCTAGGCCTAACTGTTTACTCCTAGGTGCCAAATTTCTGCGGAGGAAACACAAAGCCTTTGTTGCTTTGGATGAAATATCAGATTACAAAACTAGAAAGGACACTTAAAGTCACTGAAAGCAAGAACCAACCCCCCCCCTCCCCCCCCCCCCCCCCCACACACACAAACAAACAATGGGAGCAACAATAAACAATGAATCAACACTGTGACCACAGAACCACCGCCTTAGAACGGACAGCAGCCGAGGCCACCAGGCCATATTTCACAGGTCAAATCTTCACCCTAGATTCTGCAGTTGTTAAAACAACCGTGACAAATAAACGAAGTACAATGTTGGTAAAGCACACATTAATACAAGAATGCAATTAAAGTACATGTAACTCGCTCTACTATGGACTTAAAACTAATAGCCCTGGTGCGATACTGAAATGGGATATTTGGGTTTGCTCATGAACCATTAAGTTACTGACCCTGGAGCGATACTGACAATTTTGGGTTTGCCCGTGGACCATAAAGCTATACTGAACCTGATGCGATACTCACACGGGATAGTCTGGGTTGCTCGTGGACTATAAAACTACTGGCCCTGGTGTGATACTGGCATGGGTTATCTGGTTTTGTTCATGTACTATAAAACTACTGGCCCTGGTAGTGTGGATAGTCGGGTTTGCTCGTGGACCGTAAAACTAATGCCCCTATGGGATAATTGGGTTTACTCGTTGACAATAAAACTAATGACTCTGGTGCGATACTGACATGGGAGAAGGGCTGGGATATAATTGGGCCTTGTCACGAGAAAAACCCGTCTTCGACAAAGCGAGTTCCGACAAAGCGAGTTTCAAACCAGTCTCCTCGGCTACAGAGACTAGCTAGAAAATTGATATTTCGCTTGTATCAAGCCTGGATATGATTCTTTACAATAAGCGAATAACAAAGGTGCTCATCAGACTGCGCGTATGCGCAGGCTGGTTTGCGCCTTTGTTGTTCGCAAACTCCCGAAGACCGGTTTTGTCGCCGCGACGAAGCCCATTATCATAGCTGGGAGAGTAAGAACCAGAGTAAAAACGACCTTACAATCGCACATGATATGAATGTCACTTTGGTTTAACTACTTTTAAAACATGTTTGCTCATCCACTGTACGAGCATATACAAATGTACACAGCTGTGTAATGTGATAAGGAATATATCATAAACTTCAATACATAGCCGTTTACACACAGAAAAGGGAAGAAGTATGGCTGAAGCAGGCGAAACCGTCGTGCCGCGGAATGAATTTCATGCGTTCGTCATACGCGTTATGTGCGCAGTGGGTGTTCAGGAAAGCGACGCAAACTCATTGGCCGATCTACTAGTGTCAGCTGACTATAGGGGTCATTATAGTCATGGTTTAAACAGACTAGGTAAGTTTCCATTGCATTTGAGCTGCTACCCCAGCCAGCAAATAGTCTCGGCCCACTATCGGCCCACCAGCGAAACGCCATTGATGGCGTAGTGGGTCTATGACATAGGTCTACTATAGGTCTATGACATTATATGGTCACTGTTATGTATGGCACCCGGGATATGACAACATGTGCGCCCAGCGAAGGCCGATCAGCCTTGGTATCCAACGAGTTGAGTCTAAGTAATGAAGACTGAGCAGCCAAGGTCCCGGTCTTATACGAGTTTAAACATACATTGGTCCGTTTGAGTTGGGCTGCGCACTTTTAAGATATGCGTTAACGTAAAACGTCCTTTTTTAATTTAGATCTACATGTATGGTCCCAGGGGTTTTGGGGATCTGGGGAGAATGGCTATTTATTTTCAGGGAGCTGGGGAGCACTGGTAATTATGTTAGGGGAGCTAGGGAACAAGCTCATAATTTTGGGGATTTAGGGAGCCTTGCCAAAAAGCAAAATAAATAAGGAAAAGCATCCATTTTGTTTGATTTTTTTTAAATTTCTTCTGCTTATGGGGGCTAGCCCCCCAGACCCCCCCTTGTGAATTCTAAATGTATTTATTTTCCTACTAACATGCTCATCTATATTGATCTCAAAGAAAAGTTTTCTTGTTGATATTTTCCCTTAAAATTCTTGATTTTTAGGTTGGTAATAAATTACTTTGGGACGTCCCAGATTGCACCAGATCACACCATTTTTGTCAAACATTTTCCGGGGGAGCATGCCCACGGGCCCCCTAGCAACAGTGTGACTACACAATGGAGGCCCCCCAGGGGGGGGGGGGGTATGTGCTCCCCAGATCCCTGAAAATAATACATTGATCTCCCCAACTCCCTGTAAATAATTTCCTCTTCTCCCTAAAATTATTTGCCTTTGCTCCCCAAATCCCTAAAAATAGTTCAGCTTCTCCCCAAATACCCCAAACTATAAGCCAATTCTCCATAAAATGTATTTTCTTTCTGTTGGATTAAAATCACATACTTATAAACTTTGAAGCTATATAATAGCGCATGACTTAATGATTACTTAATTTTTTGCCTTATACATGTAAAGACAGGGCTTAACCATGAAATACATGACATATAATAGCCATGGAATACATGACATATAATTATTTCAATGAAATGCATGATATATGGCTCAAAGTATGAGGTCATCCTTGAAATGTTGTTGCTGTACCTGGTAGAGTAGACTTGGAGGAATGCTCATTTGATTAGATTTTTTAAAATTAAAGACAGACCATTTGATTTTTTTAGGGGCAGGGGCTGATTTTTTCTAACAGCTTAAACTAGATATTTTAGAGACTTAAGTAAAATGATTTATTTTTTAACCATAAAAAGTCATTTTTACACTTGCTAATAGCGACTATATGCTTGAACATTAATTAAGTATATATCCTAAAAGCAATCTTCAAAAATTTCTATAACAAAGGGCCAATTGCCTCAAGAGAGTATTACATAGCATGTGGGTAGGTAACCCTGTATTAATGTGTAGCTACACTGTTGCTAGGGGGGTCGGGGGCATACCCCCCCCCCCGAAAAAAAATGGCAAAATGGTGCTATCTGGGCTTCCCAAAGTATGTCATTACCGACCTAAAGATCAACAATTTTAAAGATTATAAATGAACCCCAATCCTATTTAGCACAATTTTCTCTTAGATAAATCTAGATGTAAGTACGAAATGGAATAAAACATCATTAGAAGGGGGGTCTGGGGGGCTAGCCCCCCAGAAGCAGAAGAAATTTTTAAACAATCAAACAAAATGGAGGCTTTTCCTTTATTTTTTTTGCATTTTGGCAGGACTCCCTAGATCCCCAAAATATGAGCTTGCTCCCTAGATCCCCTGAAATAATAACAAGTGCTCCCCAGCTCCCTGAAAATAAATAGCCATTTTCCCCAGATCCCCAAAACCCCTGGGGGCCCCACAATGTTACGGGGCCACCTTCACACCTGCTATGTTATTATCTTCTTAGGCAATTAGCCATTTTAAAGGAATATTTGAAGAATGCTTATCAGATATATATACTTACTTGATATAACTGAAGTTAAATAAGCGTATAAGCACTAATAAAAAAATTGTAGAAAAAATACTTTTTATAGTTAAATGCTTTCACTATTTAAAGTGTCTAGAAAAATCTAGTTTAAGCTGCTGGTAAAAATCGGCCCCTGTTCCCAAAAAGAAAAACGAACGGTTTGTCTCTAAACCTCCAAGCCTACTCTACCAGGTACAGCAACAACATTTAAAGGATGGTCTAATACTTTGAGCCATATATGCATTTCATTGAAATTAATTATATGCCATGCATTCCATGGCTTTTATATGTCATGTATTCCATGGCAAAGACCTGTCTTTACATGTATAAGACAAAATATTAAGTGATCATTAAGCCATGCTCTCTTATATAGCCTCGTAGTAAAAAAGTATATGATTTTTGTTCTATAGAAAGATAAATACATTTTAGGGAGAATTGGATTATACTTTGGGTGATTTGGGGAGAAGCTGAACTATGTAGGGATTTTGGGAGTGAAGGCAAATACTTTTAGGGAGACGAGGACATTATTTGCAGGGAGACGGGCAGATCAGTGCATTATTTTCAGGGATCAAGGGAGCACAGACCCCCTTGGGGGCCTCATGTATTTACAATTGCATATGGTTAGGCACAAATAATGCAAATTCCATATTTTTTTTTATCAAAGTGCATGTGTTCAGGGGACACTTTTCGCTCCACTGAGCACTGTGATGTACTTTGTCATTTAAACTAAAATGTAGGATGAACCCCCCGTGTCAAAGGTTTGACAATAGACCACTACAGTGCGCAAATATTGGCGAAGTCAGAAGTTCGGTTCTCGAAAACTCACATCTCCATAGCACACCATACATACTGTCAAATTGACTATCAGGGGTGGTCAATGAAAAACAATTAGACTTTCTTCCATTGGTAAACTGAACATATCCTCTCATTAGTTTTCGAGGGAAAGACGAGGATAACAAGATTGTTCTTGGCCCAAGACATATTCACATGCATTTTAAAAATCTAAGAATGCCATTTTATCAGTTTTTAGCCACAAAATGTTTGCCCAAAATGGTATTGAAAAAAAAAATAAAACGTATCACTGAGCACTATCGCTTGTGTCCTGTTTGCTCAAATAGAAAATCTGCAAATACTGGTTAATTAGCTTTGTTTTTTACAGTTGCAAGTTTCCAGTAAATCCTTTTATCATCACAGATATATCGTATTTTAAACGTACAGTAATTTGACAAAAATACACTTCCTTTCAATGAGCAGGTCCATTTTTATTGGCGGTCAACTTGAAAATGCGGTGGTCGCTTTGACTAATGGAAATTATAATTATAGTAAATATTCTTTGTGAGGAAAATCCTGAAAATATTATTGTTATTGTGATTTTGTATGAGCTTTCAGTGCAAAATTATTAACTGCGTCTTCTTATCTGAGCACATTTACGCTTTAAATGAAGCTGTAAACTTTTCTTAACAGTACAGGCGCGGATCCACATAGGGAGTGGGCAGGGGGTCTGGACCCCACCCCCTTGGAAAATCACAAAATAATAGGGTTTTTTATCAATACTGGTCCGGATCCCCTAGAAAATCACAAAACTACCAAGCCAGCATTCCATGGTGGCACCAGTTTTAATGGTATTTGGATCCTCTCTCCTCCGTATCTAGACTGGCTCCAATCCTTAAAACAATGTTTCATCAACGTGTCATATCATATACTTGTAGCCAGTCTAACTCTGATGGCGATGTTTTAAGGTCCTTAAAACAGATCCATCAGAGTTAGACTGGCTACAAGTATATGCTATGACACATTGATGAAAAATTGTTTTAAGGACTGGAGCCAGTCTACTCCTTATCAACTAATTAAAAAAAAAACGTTTTTAATGTTTAGTTGGACCCCCTCTGACAAACTTTCTGGATCCGTGCATGCAGTAGATAACCGTATGAACTTTAATTTCCATGTAAAGACTTTTTTGTCATATTCAAACTATTTTTGTTTCAGACATGTACGTGACTGACGTCACATCAGGAACGACAGAGAAAAAAGGGACTCCCAAAATCCTCAAAGAAACAGTCGCCACAGCGCTTGTGGATGGAAACAATATTCTCGGTAATCTGCCCATTACAGCATGAAGGCATTGCCAGTCTAAAGGGTTTCTTTAGCAAATGCTCATATTCTGATAAAATTGCAAAAAGCAGTACAATTTTATTTGAATGAAGTAGCAACGTGACATACTATTTTGTTCTTGCAATTAGATACACTTGTATAAGCTAATATAAAAGTCAGTTAAAAGATTTTGGTACTTATCACAGAACGAACCATCGCTGCTCACACACACACACACACACACACACACACACACACACACACACACACACACACACACACACACACACACACACACACAAATCAGGGACATATATGAAGGCTCAAACCAAAACTTAGGCTTCTAAATTCAGGTGAAATTTTAGATAAACTTAAAGCTAGAGATTTCAATGCGACCAGTTTGTCTACTTATGATTTTTCTACTCTTTACACTACTTTACCTCATAATTTAATTAAAGATAAACTTATTGATCTTATTGAAAATACTTTCCAGAGAGAAGGCTCTCCTTACCTTGCATGTAGTGACAGAAATGCATTCTTTACTTCAGAAAAACCTAAAAAATATCATGCATGGTCGTGTCAAAATGTATGTGATGCGCTGACCTTTTTGTTGGACAATATTTTTATTCGATTTGGCACCAAGCTCTATAGACAAATTGTTGGGATTCCTATGGGCACTAATTGTGCTCCCCTGGTTGCAGATTTATTCCTGTTTTGTTATGAAAGGGACTTTATGATGTCTCTTTCTGATGATAAGCAGGCTGATGTTATTGATGCGTTTAACACTACTTCCAGATATTTGGACGATATTTTAAATATTAATAATGTTTATTTTGACAATATGGTTAGTCAAATATACCCTTCAGAGCTCCAACTTAATAAAGCCAATGCTTCTGATACCGAAGCCGCATTTTTAGACTTGCATTTGTCAATTTCTAATGATATTGTTTCTACCAAAATTTATGATAAACGTGACGACTTTGATTTTGAAATTGTCAATTTCCCATTTTTAGATGGTGATGTTCCTCGTTCTACATCCTATGGAGTCTATATCTCTCAACTCATTCGTTTTGCTAGAGCATCTAGCTATGTTGCTGACTTCAACACTCGCAATAAATTGTTAACTCAGAAACTTCTTAAACAAGGCTATCGGTATCATAAACTTCGCAAAACATTTTCAAAATTTTATAGACGATACTATGATTTGATTTCTAAATTCCAAGTTGGACTTAAATCTCTCTTGCGCCAAGGACTTTCGGAACCTGATTTCTATGGTGACTTGGTGTATAAGTTGAAGAAGATTGTTGGCTCTAATAATTTTTCAGCGCAGTTCATTAAAATAATTTCCCATTATAAAAAGATTGGCTATAACATTAATGTATTGCAACAGACTGCATGCTTGGTAGTCAACCCAATCACGGTTGGCAACTTTGCTTTCCTCTTTAATTGCACGCCGGTGGGTCGGACTTCAGACTCTATGATGGTTCCGACTTAAAGACTTATCTATTGATGAGATGGTAGGGGCCTGATGCTTTGGCTGTTTGTCGGGCCCACCGGGGTTTACCTGTTGGATTTCTTTTGCTCCGGTATTCAGTTTAATTTACTGTTGAGTCCTTATCCTTGCTTTATCTCCTTGTTATATCTTGATTTATATGTTTTAGGAGATGATGCATTGATAAGTTAGGGGTCTTTCATGCAAACCAAATATCTATGTGTCTTGATCCACATCTGAATTAAGGGTGAGGTTGGCGCCGTTAAACCGGTTTAAGCCCTCCAGTAAAATATTTTACTGACCGTTCCAAGGCGGTACTTCTTTTGTGGATCTTTTATGTTTTTGTTCTGTCTTGTGTTTGCTGTGTTTTGTGCGCGTCTGTTTATATGTGCTTTGTGGTCACCTGCTGGGAAAGGGCTGACCTCTTGGCTCTCGTTTGTGGTGTCTTCTGTGAGTTTGTCACTTTCCCATTGGTATCCTGGGTCAGGTGTGGTACTTGATTGTATCGATTCCTGATCTTTGCACCATTACTTACTTTTATTATCAGAGTTGTTTTGTCTGTGCTGCGTGGCGGCCCTAAAAAGTCTCCCCGCACTTTCATTTAATGCTCTTATTTTTCCAATCCTCAGGATTGTGTGTACAATCTCCTTCCATTATTCCTGTCCCTGGATATCCTCTATGTCTTGTACCGCATTTAAGATCACTAGATGACCAATTTTCATACCCCGTTGTATAACTTCTGCTTTCTATATACCTGTGGACTTGTATTAGCCATTTGGATTATCGCTTGCATTTGTTATACCTTCCTTTACTTTTAAGGACTCATATTATACTGGCTTATCATTTTAATAACCGGTGTGTTGATTGCTTGTCTTGGGATGGTACTTACCCACACAACATTTAATGATTAGAACGAAAATAACAAAATTACATTTATCTCCCATTAGTTTACATTCGGCGTCCTCTGTTCGTATTCCTAGTTCAGTTAACAATTTTCGGGATATGCTTCCTACCATTAGGTTATCTCCTCTTGGGTCACCTATTATCAGGAAGTATACTAAACCATTTAATGCATTCAAAAGACGCGGAATGTATCCTAATGTTTCTAAGTGCAATGCCAAGAGGTGTGTCTGTTGCACACATTTATGTACTAAAACTACCATTACATCTTCTGTAAATGGTAGAAAATTTTCCATAATTAATAATAATGATTTGGACTGCACTTCATCGGATCTGATTTATGTTATAACTTGAACAGAAACTAACTGTGGAATGCAATATGTTGGACAAACTGGCCGATCCCTCAAGACTAGGTTTCGTGAGCACTTTCGTAAAATGAAAAAGCCTAAAAAATTTGACACATTTCTTTATCGCCATTTCAAAAATAATGGTCATTCACCTAGTAAAATTGTAATTCAGCCGGTTGAAAAAATTATATATGATCCAAATTCATCAACTAGATTAAAAAATATAAAGAGACATGAAACTGAACTTAAATGGATTAAATTTTTGCAATCACCTTTTCCTTTAGGCTTTAATGATAATATATACCATGAAGGCAACATTTCTAAAATGCCAGATTTTGATGTTTTTTCTGTTTTGGAATGTAAAAAACGTAAAAGTAGATCTCATGGTAAACGTAAAAATGGCAAAATTAAGCGCAAAATTTGTACTGAAAAACGCTTAAATACTTCTCTAAAGGATCTTTCTTTGGCTTTAACTAATCATGGTCGACATGGCTTATTTTCATTTTTAAGTTCCTTGCCTATCGCAGTTTTACGCAATTTAGAGTTAGAGGCTAATAAACTTTATGATAGAGCAAACAAATTATATAAAGCAGCACTCCTTACAAGGTGTTATGTTCAACATTTCCTTTGTCCTTATATCGATTCTGAGGTCAACCATAAACGACATTTTATCAAAATTCCATTCATTAACAAAGGTATTGAGTTTATTGATTTACATAGTATCTTCAAGGATAATTCAGTGATTTCATCTATTCCAAATTACTTTAATAATTCTGAAACTCCTATCATTTGTTATAAATATAACAAACCAATAAGGTCTACGATATTTAACTTTAATAAAATTGTAAATGATTTAGATATAGATTCCAATACTCCTGCCTCCTGAGATTGTAAAAATTCAAATTATTTATATCCCTCTGCAGGGCATGTTATTACAGGTAATCTAAATGTAATTCCTGACGCTAGAGTTCGCAATATCATTTCTAAAGGTCCTAAATATAGATTTCCCTCTAATAGTGATTTCTCTAAATGCCGTAGAGAGATCGCTGCTTCTTTAAATGACTTCAGTAATCGTTGGTGCAAACGGGAAAATGTTGAACCTGATGCTTTGAAGGAGTGGAAGATTAACATTTTTAAAATTATTGATACTCGTATTTCATTTTACTCTCGTAATACACATCTTTTGCCCCCTAAACCTAAATCTTCTTTTCATCATCTTAAACGAGGTATCCAGGATTTTCATATGAACTATGTTTTGGTTCCAGCAGATAAAGCTGCTAACAATGTTGTAGTTGTTTGACGATTGTATTATATTAATACTCTTAAGCGTGAGCTTGTTGACACTAATGCCTATAAACTGCAGCCTTCTTTAAGTGAAAGGGTGATTGTTGATGGGCATGGTTGTCATACAGCCCTACATTTTGGTGTCAAAGCTAAAGAAAATCAAGACAAAGTTCCTACGTTGTACTGGTTACCTAAACTCCATAAAAAACCCTATAAAGCAAGATTTATTGCAAATTCTAGTCCTTGTACGACAACAGAACTTTCTAAATTGTTAACCTCGTGTCTTACAGCTGTTAAAAAACATGTTATCAAATATTGTGAAAAGGTATATGAGAGATCCCGTAAAAACCTATTTTGGTCGATTAAAAATTCAGGTGAAATTTTAGATAAACTTAAAGCTAGAGATTTCAATGCGACCAGTTTGTCTACTTATGATTTTTCTACTCTTTACACTACTTTACCTCATAATTTAATTAAAGATAAACTTATTGATCTTATTGAAAATACTTTCCAGAGAGAAGGCTCTCCTTACCTTGCATGTAGTGACAGAAATGCATTCTTTACTTCAGAAAAACCTAAAAAATATCATGCATGGTCGTGTCAAAATGTATGTGATGCGCTGACCTTTTTGTTGGACAATATTTTTATTCGATTTGGCACCAAGCTCTATAGACAAGTTGTTGGGATTCCTATGGGCACTAATTGTGCTCCCCTGGTTGCAGATTTATTCCTGTTTTGTTATGAAAGGGACTTTATGATGTCTCTTTCTGATGATAAGCAGGCTGATGTTATTGATGCGTTTAACACTACTTCCAGATATTTGGACGATATTTTAAATATTAATAATGTTTATTTTGACAATATGGTTAGTCAAATATACCCTTCAGAGCTCCAACTTAATAAAGCCAATGCCTCTGATACCGAAGCCGCATTTTTAGACTTGCATTTGTCAATTTCTAATGATATTATTTCTACCAAAATTTATGATAAACGTGACGACTTTGATTTTGAAATTGTCAATTTCCCATTTTTAGATGGTGATGTTCCTCGTTCTACATCCTATGGAGTCTATATCTCTCAACTCATTCGTTTTGCTAGAGCATCTAGCTATGTTGCTGACTTCAACACTCGCAATAAATTGTTAACTCAGAAACTTCTTAAACAAGGCTATCGGTATCATAAACTTCGCAAAACATTTTCAAAATTTTATAGACGATACTATGATTTGATTTCTAAATTCCAAGTTGGACTTAAATCTCTCTTGCGCCAAGGACTTTCGGAACCTGATTTCTATGGTGACTTGGTGTATAAGTTGAAGAAGATTGTTGGCTCTAATAATTTTTCAGCGCAGTTCATTAAAATAATTTCCCATTATAAAAAGATTGGCTATAACATTAATGTATTGCAACAGACTGCATGCTTGGTAGTCAACCCAATCACGGTTGGCAACTTTGCTTTCCTCTTTAATTGCACGCCGGTGGGTCGGACTTCAGACTCTATGATGGTTCCGACTTAAAGACTTATCTATTGATGAGATGGTAGGGGCCTGATGCTTTGGCTGTTTGTCGGGCCCACCGGGGTTTACCTGTTGGATTTCTTTTGCTCCGGTATTCAGTTTAATTTACTGTTGAGTCCTTATCCTTGCTTTATCTCCTTGTTATATCTTGATTTATATGTTTTAGGAGATGATGCATTGATAAGTTAGGGGTCTTTCATGCAAACCAAATATCTATGTGTCTTGATCCACATCTGAATTAAGGGTGAGGTTGGCGCCGTTAAACCGGTTTAAGCCCTCCAGTAAAATATTTTACTGACCGTTCCAAGGCGGTACTTCTTTTGTGGATCTTTTATGTTTTTGTTCTGTCTTGTGTTTGCTGTGTTTTGTGCGCGTCTGTTTATATGTGCTTTGAGGTCACCTGCTGGGAAAGGGCTGACCTCTTGGCTCTCGTTTGTGGTGTCTTCTGTGAGTTTGTCACTTTCCCATTGGTATCCTGGGTCAGGTGTGGTACTTGATTGTATCGATTCCTGATCTTTGCACCATTACTTACTTCTAACCCTACTAGATAGCTGGGCATACATGTTTAAAGAATAACTTAACGTATATGCAATAAGTAGCAAATGCTATAAGTACCAAAATCTCATGAATTTGCTCATATATATGCAAAGTCTCGTTCAAAAATCACAGATGGAATATTAACAAGCATAAGCCCTTAATCAATTACTTTGGTGATTTTGTCTGCATATTTGTGATAAGTGCCTTTTTACACTTGGACTGACTAAGCTTTACCAGGGTGTTTCTATTTGGCATCCTGGATCACATACTGCTATAAAAAAGAAAACCAAAACTCTGTTTGCCTGTTAATGGTACATTATATTATTAAACTATTTAAAACATTATTGTTATTTAAGACTGTCGATTGTTTAAAGATGGTCTGAAGGCCAGACAGATAATTAACAATCATTACTCATTTACTTTATCGCGATGAACTTGGCCAAATATATTTATCTATTATGTAAAGTAAATGTCTAACTTGACCACCCTGTTTATCTATTATACAAACTAATATGCAAACGACAAAATCATGAAAAAATGACCCAGCATGCAAATGTTAATAATTTATCTTTATATTGCAGGCCCATCAGTTGGACGGTTTTGTATTGACCTCGCTATCCAGAAAGCCAAATCAGCTGGTGTGGGATGGGTATCTGCGAGAGGTACGCTTCTAATGACGAAGTAACATTATTGTATCAGACAACTGATCAACTGTTTGCTATTTCAAGCACACATTGTACTAAGACGACTTCATATACATACTTTAGCCCTCCAGTAAAATATTTTACTGACCGTTCCAAGGCGGTACTTCTTTTGTGGATCTTTTATGTTTTTGTTCTGTCTTGTGTTTGCTATGTTTTGTGCGCGTCTGTTTATATGTGCTTTGTGGTCACCTGCTGGGAAAGGGCTGACCTCTTGGCTCTCGTTTGTGGTTTCTACTGTGAGTTTGTCACTTTCCCATTGGTATCCTGGGTCAGGTGTGGTACTTAATTGTATCGATTCCTGATCTTTGCGCCCTTACTTACTTTAGTATTTTTTATGTTTGAACGCCTCGGTAGCGTAATGGTTAAGAGCGCCAGACGTTGCGCTGTATTCAAGAGACCACACAAAAGTGCTATGAACTGTTATGACATGACCACCAAATCACTATAAGCACAGAAAATTTCGTCAATATAGGAAAGGAATTAAGGAAATTGATCATCTCAAAAACATCCATTACCTGTTGTTTTAGGCAAACCCAAAATGACAGCTTTTTAACATGTTTGCACCTTTGTTCCAGGCTCAAATCATTTTGGAATCGCAGGATGGTATGGGATACGGGCGGCTGAACAAGGGATGTTGGTAAGCAGACAAATACAGATGGAACACAATTCTATTATTGGTTGTTACACTTGCCCTGATATTATGTTATATTGAATGATATAATTGTATTAGCCTTGATGAGGACACAGTTAATATTGAAATTTCATTTGTCTACCATCAAAATATTCATTATACATGTGCATATAATACTATGTGTATTAACAAACTGTCATACGCTTAAATCATGTTTGCTCATTCAGATGGTCGAACACTCTTTGGTGGTTTGGTCATTATGATTGCATAATGAAAGCCCATGATGTGCGACTATAGCATCTGTAGTATTTATGGTGAACAGTAACAATATTTGTCTGAAAAAAGACAACAACACTGATATAGAAAACCATTAGTTGAACATGATAAAAACAGACTCACTTTCGTATTTCACAATAGAGTTAAGTATAAAGAAAATCCCTAATACCACGAACTGGCCATTGTATGACAAAGTCAGCGCAATTACATGTATGCACGTGTAGAAAACAAATTGCAAATGGCCAGGAAATGCTACAGTCACACATCATAGTCTACCCATGGTACCATCAAGAAGGGATGCAGAAAAAGTTAACATAAAAAGTACATATATGGGCCCAACGCGAGAAACCCTGTCTTCGGGGGCTTGGGAACAACAAAAGCACAGACCAGCCTGCAAATCTGTGCAATCTGATCAGCGCCTTTGTTTTTCACTTATTGAAAAGGATAATATCTAAACTTGCTACTATCGAAAAATCAGACTGGTTTGAATTTAACTTTGTCGGAAACCCCCAAGACAGGTTTGTCGCGATGAGGCCCATATACAACTGAGAAAAAACAAAGACGAATAACCATCTCTTTCCTTCTCAGTGAGGAAATAAGAAATGAAACACAGCATCACAACAGTGTTCGTGTTGTTATAGACCAACAAAACTTTTCTATTGTTATGTCTCATAAATTTCAGGGAATGGCATTCTGTAATACTTCTCCACTTCTTGTTCCAACACGAGCAAAACAGGTAAGTTTGTATGTCATGATTAAGGTACATATTCCATTGAACGCTTTAGTCTTTAGTCAGTCGTATCAATATTGCCAATGCTATTATAGCTTGCCCTCTAGATCAGATACTTGAATGTGTTATAATAGTTTTGCATAGTATATCAATTTTTTTTCATCATTTTGAATTATTTGTGTAAAGATTTTTAAATACATCTACGTTTAAACTATAACCTTTACGTATGTAATCAAACTTTGCATAATTCAGAGAATTTGAATTTACTAAACAGTCTGGAAACAGAGAACTCAAATCATTTGTGTCTGTGGATGCTATATAATTGGAAAGTAAATTATTACACCCACTTCCACTGGCGAAAGTGTTAATCTGCTTCAGATGGTTTAATCTCATTATTACAATAAAAACATATTATAAAAGTTTTAATATACTGGAAACCTGGAAACAGAATAATTTACAAGCAGTGATGACCCAGATGAAATGGCACATGCTGTGTCATTTCATCAACGTCTGCACTGTTGGCTTATATAAAAACAATCATGATATGACAATAAGGTCATTTTACGCCTTGATATGTACAATGAACAGCCCCAAGTTCATTGTATCAAACAATAAAGAGTATAAAATGGCTAATATACATGTACACTTAAAGGATATAGTATCTGTCATCCTGTGTTGTAGGTTACGCTAGGGACCAATCCTATAAATCTGGCTGCACCTGCAAAAGATGGGGATAGCTTTGTCCTTGATATGGCCACTACAGCAGTAGCTTTGGGAAAGGTAAGTCTTCTGATAGGAACGCATGATTGTAAAAATATCATCTGACACCAATATTTCTGTTCATTTCATAGTGAGGACACTGGCGGTAAGGCAACATAATTCAAATTGAATATACTCTAATAGACAGTCATGAGCTGTTGTATCCCCAAAACGTGGTTGTTTAGATGGTCATGATTGGGAACATTTCGGTTTGGAAAATACCAAGTCTGTAAACACCAGGTTTGTAATGTATATGGTCACAAATGTTTTTTATCACTGCCCTTCAATCTGGATTGAAGTCTGAAACGACACCCATTCCAAATAATAGGAGACTTATTTCGACCAAATGACCCACAGAGTTGTGGCTGCCACTTAATTGTGAATGACGACAACCACACACATGCTTCAGGCGAACAAGCTGGTGTGGTTATATGTTGAATGGTTTCCTGTTCAAGATAATAAGCAACCACTTGCAAACTGTATTGATGGGTGTTTCCAGCTTATGTTATAAGGTATATTTTAGTGCTGAACTACTGGATCACTGTCAGAAAACTTGCATCAGATTAGTGTTCTGGTTTGAAATAAGTGTCAGTTTTCTGTCATGATAATGTCTTTTTAAGTTAGCATAATGGATTATTAGCATCTGTCAACATGAAGATAAATGGCATCCAAGTACCTTAAACAGAAGGCTGATCAACTATTCAGCTTGGCGACCTTACAATAATCCTCTAACATGACAATCGAATTGTCTTCAAAAGCAATTTCAAGTATGATGTTTCTAATTTGGCTCGAGAAAATCCTGTTTTTTGATACCCACATTTGAGTTGGAGCCTCAACTGATGTTGCAGGACAGCGTCAGAATCATGAAGACCAATACACATTATTAAGTTGGTGCTTACGAGCACAGCCTTTCAAAATAATTCCACAATCAAACAGTAAATTTCTGGCAGTACAAATGATACATTAGAAATTATCTTTGTGTAATTAAGTGCTTTAATTGTGAAATTTAATTCTATAATTTCATAATGTAAAAAGGTAAATGGCTTATGTTTAAAGAAACATAATATTGAAATTGATTTGCTAGTTTATGCATTTTGTGAGGAGTATACGCCTCAATTAAGTTAAATTGAATATGTCCTTTTTTGATATCAAAATGTAAGACAACATTCAAGTAAGTGCGTTCATACTAGCATATTAATTTTAGGATATAATAAAGAACATGTAAATAGTTTTCAGATTTAGACCCATACCATCAATGTTTCTATATAGTAAAACTATGCCCAATACCACAGATTATTGAAATATTTCAAATTGGAAAACTAGGATAAATGACCAAACACATGACAATTTGGTTTCTATCTCAAAGGCTACCAGGGAAGGCTCATACGGGCCTGTGCATATGAACAGTCTTGATAGAGCAGCAAATAGAGCATTTGTTGCTTGTTAATGGACGTGTTGCACATCTAAAGAGTGAGCTTTCATGTATGCTATAAGTACCAATAGACAATATGTTTTTTGAAAAAGATTAATTTACAGTTTTTTTATAATGAAAACCTCTTTTATAAAGTAGATACAGAATGATCTATCATCATTGCAGGTAGAACTAGCAGAACGAAAAGAACAGCCTATACCACCTGGTTGGGCAGTGGATGCAAGTGGAAAGGTATGGTACTTTAGTCTAATCATCATGCATCCACTTTATATCGGTAACTCTGGAAAATATGAACACATCTGTTAAATCATTGACATGTCCGATATCCATGGTAACCTCAAGTTCAGGTTAATAAAATTATTAATACAGAGCCTTTAAACTTCAATACTTGCAGCTAAAGACATTTTGGAAGTTAAATGTTTCTTTAGAAGTGCCAACAGTGATTTGATAATTCTCTGAAGATGATTTAACAAAAACTTGCTTTTTTCTAACAAAATACAACTTTTTGCCACTAACTATTTATACATCAGAAATTAGTTGTCATATGAATAGTATCAAACATATTTATTATTATTATTTTTATTATTATTATTATTATTATTATTATTATTATTATTATTGTTGTCAGATAGAACATGGTCACTTTTAACAGATATTGTGCATTTTAACCTACAGGGAATTACCCAGCAAGCTTTGCTATTCAACGTTTTCAGTGTTGCTTTTATACTTTATTTTCAAATATTTCAATTTTCCAGAGCACAACAGATCCTAGTGCAGCTCAAGGGCTATGCCCACTAGGTGGAGCGGAGGACACATGTAAGTACTAATGATTATTAGAGAGTTTTCTATCAAATCAAATATCTGCAACGTAATAATCGTGCAATCGTCATTGAAAGGAAATTTAAAAAGAATGCATTTAGCGATTTCATCTAACTAGCACAAGTTTGTTCTTTTCAACATGCAATCAAATTTAACGTACCTTACTGTGCTTGTGGTTATTTCTTTCTATTGTAGCATAACTGTGCAAGCACTAACTTGTACATAGAATATGCAATTGTTACTTTATTCATATGAAAGTATACCATATTGATGATTATTGCTTTAATGCATCGATGGTATTTAACTGTATGGTTAGCATGTCTATCCTGAGTAATACCGGAAAATTTTATTATAATAATCTGGAACATGGATTCCAGTGAAATAGAGGGGATCTACAAAATATAAAAACAGCAGACTTGGTTTAATTGAGTCATTGAGAGTTAATGCTTAATGCAAGAAATCTCACGGCCCTTAGTGTAGGCTTAATCATTATTCTGATTCTGAAAAAACCCAATAGTCCTAGGGGACCAGAATGTAAAAAAAATCTACTATATCGATGTACGGCGAGATGTTTTACCAACTCCATGTGATACAATGACAGCCAATATCACATACTTAGATACTTTCTATCTATAATACAGTGCGTTTGTGGAAATGATCTGTAATTCTTCAGTATAGTTGGTCTGGAAATGCCTCTTCTTTTTGACATGATTTACCTTAGCTTCAGTCAATAATTTACAACACAGGCATTGCGTTGCAAAGGGACTGCATATTCTTAAGTCTTAATCATACTCTGAATTTTAGCCGAAATCATTATGTTTTGTCTGCATTTAATATTCTTTTATCAGCAAAGTAAAAAAGTTTATATTTTTATTTGTGGTGCTAAGCTGGTTATAAAGGCTATGGTCTTTCAATGATGGTAGAAATATTCTGTGGTATTCTAAGTGGAGCCAGTTATGGACCACATGTACGAAAATGGAAGGAATCTCACTTGAAAGCGAATTTAGTAAGTTCTCTTACATGCCATTATATAATGTGAATACACTGTGTTGTTTAACCAATTTACGTATTCATCATAAATAACTGAACAAAATGCCTAAGTTAATTATGATTAGAGTTTACACTATTTGCTATTCCACCAATACATTATTGCACACCTCACCAGATTGCATAAATGGCTTCATGATTAATATTGTGAGGAAGTCCTGGGAGGAAGTAAGGTGACCAGATATTAATGGAAATTGTGGTAGATGGTCCCAAATAGCTTAAATTGTACAAATTGGAACTATTATACCTGACATTATCATTGGAAATTGAATATATGGGGGCCAATTTGAAGAATACAGAGGGTCTCCAGGCAGTGGAATATATATGAAACATACTCCCAAGATGTATCTGGATCAATCAACAAGATGACTTGATGAATACATATTTAAGGAAGAGTCTTCCTAAACTAGATTTACTAGCTATTCATCTTAAGAAGTTTTAAAGTGAGCAGCTTAACCAGAAGACATGTATGTAGCATCTTTAGCTTTGCATCATATTAGACTTTTACATGTGTTAATCCTTTTGTAAAACATCCGATTATAGCAATCACAACTTTATGTGAGATACTGACCTCAATAAATGGAGCATCTGATTTGAAATAAAAGTATTCAATGCAAAGCTCAGAAGCAACAAAGTTTACAAAGGCAATGGTCAAAAGTATATTAATGCACAGCCGAGAAAGAGAGCTGGATGTTTTAGTTCGGTTGTATTCTTGTTTAAATGTGAGTGTCTTTGTTTGTCTGTGTTCTAATGTGTTTTCCTTTTTGTACCATGGGTTGGTTTGTGATTGTGACATTTACTGGCTAAACTCGCTCATTTCCAGACTTATTTTTTCAATACTGTTCCAATTAAATAACTGTGTCTATGTTAGCCCGGCGTCCGGAAATATCGCGATACTAATGACATAAACAAAATTAACAAACACATGATACTTACATTTAATTTGTCATCCACCAGACTTGAAGTTCATTCACTGCTGTAATGTGTCCTAAAGTTCTGACTGATGAAGATAAATTGATGTGGAAGAAATCCTGCTTGTTTGTCGACCATCTTGGATGGTTCAGGTCAAGGGAGAGTATCCGAATATCGCGGCAAACAGTTTAGGCTCCAAAAGGGGAATATAAATAATAACACTGGTTATCCTCTGCCATCAAAAATTCAGCAAATGATATGAGCTTATGATTAAAAAATAATTAAAGATTTTGAAATTGAAAATATGATTTCTTAACACTTTAACATAGACTTAACATAATTACAGATTTTTTCCTTTGTTTTAATGAAGTTATGGTTTTGTAAGGCAGTGAGGGCACCTGAACTCCTCCCTAAACCTTACAAATTTGACCTTTGAGCAGTAAATGAGATGTGTCCAGTGGGGACAATAGTCACATTTAGCCCATTTGGCTATCACAAAAGCAGCACACTGTTGTAATTCCTTTGGCTCCCACTTATTACACACACAGCAAAGTTCATCATCCTCATTGAAAACATCACTATCACCCTCATAACTGTCTTCAGAACTCAAATCTAGAGGTGCACTTTTCTCATACTTGTTCCCTACGTACTGGGTACAGGCTCAACTGATTTTTTAGATGAAACTTTGGAAACTTTTTTAACCACATTCACATTTGAGGGCTTCTTTGAAAATGTGTTTATTTTGACTGATTTTGGTTTACTTTTTTCAGACACAGTTTTTGTTGTTTTGGATTTTTTAGAAATATTATTGAGGATGTCCTGATTGTTTTTCTTCAGCAAACTACCAGCAATAAAAGGTGGTATGAATTTCCGTTTGGGTCTCTGTTTCACAACTGTGATGTTTCTAGCACTGAAAAAGTTCTCAGAGATTTCCTGCACTGGTGCACTTGAGATATTTCTCTGTTGACATGGTTGGAGATCAGGAATAATTGGTTGAATGTCGGCAACAGTTGAATAGTTGATGGTTGAGTCTGACTCTGCATCTGATTCAGCGGCCTGTTCCTGTTCAAGCGTCTCTGCCCTGTATATCAATGAGGGAGCCACTTGCTCTGAAGTGTTTTTTGCACTGTTGAGTGGATAAATTCCAGCCTTTTTAAATAGAGAGCTTAAATTTTCAGGACTAAATGCTTTCACATAAGGTTTGACAGTCAGTATTGCAATGGCATACTTGGTGATGGAAATACCTGGGTTGATCTTTTTATACGTCTCACATTCATGATTGTACATGCATTTAAATGGGTCAAATACACCAACATCCAGGGGCTGTGTGAGATGACTAGAATGTGGTGGGAGAACAAATAGTATCACATTATGTTTTTTGGCCCAGTCTGTCAAAGTTAGCTGAGCATGGGATTTGTGTCCATCATAGAGCACTAGAGTCTTCTGGTCACCTTGTTTATTTATGATGCCAACATATTTAGCAAAATGCTTTGTCAAATAATTATTAAACACATCTGAATTTGACCATCCTGTTGGTGACATTTCACCGTCCGAACCCAGAGCTGCACTTTCCAGAAATTCACTGTTCCACCTCTTTCCGGGGAATACATAATATGGTGGCACTTGGTTACAAATGCATTACCACCTCCAATTATTGTCACATTATAAGTCCTGGGTGATGTTACAGACTGAGCTGATGAGTCTTTGGCACATACAATTTTGGGGGGTGAATGCTCTGTACTTACCCCAGTTTCATCAATATTGAAAACAATTCTGGATGATTTTTCAAGTCATTAACAGTTAAAATAGTGGCCAGCTCCTTGAAATAATTGTCCAAATTTTCTTTTGATGCACACTTGGCTCTAGACATTGCAAGTTTTTGTGGTTTCGCAATTTTTAAGTCTGGCCATCTCTTCAAAAAGTCATAAAACCATGAATTGCTTAATGAGTCCTTGGATTTAACTGACTTATTCAGAGATATGGCATTATCTCTAGCCATATACTGAACTCCTGACTTATTATAGACATAGCCTATACTTGCCATATATTTCACATGGTCCACAAGTAGCTTTTCCTCACTTTCAGTATAAAAGGGTCACAACACCTACTTTTGTGTCCAGTGTGATATTTCCCCTTGTCCTGTCTCTAAGAGTTGACTCTGGAAAACTGACAAACCCCTAGCCGTGGCATCAAAAGCTTGCTGTAAATTGGCTCTGTCATATTGGAGGCGGCGCCTTTTGGGTTTTGGATCCTGAAATAGATAAAGAAAAGCATCCTCAGATTTTTTTTTACTTATTAAGATTTTATTTTCTTTTTTGAGCTGCAAAAATAAACATAAAAATAGATAAGTTCTTTTTAAATTATGTTGAGTATTTATTTCTATCATATCTTTTCATTGCCATGCAGTAAAAAGACCCAGGGGCCCCATAAAACAAGCTCATTCATTCTTGGAACAAAACCAATTAAATGCCAATTTATGTCACTGGCCTAAATGTCCCCCTATGGAGCCTTAATCAGTATGTGATATTCAGTGGACATGCGCACAACTCATGGCGTCGTCACGTGATCGGTAACAAGCCGCCATCTTTAACAAATGAACAGACGAACTTTTGACAAGAAGTGGAAACTTGAAAATGTGTTTTAGGACTACGGGTGAATGATTTTTCATGTAGGGGGTATAGGGAACGATAGAAAGGTGAGAGTTTTATAAGGAAACTGCTTTTTCTAAGTTTACTTACCAGAAAACGATTCATTTTTCACATGTTGTTGACGGAACAAAAGAACGACTTCCGGGTCATATTTTGTCGACTGGAACAGGCGCTAGGTGGCGCGTGCGAAGTGACGTCATTGGAAAACTCGTTGACGCTATATTCGGAAACCCGCGATACCTCCAGAAGCCAGTATAATTAGAAAGTAAGTAAGTATGATCAGCAGGAAATACCACAATCACACACTGCATACCAACCCATGGCACTGTGAAAGACTGGTAATAGATATGTTTAATTTGTATGATTCTGTTTGTTAACGTTTGGTCATGTTTGGTAATATCGTTACTAATAATTTGTCAGGACTTTTTGCTTTTATTTTTACTTCACCAATTTATTACACACTGTTTTAATTTGTTTTAATTGCTCTGTCGTTGTTGATTTCATTAATTTCAGGGTCAATGTTTTATTGCTATAGATCCAAATGCCTTTGAAGAGGGGTTTACAGATAGAATGAGTGAACTGATGAGTTTTTGTAGGAATTTAGATCCAGTAAGCTATAATATTTTTCACAAATTTTCACTAGGAAAACGTCCTTTATTAAACATTTAAACAGTGATTAGCACAATGAATAATATATCCATTCAAAAGTTGTCTGCAATATCATTAACTTAACTAAAAATAAGTTTTAAATTGCAGAATTTGAAATATTTTACTAAAAATAGTAACAAAATGCTTAGTTACCCAGGTTGATTCTGCTTGTAATTCCAAACCCACAAAGCTAACCCATGTTTCCCAGTCTACCTTCACACAATCCTTTCAGAATCCTCACCGCTCACACACACAAAGTATGGGTTAAGCCAAAATTAGGTAATGGATAAAAACAGAAAGCTGCACATGTATTGTTTAAATAGTGAACTTATGCATATGTGATAAGTATTAATACTTTATGAACTGGCTCATATTATTTTCAGTTGGACTCAGCATGCTGGGTATTTTTGCATTATTTATTTCCGGTGTTATGCGCTGACTTTTTTCAAAATTTACTTTTTCAAAAAAAATCCTTGAGGAGCACTTTTGGATTTTCAAACCTTTTGAATTCAGATCAGGACCTACGTTCTGTTGGTTTTGATTTGGGTCCAAACTGTTTGCAAAGGTATTCAGCATTCTGGTCTTGTGTGCATTCAGTTAAATAGAGTAGACAGTACTTTTGTTGAATGGTTCTTTTTTTATATTCATAGGCTGAAGGCGAATCTGAAGTTCTTGTAGCTGGTGACCCAGAGAGAAAACACATGACGCTCTGTGACAAAGCAGGAGGAATACCTTACCACAAAAACCAAATAAAATTTGCTGTAAGTTAGCAGCCATTATTAACCGCTTCCATTCACAACTGATCAGGGCCTTCAATAACAAACCATATGTAACTACATGACCCTTTGATTTGTCAATTAAAGATGCCCACTTTTGAATACACTGTACTTTCAGCTCACGATTCATAAATGTGTACAATGCGAATTTATTGCTTCTCATACAGACCAATTTGTTAATAAGACAGGGCTATCAAATTAAGAGTTGATGCCATTATGGAGAGCTATTCTTCTTTGTATAGCTGAAATGAGCCTTGTCATGTGATTTCCAACAATGATGCATTTTGACAAGTGTAGAGACATACGAGCCTGTGCAGCCTCCTTTTAAACTTAGAAACTCCAAATGATGTTTGGTCAGTAGCCTAACATTTAAAGAATAATTAAGCAACTAGCAAAGGCTCTGATCCGTCTGCGCATATGTGCAGGCTGGTCTGAGCCTTTGCTGGTCACACATACCGCATTGTTGGAAATCTAATGTCATGGCTCAAATGTAATATTGAAATTATCAAAACTTGGTCAGGTTTCCCAGCAAAACTGCATTTTTTACAACTAAACTGTAATTTTAAAAGTTGCATAATCGTGTATGGGTAGATTTAACTTTCTGTACAAATATGTAGGCAGTAGGCATCCAGATGCACTAATAAGCCTAAACATTTTTAGTAAATACATGTGAGGCCTAAATTAAAATATTATTTGTTTCGCCTTACGGGACCAACCCTAAAAAAAGGCCCTACTCAACAAATTTTATTTCAATTTTCAGTCAAGAATATATATTTTTTAATTTCATTGCAACCTGAAATAATTGCCCAATGTAAACAGTGTTATCTTAGCATATTTTTTTGTGTATTTAATTTTATTTCCCACAGTAAGACTATACAGTAAAACCTGCCTAAAACGGCCACTCAAAAATATAAGCGATGGTCGTTTGGACAAATGGGCGCTTAATGCAGGTCGAAAGCATTGCAGAATGCTCCCTGGGAACATTCTGCATTACTTTAGACCTGCATTATGCGATGTATTTTTGTGTGGCCTCTTAAGACAGGGTTTACTGCATACAATTAAGTTTAATTGGTATCCAATTTGACATTTTTAGTTAAAAAAATAAGTTTCCGACCAACCGACCCATATGGTAAAACAGGGTGGGGTTAGGGGAAACAAAATACTTTTTAGGTTGGTGTGATTGCTCTATTTTGCTGTTGCTCTTGCAGGAAACATACATATTATGAAATATGTGTAAACTCAGTTCTTCTTTTTTTTGGAAAATTGTTAAAAATGTTCAGTGGTATGTTGTCTCACACTGTGGCTCATTCATTAAAAACTCTTAAATTAAAGCACATTGGTAAAGTCAGCCACATTGAAAGGAAATATGTCTTTGTACAGGTGTGAAATTTTAAACATCAGATTCCCCTCATCTATGCTTAGTAGGGCTGCATATTTTACTTGAATGTACAGTGTTAAATCACAGGCTTATCTAGGCCTCATATGTGTTCTTCAGTTCAGGTAAAAAAAAGTCTGTTTAAATAGTCCACACCTGTTGATTTTTCATTTTATTGCTTAAACATATTCCCACCCATTTTTGTTACCATAAAGTGTTTTAAAACGTTTTTGTGGAAAAA
This sequence comes from Loripinus fragilis, assembly GCA_964019695.1. NCBI lineage: Eukaryota > Metazoa > Mollusca > Bivalvia > Lucinida > Lucinidae > Loripinus > Loripinus fragilis. Next base: position 38,250,062 of record OZ026527.1, read on the forward strand.
TATAAAATTGAAAATACCACAGGCTTGGATAAGAGGTGATGTCAGGCGTACACTTTGTTTAGGCTAGCATTTTTAAAAAATATAATTAATTCACAAAATAAAACTTAGGCGAGGGGTGCAATAAAAGCGAAATGAAAGGGTTTTAATATGAAAAATGACAGTAGACTCCTTAAATAAGCATGTAAAATTGATATAATTTCTTCCAAAATATGAAAGGCAAATAGCATAAAGAACTTTTAGTAGCAATTTTGTTTTCTAGAAGGGCTGAAATCACATAATCTGCTCTTAATCAAGTAAAAATATAAAACTTTTATGGCCTTATTTCTAGACAATAAAATCATTTTACACCATTGAGCACCACAATGAATACAACAGGAAAGTTATGACAAACTACATGCAATGGTTTTTTAAAACCGATTATCTTTCTTACAGAATGACCTAGCAGAACGATTAAAAGTGGAACCAATGAAGACCTTATAAAACAATGATTTAAAAGAGATGGCGAACAAACCAAAGACGTTATTTGCTGAGAAAGGCCAGGCCATATGATAGTGTTGCTTTTCGCACATGAATGACATCATTATCTTAATACATGCACCAGGATTAAGTAAAGTCAGATGAACTCCATGGGTAGATGATGGTTCATAGTTTCTTCTTGTGGACAGTGAATACTCTGATTAGACCTAGTACAAGTCGATGCCATGTAGCTTCATATGCATGGAGGGGACAATAACTATAGATTGTCAATGATATCCATTGGCGTAGCTCCCATTACGTAGTGACGCACATGCATAATAAAAATAGTAACATTCAAGGGAGGTCACCTAATGTGGTAAAAGTGATTCTCCATACCTTAAGGGACTGCTCTTAAACGAAAGAATTTGCTCCCTCTGGGAGCAAATTTGCACCCTCTGGGAGCAAATTCTTTCCTTTAATAGAAGTTCCCATTTCGAAAAGGGACGCAATTTAAGAGAACCACTGCTTGATCCAGTAGTCTCTCTTTGATGTGTGTAACTTTTTCGGTGTTCTAGCTATGCCACTGATATCTTATTGCGCCTTAAAATTCTAGATGGTTGTCAGCTTCTCTGATGGTGTATTTTTAATAACATTCCAATTAATTATCTTCTCAAAGCCGTTATGGTGTTATTTATGAAGGAACAATCTGATTGTCCTATTTTGATTTATAGTATCAAAATGATATATTAGCTTTGAATAAATAAACCGTATGTAAACTGTGTAAAATATGTATATATGATAGATCTGACTATCTGTGACCCCTTTTCTCTGTTTCATTAAACAATTTACATATAGTGTGTTAATTTTATTAGATTATTTCACTGTGATGATGCATTGCAATAAGTTAGAAAGCCTCTATGTGAGTTAAACAATGTTTATGTTTTGAAAACAACAGATTCTAGGGTGGAGATTTGGCGCCAGTAAAATACATTTAAGCCACCCACCCCGCCGGGGGCTTTGGCTGTTGCCTGTTTTAAGGCAGTGGTTCTATTGTTGCTGATTCATTGTTTATTGTTGCCCCCATTGTTTGTGGGGTTCTGTGTCTGGTTCGTGTTTTGTTATGCAGTACTTAGTGTCTATTCTAGTTTTGCAATCATCGTGATGAGGAATTAAAAGCTGATTGTCTCATGATGTCTGCAGTGTGTGATTGTGTGTTAGTTCCTAGTCATACTCACTTACCTTTTGCTTAATTATATTTATGTATTTCGGAGCTTTTTGCTGAAGTCGAACCTGAACCTCTTTACATTCTTACAAGAAGTGCAACGTATTTAGGGATTGTTTTAGATAATTGTCAAAATGTGTGTGATCTTGGTTATTTGAACCAGTATCTGAACAAAATATGGTCCAGAAATAGATTTAGAATCGATGTACAAAATTTGAAAAAAACAGACTGTTTAATGTTTAGAAGGTATCAGAAAATGAAACCATTATTGCATCTCCTGGCACCAGCTTGGTGGTATTCTGCTTTCTGTCAAAATACAATAGTCCAAGAGATCCAGAATATAAAGAAGTTTAACACACAATGATAGGACAATCAATGAGGGATGAAGTTTAAAAACATCATAGCACCAGGTAAAACGGTATTCTGATTTCTGCAAGAACAAAACTGTCCATGAAATAAAATATATCAAAACAATGTCAATGATTGCCAATATATGAGAAGTTTTACCAGTTCTAAATTGCACAGCGACAGCTGTTGATATTAATTAATAACCTGGGGGAAAATAAAACGAATCCTTCAGATACTGAGTTAAGCTACAAAAGTTGAAACCACTAGACAGAGTTCAAGTGAGTCTGTTCATTACATTTAATTGGAAGTGCAACAACTGCCCAACCCCATAACACAGACACAGAGGACTAAAATATTGAAAAATATCAACTTATCAGAATACGGGGAAAAGATGTACAAATTCCATGTGGCACACCCACGGGGGGGGGGGGGGGGGGGTACTTTGATATTTTCATACATAAGTAGGCTCGAGTCATTTTTTAGGGGTTCAAAATTTGGAATTTCAATATGTTTTGAGGGTTTCAGAAAAATTAATACTTTTTTGGGTATAAAGATTTTGAGGATATTTTTGGGGTCATCACAAAATTGGACTATATTTAGGATTCATTTCTATGCATTTAAGGGTCTGTTCTTAAGGTCAAGGTACAGAATCGGGCATATGTTTTGGGTTGCTAAAATTTCAAAAAAAATTTGTGATGCTTGATATTCCTGATATTTTTGGAGGTGAAGGGTAGATGCTGGGCCCAAGCCTACGTATAAAGAAAAAATGAGAGTACCCCCTTGGGTGGCACAATGGCAGCTATTGAAATTTCTAAATAACGTGGGAAAACGGATTCTCTAGAATTAACCTTGCAAAATTTTGCAAAAGCATAGTATTACTTAGTTTAGTTTGTTATACAGTACTTGGTCTCCTTTTTAGTTTTGCAATAACCCAGCTGGCGAAGAGAGAGCTGGTTGCTTACTCTTAATTGGTTCTTGTTCTCATGTGGGTGTTATAATTCTGTGTCTCTCACTTACGGTACTATAATAGTTGATCTGTGGTCTGTGAATATGGTATATTTACATTTTCGAAGCAAGCCATTTATGAATCTTTTGAATTTTGCAAACGTTCATAGCCTCATGAAGGACACAAAATTTTACAGCTGCCAAGTTCACTTGCCCATGCGATTCGCTTCGAACATCGAATTCATTCGCCAGATGTGACACTGGTGTTGTGATTGTCAGCGAGCCACACCTGAGTTGCACGTGCAAAACAAGCTTCTTGTTTGCTCCATTCACGCTGGCTGCTCCGTTTTGCAACATAACAAAATCGTTAATACGTTTAAATATTAAATACAAAATTGTTTTATCTCCTATAGTAGAAATAATTTCAATATATTAGCTTTTTATAATAAAATGTAAATATAAGCAATAAATTCAATTTTTGGAAGGTTCCTGGAATCATGAATACCTATGATCACATATGGTCTCTTGCAAAGTTAACGTGAAGCCCAAAGGGCCTTCTTTGCAAGAGACCCGAAATATTCATGATTTCATAAACCTTCCAAAAATCGAATTCATTTCTTAAATATTCTGGTCATGGTAACTTTCTTTTTGGTTCAACTGAGCCTGTTCATCGGGCTAATATCAACAACTCTCGCGCCCCATGGTACCTGCGGGCATAATGATTGTATGTGGTGATGATCGCCAGTAAAGATGAAAAATAACTTGTGCGCTGTTCTGAAGTTTTGTCTGAAATAAGAGTGATGCGTGAAATCTGCAATAAGTGATTTACATGTCTTTACCTGCACTCAAATTATATCATGGTGTAGCTTTAAAAGCCCAGATACATCTCACTTCAATGTAAGCAAGTTATATTTGACAAAGCATAAAGTGCAAGATTAAGATTAAAGTATTTGTCCCTCAGCTGTGTCTTAATACTTAATCATCCTACTTATCAATATCTTATTTTCGTGAGTAAATTGTACTTGATTAAATATGCTTTGTATAAAAATGCAAAAATAAATTTGCTAAATCATATATAACGATATTGGAAGCACCGTATTTCACTTGCTAGGGTGCTTGATTCGAATCCAACTCGTGATATCGCGTTGTGTCCTTGGGCAAGACACTTTATCTTCTTTGTTTAGTACAGGCCTCGAGGTTATAAAACTTGAGTTCATTTTCTGACTCAAAATAAAGCGCAATGATTGGCTTCTTGTGGACACGTGTCTCAAACTCAAAATTAAGTGCAATGATTGGCTGCTTGCGGACACCAATCATTGCGCTTTATTTTGAGTCTGAAACTGGTTTAACCCAGGAAAACATCCCAACATAGCTGAAAAAATATAGACAGAGACGCGAAGCATCACCTCTAACGAAAAATAACAAAAACCCTTTACCTGTCAATATTTTTTATCCTACAATGTCTGCTTGTTACGTCTGCTGCATATATTTAGATGTAATCCAGAAAAAAATACCATGGAAGCAAACACTTTAAACATGGATCAGACTGCTTCCCAAGACAACTTATAAGAAATGACCTATTCATCTACTTGATTGAACAAAATGTTTGTTATTTGATTTTTATATACCCTTTTACTGTCTGTAAACAAAGTTAACAAATAAATATTACAATTTTTGGTTTCTGAGGGATGTCAGAAAACTGGACCATTCATATATCAATAATATAAACTGGGTCAGTCCTATACTTTTTCTTAGAAAAGGGGGCTTAACGCATACCTGGCAGCGCTGAATAGGGGCGCTAATTGGGCCGCATATCCATACTATGTCATGTATAGATAGTTACATCCCCCCCCCCCCCCCCCCCCGAGGTGATGAGGTTAAAAAGAGAACAGGTCCTAGGAGAACTTGATACATTAAGTGATGGTCTAATACTAAAACCATAGCCTCATCTAAAAAAAATCTGAGAAGAAGCTTTTATGAAGTAAATCTCTAGAAGCAAGTAAAATTTTATCCATTAAATGTGGACAAGGAGACAATCAACGTTATACAAGAAGGACCACCCAACGGCAACAATATCACATATAAACGTACATATGATAAGTTATGAAGTACTAGCAATGATAAATGGAATCAAATGAAAGTTTGCAATGGATGCAGACTATGATCTAATCTACAGAATACAAGCACTGTAACTCCATGATACGAAAAAAGTCATATCCCTTGCTAGTTTGTTTTAGACTTAACTGATATAAAAAAAACATACAGTATAAAAAGGACCACAAGTGGTTGGATATGTGTATGCCCCCGGATGTATGCCAGTAATTGTGACACTGCAATTCTTTTTAAAGGTTGATTCTTCCAAGCCATCTGTTTTTATGTCTCAACAGGTTTTCTATCAGACCTTCATTTCAGCTTTTCGTCCCACGGGTGAGTGCGTCGCCAGGATTAAAAAACACTCCATAGAATATGCTTTATCAGTAATCTCTCATATTAACTGCATTGTTGCACGTTGACCTGATAAACGTTTCATGTATCATGACATGTGCCTTTATCAGGTCATGATGACGTTGCACTTTTAGAATGACGTCGCCTATAACACTGAATTGACACAAAAATCGATAATTACGTCATAATCGCTAGTTTGAACAGTGAATAGAGCTTGAAAACTGAAAAAAAAGAATACCAGGTTTGCGTCTTTTGATATCAAGTTTACAAGGCTCGGCTTTGAGAACGCATGTTGAATTGCTTGGCAAGCCTCACGATGTGAATAAGCGTTCTCAAAGCATTGCCTGGTACACTTGAAATCAAAAGACACTCACCTAGAATTCTCTTTATCTCGGCAAGCCTCGCGATGTCAACAAGCGTTCTCAAAGCCTTGCTTGGTAAACTTGATATCAAAAGACTGTCACCTGGTATTCTCTATTTACAACGTACCGATCCAGCATACAGTCTCTGACAAACTATCGGATCACCAGCGAAACGCTGATAGTGACCTGATTTTATATTTCTGCAATGGCGTAGTCAGAACGCTGAAAAAATTACGCACATCAAAGGGAGACTACTGTATCAAACAATTCTTCTCTACAATGACGTCCCTTTTTCAAAATGGGAACTTCTCTTAAAGGAAAGAATTTTCTCCCTCTGGGAGCAAAATCTTTCCTTTAAGCGAAGTTGCTTTAGGTATGGAAATCACTTTTATCACATTAAGTGACCTCCCTTGAATGTTACTATTTGTATTACGCATGTGCGTTTACTGCGTAATGGGAGCTACGTCAATGATTTATACTGGTTGTGACTACACATAGACAATATAAAGTAACAGTAATGTTGAGGGAAATAAACTTAAATGGGATGCAGAAGCTCAAATTATCATTTAAACACACATTGAATCAAATCTGATCAAAGGCTACAAATCCCTGACGCCATGTATTTCTACGGATCAGATCTTAATATAGGGTCACACAATGACCATTTGTGCCAAATTAATTCCAAATCGGCCCAATAGTTTAAAGAATTTCTAGAGATAAGGCGTGCTGTTTCCCTAAATGAGACATTCGTTTTATTTTGTTGAAATAAGGACTGGAGACACGAGGCACATTCAACAAATACACATTGACCAGCCGTCTATGCACCCTTGCAGCCCAGTCCGTATATTATAATCGTTTTTGTCCTTAATGCATATGATAATCCTACTTCGTTTTGAATGAGAATTTATTATGATCATCAACAGTGCTTGTTATTTCAGTAACATATATGTGAAATAGACCGTTACACTAAGGTAAACAAATCGTCTATCACGATAGAGTATATATATTTATACAGTTGATGTACAATAAAAACGACCATTTGGCAAAGCAGTCTATTTTTGTCAGATGTTAGATGTCTTCTTTGGCTTCTACAACCCCCCCCCCCCCTAGACCCAAGACGCCCTTTACATATGTTGTATATGTTTATTGCGACATGTCATTGTCCAAAGGGCATCTTGGGTCTAGGGGGAAAGCATCTTAAAACAAACTGAAAGACACTAGTTTCACCTTTTCAGTGACAAACCTCACAATATTAAGTATATTTCGTACGCATGCGCAGGAAGGATATCGTAAAGTTTTGGAAATGAAAAGCACTTAAGAACTATCCTTTACAGTTTAGCAATTTTACCTTTTGAAAACTAGCAATGCACTAGCTCAAAGTCTGGTCTAAATGGCACCCAGTAGAAAGACGTATTTAATGAGGGGTGGGAGTAGGAAACGAAATTTTTTTACTGCTTTGCTAATGATGGATTGCTTTCAAATGTATTTTGATGCTTACTAGGCATATTTTGTTGTCGAACCGCACCAATTTTAATAACAAGAGTGCAGTTTGAAAATTGGGTGTTTGTAATCATGTCAACTAGGGAAAATATACGCCTTATCGCTAGAGCTCCTTTTGACAAGAAGATTGTTGGAAAACCTCATTCTAGTGATCAGTTCAAAAAATAAGCAAACGCTATATAAGTCTATAACTTCATTAACTTGGATATAATGCGACAGTCTGTATGCCTGGTTGTAAACCCAATCACGGTTTATAACTATGGTTAACTCTTTAATTGCACGACGGTGGGTCAGGCCTCGGACTCAATGACGGCTCTGTCGTAAAGCTTTAATCGGTGGGTTGGGACTGATGCTTGTCTGTGGCTGGGCCCATCGTGGCTCAACTTGAGGCTCTCTTTAGCTCTGACGATCTGTGAGTCGTGAGCCCTTTTCTTTGTTTCATCATAGTATGTTAATTTTATCAGATTTTTTCTCTATGATGATACATTGCAATAGTTAGGAAGCTCCCATGCGAGCATTTAAACCAACAGATTTGGTACCAGCATTTAAGCGCCCCCTCCCCCAGTGGCTTAGGCTATTGTCCGTTATAAGGCGGTGGTTCTCTTGTTGTTGATTCGTTGTTGATCCTTGCTCCCATTGTGGGATTCTGTAATTAATCTATGGTTTGTTGTGCGTTACTTTGTGTCCATTCTAGATTTGCAATCATCTTGACGAGGAAGAGAGAGCTGGTTGCTTTGCTTTGTTTGTCTTGCTGGTGTCTCCAGATTGTTGTGTGGCTCTTCCTTGCTTTGCCACGGGTTTGTCTGCATTTTGTGATTGTGGTATTTCCTGATCATACTCACTATTTTAATATACTATACTGTTATATACATAGGAAAAATGGCCCGACCCATAACGGCCATGTTTTTAACAGATCAAATTAATTTGAGCAATCGAGGTACCGGGTCACTCAAGGACTATTTGTGAAAAAAATATTTCAAAATTGACCCAGAAGTTTTACAAGATATTTAATGTGGCGGCCATGTGTTTCAGCGGATCAAATTTATTTGAGCAATATATGTAGATGGTACCACAAGGACATTTCGGACAAAATTGGCCAAGTAGCTTTTGACGAAAGTGTTTTTGAAAGTTTTCCCTGTATATAGATAAGAAAAGCTGGTCCACCTTTTTCAACGGATCAAATTAATATGAGCAATATTGGTAAGGGTCACCCAAGGTTATTTTGCCGATTTATATCCAAACCGACGAAGAGGTTTTTACAAGAAGATTTCTTTCTTGTTTCCCTTTCTTACATAGGAAAAGATGACTCCGCTTCCTGGTGGTCATGTTTTTCAACGGATCAACATATTTTGGCAACCATGGTAGAGGATCACCCAAAGACCGCCGTTTGTACCAAATCATTTTCAAATCAGGCCAGTAACAATAAGATTTTGTTAAGCTTTTTTCTTTCTTTTTGTTTGCCACAGTAACCAGAAATCTGCATGGAATAGAATTATTTTAATATCGTTGAAAGGAGGTCATCCTATGATCATTCTTGTGTTAAGAGGGCATCAGGGAAGATTAGTTATACCAACTGAGTTACCCTCATAAAATAAAGTCATTACTTACTTACTTACTTACTTACTTGTAAATGTGGTGTAATTCCGTCGAGCGGTTTAGTCGTTTAAAGAAAATTATTGACAGACATCGGTTGCGCCTAGCTATATCTTGGGTGAGCTAAAAGGGTGAGCCACAATGGGCACATCCAAACACAATCACTAGGTATTGTGTCTGACTCACCGTCAAGCGATTTTAAAGAGAAGAAATTATAGTTGGGTAAGTATCTCTCATTTCTGTAATGTCCAAAACTAGCGGCTTGCAACTGTACCCAAGTCCAGATTTTGTCCTATGACCCAAATGTCGAACCGACATGACCATCCATATATTACAGTTGAACTTGTAACAATTGATATGCATCAGCCGCAACACGATAAAGTCGCTTTCTGTCACATGCGAGGATATGTGCGCGTGATGAAAACTAATCAGCACGTTTACTAGTAGGTTTGTTACAATAAAATGTACCTTACGTATGCTTACAAGTATCAACATGGACACAGAATGGAAAGAAGCTGACCATGCATCGTTGAATCCTTTATAATCTAATGAGTTCTTCCTAGCTTCTGGTTTGATACAATATATTTGGGATAGTCTATTGTATATATCGAGGGGTCACAGGTTATACTTTCCAAATATACTGAAGGACTTTAAAAACGGACCACCTGCTTAAATGCTAATTTATGTCGAAAATTTGATATTTTCATTATGTGAAAAAATAAATTGACAAGTTTCGTCATACAGCTTGCATTCAATAAGAAAATCGAAAGGCTGTGGCTTATGATTGCCGTGACGTCACGATAATTCTGAGACAACTCAAATTCAAAAAGTCACAGAGTCCCCATACCTTCCTTTATGATCGAAAAAAGTTTTCGAACCAATATTTGTTTTTGAAAGCAAAAGGAAAAACAAAATCAAATCATGAAGTTTAAGGCCTCTGGCAACGTTCATTACGTATACATGACGTCATTGATTTTTGACGTAATTGGCCGTTTACATCCTAAGGATCACAATAATCAAAATATTTTTGCTGCCAACAGATACTCCTCAATCAGTTTCATAAAAGACAAAAGTATCGTGACATGGGCGGACGTCACCCGTCTGTTATTGATGTTTGAAAATTTAAGACTGACGTTAGCAAAGAAACGCTGCGAGTAGGAGTGTAATAAAACGATTATTTCTGAAAACTTTTGTGTTTTTCCATTTGATAAGACATCTGGCTACCACCTTAAAGTATTTGTTTTCAAGTTGAATCAAATTCACATTTGTCAGACGACAATTGTTGAAAAACACTTACGTCGATATTACGTCAGTATGAAAAGCATGAGCAAATCAAAATAATGGCAAATCTTGGTCCATTTTGCAAGAGGATAAAAAATGATAAAGAAAACATCCTCAAATTAATCATGTGGAAGAGACAGAGAATGTAAAATGGTGCGTTTTTAAAGTCCTTCAGTATAGTTTTGAATTTTAGTTCTCTGAATACCGATTTTGTCTTACCCTTATGAAATGCTGCGTCGACGCGTCATTTCATCTGGTCTTCACTTTAGGTTGTCAAAGTACTGATTTAGGATAGGGTCAGCCAGAACATAAACATAAAAAAGTAGACGAAGCATGAGGCGTAGCTTCACAGAGTAGCTATTTAGAAGCGGGTAAATAATGACTCAATATTTACCCATGTGAATGAACACGTGGATGAAATACAAAAAATCCCCAAGTCCCTTACAATTTGACGCATTCAAAATATTAAGAAAAATTCAAGTATAAATGGTGGAGTAGCTTTAGATGAATTGAAATGAAATCAGATAATCTTTCTTTGATTTTAAGCGGTCAGCCAGAACATCCTGAATACTATAAAAAAAAAAAAAGCCATGCAAATGTTCTCCCATGTAAATGAATACCAATCCGGGGTTTTTTCTATTAGAGTAAGGCTCATTTTAACGAAACGGGGCATTACATACACTATACATATATGCTATACATGTATGCTATTCATGTATTAAGATTCATTCAGATAAGCAGCAAAATTTCTGTAAATTAAGACTTGTTTAAAATGTCTGATGCAAATGAAATAATCGTGCCTCCTCAGGAATTCCATGCATTTGTTGTGCGCGTAATGGACGCTGTTGGAATAACGGAAAGCGACGCATGCGCCCTAGCTGATCTGTTAGTTTCTGCAGATTACAGAGGACATTATACACACGGCTTGAACCGACTTGGTAAGTAAAAGTTATAAAAAGTAAGATTTACATTACATGTCGCTTCCAACAAAAGTTTATACGAAGGAGTTTTACAAATGAAGAGTTGGTGCCCGTAGGGAGACATGTCATATTTGTAAAGAGGAAAAATAATAATGAAAATGTTCTAATCACGACCAAAATTGTGTTTTTCAACATGTCAAATACAATGTTAACACATTTGTAAACGCTTGTATCCGTTACATGGTAGATTTGCTCTACAATGACAATCCTGATTCGCTTAACCATTGCTTTCAAGAATAGACTGACTACGAGGGCTGTTCAAATATGAATACAAGTTGCTTCATAATTTTCTCCACATATATGCTACGACAAAATGGTAGACGTTTCTATAAAGGACCATATGTCACCTTTAAACTGGCACCAGAACTAAAGAGATTTACAGTATACTTATCGAGCTATAGCCCTTTGAATGAGGGTCACGTTAGTAAAAAAACAAACTCAATGCTTCGAACATATACCAGTGATACAAGTTTTTTACAAGTTTATTCAGAAATATAGCACAATAAGCCAAATTTGGCCCATGAGTACTTAATAACTTAGCATACAATCTAAATACAATACAATCACAATGATCAAATGAATGTATTTTATGCTTACGCAAATGAATGTACAACTATGTATATATCTCTACCATGCGCTCAATAAGCTGATGTATCCATACTGTATTCATGAGAAGATTATAAAATTTTGAGAAATATGCAACATATATACACGCAGGTATACACACACATTCATGCCTGTATACATGTATGCATGCAGTCTTCAGGCATCTTATCCCTACTGACTGCAAGCATGCGCATCCTGTCTTGGCCCTGTGTGTGTCCACATGTGTGTATCTTCTTAAGCTACTGCTAAATAAACCAATCCTAACTTTGCTTGTAACCAATTAGTATTACTTAATTTGAAATTACCTGTTCACTTCTGAATTTAAATGCTTTATAAATATAAATACCTAGATTCGTTCATAACTTTTTGTTGTTTGAATTAAATAATTCGATTAGTTTTGGAGTGTTTGGTCTATTCCAATAATATCTTGGAATATAAGTTTTCCTTATACCATCGTGTAATTTGCATTCGAAAAGGAAATGGAATTCGTCCTCCAAAGAGGTGCCTTTCCTCGAGAGGTATTGGATGTGGCTTATTCCACCTGCCTGTTTCCATGGCTAATCTGTGTGATGACAGCCTAAGTTTTATCAAGGAGTATTTATATTTTGGAACTCTTATAAGATTTGAATAATCATGAAATTGGAAAGATCCAAACAAATTGAAAAAACGAGCTCTGCTGTGTGTTTGTAATTGGGTTTGAGTGTTTTGGACGTAATTGTCTGTAAGCCTTTGCTTAAATAATGAGATAAATACATTGTAGTTTCCCACCCCCTGTTGTACCCAAACTTCATAAAACCCGAGCTCTGACAACAAGTTCATGACTAATACTGCCCAGTTAACCTTATTGGGATGTGCTTCTACATCTTGCAACATGAAGTTATAAACGTGCTTTAAATATTTAGTTTCTTGTGAAGTCAAAATCTTAAACCAGTAATTTATTATCTGTACCAATCGTTTTGTGCGTAAAGTTTGTCTACCCAGTTCTGCATATACCAAATCATTTGGAGTACTTGTTTTAACCCTTAAAATAGTTTTCAAAAAACGCAAATGCACTCGTTCTATTGCAGGCGCCTGTATAAATCCCCAAACATCTGCCCCATAACAAAGAATTGGTACTATCAATTTATCAAAGAGATCTAGTCTATGTTTTTTATCGAAATGTCCGTGAATTTGTATAAATATTTGTTCATTTTAAAAATTGCCTTCAGTCCTTTACCAGCTAAACAATTTTGTGTTTCATGAAATGAGCCTCCTGTTGTAAATGTGACACCAAAATATACAAATTTATTAACAATTTCAAGCTCTGCTCCGTCATAATAGAATGATATGTTATCCCGTCATCTACCCCCTTTTCTGAAAACCATAACCTTTGTTTTTTTTAGAGTGTTGACCTTCAACTTCCATCTTTTACAATAATTTTCGAGAATATTTAGACTTAATTGTAAATTTTCTTTATCATTTGCAAATAAAATTATGTCGTCGGCATACAAAAGTAGAAAGAGTTTAAGCATCCCAATGTCTACCCCTTTCGCACCCTTAAGAATATATTCCCTTTCGATATCATTTAAGTACATTGAAAAGAGTATGGGAGATAAGCATTCACCCTGTCTGACCCCTAAACAGCAGGTGAAATCACTACTTACACGATTATCAAATTTTACTCTTGACTTTAAGTTTGAATAAATTGACTTGATTACATTTAACATTTTTCCACGGACGCCAATCTCCACAAGTTTAAACCACAAAATATCATGCACAATATAGTCAAATGCTTTTTGAAAGTCGACAAAAGCCGCAAATAATTTTTCATTATTATTGATGCAATGTGAAATTAAGCCATGCAAAATAAAAATATTGTCGGTCGTGTCCATACCTTTTGTTAAAACCTGCTTGTGCTTCAATATAAACATTATAATTTTCAGCCCAATCATTCAACCTATTGTTAAGAATAGAAGTAAACAATTTACCAACAACACCGAGCAACGTAATGCCTCAATAATTATCAACGTTTTCGATGTCCCCCTTTTTGAAAATAGGAACGATAAAAGCCTCGCCCCAAAGGCCTGGGTAGGTCCCAGTCGAAATAATGACATTAAACAGTTTATGTAAGAAAGGCTTCAAAAATTGAAAGCCATATTTCAAAAACTCATTTATAATTGGGTCTGGCCCTGCACTCTTTGATTTTTTTTAGATTTTTTTACCCCTTTGTTTATTTCGCCCATTGAAATTTCTACATCCAGCTCCTGAAACATTACCTGAAATTCATCTTTTACTATTCTCTCATTAAAGTAAATAATATCGTCGTCCGGCTGGAAAAAACGATCGTCTGGATTATTTATGGCTTTAAAATTATCATAGAAATTGTTTGCTGATACCCCAGATGCCTTCCGTTGACCCCCTGCATTTTTTAATAGTTTCCGATATTCTTTAGCGTTTTTAAATCTCATATTTTCCAATTTGCGAGTTTGCTGCTTAGCATGTGTGAATTTTGCCTTGCGCACATTTGATTTGAAAATAGATCTTGCCCTTGTCATGTTTTTGCAGTTAATTTCACTCTTATCATTTCTAAATAAATTTAAACATCTATAAAATTCTAACCTTGCATCCCTGCAATCATCATTAAACCATTTATTGTCACTTTTCGAATGCGCCGACACATCGGAGGAACACACACCGTTTTCATGGTGTGATATTTCTTTCTTAAATAACGGTCCGCACACCGTGTCCAACAGATTATTGAAACTATTTACATTTCCATCGATCGCACTTTGGTCTGACGCATTCGACAAATGATCAGATAATTGGTTTGTAATAAAACTACCTGAATTTAGCTCCCTAGTATAGCATTCGCTCCAATCAGTGCTCCAGATATACCTATACTGAAGAGGAGATGTATTTTCTTCGATTGAAGCATTCTCATCTCTTACCTGTGACACCCTAGAGAGCCCAAAAGATATCAAACAATGATCTGATAGAATATTGGGGTCATATACCTTCATATACTCGATATGATCAAAGAGATTTTGAGTGGCAAGAACATAATCAACCACGCTGCTTCCTCTGTCAGTCAGGTATGTGTACTTTCCAGACTCAGCACCAAACCTCCCATTTATGATTCTTAGACCACTCTGTTTGCAAAGGTCCAGAAGACACGTGCCAAATTGATTTGTGCCCATGTCTGCTGACATTCGCGACATAGGCATATCTACGCTATAGTCATCCGGAAGTACATCTACATGAATGACCAAGTCATCTTCAACAAAATCAGCTAAATTGGCAGTCCGTGCATTTAATTCGCGGCAAATAAGAAACTGACATCTATTATTTGACTACTCTTCAAAACTGACAATACTTTGCAGAACTCTATCAAAAATATTTAAGTCATCATCTAGTGTATCTCTGCTTGAGCCAATTGGGCTGTAATAACTCAGACATAAGTATGTTGGCTCGCTTGATGAGAGAATGTCACCACTAATGCATAACCAGATTTGATCATCTTTATCTGTTTTTACAAGTGTCACATGCTTATTTAAGGAATTGGCTACATATACTACTATCCCACCAGAGTCTCTTTTTGATGACTTTTTCTTAGCTTTTCTTAGTGATATAGATGAATGTATAATTCTTCGATAAACAGGTGAAATTTCTAGAAATTTTTAAGGAAGTATCCCCATATTCTTTTATAATCATTTTGTGAAAGTTGCGAAAAACCGACATGCTTTTGTTAAATTACAACGAATCGTTTTCAATAAAAAAATAGTAAGTGAGTATGATCAGGAAATACCACAATCACAAACTGCAGACAATCCCGTGGCACCGCGAGGAAGAGCCGCTCAACCATCACGAGACACCAGGAAGACATATTAAGCAAAGCAATCAGCTCTCTCTTCCCCATCAAGATGATTGCAATACTAGAATGGACATAAAGTAACGTACAACAAAACATAGAACAATTACAGACTCCCACAATGGGAGTCACAATAAACAGAAAGTCAACAACAACAGAACCACTGCCTTAGAACGGACAGAAGCCTAAGCCACCGGGGGGCTTAAATGCATTTTACTGGTACCAAATCTTCGCCCTAGATTCTGCTGTTGTTGAAGTACAAGAAATGTTCAGCTCGCATGGAGGCCATCTAACTAATGCAATGTATCATCATGGAAAACACTTTAATCAAATAAACACTCCATGATGAAACAAAGAAAAGGGCTCATGACTCACAGATAGTCAGAGCTAAAGAAAACCTCAAGTAGAGCCACGGTGGGTCCAGCTACAGATAAGCATCAGGCACCAACCCACCGATTAAAGCTTTATAGAGTCTGAGGCCTGACCCACCGTCGTGCAATTAAAGAGGAAACCATAGCTATAAACCGTGATTGGGTTTAAAACTAGGCATGCAGACTGTCGCATGATATCCAAATTATATCCAACCCTTATATAACGTTTTACTATCTTTTTGAATTGATCACTAAAATTAGGTTTTCCAACGATTCGTTTGAATTTATAGACTAAATCACCATAAAATATAGGTTCTGATATGCCTTGTTGCAGAAGAGTTTTTAACCCAATGTTATATTTAACAATTAACTCTGAGTGTCGGTAGTAGAATTTAGAAAATGCTTTTCGAATTTTATGATATCTATAACCTTGTTTTAATAATTTCGCAGTTAAAAATAAGTTTCTGTTGTTGAAGTCATCAACATTAGAGCACACTCTAGCAAAACGAATAAGCTGAGAAATATATACACCATAGGAAGGAGAGCGAGGAACATCTCCATCAAGAAATGGGAAATTTACTATTTCAAAATTAAAATCATCCCGTTTATCATAAATTTTAGAAGAAACTATGCCATTTGTTATTGACAAGTTCAAGTCCAAAAACGGAGCTTCAGTATCAGAAGAATTCGCCTTATTTAACTGAAGTTCAGTGGGATATATTTGTCCTACCATTTGTTCAAAATAAGGATTATCAATATTAAGTAAGTCATCTAAATATCTGGAGGTAGAGTTAAAAGCTTCAATAATATCAGCTTGATTATTGTCTGACAGAGACAACATAAAGGCTCTCTCATAACAAAACAAAAACAAATCTGCAACAAGAGGAGCACAATTAGTACCCATTGGAATACCGACAATTTGTCTATATAATTTTGAGCCAAATCTTATAAATATATTGACCAAAAGATAAAGTCTCCTTATGTTTGCAAATAAATGGCAAACAAAACACCACCTTTCAGTTTTCAGTCAAACTATTCTCTAACAAAATGCACGAAGCAACATTTAAACTAGTTTTAACTCAAAGACAATATGTTGATCGCTCATACTGAGTTGTTGCTTCCAATCGTTGAAAGATAGTGGGTGATTTTTAAACGCTGAAAAGCATTTTTATTAAGTCAAAAATGTCTTAAGTGAAGGAGTTATAGAATTTATACTTATTTTTTTTTGTCATAACGTTGCGGCTTTATTCTAAAATTGAACGTTAACTTTAAGTTTGACCTCTATAGGCATTATTTACAATAAAAAATTTTACCTGGTCTTGAAAACTAGACAGATTTTTAATTAATGTAAACACGCCATTAAAGAGCAGAAAAGTGCTTGGAAAATGATATAAAATGTAATTACTCTGTAAATTGAGGATGACGCGTTTTGAAAACTGCCTTATGACATATTTAATATGTTTCAGCAAATCGCAAAGAAAAAGACACAGCGATGTTCATTATTACATCACCAGTAGATAACTCAAAATGACGTTGATCATGAATTAATGGCGTCACAAATGTGCCTATTTACTCGAGATTGAAACAGGATTATATAAACTTTTTTCTGCAAGCAACTTTTGGATTGTTACTTAAACTTGCATCTAAAATTTGGTGCCATTTTGTCTAAAACTTACAACTATATGACACTATATCCGCACATGCACCAAAACGTGCATTGCAATTTGCTTCAGAAAAAAACTTCATTAAACAGGAATGGCCTTTTTATAAGGGTCTGTAACTCGAGAAATATAGCGAGTGTTTCTTTATGTTTGGTGCCAGTTTGAAGGCAACAAATAGTTCTTTCCAGAAAGGTATGATATTTTGTCGTACCATATATGTGAAAAAAGTTATGAAGCTACTTGCATTCATATTTGAACAGCCCTCGTACATATTTGATTTTAAGATTTATAACCTTGAGGCCAGGACTAATCCATAATCATGCTTATAAAAACATACACCCAAAAAGAAAAGACAATAAGTCGCATTTAGCGTTGTAATTAACTGTATTTTAAAAAATTACGAAAAGGTAGCGCATTTTGCCTAGTTGAAATTTTCTTTAATATATTAGGATGATGGAATAGCTTATTATACTATACTTTATAAGGGGTTGCTGGTCGAGCTTTGCAAAAACACGATTGCTTAATAAGGCTGCATATCCTTTTTTTTCTTTTATGTTTTTAATATATTTCTAATTTTGTCACCGTCAATGCTCGAATTATTGACACCATTAATGATATCAAATGATATCAAATGTTTATTTGGTTATGGGTCTAGGATTTTTAAATTGCTGGATTTTAAATGATATATTATATAGCGCCTTTAGATCTCAACCATGCAAACCGTGCTTTGTTTTTTATTACAGAACTATATTTGAAAGATGTAACCTCTGACGCTACAGCAAAAGAAGGAAAACCGAGCATTTTAAAAGAGACGATATGTACCGCTTTAGTTGATGGAAATAACTTATTAGGTAGGAAGAGCAGTTTGCCATTTTCTTTTGGACATTTTACTTATGCGCTTATTTAACTCTTTAAGTGTTGAATTTCTGTAATATCAGGCCTCGAGTTTGTAAAACTTGAGTACAAGCTCAAAATAAAGCGCAATGATTGGCTGCTTGCTGCCACGTGTCTGCAAGCAACCAATCATTGCACTTTATTTTGAGTTTGAGAATGAAATCAAGTTTTATAAACCCGAGGCCTGGAATAATATAATCCATAATCATTAAATATATTGTTGAAGAATGTAAACAAATAATCACTGATCATACTGCTCAGCTCTGGATCACAATTAATTGTCTATGTTATTTTATGACTAAGGAAAACACTCTTAAAACGACTGCAAGGGTTTTGAAATGGTATGATTTCTTTATACAGGTCCAGTCGTTGGAAGGTATTGTATGGATTTGGCTATAGAGAAAGCAAAGAAAGCTGGTATCGGATGGGTCTCAGCGAGAGGTAGGGTTAGAATATTCAATAATTTTACATAAAAGAATCATTTTCACAAATACCGGTTAATTCAGATAATCTTATTGCATGGATATCCACATCTTACAAGATTTTTATTGTTTCCCTGTTACGTTTGTCATAAAGCAAGTTTCCCAGTTTTATGCCATTAGATTATCACATTTTATTTCAATTTATGGCTTATGGTTATCCTTGCTTCAAAAGATTTTTTCAAGTGGTTGTGGCATTTTTCATAATTTATAAAAGCAATTATCAAATTTAAAATTGTTAAGATTTGACAGAAAGAATATTTTTCCCGTTATAGGCTTTACTTGTGTCAAAATATATTTTTACAATTATATGCTGTTACATATTCCCATGTTATATGATCACATTTTGTCACACAGTCAGTTTCCAATCTTATGCTGTTACATCAGACACCAAGCAATTTCTATGTTTTTATAGTTACATTTGTTAGAAAGAATTTAATATAAGGCTGTTACATTTGAATTGGATTTGGCAGGCCGCAAAGACAGTATGCTGTTACATGGTTCTTCTCACAAACAGTTGTCCCAAGTCGTATGACCATCCATCTTGTGATGCTTCATTGTCAGGCCACAATGAAAGTTTCCAATATAATGTTTTTTTCTAAAGCAGTGTTTCAATATTATTCTTTTACACTTTATTTCTATAAACGAGAGAGAGTGGCACAAAAGATAATATACTAATGTTAAAGTTCTGATCGAAAGCTTTGAAGCTATTTTTATCACATCTTTTCATTTCCCAATAATATATGCAGCTACACTGCATATGCAACATGACACGATCAGCTACTATTTCTATGAAACTACATGTAATCATGCTTCTAGATAGAAAAATGCTGTTAATGAGTACCAGAATGGATAAGAGAGAGAGAGAGAGAGAGAGAGAGAGAGAGAGAAAGAGAGAGAGAGAGAGAGAGAGAGACCATTAACATTATGGCAAACATGCTACACATTTAGATTCTCTCTATCTCTGAAGGATCCATTTTGTAGTTTAATAAGTAGGGCTGGCTGATGTATAAATTTGCACGAAGTTTTTTGAAGCTTGAATATTACGTTCTGCGTGTTAAGGGATAATTTTGTTCTGCCTGGTTCATTGCCACCTCCATTTTGTAATATAGCACGCTCTTGCATTTGTCATTGAGAAATTGGGGGAAATACAATCTATTGTTGTCATTGGGATTTTCCTTCCTTAAGTTGTCAGGAGTTTTCCACAAAGCTATTTTTTCCAATCTTAAGCTGTTACAGAAATTTCCAACGTATGCTTATAACACGTAAATAATCTGTAATATCGCTTCCTACAGAAGTAGGGAACCTGCAAAAATAATGATAATGGAGCTCATTTCATTGAACATGTTTATGATAATTAAAGGAAAGCGCAACAAAATCACGCCTCTAGCACCGTCTGTTTTCTGTCAGAACCGAATATTCCCAAAAAGCCAGCATATAAAATATCAAACTATTTTCATCTTTTGCTGGTGGTTGCATTTGTAATATTTTGTTTTTTATGAACTTGTAATATAATGCTTAGCTGCAATCCTATGTTGGTCACATTGTGTACCGTAAACTGTATCATAAACTGGCTTTTTCCCAGTGCATGGTAAAAAACATTTGGTTTAACCATTTAGTTTTTTTTTAATTTTAGGTTCAAATCATTTTGGAATCGCCGGTTGGTATGGAATGCGAGCTACGGAACAGGGTATGCTGGTAATTTAACATTGTAAAATTCTCTTTTACATATTTAAACCTTTTCGGGCATAATTCTAACTTTTTAATATTCACAAGGGGCTTAATCAACGTTGAGAAAGCATGCATTATTATAATGAAATAACTGCGTATTGTCAATTCAAGCGTTTGTTTTAATTTAAAAGATCATTATCTAAAAGTGTTTCAGTAATATTCATACATGTATCAGATTTTCTCTCCACAATGCCAAAATGTTTGTTTATCTATCCAAGAAATTTTAGTTGCCAATGCTCGATTGCATTGGAAAAAATACATGCAAACACATTCAATACAATGACAAGACGTTACTAAGTATGCCTACGTCTTAACGAGTACCAACAGGTCATATCATCGAATGCAAATCAGAAAACTAAACTATAATGCAATGTAAAATTCGTAATCTTAGGACAGTAACCATCTTCACATCACAAGTCCATGGTATAATAAGGGAATTTATTGGACTAATTGTATTAGTCAAATTAATTCTCTTACGCAAAGAATAGCGCAAATATACGCATATTTGCATAGACTTTCTACTCAGTGTTAATGAAATCAATTGACTTAGTATTCCATATAGGGGGTGTGTGACATATATCAAAATATTGAATACCTAGTATGTTGGCGAATGGCATTGACGTTGTACACAGCATAAAGGCAGAATGAACTTGATTTCTGCAAGAGAATGTGATAAAAAATAATATCAGTAAAACGCATAAGAGTATTGTATTAGTAAACTTTGTTCCCACATAAAAAATGCATTAGCATTGAGCACAATATTTGGCCCACGAAGATATGAGCTAATATTGTGAAAACAATATATCATTATAATGCACACCTCAGTTTTCCGTAATCTGAAATGATTTGGTCAACAAAAAATGCATTGCATTGGTCACTCTACACGAAAGAAAATGTTTATTTTGGTAAAATATATAATACAACCATTTATGAGGGTGAATCAATAGGCAACCAGCCTGACCTACTTCTAACTATGTGACACTGTCAAGATTTTCACAATATGTTTGGTCACCATAATAAGACATATGAACAAAAATTAGGCATTATTGGTTTATTAGTCGATAATTTATCGCGTTTTCAAGCATAACCACTGAGTCTAATCATAGTTTGTTCATCGAAATTGGACTATGAAGGTTGTTACAACTTGATAAATATATTTAGTGTGAAAAATGGAGTGTGCATGTGAATATATCAATGCAATGGAATATTTAACGCATGCACGGTGGTATAAAAGACAATAAGATTGCATAATTTGATAAATCACAATACTAGTTAAAGTAAACCTTGAGACCGAAGGGCCGCGGGTTCGAGCCTCGCAGGCATCACTGCGTTGTTGTCCTTGAGCAAGACACATTTATCCTAGCTTAGTACTGGTTCAACCCAGGAAGATCCGTCCCTATATAACTGAAAGATTGTTGATAGGATGTAAAGAATCAAATCAAACAAAACAAACAAAGTCGGCCTTGGTTAAGGACACTGTAACATAACTCTTTTCAGACATACTGGAAGCTCTCAAAAAGTAAAACGTTTAACAACTATTTATGTTATATATCAGTTAATATCCGATTAAAATTTTAAATATATTTCTGTCAAATTAGATAGCAATATAATAAATGAATTATCGAATTTTCAAAAATGAAATTCTTTTTTTTTCTAAGGAAAAACGTAAATATTAATTTTGAACGCTGTGTTTTTTTCAAGAGCAGTGAAACTTATTTTTACATTTTTTAAAAAAAAGTAAAATATATTCTATTGGCTTCAATTATAGCCTAGTTTTAAGTAAAATAAAATCCTTGCAATTTGCGTTTTGAAAATGACTCTTGAACATAGTAGTGTTGCGTATTTCCAAGTAATTTTAGCACACTTTCAATGGTAGCTATATTTTTGTTAAATTATTAGTTTTTTTCAAACTTTAGGTCTAAAAGTATTTTGCTAGCGATTTATTTCATAAAGGAAAAAAGCGATCTGTCTTGATCTTAAGTATGGTAGGCTGGTTACTTATTGATCCGCCCTCATAGTCCACAGTAAAACATGGAGACGTAAAATATATCACTTCTATAACAGTCCTGTCTATGAACTAAAAGCAAATCGAAAGCAATGATATTTTATGTTGACTTCTGCCATATAACTCACCTCCAACCAAAATGTGTGATTTTAGTAGTTGTTGTCAAAGTGATCAGTAAAGATTCATGTAAATATTCCATGCTAAAAAAGCAAGTGAGTATGATCAGGAAATACCACAGTCTGACAGTGCAGACACCCTCCCATGGCACCGCGAGGTTGAGTCACAGAACACCCATAGTCACACGACATCAAGAAGACAGTTGAAGTAAAGCAACCAGCTCTATACACGAATACAGCCTCTCCGAATAGATGCTGGTGCACCTGCTTACCATTCGCTTGTTCCTGGTAGCAACAAACTGTCCTTCAGAAAAAAGTTCATACACTAGAATGTCAAATCATTGGCTGCAGTACCAATACCGCTACATTTATGTTAAACTTTGTTGGTGACTTTTCTTAAACCTATCAACCAGTACAAATACTCAGATGAGCAATCTTGCTGGTCAATGCATTTAAGTGCTGCTCAGAAATAAACAAACATTAAAAACATGTATATGAATTGACCACCTCATGCCAAAGCTAATAAAGTGGCATGTGTGACTGATGAACACTTGTATATCAGCGTGTGCATCCACCCAGTCTGATCAGAGTCATTGCTGTCTGCCTGAAGATAATATGGGTCTTAAGATATCCTTAGAGTGCACAGCGAAACCTCGGATCAGACTAGGGCATGCGAAGTTGCAATTATACTGTTAACTGGCTATATATTTTATTTATTTATTGGATTATTTCAGGGAATGGCTTTTACTAACACCTCACCAATGCTTGTTCCAACTCGAAGTAAAAAGGCAAGACAAACATTTTCTTTATTCTTAATATGTTTGTTTTATTATTTTTAATTTCGTAACTGTATTTCCCACTTAAAAATGGAAATAGCTAAAAATGAGTTTACCACAATATACATGTAGTGCCTCATATAAAAAAAAGTTAAGATAAATTTAGAGAAACGAACACAAAATTAACCCTTTGTATGCTAATGAATTATTCCACCTGGTTTATTCAATGAGCCTGTGATGGTCCACTGTATATATCGATAGGTCACAGGTAAGCATTTCCAAATTAAAATGTACCTGAAGATTGTTTTTACCTTACCAAATAATGAAGACCCTGTCGAAATGCCACATTCTATGATATTTCATCAGGGTCTTAACTCTTTGCCAAAGTACTTTTTAGGGGTTACCAGTATAAAAAGGGCTAAGTAACATACCTATTTTAAATTCCTATCATATTACACAACGCTGGTATTCGGATTCTAACATTATTTAATAAAATGTATCGACCACACATTTCATTATATTTGGGTACAATCATGTAACGTAATTATAACATCAATAAATTCCTGTGGATAACATGTCCACGTTTCAAGCTATAAAATCACGTTTAAAATGGCAATATTATAAACAGAATCTTATACTAGTGGTCATTGCATTCAGGGGAAAAAATTAAGATGATCATAAACTTATATAAACATATAACATTTGTCATATATGATGTGCTGTAAATCAAACATCTGCAGTTATTATTATTTTTATGTCGCTAAAGATTGCTGTAACATCACCTGACTGTACATTCATGAGTAAATGAATACATCTTCCAAAATAAGGCTCTTCTAGGGAAACACTTTCAAAGTGTAAATATTATGTAATGGCCTCTCTTGTAAGATCCCTAAAAAGTAAGTGAGTGTGATCAGGAAATACCACAATCACACACCGTAGAATAACAGTCACAAGACAGCAGGAAGACAAATAAAGTAAAGCAACCAGCTCTCTAAAATAAAGTAAAGCAATCAGCTCTCAAAATAAAGTAAAGCAACCAGCTCTCTAAAATTAAGCAACCAGCTCTCTAAAGAAAGTAAAGCAATCAGCTCTCGAAATAAAGTAAAGCAACCAGCCCTCTAAAACAAAGTAAAGCAACAAGTTCCCTCAACCATATGCAAATATATGAACAACAAAATACTGTCAAAGACAATGCAAAGCAATAACATCTCATCGTTGACAACTTGTTTTATTTATTTAATCTTCTGAAGAGCAAATGGTCATTAATTTCTTTGTCTTACCATACATATTTTAGGGTATCTTGGGAACTAATCCTATCTGCGTTGCAGCTCCAGGAAAAGATGGTGACAACTTCGTCCTTGACATGGCCACTACCTCTGTTGCATTTGGAAAGGTATAGTGTACATGCTAATCCGTATGGGACACTGATTGTTTACTATCCTTCAATTAGCATGTAATCCCTTTGGTTTACTTTCATATGAACGTTTGAAAAGGGTCGCTGCATCTGAAGGTGTTGCCATAAAGCTGTAGAAACAATATAGATTAACAGACTTCTCTATTTAGATTTGTTCTTATTTTAAACTGTGTATTAAGTTTTGAGTATTGGCATTGTTCAAGTCAATGACGTTTAGCAGGAACATATTTTCTTTAAAGTAAGTAAGGGTGCAAAGATCAGGAATCGATACAATCAAGTACCACACCTGACCCAGGATACCAATGGGAAAGTGACAAACTCACAGTTAGACACCACAATTGAGAGCCAAGAGGTCATCCTTTTCCCAGCAGGTGACCATAAAGCACATATAAACAGACGCGCACAAAGACATAGCAAACACAAGACAGAACAAAAACATAAAGATCCACAAAAGAAGTATCGCCTTGGAACGGTCAGTAAATCATTTTACTAAAGGGTTTAAACCAGTTTCACAGCGCCAACCTCACCCTTGATTCTGATGTGGACCAGGACACATTTGGGAAAGTGACAAAACACAACACACACGACAGCCAAGAGGTCAGCTCTTTCCCAGCAGGTGACCACAAGGCTACAAAGAATAGACACGACATTACAAAACAAACCAACATGAAGCATAACTACTAAAAACGATCCACAAAAGAAGCACCGCCTTGGAACGGTCAGTAAAAAATACTTTAACTGGAGGGCTTAAACCGGTTTAACGGCACCAACCTCACCCTTAATTCAGATGTGGATCAAGACACATAGATATTTGGTTTGCATAAAAGACCCCTGACTTATCAATGCATTTTCTCCTAAAACATATAAATCAAGATATAACAAGGAGATAAAGCAAAGATAAGGACTCAACAGTAAATAAAACTGAATACCGGAGCAAAAGAAATCCAACAGGTAAACCCCGGTGGGCCCGACAAACAGCCAAAGCATCAGGCCCCAACCATCTCATCAATAGATAAGTCTTTAAGTCGGAACCATCATAGAGTCTGAAGTCTGACCCACCGGCGTGCAATTAAAGAGGAAAACAAAGTTGCCAACCGTGATTGGGTTGACCACCAAGCATTCAGTCTGTTGCAATACATTAATGTTATAGCCAATCTTTTTATAATGGGAAATTATTTTAATGAACTGCGCTGAAAAATTATTAGAACCAACAATTTTTCTTCAGTTTATACACCAAGTCACCATAGAAATCAGGTTCAGAAAGTCCTTGGCGCAAGAGATATTTAAGTCCAACTTGGAATTTAGAAATCAAATCGTAGTATTGTCTATAGAATTTTGAAAATGTTTTGCTAAGTTTATAATACCTATAGCCTTGTTTAAGAAGTATCTGAGTTAACAATTTATTGTGAGTGTGTATTGCTATAGTTTATTGCTAAGTGCTCTAGCAAAACGAATGAGTTGAGAGATATAGACTCCATATGATGTAGAATGAGGAACATCACCGTCTAAAAATGAAAAATTTACAATTTCAAAATCAAAGTCGTCACGTTTATTATAAATTTTGGTAGAAACAATATCATTAGAATTTGACAAATGCAAGTCTAAAAATGCGGCTTTGGTATCAGAGGTATTGGCTTTATTCAGTTGGAGCTCTGAAGGGTATATTTGACTAACCATATTTTCAAAATAAACATTTTCAATATTTAAAATATCGTCGAAATAGCTGGATGTAGTGTTAAACGTATCAATAACACCAGCCTGCTTATCATCAGAAAGAGACATCATAAAGTCCCTCTCATAACAAAACAGGAATAAATCTGCAACCAGGGGAGCACAATTAGTGCCTATAGGAATCCCAACTACTTATCTATACAGCTTGGTGCCAAATCGAATAAAAATGTTGTCTAACAAAAAGGTCAGCACATCACAAACATTTTGACACGACCATGCATGATATTTTTTAGGTTTTTCTGGAGTAAAAATGCATTTCTGTCATTACATGCAAGGTAATGAGAGCCTTCTCTCTGGAAGGTTCTTTCAATAAGATCAATAAGTTTATCTTTAATTAAGTTATGAGGTAAAGTAGTGTAAAGAGTAGAAAAATCATTAGTAGACAAACTGGTCGCATTGAAATCTCTAGCTTTAAGTTTATCTAAATTTTCACCTGAATTTTTAATAGACCAAAATAGGATTTTACCGGATCTCTCATATACCTTTTCACAAAACTTGATAACCTGTTTTTTTAACAGCTGTAAAACATGGGGTTAAAAAATTAGAAAGAACTAGAATTAGCAACAAATCTTGCTTTATAGGTTTTTTATGGAGTTTAGGTAACCAGTACAACGTAGGAACTTTGTCTTGACCTTCTTTAATTTAGACACCAAAATTTAGGGCTGTATGACAACCATGCCCATTAACCATCACCCTCTCACTCAAAGAAGGCTGCAGTTTATAGGCATTAGTGTCAACAAGCTCACTCTTAAGAGTATTAATATAATACAATCGTCAAACAACTACAACATTGTTAGCAGCTTTATCTGCTGGAACCAAAACATAGTTCATATGAAAATCCTGGATACGTCGTTTAAGATGACGAAAAGAAGATTTAGGTTTAGGGGGTAAAAGATGTGTATTATGAGAGTAAAATGAAATACCAGTATCAATAATTTCAAAAATGTTAATCTTCCATTCATTCAAGGCATCAAGTTCAACACTTCCCATTTGCACCAACGATTGCCAAAGTCATTTAAAGAAGCAGCGATCTCTCTACGACATTTAGAAAAATCAATATTAGAGGGAAATTATTATTTAGGACCTTTAGAAATAATATTGCGAACTCTAGCGTCAGGAATGACATTTATATTACCTGTAATAACATGCCCTGCAGAGGGATATAAATAATTAGAATTTTTACAATCTCAGGAGGCAGGAGTATTGGAATCTATATCTATATCCTTTACAATTTTAATAAAGTTAAATATAGTAGACCTAATTGGTTTGTTATATTTATAACAAATGATAGGAGTTTCAGAATTATTAAAGTAATTTGGAATATATGAAATCACTAAATTATCCTTGAAGATACTATGTAAATCAATAAACTCAATACCTTTGTTAATGAAAGGAATTTTGATAAAGAGTCGCTTATGGTTGACCTCAGAATCGATATAAGGACTAAGGAAATGTTGAAGATAACACCAGAAGTTATGTTATCCTGATTTGCAGATTCTTTAATTATACTTAGAAAAATAGACTTCGGTAGTTACACCTCTTCTGTATGTGTATTTTCTCAGACTTATTTGACTTAATCAATGGAAATTGAACCAGTGCTCCAAGTTTATGTTTTGGCGTTGTTTCAGATAGTGTAAAACAAGCATATTCTAAAACACATAATAACATTTTTTTAAAATTGAAATCATATGCTATAATTCAATACAAACAACATATGTTTAATACAATTATGTCAACAGTATTTACTAGACATGAACTGGGTTAGCTTTAAGCTCAATCTACCTTTAACGACTCTTGGGAGTATCTCTTACTCTTCAGCATGGCATGAGTAAATAACAAAATAAATGCTTTGTTCAAGTAAGTACATTTATTGTGTCACATACACATGTAACGTTATTATAGGAGACAAAGCTAATCCAGCCGACGATCTTGTGAAATCGACAGGAACGTGATACAATGTCTTTCAAGTAATTTTAATAAACTACTGAGAGAGATTTTTGGATATCAAGATAAATAAAACAGCACAATATTGCATACCCTCCAGTTTCTTAGTTCTGTAGTTTTAAGTCGCCCAATGACCAAAATCTACACATAAAGGGCTTTTTATCGTTTTTGTGTTGATATTATAGCTAACAAGCATGCATAAGTAGGCAAGAGCTATTTTTGTCACAAACGACAGAAACAAATTATTTTCTTTGATTATTGGTGTCGTTGAAATAATGAAGGAGATAAAAGTCGATAACTCTTTTATAGATGATTCGTACGCAATTTAGCTTCAGAATGATAAAAAAAATGCTGAATAACCAGGTATTTTATTGCCAGGCAGTCTGTAATAAGCAAAACTTGATATTCACGAGGTGTTTTTGTTGCTGTTATTCTTCTTATTACATATGTAATAAAACATAATCAAACGCATTGATTTTTCAGGTGACACGAACTGAGAGAAAGGAAATTCCACAAGGCTGGGGTGTTGATGCAGAAGGACAGGTATTGTTTGTTTTTTATTTGTGCTCACATCTCTATTAATAGTATGTGTCTATTAAACTATGTTTTTTTTAATATCATATACACAGTCTGTCATTATTTCATGCTAATTTTGATTATCAAAGCAGCTTAACAGGACTTTGTTTTGTTTCATAACATGTCTATCATGTCAAACAATTCACCTTCTGCAAATTGATATACATGTATATGAGAAAGTTATTGTACGGTGTGTACAAAAAGAAGCGCAAACTTTATATAATGTTTGATAACTAGAGCAATTTCAAAGATAGGCATTTCAAATTTTCAGGATACATAGATTAACCTGTCACTTACCAGTGTGTTGAATTCCATAAAAATTTCAGGCACTGTAACATCACGTTTTCAGTCGGCTTTCAAGGGTACCCTTAGAACAAAAAGCGGCAAACACAATATGTAATGAGAATCTTCGATTTACAGACTTCCTACGCACGCCCCACACATTTGGAACGATATTTTATCATTTTCCCATTGTCCCTCTGATATCATAATAACGTTTACGAATCACACTGTTTGATTTTTCGCCAAACACATCGTAAAGAAGTTATCCAAAGAATGGTCAATCTGGCATACTGGCAAAATTGTTGCCATAAAACACAAATTTTGTCAGTATGCCAAGACCATTCTTTTGGCTATCTTCTTTTCAAAGCCTTTGGCAAACTTGAAGAATCAAATAGTGTGACGCGCAAACTGTGTAAGGTTATCAGAGGAACAATGGGAACATGATAGGATGTCGTTCCAAATGAGTGAGGACATATGAAATCATTAAATCAAAGGATGCAAGAAGTTCACATTCCATATTGTGTTTGTGACTTTTTGTCCCATGGGTACCTTGCACCCCAACAGAAAACATGAGGTCACAGTGCCTGATAATTTATGGATTTCAGCCTACTGATAAGTGACAGTCCAGT
Organism: Loripinus fragilis; assembly: GCA_964019695.1. NCBI lineage: Eukaryota > Metazoa > Mollusca > Bivalvia > Lucinida > Lucinidae > Loripinus > Loripinus fragilis. The sequence continues at coordinate 38,280,256 of OZ026527.1, forward strand.
CTAAGTACGCTGCAAGTTTGAAATGTTTATCTTTGAAATGGCTCTAGCTATCAAACATCATGTACAGTTTGCGTTTCTTTTTGTACACACTGTATATCTTCAACGCCATATTGGTAAAGATCCTCTAAAAGAATCATTCCCTACGAGTTGTTTTCTTTTTCTTTTCGTTGCAGCCAACAACAGATCCGCAGTCAGTTAAAGGACTTCATCCCCTAGGAGGAACTGAAATATCATGTAAAGTATTGTCTAATTTTATTCCAACATAATGAACTATTTCATATGTTCCATGAAGTATTTGACATTCTTCAATTTTAAAATTAGAGCAGCTATTTTACTAGTATGAAAGCCATAAAACTTGAAATAAACAATGGGTTGTTTCAGTTTTTCAATTCTTTGAATTATAAGAGTTGATATTGTGTATTTGTAGAAGTATATTCATAAATCAGGATTGTTCATGAAGTAAACTTTGTACATCGTACAGTGAGAACTAAAAAGTATGTTATATAAGATCGTATGCACTAAAGTCGTGTGCTCCTAGTACTTTTTTATTATCCCCCTTTATATGGGGCTGTGGATGCTGCTAGATCCTAGTTTTTTGTGTTATGTAGCATAACCCTCTTTACCCAATGTATATCATATCAATGTTTAGTAGATGTGGACAAGTCCATGAGATAATGGTACTAATCGCATATGCTTAATGTCACTCTAAAAATGTATATTAGGCAGTCATTTAGTGAAACTATCGGCGAGGCTGCGATAGTAGCCTTTAGTATAAGTACACTTGGTTTTGCAATATGTCACATTTTGTTAAAAATGTTTACCATCCCATGAACTCCTTTAATATAACTTCTGTGAAAGCACCAAGTTAGCATCTAATGTCTATCAATGGGTACACTAATATCATCCAGAGGAATATCAAATTTGTGAATACTTGTATATGTCAAGAATTGAACTGTATCGTAAGAAAGCTTGATTTGCTGTTTGTGATTTGCTAATGGGAAAGCATTATAACTATAATGTTACATCTAAATTTACAAGATACTACATAGCTTCTGTAGTTGAGATGAGCGGATCCAAAAAGTTTTGTCAGAGGGGGTCCAACTTTGACAACGTTTTTTTTAGTTGATGAGGGGAGGGAGGATCCAAATACCACTATAAGCGGGTCATCATCGGCCCACCAGCGAAACGCCATTTACCCAAAACTTAAAGTGAAAATGGGAAATGTATTACTTAATTACGCTTCCAAAGTAAGGAATATGGCAAAGATCAGGAATCGATATAATCAAGTACCACATCTGGCCCAGGATGAAGGCCAAACATTGAATGCTGGCTTGAAAGAGTTGTGATTTGCGGGGATCCGGACCAGTATTGCTGAGAAGCCCTATCTTTTTGTGATTTTTCAGGGGGGGGGGGGGTCCAGACACCCTGCCCCCCCCCCCTGGATCTGCGCATGGTTGAGATGGTTATTGTGAGTCTTACTTGGTTGTAAACCCTGAAGATTGTTGTTTTTGTGTGAGGAGGCTTACATGCAGCATCTGTAGTTAAAATGACTGAAAAGAAAAATGCTGAACTAAGAGAGTTAAGAACTAAATTATATACTTTCTTTCAAACACTTAATGTAGGTACTCATTGCAAATTGCCTTATTTTACCCAAAACGTAAAGTGAAAAAGGGAAAAGTGTAACTTAATTACGCTACCAAAGTAAGGATGAAGGCATAGATCAGGAATCGATACAATCAAGTACCACACCTGACCCAGGCCACCATATGGGAAGGTGACAAAACACAATACCATATCACAAACAAGAGAGCCAAGAGTCAGCCCTATCCAAGCCCTTTCCAAGTACTTTGCTAATGCTAATAAAATGTCAAGCTGACAGTCAACAAAACAGCATAATGAAGCTAGGTTCAATATTAAGCCATCCCACTGATAGTATATGCAAGATAAATCTACTATAGTAACAATGTTCAAATCCATAATGCAATTGAATCTTGATATATTAAAGCATAATTCCTTTAGTTGAAGATTCATGTCTGTTTGCTATGTTTGAATTTTAGCTGGCTATAAGGGCTATGGATTATGTATGATGGTAGAGATATTTTGTGGAATACTAAGTGGAGCAAATTTTGGACCAAACATACGACAGTGGAGACATGCCCACAGGGAAGCAAATTTAGTAAGCCGTCATATCAGTATTTTATCCAGAGTTTTGGTGTAAGTTTGAACCGAATTGACAAAGATTCAGTCAGTAGCAGAAGCCATTTATCAGAATCAGAATTCCTTGAATACAGTTTTGCGTTTGAAAAAACAGTATAGTTTTATAGCGTGTTTGTTTTTAAATAACGTATCTTATAACAGTTGAATGATACAGTTTTATGTAAAGTATGATAATGTTATTTTTAGTAGGATTGTTGAACAGCACATATTGGAGTACAATGCATTAGCTTCAAACTCATTTCACAGTGATATACGTGGTTCATTCAAAAATAACTGACAGTTGATACATATCTCGCACGTAAGCTAACGTACACTTGTCAAATTTTGCACATACATACAGTGAACTGTCCTGTCACATAATATGTGGTATACAAGATCCTGCCAAGTATAGATTGCTGTTGCTAAGCAACCAAAGAATGTGATCCAATGCTGTGGGTTCAAGCTGGAATAGAGCATTGTTAACGTGTGAATTTGTTGCAAATAAAGTGTTTGAATATATTTCTGTTAAAAACGCAACAGATTTAATCAAGACTTTGGGCTTTTATTCCCCAAACAGTATGAAATTAAATCAATTTTCTGAAAAATCTACGCCTAAAATTACCCTGCCCATTGATGACGGTTCATTTCAGGATAAAAATTATCGCAAGTCATAACCTATAAAATAGTAAGTGAGTATGATCAGGAAATACCACAATCACAAACCGCAGACATCCCCCATGGCACCGCGAGAAGAGCCACTCAACCATCACGAGACACCAGGAAGCCAAATTAAGCAAAGCAACCTGCTCTCTCTTCCCCATCAGATGATTGCAATACTAGAATGGACATAAAGTAACCTACAATAAAACATAGAACAATTACAGAATCCCACAATGAGAGTAACAATAAACAAAAAGTCAACAACAACAGAACCAGTGCCTTAGAACGGACAGCAGACTAAGCCATCGGGGGGCTTAGTACCAAATCTTCGCCCTAGATTCTGCTGTTGTTGAACTTTGAAACTATTAGACGGTCATTGATGACGCCTAATGGCAGAAACTAGCTAGTTTGGCCCAGGAAATATGCACACTCTAGTTTCAGTTCTTTGGTGCAGTCTTTGCTTCCAAAGGATACCCTTTTAAGAACATATTTGACTTCACTACAGCTGGTGACTGGGACTGTGTGGCGGCGGTAGAACGTCTCCCTGCCCTTCAGTATAGTGTAGATTTTATTTTCTTGTCCTTTGGGATCATGGGTTTCATTGTGGAACTTTGAAACTATTAGAGGGTCACTGATGACGCCTAATGGCAGAAACTAGCTAGTCTGGCCCAGGAAATATGCACACTCTAGTTACAGTTCTTTGGTGCAGTATTTGCTTCCAAACGATACCCTTTTAAGAACATATTTGAAGTACAAGAAATGTTCAGCTCGCATGGAGGCCTTCTAACTAATGCAATGTATCATCGTGGAGAAACACTCTAATCAAATTAACACACCATGATGAAACAAAGAAAACGGCTCATGACTATTTCATTATGAATAGTAATTGCTTTAATATCTGAAAGTGTTTCTTGAATAATCTCAGGAATAAACCGTTTCCATAGCAACAAAACTGCTAATATTTGTCAATAAATAGAATTTCCATCGATTTTGTGTGCTAGGCAACGGAAATATTCATCTGTTGAAATGTTTCTATTATACTTCTTTAAAACATTGCTAACACATTGTTTGATGCAACTGGTGAGATAAAAGGTCCGTTATAATCCTGTTTTAGATTTGAACTGATTGTATATTCACACCTTCTTAGTCTGAAATGTAATCCAATGCAAATCACTGAGAGACTGTCTTCGGTTACTAAGGTTCAGTAAAATGTGCAGACCCATACAAAAGATATTTACCAACTCTCAGGTATTTTCGACTGACCTTCCTAACTGTAAAGGCAGTTTTCAATTTTTTTAAAAAAAGTTTCACAGCTCTTACAGAAATTTTATAACCTTATCTACTAATTCTCACTTCAACAAGATTTATTGTTGAAGAGCTAAGATCAATTTTATAAACATGAAAACGTATCAAACTGTATTGTGGCATTTCATGGTCATACTGGCGTGTTTTAAAGTTATTGGTTGATTGTTAACCGAAGTAATCATACAAGCTAGTAGACATTGAAGGCTCAGACCTACAATATAACATATAACCCAATTAGATCCCAATGCCAATGAACTTGTCACCTGAATTATGATCTGTTTTTGTGGTCCTTGCTGGTGATATTTACCTGTTATGTTGCCTATGCAATATGTGGCATTTTGCATCATTAATGTCACCACGTGATCATAGACATATGCATTTTTTCTACTTTTCAGGGTCATTGTTTTGTTGCAGTTGATCCAGAAGCTTTTGGAGAAGGATTTACAGAACGAATGAGTGAACTCATGTCACATTGTAGAAATCTTGAACCTGTAAGTTTAGGTACTTCATATTGGTCTAAATGAGACTATCACCTTAAAGTGACTCCAACAGTCAGCCAGTCTCAATAACAAGCTTGTACTAGGACTTGCCTGATTAGGTCTAAAGTTGTTGTACTGGTAGTTTACTCTATCTCTGATCATATGAAAAAGTAAAAAGTATGACCAAGCATTGTGAGATATACCAATAGGAAAGATATTGTAATATACTTTTCATTTTTCATCACAGTTAAATAATTTGATTTGATTGATATATTGATTCCTTATTAAAATTTATCTAAAGAATCTTTTTAATTCTATAATCTAAAGAATCTTTTTAATTCTATAATCTAAAGAATCTTTTTAATTCTCTAGTTATGCCTGTTTCGCTTCAATGCACTTGCAGTAAAAACATAATGAAATCCTGACAGCAAAATATCTTAAACTAGTTAACCTTGGGCCTCAAAATGACCATTTAAAAATGAGAGCATTTGAAATTTGTTAGCAAAATACCAAAAACATTAATGGAAATTTGAGCATTGAACTGAGTCAAATGATAGGGATTAATAATTAGAATACCTGTTTAGATTATTAATATACTCCAGAGTTATGTGTTTATTGAACTTGTCAAATCAGTAGCATTCATAAACTTTTTTTTTAAGAAAGTACAAAAAAAGTATTGTTTCCTAGGCTGATGGTGAATCTCAGGTGTTTGTTGCTGGTGATCCAGAACGTAAACACATGTTGTTGAGTGACAAACTTGGTGGTATACCATATCAAAGGAAACAAATAAATCTTGCTGTAAGTAGTTGTTCTTTTTCTTTCCTTTTTAACAATTTGATTTTGATCAAATCATAGTTTTTTTATATTTTTATATACTTATGTCAACTTGCAATATATTGTATATATTGGCCAGCACACAAGATTTTGGTGCTTATCACATCCACAGGGGCCATGCCATCTAAACAACATGCCATCTCGCTTAATTTAACTGAAAAAATACACTTATTACTTTTTGGCAGACTGTACAGACTGGACTGGTCCCTGTGATCACATGAGGCAGCAGCAAATGCTCAAACTAACCTCAATGAGTTTATATTTGTCATCCCACCAACAGCTAATGCCATATAGAAATGGGGCCACCACTGAAAGGCTCGTCCCACAGATTGTGATCGAACCTGTGACCCTTGGTTTACAAGGCAAGTGGTTTAAACACTACACCATGGCAGCTTCTACAAGCCTGTACATATGCACACTCTCTTCAGAGCCTTTCCATCCTGTATACACAAAGTATAGGCTAGACTAGACTAGAGGAAGGCTCAGACCAAAGATTAGACCTCCAGCCCAACTGGATACATCAGAACATCAATCGAAAAACTTCAGCTCAATTTAAAAATCAAGACTCGGATGTATGTAAGGGGTAGTACTATGTATAAACAGCTGCATTTTATGAGCCAGAATTGGCGTTTGGAAAAAAGTACTCTACCATGTGGGTTCAGTCCTATTAAAATCAATTATTTTGATTACCCGTAACGTTTTATCAACAGAATAAATGAAGATTAAGTTTATGCTATAGCGATATTTTATGGAAAATACATTAACTTCATTTACAACTGTTGGTTTCACTGCAATCATACTTGTCATTGTTTTTGCGTGGTTTCTGTGACGTCAGCATCATGTTATGTAACTTCGGTGTAAGGCGATCAAAGTAGATTCTCTATGAACATCAGATGTCGGATTCCACGGAATTGGCCGAGTTCAGAACATGTGTTTAAAAGCTTTTGCATATATACCCTTCTGTGCCAACCCACATGTGCTGAGGTCTAATGTAAAATGGATTCATAGCTGTCTCTAAAGTAACCTCATACCACACAGTTCAATCATTGACATATCCACTACCTTCATAGTATAATATCTTTCGGTTTTTCAAGATTCTATATGCCTAATTTTCAAGATTTTACCTCATCTCTGCTTCTAATGGGGACTAATCAGGCTGGTTTGAGTCGTGAAATACAGAGTTGCAGTTCTTGTGATGAGGCTTAAATCACATCATATGCTACCGGTTGTGTTGAATGTGAATAGCAGAGACACTGACTCGCACTTAGCATCCATGCACTCAGATCACCTAATTTCTTATCCTGAAAACCACAATAACTACACTCATTACATCCAAATTTTCTAGTTTCACCTAGTCTTTGTAATTAAGCAGTCTAGTTTGAGCCTTATATAAACCTTTCATATTCAACTTATTATGCAAGCATGCTCTTGTTATCATGTACTGTGTAATCTAATGTTTTTTTACACTTTACGAACGCCTAGATGTCTGTCTGTATCCACACTGTTTTCAAAAGTTGTAGAATTTTTAGAAAATGCATGTACACAGTGTGCGTATTAGTCAAATATGGTAAGTTCAAGTAATGGTTCCACTCCACCCATCCATTTGCAACACTTTTGGTGTGCCTAGTTTGTGTAATCTGTAACTCCAAAAGTTTTCATTTCTTTATATTCAAATTTTGTATAATGATTGTTCACATATTGAAGATGTGCACCTTCTATTTTGTACACATTTCATGAATATTTTCTCATTTTTGGGGTGTTGAACTTAAGATATTTTTTCCTCCAAAATGCTCAGATGGTGTCTGGTTTGTGTAATATGTAACTCCAACAGTTTTCATTCCTTTATATTCAAACTTTGCATAATGATTTTTCTCACATTGAAGATGTGCACCTCCTATTTTGTGCACATTTGATAAAAACTTTCTTATTTTTTGAGGGATGTTGAACTTAAGACATTTTTTTCAATCCAAGCTGCTTAGGGGGTGTCTAGTTTGTATAATCTATAGCTCCCAACTGTTTTCATTCCTTCAAACCCAAACTTTGCATACATACAGATCTCGTCGAAAAAGTAAGTGTATGGGAGTGGATGGTGAATTAATTTACATAGTCTCCCCTTATAGATATATCAATATACAATCAGTATTTTTGCGATGCAGGTCCAGAGCAGAGTTTGGTCTTGTTTCTCTTTCAGAATGACCTTGCAGCAAGGCTAAATGTAGAACCACTTAAAACACTATGACCTGGCAACTGCGGTGAAGAAACTTGCATCGATATGAAAAACTGATGAGAAGAATGGGAAGAGACATACAGTATAGATTTTAGACATTGGGATTTTAGGCTGTTCCATTTATCTAGTTGCTGCTTGCTATAGTTGGTTTCACAAGCTTTCAATCTGCCTCGAAATGTGGTTGAATTCGTAATGGGAGTAGAGGAGAAAATGCAAGAGACGTGTGAAGCGTTTTGAGCAACTTGCTTTCAAGCTTTGCCATTAGCCTAGAATGTGGACATTATATTTGGTCTTTGTTATTCACCATAAATAAGGGAAATAATGGATGAAATGGCTCATAATAAGAAAAACTATCTTTGGATTTGTGAACAGATAATGTTCAAACGAGCCTGTCTAGCTCAACAGACTAAATACAGTAAATAATCATGAATAACGGATCCTTCAGAAATAGAGAGAACCTCTAATATTAGAAAACAGCAGACTCTGTTCATTAGAACTAATTGGAAGTGCAACATTTATCAGGCCCCACTAGCACCTGCTTAAGGGGTCACTCAAAAATAGACAAAACAAAGGTCTTAAAGACAGGTGGTAGCTTATTGCAGGTCGAAAATATTGCAGTATTGCAGAATGCGCCATGGGATTCTGCAATACTTTTGACCTGCATTAAGCGATTATCGTTCTTGAAAACTTTTTTTACTTCTTTTGAATGGCTGCTTTAGGCAGATTTTACTGCAGCATATACACTGTAGCAAGTTTAGCTATTAAAGTCTCTAGAATGTGAGTAATGAAGGTGCTGATCAGGCTGTCTTGATTCCCAACCTGATCTGTGCCTTTGCTGTTCAATTGCAACAAAATCTTTTTGCAGGGTAAGGCTCATATAAGAGTTAAACTAGTTTCTGCATAAAATACGTTCAGTTGAGGGATAAAACCACAACAAGTCAAAAGTTAATCTTTGTTTTAAATAGGAAATAAATATAAGAAAATATCACAGAATTAACACAGACAAATACTACCACTACCAATGCAACAACTGTTATGTCACAAACAGATACATAGGACAGCCAATGAGATTTTAAATACTTATTGTATACACATGAAGCCACTCTTGAAACGTATGCATAGATATCCAGTGGAGTTAGATCCTTTCCTCCAATGAAACCAGATGTTGTCTGCTTTCTCAACTGCTGATGTACTTTGCAAGCATATATTGCAAATAATATAAACCAAGATCAGACTGCTCCCACAGCTCTGATCAGGAACCATACTGTATGTTGCCATGATAAAATTAGTTTGTAGTCTATTTGGATATATGCAGCAGATGTAATAAGCAGACAACATGTTTTAGGACAAAAAAAACATTGACAGGTAAAATATTAATCCTTTTCTGGTGGTTTATCCTATACATATTGATGCAATAAGTATGGAATTGTCCATTATAAGTGGCTGCTGGTCAAAATATCTATAAAACGATGCAGTTCTGTCCCTGAAGAATGTTTTATCTTAGCAATCAGTGAAGACCCAGATGAAATATCACCTAAGGTTGTTGTTGTTGTGTTTGTGTTTAACATCCCACCAACAGCTAAGGTCATATGGAGACAAGGCCACAACTTTAAGTCTCATCCGACAGACTGGTGAAGCTGGAAATCGAACCTGCTGGTCCTTAAACACAAACACAACAACAACAACCTTAGGTGGCATTTCATCTGGGTCTTCACTGTTTGCCAAAGTACCTGTTTACCAGTATCCAGAATGAAAAGGATTAATCTTCAATACAATGAGAGTGTAACAGCAAAAGCTCTGCTAAGATTGGCTGGATGGGCAAACTTATTAAACCTGAGCCTTTGATGTTCACATATGCTACAAGTATCAAAATCTCATAAGCTGACTGACATTAACGATTACTGTTAAAGTTTCTATCATATTCCAAAAAAAACCTGATCGCTTTTATCCCTTAAAATACTAATGGATTCTCTAATCTAGGTTAAAACAATAAACTTGGAATGAGTCATTGTACATATCAAGGGGTCACAAATAGGAACTTCCAAAATTAAAATGTATCTGTAGTTTTCATCTAAGCATAACAGTGTATACCTGATTCTGGGTTCCACTGTTTGGCATAGTACCTGTTAATAGTTTCTGATATCTAACAGGTTGAACTTATATCAGTCAGGAGCTGTTAGTAAGCTGCCATCTGAAAATATGTTAACTCAAATAGCGGTTTGAAATTCTTAAAACATTAACTATACACACATCTTTTTACCACAAACAATCACAACACAATGAATGTTTCAATTAACCTGTAAATTGACAAACAATGAAGAACCAGATGAAAACCACAAAACACTCCGTTTCATTTGGTTATAGACAACCTTCAAAGACAGAAATACATCATTATTTGGATTTTCTAACTTGTAAAAGCACATCAGTATATAAAAGTTAAAAAATCAATTTCATTTTGAGTAGGCTCATATAAGTATGAGCACAATAGGTTAAGTTCCAAAGGGCATGACATTAAATTCGAAGTGAACCTGTGGCAACCATAATTTCATAAACCTACAAAATGAAATGTATCCCTTATATTTATCATTAAATCTACATGGGTTTTAGTTCATCTATTTAAGTGAAAAAATGTAAATAGATTGGTGGCAGATAAACAATGTTAACATGTACAATTATTGATAACATTGAACAGCCATCACAATGACAGACATAAATCTATGTTACAGAAGCAAAATCGATAGTAATTCTATCCACCTCTCTTAACGCTTTGTAAACTAGAAACCCCCTAAAAGAGTATTTCAGCAAACAGTGAAGACCCAGATGAAATACAGCATGATGCTATATTTAATCAGGGTCTGCACTAACAATATTTAGCAAGTTGATATGAATCTACACTGTTCCCAAAAGGGGATATATCCTGTCTCTGCATGACAAGGGTTAGTAATCCCTATTAATAAGACAGATGGAAAAACTAATCCATGCATGGATGGATGGATAAATAGAGAATACTAGGTGAGTGTCTTTTGATATCAAGTTTACCAGAAAAGGCTTTGAGAATGTTTGTTGACATCACAAGGCTTGCCAAGTGATTCAACATGCTTTCTCGAAGCCGAGTCTGGTAAACTTGACCTCAAAAGATGCATAACTATTATTTTATTTATCAGCTTACCAAGTTGATTCTTTTTTCAAACCAATCAATATGATGTAACAATCAATTTGAGTTGATTCAGCGTCATTGGTGACGTCACTCAAAAAATGCAAAGTCATCATGACCTGATAAAGGCACATGCCATGAGATAGAGAGCATTTATCAGACAATGTGCAACACTGCATTTAATAGGAATGATATCTGATATATGCACACACATCAGTTTAATACAATTATACTGCTAGTGTTCATGAAGCATACACATTCAAACAAAGTGTAATATAGGGACCATCTTTATTTAATACTTTTACATTTGCCAGGTCCCAAAGAAGCTGTTTGAACATTAGACCACTAAGCAGAGTATTCAAACATATTCTGAGCGACCTGGCAAAAGCTAATGCAATTTAAAGATGACTGTGTGTGATTATATTTTTCTAATATTTACCCGATTCCAACCAAATTTAGATATAAGAGAATCCGCTAAAACATTTAAATATCATTTTTCTTACATTGAAATTCTCTAAACAAAATGGCTTCAGTCTTTTTAAAACCTTATAACGTCATAATGTCATCATAATGTCAGAGCTGTGTGCAAAGTTTTCACATACAAAAGCATCTGCGAAACAATCAGTTTACCCCCCCCCCCCCACCCCCCCAATGCTTTCCTATGTAAACAACTCAGGGCTCTTTCATATGAACCTCATGATATGAAAATGGATTTTCATTCATGTGACAATGGCTTCAGATCTTTAAGCATAAAAAAGAAGCAAAAACTAAATAAAAAAGCATAAATGATAAACAGTATAGCACAAGTCATCAAATTAAACAACTCCATAGTTTGCTTAAATTTTTTCTGTTATTTTAGGATTTTTTCCTGACGTTTATTGAAGAATAATGACATTTGCTAGCATGAAAAATAAGTGAACCTAAAAGAGTTCTAGCAAACTTTACTGGCAACCAAACATTGTTTTTTTTTTATTTAATAAACATCAGATGTTGGATTCATTGCTTATATTATTACATTCATAGCATTTTGTGAAAAACACTGTTTCAAAATAATGCTGGCATTCTACATCAAATGGCACAGCAGAAAGTGTCATCGTTAACTCTGCCTACTGGGTAATTTATTTTGTTTTTTTGTTGTCTGCTGATTTTCTACAAATGTAACTTTTTTGAAAACCTTTCAGGAATACCATCAGAGTGTCAAACAGTTTGGATCTAGATCAGACCTGACTGTTTGCAAAGGTTATTAGCAGACAACACTAGGAGGCAAAGAGTTAAAATCCAATTAACATTCTAAGAGCTTAATTTCTAAAATAGAATCTTTTGAATGAAGATCTGGACCATTCCATCCTTTTAATTAATCAATTATTTAATTAATCAATTAAAATAGGTCCTGACCAGACTTAGGAGCAGTCTGATCCTGGGACTATTTTGTTTGTACATGCTTTACCTGCCTGAGTTAATTGGTTCTGGCACTCAAAGAATTAATACACTATAAGACTGTAGCAGAGGAAATTGGAGATATTTCTACAGAAGACCATTAATTTACCAATGATATTGGTACATGGTAAAAGAAATCTTTTACATACAAAAACTTGGAGATTCTCTTAAGTCATATTCAACTTATTTCTGAACTTAACATACATACATACATACTGTTCTGCCAGCCAAAAGTGATAGTGATGTCATGTTTTGTTTACAAAGTTATCAGGGACTTAGAATCGATAGATCACTTGTGTATTAATCCTATCCACAGGATAGGATTAATACACAAGCGGTCTATCGATTCACATTAGCTCAATTGAAGTGTACGCATTAGTGTTTGACTTAGCAATTGTAAACAGAGTATTGCGTCACTGTCACTCTTGGTTGGCACGACAGTACATACATACATACATACATACATACAAGCCTCTAAACCACCCCTACATACATAAAACACTATTTATATCAACAATTGGAGATTCTCCATGTAAATTGTTTTAAGCTTAACCCTTATCTTGCCAACATTTTTCGCATCCTGGGTAATCTTTTCATGCCTTTTTGTCATCTGCTGATTTTTATTCAAAATCAAATTTTTCAAAAAATCTTCCAGGAATCCATCAGTGTCGAACAGTTTGGAACCATATCCTTGGGACTGATCTGGGTCCAAATTGTTTTGCAAATGTTATCAGCAGAGGACACAAGCAGGCATAGTTAAGTTTGCCATAATATTCAAGTGCATTTCAAGCTAGATTTTATAATGGAAGAAAACACTATGAACCCTGATCAGACTGTTCCCCTTGTTTGCAATATAGGCTACCTATGAACATAAGCAAACAAGACAGCAAATGACAAAGTCATGACTGGTGGGAAAAGGGATACCATATATACCTTTCTGCCTAAATATTGAGACATTTTTATCTCATTTCCCACCAGTCTACATCACGATTTTTGTCGTTAGCTCTCATCTGCTTGTGTTCTAGCCAATATTGCCTATACTAGCCCAATTGAAGCAGTCTGATTAGGGTTCATAGTGTTTGCATACATTGTTTGTTTGTTTGGTTTGATGCTTAAAGTCCCAGTCAACAGCTATGGTCATGTCGGGACAGTCAGTTCACATAACCACACTTTTTCCTGGGCAAGCTTGACTAAGCAGTTAACCAGTACTTCTTGCACATACTTTCACTTGTAACTGACAACAACTTTTCTTGAATCAGGGAAAGGAGGAGAATGGCGGTAGAAATTATTTCCTGATCATTTGCCATGGAAATATGGGAAGGGGCTGGGATCAAACTTGCAACCCCTGGATCAGACACTTATCTGCAGTCAGACACGTTACTGTTTACATACATGATAAAATCTAGTCTGAAAGTCACTTGAATATTTGCAGCAAATGTAAAAAGCAGACAACATTTTCAGGGCAAAAAATATTGGCAGAATAAGGGTTAACAAAAAATAACACGTTGAAGAAAGCAAACAAATAGACCTTGATCAGAACGCTCCTCTAGGAGAAAGCTTAGCTGATCTGGAACTATTTTGTGGCACATGCTTTTCCTGTCTATGTAATTTGGTTCTGGCAATCAGAATTAACATACTACATACTAAATAATGACTGTAAGCTGTGCCCTTCAGGGGCGGGTCCAGGATTTCTGGAAAGGGGGTTTGTATGTATAAAGGTAGGGGGGGGGGGGTTGTTTTGCTGATTTTATCTCATATTTCTTAAATATCCAATGAAAATAAAATAGTTTGGTCTCACTGAGACCAAATTATTTCATTTTCATAGGATATTTAAAAACAGGGGGCATGGAGTGGGGTTCAAGGGAATGCCCTCTGGATCCGCCACTGACATTAAACTTGAGACATAAGTAAAACTATCACAGAGGACATATAAAACCATAAAGGCTTTCATTTACAACTCAGCAGAAGACGCCTGTTTCTTTTCTGTAAAAATGAAATTTCAAACTTTATATTTATCGTCTCAAGAGAATACTAATCACTACAATTTTCTTTTTCTTTTTTACTATATTACATGTTTGACAAAAAATACCATGATTTATCAAACAAATAAAATCTTTAATTTTGTCTTTGTCCAGTCTTCACCAGGTATTACTACTTCGGCTAAAACTAGACGCATCATTTGCCACATCACATACTATAGTATTTTCTTAAATCTGTGCAATCAATTTAAGCAGAATACACGTAATATACAGTTATTAAATTTTTCTATTTAAAATATGGGATTTATAACCCTCGCGAGGTGAAAAATCATATAAACTCATGCTTGCACACTTGTTTTTTATCAGATTGTTCACTTCCCTCGGTTTATAAATCCCATATTTTAAATAGAAGAACAATTAGTATCTCTATATGTTACAACTTTGATGTTATTTTTTAGTAACATTTAGAAAATATGTGATATTTCTAAGATGAATTGTGTAAGCTCAAGAAAATTTGGTACTTTAATGCCACAACGCGAGAAAAACTGTCTTCGGGTTTCCTACAAAGTGAGATTCAAACTAGCCTGCTCAGCTACAGAGACTAGCTAGAAAATTGAAATTTTATTTGAAGCAAGCCAATAAGCAAATAACAAAGGGGCTGATCAGACTGCATGTATGGGCAGGCTGGTCTGCACCTTTGTTGTCCGCAAACCCCCAAAGACAGGTTTTTTCGCATCGAGGCCTGAGTGATGGCTCAGCCAATCCTGCTCAAAAGTGCAGGCTCATCTGAGAACTATGCGCTCACACCCTGGAACAGATGCACTTCACCAGCATTAAAACATTAAATTTTGTTGTGCATATATAGACCAAAAACAATTCATACCCAATTTTCCATATCATGGGTGTGCATTTATAGCAGGGCTCAAAGGATTAAAAATTATTGTCTTCTGCTGAGACGTCTCAAAATAAACTAGAGGACCTGAAGGTCCTGAGGCGCTCACCTGATCTCCTTAATAAGGTTAAAATAGGTCAGATCAACTACAGCTTATAATGGAACAAATTTTGTTTTTACCATATACATTTTGGTCAAGTGACCTAAACAATCTAATGAATCATCCATCAAACAGCCCAGTGATTTCTGAGAAAAAGATGTTTAGATAGGTATGTGGCAGTCCAAATGAGTGGCCTTGGATAAAAGGTCACAGGTCAGCTTGACATTTGGTACTTAATAAACCATTGTCTCAATAGGTTTAACTATTATGAATTCCGCTCAGTTATAGAAAATGAACATTTTAAGATTTTCTCCATATAAATGCATTAGGAATCAAATTTGACTTTGCAAAAAAGTAGGTCAAAGTCAACCTAGATTCATCATATGTGCGCACCTGGTATGGCCCACATCCCCGATCCTACCTACCAAGTCCCAAAGCCAATGGCCTTTTGGTTCCAGAGAAGAAGAGATTTAAAGAGTTTTTACCATATATGGGCATGGTGGCCATGTCAGTCATGTGACCATAATAATTTGTATAAGTTTTGGCTAACCAATCATAAGGAGTTGTCATATGAAATTTGGTTTCAATTGGCCAAGAATTGTCTAAGAAAACTATGTTTTAATATGTTGATGGGACTCCAATATAAGCGACCTTGGCTGAAAGGTCAAAGATCAATCTTGACCTTTGAAACCTATTTATAGACACTAGATTGAACATATCAAGTGAGAAGAATGACTTTGGCTTCCACAGTATCCAGAAAATCAACTTTTCAAAAAATTTCCCATTCAAATGCATTAGGAAGCAAACTTGACCTTGATGGTAAGTAGGTCAAGGTCACCCTAGGATCATCATTTGAACAAATTTGGTAGGCCCCACATCCCCAATACTACATACCAAGTCTCAAGGTCACTGGCTTTCTGGTTCTAGAGAAGAAGATTTTTAAAAGGTTTTTACCATATATGGGCATGGCGGCCATCTTTGTCATGTGACCAAAATATTTTGTACAAATTTTGGCTGTCTTATCATAAGGAGTCTTCACATAAAATTTGAGCTCAATTGGGCCAATAGTCTGTGAGAAAACTATGTTTTAATATATTGATGGGACCACAATATGAGCGACCTTGGCTGAAAGGGCAAAGATCAACCTTGACCTTTGAAACTTATTTATAGCCATTGTCTCATTAGTTTCAACATATCAAGTAAGAATAATCACTTTGGCTTTAACAGTATTCAAAAAATCAACTTTTCAAAAAAAATCCCATTTAAATCTATTAGGAAGCAAATTTGACCTTGACGTTAAGTAGGTCAAGGTCAACCTAGGATCATTATTTGAACAAACTTGGTAGGCCCCACATCCCTGATGCTACATACCAAGTCCCAAGGTCATCGGCCTTCTGGTTCTGGAGAAGAAGATTTTTAAAGGGTTTTTACCATATATGGGCATGGCGGCCATCTTGGTCATGTGACCAGGAACATTTGAACAAACTTTCCTTCCCCCATCCTAAGGAGTCTGCATATGAAATTTGAGTTCAATTGGCCCAGTGGTTTCAGAGGAGAAGATGTTTGAAAATGTTGACGGACGGACGGACGACGGACGGACGACGGACGGCGGACGACGGAGTCACTGGTATACTAATAGCTCACCTCGGAGCCTTCGGCTCAGGTGAGCTAAAGGTGAGCTAAAAATAAATCAATTTATTACTAGAATCTTATATAAGCTTAGATCATCTATATTTCTCAGGGTTCCATACATATTTAGGCTTCGGTCTTCGTTGTTTCTTGTGCGATCTCTCCGAGGCAGGTCTTGGCGTTGGTATTGGTTGCCATGGCATTGGGTTATAAAATGATGGAACCGGATATGCACTGGTGTCAAAGTAGCCTAAAATTAAAAGAAAATCCAGCTGATGAATATATTTTCAATACCATAATCAACCCAATCAGGCACGGATCCAGAAAGTTTCGTCAGGGTGGATCCAGGTCCAAAGTTATGACATTTTTTGTTGTTTTATTTACAGAAGGGAGATAGGGTCCGTACCAGTATTCCTATGAAAACCTATACCCAGTAAACAAAGCTGGCTACCATTGGCCCACTAGTGAAATGCCATTTAAATGGCATTTTGCTGGTGGGCGGATGATGGCCTGACACTGAATGCTGGCTGGTTAGCTTTGTGATTTTCCAGGGGGGGGGGGGGGGGGGGGGGGGGAGGAGGGGGTCCATACATGTACCAGTATCCCTAAGGGAGCCTACAGCTTTGTGATTTTCCAAACCCTCAGATCCCCCCCCCCCCCCTCTGGATCAGTGCATGCCAATACATTTGTAAGTAAACATGCTCCTATACGCTTTTAATTACCAGTCAACCAAGTGGTGCTATATCATTATTTACTATTTGCCTACTTGGTAATTTTGCTGTCTGCTGACTTTTTTTCAAAATCAACTTTTTTGAAAAATTCATTCAAGAATACCGTCAGAATGTCAAACAGTTTGGTTCCAGATCAGGCCCAAAATTTTGTCCGGCCTGATCTGGTTCTGAACTGTTTGCAAAGCTTATCAGCAGATGGTTGTAGTTCACAAAGACAAGGCAGTTAATAAGATTACAATTTTCTCATTTCTCCTCAAAAATATTTTTGTTGGTACTCATTTAAAGCTTTCTCAGATGAAATATTTCAAATGAGCACCATATTAGATATTTTCATGCAGAAAAAGAAAAAATCAACATTTTTCCGTTGAAAGAGTGGGTCTTATTAAGGATTAGGTAACAAGCAATGGCAGAAGCTTTAAAATAACCTTGCACTATCCAAAAGCTTTTATACAAATATAACATTGAAAAGGAATTTGAAAAGTGTTACGTTACAAACAGGCTGATATTTTGTATATATACCTATAACCGTTATTGATTATTAATTAGAATTTTTGTTTAAATTTTCACTTATCTCTTTATTCTGCTGGTGTCCTCTGCTGACAATCTTTGAAAACAGTTTGGACCCAGATCAGGCCTGTTGTGTGTATAAACCTGATCTAGATCAGCAGATGACAAAAAGCATGCAGAAGTATCCAGCATTGGATCCAAATGGTTAATCCAGCTGATCAGGGTCCACACTTTTTCTATCACACTTTTTCAATTACCACTTATTAACCTTTTGTAGTCTGGATTCCCATAAACGAGTACTTTGGCAAATAGTGAAGACCCGATGAAATGCAGCAGACACAGATAAAATGCAGCAGAATGCGGCATTTCATCAAAGTCTACACTGTTTGCTATGACTAAATTGATCTTCAGAGAAAAAAATACAATATTTTGGGGAAATAATTACCTGTGACCCCTCAATATATATAGTGTACCATCCTCACTTAACTGTATAAAACTTTATGGAAAAGTCCATTGTTCAATAAAGCGTTAGACATTCATACAGTATTAAACCCTATCCCATCAGTATTTTGTCCTGAAAATGTCATCTGCTTTTTTGTCTGCTGCATATGTTCAAGTGCACTTCAGGCTAGATTTTACACTATGAACCCTAATCACTTGGGAGCAGTCTGATCTGGGTCCATATTGTTTGCAATTTAGGCTACCTAAGAAAATAAGCAGATGAGAGACAGCAGATGATAATTATGACTGGTAGGAAAAGAGTACTCATTTAGTGCCCTTATAAGAGCATGTGCACTCATTAGGTCAAATACGGTATGCCGTTTTCTTTTCTCTGCATGCTGGGTAATTTTTCATAATTTTTGTCGTCTGCAGATATTTTTCAAAACTGCTTTTTTCAAAATATTTTTTTCAGGATGTCAAACAGCTTGGGTAATTTTTCATAATTTTTTGTCGTCTGCAAAATTTTCAAAATCTATTTTTTTCAAAATAACATCAGAGTGTCAAACAGCTTGGATCCAGATCAGGCCGGACATTCCTACTTGCAAGGAAATGCAGTGTTTCAAATAATATTTCCCTTTCATTACATAAGGACATCAACTGTACTTAAACTAGCAGAAATGACAAAAAGTGAATGCATGTGACAGCCTAATAGCTATTAAACATCAATTTCTACCTATTCAATCGTTGATTCTCCGATAGCAAACCTGTAGTAGCTCGCTATCAAAGTCACACACCGATAACCAGATTAAAACTTCCATTTAGTTAAACACAATGGCAGTCGGTAGCCAGGGTAAACAATTCCTTGACAACCTTACCTACTGTGTGTGTTCAAGTTGACAGCTCTTTTGTTTTGGATTGAAATTCAATCTCATTGGCTATTGTTTTAATTTGACAATTGGGCGGAGCTAAGGATTTACCTGGAATTAACTATTGTCAAAATTTGCAAGGAATAAAACAAAAGGTAAGGTATTAATTTTTGGCAAGATTTTCAGGGATTATCCCATAAGGTAAGAAGCTTAAATTATTAAATCATTTAGACTGAAATTAACTTAAGTACTACTTCGGCAAACATTGTAGACCAAGATCAGATAACAAATAATGCAACACCTGATTGGGATCTACTCTATTTGAATTGAAATGAAGAAATTTTTATCAAAATAAGATATACTTATAAATTTACTATCTGTAGTTAAATACAAACCCCTCCACACTATAGAATAGAAGGTTTAACTTGACAATTATAGTAAATGAAATAGATCCAAGGATTAAAACAAACGGATAAATCATGTATTGTTAAACTCTCTACTGATGATAACATTTGCCAACAGTTTAGACCCAGATTAGGCTCGACAAATTGTCTGGCCTGATCTGGATCCAACCTGTTCAACACTGATGGTATTCCTAAAAGAAATTTTTGAGAAAAAAATAGTTTTCAAAAGAAATTAGCAGATGAATAAAATCAGGAAAATTTACCAGCATGCAAAGAATTAACACTAGATATTAAAGACTGTGCAATCAAAAGTTATTTTTTTATAAACAATCAAAGAATATGTTGTGGGTACTCAAAAGAGCCATCTCGATGAGACAAAAAAACAAAACAAATGTTTTAACTATGATAAAGGATAAGAAAATATTTACATTTTTACACTCAAAAAAGTTTTTTCTTATCTGGACCAGTATGGTTAAAAATGGGCCTTGACACAAGAAAACCTATCTTAGGGGTTTACCAACAACAAAGGCGCAGACCAGTCAGCACATCTGCACTGTCTGATCAGCAACTATGTTATTTATCATTACTAGACTTGCTAAATTTCAATTTTCTAGCTAGTCTCTGTAGCTGAGCAGGCTGGTTCGAATCTCACTTTGTCTGAAACATACCTGAGACAGGTTTTCTCACATCACAGCCTATTAGTAGTAAATTCCAAGCCCTAGGGGTGGGAGAATCCAGATTGATATTTCCTTATTTGATAATTATTTGAATTATTGAATAATAGCTCATTTGGTAGAGTGCCAGAATCTTGACCAAGAAGTCTCTGGTTCGAATCCCACAGTCCATGTGGTGTTGTATCCTTGAGCAAAACTCTTTATCTTAACTGAGTGTTTATCATTGGCCCCACATAGGATTTTTTAAATGTCCAGACATTACATTTGCACTAAAATTTTGTTGACTTAATTTCAGTATGAACTCAAACAAACAAAAATGTTCAATGATGCAGCATTTACTCAGAGTCTGCACTATTTACCAAGATAAAATAAATCTTCAGGGACTGAATTAAATACATCATAAATTGACATTCAGAGTTGTGAACCCTTGAATTATAAAATGGACAATCTCACCCTTATTGCACATGTATCAACCTGCATGGGAAAAATCTACTGCCACAAAAAGGTTTACCTTTTGAGATATCAGGATTTACGCAATCAAGATTGAGTCTAATGCATCTCCATAGGTCTAGATATGGAAACGTTTCAATCATTAAATTGTAATATTTTCTTATCCATCAATTTAGACGTGTGTTTTGGGTCCCAAACATTGAGACTGAGACAGTTCTTTTGAGTATCCACAACATATGTTTTGGTTGATATTTTCATTACCCACTTATAATAATCTGGAGGCATCATCTCAATTTTTTCAGCCATGGAGAGTTCCCAGTTATACCAAGCTATATTAGCTGCTGTTGAAGAAGACATTTTGAAAGCACTCGAAAATGAAGACGAAGACTTCACCCAAAGAGACAGTCACGGAAAAACACTATTTCATCATGCCGTTGAGAAAGTTAAATCAGTCAATGTATTCAAGGAGCTTCTGAAGAAAGTGGATTTCACAGTAAGAGATGATGACGGTAAATCGGCTATAGATCAAATGTTGGAAGATGAGGACTGTCCCGACGATGCCGAAGATGTTTTCCGAGACTTTGTCCGAGAGAAAATCATGGGAAGTAAGAAAGCTGATCTGGAAGGATTGATGATGAAGGGATGGCTTGATCTTTGTTTGGCAGATGAAGATAAAACAGATGACCTGGACGATGAGGTCAAGGAATTCCTCACAAGTATTCCAACTCATGTGGTAGGTCAATTTATCATAATCCTGGTTATGAGCATAAAATAGGAAGTGCAGTGGCTCAGTGGTAGAGTGCTTGACTTGAGACCGAGGGGCGACGGGTTCGAGACTCACCGGCATCACTGCATTGTGGTTCTTGAGCAAGACACATTTATCCTAGCTTAGTACTGGTTCAACCCAGGAAGACCCGTCCCTGTTTAACTGAAAGATTGTTGATGGGATGTAAAGAATCAAATCAAACAAAACAAAAACAAAAACGAGCATAAAATGGGAACATTCTTCTTATTTTCCATGAAAACATTTGATATGGTTTTCATTGGAAGAACCTCAGTGATGTTGTAAATGAGTACTTACATTATTTTGTTTTCGTAACAGAAATTATTAGAAGCATGTAGGACATGATTATTAACCATTTTATCTCCAAGTTTTTAAAAAGGAATCTCTACCTTTGAATCTGGAAAGAGTGCATTGTCTACTGAAGGAATGTAAGACAAATTGTGCAATTACAAAACACCTACGTCTTCGCTGTCTTTAATATTTGCTAAATGTCTTTTTTCTAAGAATGATTGTATGCTGTACAAATTCATTTGCTTGATTTGCATATATCATAATTATATTCCATTAAGTTTTAGTAATCATTTGTGTACAATATGAATACCACATGCATGGTTAAGTCCTTTCATACCAATTGGTTAGCTTACTTGCATATAAATAGATCTAGGGGTCACTGGTTCAAGCCTCAACAGAATCATTGTGTTGTATCCTTGAGCAAGACACTTTATCCTCTGCTTAGTACTGGTTCAACCCAGGAAACATTTCAGCATGACTGAAAAATTGTTGGCAGGGATATAAAGCTTCAACTCAAACAAACAAATTTGAACATTAAAAAATGACTTGATTCCTAAAATTAAAAAAAAAAATTCAAAGAAATTATAGGGTCTAAAAGTTTTACCCAAAGATCATAAAGAATCCTGTTTTTGTTGGAGCTTGAAGTCAACTGTTTTGGTCCAAAATTACTTAATATCATATTAACATTGGGTTTTGGCACAGTGTTGATCAATTTGCTCTGATTTATTTTAGGATGAAATCCAACAATTCCATGCTGCAGTGAAAGATGATGATCTGGAAAAAATTAAATCTTTACTCCAAAATAAAGCCTTGTTGACTGAACCAGATAGAACAGGACTGCTTCCCTTGGATAAAGCAGTCATTCTTGGACAAACTGACATCCTTGAGTATCTTGTGATCAAGCATGATGATGTGCTGAATCTTACAGACAATGTAAGTACAACATTTTTATGGATATTGACAGATACATGTACCCCAATACTAATTGGAAGCTTGACTTATTATAAAGAGATGTGTATACCTGTTTTCATATTTTTTACCTCAGGCTAATAAGAAAATATTTTTTCAAGCCCAATGTCTAGATCTTATCAGCATTCATTTTAAAATTTTGGAACATATATAATAAATATTCCAAGAAGCTTCTGTATTATAGAGCTTTTTGCTAACTTTTATTTGATGGATGGACACTCTGAATATAGTGTACCGCCAACTCTTTTGGGTCCGGCAATAAAGTAACAAGGCCTATAGAAAGGTTATGTGAAAATAGCATCATATATAAGCCCAATGGTTTTAAGTCTTAAAACCACTAACAGCTGAATGGATATTTGTAATTTTTGAATGACAAAGAAGTTTTCTGAAGAAGCAATTAGGGTCTTCCCTATTTGCTATACTGACAAGCATTCTGTGAATTACAGCCTTGATAGCCGACATTTTATTTGAGAACAGAACCAGAAAAGTGTTCGAAATTTAGAGCATTTACCCTATTATACATTTTTCAGATGGGAAGAACTGCCCTCCATTACGCTGGCAGTAGGTCAGATGCTGGACATTATTATAGGATTCTCACAGATGCTGGGGCTGATGAGGAAATCAAGGATTTGGTATGCCATCTTTATACTTATAAAGTCTCTAAGCCGTTGCTTTAATAGAAATAATCTGGTGCATTAAGTTTTAAACACTAGTTTTGATTATTTGGGTTTAAACGATTTTTTTCGATCATCTCTCAATAATGTCTTGTTATCCTACCATATTGTTTAAGACCAAACTTTTCCTATGCTGTTTCTACTAAATAAAACATGCTTTCATTCTATCATAATATCTCTTTTGATGCCAACCACAGATTTTTGGTTATATCAATACATTTTCATGTATACATGCTTTCATCAGATTTTTTGGGGGTAAAATCACCTTTTAGAAAATCCTATATTTCTGATATTTTCTAAAATCCCATTAAATGTGAAATGTAGAGAGATTCAAAATAGTGTATTCAACCCCATGTTTCAAACTTGAATACTGCATTGATCCAGATCAGCTGGCTTCAAATAACTGATTGTCTTCCACAGAATGGCAAGACTCCTGCTGAAATATTCGAAAACCCCGAACTACTACCTATTGAAGTCGTGCAAGACAAGCTCAGAGCCGCGCTAGAGAGAAAACCAAGATTAACAAAGAAGAAGAAAGGAGAAATAGAAGAAGAACAGGAAGAAGAACAAACAGGTATATCCATAGGTTAAGACAAAAAAAAAAAATAAGAGTAAAATTGTAAATATCTTCTTACCCATCAGTTTTAACAAATGTTTGGGGTGCTCAAAAGAACCGTCTCATTGAGACGGTTCTTTTGAGTACCCACAACATAGGTTTTGGTTGAGAAATAAGAAAATTTATTTTTGTACTGTTAACCTTTTATACACCAATGGATTTTTCCTTCAAATTAGATACAATAAACTTGGGATGGTCCATTGTATATTTCGTAGGGTCACATGTTATAATTTACAAATAACAATTGTGCTTCTTTCTATAAACATAGTTTTTGTCATAGCTAACAGTATAGACCATGCTAAAATGCTGCATTATGCAGCATTTCATCTGAGTCTTCACTGTTTGCCAAAGTAAACATTTAGGAGTCATTAGCATTAAAAGGGTAATTTTTTCATGTTTTTTTTTTATTGTCTGCCGATTTTTTTCAAAATTAACTTTTTCAAAGATTCTTTCATTAACACTTTCTGAGTGTCAAACAGCTTGGATCCAGATCAGGCCCGACATTTTGTCGGGCCTAATCTGGGTTCAAACTGCTTGCAAAGGTTTAATCAGCAGACAACTAAGAGGTAAAGATTTAAAATTGAAATTATTTTCCATCTACAGATTCCAAGCCTCCAAGTCCTTCTGAACAGCAAGTCTTCGAGAGCCAGAAGCCAAAAAGTAAAGAACTCAAACCTGTTCAGATGTACATATCTCCAGACAACCGAATCAACCCCCCACCCACTACAGTTGATGGTAAATATGTAGCTGAGCACATGGGTATGGCCTTGACGATGGCCTTGGCTGATATTGCCGAGCGACGACCTCTTGACCCTATAGAATACCTAGCACAGTGGTTGTACAAGTACCAGGAAACTATGGAACACAACAAGAAGGTAACTACAGTAAAACCAGGCCTTTATTTTAGAGTGCGTACCAGAAAAATAATTTTCTTATTTCTCATTTAAAACATATGTTGTGGGTACACAAAAGAACTGTCTCAATGGGATGGTTCTTTTGAGCACCCAAAACATATGCTAAAAATTATGGGTACAATCTTTGAGGACACCACCGCTTAAAAGGTGCTACCATTAAATGAAAGAAGCATACTCTTTCAATTAAGAGTAGCTTCTTGGACCTATGAGAATAGAAAATAACTTTAAAGTGCATTCAATTGAGAAACCACCAATTTGAAAATTAAACAACATGCACCAATATGTCAGTCATTTAAAATTGCCAAATTTTGATTTTGTGAATATTAAGTGTTTACAGTATAATAGGTCTCTTGATAAACGGGGAATAATTTTTCTATATCTAATCCAAAATAAATATTGTTAGAACCTTAAAAAAAATATTCAAGGTTAGCTCTACATTCAGAATCCTAGGTAGGCCCAATTCAGATCAGGCCTCAGATGTATTATGTACGAAAAAGCTGAGTATGGTAGCTGGAACTTGCATAAAGAAAATTGTTTGGTGGCAATAAGCATCTGTAGAAAACCCAATCAAAATTGATTATTCTGGTTACCCAAAGATATTTATCAACATGTTCAACATTTTTCCATAATATATAGCTATGACAGCTTCATTTCAATGATGTTTCTCATGGCATGTTGTAGCCTTTTATTTCACTGAAGCTGAAATTTTTATGTTGGCATGGTTTCTATGACATTTTAACATATGATCAAAGCAGCCCCACATTGTTCATCTGAGGTCTGATTCTACAGAAAATGGCTGAGGAGTTCTGAATAGTTGGCCTTGATCACATTTTCTTACTTCCCTCCTTTAGAAAGAAGAATTACTCCGCCAGATTCGGGAAGAGGAGGCCGCAACAAAGAAAGAAATGGAGATGAAAGAAGCCAGACGACAAGAAATCATGAGATTACAGGAAGAAGAAAGGAGGAAACAACAAGCAGAGGAAGAAGAAAGAAAAAAGAAAGAACAAGAAGAATTACAGAGAAAGTAATTAAACCTTTCCTTCATAAATATTCATGCTTGGCTCTACCCACTATGAATAACTATATAAATAACTTTCATGTTGGTACATAGAACCAAGAAATTACTTGTCATGTCCACTAGTGTAGGATCATATCAAATCATGTTTCCATAAGCAAACATAGTAGATCCTGATCAGGCAGCTCTTACAAGAGCTGCCTGATCTGGGTCTTCTCTGTTTGCAAAATCATTAAATGGTGTCTCTATGAAGTAAAGGGTTGAGCAGTTATTCTGAATATTATATCTTCACTTCTAAACATTTTTATACGAAATTTTGATTATCTGATGACACATAAATTTTAGCAATGGAATAATCACACTTTATCATATGATGGCACTGTTATCCAGTGGATTATGTTGTGTTATAAAAATAAAATGTCCATACCTTAGACCGAATTATTATCAGGACCACATCCCTGATTTTGTTGTTGAAATAATGTCCACTTTGAAGGCAATAAAATCCCATTTAATAGGTCATATGAAAACAGAATCGATTACACTTGCGGTCATTTCATATGAAATTCATTTAACTTAATTGCCACAGGCTTCTTTGAAAAAAATTTCATATGAAATGACCACTCATATAACATCCTCTAAATCTTATTTGATTTTTAATGACTTTTCAGGAAAGACCTCTAATTTTCAAGCCTGTGCCAACATTTATCACTGTGGAAAATTTGCAGGGCTTCATGTTTTCCCCTCACTTTATTTCAGGGCAAGAGAAGCAGCATTGGCTCAACAGCCCGGTCTCGAAACAGTCATGGAGGAGAAAGAAGATGAAACGCCCAAAGAACGAGCCCATAAAGATGTCAGGGGTCAGACAGAGCTCCATAAACTGGCCAGCCAAACTGGTGCTGACCTTGAAACTCTCATGAATATGGGCTACAGTCCTGCAGACAGAGACATTAACAATCAGACAGCAAGAGACATTGCTGAGGAGAATAAAATTAAAGAAAATGTTGCTGCAATAGGTTAGTTGAAAGTTTTGTCAGAGGGGGTCCAATTTTGATGTTTTTTTTAGTTGATAAGAGGATCCAACTACCACTTAAAGCCAGCCATTATTGGCCCGCCAGCAAAAGGCCATTTAAATGTCATTTCCCTGGTGTGCCAACAATGGCCCAAAATTGAATGCTGGCTTGGTAGCTTTGTGATTTTGACCAGTATTGCTGAGAAACACTATAAAATGGACTTGCCCGACCCAATTGCGTTATGTCCCTTGATATCGAGTCTATTATAGTCTATTTCAAATAACGGCTGTGAAAGAGTCTTATTGCATATTTTGTCATTTTCATTGCGAACAAAATAACTAAATATGGTATTTTTGGATTGCTGAGACGGAATCCAAGTTGCATTTACTAAAGAAAAATAATTTTCAAATGTTTTTTATCATTATTTTGAACAGATATATTTCATGGGTTCAATAATACACAGACGCCACTTTGAAATATAGCGGATATAAACACAAAAGTTACTTTCAATATCAAAATGCAAAGATAAATGCGCAAATGAAATACAAAAGTTACTTTCGATATCAAAATGCAAAGATAATGCTCAAATGATAAGCACTGGGGAGCGATTGCATCGAGCTGGAAACACCACTACATGACATGACATTATTACTTTCGAAATGTATTGAGTTGTGTGGATGAGGGGGGGCTTGTTGTTTTGAGTTTTAATATAGACATTTTTTGGCCGATGTTCGCACTGAATGGGATTCGAAAATTTCTCTAGCCCTGATCTGGACCCAATCGTCCCCCCCCCCCCCTCTGGATCTGATCATGTGCTTCATCTAAAAGTATTTCAGTTCTCAAGCTATAAAGAGATAATTCGGCATTAAGGAGCAACTGAAAAAAGTTCCAAAGTTGGCACTCATTGAACTACGTATAACTTTTAAAAGTGAAAATCTTTTTCTCCAACCAATTGGACATGTAACTAAAATGTTTTATTTCAGATAATTACATCATAAAACTAGTAGAAATGGAGGAATACAACACCCTTCAAGATTTGGTGCTGGCTGGTTATGATAAATTTGATGCCTTAGAGAAATTTAAAGGTCAAACAAATGCAACAGAGGACACACAGGCCTTTCTCAATGAATTACCAGAGATTCAGGTAGAGTATTGACCCTTCATATTACTGATGGACTCTTCCATCTGGTTTAAAACTATAGCTTTGGGTGGGTTTATATTATACTCAAGGGGTCACAGATTGAATACAATTTCTAAATCAAAGTGTTTTACTTTACCTGCAAGTTGATTTCATCTCATCAAATACAGTAAAACCTGTCTTAAGCGACCACTCAAAAATAGACAAAACAAAATTCTTATTGACAAATCGTAGCTTAATGAAGGTTAAAAGTATTGCAGAATGCTCCAAGGGGAGCATTCTGCAATACTTTAGACCTGCATTTAGCAAAAATTGGCATTGAAAACCAATTTTGGTCTTCTTTTTGAGTGGCCTCTTAAGACAGGTTTTACTGTAGTCAAATATGTACAGCTCTTCTCTAATATTATTTGAAAAAGCCCAAATGTAATTATTGCATGGGGAAGAGGCCATCTAATAATCATGTGTCTTTAAATTAAGATACTGTATGGAGTTTGAGCATATCAGAGGTTTAGTGGAAGCTTAGCTTCTTACAGGTTTAATGCATAAAACATTGCGCAGCTTAAATTCTCAAAAAAAAATCTGACCTATTAATTTTTAATTTGTTTCATCTTTCTCCACAGGAAAAGATTTCACTAGTATTTAAAGCAGTTCAAACGGAAGGATTGAGAGATCTGCAGCAATCTTTAGAGAGAAAGAAGATGATACAGGCAAAAGATATCCAAGGGAGATCACCCCTACATATTGCAGTTTTAGTCGGACATAAGGAGGCTGTTGAGCATATAGCAACAAATTTCCCAGTAGCCATGAAATGTAAAGACAATGTAAGTACAAAACCACAAGACTACAGCAGGCCCCCAGATAAGAGTGTGTATCTGAAAATTATTTTTCTTATTTCTCCACCAAAACATATGTTGTGGGTACTCAAAAGAACCGTCTCGATGAGACAGTTCTTTTCAGCCCCCAAAACACATGTTTAAACTGATGGATGAGAAAATAATCGCAATTTTACACAAATTATTTTTGCTTAATGGGCCCTATGTACAGTACATACTGCATTTTTGTCCTGATAAGGGCCTGATTTGGTGAGAAAAACTGACTTTATGGTATGCAACCAACTACACGTACATTGTAAGACACAGATCAGCCTGCATAACCATGTAGTCTGATAAACATCATTTTAACTTGCTAGTTCGATAGTATATTAGCTTGACTTGCTACATGTAAAAAATTCATGGCTATAGCTAGTCTGCGTAGCTGAGTAGACTAGTTTGAGTATAGCCTGGAGACAGGTTTTCTCTTAACAAAGCCCATTATGCATGGTGAGCGCTGGAATCCTACTCACAGTTGGATTGCCAAGAAAATTAATTCTATCACAAACAGCAATCATGTTCTCTAAACCATATCGCCTTCAGAATGGTAATGCTGGTATCTACAGAGGTTGAACCATTCTGAAATTGGGTCCATTCCAAATGCAATGACTTAAGTCGCACATATACCACATCAGTGGTTCATATCTTAAATCAAGTATTTTTTTAAACAATGCAGGGTTTTGATTCCAGAGGGCTGTGTTCTGGCTTCTTTAATGTCCAGTTTAATTGCATTCATATATCTTTTGTTCATTCTCTTGCGATCTGAGTTTATCATGTAATGTAATGAACATGTGTGTATATCTCTTTGCAGCTTGATCGAACTCCCCTTCATTATGCTAATGCTGTCTCAGAAGAAATGGTTTCCATTTTAGAAACACATGGGGCAGATCCCTTGGCACAAGATGTGGTGAGTAGTAGTAGCTTTGCACATTCTTTTTTCTTCTGAAAAAATATCTAGGTTTTCTTATAAGTTACGAGTATAGTTTAAATTGTTTTCTTGAATAAAAATACAAATGTATTGAAAATAACACCATAAATTGAAAACTAGATATTCACAATAAAACAGCTCTTACACATACAAAAAACTTCATTATGTATACAGTAGAGAGACCCATCAGCATGTATAACCAGCACAAAAAGAAACTGTATTAGCCCCTAAATGGCCAACCATAGCTTAATAACTTTTTTTTCATTTATTTATTCTTTTTTGTGGAAACCAAGGCTCAAAATTTCATTTGGTTGACAATTCTCATGAAATATCAAGCTCCTTTTGGTTTCTGAAGGCATTTAAAATGTGAAAATTTTGATTGCTACAAATTTTGGGTAGCTCTTTATGGGTTAACACTATTGCTTACAGTGCCTGATCTAAAAGTACCTTAACCTAATTTGATTCCATTTCTAATACAGTTTGAAAGAGGTCCAACATTCTACAAAGAAAATCCAGATGATATACTAGCAATGAAAGCTTCTCTGCCTTCCCTGTCAGAGGCCAGTTCACAACAGGAACAAGAAACAGGCCAGCAACAGGAAGCTGGTCAAGAACAGGAAGGAGGCCAACAACAGGAAGCTGGTCAAGAACAGGAAGGAGGCCAGCAACAGGAAGCTGGTCAAGAACAGGAAGGAGGCCAACAACAGGAAGCTGGTCAAGAACATGAAGTTGGCCAACAGCAGGAATAGAAATGAGCAAATGAATAAACAAACACTAAAGTGGTAAAAAGCAGCTTGATTATTGAATTACGTGCAAGATGGTGATTAATTCAATGACAGCCAGACTGTGAAAGTTTTCAACAATAATGGAAAGACTACAACAAATTGTATGATTACTTATGTAGTACAATATACAGTAATTTAGTGAACTGGTAAATCATTTATAAAGTGGATATTTTGCTATCTAAACTGGGTTGATTCTAGGAGAGGCCATGGGGACATAATCCCATGCATTTCATGAAAAGCACCCCCCCTTTTTTTAAAAAAAAGTTTTGGGCCATTCCATATATGAATTTGATACGTCTTACTTCTACTATATTTACAATAAAAGCCTAATTTTCTTTAGTCAACAGCTATATGTGTTTTTGAAAACCTATTAGGACAACCTTGCATTTGTTTTATGAAATCCTAGACTGAACCTATATTGGCGTGATATCAACTTCCTAAAACCAATTCCTCGTAACATGGAACTGGTATAAAAGCACCAGAATATACGTACTTTGTTCAGTATATATGCACTAGCTCATGAGATTTTGATACTCATCCTAGATGTGACCAGCTTATGCTCAGTCTAGCCTACTTGTGCAGTCTCACCAGACCTTTACCTGCTTGCAGTCATAAACAATGACAGATGAAACTAGAGCCACTGGGTGGCTCAGTACAGTAAAACCTCGAAAATTCGAACTTTGATTTTTCAAAGTACTCGCTAATTGGAAATAAATTTGGGACACACTAGATTCAGAGAATAGGACCTATTCATGATCTATATAATTACATATGTTCTGGGTGCGTAAAAGAAACGTTTCCTTGAGACGTTTCTTTTACGGACCCAAAACTTATGTTTGATAGAAACAAACCTGATAATAATCATTTTGGGGGTTATATATTTCTATGTCTACCTCCCTATTATTCCAACTATTGATAATTCAAAATAAAACCTCTAGTCTCCAGGACTTCAAATTTACGAGATTCAACTGTACTGAATTTAAGGAATTATTTCTTCCACATTTGTGTAATTAGTACTATTATCTCATGGGCTAGCCTATACATGTATTATGTGCTCATAGACATATTTTTTCTTATGTACTGCGAGTCAGTATTTGTATACATACTACGCACTCTGCTCATTTAACAGGGTATACTTGTTCTTTTATAATGTGTTCTTTATATATTAGTCAGGGGTGTAGCTGCATGGACTAGAACTAAAAGTATGCACTTGTGGAATGACAACACGGTCATTAATGTATTTATAGCGTCTACGTAATGTGATGTTTACAAAATATGTAGACCCAGATGAGATGCCACTGAATGGGGCTTCTCATTAGGGTGTGCACTGTTTCTTTTCATAAAATTAAATCAGCATCACAGAATTTCTTGTCGGATCTGGATCTAAACTGTTTGACACTCTAATGGAATTTCCGAAATAATTTTTAAAACATTAATTATGAAAAAATCGGCAGACGACAAAAAGCATGTAAAAATTACCCAACATATGAGCCGTGACATGAGATTTCCAACAATGTGGTATGTGCGACCTGCAAAGGCTCAGACCAGCCTGCGCATACGCACAGTCTGATCAGAGCCTTTGCTCGTCGCTTGAATATTTTAGAGGTGTTTAGCTACTGACCGAACATAATTTGGAGCTTCTAAGCTTAAAAGAAAGCTGAATAGGCTCGTCTGAGTCTACACTTGTCAAAATGCCACATTGTTGGAAATCACGTGTCAAAGCTCATATATTTGTGCATACACTACAGCTACGCCCCTCTTATTATAATTATGGAAACAAGTACCACATTCTATCTGTTTATTGCATGATAACGCAAAAAGCAACAGCAAATTTACCAACCTTGCCTCTGGCAAAGACAAATCTTACGCTATGCAATAAACACAAATATGAATATGGTAATTTTTCCAGATAATACGCAATACTACTGCTTTTAGATACTTTTACTGCTGTTTAAATTTTGAAATACTATATGTCTACATCTATTTTAAACTTATTTACGTTGAATGTTATAGGAAGAACTATTAGGTCGTTTGCAACTCTCAATCTGTTATTTTTTTAAGAAAAAAAAATGTAGAAAAGTTATGTTGTATTGTCTTATAGTATCCCTTATCCGTCTGAGTCTATAAAAGTCCAGATTTGCTTCTGAATTGAAGTGATTTTTACTTACAAACCATAGCTCTACATAAATGACATTAAAATATTATTATTATATATAAAGCATAAAATTGTGAATATTTTCTTAACCGTCTGTTTTAATATATATTTTGGGTGCTCAAAAGAACCGTTTCACTTAGATGGTTCTTTTGAGCACTGTCAACATATGTTTTGGTTGAGAAATAAGAAAATTATTTTTTGATTACGCGCTCTTAACTAGAGGACTGCCTTTCAAAATGCATAAAATTATATATTTTCCAGAAAACCTGAAAAAAATTCTAGGTTTCACCAGTAAATTTAGGTAGGGTCGGGTCACCCTAAACACAGGTGTTTTTTTATTTTGCCTTACTTGGAAGTTATTGTTATTGTTCTCTACATGTTTACATTAAAGTAAAGTTTAGTTAAAATATGTCAAAGCTTTTTTGGCACAGAGTGGACACTATTTTAGTACAGACTAACAGACTGCAAAGGCAACAAGAGAGTCCTTGGACACTGCGTCGCTCACCTGAGAATGACTGTTTATCACTCCCAACATAATTTACAGCTATGAATTTTCGATGGATCAGCAGTTTCAATAAGACTTTTACATGTAAAAGTTTAATTAATGTTGAGGAAAGAAAAAAGTTTGAGGGACCTCAGTGGAAAATATGATGTAAACCAAGAATTAATCAAATCTGATCAATGGCTAATGGAATACAGTTCGTGACCTACAGACAGAGATAGAGAGGCAGAAAAATATCAAAGCTCAGGCCTTGTGGTTTCAGACAAGAAGATTTGTTTTTCATGTTTTAACTACACATGTATATTAGTTAATAAGACATGGGGCCATTTTGGCAACAGAACCACAATTTGACCAAACTTGGTAGAGTATCACATGGTGATGCTACATACCAAATTTCAAAACTCTTGGCCTTATAGCTTCTGACAAGAAGATTTTTTGTTTTCTTTAAATACAACATGTGTCCATTGGACTGGGCCATGTGGTTTCAGACAAGAAGATTTTTTTAATGGTTTACCCATATAAACCTATGTAAAACATCTGACCCTCGGGATGGAGTCAGTTATGGCCCCAAGGCCATAATTTGAACAAACTTGGTAGAAGTCTGCTAGGTTATGCTACATACCAAATATGAATGCTCTAGATAATGTGGTTCTCGACAAGAAGATTTTTCAATGTTTTCCCTATATAAGGCTATGAAAAGACCCAGGGACAGGGCCATAATTTGAACAAACTTGATAGAGGTCCACTAACTTCTACATATACATGTACCAAATATCAAGGCTCTAGGACTTGTGGTTTCAGACAAGACTATTTTGAAAAGTCTATTTTTAGCCCATTTAACCTAGATATACAATGCACTGTAACCATTTGAGGGCCATTTAAGGATCATTTCTGCCAGGTTTGGTCAAAATTCAGCCAGTAGTTTGGGAGATGTTGCTTGAAGCAATAGTTGAGGACAAACAGACATCCAATGATCACAATAGCTCACAATGAGCCATTGGCTTGAATGAGCTGAATCAGTATGTCTATTAACCCTTCCCAAGGAGATAAAAATTCATCAGATCATACTAAGTATACTAAACAAAATGGGCCCCATCGAGAAAACCTGATTGTATTACATGCAAACAACAAAGGCACAGACCAGACTGTGCATCTGCAGATTCTACACAGTCTAATTAGCACCTTTGTTATTTTCTAATTTCCCTCTCTGGAAAGTATAATAGCTAAACTTGCAACATGCCAGTCTTTGTAGCTGGGTACAGTAAAACCTGTCTTAAGCGGCCACTCAAAAAACAAACAAAACAAAGATCTAAATGACAAATGGTAGCTTAATGAAGGTCAAATGTATTGCAGAATGCTCCCCTTGGAGCATTTTGCAATACTTTTGACCTGCATTAAGCGATAAT
The DNA here is from genome assembly GCA_964019695.1 of Loripinus fragilis. Classification (NCBI taxonomy): domain Eukaryota; kingdom Metazoa; phylum Mollusca; class Bivalvia; order Lucinida; family Lucinidae; genus Loripinus; species Loripinus fragilis. The sequence goes on from OZ026527.1 coordinate 38,315,277, forward strand.
TGGTCTTGAAAACCAATTTTTGGTCTTTTTGAGAGTGGCAGTTTTAGACAGATTTTATTGTAGCAAAATCTAATCCACTAACCTGTCAATTTTCCAGACGTATATCCAAAACTGTTGGGCAGTGGTCTCGGTTTCTGGTCAGCTTTCTTACACCATTCCTCAAATTTCTGCCTCGCTTTAATCTGTTGTTCCTTTCTCTCCATCTCCTCCTCCTTTTGTTTCCTCTTTTCTTCCTTCTTTTTCTCAATCTCTTGCTGTTTCTTCATCTCCATCCACTCTCTGAACTTTCTATCGGACTTATCGCTAATCATCTTCTTCTCTTCTTCTTTAATCATTTTCTCTGTCTTTGACCTTTGTTTCTCGATCTTCTTCTTTAACGTCTCCTCAAAAGTCTTTTTCTCAATCCATTCTTTTCTATTGTGATCTGCTTTCTTCTGTTTTCTTTCTATTTCTGCTTCTTCCTCCTCTTTCTTCTTCTTTTCTTCTGCTTTCTTCCTTCTCTCTTCTCTTCTTTTCAGTCTATCTTCTTTCACTTTCTGTATGAGCCACTGTTCCCATGGTGACATGGCTGGTTCAGTATCTTCAGTATCATCAGTTGTTGGAGATTCTACAAACTTCCTGGAAAAGAAGAAACACAAGCATTGTTATTTATTATGTTATAATAACCAATCCAGGGTTCATACAGTCAAGTTTGAGCCAAATTCAAGGACTTTTCAAGGACTTCTAAAAGACTTTCCTACATTTTCAAGGACTACAAGTTTATAAAAAATACCGATTTAAGTGTTAAAAGTCTACGTCAGAAACGCTAGACTGAGATAATGGTGAAATTAGTCTTAGAAGTTTAAAATTGTTGTGCCTTTATTTGGTGAAGCTAGTATAAAATTGTTGTGCCTTTATTTGGTGCAGCATATGTTGGGGTTTAATTTCAAAATTTGAAAAAATCTTGAATTTTGGAAAGCCTTCTTTTCTTGATCAATTCAAAATGACACTAGAATCGCAGTCGATGGGGCGCCATCGCAAATCCCCACGCTAAAGTTTTTGACTCCCCAGCACCCCCAAGTCCCACCCTTGGCGCATGATTCCGGCAACAGAATGAAAATTCTGTTCAATATGTTTTCTATCTTTTATTTGTGACAACACACGCAAAGTTTGGTATAAAAAATAAAATTGACATGGTAACCGAAATTTAATGATATTTGACCTTTTGACCTCAACCCTAGGTCACCAGCTTGACCCTAGGATGAAAATTTTACTTGCATTTTGTTCTGCTTGTCATCCTCAGCGATTTGATATGCCACATGACCAGGTTTGAAAAAAAATAATTTTTGAACCCCCTGGGCACCCCCAGCGCCCCAAAGTCCCACCCCTGGGGCATGACCAAGGTGCTAGAATAAAAATCCCATCTGATATGTTTTGTATCTTTCATTTGTACAACACACACATAGTTTGGTATAAAAATCTTTGAAATTGACATGTTAACAGAAATTTAATGACATTTGACCTTTTGACCTCACCCCAAGGTCACCAGTTTGACCCTAGGATGAAAATTTTACTTGCATTCTGTTTTGCTCGTCATCCCCGTCGATTTAATATGCCACATGACAATGTTTGAAAAAACAATTTTTTTCTGGACACCCCAGCGCCCCAAAGTCCCACCCCTGGGGCATGAATCAGGCATCAGAATTAAAATCCTGTCTGACATAATTGTGAGAACACACACAAAGTTTGGTATAAAAATCTCTGAAATTGACTTTGTAATTGAAATTAAATGATATTTGACCTTTTGACCCCTCCCCAGGGCCCCAGGGGGCGGGACCAAAAAAAAATTGCTGTTGCACGCCTCATTCATGTGAGTAACTCACACACCAAATTTGGTTGAATTTCGTCCAACGGTTTAGGAGGAGATAGCATAACGGACAGACGGACGGACGGAGGCAATTACAATATCCCCTTCGCTTTTTTAAAAAAGCGTGGGGATAAATATTGCATAAAAAGCCATGTCCCATCCTATTAACAGTCATGTTTTAACTGACAAAAGCCCATGCATTAATCAGGCAATTTATGTGATGTTGATGCACAGCTTTTTTACTTTACTCTTTCTATACAAAAATTAATGTGCATAGAAGTGAGCGTAATATAGTGACATCAGGATGATGTAAGCCTTTGCTCCGAAACAGGTCTTTGTTTGTTTAATTTGATTCTTTACCTCCCATCAACAATCTTTCAGTTAAACAGGGACAGGTCTTCCTGGGTTGAACCAGTACTAAGCTAGGATATATGTGTCTTTCTCAAGGACCACAATGCAGTGACGCCGGTGAGGCTCGAACCCGCTGCCCCTCGGTCTCGAGTCAAGCACTTTACCACTGCGCTCCCTCTTCTTTCTGTACCAAAATTAATGTGCATAGAAGTGAGCGTAATTTACTCAGTAAATTTGGTGAAATCAGGATGACGTAAGCCTTTGCTCCATGACTTTATGCAGTAATATCAATCAAACAAGGTTTTATGATACACTAACATCTGCTAGACCCATTGGGATTGTAAACCCCCCCCCCCCCCCCCCCCCCACACACACACACACCGGGTCCACCAGATGTTAATGCATAGAACACATGTTTGATTCCTCTCATTACAAAGAGAAGGTTATAACATGGATATTATGCAAAAATCCACATGCCTAGTTGTAAACCCAATCACGGTTTGAGCCACGTCATGAGATTTCCAACAATGTGGTATGTGTGACCAGCAAAGCCTCAGATCAGCCTGCGCATATGCAGTCTGATCAGAGACTATATGCTTGTCGCTTGAATATTCTATGAGCGTAAAGCTACTGACTGAACATCATTTGGAGTTTCTAAGCTCAAAAGCTAGCAACACAAGCTCGTCTGAGTCTACACTTATCAAAACGCCACATTGTTGGAAATCACATGACGCGGCTCGTTTGTAGCTTTGTTTTCCTCTTTAATTGACTGTCGGGCTTTCGTTGAGACCATCATGGCTCAACAAGTGGTTTTCTTTAGTTCTGACCATCTGACAGCTATGAGCCCTTTTTCTTCATTTCATCCTCATTAATTTGAAGAGATTGTGTCTCTGTGATGAACTGATGATACAGAGAATAAGCTAGGAAGCCTCCACAGGAGCATAACAATTTAGTATTTTAACAGCAGCAGAATCTATGGCGAAGATTTGGTCAGTCAAATATATCTAAGTTACCCAGTGAATGTGGCTGCAGTTCATTCTACGGCCAGAATTCTTTTATAAGTTGATTAACGGGATTTTTTTTATCAGATTTAGGGTCGGGGGGACGAAAAAAAATAAATAAAAAAAGTCTGAAAATGACCAGTTAACTGGTCATTTGAAGAGCTTTTTTTTTTAATATTGCCAGAAATAACAGTAAAACTAGTAAAGTAAACCAACAGTCTGTATTAAATCTTTAAATATTTCATCATTTTCCTAAAAATCTGGACAGGATAGTCACTTTTAACAGTGTCAAGCTAAAAAATACACAGACAGGACCTCAAAAATATATTATTTTTTTCAACAATATAAATAATATTTAGAGTCAGCAGAAAAAATATAAAAATGATTTTAGAATTTTTTTTTCCTGCTTAACGGAAAATTACAGTTCGTAAATCAAAAAAATCTGGCCTAAGGTGGTGATTCTGTTGTTAATGATTCATTGTTTATTGTTATTCCCATTTTTTGTGGGGAGTTTATTTTGCAAATGCCCCACTGAGGAGCTGAGAGTTGGTTGCTTTAATTGTGTTTTTGCTGTTGTGTGGCTGTTGTTGTTTCAGATAAAGATTTATTTAAAGCATACAGATCCTGAGCATGTTTTTCAAAGATCAAATGAGCCAGTGCATGAGATTTCCAACAATGTGGTATGTGCGACCAGCAAAGCCTCAGATCAGCCTGCGCATATACGCAGTCTGATCAAAGCCTTTGCTAGTCCCTTAGATATCCTATGACTGTTAAGCTACTGACTGAACACCATTTGGAGTTTCTAAGCCTAAAAGGAGGCTGCAGAGGCTCATCCGAGTCTACACACATCAAAATGCCACATTGTTGGAAATCACATGCCACGGCTCAAATTAGTTATCTTGATAGAGGGTCGCTCAATGACCATTTGTGTCAAATAATTTCCAAATTGTCCCAGTAGGATTTTTAAAGTTTCCCTATGCATGTATATACTGAGGAAAAACTGGCCAGCCCATGGCTTATTTATAGGCTGAATATGCTATTTTTCAGTTGGGAAAAAGTTTATGTAAGGGTCTTGATTTTACCTTGGTATCTTCTTCTTAATGGCTTTCTTTTCCTTTACGAATGTATAGTTATTGTTCATATTAACATTAGGATCCTTTGGTTTCAGCGCTCTCTTTTGCATCTTTATTTGCTCTTCTTTCTTTCTCTGTAACTCCACTTCTCTGTCTATCTCATCCTCACTCAGGCTCTCACAGCTGTCGTGCTCCAGGACTGACGTCAGAGACGCTGTCGAACCACGGGACTCTGGAGAGTCTGATCTTGGCCCCACGATGGCCTCTGGCTGCATCCAGCTTGGTTTTGTTACTGTTGCTGTGACGGGTCGTGGTCTCAGTGACGTCATCTTCAGTTCCCTGAAACATAGCAAATTATTGAATGTGAATATACATGTAACTAAATATTCAGCCATCATAACTCTAACTCTATATACAGTACAGTCCCTTTATAGCATGCCTCGTTGTAACACGGGATTGGATATAACACAGTCATGTTGCAGCTCCCAAATTTGAGTACCATGGAATTCACAAAGGAATTATAGGAAAATGACCATTTAATGGTCATTTTCCTATAATTCCTTTGTAAAATTGTCCCTTTATAACGCAGTTCACTTATACAGGGTGCCCACTCTTAGTCTGAAATGAAATTCCCTGACTTTTCACTGACATTTCGCTGACCAAAATTCATTTTTCCCTGACCATTTTACCACGCTTTCGTGCACACCTCCTTCCCTTACAGCCGCCTGATACGCCCGTAATACTGACATTAATCAAACTAAATCCTTAAAATGTATGAGTTTTACATCAGAAATATGTGTTTAAATCAAAAAGACACACAAAAGGAAGCAAGCGTGTAAGAAAAGAACATTACATAACTTTGTGTTGAGTAAGATATTTTGTTAATATGTTATACAGCTTACTTGAGCTGTTTGGGGAATTTTGCCAGGTGTAAATGGGAGCAAACAACCCCCAGGACATGGTGATGGCCAATTTGGACCCCAGGGACATGGTTGGCAAGATTTATATAGGGGATCACTAAACATTGCTATATACATGTGCTTAATAAATAAGCTGTGGGCCTCATGGTTTTAGAGTGTGTTTTTTTATTTATAGTCAACATAAGATAATTGCCCCCAGGGTGTGGCCAGTTTGGACCCCAGGGGCTTGATTGGCAGGAGACCACTAGATATTGCTACAAATTAAATCAACAAGCTGTGGGGCTTATGGCTCCAGCCACTTCAGAGAAGATTTTTTAAGTTTTTTCCCATTACAAGTCTATGGGAGCTTTATGTTACCCATGGCAACTAGAGTTCCAATCCAATCAGTTTTGTTTGTTTGATTTGATTCTTTACCTCCCATCAACAATCTTTCAGTTAAACAGGGACGGGTCTTCCTAGGTTGAACCAGTACTAAGCTAGGATAAATGTGTCTTGCTCACGGACTACAACGCAGTGACGCTGGTGAGGCTCGAACCCGTGGCTCCTCGGTCTCGAGTCAAGCACTCTACCACTGAGCCACTGTGCTCCCTATCCAATTCAATCAGCCCAAAAACCTAATGCAGCCTTTCCCCTAGCTACCATATGTGCTTTACATTAAATTTGATCAGAACTGATATATACTCCTTTGAAAATGGAAGCAGACAACGACAACAGACCATCAATATACTCATTATCATACCTAACTTGAGCCTTTAACTCAGGTGAGTTAAAACAATGTGACCAAAAATTAGGTTTTAGATTATAATAACAGTTCCTAGCCAAAAGATATATATGTATTAGAACAACTGGATTGCATATTATATTCAACCTAACACTATTAAAGTCATCATCTCATATTTGTTTGTTTAATTTTTGAGGGGTTAACCAAGCATGATTTTAAAATTCCCTGACTTTTCCCTGACTTTTGAAGATTTTATAATTTCCCTGACCATTTTACAAAATTCCCTGACTTTTCCCTGACCTTGAAGAGAAAACAAATTTCCCTGACTTTTCCCCGACGGATGGGCACCCTGCTTATAACATGATCCATTCCTATGGACCCCAAATATAGCATTATATAGGGAATGTACTGTAATGCTTATCCTAAAATTAAAAAGTCAATGATGAACCCTGATTTATCTCCTTTTTTTAAAAAAACCCACTGCAGATCCAGATTGGAAAACTTTATTAGAAGCCATATTATCAGGATCCACACTGTTTTTCACTGGGTTTGAAAATACATGCTTTCATCTAGAATGGTGCAGGTTAACAGGATAAAAATTGGGGAGGAATGTAGTATATATAAATATTCAGCATGGAATCATATCATCATAATCAGATTTTAGATTAACATGCAGGTGCAGGGGCATCATCCATATCAGTGGGCCCCCTTCCAGGTAACTAGCTAGCTGCACAACAAAATGTGTCACCCAAATCCCCCGGATATCTACATATACTGCAAGGCAGATTGGGATTCAATAAACTCTGAAACTGAAAAACTTTCCAAAAATATAACCGCAGATTATGAATCTGGGGAAAATGTTGAAGAACTGTGGACCATGTTCAAAACTGAGATTTTTGAAATAATGGACAAATTTATTCCTACAAAAGATTTTTCTTATTCTGTTTGGCATTTCCTTTGACTAGAGTACCTCAAGGGACAGTTTGGGGCACACTTCTCTTCCTCTGTCACAATAAACAACCTACCAGGTTGTGTCAAGTCCCAAGTTGATTGTCTGCTTTATAGGACAATAAATTCTCAAAGTGAGAACCTAACATTCCAGAAGGATCTTGAAGCCCTTGAAAATCGGGACATAAACTGGGGCATGGGATTTAATGTTAAAAATGTTACCCCTGACATATGAGTTTCAACAGTAGATCCAGCCTTTTCTATACACTCAATAATCATAAACAACAGAAAGTAAAGCAGAACCTCTACCTTGGAAATTGGAATCTTACTAGATCAGAGGATCTTAAATGGGAACCTCATCTCATCAAAATTACCAAAAAAAAAGGAAATAGTACATTAGCTTTCCTAAAGCGAAACATTATCCAGCACCCTGTAGAAGGACAGTATATTATCATAAGTCCGTTCAAGTTTCAGTACACAGACCTCAAAATATCTGAAAATAGGCACTTGCCCTGCATCACAAAATTTATTGGCATACATGGGGAAAATTTAATTTTCAGTAGAAATATCAAAATATTTACTTGCCCTGCAGCCTGAGACACTCATAAATACGAGCGGACAAATACTATTTTCGAGCCCTGGTGCACTAAAGACCATTTGGTGTGAGAAACTTCCATATTTTCCCAGAATAAAAATGACAAATAGTCATACTGTCCTGCCAGTCAAGAGTGACAGTGACATTGTGTTTTGTTTACAATTGTTAAGTAAAACAATAGCGTGTACCCCCACTTGCGCTTATGAGAATCAATAGGTCACTTGTGTATCAATCCTATCCTGTGGATAATATTAATACACAAGTGATCTATCGATCATAAAGCCCTGATAACTGTAAACAAAATATGACATCACTGTCACTCTTGGCTGGCAGGACAGTACCTGTTATATTTTCTTCTTTATCATGGATCAATAGTATGGTCTATGGGATGCTAAGGAATAATTCTGGAATGGGTCCTGTGCTAAAAGGCCCCTAAATATTCTGAAAGACCCTTCTTCTAGAAAAGATGAACCTTTTTATAAAGTAAGTGTATAGGGAAGTGCTGCTGTTTGAGTACTTCACTATGAAATTCCCTCAAAAAGGCCCACCATGTTTGTGCGTCAGAATTATCCACAAATTTCTTATCATGTAAAGGACATTGATAGAACTGAGAAAATCCAGCGCCAAACCCGGCAAGCCACACATTTTATACATGAGCCGCGACTTGTGATTTCCAACAATGTGGCATTTGACAAGTGTAGACTCAGACGAGAATGTGCAGCCTCTTTTTATGCTTAGAAACTTCAAATGATGTTCAGTCAGTAGCTTAACAGTCACTACTGGGGAGTTCCGGTCATCTGGATGCTAAGGTCATAATGTTGTACAACATTATACATGGCCTGGTTGCCATACCTATACCTTCATACTTTGAACATCCCATGAGATCTACACACCATACTCGCCACCCCCTTACACTTCGTCAGATTCATACTACAGCAAATTATTATAAATTTTCCTTCTTCCCCTCAACTGTTGTTTATTGGAACCAACTCCTGGCCCAGATAGTATTATTGCCAACTCTGGATCAGTTCAGTGTAGCAGTGCAGGCTCATAACCACCACATCTCATAACTCAACAAAAACTGTTTTTAACCTGTTATTATCTTTTTGTATATGAACTTTTAACCACTATCATCTATTCTTTTCTTTTTCTTACACTTAGTACCATGACAGTTAGACGTAATCTAAACCTGCACGTAATCCTCACGAGGCAGTGTTGCAAAATAAAGAAAGTTAGAATATAAAGAAAGAAAATCTGTGAGCATCGCTCACCCATCTACCACCACAGACTTCATGATCCACTGTTCCCGCCATTTATGACGTCATGGAGTCCGCCCTGGTGTATGCATGCATGGTAATCAGTTATTACCTTCAAGGCGTCTTCCTGTCCAGTTGAGTTCATCTCTTGATAAGAAGACCAAGGTAAGTGTAACAAACTTACTCACTAGGCCATTCTCAACATTATGCTAAAAAAATTTAAAGACTTTGATACAAATTTTACATAGAAAAATAACACCAATTAAATCTTTTGTAGTTAAGCAGTCAGACACAGTGCAATATAGTAGTTCTTTTTTCATAAAACATTGAGAGACTGGAACAGACTAGAAGCTACAGTGTGCGGGAAATCAGTTGAGGGCTTTGCTGCAGCCCTACATTCTAGTGACAAACATTTGTACTGCCTCAATAGCTCAGTTGGTAGAGCGTCCTCTTTCGGAGGGGGAGGTCATGGGTTTGAATCCCATGGCCGCACCATACCAAAGGTGTAAAAAATAGTTCTAACAGCTCCCTTGCTGACGCTTGCATAAAAAGGGGTTGTGCTAAGAAGATAGAGTAATTAAGGCACTAAAGGCAGGTAAGTATCTGTTAAGATATTGTTATGTCGCAGAATAGGTCGTGAGCTAATGTTGTCTGATACATTATAAGGGACATTAAATAAGGCTTTTTTTATCTTTATCTTTTAACATTACGTCGTTAGTAACATGAGGCAAAAAAATATATGCATTTCAGGTTACATGAAATTTTAAAATAGGGACGGTAGGTAGGAAAATATTTTTATTTTGTTAAAAGTTTTTACATGGGGAAGATGGAAAACAAGATGGCTGACCTGGGAAATCCCTTGGGGGGGTGCAAAAAATTAGGCACCATTCGGTAACCTGAAACACACAATTTTTTATTTTAGGCCTTACATTAAATGATAAAACTCTCTCTTTGGCGCATTAAAAGCCGTAACATGCCATACACTTTATAAATACAGATACTGAATGCACCAGACAAACAAGAGACTAGATGAACAACAATAACAAGTGCACAAATTTCAGGGGTGTAAAATTATTTTTTTACTCACTCGCCCTGCAAGACTTGTGGGTGGAAAAACCTGATCGCCCACATGACATTATCACTCGCCCTTAAGGACTGATCATACATGTACTTGAATCATATTGATAAACATTTACTCTTTTTCAGTTCAAAAGTTATGTGTATTTTAAAATGTGTGTGTGTTTTTTTTATCATAGTCTTTTTGCTGAGGCTTCATTTTTTCTGTCTCTTATTATCTCCTCCCCTTATTTTCTTCCCTTAAAACGCTCTAATATCTCCATGTGACATTTAATTTGGGCAGCAAATGTGGTTCTATCGACGGGTGTTGATGTAAACAAAAATGCTGTGTTCAATGTCTGAATTCGCCCGCCATTTTGAGGACCTCTGTAGTAAAACTCCCCAAATAGAGGAGACTCTGTGAATAAATTCTACCAAAAAGGCTGCCGCTGGGGAGTTAGCTGCAACCAGTCTGAAAATGCGCATGCGTAGTTGTAACAATCAGATATAAACATCCGGTTTACGATGAAAAAGATGGACGATCTGTAATGTTACTTATGTTTAGTCTTCGCTAAAGGATAAAATGCATTTTACATGTCAGAAAATCCACTCAACCGTAAGGGCGAGCTTGGCAGGTATTCGACTCGCCAGAAACAGAAGTTAACTCGCCAATGCAAACGGGCGAGTGAAATTTTACACCCTTGCACAAACTAAGTAAGAAAAAAATATATGTTTTTTTAAGGCTGTGACTAAATGTTTGTACTGTACTGTACTATAATGTACCAGGTAAAATACAGTACTGTAGTACATCGGAAAGTACCGATAATTAATGGACCGATGTTAGGTTCAAACTATTTCAAAAAAACTTATTACAAGCAATAAATGCTGCTGTAAATGTATAAGGCTGTCACAAAAAGAAATAGCAACATTATTAAATCATTAACATTAGAGTTATTTTAATAGGAGAACGGATAAGTATACACTGCAATCAAAATGTTTTCTACCATACTTTGAGAAATATATATATCGCTGTTTGATGTTCACGGTTGTGCTGTGAACCTAATTATTCTTCTCTTACACTTTATATTTGTATGAAATAAAGTAAAAATGTTGTTCAAAATGTTGTTTTTTTATCTTAAGGCTTTTCTGTTTCTATTAAAGCCATCCTAAAACGCTGCCACTACGTATATATTTTCCTTTCTGTACCATGTAAGATTTTCACAGTAATAATGATAAAGAATCAAAATAATTTTGCTTATCTGTGAATTATCTTTGATTAGAGCATGATGTTGGACATGTCTATAGATAGTTGTGACCATTAATTCACTCCCTGCCCGTGAATTATATCGCAATCTAGCCTTTGCAATCTTACCTCCAAACTCATGAACATGTGCGTTAATTGCGTTATTCAAAGAAAAGAAAATATTTTTAATTATCTGTCCGCTTTCCTACTATAATGCTTTCCCGTAATAATGTTGTAGTTTTGTGTTGAAACTGCATTAGAATTTGAGATCAGCATTTACCTTATGCTTTTCATGCGATAAGTTATTCACTTTGGCGGTCCTTCACTTATCGGTATTTTTCCGATGTGCTTCGGTGGTACGTTACTGTATTTTACTCGGTACAGTACAGTACAGTGCAGTTACGCACAGCCTTTTTTTAAAGCTCATGCTTGTTTAAATTGCATTTTGGAGGCAGAAAATATATCAATATCTAAATATCTGCACATTTTCAGATAGTAACTAGGGGTTATTTTATTGATTATGTGCATATACCTTCCATATCTACTCATTTTGTTGATATGTATAGCTCTGGAAGAAAATTAAAGTTAATTTACTGAAAAATTTTGACTTTTCACAAGTCACAACAAAAACATTACAGGCGCGAAGAAACCGGAAGCATTAGAAAATAGGTTGAACGCATTATTAGATTTGGAAATAAATCTGAGTTACTAAGTGCTGTATTTATGATCACTAAACCTAAACTTTGTGATATATTTAGTTGACATATTTCGCAAGAATATATTTATTAAGCATTTTTTTTACCGCGGAACACAACAACTTGCAAAATGGCGACCTGGCAACAGACGCCATCAACAGCATGAAATTCAATATGAAAACGGAAAAATGTGTAAGTCAAGCATATTTATTGGTTGAGATCTTAAGCTTTGCAAACACCAGTTCAATGGTTGGTCGTCTGACAAAACATTTTGCTGTACAGACCACATCTTGCGTGAAAAATGACTGGTATTTTCTCCTGGCCTGGAGTCATTTTAAATTTGCAGAAATGTTACGTCGCTTTGCTTAGCTTTCCTTTTTGATTTAACAGAAAAGGCAGAGACAATACAAGAAATTTATACAGAGGTAGGAAAGAGGAACTGTTATGGAGAGGGAGACAGACTTACAGTTTCATTGGTAAACCAATTACTGTCCGGTCATACCCAACTGAATAGTCACAGGTCTAAAATTGACAAAACAGTGTCACAGATGTGTACAGTATGCAGTGTTCCGGAGGATACAGAACATTTTCTATTCCACTGTGATGCTTATAAGGAGGAACGAGATTGTCTTGAGAAATCAGTTGAGGAAATATTGTATAGAGAAGGAATCTTTACAGTCTGTGACATCAATTTGAAAGTGTTGAATGGATGCGTAGGAGATATTAGTCGGCAAGGTCAAAATGACCTAGTAGGAGCTCTTGCACAGTATGTGAAGAGCACCAAACGTTTTATATAAATTAAATGATCGCCCACGCATGCGCATGGAGCATATGTGTTAAAGCACAAAGGGACAATGTACTGATGAGCTAAGAAGAAAAGCACCAAGAGTTCATAAGCAGCGTTATAATGCTTAATGGATAGAAAACAACAACAAGCTTTCAAGTTCGCACAAACTTCACCGTATATTTCATAACTAGCGTCTTTTGATAGAAGAGATGTCCCCCTACAATTTGGTACCAAATTATGTATTCATTATTGACTCTAGTACTAGATGAGAGGAGTAGCCCCCAGTTGATGTAGACTGTAGCCGTTTGTTTAACGGTTTCTAGTCAGCTCGTACCTAAGTCAACTCGTACCCATTTTTGGTCAACTTGTACCTAACCTTTGGTCAACTCGTACCTACCCCAAGTCAACTCGTACCTGAGTCAAAAATGGGACAGGGTAGAGCATGATAGACGGAGAGTTGGTAAGTCTATGTCCTAACAAGCCTTTCCAAACACTAAAACATCACAATTTACTATCTGTGCTGAGGTTAGGTTCAGGCCAGCCTGTTCAAAGATCCCAACTCTTATGCCTTAGGGGCGGCGTTCTAGGGAGCTTGTTCAATCATACATATTCATCACAATTTAGTATTTGCGATCGGACGATGTTCAGGCCAGCTGTGGCAAGTTCCCTTACCTTTTACCTATGGGTCGATGTTCGGAATAGCCTGCTTAAACGACCAAATCAACACAGTTTTGCTATCTGCAATAAGGAGAGATTCGGGTCAGCCTGTTCAAATATTAAAAAAAAACACACTATAAATTACGACCTGTGAGGCTGCGATTAGGGGAGTTTCGGATCTGCCTGTTTCAATATCCTAGCCCTTTATATAATAACGGCTCCGCAGGGTCTTCGCTGCTTGTGTACACAAAGTTTTGAATTTCGGACATAGGTCTGTTATGATAGCATGCAGTGGTTTGTTTTTTTCAACTAGCACTAAAATATTAGAAGGTATTTTGAATTACTCTTTCTTTCTTTCTAACTATACTGGTTCGCTCATACATGAGCATTACACCAGGGAGTGCGAATTTGGAAATTTTGATAAAATAAAAAACAAAAACAACACAAAAAAACAAAACAACACAAAAAAACACAAAAACTTTTGACTGAATTTTTGTTTAAATAAGGAGTGCCCTAAACTCCTCTGTGGACTGGGTATTTGCCACAGATGGAGGCAGACTATTCCAATGTGGAATAGTTCGGGGGAAAAAGGAATTCTTCAGGGCATCACTGTATGTCTGATGTCTGCGGTATTGAGCACTATGTGATGACCTGGTAGTTTTCAAACTGTGAGCAGGGGTCATATACTTGTCTTTTTCAATGGAGACTGCTCCACAATGAATCTTGTGAAAGAGAAGCAAGGAGGACTGGTCCCTCCGGGCCTCAAGAGATGGCCATTCAAGTTCATCAAGCATTTCGCCGACACTACTTGTGTTTCGCCATCTCCTGCAGGTCCAGCGGGCTGCTGTTTTTTGAACTTTCTCAATCTGATTAATCTGAAGTTTCGAGTTAGGGCTCCAAATGGGTGCTGCATACTCTAGTTTAGGCCGAACCAAAGTTTTGTATGCAACTTCCTTTGTACTACTAGGTGCAAAAGCCAAATTCCTGCGAAGGAAACCAAGTGTCTTAGTTGCTTTGGAAGAGATTTCCGAGACATGCTGACCCCAATCCATGTTATCTGTAATGGTGATACCAAGGTATTTTGCCGACTAAACATTTTCCAAAGTTTGATTGTGTAGTGATTTTGTACTCATTTCAAAATAAGTCAGCAGACGACAAAACAAAATGCAAATTTGGAGTCATTTCAGTGGCAGGTAGCGAAGGCTCAGATGAGACTGCGTGATGAGAGACTCACCTGGACTTTCTAAATGAAAGAACCAAACCCTCTGACGTGAGCTGGGTTTATTTTTAAAATGTTTTAATCAGTTATAAACCAGAAAGATTTCATGTTTTTACATTGCAATTCCGAATTTTCTTTAATAAGATTGTACTATTTTTTTTAATTATTCTAGTTTTACATTGTCAGACAATGTTAATTTCTAATTACAACTTAATTAATACAATCACATACATGTATTCATCATTGTACTGTTTTTCACACCCTACCAATCACCAGCACGTGGCTGTAAGCGGCTTTATGTGCACAAAACCAGCGCCACGAGAAAACATATATTCAGGGGTTAGCTACCCTATAAGGACACATCCAGCATGCTCAGTTACAAAGGCTAGGTTCAATTTGAATAATACGCATAGTAAGTTCAGCTATTAAAGTTTTTGAGATTGAATAACAAATGCACTGACCAGACTGCTTGGATGCTCTGATCGGTCTATCTCATCAAGTCTGTACCTTTATTGTTTGCATGCAACAAACCCGATTTTATGATTTCGATGGGACCAGTGCTATTTGCAATGATAAGTTTGCAATGTGACTCCAGGCTGACCTGGACACATTACAGGAATGGGAACTAACATGGGATATGGAGTTCAACCCAGGTAAGTGCCAAGTCATGCACATTACAAAATCAAGAGTACCATTCCAATCCCAATATACCCTTCATGGTCAGACCCTGGAATCAGTAGACAGTGCTAAGTATCTCGGCGTTACCATATCTCAAGACCTAAACTGGAATAAACACATTAACAATATCACTGGTAAGGCAAATAGAACCCTCGGATTTATAAAAAGAAATTTAAAAACCAAAAACGAGTCTGTAAAAGAATTAGCATATAAAACCCTAGTGCGACCACAGGTGGAGTATGCCTCAACCATTTAGAGTCCCCATACCAAACAAAACACTCAAAAAATAGAAATGGTCTAAAGACGAGCTGCCAGATGGGTCAATAACAACTACTCCACATATGACAGTGTCTCAACAATGCTATATAACCTTGGTTGGCGATCCCTTGAAAACAGACGCATCGATTCCCGCCTGTTCTTGTTCCACCGAATTATTTATGGTTATGTAGCCATACAAATTCCAACATATTTTGAGAAACCCCAGCGATTTACCCGTCACATGCACCCTCTCTCCTATAGACAGATCCACACCCATGCAGTTTACTACCAGCAGTCGTTTTACCCAGCAACAATTGTTCTATGGAATAAACTCCCCTCAGAGATTGTTCTCATGGATGATCTTGACTCCTTCAAAGAAGGAGTCAGCAAGATCAACCATCAGTCCCCTTAATCTTTTAAACACTGTATTAATCTGTTCTTAAATCTCACCCTGCACTAACACTATGATCTTTTATTCTTTCCTTACTATTTTACTTTAACACCTGCTAGAATCTAGCTTTTATCCTTGCACTGACAGCGCAGCTGCACATAACACTCGAGAGAGGGTGCTGCAGGATGTAAAGATAGATAGATAGATAGATAGATAGATGTGCTATCCTTGTAAGTTAACACTAAAAGAGGTGGCTGCATAGTTACCACCCATTCTTGATGTCCATTTAGCTACACTTTCATACTAAGACGACGCTACCAGAGGCTAACATTTAACCAGTGATAGTTGTTTAACAGTTATCCCTGCTATTACAAAACAGCTCATACGTTAAATACGTCAAGGCCAGTGGCAGTCTGGCTGCCACCAAAATGGGTGTTAAGTTACACTTATTTCTTTTACAATGTAGAGCCTAACTATTTCTTCATCTACTGTAATTTGTAAGAGAGAGCAACACCTGGGCAGTATAGCCTACTGTATTACCCATTTGTAACTGAACGCTCCTTTTGGGTTCAGAATTCGCCTAAGTCGTAACAAAACTTATAATTTTGCTTTTGCTATTAGTAACGTACTTAGACAACGGCATAAAAGTCTTTCATATTCTATTATAAATAAACTAAGGTACGAGTTAACTTAGGTACGAGTTGACTAAGGTACGAGTTGACCAAAAATGGGTACGAGTTGACTAAGGTACGAGTTGACTTTGGTACGAGTTGACCAGTACCCTGTTTAACATCTACTTACTTGCCTCACATCTACACATCTACATCTACGTTGTTCACGCTGTCCGTCACACTTGACGATTAAAGAGCGGGTGGTTGCGTCTTTAGAAGAGTGAAAAGATATGATAGGAAAGATAGAAGTGAAAACAAAAAATAAGAGTTGATAGGAAAGCCAGAAGAATGAAGAAAGATTGGCCAATGCATTTAATTCTTCACTCCCGTCCAATCTAGCTTCCGTGGCGGTACCAGGGTACACAAGGTCCCCGCTAGCATAGCACAAGGAGATCATTAGAACCTACTGCATTGACCGGCCCTGGACAGATTTTAAGAATGATAGGGTGCTAAGCTCCCGTTTGAAGAGTACCAAACTTGGAGCATCAGCCACTGTGGCTGGTAGGGAGTTCCAGTCTTACAGTCTTTGCTAAGAAGCTGTTCAGGTACGTCACTGGATGCTGGGATTTGTCGGAATTTGTGAGAGTGCCGAGTCCGTGTCTTTTTAGAGGCTGGTGTTAGGTACTCCTCCTGGGGGATGTCCACCAAGTCATTGATAATTTTGAACATCATGGTTAGCTGGCACTTGGTACGTCCAGCTTCCAGGGATTCCCATTCAAGGTGGTCCAACATTGAGGTGACACTGCTGGTGTTGTGATAACGATTGGTTACATATCTTGCTGCCCTTCGTTGGACCATCTCTAGTTTGTTGATATATTCCTGGGTGTGCGGACTCCAGACTGTGCAGCAGTACTCTAGTATTGGCCTAATTAGTGAGGAATATGCAGCTGTCTTGGTCGATTCGTTGCTGACCTTGAAATTTCTCCTCAGGAAGCCTAACATACTGTTTCCTTTTTTGATTGTCTGGTCCATATGCTTGTTCCAGGCCATTTTGGATTGAAGCTCTACACCCAAGTATCTTGTGGAATCTTCTGTAGTCAAGACATGTCCCTTTTAGGAGTAGTTCCTAGTGAATGGCTTTCTAGACCTTGAGATTCTGATGGTGCTGCATTTATCAGGGTGGAAGGCCATACCCCACTTTTTCTCCCATACAGCTAGTTGGTTCAAGTCATCCTGTAGTAGGTCGCAGTCTTGTTGGCTTTTAATCCTTCTATACAGGATACAGTCATCAGCAAACAACCGTGTTTTTGATTGGACACAGTCAGGCAGGTTGTTGATGAAGAGTAAAAACAGCAACGGGCCTAATACTGTTCCCTGAGGCACTCCGCTGACAACTGGAATACTATCTGAGGTGGCACCTTCCACTAGCACTTGATGGGTTCTGTCTGTTAGGAAAGCCCGGATCCATCTTTGGGTTGCTCCTCTTATGCCGTAATGCCCTAGTTTCACCATCAGTGGCTCATGGGGCATGCGATCAAAGGCTTTTGAGATGTCAAGAATGATCATGTCATGCTGGTGTCTCTTATCCAACCCTGCGATCAGTTCCTGCGCTAAGGTGAGTAGCTGTGTTTCGCAGCTACGTCTGGCCCTGAACCCGTGCTGGCAATCGGTGAGGATATGATGTTCATCCAGGTGATTGAGAACATTGCTGGTGATCCTACAAGGTGACTGGAAGCTGTCCCTTGGGCCTGCAGATGCATAGCTTTCTGCAGAGTCCACAGCATCTGGCACAATGCTCTCATCTCGGCCGCAGACTGCCTTTTCTCCCCTCACGCCACATGGTCAATCTCTGAGCCACTGCCATTGGCTGGTCTTCTGGGGACTTCCGAGCCCGGTTCCACTGGCGACCTCTGACCTTCTTAAGTCACCTGAAACCCATCACCACCACACTCTCCCCCACTTTATTCTAAAGGTGTTGGTCCATGGGGAATTCAAATTCAGGCCGGATGAGCATTTCCTGGACAAATGAGTGGCGCCAAGCACCAGTCTTTCCGACTTCAACCTTGGTGAAGTCCTGATTAACCTGGGGGGGGGGGGGGGGGGTAGCCCTGCCAATATACACTATAGCCTCTTGTAACATGGTCCCTTGATGGCCTCTGGAATGGTCTTTATGATCTTTAATTTACTCTTTTCTGTGGAACAAGGACTTATCATTGACTAATTTTGCAGATCATTTTTCTTCTAAAGTCTGTTCACTGCTGGCACTATCATAGGCATCTGCTATGATATCATACGCATCTGCTGCTGCTGCTGTGTCCATCATACAGTTAAGTATGCAGCTTAACCTTCTGTGACTACCTTTAGTACCACATCTAATAACTGCATATACGTCCATTTAGTCTGTAATGACTCTTTCATCACCCTGTGATACTTAATTTCTCTGATGATCCCTCCACCCAGGGCCATTCTATTTTCCATCATCACTATTGCGGGTGTCCCAGACACCCTCCTGGATGGGCATATGTCAGCAATCTACTAGTAACGTGCTAGCAGCCCATAGGGTTTATTTCACCCCTATGTCTGTCTACAAACTAGCACCATCGTCTCCATGGCCAGACCCTCTTGTTGAGACGGTTCCTTTGAGTACCCACAACATGTGTTTTGGTTGAGAAATAGGAAAAAACATTTTTCCATTACACACTATTATCTGGAGGCCTGAAAAAAATTTTTTTTTCATACAACAGTTGTTTTATCAAAAATTGTTCAGATTCAATATATGAACCCTACTGTGCTCAGAATGCCAAGAACATAAGGGTTCAAAGATTGATGTTTATTTGGGCTATTCAGAGTGCAATAAGGTTATGACCGATGGTTGCAATATTTACCTGCAATGTTACATGAATTTGTTAACTTTTTGTCTGCTAGTGTCATCGACTGATAACTTTGCAAACTGTTTGGAACTACATGTAAATCACATCGGGTCGGCGGCAATCCAAAATGTTCTTAACAATCGACGAATGCGTATCAGAAATCGCTAGAAATGGTCTTTTCGATTGCCATTTGTCACCAGTCGGGAGACAAATGGTAATCAAAAACTCTGTTTCTAATGATTTATCTATGTGTCAATAGTATTGACGTTTTTGATTGCCGCCTGCCCGGTGTGTAAATCAGGACCAACAAAATGTCAGACCTGACCTGGAGCCAAACTGTTTGACACTTTGGTGATATTCCTGAAAGAATATTTCCAGTAAGTTAAATGAAAAAAAAATAGACACCGAAAAAAAAAGGATTCAAAATTACCCAGCATATTGGAAAGAGTTAAACTTTAATATGAAAGTTAAAAATACATTTTCTTTTCAGCCATCAACTATGTAGGAGGCTAAAGCTGAACATACAGAGATGATGTCTCAGATTGACACTCCACTTGACAAGGGGACAACACCTCGTCTCCCTGTCCTCAAAGATGGTCAGAACAGTCTTGTGTCAGCAGAACCCAGGCCTGCACCACCCACTCCAAGAGAGAGGGCTTCAGACTGGGCTCTGGAAGTTAGAAAACGGTAATGAAATATTTCATGTTCACCCAAGTCCTGCAGGCTTGTCTCACCTGTGTTTTCAGGGTCGCTCAAGTGTGCAAATGTTTGTCCATTGTCTTATATCTGCGTTTCAACATCATTAACCTTAGCTTCAAAACCTGTTATCATCGTACCATTAACCCATTTATGTCAAAGAGAACATTCCATGTTCATATTTCTCAATGAAAACATGTGTTATGGGTACTCAAAAGAAGCATCTCAATCAGGCGGTTCTTTTGAGCACAGCACCCATAAAACATGTTTTAACTGTCAGATAAATAAGAAAATATTTCCAATTTTACGCCCAAATAGTTTGCTTTTGAAATTATTTTTGTTGCTAAATATGGCTCTAATGAAAACAAACAGTGTAGACCCAGGTGAGATGCCACACAGAATGTGGCATCTCATCTTGGTCTACACAGTTTGCAAACATCCCATTAAGCCACCTCTGGTTTAGCACCCCCACATACAAGCTTTGAGGAGCACAGTGGCTAAGTGGTTAAGTATTAGACTTGAGATCGAAGGGTCGCTTGGTCAAGACTCACCGGAGGCATTGCCTTGTGTCCTTGAGCAAAAAACTTCACCCTCTGCTCAGTACAGGTACAATCCAGGAAAACAGGAAGTTGTCCCGACATGACTGAAAAAAATGTTAACTGGGAAGTAGAGCATCAGCACAAACAAACTGGCACCTTGTCTGGAAAAGCATAAATAGATGAAATCCCTTTAATTGCCAAAAAATCTCACTCTAGGGAGCTAGTTATAAACAATCATTATGCATATCATTAAATAATTTAGTTTTGTCATTCTTAGTACAATATAGGTAAATTTTATGGAAGTAAATTTGTCATTTAAAAAATGTAGTTTTGATACTAATTAGAAACAGGGTTCTTATCCAAAATTACTGGATAAAGCTCTGGTGTTGTAATGGATATTTGCACTGTTTTATACAAATATAATGCCCATTAGTGATAGCTTATACAAGTTTTCAATATGTTTTTCCCTTTTCCAGAATTAATGTAGCAATAGAGCAGAGCAGCCAGGTACCAGAAGAAGATATAAGGCAGCTGAAGCAAGAACTGGTTCCTGTTTTTGTTGTTTGTTTGCAACAAGACAGGTGAGTTAGTTGATGTTACTCAATCTGACAGATACAAAATGTAGTTGCAGTTTTCAACTGAAAATTATCTACTCTAGTAACTTGAATCTGCTTGTTGATGGATTTGTATGCGGTATCTCATTCTCTCAGATGCAAAACTTTAGAATTTTTGTTGAGTGAACATCTTTTCAACTGAAAATACAACAACAACAGCACTATTTCTTTCTTGTTTCAACATGTAAACATTTGCTCAAGATGAGCTTATCGGAAGCATCTCATTGCTACAAAGAACAGCTGTGACATGAGATTTCCATCAATGTAGTATGTGCGACAAGCAAAGCCTCAGATCAGCCTGCTCATACGCACAGTCTGATCGGAGCCATTGCTAGTCACTTGAATATTATATGAGTGTTAAGCTACTGAGTACTGACTGCCCTTACGGAAAAAAATGCACTGCCGCGAACAATTTTCGCGAACTGCTAGCAAATACTCTGCGATTGCTCGGTAAACATAACCTTATATGGCTGACCAGTATTCACGGAATGCTTGCGAGATGTTCACTTTTCACATGCAAATTAGGTCTGCGGCGAATACTTTGAGTTAACAGCCTGCGAATATTCAGCGAGTATGTGGGGAACATGATGATTCAAAACAGCAAATTAAATATGCATCAAATATCCCGCAAACATTCTGCGAATATGCGATGAACATGCATTTAAATATGTAAATTAAATATGCAGTGAATATGTGGCGAACAATAATTGTGACTATCCTGTGAACAAGCAGCAATCAATGATTTACAAAAGTCAAAGCTTGTTAAACTCAAATAGTCAAAATTTATCCATTTTGCACTGACCTCAGCAAGCAACACCATTCCAGAACAATCAAAAGCTATCAACTCAAACATCATAGGAACAGAAAAAACACATGAGAAGAGAATACATACCGTAAAAAGACTTCTCAACATGTTGTCATTTTTGCATCATGGCAATTATGACAGCCATTTAATTGAAGAGTTTTTAGGGGAGATAATTTTGAATCTATCTCCCAGTAAAAAAATAAGATCTTTAGACTGAGAGATATATATGAGTTGAAGTTCCTTAGATGAACACTCCGTGAATACATAAAAAGTTAAAGTCACTGTAACGAATATACAGCGAACAGTATCCAGAACTAAGTTCTTATTGCATATACCGGGCGAATAGTACCTTGTGCTTGAAAAAGTTTAAGTTTTTGCTGCGAATATGCAGCGATTATATGACAAACTGCAAACATTCAGCGATCACTTTTTTTGTCAGACCAACTTTGTTCGCTGGGTATTCGTGACAAGAAGTGAATATATAGCGAACAATTACTGTAAACAATGCAGTTGGCAGCATATTCGTCAGATATTCGCACAAAGACAGCTTTTCCGTAAGGGTGAACATAATTTGGAGTTTCTAAGCTTAAAAGGAGGCTGCACATGCTCGTCTGAGTCTACACTTGTCAAAATGTCACATTGTTGGAAATCACATGTCACAGCTCAATTATTTCTGCACCTAATAAGTGCAAATGCTCCAATTATAAGCACACGCTTCATGGGTGGATCCAGAGGGGACCACCCCTGAAAAATCACAAAAATATAGCGTTTTCTAGCAATACAGCTCCGGATCCCCTGAAAAATCGCAGCTACCAAGCCAGCATTCAATGTTGGGCCATCACCAGCACGCCAGCAAAACGCCATTTAATGGCGTTTGGCAGGCGGGCCAATGATGGCCCGCTTATAGTGGTACTTGGATCCTCCCTCCCCTCATCAACTAAAAAAAACCTTGTCAAAGTTGGACCCCCTCTGACAAAACTTTCTGGACCAGCACATGCGCTTTGTACTTTATGGGGCATTAACACAATATGACTTATGATTTCCAGTCAATCAAGTGATGCAATGTCTTTATTTATAAGGACTTGTTGTGTGGAGTGAAAATGGTGTGGATCTGATCAACTTGCTTCATCAGAATCTAGCTGATCTGAATCAACACGGTTTTTCAATAGAACTTACATAATATACTTTGGAGAAAGAAGAAAAACTAGCCCTAAATATGTTTCTTAATTACAACTAATGGAGCTTCATGACAGCAACTGGAGACACTCAGAACATTGAATTGGAAGATAGTAATAAGTCATAAATCTGGGTGTGCATCTAAAAGATGAAAATACCTGATCAGATGCATACATGTATTGAACATTATAAACTAACCAATATTTAGTAAGAATAATGATATCTAACACAATTACCAACTTACCACTAGTTTGTTGTAGGGTTTCACCATTTTCTCTTGCTGTAGCAGATATAAAGCTATGGTCCATTTTGGATAAACCATAATAAATTCTTAAGTCAATGTAAATTTGGGATATATTGTTCAAAAGGGTATTTCCTATCAAAAGATATCTTGTGGGTACTTACAGGCATGAGAAAGTTCAGGATTGATCAGGATTTCCTGATTTAGCACTGGCATATGATTTATATAATGCCAGTTGTTTTTGCTGAAATTTATTTTTGAATGATGTTAAACTCAATTTTAGATATCAATTAAGCATAAACTGACTGGTTTCTATTGATATATTGTGATTTTAAGCCTTTAATAAGTGATTTAAAAAATTGCTTTTCTCCATTTTGGAGTCAACCGACATATTTTCCTGATTGAGAATGGCTGACTGTTCTCATCCCCGTACTTAAAAAGATTGTCTCAGTCATATGGATTGGTTCTTTTAAGCACCCACCTCATATACTGAGATGGCTCTTCTAAATACCCACATCATATATTTTGAGGGGGAGTAAGGAATGTTTTGGGGTTAATATTTTGTTCATAGATCAAATCCCTTAAACTCACAATACTGACAAAGTGACAATTCATTGTAAAAGCGTATGTACCATGGACTTTTAGTTGATGAGATTCACCTGTACAGGTTTTTTTAATTTTTTTTTTCAAATTTCAGTCGAATTGGTTGGAGTTATTTGACAGAAGTTCTTGATCTTTTGGAACCATATAGTGAATATTTGGATTTCTTTGAGATCAAAGCAGAGGTAGGTCTAAAAATTGTGTCAAGTTGAATTTTATAGTGTCAAAATCCATCATATCGGTGCCCCTGTGATGTTAGTATTTTATCATGAAATGTGACTTGTACATTGATATGTTATCATGTAAGGGAGCGCAGTGGCTCAGTGGTAGAGTGCTTGACTCAAGGCAGAGGGGTCGCGGGTTCAAGCCTTACCGGGGTCATTGTATTGTGTCCTTGAGCAGACACATTAATCCTAGTTTAGTACTGGTTCAACCAACGAAGATCCGTCCCTACATCACTGAAAGATTGTTGATTGGATGTAAAGAATCAAATCAAACAAAACAATATTATCATGTTTCACATCTTATATCCTCTCACTGAATCACTATTGGGCATTGGCTACTTTTTTATCAAGCTAGTAATGCTTTGAATAAATTCAATTTAGTGTTTCACATTTCTATAAAATAACCTCTTTATATGGTTTTGGAATCAGTAAACATTTTGTTTGTTCCCTTTTATGATATATAAAATGTTTAAAAAACATACCATGTCTTTTGTCTCAATTTTTCAGATGTACCATTATTTAGAGAGAACTTATCAACATGTTCAGACACATAAAGAGAGGTTGTTTGACCTACATATCACAGAAGCTATGGCCAAAGTATTTCCTAAGGTAAATCAAGTGTTACCTCATATGGACTTCAGCATGAGAAAATCTGTCTTCTGGGTTTGCGAACAACAAAGTCGCAGACCAGTCTGCACATCTGTGCATTCTGATAATTAGAGCCTTTTTATTTGCTTATTTAAAAGTATCATATCTAAACCTGCCACAAGTAAAATTTCAATTTTCTAGGTTGTCTCTGTAGACTGTAGCTGAAAAGGCTTGTTTGGGTTTGCCGAGGCCCATATAAAAAGTATAAGCCACTTTACATGATATTTTGGTGCTTAATGCTAAATCAACCAGTGACGTTGCAGATGAGCCTGGCACACAAATATACAGACTCACCAGGGTCTTCACTGGTTGAGCATTGAAATAGATGGAAGCTAATGCCGAAAACTGGACTCCAATTTAGATTTACAATATAGTCAAACCTCGATTATTCGAAGTGCCAGGGACCGCAGGAATCCTTTCGAATAATCGGAAGTTCGAATGATCGAAGATAGAAGTTTTCGGGTATTTTCGTAAAAGCTCGGATGCTTCCATAGAACGTCATTGTTTTGCCAGAGGTTGCAACTTCAACATGTGTTTTCCGTGAAGTAATCTGAACATCTGTCAAAGCATTAAAAAAAATGAGCTCCTTGGAGGTTGTGGCCCCATTGTCTCTTATGCTTTGCAGGTCTAAAAATGCAGAAAAGGAAATCAGATCTTTATTGACATCCGCTATATACATGTAACAACATCGAATAAAGGTTAAATGTAAATTGACGAACTATATCTACTGACGAAATATTGTCAACTCATAAGGACTCCATCCCAGCTAGCACACAACTTCGGGCCATCAACAGCCCATCAGCGATAGGCCATTGATGGCATATTGCTGGCAGGACGTTGGTGGCCCGACGTCGTGTGCTTTTGGGCTGGTAATTTTTTCTTTTATTTCAGCGAAAACATACGATCTGGGTGTTTAAAAGAACCATCTCGCCGTTAGGGGTCCTCTTATGCATCCAAACCCAGGCTTTGGTTGTTTTCCCTCAATCTTAAAATTGTGTTTTAGGCATTCAAAAAAGTGTTTCGATGAGACAGTTCTTTTGAGCACCCAAAACATATGTCCGTGATATTCGTTTAATATCGAAATTGTTATTTTTGTTGTAACCTGTTGGTTGTACAAAGTCGGTACGCTTGGTGTGTTCGCTTATCGTAAACAGTAGTCAAAAAAGAGACAATGAAATTAAAATCAATTTTAGCTCATTTATGCCCCTAATTAGAGTTTAGAAAAACATCAAACAAACCCATCATTGCAGACGACCTTAATAAAAGACACCATTTACTCACTTAACAGTTCATCAAGTATTAGTGTGAGTGTTAATCCGGTGTCAATTACCTGTCTCAACTTTGTTTGATAAATCACTTAGGTGTGTAAATCAAACTCGACCAAACAAACAAACCATGATCACCATGCGTGACATTTGTACTTCGAATCTTGAAGGGTAATTTAATAGCAATTTCTTCAATTGGGACGAAGAATCACTTCGAAAAATTGAAATTTTCGGATAATCGAAATTCGAATAATAGGTAGTTTTATTGCAATAAATAATAGAGAAAAAAAATCGGGACTGTCCGTTGTCTTGGAATAACCCAGTAGTTTCGGATAATCGACATGCGGATAACCGAGATTTGACTGTATGTTATCCATACAAACTGTATGGTAAATGTTCTAAAATTTTGAACACTTTTCTATTTCTGTTCTTAAATCAAATGATGATTATCAAGGCTGGAATTCCCAAATTGCATGTCAGAATAGCAAATTGAAAAGACCCTGCAGTCTGATCTGGGTCTGCGCTGTTTGTCTGGACATTGTTTGTAGCCAACTAGTGTTTGAAATTTTAGAACATTAACCGTACATGTTTTAATTAAGCTGAAGTGGGTAGTGGCACTTCCCAAAACCATCTTTACAAACATGCAGATAGACAAGTTTTTCGATGATATTCTCCTATTTATATCTATAACAGGAAATAACCCAGTTAAAGGAGTCAGAGAGTAGACCTCTAAAGAACTATTGTGTCACTATACCAGCAGTGCAGCTGTCTAGTGAACCACCAAGTCCGAAGATCAGAAAACTAGTACCAACTCCACCTAACCTTAGAAGTTTACCTGATGGCACTAATCCTTACACTATGTATATCAATGTAAGTTACTATAACTGTTTATAACCCTTTGTATACTGGAACCCCTAGATGGGTACTTTGGCAAGCATTGAAGACCCAGAACACAGCATTTTATCAGGGCCTACACTGTTTGCTATGATAAATACAATCTTCGGGGACTGAAGTACATAATTATTTGAAAATTTCTACCTGTGACCCCTTAGAATATAATGGACCATCTCATCCTTATTGTATTTATCTGTATGGGAGAATACAAAAACTACAGTAAATCCTTTTTTGACTGTCAAACCAATGAGGGCGATCTCAGACAGAAAAACACAAACAAATAACGTTGAGCAAGTAAAACCATTCACTTCAAAACTAAATTCATTCATTGACAGTGGCTATGTTAACGTAAAAGCAGTTATTGGAAATGTGGTAAAACGATGGGCATAGACCATAATAAGGTTATGAGAAAATATCAAATGGTATATCAAATATCAATAATTTTGTATCTATACACATATCGTATCGAAAAAAATGATCGATATCCAGCTCTAGTGTCAAACAGTTTTGATCTAGATCAGGCTCGACATTTTGTCGGGTCCTACCTGGGTCCAAACTATCAGCACAGGACAAAAGTCACTACAACCAGGAACAATGTTAAAGATATCTTATTAAAGTATATTCTGCCAAAATGTCATAGTAGATTCTAATTAGGTTTTCCTTCTCTACATTTTAGACTGAAGAACAGTTGCAGAAGGTCAAACAATTGACCTTTGGTGACCTCAGAAAGTCCATAGCAAATGTAGCTGTTGACATGGCAACAAGTAAGTATCATGTATTAGTTTTTAAAAATCTCCATCTTCCATCAATAATAATTGTTCATTTTAATCTCAAGCTTTCCACCATTTTGAAACATAACATTGAATCGAAAGGTTCACAACATCAAAACTTTGCCACAGTCACGCTTAGGGATGTCTGTTACTACACAAAGTGGTTCTGGACGACAGTATGTTGGTTCTGGGCGACAATATGTTACAGGTTTCTGACGAAATAAAGAGTTATGTAGTGAACGTGAAATATGTTTGGGAGCCTTGACGCAAACTTATTATAAGACCGCAAGAATCTTATTTTGTCGTTGTATATCTGTTCAGGATACTTATCAAAACTTAATTAATCCAGTAGCAAGGCAAATTTATCCAGTTTACACTTACCTGATACAATTATTGTTCTTGAAACTGTATTTTACTACTACATATGCCCGCATATGCTTATTTTGTGCATCCATTTTCGTTTTTTTTTGTAATTTTTATGACTTGATAAGGCATTGCATTGTCCATCACATAAGCGAAATAAGTTTTCTCTTGTAAATCAGCTTACTTTAGACAAACACCTTTTTAAAACCAAACTGCAGCTACCTCAGTCATTTTCCAATGTTACAGGTGTGTAACTACTTCAAAAAGTTTGTTACAGGTTAATGTCGACAGCGTTACAGGTAGAGACGACAGTCTAATGGATTTTCTGGATTTCTGTTATACGAAATATCTTCTATTTTGGGTGAAGGTGAAATGCCCTTTAATATTTTCGCTGATGAGGGACTTGCTGAAGAAGTCTGTACGTACTGAGAATGTATACAGTAGTGCGATCATTTGTGAAACCTTAACTAACCTGGTCTAAAGGATCTCTGACAGTGGTAATTAATTCACAGTGCCTATAATATATTTTGGAAAAAAAAATCAAAGTTGTTCAAATGTTTTCATCTGCATATATAGTCTCGCTGTTACTCTATTTCAATGGATATACAGCTGTATTTTTTAGCTAAAATGGTCATTTTTATATTAAATATATTGCGAAATAGAAGAATATTTTAGCACCATTCCTCCCCAACCCAATATATAGGTTTTCGTGTGTATTCTTTTAAAACTCATTTCTTCAAATATAATGTTATAATTAGTACGAGTAAGTTTCCTTTACATAGCTCCTTAGTCCTTAAATATATCAGCTTTATAAAAATAATTTTAGCATATTTGTCTTAGATTATGAAAACTGGCCTTATAAAGTTACTAAAAATAGTAAGTGAGTATGATCAGGAAATACCACAATCATACTAAATTCTGTTTTTAGATGATTTTGCACATACACTTACAGATAAGCTACATGGCCCCTGAATAGGTGTACTTTATGCATTGATGAATTGTTATGGTACATTGCTGCATAAAATTACACCAGAGGCGAGTTCAACGATGCGAGCGCTCTCGGGCGCATGTTGTACTGATGCCAGGCTTTACACATTACAAATAAAGATATGTATCAGAACAACAAGCACCGACGAACGCTGGCACTGTTGAACTCTCCTCGGGTATATTAAAATATTGTCATCAAGGTAGAATATACTTTATTTGCACAAAACAAACAACAACAACAACAACAGCAGCAGCAGCAGCAAAAGTATCAAATTTTAACGATTTTATCTTTATGTGACTTTAATTGGGTATTGATGTTATACTACCCTTACGAATGAAAAAAAACAACTAAATGTTTGGGTGTAGTCTAATTATGCAACCCCACCCCTTTGATATCATCTCCTGTAATATCACAGGGATATATTTATCTAATTATAAGATATTCTCGTTCACATTACATCAAACTTCTTATTTAAAAGGATACCAGTGTTACTTTATACATAAGGAAGTTTTCCTAGCTTAGTACTGGTTCAACCCAGGAAGACCCGTCCCGCATAACTGAAAGATTGTGAGTGGACGTAAAGAATCAAATCAAACAAAACAAACATAGGGAAGTGACAATATGCTATTGAACAATAAGTGTGAAATGTGTTGACCTAGTCACACGAAAATCTGATTTTGTTGCATGTGAATGTCCTAAGTTGACGGCCTTTTTCCAAACATTTTCACCACTGACAAAATGCAGGACTGATCTTGGTCCAAACAATTATCTACAGTTACTGAAACACCTGATAAATCCATGTCACTGCCATCGGATCCACAGACATTCCAGTTTCTTCATAAAGAGGGGTAAGTTGCTCTAAACCCATGATTACTTTTTGAACGATTGGTTATCTGTTAGTGATATGTCACTGCATAATTTCTTATGCACACCTTTTGTGGAGGTGCTTACATTTGCCATTTTATTGATACAGATTGAAACAGAACCGGTTGAAATTTGCAGAATCAAGAGCTATATTATCAAGAGTACACTTAATGTTGCGGCCCTGTATTTTGAAGACACAGGCCTTGTATTTGACCAGCGTTGAAAATGTTTCAGGGCAGTATTTACATCTGCTCAAGATAGAAAATTGTCGCCTCTAACCTGTTACAGAAAATTTGACATCGTCTTTTACCTGTTACACAGTTGTCTCTGACCAGTAACATTTGAAAAAAATGAAATCTGAGGTTTTCAGTTTTCTTTACATAAGAACAAGCTAAAATTGACTGAAAATTCATGTGGATTATACTGTTAGACAATTTATGCTAATTCTATGGCGGAAATGCAAGTAATTGACCACAAATTACGTATTTCTGAAAGTTCTATTCCGGGCCATAGTTTTACGATTAAACTACAAATATCTACGACGCTTGTCTTTCTAATGCCAATCTAACAAACACTTAAATAATAGCAATGATCCAAACAAGCAAATAACACTTTATTATCATTTTCTGCTACTGATTTGTATGTTACCCCTTTCAACTGTCGTCCAAAACCCGAAATCTGTCGTCTAAAACCTGTTATTTGTCGTCCAGCACAAGAACACAGTCGTCATGAACCAGTAATGGATTGTCGTCCAGAACCACCTTGTGTATTAACAGACATCCCTAAGCGTGACAGTGTTTAGCTGCAAAGCTGAAGTTACAAAGCTAATTGGCTACGGCAATATTGCATACCCTTTTGAAGCTAATATTGTTTTGAAAATGGCAGTTGATATAGATCCAAACTGTTTTCCATTCACCCTGTAAACCCTTACTATAGTAGGGAGCCCAGTGGCTCAGTGGTTGAGTGCTTGACTCTAGACTGAGGGGCCGCAGGTTCGAGCCTCACCGGCGTCATTGCGTTGTGGTCCTTGAGCAAGACACATTTATCCTAGCTTAGTACTGGTCCAACCCAGGAAGACCCATCCCTGTTTAACTGAAAGATTGTTGATGGGACGTAAAGAATCAAATCAAACAAACAAAACAAAACCTTACTATAGTTACTATAGTGCCAACGAAGAGTGACAGTCGCGTGATATTTTGTTTACAAGTGCTGAGTCTATAGTACAAAGCTACCCATTAAATATTAACTTGTGTACTTCACGTTGGAAGTTACTGTAGTGTAGTGGTTATG
This sequence comes from Loripinus fragilis, assembly GCA_964019695.1. NCBI lineage: Eukaryota > Metazoa > Mollusca > Bivalvia > Lucinida > Lucinidae > Loripinus > Loripinus fragilis. Next base: position 38,346,430 of record OZ026527.1, read on the forward strand.
TCTACGGCGTTGGACGCAGGCGTATCAGGGTCGAAACTATTTAGAGGTTGTTTTTTTCTTCATATTTTTACTAGGCCCAAAAGGAACAGGCGGTATTATTTCAGCTTACTGTAAATTGGGAAGTTTTCGCGAGGTTTTATTTTCGCGAAACTTCTCACATGCAAAAGTTCGTGAAAATAAAATTATCGCGGAATGGCGAAATCACTCTGTTGTTTACTTGCCCTAGTCACTCATTTTGAGGTCGCAAATATGTCTTTTAACGCTCATATTCGCGTGTATTTCCAAATTTACAGTAGCTTGTGTTGTTACAGAAGTTTTTATATAATGTACATTATACATGTTAAAGGGATAAAAAATTAAAAAAAATGATAAAAAAAATAAATAAAAAGAAAAAAAATAAGACATGAACAGAATAATAAAATCAGACCTCCCCCTCTCCCCCCCCCCCCTTCCAAAAAAATAAAAAATAAAAAAAATGAATAAAAAAGAGCAGCCAGTGAGATTCGAACCTAAAAAATGTTCTTTGTGGTTTAGTCATCCTCCTCGCTACCACTTGAGCTATCTCGATTTCATAGATCAATTGTGTATTTATCCTGTCATGAAAGGTAAGTCCCATAACTTTGTAAACAAAACATGACGTCACTTCTACTCTTGGCTGGCAGAATAATAACATGGAAATATCCTGTTTTGAAAACAGTGTAGATCCACATCAGCTGACTTCCCATAAGCAAGCTGATCAGGATCCACATGGATTTCCACTCTGTATTCAGGAAACCCCTAAACAAGTACTTTTGCAAACAGTAAAGACCCAGATGAAATGCAGCATAGTGCTGCATTTCATCAGGGTCTACACTGTAACATAAAAAATATCTACATACAAAAGAATACAATATTTTTTTAATACTAACCTGACACCCCTAGATATGTACAATGGACTATCCCAAGTTAATTGTATCAAACCAGAAGGAATAATCCATCAGTTTACAGAGGGTTAAATGCAAATGCAGACTAATGACTGGAATCCTGCATGTAAATTGGATAGAAACTAGGGTGCAGTGTAGAAGATGTTTTACTTGAAGATTTTCACTATTTTTTTTTTTTTTTTTTTGCTTTAGGAGAGTCCATATGGAGCCGTCCTTATGGCCCAGTTGCCCAGGCATTGTATACTGAGATACCAGAAGACGACACTGTAAGTAGAACTGTTGTACCGACACTTTGCTGCTTATTTAATTTCATTCCATAAATTGGGCACAATTTGCTATCAATTTCTCACTTAACTGAAATTTAAGCCTTTCCCCTCCATTCGAGACAAGTATCATCTGCTCACTCATCTGCTTATACACTTTAGAAGCCTAGATTGCAAAAAATATGCACCCAGAGCAGTCTGAGTCTGATCAGGATTCATAGTGTTTGCTAACATGATCAAAACTAATCTGAAGTACATTTGATTATATGCAGCAGTCATAATATGCAGACAGCATTTTCATGACCAAAATTTATTGTCAGGATAATGGTCAATACGAACATTTTGCTGGATATTAAACAACCATTCTACCTTAATTTTTTTACCAGCATTTTGCTGTTTATGTTATACCATCATTTTGCTGGTTATTTACTGCCATCGCTTTGCTGTTTATTTTACCACCATTCTACATTTAATTTCTCAGGATCATTTTGCTGGTTTTAATATTTACTGCCATCGTTTTGCTGTTTATTTTACTACCATTCACATTTAATTCTTAAGATCATTTTGCCTGTTATATACTGCCATTTTTTGCTGATTATTTAACCATTCTTCTCTTAATTTCTTACAATCAATTTGCTGGTTTCATCCTCTGCTTAGTACTGGTTCAACCCAGGAAGACCCGTCCTGACATATATGAAAAATTGTTGACTGGAATGTAAAGAATCAACACAAACAAATTTTTTTTACTGGTTTTAAGGATTAGATAAGCTGTTATTAGTTGGACAGGCAGAATAGGCACTAAATTGCCTCTAATCAGCTTTGCTCAGATGTGCAGCCTGCAAGGCTAATCGGAACCTCCAGTCATTGCATTTGTTTGAAAGAATATTTGAGCCATGACATGAGATTTCCAACAATGTGGTATGTGCGACAAGCAAAGTCTCAGACCAGCCTGGCATACGCACAGTCTGATCAGAGCCTTAGCTAGTCGCTTAAATATTCTATGACTGTTAAGCTACTGACTGAACATCATTTGGAATTTCTAATCTGAAAAGTAGACTGGACAGGCTCATTTAAGTCTATTCATGTCAGAATGCCACATTGTTGGAAATCACATGCCACGGCCCATTTGATGTCTACTATCTCAAGTGTATTTTTTTTCTGTGTAGGAGAAGAAATCACCAGAAAGAGAAGAACCAGGTTTTAAGCTGACACCCAGGAGTGGCATTGCTAACTTCACAGCAGCAGAAAGAAAATTTAAGAAAACACCAAGAATTGAGGTAAATCCTTCACTCAGCTCATCTTATCATTATTAGCTTAACCCATATAAGCGTAGCATTCTTTTTGTGGGACATAGGCAAACAGTGCATACCAAGATCAGATGCCACAGTATGTGGCGTCTGACCAGGGTCTCCACTGTTTGCTTACAGATTAATCTATTAAATTTTTAATAAATAGGAAAAATACCACCCATCAACCCTTAAAATGGAAATGGAATTGTCCAATTGATAAGAGTAGGAAATCCCATTCGTCTTAAATGGGTTAAAGACAAGAGTGGAGTATAAGAGGCAAAAATTAGCTTCCTTTCCTCATTTTTTCAATAACCACCAAAGAGTAAACATCTACAGTAGCTCCAGTAGTTATTATCTCTCTTACCACAGGGTTCGCACAGGCTTGAAAAGTATCTCAATTTAGAGGGCTTTCTTGAAAATTCCTTGAAAATTAAATCTGCCTTGAAAAGCACTGGACAATCACTCAAAAGCCTTGAAAAGTCCTTGAATTCTAGTATTTTGGACTTAGCACTATTGACAGAGACAGAAATCAGTATAAAATTTTTGTGCCTTTATTTGGTGCAGCATATGCTGTACCAGATATAGGTACAACAATTTTATACCAACTTTCTAATACTAATGTCTACATTATCTCAGTCTAGCATTGCTGAAGTCGAATTTTAACACTTAGATGAGAAATTTTCATTTTATTTTAGTTCTTGAAAACTGTAGGAGAGGCTTTTAGAAGTCCTTGAATTTTACTCAAGCTTGCCTGTATGAACCCTGTACCATGATAAACCTGATTTTTTTTTTTTGAAAACAGAGTAGATATTGATCAGCTGGCTGTTAGAAGCAAGTTGATCAGAATCCAAATTTCTTTTCTCCTCTGCTTGTAAATACAAGCTAATAACTGGAATCCTGCTAGTTAATTGGCAAACAAAATTGTGAGTGCATTACATAAAATTCCAGCATGATAAGATTCAAATTATGGACTAAATTATTAGCTGATATGTTTGGTAGCAAAATGCTTGAACAACTTTTCTGGATTCTTATGAATGGAATTGAATATCACCTACATGATTTTGGCTTTGACGCGAGAAAACTTGTCTTCGGAGTTTTCAACAACAAAGGCGCAGACCAGCCTGCGCATCTGCGCAGACTGATGAGCACCTTTTTTATTCACCTTTAAGAAAGTATCATATCTATACTTGCTACAAGCAAAATCTCAATTTTCTAGCTAGTCTCTCTAGCTGAGGAGACTGGTTTGAGTCTCCCATTGCCGGAAACCCCAAAGACAGGATTTGTCGTGTCATGGCCTGTTTGATCAAGCCATTGTTTTCAAAATAGGGTACTAAAGTATGTCTACAGATAATGTAGCAAACAACATTTGTCATGAAAGGTAGAAAAGGATCTATAGCTTCTGTCTAAGTTCTCATTGCTTATTTCATAGATCCAGATAAGGACATTTTATTAGAGTAAAATTGTAATTATTTTCTTACCGTTCAATTTAAACATCTGTTTTGAGTGCTGAAAAGAACTGTCTCATTGAATCAGTTCTTTTGAGTACCCACAACATGTGTTTTGGATGAGAAATGAAGAAATTAATTGGCCTGCTAATTTTTCATTTTAGGATGAAGCTGTACCCATTATGACGGGCAGAGATGCTGTGAGATATTTTGTAGAGTGTCATCACACCGGCCAGATTAAGTCATTATTCTTCAACTATGCCCCCAACAGACATTACAGACCATATGACCTTGTCTGTGTTCACAAAAACAAGGTAATCATAACGAATCATTTCATATTAACTTTAGCATATCTTCCATATACTCGGGTTAGTATATATTAGTACAGTTAAGTTATGTGTTCATTACATTACATTTGTTCAAAGTTGAACTACAAACAGACATGATGTTACATGTTTTTCATATGGAATCAAATTTTTTAAGAATTGACGAACAAAACATTCAATTTGTCTTTTAACTCCTTTCTTTGATCACAAATTTCATACAGAATACAGAAGAACTTTGATGGCTCGAACGCTGATGGCTCATTCACCTGGGCTGGCTAGAACTATCATCACAGTTCTTACAGGTATTTTTATGTATAATCCACCCTGGGTGGCTGAAACTATCCTTGGCTAGAACTATTTTTCATGGTCCCAAGCCTGTTTATTTGAGAATTGAAAGAGAAATTGCTTTGGACAGTCTAAATACTTGGTGCAAATGTAATGGTATGCTTCTCAATTCATCCAAAACAAAAATCATGCTTGTAGCAAAAAACCAGAAGAGCTAAAGACTTGATAAAGAAATTCTTGACCTAAAATTTAATGAAGAGTCACTTAATATGATCTCAAATGACAAAATCTTAGGTGTCTTTGTTGATCAGAACTTGACCTGGTCTTATCATATTAGACACCTAAGCAAAAAGATTACTTCAAGTATCTGGCTTCTCTCAAAAGTAAAGAAATTTCTTCCTCAAGAGCACCGCATTCTGTTTTATAAGTCTTATATTCAACCCCATATTGATTTTTGTAATATTGTTTGGGGTAGCTCTTCTGAAACAAATAAGCAGAAAATTCTTAGGTTACAGAAAAGAGCATGTCGAGTAATTTTAGATTACAAGGTTGAAGACTCCTCCCAAGCAATGGATACTTTGAAAATCCTCTCTATATATGACAGGTTATATCTTAGAAAAGCCAAATTTATGTTTAAAGTGTACCAGCATATTACACCTGATTATATATCGGAACAGTTTACTTTACGAAATAATGTCAATACATCTGTTAACTTAAGATCTGCTACAGCTTCTTGTTTTATTCCACCGAAGCCCAGAACTGAATATTACAAACACAGTTTAAGATATTCAGGATGTCTGGTCTGGAACAGTCTACCTGATGAAATTAAAAGGGCAGAGAGCCTAAATACTTTCCATAACAGATGTATAACATGGTTAATGAAATGAAAATATTTATGTATCTTATTCAGATTAGAAAATAGTCACTCAATCCAAATATGTTTGTTTCATTTTTTTTATTATTTTTTTTTTTTTTTTATTACATCATGTAAATATTTGTATCATATGTATTAAATGATTATGTTTCCTCTTCTAGTAAGCTAGGTTGGAAGCTTATAACAACTATGTAAAAAATCTTTTGATTTGGGGAACAAAAGAAGGTCTTGATCAGCCAGCGCCAGAATGAATGTGTTGGCTGACCAGAGCCTTCTTTTTCCTGGTAATAGAAAACCATCGCTAACATTATGTTAACACATCTGGTATTTACATTTTGATTTATATATAGTTTGTGATCTGCTTGTATTTTATAATTATGTATATAATGTATATTTTGAGGGCCTCATGGAAGATTAGTTATTACATTTGTCATTATTTGTATACACTAAATGTAGTCACCCTCGTTAAATAAAGCCTTTACTTACTTACTTTACTTACTTACTTACTTACTTACTTATTCAAAATTTTGGAACATTTATTGTATGTTTTATTACATGTATGTTATTACTTGTTTGTTTTAGCATATTTTATATGCTATTTGTACCTTTATCAAATTTTACTAAAACTAACATTTCAGGTAAACCCAGATCATTTTGTTTTCTCCACATTTGGTGTGTTACATGTGACCCCTAATTCCCCTAATCAGAGTATGGAATTGGGAGAGTGGCAGAGGGAGGCGGTACTCTGGACAGCTGTAGCAAGCATTCCCTTCTTTAAAAACTACCTCATCAAGAAAATGTTTGACAGGTAATTCTTCAGCAATAGAGTGAGCTTTGGTAATAAATAGTGGTACTTTTTGTCTCTCCCAAATGACTGTTTTTTAAACATTAGTTATCGTAAAAATGAATACCTATTATAAAAAAAGATTAACCAGAAAAATGCATCCCTTTTAGCACCAAAAAAAAAAATGCCTTTATTTACCTTTAGTTAATGAAAGCAAATAAATTCCTTTTAAGCAATATTGGATGCTGTTTTTACACATTCATTAGAATACTTTTTATTTCATTCATGATTGTCAAGGGCTTATAGTCGTTTTCAATATTTTTTCAGTTATATCAGGACTTTCTGTTTTCCTTTAACACTGTGCCTGGGCAGCATTCTCATATCACACCAAAAATGCCAGTAAACTTGTAAAATTGTTGTGGGTTCTTACATAGAACCTTTCTATACAAACTGGTGTCAGCCTCCAATCTTGAATGTCACAAAAGTCCTTTCCATGCACAACTGTCTTGATTAAAAGTATTGGGAACCAAAACAACAAAATGGACTTTCATATAGCAACATACAAACAAATAGTTGCCTTTTTAACTCTTTGCATATACTGGGTAATTTTGCTTGCTTTTTTGTCATCTGCTGGGTTTTTTAAAAAACTTTTTCGAAAATTTCTTTCATGAATACCATCAGATTGTCTAACAGTTTGTATCCAGATCAGGCCCGACATTTAAAATGTTGGGCCTGATCTGGGTCCAAACTGTTTGCAAAGGTTATCAGCAGACCACACTAGTAGGCAAAGATTTAAGGATTTCAAGTTAAAACTTATTATATGTTCAAACAGCATATGAATTTCATGATTTTAACATAAATTTTGTCTCATTTGACCATTGCTTTAAACAATTTTGATAATACATACTATATTCAATCCAATATTGAAGCACAACACTGTGTGCGTTACCATAACTTTTTATACCTTGTTTTGAAAACAGTATAAATCCAGATCAAGATCCACATTGTTTTCCATCCACATGATGAATCCATATTAATAATGTAATTGCACCATAGGGTAGACTGATAATCAGAAATTCATATATAGCGTAAACAACTCATGAAATACTCAGTGTCTGTTTATGTGCCTTTGTATGCTGAGTAGGTCTAACCATGGGTTTAGATAAACACAATTTTTGAGCGTAAAATTGTAAATATTTTGTTACCTATCAGTTTTAACATATGTTTTGGGTGCTCAAAAGAACTGTCTCATTGAGACGGTTCTTTTGAGTACCCACAACATATGTTTTAGTTGAGAAATAAGAATTTTTTTTGGCATGCACTCAATTATCTTCCAGGTGGCGATCTAACAAACTATATTTGGACTACCTAAGAAGAAGCCAGGAGCTGGCCTCTACATTACTGCCAGCAGTCCCTGCCTTTGGTGCTGCCCTCTTACAGGTTATGAGGTGAGCTTACAACTTTTATTAACCCTTTTCTCCATATCAACGCCTTTTGTTGCCTTTCAAATATCATGTATTTGAAAATACTATGGAAAATGGAGCATTTGCTCTTTTGGAGCAAATGCTCCATTTTCCATGATATTTTCAAAAGTATTCAAAGCTTAACTTAAAGATTTCTTGAATCTGTTTAATGTTGTCTAAAAATAGAAAATGATGTCATGATCTTAAAATAGCCAGGAGCTGTCCTCAACATTACTGCCAGCAGTCCCTGCATTTGGTGCTGCCCTCTTACAGGTTATGAGGTGAGTTCACAAAATTGTTTATATATTTTTATACTCCCAGCAAAACAGAGTTTTATGGAGGAGTGTACTGTTTATACCCCCCGCAAACTTTGTTTGTAGGGGGTATACTGTTTTCACGTTGTCCGTCCGTCCGTCCGTGCGTCCGTGTGTCCGTGCGTCCGTCCGTCCGTAACCTTTTGTTTCCTTAATAACTCGAAGAGTCATTGCTGGATTTTCATCAAACCTTGCAAACATGTTCATATATGCAAGACAAATACTTTAGACAAAAAAGTAAGGGCTAGGGGCCAATTCTATTTGAGTTATTTCCCTTTGTAGTTCTAAATGGCTTTTAATATAGGGCTTTATGCTTATTCTATTATAGGCCATTGCTGGATTTTCATCAAACCTTACAAACATGCTCATATATGCAAGACAAATACTTTAGACAAAAAAGTAAGGGCTAGGGGCCAATTCTATTTGAGTTATTTCCCTTTGTAGTTCTAAATGGCTTTTAATATAGGGCTTTATGCTTATTCTATTATAGGCCATACACGGGCCGATCAACTCCTACCACAGCTTTTGATGGAACAATTTGATACTTTGCCTATACAATGTAGACACAATGAACATATGCATGAAGGAGTTTGGTTCAGAAAAAATAATTTTTGACTAAATGACAGCTGTGAGAACTTAGACAATTCTCCCTAATAAGGCTTTTGTATATGCATAGATGGTGCCTTCATGGGCCGATCAACTCCTACTACAGCTTTTGATGGAACAATTTGATACTTTGCTGATACAATGTAGACACATTGAACATATGCATGAAGGAGTTTGGTTCACCAAAAATAATTTTGACAAAATGACAGCTGTGAGAACTTAGACAGTTATTCCCTAATATGGCTTTTGTATATGCATTGATAGTGCCTTTATGGGCCAATCAACTCCTACCACAGCTTTTGATGAAGCAATTTGATACTTTGTCAATACAATGTAGACACAATGAACATATGCATGAAGGAGTTTATAATTCTTGTTGAACTTAGACAATTATTCCCTTATATGGCTTTTGTATATGCATGGATAGTGCCTTTATGGGCCAATCAACTCCTACCACAGCTCTTGATGGAGCAATTTGATACTTTGCCGATACAATGTAGACACATTGAACATATGCATGAAGGAGTTTATAATTTTTGTTTGCACAGATTCTACTGAAATCTTCTTTTCAAAACTAAGGTCTTCTTGTTCGAACTATAACTTGCCAAGTTTTTTCACTGACTCTTACTGTGCGGGGGGTATCTAATAAGCATTGCTTATTGACTTTTTTCATTTTATGCTGTCCGTCCGCTGTCTGTCTGTTTTCACATTGTCCATCAATCTGTCCATCTATCCGTCCAAAATGGTTGGATTTTCCTTAGTCTCTTTAAAAGTCGGAGATGGAAATTCATCAAATTTTGCATATATATTGATATTCATAAGATGCACATTTATAATAAAAAAATAAGGGCTTATGTTTATTGTTTTAGAGTTACTGCCCTTTGTAATTCTAAAATGTTGCTTAGATAGTGCTTGTATGAGGAATTCAACTCATTCCATATTTTTTCAGGACCATTCTGATACTTTGTATTCACAATGAAGAGACATTGAATATTTGCTTGAAGATATTTGATACTGGGAAAATAACTTTTCTCAGGATATGCCCAATTGTGGTTGGACTTTAAGATATCTGAATATTAAAGCTGCATAGTCTGTAACTTTTGATCTTCTGATTTTAAAAATAATGTTTTTATTTTTCAAGAACACAGTAAAAATACTCAAATTCAGGTAAACATTTCACCATTTTTGTAAATCTTAACAAGTTATGACTATCAAACAACTGCATTTATGTTAAAATTCAACCGTCTAGAATTATTGGAGGGACGCAAATAATTACCAACAAGAGAAAAATACACCTATTTGATAAGATAGTTCACTTTTCCATGCAATTTTCAGCTGTACTTAACATTTTTATTGTGAAAACATAGCTTAATTCTACTTTTACAAATGCTTTAAAAAGAAAAGAAAAATTTTCGAAAAATGTTCATAGTTACAGAGTATGCAGCTTTAAGTGTAAATATGATGGTATAAAATTTAGCATAATAATTCTATACTGTTTCAGGTTATTGAAAGAATTGATCACAGTGAACTTCTTGCCATTTGAGACTGAGTAAGTTTCTGTTTTTATTTTATACCTCATATGTAATTATACAATTGATGCATTCTTTTGAGGTTGACATCAGGATTTGTCAATCCGAGAACAGTGATGTTCAGCGAGGCGAAGCCGAGGTGAACATCACTTTCGAGGGTAAACTAATCCTGATGTTAACTGAAAAAGAATGCACCAATTGTTTTGTTATATGACACTGTCTTTTTTTTCCTAGTTTTATTTAAAGTATTTTCATATTTATTAATTTACTCAAGTCAGATGTTCCTAGTGCATTTTTTGCAGATTATTTCAACAATATACTTCCCAAATTTCTGCAACTCTTATGAGATAAGCAAAATAATTGCATATATGACTATCGTCCTTTTTGTGGGACATAGGCAAATACAGGGTTCATACGCGTCAGGGAAATGTCAGGGAAATTTAAATTTTTTCAAGGTCAGGGAATTGTCAGGGAATTTTATGTTGTGTCAGGGAAAAATGAATATTTTCTAAAATGTCAGGGAAATGTCAGTGAATTTTAAAATTTCCAGTTGGTATCAAATGAGGAGAAACAGAAAATGACATGGGCAGTTTTCTTAACTTTTTGGATATAAGCTAAATCATTTTGATAGCTTCTAGATTGCTTTAAACATAAGAAGATGGGAGGATTTGGTTCCCATTGCCTCCTCAACTTCCTGTTTAGCTCACCTGAGCCAAAGGCTCATAGTGAGGAATAAGCATGGCAATAGTTTGGCATCCCTAATCCATCAGTCTGTCCATTGGTTGACCATTCACATTTTCAAAGAAGTATGTCTCTTATGCCAGTTGAAATATAATCAATGTAATCAAATTTCATGTAAATCATCATCAGGTAGTGGGAAAGACTACATAAGGTTTTCGGACTGATTGGATTGGACCTGATTGTCATGGTTGATGGCAACATATAGCTCCCAAGGATAGACTTATAATGGGAAAAAACTTTTAAAAGCTTCTCTGAAACCATGAGGCCCACAGGTTATATTTTAAGGATGTAGTAATGTCTAGTGGTCCCTACATAAATCCTACCAATCAAGCCCCTGGGGTCAAAACTGTCCATGGATCAATAGCTTCCATAGACTTATTTTAGGAAAAAACTTTAAAAATGTTCTTCTCTGAAACCATATATTTTTAGTATTTAGCAGCATCTAGTGCTCCACAACATAGATCCCCTGGAATCCTGACTGGCCACACACTGTGGATCAATAACTCCCATAGACTTATAATGGGTAAAACAAAAAAATCTTTAAAACCATGAGGTTATAGCTTATGTATTTAGTATGTCTAGTGGTCCCCTACATAAATCTTGCCAATCAAGCCCCTTGGGTGTAAACTTGTCATGCAAATGGGGATCAATAGCTCGCATAGACTTATAATTGGAAAAAAAAACTTTTAAAATCTTCCATTCCATACCCATATTTACTTAGTATATAGCAATGTTTGGTTGTTCCCTACATATATCATGCCAACCATGCCCCTGGGTTCTAAATTGGCCAAACTCCCAGGGTATTTAGCTTCCATAGACTTACAGGGGATCTTTTGAAGCCATGAGCCTACAGCTTCTATATTTAGTATGTAGCAATACATAGTGGTTAACTACGTAAATCCTGCCAACCATGGCCCTGGGACCAGAAGTTAAAATTGGCCGACACCACATCCTGGGGTCATTTGCTTCCATAGACTCATAAGAAAAGATAATCTAAAGATCTTAGTTAATCATAAAGTCAGCAGTTTAGGCTCATTAAGCCTCTTGTTAGCTCACCTAAGCACTTTGAGCTCAAAGTGAGTTGTTCTGATCACTCAAAAGTCTGTCATGTGTTGTCCGCTGTCAACAATTTGCTGTATTCTGGGCTTTAGTTGAATATTATAGAAAACCTTTTCTGAACATTGTAGCTTTTACAGTGAAATATTCCACATTCACATATAGTCATGAACCGGGCCACGCAGCGCAGTCGGTAACATGTCTGGCAACAGATGCGAGTCTGACTGCAGATCCAGGGGTCGCGAGTTTGATCCCGGCCTGGTCCCATACTTTCATGGAAATTGATCATGAAATAATTTCTACGGTCATTCTCCTCCCTTTCGCTGAATCATTCAAGAAGGGTTGTTAGCAGTTACAAGCGAAGGTATGTGCACGAAGTACTGGTTAACTGCTTGTTCAAGCTTGCCCAGGAAAAAGTGTGGTTAGGTGAACTGATTGTCCTGCCATGACCATAGCTGTTGATTTGGGACGTAAAGCAACAAAACAAAACAAACAAACATATAGTCATGTGACTATCTGTAAATTTCTTTGTTGAAAAGTCATTTACTAAATACAAATGCTGAAAAGCTTGAATAAAAACTTTGCAAAGTTCAAAATAATCCCTCAAAATTGAAAAAAAGTGCTGTAAACTGTAGCTATAGACAAAGGTTTGAATGAAACCAAGTTTCTCGGCCAGTACGGTTATGTCAGGGAAATTTAGATTGGTGTCAGGGAAAAGTCAGGGAAATGTCAGGGAATTTTGTTTTGCCAAGTCTGTATGAACCCTGAAATAGTGCAGACCCAGATCAGACGCCACAGAATGCGGCGTCTGATCAGGGTCTCCACTATTTGCTGGCATAATTTTCTATTAAAACTTGAATAAAAATGAAAAATACCTAACATCCCTTAAAACAGAAATGGACTGTTCCAATTGATAACAGTGGGAAATTCCATTCGGCATTAATGGGTTAAATGCTGTTCTCATAAAATGAACAAGTTCTGAATTCAACACATTTTACCTGTGAAATATACATAAGAAATCAGTCAGTGTTGCAATATCTATTTGTAGCTCTCTATCAATAGTGACAAAAGTAATGTCACCTGAGACGAGTTCAACAATGCGAGTTCTCGCCAAGCGCTCGTTGATTGGTACCTATCTTTATTCATAATGTGTAAAGCCTGACATCAGTACAACGAGCGCCCGAGAGCGCTCGCATTATTGAACTTGCCTCTGGGCTAGATTTAGTTCAATCTATTTTTAGCTCTCTGTCAGCACTGACAAACAATGTTATCCTGTCTTGAGCTCATTACTGTTTGACATCAAGATCTGTCACAACCAGTGTAAGCTAGTTTCAGCCAATCAGAGGAGGTCTTTTATAGAAGTCATCTAACGAACCATTTTATCACATGATATTGCATCTAGGAGACATATGATGCCATGTTTTAAAATTGATAAACTAGTAATGATCTCTTGGTGCCTATGCCGATTAAACCCTAAAACCAATTTGATCAGTTCAAGACAGGGAAGCCAGAGGGTAAGGCTTGTATGGTCCAATATTTATATGTCGTAAAATTATGTATTTGTTTATTACAGTAAGACGTACCAGCTGTCAGACTTTGAGAATAATGTCAACTACAAGAATATTCAAGCAGAGAAACTCCTCGAAAAATTCTTCAAGTAAGTTCCAATGATGTATTGTTTGGGAACATCAGTTTAGAATTAACACTTTTTGTACTGATAGAACCTGCTTATTTACCAAATATATTAATAGAATAAGGATAGTATCATCTATAATATAGTTTAAGGGGTCACAGGTCATAATTTCCAATTTATGATGCATTTTTGTCCCTGAAGTTTGCTTTTTGTCTTAGAAAACATTGCAACCCCTGATGAAATGCTACATTTGTTTTAATTTACTTTATGCTATGCCAGTAGTATTAACACGTTGGCTGGCTTACTGAATTTTCTATATGGCCTCACATTATGTTTACCTATTCAGGTACTGTAAGATGGTGGTCGATGTGACAGCTGAAGAATCCTTCGGTAAACTACATTATTGTGAGGAACAGGTGAAGAAAAAGTCATACTTGTAAGTACATGATTGTCTCCCTTTAGTGCTACCATAGTGCTACCTTGTATAGCGGTAGTTTGTACAGCTTATTCAGGTACTGTAAGCTGGTGGTAAAGATATCCTTCAATCAGCAAGACTACCATGTTTAAGATAGTTCCTAAAACAAACTTTTCATGAAGCTTGTAATTCATAAACATCATGAAGTAAGTTGGAGTATTGGTGCATTTATAAGGCTTTTTTTCCCCTAAAACACAATTCTTTCTTTGTTCATTATTTGACTAAAATACAATGCAATGTTTTCTTTCAGTATAGTCCAGCAGAATTTAGATGAATTTTAGGAGGACCTGGAACTTGATTTTAAACTATTTTTCTTTGTTGATTCTGGTAGTGCATATATTTTCCTTGGAAAATCCGAGTGATGCCACTCTGGCATCATTGAGCATTTCCATATATCAAAGATGGCGTCCAAGATGGAGGCCAATTATATGTGTAAAAATTGTGTGATATGTAAAAATGTCTCACACCCATTTTTTCCCTTAAATTGTTAGCTATGAAGTTGGAATCTAGTTGAAGTCACTTAGCTTCTAACAAAAATATAAAATAAAATAAGAATGCAGATAAAATGGCCGCCAAAATGGCAGTTGATTACAAATATATAAGATAATTTTCTCTGATCCGCAAACTCCAGGGATTTGCATGCAAAATGCTGATTTTACTGGATCTTTAGTTAGACATCATTCCTGTAACATCCCAGTGATGCAACTGATGCATCACTTAGAATTTGATATATTCAAGATCGCATCCAGGCTATATTCAAGATCGCGTCCAGGCTGGTAGCTGATAAGTTTTACAAACCTTACATGAGGCATGTCTGGTGGATTTGTAACGTACCAGATTTCTTGCCTGATGGAGAAGCACTTTACAACCTGTATATCTAAATAAATGAACCCAGCATGCATGTCTGATAGAGTTGCACTGTACAAGTAGGCATATCTGAGAGTTGCACCAGATCAGCAGACATGTCTGATGTAATCGCACCTCTGTAAGAGTAGCACAAGTAGCCATCTCTCTTCCCTCTGCACTCAACTAGTCAAAATGTCGGTTGAAGTGCAAAACCGACCAGCAGGCATGGCCTATAGTGAGGTACCATGCCAACAGGCATGGCCTATAGTGAGACACTACACCAGAAGGCATGACCTACAGTGAGGCACCACGCCCGAAGGCATGGACTATAGTTAGGCACAACACCAACAGGCATGGCATATAGTGAAATACCAAACCAAAAGGCATGAACTATAATGAAGAACCACGCCAGCAGGCATGGCTGATAGCTAGACACCATACCAGCAGGCACGGCTGATAGTGAGACACCATACCAGCAAGTATATCAGATAGAGAATCACAACGCCAGCAGACATGCAATATTGAGTAACAAAAGGTCAGTAGGGATGCTAATTGAGTGGCCACATTCCAGCAAGCATCTATCTTGCAGCATCACTCAACCAGTAGGCATGTTTGAACAGCAGCGATGATGGTGACAGTAACACTAGGCCAGCAGGCATATATTATGTTGCAGCTGCAGCAACATAGCAACTCTCTACATGGCATGTATGTTGTATTGACAATGTACCAGTCTTGGCTGATAAAGTTTCACATTGTTAGTTGGCATGTCTGATGGAGTTGAAGACACTTAGCTTCTAACAAAAGTAGCTTTTCTCTTTGATTTCCAATGGACGAGGAGGCATGTTTGATTGAATAGAACCAAGTCTGCACTTCAATTCTGTTGAAGTTTCAATGAATAGCGGCCACGTTATGCCACCAGCTCATCATATCCAACATCCTTAACATCACGTGTGTTTTTAAAATAATGTGGTACTGAACCAACCACATGCCATTTAACGAGACTCTGGGCCAGCAGTCAAGCGTGTTAGTTGCATCGCACCAGCAATAATGTATGTTACAATTGCACCCAACTAACAGGAATGCTGGGTACTGTTGCACTGGATCAGCGTGCATGTCTGTTCAAGTTACATCCGGCCAGTGTGCATGTCTGTTCTACTTTCTCCGGACCAGCAGCCCAGGCATTATTTCCACAGGGTCAGCAGACAGATTTACCATTACGCATGTTTGATAATGTGGCACTGGACCAGCATACATGTCTAAACCAAGCAGTTATGTTTGTAACAGTTCACGAGACTAGCAGACGTGTTGCAGTACCCATATTTTAAACGTTGCCTTGACCCAACAGACATGTTTGTTGCAGTTGCACCCGACCACCTGACACGTCGGTTACAATTAAACTCGACCAGCATGCATATCTGTGTGAGATGCATCTACCAGCAGATATGTTTGAATCAGTTGCAACTGACTAACAAGCACATCTGTAGTTGTGTGGCTGAACCAACAGATATATATGTTACACTTGCCTCAGATCCTAGATATGACCCTATCGTCGTTACAACTAATGGGCTGGTAAGCACAATTGCACCAGACTATCATGCATGTATTTTACAGTTGTACCTGGCTAGCAGCCATGTTTTTATAAGGGGTATACTATCAGCATCCATGTATATTACATTTGCACCCGACCATCAGCCGTGTCTATAGCAATTACACCAGGCCATTTCCCATGTCTTTAACAGTTGCAACTAACCAGCAGTCATATCATTCTGTAAACTTGTGCCTACAAGCATGCATGTCTGATACCAGCATACATATTTGTTATAGCAATATCCAGCCATCTGTGTTGTCTTTTGCACTTGCAATAGACCAGAAAATTATTAATGGTTGTTACAATTGCACCGAGCAAGCCAGCCTGTACCAACCAGCAGTCAAGATGGTAACCAACATCTACAGAATACTTACTAAGGGTTTGTTGTTTTTTGTGTTGATACACTACACTCCATAAGTAGTTTTTGTAAATTTTATCCATCCATCCAGCTGACTTTTTTCCGCACAATGATTAAACAAAAGGTTTGTACTTTGATCAAACACTCTATCACACAGTTTTTGATTATATCGTCCATTCTGTATATCCTGGCATTTATCACTTCATTTCTTGAAGGAATGTTTTTCCAAAGTAGGAATTTTTATTAGAATAATATGATATTATGGTATTATCAGATCTGGCTAAAAGTGGTCTGGAAAATGCATAGTGCATGGATTGATGGATTCCCAGAACGATTCCCAGAACAAAGACAGAAACATTACCACTACGAAAAATAAGAATCTGTTATTTTTTTCTGTGCAGTGTGTCATAGCAAAAAAACTATAATTCCCAACCCTGTTACTACTGCCATCTTAAACGTCAACTTAAATATTTTACAACGCTGAAAAACAACAATAACATGCCAGTCAAATTCTCCAAATACAGCCTTCTTGGACACTTTTTCACTATTTCTACCTTGTGAATCAAACCTGTGAATGCTTCATTTTAATTGTTTGTATTATTAGGCCTCTAAACATCGATAAAAGGTCAAAATTAGAATGCTTTATATCAAGTTTTTTAGTGAGTTAGGTCTTAGAAACCTAACTGACGGCCATCTTGGACGCCACCTTAAAATTTTACACTATGTTCTAATTTGATCGTTTGTATCATTTAGCCTGTAAACATCCATAAAAAGTCAAAATTAAAGTGTTTTTATCGAGTATTTTGGTCATCATCCTTGGTAACCCAGGCGTAACCCATTCCGTTACACTGCATTCATCACCCCTGGGGCAACTCGCTTACGTTTCCTCGTTATCACATGATATAAATTAGGCATTTTGATTGATGATCCCATTATTTCCATGAGAAAATTTATTCTATTTTAATCGTGCGCCCAAGTCATAGTTCTATTTTTATTTTTGGGATATCCAATCATATCGCTCGTTACAAATCTAGCTTGGTAAGACTTCCATCAGTTCACGCGCTGTGATAATGACATTTCTACTGCATTTATAGTCTGTTTGCATAATCCTTTATGTATAATAAACGCTTTTTGAAAGCTCAGTGCATGCAGTCTGATCAGTCATCAGTACCCGCACTGAGAAACTATCGATCATCCAAAAAGCCTATAACGCGACAGGCTGATCTGAGTTTACCCTTGGCGCACATCATATCATCAGTGGTAGATTGTAGAACTTTGGGTACGCAGGTGCATTTGAGCCGCGACATGTGATTTCCAACAATGTGGTCTTTTGACATGTGTAGACTCAGACAAGCCTGTGCAGCCTCCTTTTAAAAATGGTGTACGGTCAGTAGCCTATGAATCATGGATTATTCAAGCGACTAGCAAAGGCTCTGATCACTCTGCGCGTATGCGCAGGCTGGTCTGAGCCTTTGCTGGTCGCACGTACCGCATTGTTGGAAACCCCATGTCGTGGATCATTATATATTAAAACTTTCAAAGACAGCCGATTCATATCTACTACATGTCAAAGGAATTTCGTTGGCTTAAAATATGCAGATACTCGAGGATATGTTGTGTCATGGCAAGACACTTTGTCATCTGCTTAGTACTGGATAAACTCAGAAAAAATATAGAGATCAAATATGTTTTTTTTATACATTTACATACTCGAGATTCAGCCTTTCTATTTGCCCGAACGTTCGGGAGAGTTTCTCGTAAGTCTTCAGAAGAAGTATTTCATATATGCGCTAAGTTTAACGACCATCGGAGTTGTTCATCGAGACACAAAATAATTAAGCTGCCGTATGAATAAACCAAAGCTCTCCGTGAGGACTCCGATCATCTTGAGGGCAAATTTTCGCTGTGCTCTAAGCCAAGCACCCATGTGTTCTGCATGGACAGTTCTGATTTATCGGACTAGGCGCATGCCCAGACTGTGTATAGATCAGTGTTGGTTTTGTTTTGCGAACGCGATAGAGTCAGGTTCCGTTGATAAATTACAATTTAAGTTTGCACACAACGTTTTGGTACTTTTGGTACTTATCGCATCGAGGACCAGCGAATGCCCAGACGAATCATTTCATATGACCATTCTTTAAATACCAGAGGTCTCTGCTGAAATGAAGTATATTTAGTACAGCTCTGGTCAAAAATGCTTTACCAAGCCACATTCGATAGCCGAACATGATACATTCACGCTGAAACCTAAGTAGTACCCGAATAATTTCGTTTCTTGCATGCAGTTTGGGCTTTGTGAAGATTATAACAGAAAAGAGCATAAAACAATCAAAAGCAGTTCAGAAAAGAACCGTCTCATAATACCATATCGAGTCTATTTAGCATTTAATCAAGCAGTTTTATTGCCTTGAAATGAGAGCGCATACAACATTAGGACCAGAACACGAGATTTCGGTACTAATCTCACATGCGCAGTGTCACCATGCATCACTATTCAAACATGCATGCGCAGCTAGCATGTTAAAGCTAGCAGTCTAAACTTTGGCCTGGATCCTCATATAAGTCTCAACTTTGTGTGTTCGAGCAGTTATTACCCTAGCAAAGCTGTGCGTATGTGCAGGCTTGTCTGAGTCTTCGCTACTCGCCAACTTGCGATAAGTATCAAAATCTCGCGTAATTGCTTAAATTTGTCTTTTTTTATACAAGATATAAATATATTTTCAAATATATGCTGCGTCAGACAATCATACGAAAATGCTTTGGCATTGGTGTGAGTATTATTATGCCTTGCATAAAGTGGGACTTGGTGTGAATCACTATACATGCGGACAGCAAAGACCCAGGCGAGATGGCGACAATGATTAGGCTTGTATGAGATTTCGCTTGTTGTGAACGAGATATAAATGTGCCAATTTCATATCTGATTTGCTGCTATATTATAGACCTCTTCTTTTTTGTCTGTTTGAACATTTGCCTTCTCATAGAAGATGCGCAGACTCATCTGAGCATTCGTTTGTCGCCGATGGAGTAGATTAAAAATATCGCATGGGTCCAGATATTGATAATTTGTCTGAAGCTTCACCTACTTTTGTTTTTTGATTGTCTGAACGGCGATGGTTATGGCAAAAGAAGGCTCGTCCGCTCCACCGTTGGAAGCCGGCTCTGCGATACTGGGTGCGATGAGGGAAATAAAATTGTGTATATGTGTTTGCTTTTTCCGTAAATATGCTGTAAACTGCTACATTTTCATAATTAAGTGAATGATGATCCCCAGCTCTGAGTGCATTGCCAATCATGAACTTTAATCGAGGGGTTGCGGTTTCGAGATTTGCCGGAGGCACTGCGTTGTGTCCTTAAGCAAGACACTTTATCCTCTGCTTAGTCCTGGACCCGTCCTGGCATGACTGCAAAAATTGTTGACTGGGGCGTAAAGAATCAAATCTAACAAACAAAACAAATTTTAATCCCAGCTAATTGACTCGATAGATAAATTTGGAGAAAACGGACTATAATATCTAGCTCTTTTAAACAGATAACAGATAACATGGGATTGCGTCATACGACTTCAATGTAGGGCATCGCGTTCAAATGTTTGTGGCCGTTTTCAAGTTCACAATCTTGTTCAGTTTATGGACACGTCTGTCACGACTGATGACTGATAGCGCGCCTTACTTATCTACATTTGCGATAATTTTGTAATCAGGCGATGGCCTTGAATATCTTGCAGGATGACAAAATTATATTGGTTTTTCCTCTCGAGCTACTTTAAGTGACGAAAAAATGCAATATCACCTCCACATAAAAGAGTAGCGATCATATTACCAACATTTTGATTGGCTACTGAGGTACTCCCCGCTGATATGAATATTCATAGAAAACGACGGTTTTTTAGCGAGATGTCCCAGGGGTGATGAAAGGAGTGAAACGGAATGCTTCACCCCTGGGTAAACGAGGATGATCGGTCATATACTTCTTAGAAGCCTATGGACGCCATCTTTAATATTTCAACCTTCTGAATCAAAATGATATTTCATTTTAATTGGTTGTAACATTTAGTCTCGGAAACATCCATAAAAAGTCAAAATTAAAATGCTTTTCATTAGGTATGTTGGTCATATAGGTCTTAGGAGCCTAACTGACGGCCATCTTGGACGCCATCTTGAATATATCAAAACGCTCAATGATGCCAGAGTGGCATCAGTTGGATTCATCAAGTACAATGCCTCAACAACAAGACTCAACAAAGAAAAAAACTTTAAAATCAAGGTCCAGGTCATTCTGGTTTTCTACCGGACTAGTAGTTTTAAGCCGCATGAAGATTTATCTAGCAAAATCTTTTGTACAATTATTTTATAACATTCTAATCCTCTGGTGAGAAATCATTTGTTTTTGTTAACCAACAGCTAAGGTCATATGGAGACAGCCACGGCTTATAGTCTCATCCGACACACTGGAGAAGTCAGGATTCAAATCTATGACCCCTGGTTTGCAAGGCTGGTGGGAAATTAATGAAGAATACGTGGATTTTCTGTCTGTTTTATCATGTCCAGTTAGTATCTATATAAAACTTCCAACCATGCCCCTGGGGTCCAAACAGGGGTAATTTGCTCCCAAGATTCATAATAATTTTGTTTCTCTCCAAAAATCTTAGCTTATAATGGAGAAAAACTAAAAAAATCTTTGTTTCTTAAACCATGCCCCCTCAGCATATATGTTGAGTATGTATCAATGTTTGCGTTCCCTTACATAAATCCTGTCAACCATGCCCCCGAGGTCCTAATTGGCAATGCCCTGGAGTTCATTTGCTCCCAAAGATTCATAATAAAAAAAATCTTCTGAACCCATGTCAGCTCAGGTTACTGTTGCAATATGTTGATACTCAATAGTTCAATGTATTGTTACATTCCTAGCACCAAGTTCTTCCTGAGTTTTAATATAGTTGAAGAGATATGATAATATATTGTACTTATTGAAATTGATTGATGCTTACTTGTAAGTTAATTTTGTAATCTTAACATTATTTAGATACAATGAAAGGTAATATATATGTACGTAAAGGACGTGTAACGGTTTTGTATTACAAATGGCCCATTTTTACAGTAAAAAATCGATTGTAAAGAAATTCCTCCAAAATATTAACAAATGATACCTAAGAGTCTCTAGTTTAATGTCCACAACTTATGTTCTTCATTAAAATGTATTTTTATGATAAATTTTGGGGTTAAATGCATGCCCTATCAACAACACTTAACACTAAGTCTATGGTAAAACTAAACACCCTCGTGCACTTCGTGACTCAATTACATACATGTCCACATGCGGAACCGGATAAAACTATTTCTCATTTTATTGTGCATATAATATTACACCATAAAATGGTAACTCTGAGTCGGTTCCGCATGTGGCAAATACTGTAAAAAGACTTTTTCTGCAAATTTTATCCTGAAATGTACTATTTAATTCGTACTTATCAAAGCACTGAGAGTACTAAAATCACTGGAGAGACGTAAGATTCCCGTACAAAAATGGAATACAATGTACATATTAGCAAGCTCCTTTCATTATTATTTCTTACAAACAATCCTCGGATATATTGCAATTGAAAAGCAAATACAACAACATTTCAGTAAATGTGGGCTTTATTTGAGAGAGAGAGAGAGAGAGAGAGAGAGAGAGAGAGAGAGAGAGAGACCGGCGAAGAGAGAAGGTGCAATGAGAGAGTTTGATGTGCCCCCTTCTTTAACTGATACATAGATTTCTGGAGACAGTTCTTTGGTACAATCTGCTTTTAAAAAGACAGCTCACCGCAACTTTTGTTTTGGCATGGCCCATTGCTTTGAATTAAGATTGTCAAAAATGGCAAATTATTTGATCATTCTTTGGAACATGATGAAAAAATAATCAATTATTGGTATTCTCAAATTACAGGGCAGACACTGTTTAACATGGCCATACTAGAGTAGTTAGGAATGGAAAGTATATAACATTAGATAGAGTTGTCCCCCACCCAGTTAAATGAGTTATGTGACGCTGGTGATCTTGGAATTAAGGTCAATTTCACCGAATTCTAGTCATTCATTAAGGTCTTCCCAATGAGTTATCTGTGTCAGTTTGGTAAAATTCTGGTCATTGGTTAGGAAGATAGAGTACAGGCAAGCCTTTTTTATATATGTCCCTGGTGATCTTGTAAATAAGGTTGAGGTCACCAAAATCTTATAATTCGTTTTGGCTGTCCCAGATAAGTATCTGTGCAAGTTTCGGTGAAATTCATCTAGCGGTTCATAAGGTAGAGCATAAAGCTACTTCACAGCACAGATATCGGAATCATTTGATATGATTCCAAAATTTTGATAGAACTGTGTCAGTTTAATGGTAATATTATTAAAGTGAGGTTATTAGAACAAAAAGGAGCTGGTGTGATGTATACAAATGCACACTCTCAACATATATTGTAACTGACCCTCAAACCTAACACCTATCTATATTTTTTGAAGTTCGTAACTTCTCACGTACATATATGATGTATATAGTTGGCGCAGATTTTTTCGCAAATAAACAATGTAATTCTTTGATTTAGTTTTGTTCGTTTCAATTCATTGTTATTTATGCAAGAAAACATGTATAAAAACAGCCAATGGCCTGAATGCGAATGCCACAAGCATTTTATTCATAATGAGTGAAATGCGTTTTTTATGCTTACATGTGCACAATATCTGTGCTAAACTGTTTGTTTCTTCAACGAATATCGCTCTCGTAAAGTGTTTGCTAAAATAATGCAGTATATATACAACAACCACTTATCTGCAGATGGTAAATAGTCACTGGTACCAACAAACACATACATTTAATATTCAAGGATCGAAATACTCTATTTTAGATGTTTATTCACCTTTATCAAAACACAATGTATTTTGTTCAAACGGTTCCGAAATCCCTACATTGACGGAAGTTGTCACCCTTGAAATAGATGTCTGCACCACTAATGCTTGAAACATGACTAAGTGTTTTAATGCTCTACGTCACTGCTCTACGTTACAGTGAACCGTATTTCAGTCATGACGTTTCCTCGGTTGAACATGTATTACGCAATAAAGATGAAGGGTCTTGCACAATGACACACAACATATGTTTCATAGGGATTGTGAACTGCGGACCCTTAGTTACACGTAAGATAATAGGTAAGTCATATAGACCACAGCACTATCACGACTGTTGGATATCTGAGCTGGGACATGCGTAAAATATGGAGCAGATGTGCATTCTGTACATGTAACCTATGACCGCCTGCTTTGGCATGGCCTTAAAGTATTCATTTATTCTGCATGCTCATCCACAAAGGTGCACAGTTTTCTGAATTAATCTTATAATCGAAATAGGTGTTTGGAAGATACGTCACAGACACAACTGTGTGACATACAGACGAACTGACAGATGAACAGACAGATATACAACACTCAGTTGTATCTATCTAATAATTGTGGCTGTGAGCAAAAAAAGTGTTCAAAGCTTCCATTATCATTTCTGTTGCTTTATAACTATTTATATTCATGTTTCATACTAATCCAGCAAAAAAAAGTTGCGCATGTAATGCCGCGTTTAACATGTTACATGCACGCTTGTGTACATGTCGTACTGATTATATTGATATAAATAAACCGGAATAGGCTTGTTTGAGCTATTGATTAACTGGAAAAGGCGATAAAACACTTAATGTTCAATATATATTACACCTAAAAAACAACATATCATCAAGGTAATCGTAAACACAGTATTTAGCCAAGTTTTAGCATCATTTTTAATTAATGGTGGTAGTGTTAGCTCAAATTTTGACATAGACATGACGAGTATAAACATACGCATGTTGGATATTATGTTTGAGGTCAGTTTGCTTGTTGCATCTTTAAAAATATCCACATCCATGAACAAACCTCTGTTTATACACACTAGTGAGAAACTTTAATTCATGTGACTGCATATGCCGTCGTTAATTCAAAAACATGCTCATATGAAAGGACAAAGATCAAACCACCATATATTCAAATTTCAGCCAAATCCATCGTGGGCCAAAAAACGGCCAAACCGTTACACGTCCTTTCAACCCTTCATTTCACCAAATGTTTTGATCATTTTCCCACTTTCATCTTTTCACAATTGTGTACACATAATATGTTCATCACAGCTAATATTTATCAAATATCACAATTTATAAGATAAAGATTTTGTGTTTGTATCATTTCTCACATTCAAGAATGTGTATTGTGTGAAATTAATCTGTAACCCTAAAATTGCCACCTATAATTTTGTTGATTCCCTTAAGAAACCAGTAAGGCCTTTTGTTTCTATTACAATTCATATACAATTTCAAGCCTTGAACACTTCTGCAAAATCAACATGAGGAAATTATGGGGCTAACATGACAATATTACAAAAACTTGTCATCTGCTGCAGTCGGTGTTTAATTCTTTCCTGTTAAACTATCTGGACAGCTGTGCCTACACATTTAGGCCAGAATTTTTTTATTAGTTGATTTACGGGATTTTTTTTTCAGATTTAGGGTCGGGGGGACGAAAAAAAATAAATAAAAAAGCTCTGAAAATGACTGGTCATTTTCAGAGCTTTTTTTTTTTTTTTTTAAATTTTCAGAGCTTTTTTTTTTTTTTTTTTAATATCTCTAGATAATAGGTAAACCAACAGTCTGTGTTAAATCTTTAAATAAAATGGACAGGGCAATCACTTTCAACAGTGTCACTCTCAAAAATACACAGACAGAACCTCAAAAAAAATATTATTTTATTCAACGAAACAAATAATATTTAGAGTCGGCGGATAAAATAAAAAATTTTTTTTAGAAATTAATTTTTTTTTTCCTACTTTCCGGAAAATTACAGCAGGAGGGTTCGTAAATCAACTAGATCTAATAAAAAAGTTCTGGCCTTAAAGGATGGCTTTACTTAAGCATTGAGATTTGTAGCACAACTAGACCTTGATATGGGCCTTGACGCGAGAAAACCTGTCTTTGGGGTTTGTGAACAACAAAGGTGCGGATCAGCCTGTGCATCAATGCAGTCTCTTCAGTGCTTTTTATTTGCTAATTGGATAGTATCATATTTAGACTAGTCTCTGTAGCTGAGCAGGCTGGTTTGAATCTCATTTTGTCGGTAACCCCAAAGGCAGGTGTTCTCACATCGCTGCCCATATAGTGGCAACTTTCATATTCATATCTGCGCATACACTTGCAGTTTTATCTTTGCAAATAGGTGATCAGATAGTTATATAGTCAGGGTGTTTTAAAATGTTATTTTAATAGTACTCTGAGTACTTCATGCAGCACAACATAGAATTGAAAATATAACTTTATTTACCTGTTTGAAGCCAGCCAGGACAATTTTTGCAACCGTTTTCTTTATTTTCTGGGAAAATAAGGCTAAACATTTCACATGATAAATTGTCTGTGTTATCAATAGTTTAATCCTTATTACAGCTTTTCATCGATTCAGCGCAAATGAAATTTTTCCCTGTCATCGATTCAGCGTAAAACCGTTGATCCTGAAATAAAAATCATCAGACATTTTATATATGAGCCGCGGCATGAGATTTCCAACAATTTGACATTTTGACAAGTGTAGACTCAGACGAACCTGTGCAGCCTCCTTTTAAGCTAAGAAACTCCAAATGGTGTTCAGTCAGTAGCTTAACAATCATAGAATACTCAAGCGACTAGCAAAGGCTCTGATCAGACTGCGCGTATGCGCAGGCTGGTCTGAGGCTTTGCTGGTCGCACATACCAAATTGTTGGAAATCTCATGCACTGGCTCATATTTTATTGAAAATTACCCAGGATGCAAAAGTTAAGAGCCAGTGCATTACAAAACCAACAAAAAAGACCTGACTCAGATCAACCTGTGAATCAACCCAGAGTCAAGTAAGAGTATTCACTGTGCAATCAGTGTGTAGACAAGGGCTCTGCGCTTTCTTAATGCCAACAGCATAAACTCCGATCAGGCTTTGCGGATCAGGGTTCATATTGTTTGCTTCCATCAAAAAATCTAGTCTGAAGTGCACATGAATACATGTATATGCAGTAGACGTAAAAACAGACACTTTCAGGACAAAATAAGTGGTGTGAGAAGTTGTGATTCATCAATTCAGGGCAAATGTTCTTCTTTTCAGCGCCGAAAATGCCATCAATTCAGTGCAGGATTTCTATAGAGTTCAGAAACCCTGCTCATCGATTGAGCGAAAATATTTTGGGCAGTCAACTGTGGGGATACCTGTATTTACATAATATATGAAAGTCTGCATTGGTTCTTGTTATAAATCTGACACCATAAACTCAATATTTAGACCAAAAATAAATCAGACATTTTTAGACAAATTTAGACACTTTTCGACCAAATTTAGACGAAATGTATTAAATAATTCTATTGTTATGTTGTAGTAAATACAAGCCAGGGCGGGCAATATCATCTTGTGTGTGCCATAAAATACTCAACAGTTTCCGGTTCTTACTTAGTCATTTTTTTGTCATTTTTAATTCTCATTTATAAGAGGGATCCATCAATTTCATCAAATACGACATTTTGTCTAAATTAGGTCAAAAAGTGTCTAGAATTATATAGGTGAGTGAACACCGAATCTGCTGCCCATAAATTTTAACATATGCTTTGGGTGCTCAAAAGAACCGTCTCATTGAGACGGTTCTTTTGAGTACCCACAACCTATGTTTTGGTTGAGAAATAAGATTGTTTTTAATTTTTCGTTAACACACTCTTAACTAAAGGCCTGATTTCACTTACATTTTCAGCACTAAAGACTCGCTACATATGCAGAAGGTGAAGAAAGAACAGAGAGAAGAAAATCTTAGACTGGCCAAGAGTGAAACTGGGTAAGCACACACATAAACAAATGAGCCCAGACATGTGATTTCCAAGAATGTGGTATTTCGACAAGTGTAGACTCAGACAAACCTGTGCAGCCTCATTAAACTTAGAAACGCCAAATAATATTTGGTCATTGGTCTAAGAGTTATAGAATATTCTAGCTGCTAGCAAAGGCTCTGATCAGGCTGCGCATATGCGCAGGCTCGTCTGAGCCTTTGTGGTTGCTCATACCACATTGTTGGAAATCTCATGTTATATTAAATAAATTTTAGAAAAACAACTTTCATTGTACGCGAACACAACAGCAAAGATACTGATTTTGTATACAAACAAGATATCTGATTAGCTTATGCATCTTCACAGTAGAAAGTTTAATAGCTATTCAAAAGACTTACAAAATTTTAGAATTCTAGTTAGTGTTTGTAGCTATGTGGGCTGACTTTTACTTAGACCCTGGTGGGGATAGATCTCAGCCTTAAAATTTTGGGGAAAACAAGCGTTCTTTGCTGCTCACCTAAGTCCTTGCGCTAAGTGCCAAAAAATCTCATGTGTTGATTTATATAATTTTTTAAAATAAGTGTTGTACAGTAAAACCTGTGTAAAACGGCCACTCAAAACTAGACAAGACAAAGATCCTAATGACAAATGGTAGCTTAATGATGGTCTAAAGTATTGCAGAATGCTCCCCTTGGAGCATTCTGCAATACTTTTGACCTGCATTAAGTGATGATTAGTCTTGTAAACCAATGTTTGGTCTTTTTGAGAGTGGCCATTTTACCGAGGTTTTAATGTATGTAAAAATAGAATTTTGTGGTATATTTTAGGCGTCTTGGTAACTTTGTGAAGCTGGTGGACCAAATGATTGTTGAACATATGTTTCATCTGACCAAAACCCAGGTCATGACTTTTGTGAATTCTGCTCTCATCATTGGCACAGAGGCACCGAGAGAAGGTTTCTTCAAGGCTAATCTTGTCTTCACTAAACAAGGTAAGTTACTAACTCTTTGCCTACTAATTTTTCATGTTTATTGTAGTCTGCTGAGTTTTCTCAAAGTTAACTTTCTCAAAAAAATTCTTCAGGGAATTCCATCATAATGTCAAACAGTTTGGATCCAGATCCGGCTCGACATTTTGTTGGGCCTGATCTGGGTCCAAACTGTTGGCAGAGTTTACACATTGTAGGAAAAGTATAAGCCCTTTTCAGATCAAAGGAATTTTCCATAAAGCTAATATACAATAATGCAGCATTTCATCTGGGCCTTTGCTGTTTGCATAAGTACCCTTTTAGGGGTTTCAGGTCTACAAAGGATTAACTTACACCTTTAATAAAAATGACATAATAAAATCTGTTGTTATATGACTCCTATAAAAGACCTCCTCTGATTGGCTGAAACTAACTTACACTGGTTGTGACAGATCTTGATGTCAAACAATAATGAGCTCATTGTTTGTCAGTGCTGACAGACAGCTAAAAATAGATTGAACTAAATCTAGCCCAGGTGACATTACTTTTGTCTTTCTTAAAGGGGACGGCAACACTGATGATTACTATGTTTTAAATGAAAGATCTTAATAAACCATGAATTTTGATACCAGTTTTATCTAAATCGGTTGAAAAATGTGGAAGTTGTGGGCGTTTGAATATTTGCAAATGGATTGTAATGGAAGCGGCCATATTGTAGGCTTAGTGACGTCACTCAGCCTAATTAAATATGCGTAATCAAAATGAAAGACAAACCAATGGATGTTTTGCATTAAATTTTAATGAAACATGTTCCTTATGTATAAAGCTGCATATCTGCTGAAACACAGATGATGTGATAGTAGTGATAACAAAAAAATAAGCAGTTGAAAAAATTCTGAATACTAATTAAATATTCAAAATGGCGGCTAAAGTTGGTCATATTGAATTCTTTAAATGCCCATAACTTGCCCATTTTTCAACCGATTTTGATGATACTTGTATCAAAATTCATGGTTCATAAAGCTCTTTCTGATAAAATATACTTTACATTAGGGTTGCTGTCCCCTAAAATAGATATTGCAACACTGACTGGTTTCTTATGTATATTTCACAGGTAAAATGTATCAATTCAGAATTTGTTCATTTTATGAGAACAGCATTTAACCGATTTATGCAGAATGGAATTTCCCACCATTATCAATTGGAACAGTCCATTTCTGTTTTAAGGGATGTTAGGTATTTTTCATTTTTATTCAAGTTTTAATAGAAAATTATGCAAGCAAACAGTGGAGACCCTGATCAGACGTCGCATTCTGTGGCGTCTGATCTGGGTCTGCACTATTTGCCTATGTCCCACAAAAAGGACACTAGTCATACATGGGTTAAGAATGCAATTATTTTGCTTATCTCATAAGAGTTGCAGAAATTTGGGAAGTATATTGTTGAAATAATCTTCCAAAAATGCACTAGGAACATCTGACTTAAGAAAATTTATAAATATGAAAATACTTTAAAAAAACTAGGAAAAGAGAGACAGTGTCATATAACAAAACAATTGGTGTATTCTTTTTCGGTTAACATCAGGATTAGTCAACCCTCGAAAGTAATGTTCACCTCGGCTTTGCCTCGGTGAACATCACTGTTCTCGGGTTGACAAATCCTGATGTCAACCTCAAAAGAATGCATCAATTGTATATTATTAGGGTCAGCATTATTCCAGATAGCAGACAATCAAAAATGTTGTTTTGGTGAAAATCTTGCATGCTGGCCCATTTGATTACTGTGAACTGTGCTTCACTCTTTCAGACATGTTAGGGATCTCCCCTACCAAGGAGAAGTTCATCAAGGTTTTGAACAATACATTGAAGGGTATTCCATCAGTGCTGTGTGCCAATGCTGTAGGAATGGACGGTTCTGTAGTTGAGGTGTTGGAGTCAATAAGAGCGGAAACACAGACTGGTGTTGATGACGCTGATGCTGTCAAATCATCAAGTGAATTAAAGTAAGTACAGTAAAAGATTTCATCATAAAGAAGCAGTCTGAACACGGCCTACATTGTTTGCTATTTTGACAATCATTTTGCAAATCAAAGCCTGATAAGCAAACTTTTAAGAGCAGTAAGAGAAAAGTTTATATAAGGCCAGATAGGCAGAAAAAACTTTGAGCATAAAATTGTAATTATTTGCTTATCATTCAGTTTAATCAATTGTTTTGGGTGCTCAAAAGAACCATCTTATTGAGACGTTTTTTTTGAGTACCCACAACATATGTTTTGGTTTAGAAATAAAAACGATTTTGAAATATGCACTCTTATTGAGAGGCCTGGTTGAGAAACTTTAAAAATTTTTTTTTTTTATCTTTTCACCTCTGACTTGTATCTTTGCTGGTTTAAACATATTTTATTGCCAAAATATTTACAGCAATGGGGTTGGGTCACAAGTTCTCACAACATTAGTTTCCACCCTTCTCCTACATTCTATATATACACAATAGCTTATAATCATGGCTATATATACAAATGCATATGTTAACTAAACAAGTTTTGATCAAAGCAAAACAGATTGTAACATAAACAAGACTATATCAGAATCAGAGAATTAATAAATAATCAAATAAATAAATGAATAAATAAATAGATAAAAAAAAGAAATAAAGAAATAAATAAATTGATAAATAAATAAATAAATAAATAAATAAATAATGAATAAATAAATGAAGATAAAATATATATCAAAGAATAATAAAGCGAACACCAGAATAGTAGATAGATAAATAGGTAAATAATTAATATTGGATAATTAAGAAAGAAAAAAATTAAATAGTACTACTGCCAGGAACCCTTTCAACTTGGGAATAAAACAAAGGGCTAAGTTCACGAAGGGGTAAAATCGGCCCTGTAAAATCATATTTTAGAAATGTATGAATATGATATAAATGACATTATTTCTGAAGAAGACGATCTTCCCTCTCTTCAAATACATACTAAACAATTTCTTGGATGCTTCCCTAATACCTCAAAAATCAATATTATGACCCCTTGTTTCCCCAAAATGGCTGATATTGTGGGGATTTAGTGAAAATATATCCATAGCAAAACATGAGGCCATTATTTCGACACCACAATTTTTGGCTTAGCTGCGCAAATTAACATTGAGAACCCATGACCCAAGATTTCAAGGTGTCGAAATTATGGCTTCATAATGTAATATTACGTAATCTAAACGATCACGTTTGGTTATTTTGTCCGTGTTTGGTCTTTTCAGGCCATTTATACATGTTCTAAGGCTTAAAATATACAAATATGACTACATCATCTCATGAAAGCAGTGCTGGACTATTTTAGAAGCCGAAAATACGCCTACTTTCTCACATTTCACAGTGCAAACAATGCTGATGCCGAAATAAAGTTACGTCCGAAATTTACATTCAATAAGAGACGCTCGTAGTGCTACCGTTAGTTTTTGTCTGCTTTCGCATGTATATACTACCGTTTTTGGTTAAAGGGATGTGAATTTATCCATTAATAACTATTAGAAAATTCACGGGGTCATATTTTTACTATTAATGAGTGTCAGCTTGTTTATTTTTGTATATTTCTAAAAGCCCATTGTTGTTTTGTTTGTATTTAAAACTATATAGTTGAATTGCGAAGCATTGACATAAAACAACTACGTGGCCGTGCGGTTAAGTCCATATATACTTCTTTCGTTTTGCAAGGGGGCCCTGGGTTCAATCCTCAGCGGCGTCATTTTTTTTTCTTTTTTCTCGTTTCTCTTCAATACCTTTTCAAAGTGCTAGTTCATATATTATTGCAAGCTTTGAGGTTTATCTGATAGCTGAAAACAATTATCCACATGTACTGGCCGTATTGTTTCAGAAATCTTCCACTGCCCAGTATATACTTACGCCAAGCATATTTGACATGCCTTTATTGTAATCCACAAACTCACTAAAAAACATGACTGACATGCGCGGATCCAGTAATTTTCGTCTTAGAAGGGGGTGGGGGAGGACAGAATCTGACAGAAAAAGGCTTTGTCAACTTTTTGGTCCTCAAACTTATCTACAGTGGGCTCAACGTCCTCAATTTGTTTACAGTGGGATCAAAGAAAACTGTACTCTTTGGTTCCAAAGGGGGTCCAGCATTTTTCAGGGGTGGTTGTCGAACTCAATTGCTTATTTCCTATAGAATTTGCGATTTTCAAGGTGAGTACGGGCCACCTACCCCCCCCCCCCCCCCCCCCCAACCTCCTATGGGTCCGTGTATGACTGATCCCTCACAAAATGATGGTGTTTCATGTCTTAATCATGAGTTATGTTTAGTCTGTATTGCACTGATTTTCCTATTGCAAAAATAACGTATTCGATCGCCAATATGCATGCGTATCTGTTGAAATGTGACACAGTTGGAGACCGTTATGAAAGAAAAATCGCATTTGGCATTCGCGATGTACGGCTGTTTGGATAAGGTGATAGGTCTACTATATTTATGTCCCTCATTGTCCCCATGTACCCCGTGTGTTAGCTGTAATGTTAAGAACTGGGGATTTTTTGGTCAATAATCGGTAATGACGCATGTTTCACATACGTTTGGCAAGACGTACACTTGATTCAAAGACAGATGAGAATCGTTGTAAACAAAAATATGAACTAATCCAGGTAATGTGTATTTTATACAGGTATACTGAGGGAAAAAAAAGTTTAGCAATATACTTTGAGGATTCACAGTTTAGACGAAATAGGACTTTTAATTTCATATTGTCAAATATATATGTTGACAAACGTTCACGAATACGATGACATTAACAGGTTGACATTTCACATAATGTAAAGTCTGATTTTATGCCCCCTTGCTAAAACAGCTTATCTGGGACTAGTGTGAAAAGTTTTCAACTTAAAGTTTCACTTTTCTGTCGAATGTTTAGATCCAAAAGCAAGATAGTGAAAAACGGTTTAAAACTGAATGTTTAGTTTACCCTTTTTGTACAGTTTTTAGTTGAAAATCGTGTTTCTCCAAATTACCTCCCTTTCAATTGAATAATGTTTGAAATTAAAATGCTCAGCAGATCAAATCCTCACAATGAAGTCGGATTTGTTTCTTTTGACCACTTGCGGGTAGCCATTAGGTCATTTTTAAACAACTGACATGTTTGCGAACCTGCCAATTAAAAAGAGCTAATGCTTCAAAGATCCCCTATGGGAAACCCCATTATAAATAATTGCTAAACTATTTTCCCTCAGTATATATTACATTAACTGCCTCAAACTGCAGTATTACATTGACCGATATTTACCTGCTTCAATGGAAAAAAATACAATGTGGTATAGTCTGATTATTTTGCATCTTTGAAACATCAGTACTAGCAATCTGTGGGGTAAACCGAGTTTTTTATACTTTGTCACACCTGTATTTGCATGGGAAGAAAAAAGGAATGTGATACAGTTTAGGATTTACCATGATTTCAGGAGTCAGGCACTTCATTTTGAAAATAAAGTTCCATGTAAAACTTAGAAGTTTGAATTATACTAACAATTAAAATGTTTTAGACCTGTTTTTTGCGATGATTTTTACTACGTCATTTTTTTGAAATCCTTATCCCGATGAAAAGTATCCAGGAACATCCCAGCCAACTTCTCAAAACGGTTCCAAAATCCAAGATGAAGAAGTTACATCTGTGCATAGATGCACTCTGAGCATATTAAGCAAAGCGCAAAATAACACAAGTCAAAAGATGTCAATCAAAATGTTACATTGTACCGCCACAATTCACTTGTTAACCCTTCAACATGTTCAAGCGCCAAGAAAAAATGCATCTGAAAATGTCGTCTGCTGAAGTCGTCTGCTGCAAATAATTGCCAAACATTACTGGCGAATTTAAGTATACAAGCAAAAAGTGTGTACCCAGAACAGACAGCTCCTATAGGAGCAGTCTGATCTGGCTTCACCCTGTTTGCCATTGAGGCCTCTTAACGTTTCAGCAGACGAGAAAAGCAGACGATTGGCGCATTTATGGTTAAAGCGATGTATGGCTTGTTCAAATATATTGGAAATCGCGCCTGATTCGCACGTGCGCTAGTGGGATGATCTGGGGAAAGTAAATTTTAGAACACGTGCAAAGGAAAATGGCATGTTGTGCAAAAAACCAAACTTTGTTCGTACAAATGAGCCTGTCTCACGTTGATTCTGTGCGTGCACGGAAAATTCTGAGCATGCAAATGGCAGTTATATCACCTTCATGTTATACACAACCTTTGAATAACAGGATTTTCATCGTTCACGATTTTTTTTTGATAATACCTCCTTCTGTCACGCCCATATGAATTTTACCCGTCAATAAAAAAACATAGAAATTTAAAACGAATTCAATTAATTGCAAAAAAAATATTTAAATACAGTTGAATCTCGTTAATTCGAAGTCCTAGGGACTAGAGGTTTTGTTTCGAATTATCGAAAATTCGAGTTATAGTGAGATAGAAATAAAAGATATATATAGCCCCAAGAAAATATAATGATTATTTTTTTCTTATCTAATATATGTTTTGGGTGCATAAAAGAAACGTCTCAGGGAGACGTTTCTTTTACGCACACATAACATATATTATTATAGAAAGTTATTAAAATAGATCATGAATAGGTCCTATACTCTGAATTCAGTGTGTCCCAAATTTATTTCGAATTAGCCAGTATTTCGAAAAATCGGAGTTCGATCTTTTGAAGTTTTACTGTACACAAAATCTGTATGTGCAACAAACACCAGACCTTTTGGCGGAAAGTCTCCTCTGCAACTTTATCGTTAACACATTTTGCTAAAATTGAAGATAAAAACGTTATTGCGAAAGAATAGCAGCTGGATTTTTTTCATTTCGGATAATAACTTATTTTCAGGATTGATAGATTGAGATTGACTGTCGTGGTGGAGTGCTTGACTCGAGACCGAGTGTCCGGGGGTTCAAGCCTCACCGGCGCTACAGCGTTGTGTCCTTGAGCAAGACACATTTGAGCCGCGACATGAAACTTCCAACAGTGTGGTATATGCGACCAGCAAGACCTCAGATCAGCCTGCGCATATGCCCAGTCTGACCAGAGCCTTTGCTGGTCGCTTGAATATTCTATGAATGTTAAGCTACTGACCGAACATCACTTGAGGTTTCTAAGCTTAACAGGAGGCTGCACAGGCTCCTCTGAGTCTACACATGTCAAAATGCCACATTGTTGGACATCACATGTAACGGCTCATTTATCCTAGCTTAGTCCCGTCCCTACATAATTGAAAGATTATTGATGTGACTCGTGGCAAACAAGGTTTTACTGTTATCACTATCGAATTCCGTCTATCAAAAATGCTATCTTGACGTTTCGTTTTGTGTAAATGCTTAGTGTAAGTCCCATTATCATATTTTGACAAGCCTGCCCACTATAGCGAGGCGGGGAGAATAAAAAATAGCAGCTTACCATCGGCCCAGCAATATGCAATTACCTTTCGCCGGTGGCCGATAGTGGTTAGCTTTAACGCTCTTTCTCGGACTTTGTCAGAAACGAATGATTTCACAAAACATGCACATGAGCTTAATCATTTAAACTTCTACGCTGTCTTTAATTTGAGCGGGCAATATCAGGGCAGGTTCTGGCTAGTCTGTTCGAATGTTCAATCTAGCCTGCACCTGCGCTGGTCGCCAATGATATCTTCTGAGTTGACGTTAATATTACAGTATCACTCTACAAAAAGTTACCACGTTGGGAATCCCAACTATATATATATACTGTATAAGAACGGGTATTTAAGATCAGTCAGAATGACAAGCTCCTGTCTGAAAATGACGAGACTACCGTAAATGACCACTCTGCATTCAATTGCATAAAATGCGTTACGATATTGTTATCCATCGCATCAGTACAGTTTTAATACGCTTTTTCTCGGACCCGCGAAACGTAGTCGGCAGAGTTCTATTTATAGTCTGACTTCTATGGACTACTCTTGGGTGTGGCGGGGGATGAGGGGGGGGGGGGGGTCATGAGTTATGGGTTTGAACCCTTGTACAGTTTTGCTGAAATTATTTTCTCTCTTCTACTGATTCTGATGAGAGTATTTAGTAAGTATTTGATATGGATAAACCTTTTGTAAAGCAGCGGTATATGATACATTGACAGCTACCGTGATATGACTAAAATTGATGAAAAATACATGGACATAACGCCTCAAACAAACATGCACATTTCAGAGAGTTGGCGGGCGTATCGCCATGATATACTGTTTATCGAGATTTATAATACATTTTGGCACAAATTTGGGTGCGACACACACTTGTTTTACATAAATTTGTTAACCAAACTTTGCGAGTTTGCGACGTCTTTGGCGTTACATTGCAATGTAGATGACGTTACTTTTTGCGCAAAATTTACAGAGGGTCCTTGTCTTTAGAAACCCATAGTTTACACAATTTAAGCACTAGGCCGATAAAATTTCGATTTTTCTAAATGGAATAAACCATATAAACATATTTTAAGTCAGTGTGCATTTCTATGGCAGGGCCGATTTCACCCCTTCGTGAACCTAGCCCTTTGTTATCTTTGCTAGACATCCACCAATGGAGAGAAAGAAAAGCATAACAGCTTCAGTGCTGAGCTCCACTGGGAAGGCTGGAACCACTAGTCGTACACAGATGTCGGAAGCGGTGACCTCACAGATGGGTGATACTATGACAGTTATCTCAATGGCACAGACAGAAGTTCCTCTCAGTAAAACAACAAAGTCTGTGGTGGATGATGACGGCACAATGAAAGTACCAGATTTACCAAGACAGCGTAAGTTGTATAAAAAATGTTGCACCTGTGAGTGATGCAATGCAAATTCTAACACACCTCACCTATAGAGCCAACGGTAACAAACTGTGATATATCGGACAATAACTCACAGCTAAAGTGTGTGATAGCTGACGTCACTGGAAAATGACATCATTCATGGCGTTAGACGGTGTAACGTCGTTTTACGCTTGAAAGACTTTACAATTACATGTAAACGCATGCGACGTAGTCTGAGTATTGGCATGAGTTCTTCGGTGCAATGGCTGTAAGTTGGAACAAGCTGAAGACTCTGAATGTGTTTTCGTTGTTTATTGTGTATTAGAATCGAAATAGATCAGCTCCAGTGCGTGAATTGTTGAGTAATAATTCACCGTTTGTCGGTCAGTTGTTCGAATATAAATCACTCGCGCTGCGCGCTCGTGATTTGATCTTCTTTACAACTGACCTCCAAACAGTGAATTATTACTCAACAATTCACTGGTGGAGCTGATCTATTTCTTAAGTATTAAATTAACAAAATGTTTGTGGTTTATATATTTAGTAATTAAATATGTGGCCATACACGCCTAATGGCCGGTAATGCACATGTTCATTAGCGCATGCACATTTGAGCAAAAAAGGGCCGTTTAGCTCGTCCCCTATGGGTATAAATACCACACAAAATCTCCAGCTCACCACATTTGTGACATCTTCTGAAGAAATCCCTAGCATTGGAAGAAACTAGTTAGGAAACCATAGGTTTAGATAAACAATTTTTTCAGTGTAAAATAATGAATATTTTCTTACCCATCAATTTTAACATATGTTTTTGGGTGCTAATAAGAACCGTCTCATTGAGACGGTTCTTTTGAGTACCCACAACATATGAGATGGTTCTTTTGAGTACCCACAACATATGTTTTGGTTGAGAAATAAGAAAAATAGTTTTTTGGTACGCACTCTTAACTAAATGCCTGGGAAGCATTGCAAAGATTAGCCATGAATCAGCATGAGCAAGACCAAGAAGCGCCTGGCCCAAGTCAATCCTTGTGTGTTGATGATACATATTTTTATTACTGAAGTTGTGTTATGACGTCCATATAAAAAATGTTGCAAACATAATGACAAACTCTTTCCATTTCCAGTCACAAACCCAATTTCAAAGTAGATTTATAGTCATATGATAAATACAATCTAACATTCGTGCTCCTGTATTATTGAACTTATTAAACTCGAGCGAAAAAGTGATAAAATGCTCAGCAAGTCTCGGATTTTATCCCAACTTATTTAATAAATACAATAATACATGAGCACTCGTGAGCACTCATGTAAGATCCTCTGTAATGTGAGCATAAGTGTTTGAAATTATAAGTGGTAAAATAGTCACCTGAAAATAATGTTTGCTATGTAGTCAAAAGGTCATGAGCAATAACTTGAAAAAAAAATAGACAGAAAATGTTTTCATGATCAAGCAGCTGATATTTACTTTGAAACCATACTTTAAAAAATGTCCAAGATCATAATTTTTCACTGCGCCCTAGTTGTTCACATGCAACAAATTTAAGTCAGGTTTTCTCACGTCGAGGCCCATATTATATAGAGACTACAGTAAAACCTGTGTAAAACAGCCACCCTCAAAAAGACCAAAAATGGTTTTCAAGGCTAATTATCGCTTAATGCAGGTCAATAGTATTGCAGAATGCTCCAAGGGGACCATTCTGCAATACTTTCGACCTTCATTAAGCTACCATTTGTCATTTAGATCTGTTCTGTCTATTTTTGAGTGGGCGTTTTACACAGGTTTACTGTACATATAATTATTCAGAAATTTGTGTAAATCTTGTTTTTTTTACAGCCACCTTCACAAAGACTGAGGATGACCTTGGTGTTGCGACCCCTGACCTTGTGGTAAGGGATGAAGGTCAAGATTTAGTGGTGGAGGGAGAGGGATTCATGGGTCAATATAGACCTCTATCTAAAGCTAGTCTTGAGGAGAAGCTGGAAAAAGAGTGAGTGCAACCCATGTTGGGTTTAATCCTTTATGCACTAATTGATTCACACTGTTGGCAGATGTTTATCAGCAGATGAAAAAGGTTGCCACTAGTGGGTAAAGAGTTAAGATGGAAAATATTTCTGGAGAGTGATGCAAATAAGATAAACTTACAGTGCATTACCACATGTTTGTTCATCAGACTCTGCTGTGTGGAGTTGGTAAAACTTCTCCCCGGACATCATATATAGTGTTGATTCTTTTTCATGTTCTGGTCCTTCAGGAATATTGGGTTCTGACAGAAAGCAGAATACCACTTAAGCCGGTGCTAGGGGGCGTGAGAATTGTTGCACTTTCCAGTAGTTCTCATGAACAGACTTTATAAAACCAAGTCTGCTGTTTTCTTATAGTGTAGGATAGTGTAGGTTCTCTGTATTTCTGAAGGATCCGTTTTTCCGGCTTATATACAAATCTTGAGAAAAACAGTTCCTGTATTTTAAACTGAAGGAGAATTAATTTATATATAACTGTTCATTATTGTGAATATGTTTGCCTTTCTTAGATCTTTTTATAATGTTATTCAGTGTCGAGATTTTATGTCATGAGTTTTTTATTTAAGTGCATACTGGTATTAAATGTAAATGTTACTAAAATAAGATGTCACTAAAATTTTGGGTATCTATGTACAGTAATTGTGTGAAAGTTTTGAAAACTAGTTATCTGATAAAAATGCCCAGAGAACTTTCATGGCATCCGATCAAACTTCTCCTGCTTTCAGTACTTATTTCATGAATACACTAAAATATTGTTATATGACTGCCAGCAAAGTCCTTCTCTCATTAGCTGAAACTGCCTGCAACAGCTTTGTACAAAAACTCATGCTTGTTCGTCCATGCTAAATTTAGCTCTCTGGTTTGTGAAAAATCTGATATCAGTAATCCCAAAACTATTTCTAGCTGTCAGGCAGCCTTGACAAAAGTCATGTTTACCTGTCCACCGCTAATTTTAGTTGTAAAAAATACAGCCTAAAAAGTCATATAACAAAACATTTGATGTATTCTTTTTCAGTAACATCAGGATTTGTCAACTCCCGAAAGTGATATCAACCTCCGCTTCACCTCAGTTGACATCACTTTCTTGGGAAGACAAATCCTGATATTAACCTCCAAAGAATGCATCAATTGTATAATGTGGACATCATCACGATAAAACCTGTCTTCGTGGATATGCAAACATTAAAGTCGCAGACCAGCCTGCGCATCCGCGCAGTCTGATCAGCAAATTTGTTATTTGCTTTTTGGAAAGAACCAAATCAAAGCTTGCTACAAGCGTAATTTCAATTTTTTAGCTAGTTCCTCTAGCCGAGCAGGCTGGTTTTGAATCTCACTTTGTCAGAAACCCTGAAGACAGGTTTCCTCACGTCCTGGTCTAATGTCATTTGCTTTAAAAGCAAGAGATTGAGGAGTTTGTAATGGGCAAAAGCAACAAAGAGTTAAATTCTAAAGCCTTGTTTGTTTCAGTGCTGATTTTCAGAGCACACTAGGAGCCATGTCGGATGTTTTGAAAGCAGCGTTAGAAGAGATAGACGAGTATTGTGACTTCAATCAATGGTTAATGTAAAACTTTGTATGTTTCAGTGCTGATTTTCAGAGCACACTTGGTGCGATGTCGGAAGTTTTGAAAGCAGCACTAGAAGAGATAGACGAGTATTGTGACTACAACAAGTGGTTAAATGAGATCAATATATTCTGTAAGAAATGGACAGACAGATCAGTGAAAGAACTGAAGGGAGAAGCCGCATTTACCATTGAGGTGAGGCATAGTCACAAGTTTGTAAAGGCTTGCATATATAGGTTTAGATAAACCAAAAATTTTGAGCGTAAAATTGTAAATATTTTCTTACCCATCAGTTTTAACATATGTTTTGGGTGCTCAAAAGAACCGTCTCATTGAGACGGTTCTTTTGAGTACCCACAACATATGTTTTGGTTGAGAAATAAGAAAATTATTTTTTGGTGCACACTCTAAACTAAAGGCCTGGGCTTGAAAAAAGAAGGCTTTCTTGAAAAGTCCATGAATAGGCTAGTCGGAATAAGTTTTTGGGGTTGAACAAATTACAACAGAAAAATTTTTGTATTAGAGAAATCTATTGTAATGTTACCTTCAACTTATGAAAGTCCTCAAAAAATATCCCACAGAAAATGAAGTTATTATAACAATAATATGTGCCTTTCGTTGTTTTCCGCCATAGTCCTATTATTCAACCGTAGATAGTATTTTCCACTCGTGAAATGCACACATTTGCCAATATTGGACAGACAATGTAAACAAAGTAAGTATTTTTTATGTTTAATTCAATTTAGTGTTTTATTATTGCCTATGCAGCTAAACCAGCACAACAGATTATAAGTTAATTAGGAAGATGTTCTCTGGTGTCATAGGTTTTTGTGACAGTTGATCAAGCACATATATATTAAAAACAGAATGTATGTGAAATATGAACCAACTGAGAAGTTTTAAATGAAGTATGTTGGTTTTGTATGTTTGAAGCTTGTAGTTTAGTAAAAAGTTGGACTTTTCACAGTGTTTACATCTTCTCAAGCAAAGGTTTGGTCGGTATTTACCGTTCGACAAACCCTCCGAGACATGAGCTCATGATTAGCATAGATTAAATAGCCAATGAAAACACCTGGAAGGATTTTTGCAAAAAGCTCTTCCTGCCAATCAGATTTATCATAGCGACTTATTGGTATCTTAGATACACCGACTGTTAAGTCTCCGTAAATCCAGATAAGCAGATTTTGATTATAAAAATAGTTCTCTTTCTTCTATCCTTCAGTTCAAAAATATGTTTCAGGTGCTCAAAAGTACCATCCCAATGTAATGGTCCTTTTGAGCACCTAAAATATATGCTTTAATTGTGAAATAAGAAAAATTGAATGTAAATCAATTACAATATCCGGAGGCCTGGTCTCATGAATCAATATATGAGCCGCAACATGAGATTTCCAACAATGTGGTATGTGCCACTAGCAAAGGCTCAGACCAGCCTGCGCATACGCCCAGTCTTTGCTAGTTGCTTGAATATTCTATGACTCTTAGGCTACTAGCCAAACATCATTTGGAGTTTCTAAGCTAAAAAGGAGGCTGCACATGCTCGTCTCCACATGTCAAAATGCCACATTGTTGGAAATCACATGTCACGGCTCATATGTCTTAATGACATACTTAATCAGAAAAATCATAACCTATGAGGCCAAGGGTTAAGATAGTGAATCACAACCCTTAGAAGGACAAGATGTAGTGATTATTGCCTAAGTAACATGTAAGTAAAGGGCCAGCACATGAGAATTTGGTATTTATTGTAGGGGTGAGCAGCAAAGGCTCTGATGAGCCTGTGCCCTTGTGCAATCTCCTTAGAGCCTTCGCTGCAGAGCATTTTTTCACCCGTTACATTTGGCGCCCATATTGGGCGCCAAATGTAATAGGTGAAAAAATGCTTATCACCTATGCCCCGGCTGGGGATCGAACCCAGGCCACCTGGGCCAAAATCAGACACTCTACCACGTCGCTATGAAAGCCGGCTCATACAGGGAGGCTGTACAAGTGTTGATAAACTACACTCTAACACATGCACAAAGCATGGTATAAAAGCTGGCTCATACAGGGAGGCTGTACAAGTGTTGATAAACTACACTCTAACACATGCACAAAGCATGGTATAAAAGCCGGCTCATACAGGGAGGCTGTACAAGTGTTGATAAACTACACTCTAACACATGCACAAAGCATGGTATAAAAGCCGGCTCATACAGGGAGCTGTACAAGTGTTGATAAACTACACTCTAACACATGCACAAAGCATGGTATAAAAGCCGGCTCATACAGGGAGGCTGTACAAGTGTTGATAAACTACACTCTAACACATGCACAAAGCATGGTATAAAAGCCGGCTCATACTGGGAGCTGTACAAGTGTTGATAAACTACACTCTAACACATGCACAAAGCATGGTTTGCTGGTTTTGATTCTTTACATCCCATCAAACAATTTTTCAGTAATGTCAGGATTGGTATTCGTAGGGTGAACCTGTACTAGGCAGAGGATAAAGTGTCTTGCTCAAGGCACAAAGCATGGATGGAGGGAAAATTAGATCTCTCAACTCACATGCCATGTCAGCATAGGCTTTAAAAGGCTTTTGTGCATATGCTATTAACCCTTTGTATAGTTTAAACCCCTAAAGG
This sequence comes from Loripinus fragilis, assembly GCA_964019695.1. Taxonomy (NCBI): domain Eukaryota; kingdom Metazoa; phylum Mollusca; class Bivalvia; order Lucinida; family Lucinidae; genus Loripinus; species Loripinus fragilis. The sequence goes on from OZ026527.1 coordinate 38,390,088, forward strand.
GACATTTTGGCAAACAGTGAAGACTCAGATGAAATGCCACAAATGCAGCACTGTTTGCTATGATAAATAGAATCTTCAGGGACTGAAGTATGTAATTATTTGAAAATTTCTACCTGTGACCCCTTAAAATATATAATGAACACTCCTATCCTTCTTGTATGTATCTGTATGGGGAAATCCATCAGAATACAAAGGGTTGATGCCATAATTTCATGTGCCGGCCCAAATGATCCTAGCATAGTACACCTTTTCGCCCAATTTCTTGTTCCAGCATGGAGTTTTTACAACAGTTTGGGAGGTAACAAATGCACATAACAAGAGTATAACATGAGATTATCATTATGATAAGGGCCGCAATGTGAGAAAACCTGTCTTCGAGGTTTCAGATCAGGTCATACCCAAACCAGCCTGTTCCACTATAGAGACTAGCCAGAATAGTGAAATTGAGTTGGGTTTTGATATGATACTTTCCAAAGAGTGAATAACAAAGGCACTGATCAGTCTGTGCTGATGCGCAGGCTGGTGTGCACCTTTGTTGGTCACAAACCCCCGAAGATAGGTTTTCTCGTGTCGAGGTCCATGTCTCCTTTGCCTATATTAAAGCTTTATATAATCTTGTAATTGTGCAGTCGTTAGTTACAAATTCAACTGAGAAATGGTATCTTGTTTGTACTTTGGAAATGTTAGTACAGTAAAACCTGTCTAAAATGGCTACTCAAAAAAAGACAAAACAAAGGTCTTAACAACTAATAGTAGCTTAATGAAGGTCGAAACTATTGCAGAATGCTCTCTTGGAGCATTCTGCAATACTTTTGACCTGCATTAATCGATAATCAGTCTTGGAAGTCAATTTTTTGTCTATTTTTGAGTGGCCACTTAAGACAGGTTTTACTGTAGTAATATCTATTCTCTCTCTGATATGCATTCAGATGCCTATGTTATTGCAGTATCAAAATAGTCCCTTAGTTAGAACTGATGACTTTATATTGGAAGGAAATGATAGCCTACATTATCTATCAAACTTCAATTTTAGCTATTTCTGAAAAAAATCTAACAACGTATATTTCAGAATTTGTTTTAAAGTTTGTTATATGCGTTACTTATTCAAAGTAAAACAGAATATATCAGCACCAGAAATGGTCTATTCTACAGTTACCTGAACTACTATATCAATGATAAAGCAATGAAAGTTATTTAAATTGCGTAACAAGGAATTCCACGCTTTTTTACAAAACAGCTTAATTTTTGTATTTAATATTTTACCATAGGTCTGTGCTCAATAGTTTATACCTAAAAGTATTTTAGATAAGCGCATTGCATTTTTAGTTTTAATATAGTTGATAATTACACTTAAGCTGTATGTATGCGACAGATATGTAATCATTAGAGAGTTTGAAAACCTATAGTACTTAACAAAATAGGGTATATTTATCCTGTTTAGTAGAATATGTAATCATTGGCGTAGCTCCCATTACGCAGTTACGCACATGTGTAATGAAAATAGTACACATTCAAGGGAGGTCACCTAATTTGATAAAAGTGATTTTCCGTACCATAAGAAACTGCTATGGGAGCAAATTCTTTCCTTTAAGAGAAGTTCCCATTTTGAAAAGGGATGCAATTGAAGAGAATCACTGCTTGTCCCAGTAGTCTCCCTTTGATGTGTGTAACTTTTTCAGCGTTCTGACTACGACATTGGTAACATAAATAACATCAAAATAGGCCTTATTGACTTTTACAAGCATCATTAAATACAGCATGAATTTGTTTTTACAGATCACACAAATGTGTGGACCTTTTATTCTGTAAAACACTTAATATTCGCAGCATCAAACTTTGGCGATTTTAAAAGACTGGCATATTGGGGTAGTTTAATTTTGGTGGTTCGTCAATTAGATGCCCTTTAGAATTATTTTCATATAGGGGTTATGTCTCATTTATGAACCACTAGGCTAAGATGGGCTAAAAGGATAAATTTTAGCTGCACATGCTGATTGGTACCCTTGCTTTTTGCAACAATGCTTTAGTACCTGATCACATGACTGCTCATATGCATTCTTATTGGATATTTCTTAATCAAGGTGACACAGGTGAGCAATCTTTGGCTCTTTGTGCCTCTTGTTTATGCACAGTGTAGATCCAGGTTAGATGGTCACTGATTTTTGTTATTTATATTATATTAAATAGTGGTTGCCGCCCACATATATGAATAACATTATTCAGTCATTTTTTAGTAAAATATCAAAATGGATATATTTTGCTGGATTATTTTGTTTGCTGGTATAACGCCTTTTTGGCTAATAATATTTTCCTATAAATCTGATGCACTTAACTCTGTTACAAGAAAGTTCAGATGCTTTTATTAACTCTTTGCCTACTGGGTAATTTTGCATGCTTTTTTGTCGTCTGTTGATTTTTTCAAAATCATTTTTTTTCAAAAAATTATTTTAGGAATACCTTCAGAGTGTCAAACAGTTTGGATGATGTTTTGTTGGGCATGATCTGGGTCCAAACTGTTTGCAAATGTTATCAGAAGACAACACCATTAGGCAAAGAGTTAAATAATGAAACCAAGTAAAAGCAACAAGCACATTTTGGCTACCTAGCAAACATGTGGATCCAGATCAGTCAGCTGGATAACCAGGATCTACTCTGTACTACACAGTTTATTCTGTATTTGTTTTTAAAAAATGGTAGATATATTTCCATTCTTTATCTGCATGGTCATGAAGTAGAGATTTACAGCCATCTGCCTTTTATGCTTTACTGTTTGGGCCTTGACGCGAGAAAACCTGAATTTGTTGCATAACAACAACAAAGGTGCAGACCACCCTGTGCTTCTGCCCGGTCTGATCAGTGCCTTTGTTATGCGCACTATCTGGAAAGTCAAGCTTGCTCCATGCTAAATTTCAATATTCCAGCTAGTTTCTTTAGCTGAGCAGACTGGTTTGAGTCATACTTGGTCAGAAACTCCGAAGACTTGTTTTCTGAAATTGGGGCCCATATATTTTCAGAGTTACATGTTAAAATTTCAGGGCTCTTAGAGACTTTCAAAGGGTGCCCTATAAACGAAGGGGTAATTTCCATTTAGGGTATAACATTTTTTATCAGTTACCTCACATTAACTGCATTGTTGCACGCTGCCTGATAAACGTCGTCTATTGCACGGCATATGCCTTTATCAGGTCATGATGACGTTGCACTTTTTGAATGACATCGCTAATGAAGCTGAATCAACACAAAATTTGAAAATTACGTCATAATCGCTAGTTTGAAGAGTGAAGTAATAGGTAAACTGATAAATAGAATACCAGGTTGGCGTTTTTTATATCAAGTTTACCAGGCTTGGCTTTGAGAAAGCTTGTTGAATGGCTCAGCAAGCCTCGTGATGTCAACAAGCATTCTCAAAGCCTTGCCTGGTAAACTTGATATCAAACGACACTCACCTAGTACTCTCTATGTGACAAACTAAAAATTACTCTGTCAAACATGAGGAAGGGGCAGTGGGTGTCTATACATGTACATGTGATAATTCATGAATTATTTTCTCATACATTAGCATCGACAATGCCATAACCTAGACATGGTGCCATGGGTTGGTCTATAACCTGTGATTGTGGCTTTTCCTGGTCAAACTCACTTTTTGCTTGAGCTATGTCATAAGAAGCCTGCACTTGCTGCATTCAAAAAATAAAGTGGAAGATAAGCTATTCTGATCTGCATGCGGTAAATGTTCTAAAATTTCAAACATCTTCCTTTTTCTGTCCTCACAAAAATGTTGGTTATCAGGACATGAACTTACAAAATGCTTGTCAGAAGAGCAAACAGGGTAGACACTGATCAGACTGCTAAGCAGTCTGATCTGGGTCTGTCCTGGTTTTCTAGGCTTTTGTGCCAGGCAACTAGGGTTCAAAAGGGTTTGGTTCACGAAGGGGCAAAATCGGCCCTGTTATAAAAATGGATTATTTTTAGATATGTTATTAAATGGTGTATTTAAATGAGAAAAATGCATTTTTTACATGTCTAGTGCTTAAATTATTTAATTTAGGGGTCAATAACCATAGGTACCCTACACGACGTTTACCGCTAAAAGTAACGTAATTTACCGTAAAATGTTAAGTCAAGCATCACTTAATAATTTTACAATGCGGCAATACAATGCCTGTGTGAGTACTTATGTCCCACCGGCCCGAAGGTTTGGGAAGGGGTGAACATATTGTTTTTTGTGCGGATCCCGTCGGCATCTGTGGAAGGGTCGGCGTCAGGGTCGGCATCTGTGAAGCTTCTTTTCCGTGAAATGTCCAAAATAGGGTTTCTGTACATTATCTTCTAAACCAGTTGATGGATTTTAACCAAACTTGCACTGATACATTGCTTGGAAGAGAAAAAGAGGTATCAGAATTCGGTGACCTTGACCTAATTTTCAAGGTCACGCCGGCACAATGAAATGTTTAAAATAGGGTTTCCATAATCAGTGAATGAATTTTGACCAAACTTGCACAGATACATCGTTGGGAAGAGGAAAAGAGCTGATTACATTTTAGTGACCCTGATCTAATTTTCAAGGTCACACCGGCACTTTGGAATGTCAAAAATAGGGTTTATGTGAATTATCTTCTTAATCAGTGGATGGATTTTGGTGTTTACGTAAACTATCTTCTTAATCAGTGGATGGATTTTGACCAAACTCACATAAATACATTGTTATGAGAAGGAGAGGAGTTGATTAGACTTGAGTGCCCTTGACCTTATTTTCAAGGTCACATTGGCGCTTTGAAATGTCCAAAATAGAGTTTCCGTGCATTATCTTTGGAGCCAGTGGATGGATTTTAACCGATCTTGATTAGATACATTGATGAGAGAAGGGGACGGGGTTTTCTGATTTTGGTGACCTTGACTTAATATTCAGGGTCACACAGAAAAGAGTTATCATTTTTTGGTGACAGAAAAGAGTTATCCGATCTTGATGACCTTGACCTTATATTCAAGGTAACCGCAGCACTTTGTCATTTCAAAGTTTACCCAAAATTGTGTTTGTGCATGAATTGGTGGATTTCAGCCTGTATCATTGTGACACAATAAAGAATCATAGGCATGCTTGCCTACTCAATTTGTGGTTGAGGGCATAGTTTTCCTCTGCTTTAATTTCATATTGTTTGACATTCGCACGCATGCATATATCTCCTGTAGCAATGGATTTCGAAAAAAAACAATACTTTTTGAAAATGGCATGTATTCACATCGTCACACTGCATCTTGTTAATGACGCCGCGGTCCTTGAGTAAAACAGATATATCCTAGCTTAATACGGGTTCAACCCAGGAAGACCCGTCCCTTTTTAACTGAAAGATTGTTGATGGGACATAAAGAATCAAATCAAACAAACAAATGCTCACGCAAGCTGTTGCCGGCTTCAGTCCCTACATTCAGCACCTCACATACAGTAAAACATTAATGGCTCGAACAGGCTTTGAGTCATGAAAAATAATTCTAGCCAAGAGTAGTTCTAGCCATCCAGGGTGGATTATGTTTAAAATGGCCTGTAGGGACCATGGTGATAGTTCTAGCCAACCCAGGTAATTGAGACATCAGAGTTCGAGCCATTGAAGTTCTACTGAAGCTTACATGACATTTATATGAGAAAGTCAAACAGGTTACCACGTCACAAGTTATTTTTATTGATGCCTATCACTGTATAGAAACAGTGTTATTTTTAACAGTTTATGTTAAAAGTTAGTTTGAAATCTCATTTATGCCGTTAAAACGTTATATTTTTGTCATTATGTATGCAACGTTGTTATGGGCGTCATATCGTTTCGCGAAAATCTGTAAACCACTAGTTGTTTATAGACTTTTTTTGCATGGCGTTATTTCACTCCCAGACCCAACATCATATGATAAACTAAACTCCGTGGCAGCAGAACTGCCACTCAGCTGGTATTTAGTTTAACCATTTAACTGCTCTAAAACTTATGTGTTTTTATTTCAATTTTACTGAGAAATGTTTGAAGTTCATCTGAGGATGAAAAAACTGACCTCAAAGTGTTCAGTTCTTAAGTCACGCTAGAGGACCACTGTACTTGAACAGCGCAGTCGTCACGTGTCGGTTGCAGTCGACGAGTGCACAAAATAGTGTACCTAACTGTTAATTTGGTCAATATTTTACTTCTGAAAATATTAATCGCTAATTGAAAGGAAAACATTGACCAAAATATTACCCTTTTAACAGCTAGATACACTATTCTGAGCACTTGTCGACTGCAACCAACATGCGATGACTATACTGCTTGAGTACAGGGTTCTCTGGCCTGTAAGTTTGTGTCAAAATATGTCGAGGTTTAGCTGCCATCAAAAATTGGTGTAAACTTACACATACTTTTGATGAGTGCCCAATCACGCTAGAGAAGCACTGTACTCGAACAGTGCAGTCATCGCGTGTTAGTTGCAGTCGACGAGTGCACACAATAGGGCACCAGGCTGTTAAAAAGGGTAATATTTTGATTATAATTTTACTTCAGAAAATATTCATCGCTAATATTTGTCACGCATAAATCTATCTCTGTATCTTCTTAACAAGATTTATTTGGGTTGAGTGATAGTCGATATAAGTTTGAGGACCAAAAAGTTGACATACCCATTTTCTGTCAGATTCTGTCCTGCCTAAGACGAAAATTACTGGATCCGCGCATGTCAGTCATGCTTTTTGGTGAGCTTATGGAATACAATAAAGGCATGTCAAATATGCTTGGCATAAGTATATGATTTCTGAAACAAAACGACCAGTACATGTTGATAATTGGTTTCATCTATCAGATAAACCTCAAAGCTTGCAATAATATATAAACTAGCACTTTGAGAAGGTATTAAAAAGAAACGAGAAAAAAAGAAAGAAAAAAAAATGATGTCGCTGAGGATTGAACCAAGGACTCCTTGCAAAACAAGCGATATATTCATGGACTTAACCGTACCGCCACGTAGATGCTTTATTTAAATGCTGCAAACTTAAAACTATATATTTTTAAATACGAACAAAACAACAATAGGCTTTAAAAATATACAAAAAATAAACAAGCTGACACTCATTATGTTATTTGTAAAAATATGACCCCATGTATTTTTCTAATATTGATTTATGGATAAATTCACTTCCCGTTAACCAAAAATGGTAGTATATACCTGCGAAAGCAGACAAAAAATAACGGTAGCACAGCGAGTGTCTCTTACTGAATGTAAATTTCGGATGTAACATTATTTCGGCATCGGCATTGTTTGCACTGTAAAATGTGAGAAAGTCGGAGTATTTTCAGCTTCTAAAATTGTCCAGCTCTGCTTTCATGAGATAATGTAGTCATATTTGTATATTTTAAGCCTAAGAACATGTACAAATGGCCTGCAAAGACCAAACACAGACAAAATATCCAAACGTGATCGTTTAGGTTACGTAATATTACATTATGAAGCCATAATTTCGACACCTTGAAATCTTGGGTCATGGGTTCTCAATTTTTATTTGCACAGCTAAGCCAAAAATTGTGATGTCGAAATAATGGCCTCATGTTTTGTTATGGATATATTTACACTAAATCCCCACAATATTAGCCATTTTGGGGAAACTGGGGGTCATAATATGGATTTTTACGGTATTAGGGAAGCATCCAAGAAATTTTTTGGTATGTATTTGAAGAGAGGGAAGATCGTCTTCTTCATAAATAATGTCATTTATATTATATTCATACATTTCTAAAATAGGATTTTACAGGGCCGATTTTACCCCTTCGTGAACTTAGCCCTTTTAGAACATTTACCATAGCCAGAACTCATAGAGTTTTGTCTACTCTTAGTACAATAGAGTAATTGCCTTTCTTGTTGTTTTAGCAAAAACTGACGGAGCTACGGCAATGGTCAGAGAAGGTTCGCCACTTTGATCACAACTTCCTGACAGAGAATGGCCTCTTCTACATAGACTGCTCGCTCATCCACGAGAACTTGTTGCCAAAACTGAACGACATTTACCTGGAAATTGTGACATTCGTGGCTGATGAGGCAAAGAATCTGGCAAATAATTTCTGTGCCGAGATGAAGACCATACTACAGGTATCACTCTTTTTTTTTAACTGCCTACTAGTGTTGTCTGTTTTTGCAAACAGTTTTGACCCAGATCAGGGCCGACAAAACGTCGGACCTGATCTGGATCCAAACTGTTTGACACTCTGAGGGTATTCCTGTAACAATTTTTTCGAAAAAAAATGATCTTGAAAACAATCAGCAAATGACAAAAAAGCAAAATTACCGAGTCAATTTCTTCAAAGTTTACAGAATGGTAAAGTATGGTTAAATACAGGTCAAGTCCGAATTTGGATATCATCGGCAAAATTTTAATTGAATTATGGCCCTGTTTGACTGATGTTTTTCAACACTTTTAGTTTCTGATCAGTAACTTGAAAGAATGCATCAATTTCATCAAAGTTTACAGAAGGGTATAGCACTGTTAAATACAGGTCAAGTTCAAATTTGGAGATTGTGGGCAAAAAATTGACGGAGTTATGGCCCGTTTTTGACTTTGGTTTTGCCAGGCGACTCATCCATATCTCAGAATTCTAGTTGAATTCATTAAACTGAGAAAAAGTGATAAAATGCTCAGCAAGCCTCACATTTTATCTTGTTTCCCCGACTTGTTTATAAAATCAATTATACATGAGCATTATTATTTATTTGTTTGCTTTTTTTCAGAATTTGAAAGAGAAGCAGAATTCTGTAGATTGCTTTGCCGATTATGCCAAGAATTTTAACATGTACAAGAAGAACACATCCTCGTATCAACAGAAAGTAGAATATATTAAATCACTCTATGAGGTAAGTGGACATACATGAATTGTGCCATTATAAAGGGAACCTTTAAACTCATTATAATCTTTAACCCATATGAGGAATGATCAAAAAGTTCTTGGCCCCTTGCACTTCAGGCTACCAGGGAATGAAAATTTGACCATTACTTTTCAATATAATCTCCCTTTAAGGTAATGTACTTAGCCCATCTCTGTTCGAGCTTTCTTATCCCTTCAAAATTGAAGGCTTTTTCCTGGTTCCACAAGTACTTGTATACTGTTTCCATGATGCCTTCATTGCTTCCACACTGTGTATTACGAAGATGGGATTTCAATTTAGGGAACAGATTGAAGTCAGAAGGAGCCATATCTGGAGAACAAGGGGGATAAGGAAGGATTTCAAATCCACATTCAGTCGCAGCAGTCATGGCAACTTGTGACGTGTGGGCAGGGTTGTTGTCCTGCAAGAGCAGAAGAGTTTTCCTAACCTCTTTCTTGCGATTTCCAGGCGTAGCCACGTCAATTCACCTGCATAATATGCACTGTTAATCATGTGACCTTGCTCAAGATAATCCATCACGATCACCCCTTGACTATCCCAAAAGATTGAGGCCATCACCTTCCCTGCTGAATGAACCCTCTTAAATTTCTTAGGAGCTTCCATTGTTTGTTCTGCATTTTCGACTCTGGGTCAAAGTGGTGAACCCATGTCTCATCCTGGGTTACAACTCCTCGAAAAAATCGGTGGGATTATCTTCATAGAGAGACAGGAGATATCTAGAAATATCGAGCCGAGTCCTTTTCTGGTCATCAGTCAACATTTGCGGCACCCATCTTGCTGAAACCTTTGACTTAACTATGATGTCGGTTAGGATTAATTGTACAGTTTGAACTGCCCAAAAATTTATGCCCACTTTGCTAGCTATGCTTTGCAGGTCTTGCCTCCTATCACACATAACCAGGGTATGCACTGCCTTGACATTTTCATCAGGGGTGGCATCTTTGGGGCGGCCAGATGGTCCATCATCCTCAATGCTCTTTCTCTCCCCCTCTTAAACTCTGCAGCCCATTTTTTCACTGTGCTATAAATAGGAGAATCCTTCTGAAGGGTTCCTTGAAGTCTTCGTGAATTTCCTTTGGGAAGCATTCCTTTCTTACAGAAGTACTTGATAACCGCTCTGATTTCAAGCAGATAGCTTTTGTTGTGATTGTTCATTTAAGGTTTAAAATTTCTTTATTGACATGACCCATTGTTTTCTGTATACACTAGGTGATCAGAATGAGCTACAGACAGCTCACCCCTGAGGAAGAGAAATATGAAGAGAATGTGTGGGCAGCCTGGGAGGCCTTCCTACTACAGATGCAAGATGCTTCAGAGTTTGTTAATACACAGACGCCACTTATGACACAACTTCTCGAGGATACCTACCAGGTATAGTTATTGTTAATAAAACAGTCTATTGTAAAATCATCTCCAATGTTATGAAACAATTTTAGATACTTGATAAGTGTGTTATATAGAAATATTAAGATATATGTTAGGGTTTGAAAAGAATTTTATTTTTAAAATAAGAGAAAAAAGTTAATGTGTTTTTTTTTTTCTGACTTAAGCCCTCTGACTCTTGGCAGATTTCTTTTCTTTTCTTTTTTTTTGATAAGTTAAAAAAAGGTATATTGTGTGGGAAGAGGTGGGGAGGTTGTCAGTCTTTTTTGTACAATTTCATATTTGCTTATGCTTTATTACTTTGTATTTATATGATGCAAGTTACTTAAAAAATCTCTTGATAAAAACATAGCTGGAAAAAATCTGTTTTTTATCATGATTTCATAACATTCAAGGTCTTTATTAGTAGTTGGCTACAGGATCTTTGCAGTTTATTGTAAGAATCCTGTATGCATATGCTCTTTAAATCAACTTTTAATTAAGGTCTAGAGCAAGGTGTTAAAATATATGTGGTTTATAAATAAACCAATTTCTTGTAGAGAGTTTCTAGTGGTAAATCTAGGTCAACAGATGAAACTGACGAGGAAGAAAGCATTGTTATGGTAACATTGTGCTATTTTATTGTAACATTGTGCTTATTTATGGTAACATTGTGTTTTTCATGGTAACATTGCAGGAAATTTGGTAACATGGTGATGAAAATTGATGGTTTAATAGTAATTTTGTTGTTTTACAGAATTAATTGCTATCAAATGGTAATAAAATGCTAAAATGGTGACAGAATTTAATAATATAAAGCAAGCATTTGGGAAATTGTGAATAATGCTTTAAACAATATTGTTTTTGATTGAAACTGCTGTTTCATAATTGGGATTAACATTTATATCCTTGTTTACCCTTAACCCTTAAAGCGCAAATCACGACTGCAGCAGGCTACAAATTTTGCAACATTTTTCCTAATTTTCAGAAAAAGTAAGGTATGATATTTCATAAGAATCGTCTGCCAGCAGATGATTCTCGTGAAATATCATGGCTTATTTGTTATTATGAAAAAGTGGCAAAATTTGAAATTGTTGTCTGCTGCAAATTATAGGTGGCGCTGTATGGGTTAATGTATGGACTGAAAGGTCTTTCATATTTCAAACAACAATCTATCAAGTTCTTGAAAACATAGTCATGAAAAATGTTGACATGGAAAATGTTAATCACTTATTCATGACCAATGTAGTCTGTTTGTATCTGCTTATATACTTTCGAAACCAATATTACAAACAATACAGTTCCAGCTCAGCCTGCTCTCCCAGTTTGATTAGGTTTCCATGCTTATAGTCTGAAGTGAATATGAGCCCTTCCATGTGATTTCCAACAATATGGCATTTTGACAAGTGTAGACTCAGACGAGCCTGTGCAGCCTCCTTTTTAGTTTAGAAACTCCAAATGATGATCAGTAGCTTAACAGTCTTAGAATATTCAAGCGACTAGTAAAGGCTCTGATCAGACTGCGCATATGGGCAGGCTGGTTTGAGCCTTTGCTGGTCTCACATACCACATTGTTGGAGTCTCATGTTGTGGCTCATATATAGAAGACATGTGATGTTTTCAGGGAAAAAAACTGGCAATTTAAGGGTAATAAAAGAATGAATTTCAGTTTAAGAGTGTGTTATAGTAACAATCAAATGCAACTTTTAAGTTTTTAAATAATTCAGGGGTGGAGAAGTTAAAGATTAATCACGATTTTCTGATTGAGCATGGATCATAATGAATATAATGTCTTGATCCGTAATGAGATATTAACCCTTAATGCGCCAATCGCAACAAATTCGTCTGCTTTTCTCGTCTGCTGAAATGTTTAAGAAGCCTCTATGGCAAATAGTGTGGACCCAGACCAGACTGCTCCTATAGGAGCAGTCTGTTCTGGGTCCAAGCTGTTTGCTTCTATGCTTAATTTGTCAGTAATGTAAGGCAATTATTTGCAGCAGACGACTTCAGCAGACGATATTTTCAGATGCATTTTTTTCTTGGCGCTTTAAAGGTTAAGATTTGTTTGAACAATGTTGATGCAACAGAGTTGAATTAAGTAAAATTGTTGTGTTGTCTTTTTAGAAATAACAAAGTGTTTACAAAGTTAAGGTGTTGGATGTAATAATATTTATACCCCCCGCAAACTTTGTTTGTAGGGGGTATACTGTTTTCACGTTGTCCGTGCGTCCGTCCGTCCGTAACGCTTTGTTTCCTTAATAACTCGAAGAGTCATTGCTGGATTTTCATCAAACCTTGCAAACATGTTCATATATGCAAGACAAATACTTTAGACAAAAAAGTAAGGGCTAGGGGCCAATTCTATTAGAGTTATTTCCCTTTGTAGTTCTAAATGGCTTTTAATATAGTGCTTTTTCCTTAATAACTCGAAGAGTCATTGCTGGATTTTCATCAAACCTTGCAAACATGTTCATATATGCAAGACAAATACTTGAGACAAAAAAGTAAGGGCTAGGGGCCAATTCTATTAGAGTTATTTCCCTTTGTAGTTCTAGATGGCTTTTAATATAGTGCTTTGTGCTTATGCTATTATAGGCCATATACGGGCCAATCAACTCCTACCACAGCTTTCGATGGAACAATTTGATACTTTTCCTATACAATGTAGACACATTGAACATATGCATGAAGGAGTTTAGTTCAGAAATTATAATTTTTGACAAAATGACAGCTGTGAGAACTTAGACAATTTTTCCCTAATAAGGTGTTTGTATATGCATAGACAGTGCCTTTATGGGCCGATCAACTCCTACCACAGCTTTTTATGGAGCAATTTGATACTTTGCCTATACAATGTACACACATTTAACATATGCATGAAGAAGTTTGGTTTAGAAAAAATATTTTTTGACGAAATGACAGCTGTGAGAACTTAGACAATTCTCCCTAATAAGGCTTTTGTATATGCATAGATGGTGCCTTCATGGGCCGATCAACTCCTACCACAGCTTTTGATGGAACAATTTGAGACTTTGCCTATACAATTTAAACACATTGAACATATGCATGAAGGAGTTTTGTTCAGAAAAAATAATTTTTGACGAAATGACAGCTGTGAGAACTTAGACAATTTTTCCCATATTAGGCTTTTGTATATGCATAGATGGTGCCTTCATGGGCTGATCAACTCCTACTACAGCTTTTGATGGAACAATTTGATACTTTGCCGATACAATGCAGACACATTGAACATATTCATGAAGGAGTTTGGTTCACAAAAAATAATTTTGACAAAATGACAACTGTGAGAACTTACACAATTGTTCCCGTATATGGCTTTTGTATATGCATGGATAGTGCCTTTATGGGCCGATCAACTCCTACTACAGCTTTTGATGGAGCAATTTGATACTTTGCGGATACAATGTAGACACATTGAACATATGCATGAAGGAGTTTATAATTTTTGTTTGCACAGATTCTACTGAAATCTTCTTATCAAAACTAAGGTCTTCTTGTTCGAACTATAACTTGCCAAGTTTTTTCACTGACTCTTACTGTGCGGGGGGTATCTAATAAGCATTGCTTATTGACTTTTTTCATTGTTGCTCAGAGGGTGCGTTTGTGTTTCTGTGTCATTTTGAAAATTTTGATTAATAATAGATTTAAACTCCAGAAGATATTGTGGTACAAGATAGAGTTTTAAGCAATTACTTCCTTAAATCTGCCTTACTTATATACTGAGAGGAACTAGAAACTTAAGTTTTGTTTTTAAATATCTCTGGGTGAAAATAATAAATCAAGTTTAATTCCATTTATGGGACCTGCCATTTACCACTGCAAAATGTTGATTATTTTGTAAAATTATTATTAAATACCAACTCGTTTAAGCTTGAACTAGTGAGATGGTTCATTAGGGCCCGGCCAACGTATGTTTGCGGAGCTCTATTGTTTTTCGGCTTGTCCGTCCATCTGTCCGTCTGTCCGTCTGTCCGTGGTCACTCTAACTCAGTCATTTTTAATTGGATTTCTTCCAAATTTCATATATGGATTGCTTTTATCAATCTCTCCTTCAAGTTTGAATTCAGGTTTTGTCTGACATTGGATAACCAAGATGGCCGACAAAATGGCTGCCACCTATCAATATCCGCTGTCGTGGTCACTCTAACTCAGTCATTTTTAATTGGATTTCTTCCAAATTTTATATATGAATTGCTTTCATCAACCTCTCCTTCAAGATCGAATATGGGTTTGGTTTGACATCCGATAACCAAGATGGCCCACAAAATGGCCACCACCTATCAATATCCGCTGTCCTGGTCACTCTAACTCAGTCATTTTTTATTGTATTTCTTCCAAATTTTATATATGAATTGCTTCCATCAACCTTTTGTTCAAGATCAAATATGGGTTCTGTCCGACATCCAATAACCAAGATGGCCGACAAAATGGCCGCCACCTATCAATATCCGCTGTCGTGGTCACTCTAACTCAGTCATTGTTAATCGGATTTCTTCCAAATTATATATATGAATTGCTTCCATCAACCTTTCATTCAAGTTCTAATATGGGTTTTGTCTGACATCCGGTAACCAAGATGGCTGACAAAATGGCCGCCACCTATCAATATCCGCTGTCGTGGTCACTCTAACTCAGTCATTTTTAATCAGATTTCTTCCAAATTTTATATATGAATTGCTTTCATCAACCTTTCGTTCAAGTTTGAATATAGGCTTTGTCCAACATCCGATAACCAAGATGGCCGACAAAATGGCCGCCACCTATCAATATCCGCTGTCCTGGTCACTCTAACTCAGTCATTTTTAATCGGATTTCTTCCAAATTTTATATATGAATTGCTTCCATCAACCTTTCATTCAAGTTCTAATATGGGTTTTGTCTGACATCCGATAACCAAGATGGCTGACAAAATGGCCGCCACCTATCAGTGTCGGCTGTCGTGGTCACTCTACCTTAGTCATTTTTCATCGGATTTCTTCCAAATTTTATGTATGGGTTGCCTCCATCAAACTCTTGTTCAAGTTTGAATACAAATTTAGTCTGACGAACGATAACCAAGATAGCAGACAAAATGGCTGCCGCCTATCAATTTGCTTTTGTGGACAATTAACCTTAATCATTTATTACCTGATTACCTCCAAATTTCATATATGGATTACTTTTATCAAACTCTCGGTTTGTCTGATAAGCAAGATGGCTGCCAAAATGGCCACCACCTATCAGTTTACACTTGTGAACACTCTAACCTAGTCATTTATCACCCAATTTCTTCCTAATTTCATATATGGACTACTTTCATCAAACTATTGTTCATGTCTGAATATGGGTTTTGTCAGATGAATGAATATCAAGATTTTCCTCAAAACAGATATCCCCTTTTCGCTGCTGGGCATTAGGCGGGGCCCTTTGTCGGAGTCGGACTGTTCTAGTTTACAAATAGGAACTAATGTAAACAATTAAAAAAACATACCCTATAATCTGAATCCAAGTACATGTATCACAAATTTAAGTTTAATTATGGAGGTAATTTGATCTATCACACAGGAGCTTGAGATTATTTTTTCTTTTTCTATAATTAGTCCCATGGAACTCAGCAAAAGAAAAATATTGTCAAAGTCCAGTGAGCTATCAGAGCTCCTATTATTGAGGTTTTACTGTATCATGTGTATCTGTTAACCCAAAATAAAGCCCTACCCAGAAAGCTTTATTTGCCAGGTTAAATAATACCTTTCGTCACATCTCTTAATGATTTCTATAGTGATGGAAATCCCATCTAGTTTGATTCAATAAATGGGAATGTGCTCTGTACATAAATTGGCTCACAGGTTGCAATTTAAACAAAAAGTATAACAATATTTCTTCCTCTTCCTTGAAGATTGCTTTTATCTTAGTAAATAGTGTAGACCATTATGAGATTCCACATAGATTCTGTATTTTGTGACATCTCATCACAGTCTTCACTGGGCGTCAAGGTCATAAAACTTTTATCGTGCTCAACTCAACTGAGAATAGAATTTATCCTGCTCATAAATGTTAAAATGCCAACAATTGTTGGCATTTTAACATTTATTAGCAGGATAAATACATCATCTGAGTGTTTCAAAGCAAGAAAAGGTTTTATTTTTCAGCATTTTAGTTTTTTATGAGCAGTTGAAATTTCATGCTCAATTGAGTTGGGCATGAGAAGATATTTATACCCTCAGTGCCTTGTTTATCTGTTTCCAAGCAAAAAAAGTTTAAATGGTGGCTGATATTGGGAAATAGACTCTGACATTGGGTTGAAAGAAATTCTGGTCTGAAAGAATTATTAATCTGTCCTTAACTTTTTGCCTACTGAGTAATTTTTCATGCTTTTTGTCGTCTGCTGATTTTTTTCAAAATCAACTTTTTCGAAAAATGATTTTAGGAACACCATCAGATAATCAAAAAGTTTGGATCCAGATTGGGCACAACATTTTGCTGGGCCTGATTTGGGTCAAACTGTTTGCAACGGTTATCAGCAGACCACACTAGTACCGATAGGTAAAGAGTAAAACCTTCTAGTAATGTTTTTCAGAAACTAGAGAAAGAAGCTTATGAACTGATGGAAGTTGCCACTTCTGGAAAATTCCTTGATCCAGCTCAGAACCCAACACATATACTCATAGCCATGAAACGGGTGAGACAATTTTCTTCTCAGTACTCAGAATTGTGAAGAAATATTCACTTGTATCTATGATTTTTACTCTGATTTAATTGGTTAACCATTAACCTTTAGCCCATTTTGTCATCTGCTCCTCTTGTTTGCTTAAATTATATTCTTATAGGTAGCCTATATTGAAAACAATATGGACCCAGATCTGACTGCTCCCTTGGGAAATTTCCCTCTACTAGTTAAACATGATTCACTAACACAGTCCATTCCCATGGACCCCAAATGTAGTGTTACAGATGAACTGCACAGTATGATAATGTTATTGATGACTATGTGTATGAGTCCTAAAGCAACAAATGAACATACAACATGTGATGTCCAATGTGAGATAACAAGGGTGAGATAAGAAATTCAATCCTAGGGTAAAACCTCATGTATCTTTCCAATGTGCAAGAATTTTATTTCTCGCACACCAGATTGGGATTTTCATTGTTTTTACCAATGCAAGATAATTCTAGCTCACATACCCATACCAGCCTGTGGGAAAGATAAAAAACAACAACCGCATACCGATTTCTCGCTGCCCGCACATCAATCCCTGACATTGTAATGTTAAAATTACGTCACCATTTCACATCTCAGCGTATTCAGGATTTTGAAGTCTTTTTTCATGTTTTTCCAATAAAAAATGAGATATTTAGTGGTGAGCAAGAAAAAGTATCCATCATGAGTGCGAGTGTGGGATAGAAAAATCTGTCCCTCAAGATCATCAATTGTCATCACTCGGCAAGCCTTGTGATGCCAATCGGTGATCCTCGGGATGGATTTTCTATCCCACCCTCACACTCATGATAGGTTATTATTTTCAATCCCATGATAAATCTCAGATATCCTTTAACAGAGTTTTTTTTTTCCCTTAAAGCTACGTGACAAGTTCTACAGCATACAGAAACAGTTACAGCAGGCCAGTAAATGGAGAGATGCTATCTGTGGGGAGCCGTATGACCTCACCTTCCTTAATGAGATGACAGTGACAATGGATGTGAGGCAAGAGCTCTGGAAATATGTCGAAGTCTCCACCCATGCCATTAAAGATTGGAAACAGATGTTGTTTAAAAAGGTAAAGCTTAAATATCCTTAAAACCATCATCCCTACTACAGAGTCAAAAACCTGATTTAATCCTTTCCTTTGTGAATTTTCATGCTAAGCTCCACCCATTATGAATAATTATATAAATAAATACTCATGTTGGTACATAGAACAAAGAATTTACTTGTCATATCCACTAATGTAGGATCATATCTAATCATATTCCTAAGCAAACAGAGTAAACCCTGATCTGGGATTGCTCAGTTTGAAAAAGCGTTAAGAGGCGTCTCTATGAGGTAAGGGTTAAGGATTCAACTCTTGTTCTCTTATTGGTGAAAATGACTCATTTGTCAATTTATTTCTTGCAAATTTCGTTGCATGATATAAGTTCAACAATATCTTTGACGCATTTGACTTTGAGCTTTTATCTAATATACAGTTTCCAAGATGACCACTCGAATGGCGTTTTCCTTTTTTTTTGGTACAATAAGTCATTTCTCAATTTAGTTGTTCAAAAAGTCATGCCTTTGCACCCATTGATGACTAGTATCAGCCTGCACATCTGCTCAGTCTGATCAGAGTCTTTGATGGGTACTCAGATACCAGCTCATATCATATTCATCCATGTATGTTTTCAGATGAATATCAGAAAAGCCTTAGAGAAGGTGATAGAGTGGCAAGCAGCAGCTAGTCAGTTGAAGCCATACCTTCCTGTACAAGACAAGGTCCTCACAACATGGTTTAAGACACTGCAAGAGTTCAAGAAAGATCTTCCTGTGCTTCATAAACTGGCTAACGATGCTCTTAAGGTAAGCCCCCAAAATACTGATAAAAATCTGATAAAAAAAACACAATAACTCCTACCTGTGATTTGATTTTGTTTTCTCTCGGTCTGAGTCAGATGGATTGACCAGTACACCACAAAGTCTCATGATCAATGAGAGAAAAAGATTGAAAAACTGTGACAAGTATCTTAATCATCAGATACAGTAAAACCTGTCTTAAGCGGCCACTCAAAAATAGACAAAACAAAGATCTTAATGACAAATGGTAGCTTAATGAAGGTCGAAAGTATTGCAGAATGCTCCCCTTGGAGCATTTTGCAATACTTTTGGCCTGCATTAAACGATAATCAGTATTGAAAACCAATGTTGGTGTTCTTTTTGAGTGGCTGCTTAAGACAGGTTTTACTGTATGTACTTTCTTTGCTGATTAATCTACAGCTCCCATACATCATAGATCCAGTTAAGCAAAATTTTTGAGCATAGAAATCGTGAATATTTTCTTACCATCTGTTTCAACATATGTTTTGGGTGCTCAAAAGAACCGTCTCATCGAACGAATTGGTATTTGTCAGTTACCTGTCATATTAACTGCATTGATACATGCTGACCTGATAAACCTTGGCTATCTCATGGCATGTTTCTATATCAGGTCATGATGATATTGCACTTTTTGAATGATGTTGCCGATAGCCATGAATCAACATAAAAATCCATAATTACGTCATAATTGCTAGTTTGAAGTGTGAACAAATTGGTATAACTGTATATAGAATACGGGGATCACACATGTTTTTTAATGCATTAACATTTGCCGGGTCCCGAGGATGCTGTTTGAACACGAGGCCGATAGGCCGAGTGATCAAACATCTTCCGAGGAACCCGGCAAGTGTTAATGCAATGAAACAAACATGTGTGATCGTTATTCTTGCATATTTTACCTTATTCCAACCCAAATAGAACTGAAAATGCTGCTTAAACATTAAATTGTCCATTTTCTTACACTGGATTTCTCTAAACAAAATGGCGTTGGCTTTGGATGTGTACTTTCGAACGTCATAACGTCGTCACAACGTCATAACCGTATGCAACGCAGGGGTTTCATTAACTTTTTTAGCATCCGGGTATCGAGGCAAAGTAGGCGGGTGATTTGACAGTATTTGCCTATAGACTCTATACAAATTTATCAAAAGTAGCAGGGGAAACATGCCTGAGTAGACGGGGAAATCCCCGCCTCCCTCCTCTTAATGAAACCCCTGCAACGTTGTCGCGAACAAAAACATCGGCGAAATGATCAGTCTGGTCCGTAACGTTTTCTGTATAACGTCATGCAAATAATGCAGGTCTCATTTTAAGTATTTTCAAGTTCAGACCCATGTTCAAACAGCATGTGAATCTCCTGATTTGAACATGGATTTTCGTTCATTTGACAATGGGTGTAAACAGCTATACGAATAGACATCTATGCAAGAATACCAGGTTTACATCTTTTGATATCAAGTTTACCAGGCTTGGCTTTGAGGGTGCATGTCGAATCGTGAGGCTTCCCGTTCTCGAAGCCATGCCTGGTAAACTTAATATCAAAAGACACTCACTTAGTATTCTATATGTATGGCATGTACATAAAGTCATTCTTTAAACGTACATACATAGTTATCCTTGCAATGTAGCTTGATGTCTTGTTTTTGGTCTGGACCTTTTTGATCAGAAGCTAGCTAATCAGGATCTACACTGTTTTCAAATGAGGGTATATAGAATTTTGTAAAAAGATTTGCGCACAGTTATCAGTATGCTAATATGTTTAATAAAATTTGTGAAAAAAAGTCTAAATTTTTACAGGAGCGACACTGGAAAGCTATATTTGTTGGCATGAATGAATCATATGATCCCAAGAGAGAGTTCACTGTGGCTGACCTGTTGACCTATGACCTTGAGGAGCATGCTCAGCTGATTCATTCAATCTACCTTGGTGCAGTGGCAGAATATGATCTGGAGCTGAAGATTGGCTATCTGAAGAAATTCTGGGAAGAACGAGAGTTTAAGCTTGCCAAACACATTCCTGACAGCTTGCTCCAGTCAAAAGGTAAACTTTTTAAGTGACCCAGTACATTTGATCCCTTCATTTTGCATTTTAAGTATTTTTAACTTACAGTAAAACCTGTGTAAAACAACCACTCAAAAATAGACAAAACAAAGGTCTTAATGACAAATGGTAGCTTAATGAAGGTCAAAAATATTGCAGAATGCTCCCTTGGAGCATTCTGCAATACTTTTGGCCTGCATTAAGCAATAATACAGTCATGAAAACCGATCCTCTGTCTTTTTGAGAGTGGACGTTTTACACAGGTTTTACTGTACTGTTACTTTACATTATCTCTGCTAAGCTTTTATTATACCCCCGGTACGAAGTATATAGGGGGTATATAGTTTTTGCCTTTTCTGTAATTATGTTTGTCTGTCTGTCTGTCTGTCTGTCTGTCTGTTTGTCTGTAAACTTTTTTTTTCTGTCAAAGATTTCTCAGCAACTACTTGGGTTAGGATTCTGAAATTTGGTACAAAGCTTGATAGTGATGAGTTGTATTGTGTAACAAAAAACATCCACATATTGCTTATCAGTCCCTTTATTTCTTCATTTTTCTTTCTCTCAAATGGAAATTTCTGTCACAGATTTCTCAGCTCCTATAGAAGTCAGTGTTTCAAAATTTTGTGTACACCTTTAGGTAGGCAAAGTGTACTGTGTAAGTGGAAATTAAGATGCTAATCCCCATTTTGCCTTCTTTTTTCAATTTTTCATTTTATCCTTCTTTCACTCTTATATAATACATATGGACATTTTTTTTCTGTCAAAGATTTCTCAGCAACTACTTGAGTTAGGATTCTGAAATTTGGTACAAAGCTTAATAGTGATAAGTTGTATTGTGTAACAAAAGAACAGCCACATATTGCTTATCAGTCCTTTTATATCATCATCATATCATAATCTGATTTTTGATTAACGTGCAGGTGCAGGGGCATCATCCACATCAGTGGGCCCCTTTCCAGGTAACTGGCTAGCTGCACGCATAGCAGATCTCACACCTGATCTCCAGGTGCTCCTTTCTTGAGGGTCAACTGTGGTGAGCTTCCACTCACGGCAGTCTTTCTCTGTCAGTTTCTTCCATGTTTGCTTGGGCCTCCCTGCCCCCCGCTTGCCGTCAATCTGCATATCATATGCTGTTCTGATTGCACCACTCGAACGCGCCACATGCCCAAACCAGCGAAGCCTTCTCTCTCTCAAAATGAGGTCGAGGTCCTCAAGCTGAAGCTTTGCCAGTAGCTCGCTTGACCTTACCCTGGCCACATCCTCTGGCTTGATACTGCAGATCTGTCTGATCATGGCCCTATCATTGCGTTGCAAGCGCTGCAGGTTCGTCTTGGTAAGTGGCCAAGTTTCACTGGCATGGAGCATGGCGCTCCTTTTATTTATTCATTTTTCTTTCTCTCCAATGAAAATTTCTGTCGAAGATTTCACGGTTCCTATTGGAGCCATTGTTTTCAAAATTTGTGTACACCTTCAGGTAGGCTAAGTGTATTGTGTTAATGTAAATAAAGATGCTAAAGCTCATTTAACCTTCTTTTTCATTTTTTCCTTCTTTCACTCTTATAAAATACATATAGACATTTTTTGTCAAAGATTTCTCAGCAACTACATGAGTTAGGATTCTGAAATTTGGTACAAAGCTTGATAGTGATTAGTTGTATTGTCTAACAAAACAACAGCCACATATTGCTTATCAGTCCCTTTATTTACACATTTTTCTTTCTCTCCAATGAAAATTTATGTCGCAGATTTCTCGGTTCCTATTGGAGCCAGTGTTTTCAAATTTTGTGTACACCTTCAGATAGGCTAAGTGTATTGTGTAATTGAAAATAAAAATGCTAAAGCTCATTTTGCCTTCTTTTTCAATTTTTCCTTCTGTCACTCCTATATAACATATAAGGACGTTTTTCGTCAGAGTTTTCTCAGCAACTACTTGATTTAGGATTATGAAATTTTGTGTGCACTTTCATACCCCCGGTGCGAAGTATATAGGGGGTATATAGTTTTTGCCTTTTCTGTAATTATGTTTGTCTGTCTGTCTGTCTGTCTGTCTGTTTGTCTGTAAACTTTTTTTTCTGTCAAAGATTTCTCAGCAACTACTTGGGTTAGGATTCTGTAATTTGGTACAAAGCTTGATAGTGATGAGTTGTATTGTGTAACAAAAAACAGCCACATATTGCTTATCAGTCCCTTTATTTCTTCATTTTTCTTTCTCTCAAATGGAAATTTCTGTCACAGATTTCTCAGCTTCTATAGAAGTCAGTGTTTTAAAATTTTGTGTACACCTTTAGGTAGGCAAAGTGTACTGTGTAAGTGGAAATTAAGATGCTAATCCTCATTTTGCCTTCTTTTTTCAATTTTTCATTTTATCCTTCTTTCACTCTTATATAATACATATGGACATTTTTTTTCTGTCAAAGATTTCTCAGCAACTACTTGAGTTAGGATTCTGAAATTTGGTACAAAGCTTGATAGTGATAAGTTGTATTGTGTAACAAAAGAACAGCCACATATTGCTTATCAGTCCTTTTATATCATCATCATATCATAATCTGATTTTTGATTAACGTGCAGGTGCAGGGGCATCATCCACATCAGTGGGCCCCTTTCCAGGTAACTGGCTAGCTGCACGCATAGCAGATCTCACACCTGATCTCCAGGTGCTCCTTTCTTGAGGGTCAACTGTGGTGAGCTTCCACTCACGGCAGTCTTTCTCTGTCAGTTTCTTCCATGTTTGCTTGGGCCTCCCTGCCCCCCGCTTGCCGTCAATCTGCATATCATATGCTGTTCTGATTGCACCACTCGAACGCGCCACATGCCCAAACCAGCGAAGCCTTCTCTCTCTCAAAATGAGGTCGAGGTCCTCAAGCTGAAGCTTTGCCAGTAGCTCGCTTGACCTTACCCTGGCCACATCCTCTGGCTTGATACTGCAGATCTGTCTGATCATGGCCCTATCATTGCGTTGCAAGCGCTGCAGGTTCGTCTTGGTAAGTGGCCAAGTTTCACTGGCATGGAGCATGGCGCTCCTTTTATTTATTCATTTTTCTTTCTCTCCAATGAAAATTTCTGTCGAAGATTTCACGGTTCCTATTGGAGCCATTGTTTTCAAATTTTTTGTACACCTTCAGGAAGGCTAAGTGTATTGTGTTAATGTAAATAAAGATGCTAAAGCTCATTTAACCTTCTTTTTCATTTTTTCCTTCTTTCACTCTTATAAAATACATATAGACATTTTTTGTCAAAGATTTCTCAGCAACTACATGAGTTAGGATTCTGAAATTTGGTACAAAGCTTGATAGTGATTAGTTGTATTGTCTAACAAAACAACAGCCACATATTGCTTATCAGTCCCTTTATTTACACATTTTTCTTTCTCTCCAATGAAAATTTATGTCGCAGATTTCTCGGTTCCTATTGGAGCCAGTGTTTTCAAATTTTGTGTACACCTTCAGATAGGCTAAGTGTATTGTGTAATTGAAAATAAAAATGCTAAAGCTCATTTTGCCTTCTTTTTCAATTTTTCCTTCTGTCACTCCTATATAACATATAAGGACGTTTTTCGTCAGAGTTTTCTCAGCAACTACTTGATTTAGGATTATGAAATTTTGTGTGCACTTTCAGGTAGGCAAAGTGTATTGTGTAAATGAAAATTAAGGTGCTAATCCGCATTTTGCCTTCTTTTTTCTAATTTTCAATTTTTCCTTCTGTCACTCTTATATAACACATATTGACATGTTTCATTAAAGTTTTCTCAGAAACTACTTGATTTAGGATTATGAAATCTTTGACAATTTTGTCTTTTCTCTGAAAGTGTTACAACCTCTGATGGCTACTGCCGGGGGTATGTGAGCTTTGCTCACTTCTTGCTATATTGTTTTTTTTTTCTTTCTGAATTTGGCCAAAGACACCAGGGCTATAAGGGTAACCATATACATGTATACTAGAGGTTAGCAACTTCATAGTATTTTCAGTGATAGGCAAGAGGTTCCAATTTTTACGATTTTTTTCTCTCTGAATTTGGCCAGGGATTCCTGGACTATATGGTCTATTTTTGCCAGCCAAAACCTTTGAAAGCTTCCAACCAGCATTGCTTGCAATGCTCAGGTCATTTGTTTTAACAATTTAAAGCTGCATACTCTGTAACTATAAACATTTTTTGAAAAAAAATATTTTCTTTTTAAATCATTTGTAAAAGTAGAATTAAGCTATGTTTTCACAATAAAAATGTTCAGTACAGCTGAAAACTGCATGGAAAAGTGAATTATCTTATCAAATAGGTGATTTTTTTCTCTTATTGGTAATTATTTGCGTCCCTCCAATAATTCTAGACCGTTGAATTTTTACATAAATGCAATTGTTTTGATAGTGATAACGTGTTAAGATTTACGAAAATGGTAAAATGTTTACCTGAATTTGAGTATTTTTACTGTGTTCTTGAAAAATAAAAACATTATTTTTAAAATTAGAAGAGCAAAAGTTACAGACTATGCAGCTTTAATGGAAGCTGCTACATTAATAAATAGTCTGTGCATAGTTTAATAAAATATTTTTTCAGGGGTACATTGAATACTAAGCGCTTAGTAGAATGAATTTTTGTATTTTTGTTTATTTCTTAATTTAGATTTTTATGCAAAATTGTATTTATCAGGGTGGGTAGTCACATGTTTTCTTTTTATATACACTGCACCGATGTTCCAATACACTGCACAGATATTCTGATCAAATGTAAGTAGATTTCTCTATGTTTTCTCAACTATAACCAGAAAGTTATACACCATTTTTCAGCCCACATTTTTCCCGATCAAACCCTACCAGGATATCCTCTTTATAAGCTTCTTACTTTGAGTACAGACTCTATCACAAAGAAAATAACTATTGTCCGTGCAGTTTATTTCTATAATTCAGGCTAGATCTTCTCCACTATAAATTTTGTTATATAGTCAGTACTCAAAGTAAGAATCTTTATGAGGATATCCTGGCATTGTGTAGATCGGGAACAAATATGGGTTGGAAAATGGTATATAACTTTCTGGGTAAAGATGAAAAAACATGGAGGAATCTCTACTTACTTTGGCTTAAAACATCATTGTGGAAAAGAAGTCAAACATTTTTCCGTGTAGTGTATCCTAACAAAAACCATGTGACTACCCACCCTGTTTATTATGATAAATTTGTATAATAGATGATGATGATGAAAATGATGATGGTGAACCAGGAACCGGTAATGAATTCCCTTGTGTTATCCCCCTGAGTGATACCCCTGCACAGATTGGCTAATTTATGTCCTTGATTGTTTGATTGATTATGATAGTACAGTAGAACCTGTCTAAAATGGCTACTCTCAAAAACACCAAAAATTGTTTTTCAAGCCCAATTATTGCTTAATGCAGGGCAAATGTATTGCAGAATGCTCCAAGGGGACTGCTCCAAGGGGAGCATTCCGCAATACTTTCGACCTTCATTAACCTACCATTTGTCATTAAGATTTTTGTTTTGTCTGTTTTTTAGTGGCCGCTTAAAACAGGTTTTACTGTACATGAATCCAGATATAGAGATATAAATTAAAATATCGCATTCGATATTATACAATTATTGACTATTGATGCATTGGACATGATGTGATGTCGACCTGAGAATACCAATATTGACCTCGTTGGTCAATATTGGTATTCTCAGGTCGACATCACATCTTATTGGAAATGTGAACACAATGGGTCAGTGCTGGGGAGGAAATCATAGTTTTTCAAGGTATTTAATGGGCAATTTGTGAGGAAACACCTATTGATTTTGAAAATGGTCAGTAAATATTTATAGTGCATGTTCAATGATAATGATCGTGCTTTAGAAGACTACATAAAGAACTGAACAGCTACCTGTCACTAGCTGTCAGTTTTATTATTTTTGTCAGATTACAAAAACAAATATAGATCAAGATGAGATAACTGAACTTAAGGTTAAGGAGTTTGCTAACATCACTATAAGGGAGCTCAGTGGTAGAGTGCTTGACTCAAGACCGAAGGGCCGCGGGTTCGAGCCTCACCGGCGTCACTGCGTTGTGTCCTTGAGCAAGACACATTTATCCTAGCTTAGTACTGGTTCAACCCAGGAAGACCCGTCCCGCATAACTGAAAGATTGTTGAGTGGACGTAAAGAATCAAATCAAACAAACAAACAAAAACATCACTATAAATCATGTACTTGAAATGTTTATGTCTAAATGTTTATACAATGTTTAAAATATACTTGATATGCTCATTGTAGGAATGATATTTGATTTTATGGCTTTTATATACATTTTGGCAAATCACTTAGATAAAAAAATAGTGAGTATGATCAGGAAATACCACAAAAACTGCAGACAAACCCATGACACCACGAGGAAGAGCCACACGACAATCACCAGACATCACATCAGGAAGACAAACTAAGCAAAGCAACCAGCTCTCTCTTCTCCATCAAGATGACTACAATACTAGAATGGACATAAAGTAACTCGTAACAAAATATAGAACAATTACAGAATCCCACATTGGGAGTAACAATCAACAACAACAGAACCACCGCCCAAGACCTTTCCTTTATCTTTGGTTTTACATCACCAAGTTATTTATTTATTTATTCTCCAGATCCTTCTCCTAACACTGTACATTTAAGCTGACATTTCAATTGTCTAACCCACCCCTGCTGCAAGGAGATGGAATAATATTTCTTTTATTGGATGAGTGGCAGACAATTATTACACTTTATCATATATAATACATTCAACCTTAGACAAAGCTTTTGGATTTTTTATTTGCTCACCTGAGCCATTGGCTCATGGTGAGCTATTGTGATCATTGGATGTCTATCGTCCGCCGTGGGTCATACGTTGTCAACAATTGCTTCAAATGACATCTCCTCCTAAACTACTGGCTGGATTTTGACCAAACTTGGTAGGAATGATCCTTATATAGCCCTCTTTAAGAATTGTTCAAATGGTTCAAGTCCAATGCATATCTAGGTCACACAGGCTAGAAATAGATTTTTAAGATAAAAACTTTAAAAATCTTCTTCTCTGAAACCACAAGGCCTAGAGTTTGATATTTGGTATGTAGCATCAACTAGTGGACTTCTACCAAGTTTGTTCAAATTATATCCCTGGGGCCAAAAATGGCCCCGCCCTTGGGGTCACATGTTTTACAAAGGCTTATATAGGGAAAACATGAAAAAAACTTCTTGTCTGAAACGTTAAGGCATACAGCCTTTATATTTGGTATGTAGCATCACCTAGTGGACCTCTACCAAGTTTGTTAAAATTTTGCCCCTGGGTCCAAAAATGGTTCAGGCCAAGGGGTCACATGTTTTACAAAGGCTTATATAGGGAAAACATGAAAAATTCTTCTTGTCTGAAATGTTAAGGCATACAGCCTTTATATTTGGTATGTAGCATCAGCTAGTGGACCTCTACCAAGTTTGTTAAAATTTTGCCCCTGGGTCCAAAAATGGTTCTGGCCAAGGGGTCACATGTTTAACATAGGCTTATATAGGGAAAAACTTGAAAAAATCTTATTGTCTGAAACCATAAGACCTAGAGCCTTGATAATTGGTATGTAGCATCACCTAGTGGACCTCTACCAAGTTTGTTCAAACAATGTCCCAGGGGCCAAAAATGTGCCTGCCCCGGGGGTCACATATTTAACAAAGGCTTATATAGCGAAAAACTTGAAAAAATCTTATTGTCTGAAACCATAAGACCTAGAGCCTTGATAATTGGTATGTAGCATCAC
Organism: Loripinus fragilis; assembly: GCA_964019695.1. NCBI lineage: Eukaryota > Metazoa > Mollusca > Bivalvia > Lucinida > Lucinidae > Loripinus > Loripinus fragilis. Next base: position 38,418,709 of record OZ026527.1, read on the forward strand.
CTAATATGTTTCCAGAACTTAAGTGACCCCCCGTTTATTGCTAATTATTCTTTAATGGTGATTTTAATTGAAAAATAAATTAGAGAAATGAATTTAGATATAGACCGCGTAATTGAATTAATTTTTTCCACATAAATGTGAGTTTGTGTATAGGCTGAGATTAGATGGAATTTTGGTGTGTTTTTGCCGCTCCTCTTTAAATTAGTCTCCAAGTGAACCTAACGATATAAATAAAACATGGCTTATACGGGTCAGTGGAGGTAATTCGTCAGTCCTACAGATAAGAGTGTGTAACAGAAAATTATTTTTCCTATTTCTCAACAAAAAATTTTTGCAAAAAATATTTGGTGTGTACTCAAAACAACAGTCTTGATGATACGGTCTCTTTGAGCACCCAAAACACGTGTTTAAACTGATGAAGACAGCCGCAGCTTCACGCTGAAATTGCTTATCTGGACCAATCTTCGCGCATTAGGCTATGATTCACTGCTTATACTGACTTCTAAACTTCACTGTACATCTAAGACCGATGCATTGAAATGACCTGTGTTAAAAGCTATTCAAGCTAAACCTTTAATGCTGGGTTGTTGTTGTCCTCTGCTGAATTTGCTTTCGAGATAATTATTTTCTAAAAATATATCTTTCAGAAATACAAGTAGGTTATTAAACAGTATGGATCCAGATAATGCCCAACATTCTAGCCTGAACTTGGTTTCGGCTGTTGACAAAGTTTATCAGAGAAATATCTTAAGCAGGCAAATATTTTATGCTCTTGAAGTTTTATGTATATCCCCGATTCGCTATTTCTCGTCAACTCTCTAATTTGCTTGAATTGCCGTCATAAACTCTTTACTTACTAGTGCCGTCTGCTGATAACGTTTGCAAACAATTTAGACCCAGATCAGACCCGACGGCCATGATCTGGGTCCAATCTGCTTGACAATCTACTGATATAACCGATTTTTTTTTAGAAAAAAACAACAACAACAACAAACTAATTTTCAAAAAAAAAATCAGCAGACGACAAAACCATGGCAAATTACCTCATAGGCAAAAACAGTCGATAAATTGAAATGGAAGGTGCTACATGTACACACAGGTTTCATGCTTAATAAGACCTATATTTGCCTGCTCTCAATATTGCACGGTCTAGGACCCATATAGACTTTTACAATTGCGTGTGTGTGTGTGTCAAAATGATGACGAGTGAGGTTTGCGGAATAGATTTGCGTTGAATCAGCGGATATAGATATTCCTGTAGGCTAGTATATATCATCATAGCAATGCAAATATACCACGTGTATCTATAGGGGTACACATGGGTATATTCATAAGGAAGAACAACTAAGTTATTCTTTTGTACAGGGGATTTGGGCTTCATTTACAAATAAGGGCGTCTCCCAAAAATAAGTTTTAGTTACGCGGTGTGCATTTAAATCCACATGCTAAGTGCCGTTCTTCTAGGTTCAGTTTTAAGGTGTTTAAAAAAAGAAAAACGGGGGTCACTAAAATTCTGGAAATACTATAGTGGACCTCTACCCAGTTTGTTCAAACAATGTCCCAGGGGCCAAAAATGTGCCTGCCCCAGGGGTCACATGTTTAACTAGGCTTATATAGGGAAAAACTTGAAAAAATCTTATTGTCTGAAACCATAAGACCTAGATCCTTGATAATTGGTATGTAGCATCACCTAGTGGACCTCTACCAAGTTTGTTCAATTTTGCCCCTGGATCCAAAAATGTGCCTGCCCCGGGGGTCACATATTTAACATAGACTTATATAGCGAAAAACTTGAAAAAATCTTATTGTCTGAAACCATAAGACCTAGATGCTTGATAATTGGTATGTAGCATCACCTAGTGGACCTCTACCAAGTTTGTTCAATTTTGCCCCTGGATCCAAAAATGTGCCTGCCCCGGGGGTCACATATTTAACATAGACTTATATAGCGAAAAACTTGAAAAAATCTTATTGTCTGAAACCATAAGACCTAGATGCTTGATAATTGGTATGTAGCATCACCTAGTGGACCTCTACCAAGTTTGTTCAAACAATGTCCTTGGGGCCAAAAATGTGCCTGCCCCAGCGGTCACATGTTTAACATAGGCATATATAAGGAAAACATGAAAAAATCTTTCATGTCTGAAACAACCAGGCCTAGAGCCTTGATATTTGGTATGTAGCATCACCTAGTGGACATCTACCAAAATTGTTCAAATTATGCCCCTTCAAGGCCTTGGGCCAATAATGGCCTGGCCCCAGGGGTCACATGTTTTACATAGGCTTATAGAAAGAAAACATGAAAAATCTTCTTGTCTGAAACAATAGGCCTAGAGCCTGGATATTTGGTATGTAGAATCACCAAGTAGGTCTCTACCAAATTTGTTCAAATTATGTCCCTAGGGCCAAAAATGGCCCCGCCCCGGGGGTCACATGTTTGACATAGGCTTATATAGGGAAAACATATAAAAATCTTCTTGCCTGAAACCATAATGTATAGAGCCTTGATATTTGGTATGTAGCATGACAGAGTGGACCTCTACCAAGTTTGTTCAAATTATGCCCCTTGTGCCCAAATTGGCCCCACCCCAGGTGTCATCAGGGACATGGCCAGCTTTCAAGAGATACCTGTATGTAAGCTTTAAACAAAACTCAGGTGAGGGATTTAGGGCCTCTTGGCCCTCTTGTTTGTATTCTTTTAACCCTTATCCTGCTATTTTTTAGAAAAAAAGTCTGCTCATTACAGTAAAGCCTGTGTAAAATGGCCACTCTCAAAAAGACGAAAATTGGTTTTCAAGACCAATTATCACTTATTGCAGGTCAAAAGTATTGCAGAATGCTCCAAGGGGAGCATTTTGCAATACTTTTGGCCTTCATTAAGCTACCATTTGTCATAAAGATCATTGTTTTGTCTATTTTTGATTGGCCCTTTTACACCAGCTTTGTCTGTATGTTTGTTACATTTATTCAAATTAATGCTAAAATACTTTACACACACTATGAAGACTGATCAGACTCCTCCTAAGGGAAGCAGTCTTATCTGGGTTCATATTGTTTGCAATATAGGCTATCAAACAAAAGTAGATGAGGAGCAGACTGTAATTGTCATGAATGGCAGGAAAAGGTTTAACTAAGCAGCATGGTAAAAGTTTTGAATCCCTTAGACATTATAATGAATGGGTACACCTCTGCTTTCTTATTTCTTGACCATTTAGTGCATGTCCATTTTGCATCCCCTCCCCCTCCACTTTCAAAGAGAAGGGGGGGGGGGTTATTGTGTTTAGTACAGATCCTGTCTGTGTCAGGAATGGTATCCATTTTTCATGTTTTCATGATATCTCACAGGATACTCACTGGATATAAAACTTTGAGACATGATGAAGGTCACTGCTAAAATGTGTTCCACTGTATATTTAAGAAATAGATCAGCTCTAGCAACTCAACAATTCACTGTTTGGAGGTCAGTTGTAAAGAAGATCAAATCACGAGCGCATAGCGTGAGTGATTTATCTTCGTACAACTGACCGACAAACAGTGAATTATTACTCAACAATTCACACACTGGAGCTGATCTATTTCGATTCTAACACACAATAAACGACAAAAACACATTTAAAGTCTTCAGCTTCTTCCAACTTTCTGCCATTGCACTTAAGAACTCCCGCCAATACTTAGACTACGTTGCATTCGTTTACAGTAACAAATGACGTCAGCTAGCACGCACTTTCCTCGCGCTTTCAAAACTGTGATTTACTGTTTGATATATCACACTTTTTTAGCATTGACTCTGTAGGCGAGGTGTGTTAGAATAGCTTATGAAGATGTGTCTGTACTGAGTTTGCAACCCTGATATTGTTGAAAATAAGTAAAGTAGGAATTTTAAATCCCTCCTTTTTAATAAGGGCTACAAACTGGTGTACTCATTCTTCTTTTCGCATGATGTTTTACCCCTTTCAGCTATTATAATTGAGCCAGTGCGTGAGATTTCCAACATAGTGGCATTCTGACATGTGTAGACTCGGACAAGCTTCTGCAGCCTCATTTTAAGCTTAGAAACTCCAAATGGTGTTCAGTCCGTAGCTTACCAATCATAGTATACTCAAGCGACTAGCAAAGGCTCAGATCAGACTGTGCGTATGCGCAGGCTGATCTGAGGCTTTGCTGGTCACACATACCACATTGTTGGAAATCTCATGCACTGGCTCATTATTATGTCTTTGCATGTTGAGTAAATTATGGTTAAATCTAATATATTACAGCTAGTAGTTTGTTTATAACTCCCTTCCTTGTTTTCTTCAAAATTTGTATGTTGAATGAAATTTATTGAATGATAAAATTGTGGTTACAGCTAAAAAATTACGAGAATTGAAATCAGCTGTGAGAAAGAAAAAGTTACGAAGAGGTATTGCTGTACTGTTGATGAAAAGCTGTTTTGTTGAAATTAATTTTAACATTGTAATGGGCTAAATGTGAATGTAAATGTCTTGAAAAATTTTTAACTTTGTGTGGCTAAATGTGAATGTCAAATGTCTTGAAAAAAATTAAACTTTGTGTGAGGTAATGGTTATATAACTTTCTTTGTTAGATTTGCAAACACGAATCTAATTCATACTAGAATCAAAATTATAACATGTTTTCAATAAAACAAAGCATTTCTGCCAGGCCTACAAGCGCATCTGTAGCAAATTCAGATAGATATGTTAAATGTTCTAAAACTTCGAACACTTTCTTTTTCTGTTTGAAAATTAAGCATTTGTAATCAGTGCAGGAATTCAAAAATGCTTGTCTGAATAGCAAACAGGGAAGACCCTGATCAGACTGCCTCTGAAGTAGCAGTCTGGTCTGGGTCTGCACTGTTTGTCAATGTCTTTTTGGCGTGCAATTTTAGAACATTTACCATAATCTGACTTCTTGACACCAAGTCTAGCAACATACATTTTAAAGGGTTTGACTGTGAAATATTGTCTCTTTTTTATCAGAGAGTGACAAAGTATATATTAAGCACAGTATTTGGTGAATATGGAATTTGTATTTATTGAAATATGGAATTTGATAATAAAAAAGATGAGATATTTCTGAAGGCCAACTTTTGGCTGACAATATAGGGATCACACATGTTTTTTTATGCATTAACATTTGCTGGGTCCTAGCTAGGAAGCTGTTTGAACATGAGGCTGATAGACTGATCAGTGTACAAATATCTCCCGAAGGACCCGGCAAGTGTTATTGCAATGAAACAAACATGTGTAGGCATTATTTTTGCATATTTTACCTCATTCCAACCAAATTTGCACTGAAAATGCTACTAAAACATTAAAGTATCCCTTTTCTTACTCTGGATTTCTCCAAACAAAATAGTGTCAGCTATAAACTTTTGAATGTCATAACTTCACGACATCATAGCTGTACACAATGTTTTCGTGAGCAAAAGCATCGGCCAAATGACAAGTCTGACCCGCAATGCTTTCTGTATAATGTCATGCAAATAACTCCAGGCCCGTTTTAAGTATTTTCAAGTTTAACCAAATGTTTAAACAGCACATGAATCGCCTGAATTGCACATGGGTTTTTGTACTTTTAGCAAAGTATTTATGCAATATCATATGGAAAAGAGGTAATAAATTTAGATTTTTGTGGTTTTGAAAATCGATGCAATGCACAGATTTAATGCATATAAGCATTAATTCTGTGTGATGCCCAGCTTCTAAAGACCATAAATATAAAGAATAGTTGATAAACGCATGTTATGTATGTCACTTCCCTTTCAAGGAACTTTAGGCATTTATACATTTCACTCGATATTATAGCCAAACATTGGCTTGCAAAGTTATACTGATGCCTTTGTAATATCACATCCCATATTTCAAGGAAAATACAAAAAAAAATTATTGTGTCATCTTTTCATTGTTGGTTTTAACAACCAACAAATATTTGATTCCTGCTTTTGTGCTATAAATTATTTTGAATAAGTTTTTATGTTAACAATGTTTTGAAATGTCCAGGTGGATATTATGTTAAGTGTATTCTGAAATTAATCTTGTTTGCTAGTGTGGATTTTCATTTGGCTCACCTAAACTTTAAAAATAGGATTAAAACTACTTTTTATTAATTTTTATGAGTGCAAATTTTTTTTAGTTGATAACAGTTTCAGCAAGTATGTCTGAAAGGAAAATATGAGAAAACCTCACCCTGGGGAGTCTATTGTATTGAAAAAAAATTGAGGTAAAAAGGGTGAAGTCAGGACCAGCTTTATTAGGGATGTTGAAAGTAGAAACCACTATGATAGCCACTTATGTACATATTTGATTTAAGCTTGTCATGTTAGTTAAATTTGGGGATCAACACTTTAAAAAGACCAATCACAACTGCAGCAGATGACATTTTTTGAGATTTTTTTTCCTTTTGAGCAAATGAAAGCAGAGGGGAAAAATACCCAGCATGCAAGGGTTAAAGGGCCAATCACAACTGCAGCATATCGCATATGTTGCAATTTTTTCCTTGATATTTAAAATTTCATCTGAGTCATCTGCCAGAGGATGCACAAGAAATTTCAAGCATAACATGGCTGCCTAATTTGAATTTTTTTTAGTGGGGTCTTTAACAGTTAATGTATTCTGTCCATGATGAAAAAGTTTTATTGATTTTTTTTCATCTGAATACTTGTTGCTGAAAAAAATATTATTCTACTTTAACTCTTTGCATGCTGGGTATGATTATTTCTTATTTATCAACCAAAACATATGTTGTAGGTAATCAAGAGCACACAAAACAAATGTTTAAACAGATGATAAGAATATATTCACAATTTTATGCTCAAAATATTTGCTTATCTGGACTATGATGATCATATACTACAGTAAATGTTCTAAAAAATTTGAAAACTAGTTGCTTGGCAAAAAAGCCTAGACAAGCGGGGCAGACACAGATCAGACTGCTTCTTCAGAAGCAGTCTGATCAGTGTCTTCCCTGTTTGCTATTCTGTGAAGCATTTTGTGAATTCCAGGCCTGATAACCAACATTTTATTGAGAACAAAAAGAGAAAAGTGATCAAAATTTTAGCTCATTTACTGTATATTATAGAACCAAAGAAAGATGTGAGTCCTCGGCGAAGGACGAAACTGGAGAAATACAGGCAAGAGAAAGCTGCGGCGGCTAATGTTGGAACATTCCAGGGTCTAAATGTGGCTGATGATGACTACTTTATCCTGATTGAAGTTGAAGAATTGAAGTACCAGTTAGAAGTAAGCATTGGCTTTTAAAAAATATGCAACTCAGTACACCACTTGATATATATTCTGATGGAAAAATAGGTTTTCTTATTACAATAAGAATGGAGAAACTATAGTGGCACTTATTTTGGTTCGATATTTTTGTCAGCTTTGACAGGAAATGTCATATATAAACATATTAAAACCTGTAACTGCAGTGGACAACGACTTTGAATCTTGTTGCTTTAATTAGAAAGTCATGTGAACTCTGTTGCAACTAGCAGAGGACTCCGGCAAAATATCAAATCTTGAAAATATCAAAAATAAAGAAAAGTGCTGCATGCATTACAAGACTTGTTTTGGCTTCCCTCTGAAAAAAATAAATAAAAGTAGGTTTTCACCAATGTTCTAGGTGGTTTATAAGAACAATATTTATCTGACTTACCCTAGCTATAGGATTAGAAATGGCCACTGAAATATGCTGAAAGTAGGAAAATGGTCATTTTGGATGGAATTGGAAACTTTTGACAGATAAATTTACATAGATCACAAGCAAATACCAAAAATATATTTTAACAGACTGTAAGATTTTATGTTCAAAGGATCATTGGATTAATGTAATTATTCCTTTGCTCTATTGTCATAGGTCCAGATTAAGACAAATTTTGAGCATAGAATTGTGAATATTTTGTTACCCATCAGTTCTAACATATGCTTTAGGTGCTCATTGAGACTGTTCTTTTAAGTACCCACAACATATGTTTTGGTTAAGAAATAAGAAAATTAATTTTTAGTTACGCACTCTTATCTACAGGCCTGATTATTTTATAAAACTGTTCTCTGATGATATTGCTGTTTTTATTTCTTTAGGATAGCAGAATCAGTATACGTGGTATGATGCAGTCACCATTCCTAGGAGATATGAGTACTGAGGTGACGACTTGGAGCAGTTCACTACAACAAGTAGAAGAGATCACTATTATTGTATATAACTATACTCTGATGATATTGCTATTATCTTCTCTAGGACAGTAGAATCAGTATACGTGGTATGATGCAGTCACCATTCCTAGGAGATATGAGTACTGAGGTGACGACTTGGAGTAGTTCACTACAACAAGTAGAAGAGATCACTATTATTGTATATAACTATACTCTGATGATATTGCTATTATCTTCTCTAGGACAGTAGAATCAGTATACGTGGTATGATGCAGTCACCATTCCTAGGAGATATGAGTACTGAGGTGACGACTTGGAGTAGTTCACTACAACAAGTAGAAGAGATCACAGACCTATGGTACACTTGTCAGAAGAAGGTAATTACTAGAATTTACCCTGAGCCTTGAAGTTCAATTTTAACCCACTTGAGTAGTCTTCAACCTAAAATACCAGTGCATAAATGAGCCAGCATATAAACAGGCCCTGTCCTGTGAGGATGTAAGTTTTTGTTTTGTTTGTTTTGTTGCTTTACGTCCCAAGTCAACAGCTATGGTCATGGCGGGACTGTCATTAACCTAACCACACTTTTTCCTGGGCAATCTTGAACAAGCAGTTAACCAGTACTTCGTGCACATACTTTCGCTTTGAAGATGTAAGCTAGTATGACCAGGAAATACCATATTCTTAGACTGCAGACCAACCCATGGCGCTGTGAGGAAGAGAGACAGAACACAGACAGCGACAGCACAAAGCAAAGCAGCCAGCCCTCCTCCAGCAAGGCGATTGCTAAACCAGAAAGGGCACCAAGAACCACATCTTAAAACAAAAAGCTCTTGCACACAACAGGGGAAACAACAAATGTTTTATGGTGTCCATTTAACGCATAAAGCGCCACCTATAATTTGCAGCAGGCGACAATTTCAAACTTTGCCGCTTTTTCAAAAATAACATATAAGGCATGATATTTCATGAGAATTGTCTGCTGGCAGACGATTCTCATGAAATATCATTCCTTTTTTTTCCATAAATTGGGAAAGATGCAGCAAAAGTTGTCGTCTGCTGCAGTCGTGATTGGCGCTTTTTGGGTTAAGAGGCAAATGCAAGTCAGGCAAATTATGCTATTCTGTGACATTTTTTATTGGAGATCATTTAGACACTTGATTGCTTGTACATGTAATGTTGTAAGGAACCTTTTTTCACATTGCAGCTCACTTACTCTTTGTGGACCTGAAACCTCTAAACAGTTACATGGCACACAGTGAAGACACTGATGAAAGCTGCAATATGGAGCATTTCATCAGGGTTTGCACTGTTTGCCAAGACAAAATCTATCTTTAGAGAAAGAAAAGCAATATTTTTGGGGAACTTTTAACCTGTGACCCCACAATATTTACAATGGACCATCCTGACTTTATTGTATGTAGCTTTATGGAAAATTCCATTGGTCCTTAAAGGGTTAAGGACTTTGTCTTTTTCAGTGGATGTATCTCCTCAAAGTGTTCGAGTGGCCAGAACTTTACAAAAGATTCCAAAAGCAGGCTCCTAAGTTTGAAAGTGCACACACCAAATTTAAGGTAAATACCAATTTTTTTCTGTCATTTACACCAATTGCTGCCTGCTTTCTAATCTACTTATGTACTTTGGTAGCCTAGTTTTCAGCTATTTCTACATGTAAGCAATTGTATTACCTGATCAGAATCTGTAATGTTTGCCACTGAGAAACACATTTTGAGCAAAAACTAAAAACTGACCTGCAGCCCTTATCATTAATGGAATGTCCCTAAAACATACAAGTAAATATAGCCCCTATAAAACAAACAAAAAATAAATGAGTTCTTGTGGTAGGATATATTGTATTCAGCATGATTGGGTTAATTTATTATGTCATTATGAAACTACACTAGATTTCAGTACTTTTATATTATTATACTTTCTTGAAAAAAACAAGGGAAATTCCACAATCACAGACCACAGACTAACCAATGGCACAGTGAGGAAGAGATGCAGAACAGTGACAGCCACATGACAACTAGAACACAATCAAATTGGCTCTTTGCATGCTGGGGGAATTTTTCATGATCTTTTTGTGGTCTGCTGACTTTTTTTTCAAAATAAACATTTTCAAAAAATTCTTTCAGGAACACTATCAGAGTGTCAAACAGTTTGGATCCAGACCAGAATGGATGTTCTGTCAGTCCTGACCTGGGTACAAACTGTTTGCAAAGGTTATATGCAGACGAAAAAAATCGCCGCTAGCAGGCAAAGTGTTAAAGCAGCGGAGCTGGCTGCTTTAACTCTTTGCCTGCTAGCGGCGATTTATCCTGGGGGAGATGATTGCAAAATTAGAAAGGACTACATTACAAGACAAAGATCAACACAAAAAACACACAGTATGGGAGCAACAACAAATCATGAATAAACAAAAACAGAAACACCGTCTCAGAACAGACTGCAGCCGAGGCCACCTGGGGGCCCTAACACACTTTATAGGTTGAATCTTTGCCCTAGACTCTGCCGTTGCCAAAACACTAACATAGGATTGCTGATGTACCATCAGTAATCCTGTGTTTGTGTTTTGGCAACGGCAGAGTTTATTTTTGATTTTATCATAGGACTGGATGAGGATAGTATCTAATGACTCCAAGGTTCTGACAGTGATCAACAGAAGAAGGGGAGAGAAGGGATACCGATTATTACAGGGAGATAACCTGAGGTCCTTATTCCTAGAGTTGATTCAGACACAGGTTGGTTTAGCTAGGAACTGTCAGACATCCAGATAGACAAAAAAATTGAACGTAAATTTGTGGATATTTCCTTATCCACCAGTATCATTCAGGGGTGGATCCAGGATTTCTGGAAAGGGGGTTCATATTTATAAAGGTGGGTGGGGGTCACTTTGCTAATATTATCTCATTTTTCATTAATATCCCATGAAAATGAAATAATTTGGTCTCACTGACCAAATTATTTCATTTTCATAGGATATCTAAAAATTGAGGGGGGGGGGAGGGGGGGGGGGGGGGGAAGCGAACCACCTGAACCCCCTCTAGATCAGCCACTGACATTTGAGAAAGTTCTATTGAGAACCTATAGCATATGTTTTGGTGGAGAATTAAGAAATGTTTTAACATTTAAAAGTCCTGTTTTAGCAAGGAAATTCTCATGCTGATAAAACAGCTTTGTTATAATGTGCACAAAGTACTGGTTAACCACTTAGTCTAAGCTTGCCCAGGAAAAAGTGTGGCTAGGTGAACTGACCATAGCTGTTGACTGGGATGTTAAACTAAAAAACAAACAAAAAATGGCTTTGTAATGTTAAATGCACTCATTTTGGACCACTTTAAAATGTTACAACAGCTGATCTGTTAATCACTTAAACATGGCTTGGCCCTGAAGGGCAATTTTTGTAGTGTTCCAGTGTGAAAGAACAATGAAATTACCATTACCATGCTATCAAAATAAACCATTCAATCTGTTACTGATCTTTTTTGCTTTTTTTCTAGGAGGAAATCCTGAAGCATTTATCTTCACTGATGGAGAATTGCCGGATGGAATTTACGCGTCTCTACTTCCTCTCTGACGAAGAGATGGTTGACATGATGGGGGTGTCCAGAAATCCGCAAGCTCTGCTACCGTTTGCGAAGAAATGTTTCCCTGGCATTAAATCCCTTGCCTTTGCACTGCCGCCAGGGACAGCTAGTCTGAACACGCATCTAGACTTTGCACTGCATGGTAAGTGGTTATGACCTGATGCATGAAATGCCGTAGATGTTCTAAAATTTTGAGCACAAGTTACCTGCCAAAATGGTATACACAAACAGGGAAGACCCAGATCAGACTGCTTCACAAACAGGGAAGACCCAGATCAGACTGCTTCTGAAGAAGCAGCCTGATCAAGGTCTTCCCTGTTTGCAAGTTTGACAAGTATTTTGTGAATTCCAGCCTTGGTAACCAATATTTTATTTGAGCCTAGAATGAGAAAAATGTTTTTAAATTTTAGAACTATACACAACTACCTGTGTGTCTAGATTTTCGACTGTAGACAATAGTCATCAACAACTTTCCAGCTATGCCCTTCAGGGCTTGGCACAATCGAAAAAGCTTTACTTTCATAAGCTCTTTGCATGATTTATATGTAGAACCAAAAATAAGGGGAACCCTTTCATTTTGAGACACTTTTAATTTTACACATAAAAGATATGGAATCCAAGTCAATATCGGGTGTGACCTCCACATATGAGCCGCGACACGAGATTTCCAACAATGTGGTATGTGCGACCAGCAAAGGCTCAGACCAGCCTGCGCATACGCGCAGTCTGATCAGAGCCTTTGCTAATCGCTTGAATATTCTATGAGTATTAAGCTAATGAGCGAACATCATTTGGAGTTTCTAAGCTTAAAAGGAGGCTTCACAGGCTCGTCTGAGTCTACACTTGTCAAAATGCCACATTGTTGGAAATCACATGTCGCCGCTCAATTATCATCTCCAGTTTGCCCAACAGGTGATTGTGCATGTGTTGTGCTTGTGGAGGCCACATGGAGGTCAGATCAGATATTGACTTGGACTCCATGCAATGGATTCCCTTAGTTTTGGTTCTGTGTATATAATATTGCATTTTTTTTGTCATTTGAAGAAAAAAAGTTTTGTGGTATCATTTGATTGTCAAACATTTTGGATCCAGATGTGGCCTAACATTCTTTAGGGCATGATCTTAGTCCAAAACTGTTTGCAAAGAATATCAGTCAATGACAAAACATCCTAGAAGTGACATTGCCTGCATACTCAAGGCTAAGTTATCTTGAATGTCAAGTTCTACTATTGATATTTATAATTAACAACCACAAATCCTTTATCTGACTTGAGTGAAAAACTGTTGACTGGGATGTCAAGAATCAAATCAAACCAACAAATTAATCACAGATGATTCTTGAATACAGCTTAACCCTTAAAGCGCCAAGAAAAAATGCATCTGAAAATGTCCTCTGCTGAAGTCGTCTGCTGCAAATAATTGCCTAACATTACTGACCAATTAAGTATAGAAGAAAACAGCGTGGACCCAGAACAGACTGCTCCTATAGGAGCAGTCTGATCTGGGTCCACACTGTTTGCCACAGAGGCTTTTCAAATATTTCAGCAGACGAGAAAAGCAGACAACTTTTGTTGCGATTGGCGCATTAAGGGTTAATCTTTCCAGCATTTCATACATCAAGGCCCATTAAGCTTGTATATATCCTATATTAAAACTGTGTAGATCCTGAACAGCTGACTTCAAAGCCAGCTGCTCAGGATTTACACTGATTTTGTAGATCTTGAACAGCAGCTCAGCTGACTTCTGAGAAGCCAGCTGTTCAGGATCTACACTGTTTTCCACTCTGCTTGTAAATACATGTCAATAACTGGAATCTGACAAGTTAATTGATTAAAAATGGGAAGGAGTGTAGTACTCTAAATTTCCATAATTACAATCTTACGATTTTGTTTGTCTTTTGCTCATTTACTTAAATATCTGATTTTTTTAAAGATGGATATAGCCACAATTCAGGTATTATAGCTTGATTAAAGTCAAGTTAAACAGTTTGATTACTTTATTAGTTTCTGTTTGTTAGTTTATTCCTTGTTGTTCTATTTAAGAGAGTTGTTTTTCATAAATAACAGTTTTAATGAAGCTTTCATTCCACATAGCCACATTTTTATACAAATAATCTGAAAACACGTTGAGTGGATGTAGACACGATTATCATCAACATGGTGTTTGGAATGATCTAGCTGCGGTTATCAGGGCATATACTGGCCTCGACGCGAGAAAACCTGTCCTCGGGGGTTTGCAAACAACACAGGCGCAGACCAGCCTGCGCATCCGCGCAGTCTGATCAGCCCCTTTGTTATTGGCTTTTTGGAAGGTATCATATGTTATTTGCTATAGGTGAAATTTCAATTTTCTAGCTAGTCTCTGTAGCTGAGGAGACTTGTTTGAAACTAGCTTTGTCAGAAACCCCGAAGACAGGTTTTTTCGCGACAAGGCCCATACTATGTCTATGTGCATTTTGATACTTCTCAGGGCAGCTAATTTGAACCCCCCTCTGTTTCAGCAATGGTCCACATGCTGGAGGGCCAGTATGGGATCAATGTATATTTGACACAGGTACAGTCAGAACTAGGATTATGGGTTGATGACAACTGGTCACATTTTAGTCAAATTTTTTAAGGGAATGAATATAGAGTTGTTGAAAATAAACATTGCAAAATTTAAACTGTTGTTTTTATGACCTTGAATACTTTTACAACAATGCCAACCACCAAAAGTAGGTATCCTAGCATAAACTGTAGCAGATGACAGTTTTGTGATTTCATTACTGTAAAACGTTTGATATTCACCGCATTAAAATTTGGTGATTTTAAATGACTGATATATTGATATAGTTTAATTTTTAAGTTTTCTTAATTTGATGGCTTTTAAAGGTATTTTATATACTCATAGAGGCTCTGGGGAGCCTAATTCTTTCCTTTAAGAGTAGCCCCTTTTAACATTTTTAAGATGAGATATTCTCGACGTGGAAACAGACTACCATTTAAAAGATGTTTTATTGAACATGATCCAACATTTCATGGGTATGTCTATTTAACGCTTATTATGTAACTGAATTGGAATTTGTAAATCGTGGTCTCTTATTTTGTATTTTTTTGTTTATTTGCCACCAAAAGTGCCAAATTGAAGTACCCACCAAATAAGTATTTTGCAGTACACAATCATATCTTGAGGCCTGTTTGACTGTTTTTGAGTACATACCGAGCATAATTGATGATGCCCACATGATTTTCTGTGTTTCAGCTGACAAGCTACAGGTGATTGCCATGCGAGGTTTATATGGTGAGGAGGTTCCATTCTTTGCCCACCTGGAGGCCCAGAGCAAGTCCACCCGCTGGCTTAAACTACTGGAGGGAATCATGAAAAACACCATGGCAACCATACTGCAGGCTTGTGTACAAGCAAGAATGGAAGAGAGTAAGTGTTGTGTAGCTGGTCCAGTACAGTCCTTTTAAAACACACCTCATTTCAACATGGATTTGGATACAACACTGTCACGGTTGTAGCTCCTAACTTTTTTAACATGGAATTTTACAAAGGAATTATAGGAAAATGACCATGAAATGGTCATTTTCCTATAATTCATTTATAAAATTGTCCCTTTATAACATGGTTCAGTTATTTGTCAGTTACAAGTGAAAGTATGTGCAAAAGTATGTGCACAAAGTACTGGTTAACGGTTTAGTCAAGCTTGCCCAGGAACAAAGTGTGGTTAGGTGAACTGACCATCTCAACATGACCTTAGCTGTTAACTGGGACATAAAACAAAACAAAACAAAAACAAAACATAGTTCAGTTATAATACATTCCATTCCCAGGAACTCCAAAGATATTGTTATAAAGAGACTGCACATACTGTACAGTCAACTTCCTTAGCTTAAATTCCATGGGATCAGAGTTTTCATTTGATTTATCAGTAGTTTCAGTTAAAAGAAGTTGGTTGTAAATATTAGCTGCCATGTCCATATAAGGTAAAAACTCTTCAAAAATCTTCCTCTTTATACCCCCCGCAAACTTTGTTTGTAGGGGGTATACTGTTTTCACATTGTCCGTCCGTGCTTCCGTGCTACTGATATGGATTTGGGGGCCTTTTTAGTCGTCTGGAGATAGACAAGGGGCCATTTCTTAACAAGGGGCCATGGCCTTCTGTAAGTTGCCTCAAATGATTCAGGGGACCTCAGGGGAGGTAATAAAATAAACTTCTTAAAAAGGGCCATTTTATGTCTATGGTGATGGACGTCCAAACTTAAAATGGCCCGTAGTAATTTGTCAGTCTGATATTAATGGGCCAATTCAGAGCTAAACTGGCCCGTTATTTCGGACACTTGGCCCCTTATTAATGACCCTTTAAACACTGGCCCAATATTCAATATTGGGCATACATCCGTCCGTCTGTAACGCTTTGTTTCCTTAATATCTTGAAGAGTCATTGCTGGATTTTCATTAAACCTTGCAAACATGTTCATATATGCAAGACAAATTTTTTAGACAAAAAAGTAAGGGCAAGGGGCCAATTCTATCAGAGTTATTTCCCTTTGTAGTTCTAAATGGCTTTTAATATAGGGTTTTATGCTTATGCTATTATAGGCCATACATGGGCCTATCAACTCCTACCACAGCTTTTGATGGAACAATTTGATACTTTTCCTATACAATGTAAGCACATTGAACATATGCATGAAGGAGTTTGGTTCAGAAAAAATAATTTTTGACAAAATGACAGCTGTGAGAACTTAGACAATTTTTCCCTAATAGGGCTTTTGTATATGCATAGACGGTGCCTTTATGGGCCGATCAACTCCTACCACAGCTTTTGATGGAGCAATTTGATACTTTTCCTATACAATGTAGACACATTGAACATATGCATGTAGGAGTTTGGTTTAGGAAAAATAATTTTTGACAAAATGACAGCTGTGAGAACTTAGACAATATTTCCCTAATAGGGCTTTTGTATATGCATAGATGGTGCCTTTATGGGCCGATCAGCTCCTACCACAGCTTTTGATGGAGCAATTTGATACTTTGCTGATACAATGTAAGCACATTGAACATATGCATGAAGGAGTTTTGTTTAGGAAAAATAATTTTTGACAAAATGACAGCTGTGAGAACTTAGACAATATTTTCCTAATAGGGCTTTTGTATATGCATAGATGGTGCCTTTATGGGCCGATCAACTCCTACCACAGCTTTTGATGGAGCAATTTGATACTTTGCTGATACAATGTAAGCACATTGAACATATGCATGAAGGAGTTTGGTTCAGAAAAAATAATTTTTGACAAAATGACAGCTGTGAGAACTTAGACAATTTTTCCCTAATATGGCTTTTGTATATGCATAGATGGTGCCTTAATAGGCCAATCAACTTCTACCACAGCTTTTAATGGAGCAATTTGATACTTTGCCAATACAATGTAGACACATTGAACATATGCATGAAGGAGTGTTATAATTTTTGTTTGCACATATTATACTGAAACCTTTTTTTCAAAACTAAAGTCTGCTGGTTTGAACTATAACTTGACAAGTTTTTTCTCTGAGTCTTACTGTGGGGGGGGTATCTTATAAGCATTGCTTATTGACTTTTTTCATTGCAACTAAAGTGTCAATGACAATGGGCCTTGGTATATAGTGTTGAGGATGTGGGATCTACAGCATTTGTTTGACAGGTGATCCTTAGTTGACCTTGATCAACTTATCGGCAATGTAATATTTGATTCTGAATGTATTTATATGGAAAAACATTGAAAAGATTATTTTTTGATAACTGTTGAAGCCAAAATCATAATACTTACTTGGTATTTTACCTGGTGAGACAATGACTTTAGGTAACTACCAGAGGTCAAAATAATTAAACTTTGACCTTTCAGCTAATGTAGATTTTATTGGATTTCAAACATATTTTTCTCAGAAACTAGAGGGCCAATTGAAGTCAAATATGTATGGAGCATTGTATGAGACAACCTTAATATGACTATATGTATATTATGTCACATGACCAAAATGTTTTTCATGCCATTAGGGATATGGGCCTTACAAAGTTTGTGCCAAAGATGATCTTGGTTGACTTTGACCTCATAAAATCTTATATTAACCCTTAAAGCGCCAAGAAAAAAATGCATCTGAAAATTTCGTCTGCTGAAGTCGTCTGCTGCAAATAATTACCTAACATTACTGACAATTAAGTAGAAGCTAACAGGGTGAACCCAGAACAGACTGCTCTTATAGGAGCAGTCTGATCTGGGTCCACACTGTTTGCCATAGAGGCTTCTTAAACATTTCAGCAGACGAGAAAAGCAGACGACTTTTGTTGCGATTAGCGCATTAAGGGTTAAGGAGATTGACATTCTTGTGATTCATTGCCAGGTAAGTGCTTCAGGACCTTATGTCCTGGTATTAGTTACTGAATCTGCATCATAGGTTTTGATACTGGTCCTCAAAAATTGCATAATATCTATATTTAGGTTCCAAACAACCTGTCCATCTTCTTGATGAGCTAAGGAAAGTATACAGCTCTAAAGTTAATCTCTCAGAGGATGCATCAGAAGATGCTTCCATGGAAATCACACACAGTTTCCAACACTGGTTGCTACGGTTTCCAGTACAGTGTGTCGTCGTGGCAGAGGGGATACTCTGGGCTAGGAGAATGACCAGACTATTGGATAGACCAGATGTGGATGCTGATGATCTCAAGTATTTCAGGTATTTAGCTATTCATCTTATTAAAGATACACTGTCTTTTTATATCACTTCAAACAGAAAATCAAATAAAAGAGCTAGGTTCATAAAAGTGAAAATTTTGCTTGCTCAGATGCAATTGTTGAAATAGTAATTTTTTAATTTTAGTAAATTAAGTATCAATTAAAACCTTAACTAACATAGCAGTCTGACCAGGGTTCATAGTGTTTGCATCCATGATTAAATTAGTCGGGAGTGCATTTGAATACATATATGCAGCAGATGTAATAAGCAGATGGCATTTTCTGGACAAAAAAAATCAACAGGATATGGATTACTGAAAAAAAAAATAGTAAATGCCATTCATACACTCACCCATTGGACATAAGATTGGGTTGTGTGTTTTTTTTTTTTATTTTTATGCCATATTTATCTTGTATTTTTGCAGAATGAATGGTACTGCCAAGCTAGACCAGTACTTAGAGTTACTGAAAGAAGTGTTTAAACTGCCCCTACCACTTGATGTCCGTAACCGTCTACACATTCTTCTGTCCACTCTCGTCAACCAGAGCATTGACCAGAGACAAGTTCTAGATGGTAATTTATCTTACTTCAGCCATAAATTAAAATATTATATGAGCCAGTGCATGAGATTTCCAACAATGTGGTATGTGCAACCAGCAATGCTTCAGATCAGCCTGCACAGAGGCGCAGTCTGATCAGAGCATTCTCTAGTCACTTGAGTAATCTATGATTGTTAAGCTACTGCATGAACACCATTTGGAGTTTCTAACCATAAAAGGAGGCTGCAGAGGCTCGTCCGAGTCTTCACATGTCAAAATGCCACATTGTTGGAAATCACATGTCACGGTGCATATCTCTTTGTACACTCATGAAATGTCAACCTCATTTGGAAAACCTCAGCCCAATTTAGAATCATAAGGAAAATATGTATGTTAGCAGGTGGGGTCATGACTATCAAAATAGATTATTCCGATTACCCAAAGAGTTTAAACAACAGGTCAAATACATTTTTCACTTTTCCATAACATATTTGTATAGAATCTTCCTCTCTATAGTTATTGTGGAATGTTTTTACCATGTATTTTACTGCAATCAAACTTGTTATTGTTTTTGCATGGTTTCTTTGACATCATTATTATGTTATCAAAATAGACCCTTGACGTACATCTGAGGTCTGGTTCTACAGAATTGGCAGAGTAATTCCGAATGCTGTAAACCTTCTTAACTTTTTCCTTGCTGGTGGTGACTTTTGCGGCCTGTTGATAAACCTTTGCAAACAGTTTAGATCCAGATCAGGACCGACAAAATGTTGGTCCTGATCTGGATCCAAACTGTTTGAGACGCTGATAGTGTTTCTGAAAGAATTTTTTTGAAAAAGTTAATTTTGAAAAAAGTCATCAGACGACAACAAAATCATGATAAATTACTCAGCATGCAAAGATTTGTCAAATGGACTTTCCCATTGAATAGGTTAAACTGGTTGCAAAAAAAGCGATAGAATACTCACCAAGCCTTGCATTTTATCTCTTTTCCTGCCTTGTTTAATAATTTCAATAATACATTTGCGCTCATGTAAGTTCCTCTATGTATTGTTATATCAATATCTCTGTTCATATTTTCCAGCCTTGATATCAGAACCATTTGTTAGTGAGAAATCTTTCAAACGGCTCAAGATCGTTGTTTCTCCCAAAAATTTTTACCATGGAATTTTACAAAGGAATTATAGGAAATTATGACATAATTCCTTTGTAAAATTATCCCTTTTTAACATGATTAATTTATAACAGGGTCCATTCCTATGGGCCTAAAACATAGCATTATAAAGGGACTACACTGTATTTCTTATCATATTTTTACAGCCTTGATATCAGAACCAGTTGTAAGTGAGAAATCTTTTGAATGGCTCAAGATGATGCGCTATCAGATGGACATTAGAAATGTGCTGCGAGCCAAGACTGAAGCTGTTGAATCTGGCGCCCCTTCTGTACAGACAGACCCTGTTGAGCTCAAGAGGAAAATGAGTAGAACGAGGAGGACATCTCAGATAGCCATGAAGGCTAGAATGGCAGCTATAGGTAATTCCACATATACAAATAGTTTCTGTTATAAGAATGAGCATCCATCTAGGACAGAGCACCCTCTGGGTGAGGTTTTAATCAGAGGGTTTGCCTAGTTTGATCCTTGTAAATGACTGGAAATCATGATTGGAGCATTAACTAAGATGCAAAATAACATCCTGCTAAGCATTTCTATATGGGTAGTATTATGATGATGTTGCTGTCATGCTACGCCTGTTTGTTGACAACATAATATAGGTGAAAGTGGATTTCCCTTGCATATCAGAGAAGGTTATCTGAGATTTTATCCTGGGATAGAATATAACAATCCACCATGAGCGTCCATGTAGGATAGAGATATCTCACCCGAGGGGTCGGAAGTTTAACCAGGGACGAGGCTTGCCGAGTCCCTGGTTAAATTTCGACCCTGAGGGTGAGATTTCTCTAACCTTCATGGACAGGCTCATGATGGATTGTTTTTCTCCCACTTTTCGAAGGTTTTTTGTCAGAACATAAAATCTCCATGAAAACCTGAAATTTCTAACTTTTTACTCATTGGGTTTACATTATTTCTGAGTTCACGAGTGTTTTTATCGAGCATTAAAATGGGTGTAAACATAGTTTGCACCTGGTTATTGCCAGGAAAACACCCTTGGAGAATTAGTTAAATTGCAATATGCAAAATAAATTCCTGCTTGGCTCCCTGTGCCATTAGCGTAACATTGCCGGTTTCGTCACGCTGTGCACGTTCGGTGACGTCATTAACGTTGTATGACGTCAGTAAGTAACGTTTAGCCATGCTTGGTGCCTTTGGGTTACATATGCGCAATATATTGGTACTTTAAGTATCCTTTTTCGGGATAAAAGAATATTTAACTCTGCCCATGTAAGAAAGCAGTCACGTGGTCATGTAAGATAGAAATTTCTTACATGAGCTGACAGCCTATCCTACATGGGCAAAGGTGGGAGAAATTATTTTCTCCAACCTTTGCCTATGTAAGATAGGCTGTCAATTCATGTAAGACATTTCTGTTCAACATGACCATGTGACAGCTTTCTTACATGGGCAGAGTAAAATATTCCTTTTCTCCGAAAAAGGTATTCAAAGAACCAATATATATCAAGGACTCTTTGCAAGGTAAAGCATTACTTTCTGATGTCACCGAAAAATATTTACATCAACAAACTTGTGTCACACGACGATATCAACAATGTGACTCTAATGGCATGGAGCCTATCAGGATTTTGCTTTGCATTTTGCATCTTAAACTCATGACCCAAACGTGTTTTTCAGTCAATAATGTTTTGCACCAATTTTCATACCCGATAAAATCACACATGAGCTCAGAATTAATGTAAATCCAATGAGAAAAAGTTGAAATTTTCACTTTTTGAGAATTTTTTTATGTTCTGACAAAAAAGCTTGGAAAAATGGGAGAAAACAACCCATCATGAGCCTGTCCATGTTGCATAGAGAAATCTCACCCTTGGGGTTGTAATTTAACCAGGGACTTGGCAAGCCTTGTCCCTAGTTAAATTCTGACCCCTTGAGTGAGTTATCTCCATCCTACATAAACACTCATGGTGGATTGTTATAATCTTACCCATGTTGTCTTACATCACATGTAGTGTCTGATCTCAGCTTATTTGGGAACCACTGGAAGCTTATTTTAAAACATCTTCACCAGCGAAGGTAACGTCGTATTTACCTTTTGACAAACCCTTCGCCTCACGACCCTCAAAATTTATTATTAGAACAGACTAATCAACCAATGAAAACGCCAGGAAGGATTTTTTCGATAATCCCTTCCTGCCAATCAGATTAAACCTAGCAGTTTATCGGCATCTAATATACACCGCCTGTTAAGTCTCCATAAGTCAATATAAGCAAAGATTTTGGCCGTAAAATAATTTATTTTTCTTCTATCCTTCAGTTCAAAATTATGTTATGGGTGCTCAAAATAACCATCTAATGTGACATTTCTTTTGAGCACCTTAAATGTATATTTTAGTTGTTAAATAAGAAAACTTATTGTAAATTAATTACGCCATCTTATCTGGAGGCCTGGTATTTATTGATTTTTTGCACCACTTTGTGATTGATCATATTACTTCTTATGACGTAGGGTTAAGATAGGGAATCACAACCCTTGGTATGACAAGATGATTTTAAAACAGATCTGAGGAAATTGAAAGATATGAGGCATATACATTTGTGCAGTGGCAGTCCAGGTATACTTTACCAATGCAAGAATGAGCTGACAACAAACTTGAAAAAAAGAACTGGTTAAAATGAATGTGGTAGTTATACAGTACTTTCACAATTGTAGGAACTATAAACTATGAAATGTACAGTGCAATCCCTTTATAACACAGATTGTTAGGAAAATGGTAATTTTCCTATAATTCCTTTATAAAATTGTCCCTTTATAACATGATTCACATATAACATGGTCCATTCATATGGACCCCAAACATAACATTATAAAAGGACTGCACTGTAACATACTTTTTTTTTTCATCTTCAGAAGAGCCACCCAAACCTATAATGAGAACCAAGACAAGTGTATCCAATGATTATCAGTTTAGTCCATGTAGTGTACAACAACTTAGCAATACATTCATGTACAACTATGAGTATATAGGACCTAGAGAGAGGCTTCTACTCACTCCCCTCACTCAGAGGGCTTTCTTATCACTCACTCAGGCCCTCAAGAACTTCCATTGTGGTACTTTGATTGGACCAGCAGGAAGAGGAAAATCAGAAACTATCAAGGATCTTGCCAAGGTAAGGTGCTGGCCTATTGGTCATGTATCTCACTGCTGTTATAAAAATATCTACACATGAGCAAACGCATGAGACTTTAGCACCTAATAACATTTGGGCCTCGACGTTAGATAACCTGTCTTCGGTGGTTTACGAACAACAAAGGCGCAGACCAGCCTGCGCATACGCGCAGTCTGATCAGGGCCTTTGTTATTCGCTTATTGGAAAGAATCATATTTAGACTTGCTTCGAGCGAAATTTCAATTTTCTAGCTAGTCTCTGTAGTTGAGGAGACTGGTTTGAGTCTCACTTTGTTGGAAACCCGGAAGACAGGTTTTGTCGCGTCGAGGCCCATTTATTGTTGGCATTTTAACATTTATTAACAAACATGGGGCGAATTACTTTTGAAAGTAATGCATTGAATTAGCATTACTTGCCAAAAATGTGCATTGAATTACCATTACCATTACTGGATTCTGAAAAAGTAATGCATTGAATTAAGCATTACTTTCAAACGTGAAACAGAATCATACAATACTGTAACCTCTGAACAGTTTTGATACATTGAATAAAATATGTACATACAGTAAACATGTAATTTCACATATATAAATATTTCACATGAGCCACAGATTACAATATCTTCACTTTTGGTAGTGAATTTCGTATTCTTGTCTGTAACATTCATTGAAATTTCATAATTTTTGAAAATTTGAGGAAATAACACTTAGATGTAGCTACCCCAGCTTTTTAAGTGATCATATTTCTTTGTATATTTATTATACCGCTGGGAAGTTATCCAATGGAAGTATATTTTATGGGAGGAAAATTATAAACATTTGGAGCTTCCTGCCCTATATCTCTTGTATGAATTATTCAATAAACAAAGCCTGCACAAATCCATAATCTCTTATATTTTTGACCCCAATATATTTACACTGTAGCAAAACTGACCAAAGAGACACACTGTCAGTGGTTAAGTGTCAAAATGTGTGAACAGGACAATCAAGTGATAATTACCCTTATTGTGATCAAAACATTTGTTTCTTTGACATTGGATTGTAACAAAATTCACACCATTTTAAAGCTCATTTTCATAGCCTTAACCCTTAAAGCGCCAAGAAAAAATGCATCTGAAAAATGACGTCTGCTGAAGTTGTCTGTTGCAAATAATTGCCTAACATTAGTGAATATTTATGTATAGTAGCAAACAGGGTGGACCCAGATCAGACTGCTCCTATAGGTACAGTCTGATCTGGGTCCGCACTGTTTGTCATAGAGGCTACTTAAACATTTCTGCAGACGAGAAAAGCCGACGACTTTTGTTGCAATTGGCGCTTTAAGGGTTTTATAATGAATTATAGATAAAAAAAATGATTTAAATAAAGTGGGATAAAATATCTTTTATTTCAACACTTCCCAGTACACTTTCACCATTCTAGGTTCTTCTGGGATTGTCAGTTACTGTAAGCTGTTTCACTTTATTGATATGTAATCAAAACCCTTACTTACAAGTTTCACAGTCATTAGCATGTTCCTTAGTTAAATAACAGTCTTTACAAGGAAGTTGAACAAAAGGAAACTGTGAATGGAAAAACTAATGGAAACAAGTCCTTTTGTTGTGTATCTCATTTCTCTATTGTGCAGTCTGTATACTATATTGATGGCAAAATTTCTGTTAGACAGTAATTCAAAGTAATGCAAGTAATGCAGTGAATTTTGACAAAAATGCATTGAATTAGCATTAAAGTAATTCAAAACTGACAAATTAATCATTACCTTGAATTACTGGAAAAAAGTCATGCATTAATAATGCATTAGCATTAACGATTAATTCGCCCCATGTCTGTTTATTAACAGGATAAATACAACATCTGAGAGTTTAAAGCAAGAACTATATTTTTTTGACATTTTAATTTTTATGAGCATTTAAAATTCCATGCTGAGTTGAGCATGAGAGAAGTTTTATAACCTCAGGGCTTTTTTGTCTCTTGATAAGAACCATTTCAGTCATGTCATATGAGCCATTTTTGGTGCGTGTGAACAACTAAGATGCTGACCAGCTTATCATTGTCTTGGTTTCAGATATTTGGGCAGAATTTATTTGTTGTGAACTGTAATGAAGAGTTAACCCTCCCTATGATGACCCAGTATATGATGGGAATGGTCCAGTCAGGATGTTGGGCTCTGTTTGATGACACTGACCGCCTTACTAAAGGTAAACATTGTCCCCAAATTATTCTCTTTTTGTTTTGTACCAAATCAACTATTTCTTTTTATATGAACCATGACATAATTGAGCCACGACATGAGATTTCCAACAATGTGGTATGTGTGACGAGCAAAGCCTCAGATCAACCTGCACATACGCGCAGTCTGATCAAAGCCTTTGCTAGTCGCTTGAATATTCTATTTGTTTTAAGCTTAAGCTTAAGTTTTTATGCTTAAAAGGAGGCTGCACAGGCTCATCTGAGTCTACTTTTGTCAAAATGCCACATTGTTGGAAATCACATGTTGCTGCTCATATACAGAGTATGTTCATTTTTTTTAAAATGAATATGACTGTGAAGTAAAAGATGTACACTAAATGAGTGCCAACTTATGTAACTTGAAGCTATATCACTTTTTAGACATACATTATCTACTGAACAAAGCAGCATAACATGATAACCTTTTTCTGAGGGATCTTGATTTTATGAAAAGCAAATACATTTTTTGATCAAATTTAAATAGCTATGTCAACAGTTCATGTGATGTATCTGAAAATTGACACAATTGTACATGTGAAGTCTAAACCAGGCATCTACAAATAAAATTACAAGTGAAATATGAAAAATACTTCACTCTTGGTGATTCTAAAACTGCCGCTCTGAAAATGAATAGGAACATGATGCAACATTGTATTGAAAGTGCATATCTTACAAACAAAAAGTGACAGAACTTAAATTTGATGCTTTAAACCATTTAAGCTGAATGGAATTTCCCAACCAGTTTATTTCTGTTTTAAGGGTTGTTTGGTGGTATTTTTCATTTTTATTGGAATTTTAAAAGGACATCCTGCAAGCAAAAAGTGGAGACGCTGATCAGATGCCGCTTTCTGCAGCGTTTGATCTGGGTATGCACTGTTTCTATATGTCCAACAAAAAGGATGCTAGGCTTCAATGGGTTAATCATTTAGCTTACAATAACTTTTTACAAGATTGAGCTAAGCAAATGACTTATTTACTATGGAAATCTTTTATGATTTATGTTATATTTCTGTTTTTTTACATATGGTGATCTATTTTTACAGGACTAATGTCTGTCACTGCCCAACATTTAGATTATCTTCGTACTGCTCTGAGAACCTTAGATGCTTCAAGTGAAAATCAGTATAAGATTAGAGGTCAACCAAGGTCAGACAAGGTGAGATATTCAGATAATACTAAATTTATTTTTCTTTTTCTTTAATTTTTTGTCAGGTTTTATATCTTTAATGAATGTTGTATTCCCATATCATTATATGCCGATATGATTCTCAGCTTAAGGTGAAAGCATTTTTTGGAATGGTATTAATAACCTATCTTATACAACCTAATGAGTGCACTTTACAAGCTGATCATTTTCACAATGAACCCATGTAAAGTATGAAATTGCACCACTGGAATGGCTGAAAATCAGAAGTTGATATTATAGTATTTCACAACTCAAAAAAGAACTTGGTTTGCACTTATTAGAGCATGCATTTTTCTCCGAGCATGTTTGTTTATTAGGTTGAATAGGATATTTTTAACACTGAAAACGCTAATTTCTACTGATTGACAAAACTATCATTTTTAAACATGCAAAATCTATAAAATTAAATGCAGCTGTGGTAAACATTCTAAAATTTGGAACACTTTTCTCTTTCTCAGGTCTCAAATAAAATGTTGGTTTTCAGGGTTGGAGTTAACAAAATGCTTGTCAGAATAGTAAACAAGGAAGACCCTGATCAGACTGCTTCTTCAGAAGCAGTCTGATCTGGGTCTGCTCTGTTTCTCTAGACCTTTTTGTCAGGCAATTGTGTTCAAATTTTAGAACATCTACCATATAATTATGAAATTTATTTCGGGAACAGAATCAATTCCTTGAACATGTGGGTGAAAGTTTTCAGGATTATTCAATCACATGAATTCAGGATTTTGAGGCAGACTTTCCGTGGAAAGCCTACCTGAAAATGCTGAATTAGGCAAATTATAATAACTTCTCTGATTTGTATTCAGTTTATTGATAAAATGACTATTGACCATTTTAAACTTGAAAATGTTAACATTTTTGAAGATACACAACAAATTTTCAGACATGAGCTTCTAATGTTTAGGATTTGGGAATTTTTAACTTTCACACATGTGGATATCATTTATTTTCAAAAAACTATTCCTAGAATATCTCTTTTTAACATAACTAATTCCTGAAATGTTACGGAGTGCATAGAATCTTATGTACTTCTTGTCAATGAGAAAAATGCAGTTAGTAATTCTAATTTGAGCGAGTACATGAGATTTTGGTACTTAACGGATTGTCAAGTAAAAAAGGCTCAGGCAGGTCTGTGCAAATGAAAAGAGTTATCAGAGCCTTCGCTTCATATATACATAAAGTATGGCTGTAGATAAAGGCTCAGACCGAAATTTACACCTCTAGCCCAGTTGGATACATCAGCGTGTGTGTTTTAAGGATGCTTCTGAGTATATGCCATAAGTTCAGTTAGGCCAACTTTTTAACGTAAAACTGTGATTATTTTCTTAGCCATCAGTTTAAACATGTGTTTTGGGTGCCCTAAAGAACCATCTCATCAACACGGTTCTTTAAAACCGTCTCATCGACACAGTTCTTTTGAGTACCCACAAAATACGTTTTGGTTGAGAAAGAAGAAAACTAATTCTCAGGCACACACTCTTATCTGGAGTCCTGAGTACCAAAATCTCACAAACTGGCTCATATACTGTTTCTTACCTGGATCTTTTACCAAACCTGGAATATTTTTAGTTAAAGTAAGTAAGAAGGCAAAGATCAGGAATCAATACAATCAAGTACCACACCTGACCCAGGACACATCATGGGAAAGTGACAAAAACGCAAGAAAACACCAATAGACATGTAGCCATTGACAGCATACTTGCTAAAAGGCAACGTGGTTTCCTGTTTCTGCAGTCTGGGGACATGTGAAACCCAGTCAGTTTGTGCACAGTATCATTTGACAGTTACCTGGATGATTCCATAGGACCATTTCAAACAGAACTCAAACCTGTATTTGAATTTTATTTTGTGAACTATGGAATGTTACTCCATATGCTATTCACAAAGGATATGTTTCTTAAATTAAATGCTTTTTTTTTGGGCTATGACAACCTGGTCAAGGGCAGATAAAATTTAGCACATGAAGAGCCAGTTCTAAAGAGGTGCACATTAAGTTTTTAAAACCAACCTGTTCACACTGATTTGACATATAAAACAAACCATATAAAATAGTCCTGTTTTGCATATATGTTTTATACAACCTTGTTTTGCCTGGACTATCAACCTGGTCCCAAAGGCATGTATTATTTTCTGAAAAATCTCATTTTCTATATAGGTTAAGATTCAAATATAATATGTTGTGTATTGTTTAATGGTATTTACACTGTTTAGAATGTTGTTTTAATTTTTAATTAGCATGGACGTATTATGTTTTATGATTTGAAGGTAAAGTGATAGCAAAGATAATTATAGTGGAGACTAGAAATGCATGGCAAGGCTGCATGCTGAGCAGTATACATTTACTTGTAACTTGGATTAAGATGTAAAGCAATCATTGTTAAGGAAGATCACTCCAAGATTATTTTTCTTACAACTGTGCAAGTAGCATTTTAGCAAACTGGTAGTTTTGGTAATCTTATTTGGTGACAAAATTTTATGTGACTTACAGCTTTTCATGAGGTGCTTCAAAAGCTGAATTTTATTGTAAAAAAGCTAAATTGGTACTTGAGTGGTTGTATTTCTTCACATGAACATTAAGACACTTTCATCATGGAGAAAAGTATAAAAATATTGTATTTTTTTGTGTCAGCTCAATTACTGTACATTTTGACATTTTCATGAGTTTTTTTCCACAAAACATAGCAAATGCCATGTTTCCTGAAAATAAAACCCTCATGAAATGGTGAAATCACTCTGTCATTTTCTGATGTAGGTAAATCATGCCCAAGTCACAAATTTTTAATGTCACAAATATATATTAACTTTATTCATGAAAATAAAATTCTCATGAAAATTTCTGAATTTACAGTATCTAAATCATGACTTTTTTCCTTATGACAGTTTCATCTTTTGTTTATTTAAATATTGATAGCTTTTTTTTTAAAAAAAAAAAAGACATTTGTTTTTAAATAAATATTCTAAGTGAAACACTTAATTGAAGACTCAATTGAATTATCTAGCCCATCTAAACATTGATAAGTATTAATCCGACAGCAGCATTGATCATTTAGTGGATATTTTATAGAAAATTAGTTCTTAAGGTTAATAGATACATTGCTAAGAGAGTTTACACTTGCACAAATTACCTTTTCTCCCATTTCAAAGGGCTAGTATTTTAAACAGAAAAAATATACATCCATATGGCTTAAACAGAAACATTGAGGAGTTCAGTGTCTTTTTTCAATAGCAGTTTGCCCTCGGACATTAAATTTGTTAATCTGTATCTATTCACCTTAAGTTGTTTTACCTGGAAGTGCCACTTATATTGTACTGCAGACAACATATAGGGTCACCATAGTCATCCAGGATGACATTGTCCTTTGGCCACACATTATCTAAAAAACTTTATATTTTAAATACAATTGTTAATTGGTTTGTTCACAGTCAAAAAAGTCCAGAACTATGCCTAGTCCTGACAAGGAAAGCATTTGATTCATTTTTAAGTTGTGTTTAAACCACGAGAAACACTACATTTTCACTGAGGACAACACTTTGAACAAAGTTATCCAAAAAGAAGCCAACAAATTTGTCAAAGACAAACATAGCAATCTGTCATATAGGGCGTATTTTTATCCAAAAGGGTGAGAGAATTATCATACATATTTTGTCTGCTGCATTATGATTGGCACTCTCAAGGTTCACAAAGTGAGCATGACATTTTATTATATTCAGATCTGTTTTAACTTTGCAGCCTTTCTCAGTGGTGGGTTGTAAGAATTCAAACTGAGCAATAGTTAGGTGGAGCTTGTCTTTGTGGGCAGAGCCTTAGTGCTGGCACTGAGTCTCTGTTTGTAGGCAAAGCTTCAATCCATTATATAGCTTTATTAGCCTACATTTGGGACCAGTTTCTTACAGCAGAATTCTCTAATCAATTAGAGGAACACAGTGGCTCAGTGGTATTGGGCTAGACTTAACATGAAGGGGTCGCTAGTTTGAGACTCACAGTAGGCACTGTGTTGTGTCCTTGAACATGGCTCTGATGTCTTTAAAAATAAACATTTCTATTTTAGATTTGAAGTGTTTATTTAATGCCACTGTTTTCCATTTTGATCGTAAATGTCTAACATCACTTTGGATATCTTTAGAAGTTCAAATTCAAAATCAGGGATGGCTAAAATGGAAGAATGTGATTTTTGATGCAGCACAAAAGCTACTCAAAACATTGATTCATTAATAAGCTTTATGCTTTCGAAAAGAAATGACTGGCACAAATTAATTTATACACTAATTTAGATGATGGTGGGATATGCAACTGGTTTCAAATGTACTTCAAACAGTGAATTATTTTTGTTTAGAAGAACTGTATTGTTTGAGAAAATATTTGATTCCAACAGATACAGAATTTAGATAAATCTGCTATATTTACCATAAATATTGGCACACCATAACTATTTGCCAGGCTTATCATAAGATTTCAGTCCTCTAGATAAACGTTGATGATAAAAGATGATTTCCTTATTTCTAATACAAAAGCAAGTGAGTATGACCAGGAAATGCCACAATCACAGAACAATCCATGGCACTGCAAGAAGAAGACAAATAACACAGCTAGCCACAAATTAGCAAGAATACAATCAAAGTACAGCAAACAACTCTCTCTTTCTCAGCAAGATGATGTAATGCACCATAATACAAGGGCCCAATATAGAAACCCCACTCTCATCGGGAACAACATAGCCTTCACAAAAATGTAAAGATCTATTATGGTGTGGCGAACCAAAATTACAAAGTTGCTTAATATTTTCTCATACTAATATGTTATTAAATGAGATAATTTGCTGTACTAGTATTAGTGGAAATGCTGAAATGAGCTGTGTTATGTAAATATGAGGTACCTATAAGGTTAGTAAATGGTAAACAATTATTATGCATCAAAAGTTAGATTGGAAGGTTTCATTTGGTATAAATTGGGCGACAGAACTGATCGGCAGGTTCTGAGTCAGATTATCGAAAACATGTGTGGAAAAGATGCCTTAAATGTTCAACACATCTCAGATATCTGTTTCCATGATTTCAGGGACTGTTTGTGTATATCAGAAAATAATTGCATTGATATGTATGTATTTCAAAGCTACTTTACTGTCACAAAAATCTAAATTCGAACTGGATTTTTAAGACCATCTAATATAAAGCAGAGTTTTATTTACTTTTGTTGACAAAACAAAGTATTTTTGGTAATTAATTTAAGGGCATTTTTTATAAAATTAAACATTTAAATCTGACAACTTTCCAGCACTGAAGCCAGGGAACAGAGCTTGCCAGATATATACTTAACCCTTTACTCCATAATAACTCCGGTTGACCCCTTTGAAATATCATGTATTTGAAAAGATTATGGAAAATGGAGCATTTGCTCCAAAAGAGCAAATGCTCTATTTTCCATAATATTTTTAAAAGTATTCAAAACATTACATATTTTTATTGAATGTTGTCTAAAAATAGAAAATGATGTCACAATCTAAAAATAGCCTATGGAGTAAAGGGTTAAACCATGATAAGGAGGATGATTTGTGACACCACTTTATAATGTGTATATATAATTGCACTAAAAAGAAAGCAAACAATATAGGTAGGGAATGTTAACGGATAAATCTTCACATTGCAATGTGTAGAATACCATTAACCCTTAAAGCGCCAAGAAAAAAATGCATCTTAAAATGTCGTCTGCTGAAGTCGTCTGCTGCAAATAATTGACTAACATTACTGACAAATTTACTATAGAAGCAAACAGCGTGGACCCAGAACAGACTGCTCCTATATATAGGAGCAGTCTGATCTGGGTCCACACTGTTTGCCATAGAGGCTTCTTAAACATTTCAGCAGTCGAGAAAGCAGACAACTTTTGTTGCGATTGGCGCATTAAGGGATAAATGACAAAGAGTTGGTGCAGAGAGTTTGAGGAGAAAAAAGTGCACACCACTGATTATGATTTCATTTTATGTACATGAGGGAACTCGAATATGAACTAAAAAATCCATATTTTTGATAAAATTGATTTCATGTCTTCTTTTACTGTGAAAAAAGAAAGCCAGAAATTATGGACTCTATTGTAGTTATGTATCATGTGGTTGGTCTGATGGTTAGTATTACATGTCAATGACTCCTTCTTTTCATAGTTTTGCTTTCTTAGGCATGTTCATGATTATACTGATTCCCAGTTCCATCGCTGTATGATTCCTGTCATGAGAAAACCTGTCGGTCCAACCCTGTTGCCATCAGAATAATACAAATTACAGTTTTATGGCATTTTCCCAGTAAAGTGGATGGATATAACTCCATGTATGTATCCTTAGAAATGCCTGTTGGTCAGTGTGGACCCGTCAAGGCACGTGTATAATGTAGTTGTTGTTGTTCCAAGCATGAAGCCAAATTGCCCTAAATAATCTGAAAAGATGGAGAGAAAATGGAAAGTGAAACACTCCCTAGCACTATTAAACTATATATTTACAGCTTTTCTCATGATCAGGAATCTGTATTCCTGCTATTTGCTGTATAATGAAAGTACCAGCAGAAAACTAGTTAACCTTATGATATATTAAATAGATACTACAATAGGACTTAACGTGAAATTTAAATGTGTGGAAAATAATGTTTGGGTATGATACAAGTACAGGTTTCATATTCAAATAAAAGACAACAATACAAAAAAGCAAGTGTGTATGACCAGGAAATGCCACAATCACTGACCACAGCTCAACCCATGGCACCATGAGGAAGAGACATGGAGCACTAACAGCCACAATTAAAGTAAAGCAACCAGCTCTCTCTTCCTCAGCAAGATTATTGTAAAGCATGAAAGGACAACAAGTAATCGTACTAATTACAAAACAAGGACCAATCACAAAACCCCCACAAACAATGGGAGCAACAATAAAAAATGAATCCACAGCAATAGCACCGCCACCTTAGAATGGACAGCATCGGAAGCCACAGAGGGGGCTTGAATTAATTTTACTGGCCAAATCTTCACCCTAGATTCTGTAGTTGATTTATATTGACCTTTTTTATATAAAATTGTTCAGTTCATGATAGAAAAACATGTTAGCATTTTGAATTGAATACTTCAATGCTAGCTTTTAATGATAGTTATTGAATGAAAGCTAAATGGTGACTGGGTGATATTTGTATCAATTAAAGGCATTTTGCAATATAGATAGTATCATTGCTGTTTAGACTAGTGCTTTGCAATATTACGCTTTTGTAATTTTTATGTTTAAGGGTATATTTTAGAAATTTTGTAATTGATGCTTTTCTAAACGCACATTCTTGTATTTTTGGGCAATATATAATGTAACTAGTATTTATCTGCATGTTTCACAATATAAATAAGTTAAGTCAGAAGCCTTGTTAAAATGGATATACATGGTGTGTAATCATCATACCAAATTGCAGTTACAGTAAAACCTGTGTAAAACAGCCACTCTCAAAAAGACTAAAAATTGGTTTTCAAGACCAATTATTGCTTAATGCAGGTCAAAAGTACTGCAGAATGCTCCAAGGAGAGCATTCTGCAATACTTTCAACCTTCATTAAGCTACCATTTGTTATTAAGATCTTTGTTTTTGTATATTTTTGAGTGGCCGTTTTACACAGATTTTACTGTATATCTTGCCTGATCTGAAAATGCATTGATATTTTGGTTTAAGAGAGAATGTCTATATATGACAGGAACAATGTCTAACTAGAATGTTCTCAAATGCCGGCTTATCAAGACATTTATAGATTAATGTTTAAAAGTATTGTAATGTTGAGAAAACTGTATGTAATAAATGAAAGATAAAACAAAATATGAGAAGCAACACAATTTGACCAAACTGAACTATTCTCGCAGGGAAAAATTAACTAAACAAAAAATTGAATTTGTTGATTTAGATAAGATTCAAAGTAAACTAATTTTTCTTACTTCATATAGAAAATGTTTTGTGGTTTGTGTTTGTTAGAAATGTCTCAATGAGACACTTCTAAAAAGTAAAAAGTTTGTTTCTCAATGAGAAAATCTGTTTTACACACATAAAGATAAAAAGGTCTGATTTCAGTTAACATAACTCTTAGATGATTGCTGTCTGTATAATGAAAACAATTTGAATACCACACCAGATAGGTGCCAATCAAAAACGTTAATACTATCGACAAACTTAGATCAAAAGTAGTTAGAAATAGAGCTTTTGATTGCCATTTGTCGCCTGACTGGCGACAAATGCCAATCGAAAACACTGTTTCTAATGATTTTTGATCCAAATCGATTGTTAAGAGTTTTTTGACTGCTGCCTATTCAGTGAGGATATGCTGAGTTGATGAAATGCTTTACTTTCTTTTTATTTATGGTGTTGGTAGTAGCTTTTTTGTAGACTTTGTCTTATATTTTGTTAGAAAACTGGTGTAGGTGATGCTGTGATAAGACGTAACTCTCTGACAACTCTTCATCCTCTGCCTAATGCCAGCACTAGTCCACAGTTTGAGAGACAGAAGACAGTGCCACATGGATTCAATGTAAATATATAATAATTGAGACTACTGAGAGATGATCAACAGTCTGTAGCCTATATCCATATTACAATACGGTAAATGTTCTAAAATTACAAACACTAAAAAATAATTATTTTTTCAGCTGTTCGTAATTTTAGAAATTACGTTTATGAAAAAAATGCCAGTGTTCGTAATTTTAGAATGTGGACTTTATCATGAGAAAAACGGTATATATGCATGTCAAAATGTGGAAGAAACGTGTTGAAAACACGGTGGTATGATTCTGTGCTTTCTCCTCATTTTTCTTTTCTTTAATCTTATTAAAACCGCCGCTAAATTCATGCGGACTGAGTCAGTAAAATGTCCAGCGCGTGCGGTATTCGCCAAGTCGAGAGCCAGGCACGTGCATACTATGTCTCTCAATTTACTTACAAGTCATAAAAGTCCACTGATTTAAACTATTCGATAAGGCGGGTCTCCTTTGTTCACTCGCCGAATCACTTCACTATTTCGTTCTTCCTTCAGAAAACCAAAACGCTTTCGCTCGCTCTGCCGACTTCGAATTCGAGTTAATATTGTACTCAAGAATTGAAACCGCTAGACATCTCGTACGATCAGATTTTTTGCAAAGATCTATACGTAGACGAGTTCCCAGAGTAAAAAAAAACTGACGAAATTCAAAAAGAACACACACACATCTCTCTCTCTCTCTCTCTCTCTCTCTCTCTCTCTCTCTCTCTCTCTCTCTCTCTCTCTCTCTTATTGTCGATCCGCCGATGGAATGTTTACTTCGATGTGCCAGCACCAGTGTCTCTCTCTCTCTATTTGCAAACACGGTTTGGATCCAGATCAGACCCGAATGGTATTCAGAATAGAACGTTTCGTCAATTTAAAAATCTGTGCATGCGGTAGAAAGTACGCAAAGCGTTAATACTGTGGAATGTCTGACTTTGCCGTACAAAAGCCGATGCGCACGTTAAGTTTGAGTTTTGGGTCCTCATCGGAAGCAGTTGTAACAAGATTGATTGACTGACCCAAACATTGTGTTTCGATATTTTAAGAAACCAAGCCAAAACAAAAGATTCGTGTGCAAACACCGTGCAGTAGTTTGCAAACCGTTTGGATCCAGAAACTCCTCCGACGTGCCTGATCAGGGGCAAACATGCATACCAAGAGTTATAATCTAGTCCGACTTTGCATCCGATGATCACCACACGCTGAAAGGAACATTTCAGACAAGTACCTTCTTTCAGATACATGCCATGGGCGGATCCAGAGGAGGGACAGGGGGTCAGGACCCCCCCCTGAAAAATCACAAAAATATAGGGTTTCCTAGCAATATTGATCCGGATCCCCTAAACATCACAAAGCTACCAAGCCAGCATTCATTGGTGGGCCATTATCGACAATGGCGTTTTGCTGATGGGCCGATGGTGGTCCATTTTAGTGGCATTTCGGTCTTCTCTCACTACCCCCTCTGACAAATGTTCTGGATCCGCGCATGCATGCAGTCGTGTGAACCGGCTCGATTGAAATTTAACTGTCGACGGACATGATTCATACGCGGACACAGAAGGTTTTGTCAGAGGGGATCCAACTTTGACAACGTTTGTTTTTAAAGTTGATGAGGGGAGGGAGGATCCAAGTCCCACTTTAAGCGGGCCATCATCGGCCCGCCAGCGAAACGCCGTTTCGCTGGCATGCCAATGAATGCCCAACATTGAATGCTGGCTTCGCAGCTGCGATTTTTCAGCGGATCCGGACATGTATTGCTAGAAAACCCTATATTTTGTGATTTTTCAGGGGGGGGGGGTCCGGACCTGGATCCGCACATGTAATTTCATGATATTTTGGTACTTACCACGTGCGTCAAAGACTCAGACGAGCCTGCGCAAGGGTGCATTCTCAATAAACCACCACCGCTTTTATGTTGAATGGATTAATTTTGTGTCTCATGACTGAAACCACCACTTGGAAAAAAAGCCCTTTTGTATATAAGTTTCAGCAAATTTAACGCTGTGGTTTGCATGACATTTTTAAAGTAACAACATCTACTGTTACTTGCAAATGTTCAATTTTGACGACCAGGCAGCGTATGACCAGTGACCTATATATATGGGTCACTGGTATGACCTAAGTCCTTCATGGTGAACACAAGCTAAGGTGTGCGTTTTCTCGCGGTAATTGTAACTCCTAATCCTTGCCCGAGGCATGTCTTTTAATGTCTGTGACAATATACTGACAAAGGAAATCCATGTTAATGACCATTGCTGATCGGATGCTTCTTATAGGTAAAAATTTCGCCAATGAAAGGTTTTGTTTGTTTGTTTGTTTGATTTGATTCTTTACGTCCACTCAACAATCTTTCAGTTATGCGGGACGGTTCTTCCTGGGTTTAACCAGTACTAAGCTAGGATAAATGTGTCTTGCTCAAGGACCACAACGCAGTGACGCCGGTGAGGCTC
Source organism: Loripinus fragilis (assembly GCA_964019695.1). NCBI lineage: Eukaryota > Metazoa > Mollusca > Bivalvia > Lucinida > Lucinidae > Loripinus > Loripinus fragilis. The sequence goes on from OZ026527.1 coordinate 38,456,383, forward strand.
GAACCCGCTACCCTTCGGTCTCGAGTCAAGCACTCTACCACTGAGCCACTGCGCTCCCATGAAAGGTTTTAAAAATATTTGAACACGCTGCAGGTAGCCTGCACTGTTTTCCGGACAGCTTATACCAATAACATGCATGAACTTTGTCACGTACTACATGTAGGAAAGTCCGTGCTTTTAATGCGCTCTTGCCTTTGATCTTATCTGAAAACATGTATCGCACAATTAGCAGACAAAAAGTATAGTCTTGTGCTCGGCATGCGAAAAAGAACGTCGCGTACCAGATTACCCATTTAAGTGGAATGGAACCTTCCAAATGTCGCCACCGCTCACGTACGTTAAAAGTAAACCGAGCACGGATAAACAGATAAACGGACATCGATTTTCCGCCGAAAATAACTTGTGTTCGTAATTTTAGAAATTCACTTTTCCCAAAAAGGTCAGTGTTCGATTTTTTAGAATGTTTTAAAAATTATTTTCGGCGATAATTTTAGGTGTTCGTAATTTTAGAGTGTTCGAAATTTTAGAACATTTACCGTAGGGTTAAAAAAATCTTACATAAGGGTAGATTAAAATTAAAATTTACTTGTTAACTGTCCTGAAAGTATATCCATTATTGTTTATAAAATATGGGTTTTGCTCAAACCTAAATTTGTGCTTCAAATTGTAATTTGTTAATCAAACAAGCTATAAATGCAAACAGCTTGGCATTAATGAACTTGCATTATCACGTGACATAGCTTCTTGGAGTGATGTAATGCCATGTTTTTTAATCGATAAACCAATAGTGGTTTACATATTTTGTAACATTATGTAATGAGATCCATAATGATGTTGCATACACTACCTTAACTCCCCCCCCCACCCCCCACCCCCCCCCCCCCCCCCCCCCAAAAAAAAAAAAAAAATGATATCAAAGTAATTTTAATGCCATATGATAAATATTTAACTTTTTGCAGAAAAGCGAAAAAAATCGTGTCAAGCCTCATATTTTATCTCTTTCCCTAAGTCATTTAATAAAGTCATTAATACAGGAGCACTGAATTACATGTAAGATCCTCTATGTATTGTTTTATTATAGGAAAAAGGTCTTGTAACTTACTTTGAGGAAACATGGGTTGCAGAGAAGGAGCAGAGGAGACATTCCATTGAGCGAGAAATTGAGATCAAAGAGTCAGAGCTCTACAATAAGAATAAACCACCTCCCCTTTTCTATGGTAACTATTTATTTTAATCTTTATCTTCATTAAAAGACCCAGGAACAGTGCAGTCTTTTTATAGACACCTCATTATTACACAGATTTGGATATAACAAGGTCATGTTGTGGCTCCCAAATTTGTTACCATATGGAATTGTACAATTCATGGTCATTTTCCTATAATTCCTTTTGTAAAATTGTTCCTTTATAACATGAATCACTTATAAGATGGACCATTCCTATGGACCCCAAACATAACATTATTAAGTGACTGCGCTGTATGGCTTTATTGGTAAAGAGTCAAGTGAATATTAGGATATGCCACAATGACAATAACCATGATCATACTGCTCATGAAGCAGCTGTCCAATCAGGGCTAACACTATTTGTCATACCATTACTACCTTTTACACCCCTCACCCTGTAAATTGGACTGGCTAAAATTTTAATATGAATACAATGAAGAGCCAAAGTGTCCAATATTTGGGGTAAGTACATCATTATAAGTCAAAAGGAAAATTTAGCTTTACTTGCTAGGGAGGAGACAACCACTTGTCTAAACTGTAAACATATTGTGTAGGTGGTACTCTGGTCTTAACTTTTTAAAAAAATGCAGTGAAGAAAGTGTTAATATTGCATAATATTTGAATATGTCTTGGTAGGTTTTGATTCCATGAATTATCTGACTTTGTTTGATTTCATGATTAATTACCTTTTCAGCTGCTAAGATAGGTAAATGTTTTGCTGTAAGCTTATTGTTCTAATGATGTTTGTCTTGATCCCATGTATAAAATGTATCAAATTAATATTGATACTAAGATGTTTTTACTATTATTTTCTTCATGCTATGTAAGTCTCAAATGCAAACTTTTAAAAGTTATCCTTAATGAAATAGGAAATGTTTTTTTCTTTAAATATCTGTGCCCACATATATTACCAATGTCATTTTCCTGGAAATTATAGTTCAAAATATTTTAATAACCCCTCCAAAACCGAAAACATGTTTATGGTAATGATACTTTGAACTAATCATTGTGTTCAATAACATATGAGCCAAGGCATATCAAAACCACCAAATTGGCATGTGCTTATAGCAAAAACTTAGATCAGTAATCTGGGTATCTTCCCAGTCTGATCAGAGTCTTCATTGTTCACATGAAAAACCCATGAGTCATTAGCTACCCACTAGTGCTTAGTCAAGACTTATATTAAACTGGGTTTATGCTGCAGGTGATCTGAGTCTTCACTGAGTGCCCATGTCATTGCATTGCTTTTTATCGGTTACCTCTCATATTAACTGCATTATTGCATCTTGCCTGATAAATGTTATCTATCTCACGGCATGTGCCTTTATCAGGTCATGATGGCGTTGCACTTTTTGAATGACATCTCTAATGACTCTGAATCAATACAAAAATCGAAAAATACGTCACAATTGCTAGTAAAAAAATGGGTAAACTGCTAAATAGAATACCAGGTTCGTGTCTTTTGATATCAAGTTTACCAGACTCGGCTTTGAGAATGCATGTTGAATCGCTCGGCAAGCCTCGCGATGTCAACAAGCGTTCTCAAAGCCTTGCCTGCTAAACTTGATATCAAAAGACACTCACCTAGTATTCTCTATTTACATGCACATGCTCATTTGTTATTTGTAACAGAGAAAACACTAAATTATGAAAGACCCATTATATAATAACACTACTTGTTATAGCATGGATTTGATATAATACAGTGAGGCAGTTATATGATCATTGTATTTGTGGAAGTTTCATTTATAATTATATAAAACTAACTTCTGTGTAACAACTGTTAAGTATAATTTTATAACCCCTTAACTTCTCAACTTAAAAAAGCATTATTTTTTTACATTCCTTAACCTGATTTGTTATTCTAATTAATATACAAAAAATATAAGAATTCATTTTATGTATTATATTAGCATGAAATTTATAAACAATGTTGAATTGTTTTACCATTTGAATGGAAATATAGTGGTAACAATTCATAAGTTTAACAATGAAAAGTTTGAAAAGTAATCACTTACTTATTTCAGATTTCAGTATTTTCAAAGAAATACTTAGATTTTATTTGAACCCACGAGCAAGTAAGCTATATTAAGGCTTTGGTGGAAGGCTTTTTCTGGTCTTGTTACATAGCTTCTTTTTTTCACGACATCTCACAAAATGGTGCAAGCAACAGACTTGGATTACACAAAATAGCTAGATATTCAAATTGTTTGATAAAATGTAATTAGCATCTTGGTTCAGTGTTTTATAACCCTCTAGGTAAGATAATACGTTGTAAAAGAACAAAAAAAAAAAAAAAAAAAAAAAAAAAAAAACATTGTGAACTTTTCAATGACTAAATGGTGGAAGGGTATTACTTGTGATTGGATTAAAAGCTTGGTGTTTTCATCGGTGGTAGGAGTTGTTTTATATCTTTTTGTTGTTGTTGTTTATGGATTGTGAATAAGTTTTTAAACTGTTTAACATAATAATGCCTAACTGTTCTTAACATGGTATATTCGGCAAAAATTATTGACCCAGATTTGATTACTTTAAACCAAAATAAGGAACTTTTTTAGGAAAAGATGATAGAAAATAGGCCAGCCCAGGTAATCGTGCTACTTATCACATAAAATGTATGTATCAAGTCACAACTTTAAAATAAATGGCCAAACACATTAGATCTTGGTACATTTTTTACGGCATTGGTGACCAGCAGAGGCTCAGACAAGCCTGCTCTTTCTCACTGTCTCAACCACAGCCTTTACTGCTCGCATATATAAATTATGGAAGTAAAAGAAGACCAAGACTATATATTAGGCCTCTAGCCCCAATGAATAGCCACACATGTATGTTTGAAAAGTGACATTATGCATCTACAATAAGTACCAATATCTCGTGCTCATAGGCTGGTCATGTAGTGCAAAGAAATTTATCAGGTTGCACAAAATAATTGTTTTTTAATATGCAACTACATCTTCTTTTCAACTGTGAATGCAGGCTTCCAGATAGGAGTATGTAAACAAAAGTTATTTTTCATATTTCTCAACCAAAACATATGTTGTGGGTACTCAAAAGAGCCATCTTAACAAGATGGTTCTTCTGGGCACCCAAAACAAATGACTATTCACTATTTTAAACTCAAAACTTTCGTCTATCTGGACTGTCTAAGCATCCACTGATTACCCTTGTGTGTAATAAGTAGCAAAATCTCACAAGCTGGCTTCAATAATAATCTGAGAATATCATGTCAAAATATGAATATTCAATAATGTATTTTATCATATGACGTCGCGTCTGGGAGTGAAATAACGCTATGCAATAAAATCGATAAACCACTAGTGGTTTATAGATTTACGGGAAACGTTATGACGTACATAACAACGTTGCGTATAAAATGACAAAATTATAACGTTTTTACGCGAGAAATGAGATTACAAAGTAAGCTTTATGTCATATGATAAATAGAATCTAACATTCGTGCTCTTGTATTATTGAATTTATTAAACTCGTTGCGAAAAAGAGAAGCCTCACATTTTACCCCTTTTTCCCAACTCGTTTAATAAATTCAATAAAACATGAGCACTCATATAAGATCCTCTATTTAAAAATAATGATGTACATATAGGAGTTTATATATACTGGTGCAGTCACATTGCAGCTCTATGCATTTTGCTGTGTAACATTGCATTAGGTACTCACTAACGGGGATGATATCACATGCTTTTCAAATGGATTGTAGTTTCTGGAGAAATATTTTTCACATATTTTTTAAAGATGTGCACAGCAGCCTAGATAAGCAGCGTATTTGCGTAAATACGCAATTAAAATCATCAAAAAAGCAATCAAAATTAAATGTGTTCGTACCGAAAAGCAATTCCGTCGATCGGTATGCAATTACATGCGATGTCATTGCGTACCATTCGGTCCATTTCGTTTCCATTTGTGTAGAATACAAATGCCAGTCGGGTATTGATTTTTTTTTACTAGCGAGCGCGCAGTATAATTCCAATTTTATGAATAAATATCGGCACCAGTCAAGTATTTTAGCGGAAAATGAAACTTTGCAAAATGGATGCGAGCAACTAATGTCAACAAGGCGATGAGATTTGCTTCAGGTACAATAAAAATCCGCTAGTTTGATACTCAGAAAGTCAGACAATGAGAGTAAAAATGTAAGCACATTCGCGATGGCTTCATTTAATAAGAAAACATATGTAATCACTACATATGTAATACGCAATTGTTTTTGCAAGTACGCAATTGAGGATAACCAGGTTGCGTAAATACCCAAGTGACCCAAAAGCTTATCTAGGGCGCTGTGTGCAAGGTTAATAAATCTTCTCACAGATTAGCAAATAAATTTATAAATAAGAAGGTGGTAAACTAACTAAGAGTTAATGTCAATATGGAGACTTATCCCAAAAGTGTATTTCATAAACAATTTCATTTATTTCATATTTCTTTCAACTGTCAGTTGAGAGTACCAGGGGAGCGGGAGCGGGAGGTCAAAGGTTCGATTCCCAGTGTCGGCGACATTGGGGTTCGTTCTGATATGGCTGGTTGGTGAGCCGCCAGCTAGTTAAACGTAATGGTTACCAATTCCTAGCCTGCCTGGTGCCTGGCAAAAAGGATGGGATTTGGGAAGTAAATGTGGCAAGTTGAGGTGTCTCATAAGTCAGAAATGGCTGGCCCTTTCAATAGGGGTGACACTATAATAAACAAGCACTTTACTTTACTTTACCAGGGTTTATTCTATGCAGGGGGACTGGGGGATTCACCCCAATTTTTAAAAGATCCCCCCCCCCCCCCTAATTTTAAGAATGAAGGGAATGTTTTTATATAGACAAAGAAGAGAAAATATTGAATTTTAAGTAAAATGTTGCTATTAAATAAAAATCACCCCTGGTTTTCGAATCCTAGAATAAGCTCTGGAGTACTCAGGAACTGCTTCCATCAGGAAATTGCTATACAAACACACAATAGATATGTTGTTGCAAATATTTTCTAATGTGAAATGCCTGTTGCCACAATCCGTATTGAGTTGCATATTTTAATAACCAACTATCTGAGGGTTTTTTAAGGTAGATTCATTTGCAATTTTAGTGTGCTTTGTAAGTTCTTGACTTGGTAGAATTTTAATGATTTCTGATTACCCTTTAATTTTCCAGAGCATGCAAGATTTAAGGGAAAGAAGGCCTCCCCAGACTACAGCAAGCTGTTCCAGGAAGCCATTTATAAGCCAGGAATTCTGGGTAATGTGATGTTTCAAGGTAAACTGCTTCCTGCCAGTGCCAGCTTTGGATGTTTTATGACATTGAACACTGATAACCCTGCTGCTGCCAGAATACCGGAAACATACAGGGTAGGTGGATTTTGCAAAGGTTCAGATAAAGAGACCTTTTGAGTTAAAAATTGTCATTATTTTCTCATCTGAATTTTGGTGCTCAAAAGAAGCATCTCTTAGATATGGTTCTTTCATGTACCTACAACATATATTTTGGTTGAGAAATAAGCAATTATTTCTTTTAAATTATGCATTCTTATCTTGTTTTAGTACCAATCACAGTTTCTATGTGTGCTAGTGCCATAGGTCAATGTTCTTGTCATGAACACTGAGGGCTGTCTGAAACTCCTGCAATTGAATGTTACTATTTCATACTTTTCTTAGGAATTTATCCACTTTTCTATCACAGATATTCTGTCTTTCTTACACCTATACTGGCAATGAAACACATAGCTCAGATGTTGAAAATGCAATGTGCATTTTATGCTTTTTGAGCAAGAATGATGTATTTTTGAAATCATGATTTTATATCTGAAAATACATGTATATGAAATGTAAAAAGCTTTAGGCAAAGTTTGACATCATAAAGGCACAGTGTTATTTTCTTTCATGTGTTTTCATAATGTTGTGACTATAGATTGTTGTTTTCTTTCAAATATTAACAAAGCTTTCTTCCCTTTTTGACACAATATTAAACCAGAATGTTTTCAAAGAAAGACATCACACGATTTCTTTCCTATTTGTTCATTCACCCTTTTCAGACCAATGGAATTTTCAGTGCCGGACTTAAGGGTGGGCCTGGCCCCCCCTCCCCCCCCTCCACAGACACTTGGGGGTCAGTAGAGAAAAACAAGGCCCCCCCCCCAACCTTCATCCCCCATTAACTTTTGCATTCTTGCATTTTTTCATTTAAAATATGATATTTTGTATGCTTGAAGTTATACAGGTGTTAGAAAAAATGACCTAGAACATATGGAAAACATTTGAAAAAAATGCATATTGCTCACAATGATAGAAAAAACACAAGATAAACAACTTCGGCTTTGCAATTTCGAACCCCCATCGCCGTCAAAAGTGCAATGCGCTCGTAATACTAAACAAACACACAAAACTCTTTCACCGATCAATTCTATATACATTTATCTACTTCCCGATATAGGTAGCTTTCTCTAAGTCTATCGCTTACCTGCAAAATATGACGAACAAAATCAAAACAAACAATTTCAACCATTAATCACAAATAACTGGCACGCTAAAAGTACTGGTTTCCTGCTTTAAATAGCGTCTCGTTGAGGCCGGTAAAAAAATAATAACGCTAAGTGGGTTAAAGTACTTCCCCTTTGAAGATCTTTGAAGACTGGTTCTCGTTTTCAAACAAAGCAAACTACCAAAACGAGAACCAGTCTTCAAAGGGGAAGTACTTTAACCCACTTAGCGTTATTATTTTTTTACCGGCCTCAACGAGACGCTATTTAAAGCAGGAAACCAGTACTTTTAGCGTGCCAGTTATTTGTGATTAATGGTTGAAATTGTTTGTTTTGATTTTGTTCGTCATATTTTGCAGGTAAGCGATAGACTTAGAGAAAGCTACCTATATCGGGTAGAAGATAAATGTATATAGAATTGATCGGTGAAAGAGTTTTGTGTGTTTGTTTAGTATTACGAGCGCATTGCACTTTTGACGGCGATGGGGGTTCGAAATTGCAAAGCCGAAGTTGTTTATCTTGTGTTTTTTCTATCATCGTGAGCAATATGCATTTTTTTCAAATGTTTTCCATATGTTCTAGGTCATTTTTTCTAACACCTGTATAACTTCAAGCATACAAAATATCATATTTTAAATGAAAAAATGCAAGAATGCAAAAGTTAATGGGGGATGAAGGTTTGGGGGGGGGGGGGCTTGTTTTTCTCTACTGACCCCAAGTGTCTGTGCTCCCCCCCCCCTCCCCCCCCCATATATACGTAACGCATACTTATATGATAAAGGATTACCCACATAACAACTCTGCTGAAAGAAAAGGTGGCCGTGGGGCACAGACAGGGCTGTGAGCGCGGCCTGGGCTTGTAAATGATAGGATTTTAATTCTCCTGTAGTCTGGTCACGGAGGATAAAACACTTTTGTGCCCCCTCACTGTCCCAAACAAAAAAACTCGGAATTTGGGGTGGGTAGGGGGGGGGGGCACTTATCTTCCATTTTGTTGGTGCTTCCATTGCAAATCCCATGTAGTTTAGTAGAGGCAGAGCTAATAAGTAATAGCTGTGCCCCCCCCTCCCCGACCAGACTCAGAGAAATCTAAAAGAGAGCCCTAGGTTGCTGCCGCGCTGGGCCTATGTTATTTGGTTGGGATGAATGAAAAAGGTACAAAATACAGGGGAACCTATGCCCAATTTTTTCTTAGTAGGTGTGGACTTCATTGTTTTTCTAGCTTTTTTTTCAAATTTTAAGCCCCCCCCCCCCACCCCATCCCCCTCACAAGGGCTCTGCTGTTTATCCTCCCCCCCCCCACACACACATGGGAACCTTAACACAGCTCCAACAGGACGACAAGAAAATGCTAAATAATAGTTATGTACAAGGCGTTTGAGTCCGGGGGCCGGGGTACTCTCCTTTTCTCCCCATACGTAGGCTCAGGCCCAGCATCTACCGTTCATCCCAAAATAAATATCAGGAATTTTAAAAAATATCGCCGATTCCGTACCTTGTCCTTAAGAAAAGACCCTAAAATGCTTAGAAATGATCCCTGTATAGCCCAATTTTGTGATAACCCCCGAAAATATCCACAAAATCTTCATACCCAAAAGAATATTCATTTTTTGAAAACCCCAAAAAATATCAGAATTCAAAATTTTGAACCCCAAAAAATAGCTTGCGCCTACGTATGTGTGAAAATATCGGGAGTACCCCGCTGGGGTTCGAGTGTCTAACCTTACTAAAAACTGAGGTTATAGAATATGGAAAAAAGGGCTTCAAAATGGCCTGAAATGCATTCTCAGAGACATAGATTTTAAAAAATTTCCCGGGAGAGCACCCCCGGACCCCCCTCCAATGAACAAGGGCTTCATCACCCCACTCACGGCTTGCGCTGCTCGGTTCAAGTCTTCGGCTTGAAGTGCCACACCCCCCCCCCCCCCCCGTAAACGACCCCTCTGGGTCCAGCCCTGATTTTCTATAAACCTACATACAATAAAGTCAGGATGGAGAGCTGTATATATTGAGGGGTGACAGGTTATGATTTTCTTTCTCTGAAGATTGATTTTGTCTTAGCAAACAGTGCAGACCCTGTTTTGTTAAGGTTAACTTTGAAATAGTCAGTAGATGGCAAAATTATTAACAATTAAATCTTTGCATGCTGTGAAATTTTTGAGCTTGTTCTATGTTTGTAGGTCCTGTTGCGACCATGTGCCTTGGTGTGTCCTGATCTGGAGCCTGTTATAGAAACTACACTGCTCTGTTATGGATTTAGTGAACACCAACGCTGGGCCAAGAAACTGACTTTGTTTGTAAAGCTTGTCAAAATGCAGGTAAAATAAAAGATATGGTATACAGTAAAACCTGTGTAAAACGACCACTCAAAAATAGACAAAATAAAGATCTTAATGACAAATGGTAACTTAATGATGGTCGAAAGTATTGCAGAATGCTCCCCTTGGAGCATTCTGCAATATTTTTTACCTGCATTAAGCGATAATTGGTCTTGAAAACCAATTTGTGGTCTTTTTGAGAGTGGCCATTTTAGACAGGTTTTACAGTATTGTGATATTGCTTTAGAAATGAAGTCATGTAGGGATGCCAATGGCGATGTTATGTCATATTCTGTACAAAAAATAATTGTGACCTCAAAATGTAAGTTCAATGAGAGTTAAATGGGTTTTTTTTTCTTGCCTTTGGTTGAAATATTGAAGAAAAGATAGTGATATGTGGTGCTTTGAAACCGCACTGCTACATACACATTATCATAAAAGTAACTTGATCTAGCGTACTGTATCACGTCGAGTGGATGAGGTCATACCATCGGATCACCTGAGACGCGTAGCGTCGAGGGTGATCCAATGGTATGGCCTCATCTACGAGACGTGATACTGTACGCCAGATCAAGTTACTATTATGATAATATGTTTATTATATGCCCTTTTCAGACATTTTTTCTGATTTTAAAACCTGTTTTGGTCTTGAATCCCGAAAAATTGCGGGAACGTTTGCCATAACGTTACGTTTCTTGACGTCACGTCAACATGTTTTCCATCTCTGGTTCCATGCTTGCAATTTACTTTACGTAACATGGCCGCAAAAGCAGGTAACCGACGTTAGCCTCGTTTTAAAGGATAGTGATATGGATTCAGAAAACCTTAGTTCGTTGATCCGGCTTTCTGTATCAGATGGCAGGAAAACAGACAGTTCTAAAGTCGTATCAGTTATAGGTATATAATAAAAGAATGTATCAAACATTAGAAGAATAATTATTCTTAGACTAGTATTGATATCATCCTTGTATTTGAAGGATTTTTCTGTGAAAAATGAAAGATGATTGATATGTTATTTTCATCAGCTATCGCATAAGGATTTTTATTCTGGGAGGGCTCGAGAAACTGACCATGTTTATGGTGTTTGTGAAATATAAGAATATGATATACACTGCTTTGAGACTTAAACCTACACAGGTGTAACAAAATGACAACAGACAGTGTATAACATATATATAATTACTCTTATATGAAATTCTAAAATGAAATTTTAATATTTTGAATTAACCGGGCCGCGTAGCGCAGTCGGTAACATGTCTGGCTACAGATGCGTGTCTGACTGCAGATCCAGGGGTCGCGAGTTTGATCCCGGCCCAGTCCCATACTTTCGTGGAGATTGATCATGAAATAATTTCTACGGTCATTCTCCTCCCTATCGCTGATTCAATCAAGAAGGGTTGTTGTCAGTTACAAGCGAAAGTATGTGCACAAATTACTGGTTAACCGCTTGTTCAAGCCTGCCAAGGAAAAAGTGTGGTTAGGTGAACTGACCGTCCCGCAATGACCATAGCTGTTGACTTGGGACGTAAAGCAACAAAACCAACCAATATTTTGAATTACTAGTCAAATACACTTAAGTTTTATAAACAAGTCAAACAGACAATCCGTCAGCTATTAGAAATATATCTGGTATTCACAGAAAAATCTTTCAGTAATTTGAAGATTTTTTCAGTGAAGGCTTGATATATTGATTTTCAAATCATTGGCCATTAAAATTGAAAAGTATAAGCACTGCAACTTTGTACATGTATTTAGAAATGTTAAATTGTTACTATGGAATAAAAACTATGAATTGACTTTTATCAGTCACCCCTAATATTAACTGAATTGTTTCAACATAACCTAATAAACGTTTCCTATCTCACGGCATGTTACCTTTATCAGGTCATGACGACGTTGCACTTTTTGAATGACGTCGCAAATGACACTGAATCAACACAGAAATCAAAAATTACTTCATAATAGCTAGTTTGAAGAGTGTTTAACAATTGGTAAACTGATAAAAAGAATACCTGGTTCGCGTCTTTTGATATCAAGTTTACCAGGCTCGGCTTTGAGAACGCATGTTGAATCGCTCGGCAAGCCTCGCGATGTCAACAAGCGTTCTCAAAGCCTTGCCTGGTAAACTTGATATCAAAAGACACTCACCTAGTATTCTCTATATTTGTTAAGATTTCTTTGTTTGAATAAACAAGAAACACTAAAAATACACCTTTGCCATGGTTATTGGACACACTTTTATGTGCAAAGTGGAGCCGCTGTGGTTTGCACACTTAATGCTGAATAAAGTGAATAAGATATACATGTATTTTTTGTTGATTTGAATGCTTTCTTTATTGACAGCTTCCACGTAAGAACCAGTATGATTTTGGCCTGAAAGACATCAAGATCATTCTCCAGTTAGCTGCTGTGATCCATCATGAACTACAAGAGGCTCAAGCAGCAGAGAAGAATGACATGGGTAAACTATCACTATGTTTCTATATACATTGTATTCACCATTAGCTGTCAATGTGGTATATTTTGGGATGAAAAGTCCTATATTTTCACTAATATATTAGACTTTTTAGAGGAGAACAGTGGCTCACTGATAAGAGTGTTTAGCTTAAGATCAAGGGGTTGCTGGTTTGAGTGCCACTAGAGGCACTGTGTTGTGTCCTTGGCAAGACACTTTATCCTCTGCTTAGTACAGTACTACCCAGGAAACATCATTGTAGTGGAAATAGCTAAAAAGCTTTAAGGATGACTTAAATGTAACTAATATGTAATATGTTCAGAATTGTTTGTTGTGTATTTCTGAGCTCATTTCATACCTCTTGTGATCTACCTGCACAAGTGAACTTAACCCTTAATGCGCCAATCGCAACAAAACTTGTCTGCTTTTCTCGTCTGCTGAAATGTTTAAGAAGCCTCTATGGCAAACAGTGTGTTATGTTAGTAAGTTATGGGTTCATGCTGTTTGCTTCTATACTTAATTCGTCAGTAATGTTAGGCAAGTATTTGCAGCAGACAACTTCAGCAGACGACATTTTCAGATGCATTTTTTTCTTGGCGCAATAAGGGTTAAAAGTGATAATTACAGAAAATGAATGGGGCATTTATGGGTGGGTGTCAATTTTGGACCAGACTTTGATCGCATCATGCTTCTATTTCAGTATTTTCCAGTAATTACTCGGTCATACATAAAGTTCATAATGCCTGACCGTTTCTGACTTTTATATCTTCCTTGTCAAAGCCTTCAAAGTCTAAATGTTGCTCAAATAGAAATTAAACATTCTGTTGTTTTCATCATCTATGTTCAACATCAGCCAACTTGAATTGCGAGAAAAGACGAGATCGCTAGTCACATTTCAACTTTTAATTGATGACAGCTTGTTACTAATTTAAAGTTTGGAAACATATTTTACACTTCAAGTTTTCAGACGTGATAGTTTAATAGCTTGCCTTGATCTGGGGAGTCAAGTACCTGTATGACTACGGTTACTTAGGTACCCCAGACAAAACTACAATATTTTGGACTGGCACTGTATATAAGTATCAGTTTTTGCGGAATTATTCGGGGGTGGCAGCATAAAATTAAAAAGCTTGAACATTTAAATAACAATTAAATTGTATTTTTTTTTCATTTCATTTACAGAAGAAGCAATCAAACAGACAGGAGCCAGAATGGATACCCCTCCTCTTGTAGCAATGAAACCTCAGGGTCTGGAGGAACAGAGTATCATTCAGGCCATTGTTGACATCATGCAGCCCACCATTGAGAATGAGGATGACTTGTCTACCTTCTTCCTTATACTACAGGATATATTCCCACTCAGCAGGAACTCTAAGTCAGCCTCCAGTCAGTATCAGGATACTAAGTTAGTGAATGCAGTGAGAGACCAGTTGAATGAGGATAACATCAAAGAAACTCAGGAAATCATGGATAAGGTATTTTGCTTTAACCCTTAGCTCACCACTATATTTACATTGAAAATGTCTTCTACTTTTAACGTCTGCGGCAAATATTCAAGTGCACTTCAGACTAGATTTATCATGGAAGCAAACACTATGAACACTGATCAGACTGCTCTATTCTGATCTGGGTCCATATTGTTTGCAACACAGGCCAATTAAGAAAATAAACAGATGTGAGAGAGACAAAAGTTGTGACTGGTGGGAACCCAAAAGAAAAAGTGAAATTTACTAGGAAATGCCACAATCACAGGTGATAGCCTACCCATGGCACCAAGAGGTCGAAACACAAGAACAAAAATACAATATCAAGTCACATACAAATAAGAGCAAAATATGATAACCCACTATTTCTTTCTCAGTGAAATAATTGCCAAGTTTATATGAGGTTTAAAACAAGCTAAGAGTTGAGATCTTTTTATTTATTCCAAATTTATTCTACATTTTACACATTCCTGGCCAAAAGAACCAACCAAGCTGTGAAATCTTTAGACTAGCTTCATACTGTGTAACTTAGTATTTTGACCATGAGATCAATCATGAGCAACACGAAGGCCACCATAGTCTCAGCTAGTTAAACTGAAAACAACCATCTGAGAGAGTATGTACCCTGACTAGCAGGTGGTGAGTGATTGTGTTAGGCCAGATTTTTTTTTATAAGTTGATTTACGGGATTTTTTTTTCAGATCTAGGGTCGGGGGGACGAAAAAAATAAAATAAAAAGCTCTGAAAATGACCAGTTGACTGGTCATTTTCAGAGCTTTTTTTTTTTTTTTATTCAGAGCTTTTTTTCCCTTTTTTTCTTTAATATCTCCAGAAAAACAGTAAAACTAGTAAGGTAATCTTTAAATATTTCATCATTTTCCTAAATATCTGGACAGGACAATCACTTTTAACAGTGTCACTCTCAAAAATACCAAGACAGAACCTCAAAAAAATATCATTTTTTTAACCAAACAAATAATATTTAGAGTCAGTGGATAAAATAAAAAAAAGATTTTAGATAATAAATTTTATTTTTTTCTTCTTTCCGGAAAATTACAGTAGGAGGGTTCGTAAATCAACTAATAAAAAAATTCTGGCCTTAGTTAAGCAAATCTACATATACCAGGCAGGTGGTAAGCCCAGAGGTGAACCAGTGCCACAAGCCTGGTAGTGAGACTTCAAGCTGCCTTATCAGATATCAGTAATCTAGTCAGCGCAATACCATATCAGGATCAGTTGTGATGGTTAGTCCAGGCTAGGGGGCCAAGGACCATCTATTGTGATGGGTAGTCCAGGCCAGGGGACCAAGTACCATCAAAGTTTAACAGCTGGTGACTCCTGGTCAGTCATGTTTAAAAGGTAACTGAAGGAACCATGTCAGGATCAAGTCGTGATGGGTAGTCCAGGCAAGGGACCAAGGACCATCACTGATCAAGACAGGTCAGCAATATTCAAAAGCCATCAGTTAGTTTAGTCAATGATTCTTTTTGGGGAGAAAATTGCATTTGGTTTTAATAAAAAGTCAAATGAATCCCCCATTGAGTGAGATGAATTCTCTTTAAACAAGGAGAGTAATAATAATGATAATAATAATAATAATAATAATAGAGGTTCAACAATTAATTCTAAAGAGAAATAAGCTGGGTTGATCTTGTGACATGTGCTGAACACATTGAGTTGAATCTGGTGAGCCGAAAATGGTGGTGAAAGGGTGGATTGGAGGGATAGCCTAAAAATGGTCATTTTCCTATAATTCCCTTGTAAAACCATGGCTTTATAACATGATTCACTAATAACACTGCCCATCTCTATGGACCCCAAATATAGTGTTATAAAGGGACTGCATTGTGTTGTAACAAGGTGAGTTATAAAGAGATTGCACTGCACTATATATCTTTATATTCACAGATTCTCCAGTTGTATGCCTCCATTCAACAGAAAGAACCAGTTATCCTAGCCGGGCCCTCAGGTTCAGGCAAATCCACTAGCCTATGTATTCTGTCAAGGGCCCTGAACAGGCTCAATGCCCTCCTGTTTGCTCCAGATCATAGCAAGGATGAACTGACGGCAGAACGTGACTTCATGTATCATGCTAAACAGAAACTTCAGGTAGGCAGTTTAGTAGTAAAGTAAAATCTGTCTTAAGAGGCCACTCAAAAATAAGACCAAAAATTGGTTTTCAAGACTGATTATTGCTTAATGCAGGTCAAAAGTATTACAGACTGCTCCAAAAGAGGCTTAATGCAGAACAAAAGTATTACAGAATGCTCCAAGAGAGGCTTAATGCAGGACAAAAGTATTACAGAATGCTCCAAGAGAGGCTTAATGCAGGGCAAAAGTATTACAGAATGCTCCAAGAGAGGCTTAATGCGGACAAAAGTATTACAGAATGCTCCAAGAGAGGCTTAATGCAGGACAAAAGTATTACAGAATGCTCCAAGAGAGGCTTAATGCGGACAAAAGTATTACAGAATGCTCCAAGAGAGGCTTAATGTGGACAAAAGTATTACAGAATGCTCCAAGAGAGGCTTAATGCAGGACAAAAGTATTACAGAATGCTCCAAGAGAGGCTTTATGCTGACAAAAGTATTACAGAATGCTCCAAGAGAGCATTCTGCAATACTTTTGACCTTCATTAAGCTACCATTTGTCCTTTAAGATCTTTGTTTTGTCTATTTTTGAGTGGCCGCTTAAGACGGGTTTAACTGTACATTTGATTGACTGTGACTCTTTTTAACTACTTTCCTGCTAGTGAGGACATATGTTGTCTGAGAATAACCTTTGCAAACAATCTGGATCCAATCTGTTTGACACTATGTTAGTGCTCCTGTAAGAATTTATTGAAAAAGTTAATTTTGAAAAAATTACCCAGAAGGTGCTGAAAATATTTCTTTGAAATGAATTGTTTCACATAAATGAGGAAAAGGCAAACTGTCTGGTTAGCAGTTGATAAGGTACACTTGTTGAAGATTTTTGACGCTGACATTTTTCTTGAAATAATTTTTTTGAAGACATCTGCAGATGACCAAAAAGCTGCAATATGCAAATAGTTCATCAAGTAACTTTATATTGGTCCACTTGTGGGTCTGAGGTTGATCCTTATTAACTCAAGGGGATTACAGAATCACTTTATGTAAGACAATTTTTTTTAAAATCTGCACTTGGCCAATACATGTTTTATTGGTTGAGTTTACCAATGATGGCAATGTATGTTAGTAATATGATGTACATGTAGATATAAATGGTCTTGTATATAGAGGAACTTAAACGAGTGATCACGAGTGTAAGATTCTGTTTATCATATGACCTTTTAAATGTGATTTTATCGCCTCCAAAGTTTGTTCATTTCAATGAAAATTTACTATAGGAATGAAATTTTATTTTTTGTTTTTTATCGATGTGTAAACTCCGGCGAATCACTCACAAATTGAATAAAGCCCAAAGGGCTTTATGTTAAATTTGTGAGTGATTCGCCGGAGTTTACACATCGATAAAAACCAAAAAATTAAATTTCATTCCTTATAATTCCAACTTTGGAACAAAACAGCACATTTGTAAAAGGTTGTTGACAACATTTCAAATTTAAAAGCCCACTGAAGGAAAATAGTTCGTAACCGCTCGTTACCGCGGTCTATGAAAGATGAGGCAGTCATCTTGAAAATTATGTCACTTTGATATGCTAAATAATAGTTAAAATTGCACTTTATTTGAAGCGAGTATATGAGTATGAGCTCAAAAACAACTCCATTTAGCTTGCTTTTCTTTAGCTTGCTGGGCTCATTGAAGAGCATTTAGATTAAGGCCCTTCCAGTCCACGGAATGACAGGTTTTAAAAAGCACAAGTTTACCTTCACAAGCCCCTGCCTAAAATCCCAACATTAGTAGGCCCTAAGCTCTAACCTAAGAAGTTGGTTTTCACGCTGTCAAACTGTATTGAAATATTTCTTTGTTGATGTAGCCATTGTTTTGATGCCAATTCTCTTCGATGACGTGACTGTGTTAAGTGACGTCACATAGCCAGGTCATCGGGTTCATTTCTTAGAGTTCCTCCTGTTGGTTTGAAGATGCAGCCTCATGCGGTGTTAGGGTTTCAAATGAGCTTAAAACATGTTTAACTATATTTAAACTGGTGAATGTTTTATCTCGGACACAACAATAGGGTACCCTACTTGTCACTTGTGTTCGAAGTTTTATGTACAGTTCGTTATTAGCACTGTGAAATCAAGGCAGATAACAAATATTCATACGCAAGGGTTTTTATTGAAGTGTAAAAAAACATTTAATTTTACCAACGGACCAATCAAATTCGCCGAAAAAACGTTACAAACATTGAGTTGGAATTATATTGTTGTAACAGATGTTGTCATGATGTTACATATTATTTCCACCGAAAGTGTTATGTAACGTGTGGTCATAACATTATTTATGACATGACGTTATCCACTGAATAACAGTAATGTCATATGATGAACTTAGATACTATATAAATGCAATTACCTAATTGGACCTAATAAGCACACTGTAGGCCTTACTTTGGAAGTTCTAAACATCCATTCATATAATGTGTTCATATTAATAATGAGCCATGGCATGAGATTTCCAACAATGTGGTATGTGCAACCAGCAAAGGCTCAGACCAGCCTGCGCATACGCGCAGTCTGATCAGAGCCTTTGCTAATCGCTTGAATATTCTATGAGTTTTAAGCTACTGACTGTACACCATTTGGAGATTCTAAGCTTAAAAGGAGGCTGCAGAGGCTTGTCCGAGTCTACACATGTCAAAATGCCACATTGTTAGAAATCTCATGCACTGGCTCAATTAATAATTAAATTGCACCTCTGAATTGACTGGAAATCAAAAGTTCATATACTGCAAACAACCATATAGTGCTCAGTGTGCTAACATGTGTGCTTATCATGTTGAATATGGTTAATCAGGGTTCCCACAAGCTCTGGAAATCATGGAAAACCCGGAAAATCACAAAAAAAGTTCCATGCATGGAAAAATCATGGAATTTGAAAAACCCTGAATAATCATGGAAAAATCATGGAATTTTGTGAAATAATTTAAACTTGAAACCACCAGTAGCCAGAAAACTAGCTGTCAGACACACAAATTTTGTGTGTCTGACAGCTAGTTTTCTGGCTACTGGTGGTTTCAAGTTTTAATCATTTCAAAATGCATGCATGGTCTACAAGCAGGCTTATTTAAATACTTTACTGTTGCTGCATTCTGCATTTATGCTTAGTGTGGTGAAGATGTTGCTAAAAAGGGAGGTTGGAGGCCGTGCATTAAATAGTTATGGAAATCACATTGTTGATCATGGAAAATCTTGAAAAAATCATGGAATTGTGTTTTTTAATTTCTGTGGGAACCCTGTTAATGATAATCTGTAGCATTTGTGCAATAACCTTGTAATATTAAATATAGGACCTGGATATGGAGGAATTTTTGGCGGCTGAGAAGAGAGTAAGTATCGCCTCCTATGGGGAAAGTTGTGTGCTCCCCCCTGGTGGACTAGTGCTATATAGTGTATACTCACCCAGACTTTATTGCTTGTGTATGAATTGTATATATATATAGCATAATGGAAATGGCTTCAGATAACCAGAACCAGCTGAGACACTGATTTTTAAAGGATTATACAAGCACAGAAAAACACTCCCCTCTTGCCTACACCAACATTTTTTTTTAAAATGCAAAAACACTCTCATTGTTGTGCTATATTTCAAAAAAGATCTAAAAGAGTAAAAAATCACGAAAAATGCTCAACCTTCTTTTAGCTCATCTTCTTTCACCAATTTGCAACAGGCTCAAGGTGAGCATTTGTCCAGCTCCAGTATGGGTAAACTTTTATTTAAACGACATCTCATAAATCATTGGCCCAAATTGTAAATAATTTCACACAAATGTTCCTCATAATGCTCCCTACCAAAATTGCATAGATGGTTCCACTCTGCCAAACAAGGTGACTGCCAGAGCTTTAGATAGGAAATATCTTTAAACAACATCTCCTGAACCACTGGTCCAAATTCAAAATAATTTCACATAAATGTTCCTCATAATGCCCTCTACCAAAATTGTCTAAATGGTTCTGCTCTGCTTAACAAGATGGCCACCAGGGCTGCAGATAAACAATATCTATAAACAACATATTCTCCTGAACCACTGCCTGGTCATAATTCAAATAATTTCACAGAAATATTCCTTATGATACCCTCTACCAAAATTGGCTAAACGTTCCGCTCCACGGAACAAGGTGGCCGCCAGAGCTGCAGATAAATGTCTTTAATTGACATCTCCCTGAACCACTGCTCTAAATTCAAAATGATTTCGCAGAAATGTTCCTCATAATGCCCTCTTCCAAAATTGCCTAAATGGTTCCACTCCACCAAACAAGATGGCCCCCAGAGCTGTAGATAGAAATATTTCAAACAACATCTCCTGAGCCACTGATCCCAATTAAAAAAAATTCACACAAATGTTCCTTATAATGCCATTACCAAAATTACACACATGGTTATACTCTGCTGAACAAAATGGCCACCAGAGCTAAAAATAGAACTCATTAACACAACATCTGATCCATTGGTCCTGATTCAAAATAATTACACAAAAGTGTTTGTGATTGATCAAATCTGGGTTACTCCATGTTCCCTAACAAAAGTGCCTCCAGGGCTAAGAATTCATGTGAGCATTCCAAGGCCACCTTGTAAATTTGAAATTTTAATCCCGTATTGGTTCTTGTTAGAATAAAACTGGTTTCTTGTCTGAAGCCTTAGAGCTTTTTGTTTCAAAATTAATGAACTAGTTTGAAAAAGCTGTGAAAAGGAAAAAAAGTGATTCAAGGCTGATTTTTGCCAGTAAGGAAAATGTTAGTAGCTTTTGCAGCTACTCATATTTTTGATATCAAACACATCACTGCATTAGATCTTATACTATTCAGCTTTTTCCCATCCTTGGTAACCCAAGCATGATCCATTCTGTACCCACTACATTCAGTGAATGCAATGGGTACAGAATGGGTTGGGCCGGGGTTACGGAGGATGGCTTTTTCCCTGCTAGAGGACACTTTTTTTGTCTGCTGAAAACCTTTTCAAACTGTTTTGACCCAAATTAGGTTGTACAAAATATTGGACCTGATCTAGATCCAAAACTGTTTGACACTGGTGATATTCCTACAGGTTATTTTTGATAAAGATCAGCAGAGCAAAAAACATGCAAAATTATCCAGCATGCAAAGCTAATGCTGCTTCGAGCAACCAAGCCACAAGTATGCTTCATCAGTCCATTTTTTTTTGCTAATAAGCAGACTGTATGACAACCCAATTTTTTACAAAGTTTATGTGTTAAATGTGCCTATTAGCATATGTTTTGCCAAAAGTCATTGGCGTAAAATATAACAACAATGTGGTCCTATAGTAGATATGCTCAATTCAGAAATGAATTTCATTTTTTTGGATGTTCATGAAGATAACACACTGCAGCAGATGACAAATTTTGCAATATATTTCCTAATTTTTAAAAAAAAGATAAGGTATGATATTTCATGAGAATTGTCTGCCAGCAGACGTTTCTCATGAAATATCATGCCTTATTTTTTATTTTGGAAAAATCATCAAAATTTGAAATTGTCTTCTGCTGCAAATTATAGATGATGCTTTATGGGTTAAGTGTAAAGCAAGTGACACTCGATGGGTGTAACAATAGCTTTGAACTGAATCATTGCATGCTGATGAGATGCCACTCTCTGTGGCACTGCGTCCATGTTTGCATTGTTTTTCGCTGCTCCAGTTTGGGTATGCAAGTTTTAATTACTTGCTATGCTTGTTATTGTAATAGTTCAGCATCTGTTTTTATATTATGTATGCTTTTAAATGCTTTAGATACTAATGCTTGCTAGTGTAAATGTCATACCTGCTTTAGCATGGACAACTTGTTATCATAGATCCTACCACCTGTCGATCCATCCATCCATTGATCCATCCATCCATTGATCCATCCATCCATTGATCTATCCATCCATTGGTCCATCCATCCATCCATCTTTCTGTCTGTTAAGAATGCATTTGTCATATCAATTTACAGTCGAACTTTGATGGCTCAAACTCGTCGGGACCGTTGGTGCGAGTTCCACCCATCCATGTGTTCGAGCGATACCTAGCCTGATAATTTTCAAGTTGATTCATGTGTACTAATATGTCATCATGGACACCACGTTAAGCGCACGTGACACCTGTCACTGATCAATAACCCTTTGCACGCTAGAGTTAAAGGTTAGCATATGAACCTGTTGAAAGTAAATACATTTATAAGCATGCGCCTATAAGCAGGCTGATCAATGCATTCGCTATCGAGTAAGCTGTACTGTTTTCTTCTAGTGGGTGAATATTCCTGTTTATGTGTCGCTACAGTTTATGTTCGGTTGTTTATCTTTTCCTTTAGAACAATAAAAGAAAAAACAAGTTTGTTTCTTATTATTTATTCACAATGTGCAAGTTTGATAAATAACAACGAATAAAAACATACAAACGACAAACTCCCCAGGACGTTTACAACAAAGACGCTGATCAGACTGTACCGCCGCACAATCTGATGCCTGTCTTTATCCAGCCAGGCATGTTTTACTGATTTTGACACGCGAATTCTTGATTACAAAACATCTCATTTATTGTCTTTAATCATTTTCGGCAGCTCTACTAAGTGGTGACAAGTGAGAACTTGCTCAAATCTTTGCTCTGATAAATTGCTGCTAATTGCTTCACATGTTCTGCTCGTCAGTTAGGTAACCCAAGGGTGAAATCATCATTGTCACGAAGCGCTTATGGAAATAATAATGAACTTCAATCAAGCGTGTGATTGATTCATGTAAAGAAATATTTGGTTCGAGTCATCATAGCGTTTTTACATGAAAAATCGCAATGTGGACCGTGCTTTGAGTTCGAGAGTTTGAGCCATCGCTGTTCAAGCCTGGGGTATATTTTAACATTAAATGTATAGGGAAATTGCCGGGACTGACGAACGAGTTCAAGCGATCCCTGGTGTTCGAGACAGACGAGTTCGAACGACCAAAGTTCAACTGTATTTTACCCAGGAACTGTAAAAATCCTTGATTCCACATCTGATTGTTCAGATTGTGTGTACAAATACAAAGAGCATTTTATGACCCATCTAATCATTTCCTTGTCATCTGCTCTGGGTACAAACTGTTTAGATGGGTCATAAAATATTTTTATGAAAATGTTAATATTTAGAGAGGTAGGGGAGGAGTTAATAATGTCACTTTAAAATGAATTATCCTAAAAGTGAATTATAATGAACATCTTAAATTTTTCATGGTTAAGCTTTGATTTTGATGTTCACCCTCCCAAAATTTTCCTGAAAGAATGTAATACATTTAAGCCCCAGGTTTTCCACTGTTTGCTTACAGACTATTCTATTGATAGTATAGATAAAAATGAAAAATACCTCCCAACAACCCTTAAAATGGAAATTGGACTAATCCAATTGATAATAATGGGAAATTCCATAAGGCATAAATGGGTTTATAAGTTGAGTTGTGTGTTATTGATTAAGATATAATGTAGGGTTTTTTATGCTCTCTCTAGTTTCTGAACAAGATGGGTCCTAAAACTGAGACAACTAAAGGTGGGAAGAAATTCCGAAGAATGACGTCGATGCTGACGAAGGTTCAGGAGGCCATCCATGAGATGGAAGTGAAGAAGACGCCAGAGTATGCAATGTATCCAAAGATAGATGTTGTCAGACTCAATCCTACAGCACTTTCTGTTCAAGAGGTACAGTTTAACCCATTGTATACTAATGGATTCTTCCTTCTGGTTTGATACATTAAACTTGGGATAGTCCATTGTACCTATCTAGGAGTGTCAGGTTATAATTTGAAAAAAAAAAAATGTATTTTTTTGTCTGAAGACCTTTCTTACCTTAACAAACAGTGTAGACCCTGATGAAATGCAGCATTATGCTGCATTTCATCTGTGTCTTCGCTGTTTGCAAAAGTACTTGTTTACTGGTTTCCCGAATACAAAGGGTTAGGGGCCTGTTTTTTGTAATTACTTACTTAAGCATGCAAGTGTCAGTTGGTTCATTTATCCACCAATCCACATGATTACATAGGCTTGAAAAGTACTTGAATTTGAAGGGTTTTCTTGAAAAGTCCTTGAAAATTAAACCTGCCTTGGAAAAAGCTGGAGAATCACTCTGACTTAAGACCTTGAAAATTACTTGAATTTTACTATTTTCTAAAAGACATAGACCTGTTAATAGAGGCAAAAATCAGTAAATAATTATTGCGCCTTTACTTAGTGCCACAGATGCTAGCCGAGTGTATACTGATACCTTAAATCACGTGCACAAGTGTTAATGACCTTGATCATAGACTTGACTGTTGCCTCGGCAGGTGTACCACTCCATCACACGGAGCTATTTATTTGTTTGCTATCATAAATGTTTCAAACAGTTTTCTTACTATTTTCAAGTAAAATGTTGGTTATATCATGTCTAAGATTATTAATGTGTTTGTTATGATCTTGACTGTGGCCATTTACCATAAATTTTACATTAAATGTTCTAAAATTTCGAACACTTTTCTGTTTCTGTTCTCAGTTAAAATATCATTGTCTGTGCAGGCAGGATACTCAAAGGATCCACCTGTCTGCTACGGCACATAGCGACTGAAAAATGGGTTTTGTGTTAATACCTAGTATGCATTACTGAAAACACTTTCATTAAAAGGTAACAAGAGAGGAATGGTTATAAATAATTTGTCTGTAGAGACATTGAGCCACATTTGATAGCCAAACCATAACAATGTTTGGTTTTACAGTATTTAGCGATAGAATGATAATATTTTCTGCACTAAAACATTTTTGAAAATATTCCACACATGGCCTTCAGTAACACATGATGAAGCAGATTGATAAAAAGATTGAATCAACCAATCGGGCGAATCACATGACATTGTGACGCATTTGGTAAACAAGTATGTCACATGTACCCTCAATGCTCAAATCAGATAGGTCAGTATTTGAAAAATGCTTCCAATCGGAGATAATGGTTAAACTATTGGTTTGAAGGGCTGAAATTAGCGAAATGGTTGTCAGAATAGCAGACAGGGAAGACACTGATCAGACTGCTTCTTCAGAGGCAGTCTGATCTGGGTCTGCCCTGTTTCTTTATGCCTTTTTGACAGGGAAATAGTATTCAAAATTTTAGAACATTTACTGCATAAGATAACAAACACATTTCTTTTAAATTTCTAAAATAAAATGTGGCTTATCCTATCTAGTGGTGTTTAGCTTTATTCTACACACCGGGTAGGTGGCAATCGAAAACATTAATACTATCGAGAACTTAGATTAAAAATCGTTAGAAACAGAGTTTTTGATTGCCATTTGTCGCCCAACTGGAGACAAATGGGAATCGAAAACACTGTTTCTATCAATTTTTGATCCTAGTTCGTCGATTGTTAAGAGTGTTTTTGATTGCCCCCTACCCGGTGTGTTCTATGTCTCTTAATTTCCAGTTACTTGGTCATTTTGAGGACGGTATGTGGCAGGGAGGGTTGTTTCCTAAGATACTCAGAGACTCCAGTTTCCTAGCTGATGCAGTGAAGACCTATCTCAGCAACTACAACAAAGAGAAACAGAAAGGGAAGCAGGAACTACCGTCCATCCTGCTCCGATGGATTGTCATGGATGGAGTCCTTAATCCTAGTTGGACGGAGGGACTAAATACTGTCGTGGATTGTGAGAAGAAGCTTTCAATGGCGAATTGTGGTCAAGTGGCTGTGAACAGTATGTAGATTTTGTAAAAAGTGCATCTCTTTTAATAATATTTATCATATGACGTCGCGTCTGGGATTGAAATAACGCCATGCAATAAAATCAATAAACCACTAGTGGTTTACAGATTTTCGGGAAACGTTATGACGTTCATAACAATGTTGCGTACAAAATAACAAATGAGGTTTTTACAGCAGAAATGAGATTTCAAAGTAATCTAAATGTCATATGATAAATAGAATCTAACATTCGTGCTCTTGTATTATTGAATTTATTAAACTCGTTGCGAAAAAGAGATAAAATGCTTGGCAAGCCTTGCATTTTATCTCTTCCCCAACTCCTTTAACAAAGGCTTTAATAAATTCAATAAAACATGAGCACTCATGTAAGATCCTCTATATACTGCTGATAAGGATCTACTCTGGTCAGCTTAATCAGCTATCAGTTATAGTTCTGTTGGTCATGAGGTTTAGAAAAGGTTGCAAAAGTCTAAAGATTCATTACAGACTTGCTTTGAAAATGTAAAAAATTAAACTTACATGCTTATGTTATAATGCAACCTAAAGAATTTCAGACAAACATCAGTAAACCAAGAAAGTTATAGATTGACATTAACTCTTTGCCTACTAGTGTCGTCTGCTGATAACCTTTGCAAACAGTTTGGACCCAAATCAGGCCCAGTACATTGTCGGGCCTGATCTGGATCCAAACTGTTTGACACTGATGGTATTCCTGAAAGAATTTGTTTTGAAAACATTGATTTTGAAAGAAATAAGCAGACAACAAAAATGCATGCGAAGTTACTAAGCATTCATAGAGTCTAGCATGATCTAGAATAAGGGTTGCATGAAACAATAATCTTATTTCACCTAAAACAAATATACAAAAATATTTATTAACTTTTGTGTGTATTTTCAGTTGATAGTACCCAGCTGATGTTTGAGACAACAGATCTTACCAATGCCTCCCCATCTGTACTATCTCACTGTAGTTTAATACACTTTGGTGAGGATACCGTACAGTGGCAGTCACTGTTTGATTGCTGGGCAAAGACAGCCAAGTCTAAATGGATCTTCACTACTGCTTGGTAAGAACTTATTTCTGAACAGTGAATTATCTATTCTGAGATTAACCCTTAGCCTAGCCTGGGTTCCAGTCTGATCATTTTTTCTTCTTTTTTATTTTTCCGTTTCTTGGTCAAAAATGACAGCCTGGGGAACTTTGATTTCATTCGACAGCGCCACCTGGATTATCCCTCAAATTTTGAGGGGTTGGCCAAGACCGATAACGCTATCGCATAACTCTATTGTGCTATAAATAGTAAAAGGAATCCCAGTGAAAAGATAGATAGAATGTCAAACAATACCACAGATACCACAGATATTCCTTCCTCTGCCCTATCAGCGAATGCACCTTGTGGATGATAGTTGGCTTCACGATTTAAATTGAAACAGCGTTTTGCTAATTTGGTGTATTTGTTAAGTACTTAGTGTTTTGCCTTTGCAAGACACGAATTTAATACACACAATCGAGATACACACAACACATCCAAGAAAACGTCATCTTCTATGAATTTTCACAATATTTTTGACACTTCAGTTCATCTCTGTGTTTGAAAATTTTAATCCTTTGTTTTGGATCAATCGGTCTCGAACCAAGTAAACAAAATTCAATCTTTATTCACGTTTTTACGCGAGAGTTTCTATGATCAGCTGATTGATAATGGCATTGATGCTGCATCCTCATTATCGGATCATTGCCTCGTTATCATCTTTATTACGTCACACTAAAGCAATAGGCTATAATTAGATCAATCGGCTTATCAGATTATCAAAGGGATATACTATCAATGTCCCCAGGTGTCACCAGGCGTCAATATTAATCGAAATCAATAAGGGACAACAGATACCTTTTATGTTGTATTTTTTAGAATATTAGCATTAGAAAATATTGTCAAGATATTGATGACTGGACCCAGGCTACCCTTCGCCCTGCAGTCAAGACTTTTGTCGTCTGCTCCTCTTGTCTGCTTATATTCTTCACTAGCCTAATTTGCATACAATATGGACCAAGATCAGACTGCAGAGGGTTCATATTGTTTGCTTAGCGTGAAAAAATCTAGTCTGAAGTGCACTTGTATATATGCAGCAGGGGTAAAAAGCAGACAACATTTTCAGGACAAAAAAAATCTGACAGGATAAGGGCTAATAATATATTTGATGAAAATTCAATTGAACCAGCTTTTTAGATTCTGGTACTTAACTGATGGTTTAACTCTTGTTGTCCGCTGATAATCTTTGCAAACAGATTGGACCCAGATCAGGCCCGACAAAATATCGGGCCTGATCTAGATCCAATCTGTTTGACACTCAGATGGTATTCCTAAAAGAATTTTTCGTAAAAATTGATTTGAAAAATATCAGCAGACGACAAAAAACATGAAAATTTTCCCAGGGGGCAAGGAGTTGACTCTTTCCTTGCTAGCCGCTAGTTTGGTGAGACTGTGTTTATCAGTATGAAACCTGATTAAATAGTGTCAGCACAGATTGTATGTTAACATGCAGGTTCAGGGGCATCAGAGACATCAGTGGGCCCCCTTCCAGGTAACTGGCTAGCTGCACACATAGCATACCATACACCTGATCTCCAGGTGCTCCTTTCTTATGGGTTGACTGTTGTTGAGGCATTAAAATATTTAAGATAAATGCAGTATGTATGTGTCTTTATTTCAGTATGAAGGTGATTATTGACCTAGTCCTAGATGTGTTTGGTCCAACCATCAAGTTTCTCAACAATGAATGTAGCACAGCCTTGCTGACAGATGTAGGCCATGATGCAACCATGAGGAACAAGGTGGTACCCGGCATACAGGAAGTGACATCATTCATAATGATGTACTCAGCTCTGCTGGATAGAGGCTTTTCAAGAGATGAGTTTGAGAAGAAAATAAGATCCAGGGAACCAGATGGTAAATTGATTCCTTTATACAGTAAAACCTGCGTAAAACAGCCACTCTCAAAAAGACCTAAAATTGCTTTTCAAGAACAGTTATCGCTTAATGCAGGTCAAAAGTGTTGCAGAATGCTCCAAGGGAGCATTCTGCAATACTTTTGACCTTCATTAAGCTACCATTTGTCATTAAGATCTATGTTTTGTCTATTTTTGAGTTGCTGTTTTACACAGGTTTTACTGTATTGAAATTGTTTTTCTGTAAAATGTTTTAGAAGTAATAGATGGCCATCTGTAATTTGCAGAATGCAATATCCTGAAAAATGTCTCTTTTTAGGAGGAGATCAGGCTCAATATTTTATTTGTGTTTTATAAGCTGATTTTAAACCATAAATGGCCACCTGTAATTTGCAGCAATCTACATATGAAATAATTACTTTAAGGGGTCATTCAGGCTTGATATTTTGTGTGAAGGGATACTGTATTAACACCAAATATTTAGCCGTGTTTTCTCCATAAATAAGTTATCTTCTGCAATCATGATTGGTGATTTAATAATTAATTAAATTGCTTGCTTTTTGTCCTCTTCACTGTTGCCTTGAATTGGATTGCGAGTCACAGTCAATCACATACAAAATACATTAACACTTTCAGCCGTTGATATAAAAATAATTCCTGCTTTGATTTCTTCTAGGGATTTTTTTTTCCATTTTTTATTTGAAGTCTGATGTTCCAAAAATTTTCAGATATTCACAGGCAAAACATTTTATGGTTTGAAAGCTATAAATAGACAGCACATTTTACAAGAGTAATGTATATCCTTGTAAAGAGAAATTTTAACAAGCAAAATTTAGTTCACTTGAAAAGTAAGGTGACAAAAAAAAGATATTTTAACTAGTTGCTAGTTGGTGCATGTTTTTAGTATTTTACTGGGTTATATTGTATTATTATCATTACTTTAATAGATGCATGCTTGCTCTGTGTAGGCTACAAGGGGAGGATAATTATGTATTTATAGATTTAGCTGTGGAAGGATAGAAGTAAAGATTTTATTTTTTTGCTTTAGTACACATGTGTTGTCTGAGCTTAATTTCAGATTCAGGAAGTAGTAATTCTATCATTTTCTTGCCACTGCAATAGATATTGTAATATCCTACATATACTGCAGTATTATTATTATAGGTCATTGCATTTTAGGCTTCCATGAATTTATGTCTGCTTTTCCCAGTCTGAGGGCATATATATTAAAACAAGGAGTGGAGCAAATCTTTGGAACTGAGTCTTGGAGAGTACTCTAAGACTCCACATTCCAAAGCTCAACTCCTTTTTTAAATAATTTTCTTTGACTCCACTTCATATTTATGTTTATACCCTTTGGTGCAAGGATGTCTTCATGTCTATGGAAGCTGTCCCCAAAGTGTGAGTTATAAGGAAATGTATTTTCTAAAACAAGAAAAAGGCTTAGGAGTGGTGAACTCAAGGACTCCACTCAATACACTTCAGTGCAATTTTGCCTTCTTTTTTATGAAAGCTGCCTTCTCTTCTAGGGAAACTTTACCCAAGTAAAGGAGTGACTTAAAGGAAAGGCATAAGCTTAAACAAAGAGTGGAGTGAAGCTTTGGAGTGGAGTCTTGGAGTGGACTCCAAGACTCCAATTCATAGCTTAGCTCAACTACTCTGACTCCTCCTCATGTTTTAGTTTATACCACTTTAAAAGACATGTGCCTAGATAGCTGCTGAGCTTCAAGAACAGCTTATGTTATATTATTGTTTTATTGTTTTCTTTATTGCAACTAACTTTTCAGATGAAACAAAGCTGATTATCATTACGAGAAATCTTGGTAAATAGGCTTTGATCCATGTTTGTCTCTTTTGTAACTTGCTTGTTAGACTTCCCAAATTTAGGATTTAAAAATCCAATAAAAAGTCAATGGAAAATCTTTGCCAAGCCAATAAATGGACCCTAGAAAAAGGTGAAAATGAAATCTTTAACACTATATTCACTCTCTGGTTACTGTACAAGTTAGATTCTAGTATATCTGTGTCTTCAGAACCTGATTATCAAAGGTAAAAAAATAAAAATGGCATATGTATGTATGATAAATATTATCATTGCTAAATTAGTCTTGAAGTATTATTTTAATACATGTATTTTGAAGAAATAATGCCCAGGAATGAAAGAATTACAGATTTTATACTCCATTTTATTTTCATGAAAACTTAAACAGCATCATATATAACAATAGAAAAAAAACGTAGCATATGGACTGATTGAAAGCACTGTCCCATTACTTATTACATTGCAAAAGACGATGCATGCTAACCCATTTATTCCACGAGACCTTTAATTCTTCTTTAATTGTAGTAGATGTATAATAGAATGGTGCATTTTTCATCCTATTTTATCACTATTAGCAAATAGTGCAGACTGTATACTGTTTAAGAAGTGGCAGGTTGTTTTTAAAATGTAAAATGGCTGACAAGTTGGCCTTAGGAAATAACATGCTAGTTTGCATACATAATTATTATTGCTTCTGAATGAAAGCATGAATACCAGTACTAATTCAAAGCATCTCACAACATAGTACTTAGGCCAGAATTTTTATATTAGTTGATTTACGAACCCTCCTACTGTAATTTTCCGGAAAGTAGGAAAAAAATAAAATTTAATTTCCTAAAAAAATTTTTTATTTTATCCGCCGACTCTAAATATAAATTGTTTGGTTGATAAAAATAATATTTTTTTGAGGTTCTGTCTGTACATTTTTGAGAGTGACACTGTTAAAAGTGATTGTCCTGTCCAGATTTTTAGGAAAATGATGAAATATTTAAAGATTATCTTACTAGCATTACTGTTTTTCTGGATATATTACAGAAAAAAAAGAAAAAAAAAGGCTCTGAAAAAAAAAAAAAAAAAAAAAAGCTCTGAAAATGACCAGTCAACTGGTCATTTTCAGAGCTTTTTTATTTATTTTTTTTTCGTCCCCCCCGACCCTAGATCTGAAAACAATTTCCCGTAAATCAACTAATAAAAAAAATCCGGCCTTAGTTTGGAGATAAAGAAATGAGAAGCTATCAGTGAGTGCCTTGTGGAGAGATATAAGAAATTGTAATTTTGGGTATCCATTTTACAGGGTTCCCACAAGCTCTGGAAATCATGGAAAACCTGGAAAATCACGAAAAAAAATTCACTGCATGGAAAAATCATGGAATTTGAAAAAACCTGAATAATCATGGAAAAATCAAGGAATTTTGTGTAATAATCAAAACTTGAAACCACCATTAGCCAGAAAACTAGCTGTCAGACACACAATTTTTGTGTGTCTGACAGCTAGTTTTCTGGCTACTGGTGGTTTCAAGTTTTGATTATTTCAAAATGCATGCATGGTCTACAAGCATGCTTATTTAAATACATTACTGTTGCTGCATTCCGCATTTAAACTCAGCACATTGAAGAAATAAAGATGCCACTAAAACTGCGGAGGTTGGAGGCCATGGCATGCATTGGATAGTCATGGAAATTACATTGTTGATCATGGAAAAGTCATGGAAAAATCATGGAATTGTGTTAAAGAATTTCTGTGGGAACCCTGATTTTAGCTAGAACAATGGTAAATGATTAAATTGAAAACTGAAACAAGAAATTAAAACTCACTATCATTAATGCATGTATTATGTATAACAAATAACTCCAATAAAAGTGCCTTCAATCAGACACCAACAAAGCATTTAGTAGAAGTCTTTCAAGCAGGTTATCCTCATGTCTAAATGTAGAAAGCTTTAGATGTATAGCATTCTAAAAATGTAGTGCTTTCTTTTGTCTCTTTTGTATGGGTGGCATTGGGTGCACATATATAATTTAGTTACTGACCTTTGTGCATAAAACTTTTATGTTTAAAAGCTTTTCTTGCACCACAAAATACTTGTATACGTAAATAATCTTTACTTCAGGGTTTGCTCAGGCTTGAATATGATTTGAATTAGAACAACTGTCTGGTAAAGTCCTTAAAATTACTTTGTAAAATGCTGGATAATCTCCATAAGGCCTTGAAAAGTACTTGAATTTTCCATTTGCAAAATACCTTGCTTGTGGAATGTTAGGAAAGTATGGAGACCAAAATCAGTAAATGTCATAAGAATGGCTATAGCTTTTAGCCTTTGATTTTATTTGGTGTAGCATATGTTTATTGCAAGGTATTTGCTGCTCCTAAAAGGAGGTAAAACAAATTTGTATTGTAGAAGGCATTTGAGTAGTATATTATTACAAAGGAGATAATAATAAAGTTTAATTTTCATAACATCCTATTCTTGAAATACAGTAATACCTGTCTTAAGCGGCCACTCAAAAAGAAGACTGAAAATTGGTTTCCAAGACTGATAATAGTTTAATGCAGGTCAAAAGTATTGCAGAATGCTCCAAGAGAGCATTCTGCAATACTGTTGACCTTCATTAAGCTACCATTTGTCTTTAAGACCTTTGTTTTGTCTGTTTTTGAGTGGCTGCTTAAGACAGGGTTTACTGTATGCTGGAGAGTCCTTGAAATGTCATTGACAATTACTTATCCTTTCCTGTACAAGAAAACAAGTGGGCCTTGATGCAAGAAAACCTGCCTTTGGGGTTTCCAAAGAGGTATTGTTCAAACCAGCCTGCTAAAGCTACAGAGACTAGTTAGAACATTGCAATTTTGCATGAAGCAAGTTTGATGAGTATAGTTTCCAGATAGCGAACAACAATGGCGCTGATCAGACTGCAAGGATGGGCAGGTTGGTCTGCGCCTTTGTTGTTCGGATGCAACAAAGTCAGGTTTTCTCACTTCATTTGGCCCAAGTGAGTATGACCAGGAAATGCTACACTCTCAGATCATAGACCAGCCCAATGCACTGTGAGGAAGAGACACAGAACACAGACAGCCATATGACATCAAGAACACAATTGAGCCGCGGCATGAGATTTCCAACAATTTGACATTTTGACAAGTGTAGACTCGGACGAGCTTCTGCAGCCTCCTTTTAAGCTTAGAAACTCCAAATGGTGTTCAGTCAGTAGCTTAACAATAAAAGAATATTCAAGTGACTTGCAAAGGCTCTGATCAGACTGCGCATATGCGCAGGCTGATCTGAGTCTTTGCTGATCGCACAAATCAAATTGTTGGAAATCTCATGCACTGGCTCAATTAAAGTAAAGCAACCAGCTTTCTCTTCCTTAAGGAGATGTTTGCAATACTGGAAAGAGCACAAAGAACTTCATTACAAAACAAGTATAAGTTTTTCAAAAAAGCTTGCCATCTTAAGTGGGTTGTCATCTACTGAATGAAAGTACAGAAGCTATTTGAAAGCTGTTTCAAACGAAAGTGATGATCTATTAAATGCTACACCCACCTCATGGCGATGAGCTGGGTGGGTCATTTTAGTGTTGTGACACCATGAGACAATACATGCAGGTAATTTTCACAGAAAGGGCTATCTCATGCTACACTACTTAGCTGGTGCTACCATACAGGTTGCAAACTTAGTCAATTATAATTGTCATCCTCAAAAGGATGGAGAATGGCAATAAGGACCAAATACAATAGCCCCACACACATTGGGAGCAACAATAAACAATGAATCAACAACAACAGAGCCACTGCCTTAGAACGGACAGCAGCCCAGGCCACCAGGGAGACTTTACCCTAAAAGCGCCAAGAAAAATTGCATCTGAAAAATGACGTCTGCTGAAGTCGTCTGCTGCAAATAATTGCCTTATAGTACTGACAAATCTAAGTATAAAAGCAAACAGGGTGGACCCAGATCAGACTGCTCCTATAGGAGCAGTCTGATCTGGGTCCACATTGTTTGTCATAGAGGCTTCTTAAACATTTCAGCAGACGAGAAAAGCAGACGACTTTTGTTGCGATTGGCGCTTTAAGGGTTAAACAAACCAACCTCAATTCTGTTGTTATTAAACCCTGTAGTTTTTTTTTTTGCAGCACCTGTATAGTAATCCATCCAGTCATATGCCCATTCAATCATCCATCTATATCGACCCTAGAAAGTACCCTAGACATCAATTTTATTACTAAGCAACCAGTTTGAGGTTAATGTAAACATGCTTTCAGATAATGTTTATTTATTAAAGTTTTAATTCAATTTCAAAGGCAGTGTTTCTGTTAAAATGAGCGATTTTATTCTAACACCAATTATGATATAAACATTTCATAACATTCATAAGATCATTAGTTAGAATATTGATGGTTAAAAAATACATCAGAAATCAGTTCTTGATGAAATGAAGAGGAACTTAGTCATTATTTCATTAAAGTAATTACTGTGATGTTTAAAAAATTCTACGAAAATTCCAACACTGTTCTTTAGAAACCTCATTTCTACATTCTTTTCTTCAAACAGGACAGCAACGCAGACCAAGAAGCTATAGCAAATTTGGTAAAACTATGGTTGATAAATACCATACCTGATAAACCTGTGTGTGCTAGAGCCTGCCGCTTCCTAATATATTTTTTATTCTTTTTCATTCTTATTCAACACTTATATATTGGGTATAATTTTAATAGCGTACTGTCTGCGTAGCGCAGTCCGTAAGGTGTCTGACTACAGATGCGAGCCTGACTGCAGATATATGACTGTTCGATATCCCGGCCCGGTCCCATACTTTCGTGGAGATTGATCATGAAATTATTTCTATGGTCTTTCTCCTTGCTTCAGCTGATGCATTCAAGAAGGGTTGTTGTCAGTTACAAGCGAAAGTATGTGCACAAAGTACTGGTTAACCGCTTGTTCAAGTTTGCCCAGGAAAAGTGAGGTTAGGTGAACTGACTGTCCCCCCATGACCAAAGCTGTTGACTGGGACGTAAAGCAACAAAACCAACAAACAATAATTTAATAGCTGATTTTCGCATTTCATGTCTTTATAGGACCAAGAAAGATCAAAAGAAACATAATTTTGCAATTAATAAGCAAAGGACCTCGGACAGTCTTAATGAAGGATTGCCCATAAAAATGACCAGAGAAAAGTTTCAAAGAAAATAATATTTTTTCTATGAAAAAGATAGTAGGTTCAACCCTCGACTTATCCACAAAAGCCGTTTCCTCATTGGACAAGTACCGATTGCAAAATATGGGTTGAAAACTCCGTTTTTGCTATTCAACATATAGAAAATAGAAAAAGTTTTACTGAGGTGCTTTCCCCCCCCCGTGACCAAACTAATCCTTTTGCATACAGTTGTAGTTTTATATTTCACACATCATATAAAAACGGCATGTTTGGTCACGGGGGGGGGTGGGGGGGGGGGGTGGGGGGGGGGGAAGGGGGGGAAACGCTGTCAAAATGCTCAAAAACACTTTATTATAAAAACTTTTTAGAAACTTATTTTGTAAAAACCTGTAGGTAAATATCAATTTGCAATGGCATATATCAGGACTTTAGTTATGAGTGCCAACAAAGACATTAATTGTCTCATTTCTCAACCTAAACATTATGTTGTGGGAACTCAAAAGAACCGTCGCAATGAGACGGTTCTTTAAGCACAAAAATTATAGGTTAAATCTGATGTGTAAGAAACTATTACGATTTTACGCTAAAAGCTGTGTTTATCTAGACTATGATTTATACAGTATACAGATATGATACCCCTCAGTGCACAAGTCGAACTTGTTGAACTCGCAACATTACAGGTAATAGTCAAAAGTAAATGACAGCACACTTCTTTAGACGAAACAATGAAATCTTCTCAACCCGAATTTTATGCCAACGCATCACTTTCGTCTCAAGTTTTATGCCGCAAACATTACATTAACATGGATTTAGGTGAATACTCAACGAAACTTTGACTTTCTGTGAAATACAATTTGGTCACAAAAAATACCCCCACCCCCTTAACCCTAAAGTCCTGGTATAATTATGCAATATTTTCATAATATTTTTTATTTTGTTACATGCACTAAATGTAAAGGTTTCATTTAAGCACAAAACTATAATTGTCAGTTATGCATTATGCTAGCCACAGACTGTCAAAATTTGGGCAGATTGAATAGGAAACTGTCCGAGGTCCTTGATGGATATAAATCAGTTTTAAAAAGTGTATATGCAATAATAAGGGCCTCGACGCGAGAAAACCTGTCTTGGGAGGTTTGCAAACAACAAAGGCGCAGACCAGCCTGCCCAGTTGCGCAGTCTGGTCAGCGCCTTTCTTATTCGCTTATTGGAAAGTATCATATCTAGACTTGCTATGAGAGAAATTTCAATATTTTAGCTAGTCTCTGTAGCTGAGCAGGCTGGTTTGAATCTCACTCTGTCGGAAACCCCGAAGACAGATTTTCTCACGGTGAGGCCCATAATATTTAGGCATTGGTTTAGTTATTTAATGTTTGTTGCAGTTTACTGTTGATTTTTATGCCTTCCTCTTTATGCTGGGCATGAATCTCAAGCTCATGTGCTGCATCAATGTTAATTACCTCAAACCAAAACTTTTGTTTTGTATAACATAATTTACCCAAAATATTTGGAAACTTTGTTAACCCCAGATTTGTATACTATTGGATTCTTCCTTCTGGTTTGAAACAATAAACTAGGCTAGTCCATTGTACATATCTAGGGGTGTCAGGTTTTTATTTTCAAAAATATTGTATTTTTTTGTCTGAAGATCTTTTATACCTTAACAAAGAGTGTAGACCCTGATGAAAGGCCGCATTATCCCTAAGCAATTATTTGCAGCAGACGACTTCAGCAGACAACATTTTCATATGCATTTTTTTCTTGGCGCTTTAAGGGTTAAATCTGTCTATCTGCCCAAATATTTAGGGTGAATAGGTTGTTATTTTGGCATCTGCTTTTATAGGAGTTTCAACTTCTTTTTCCCATCATCGAGATTTCATCACTATTCTATTATGTTACCAACTCTACTATCTTCAGCTATGTCAGTCTGATATTCCCTTTGATTATATACCTATAAATGATACAACTTTTGAACTAGCTGCCTGTTTTCTGGCCATCTGATACAGAAAGCCGGATCAACAAACTGAAGTTTTCTGATTCCATATCACTATCCTTTAAAACTAGGCTAACTTCGGTTACCTGTTTTTGCGGCGACGTTACATAAAGTAAATTTCAAGACAGACAACATGATGATGTTATGTCAAGAAACATAACATAATGGCAAACGTTCCCCGCAATTTTTCTGGATTAAAGAACAAAACAATTTATAAAATCAGAATAATGTCAGTAAAAAGGTATATATTATTATAATAGCAACTTGATCTGGAGTACAGTATCACGTCTCGTGGATTAGCCATATCATCAGATCACCCTCGACGCTTCTTGTCTCGTGTGATCCAATGATATGAGCTAATCCACTCTGCGTGAAACAGTATGCCAGATCAAGATACTTTTATAATATTATATATATACTTTTCCAGATCAAATAGTACATCTCTTGGGTCAGGTGCTTATTCACATATATATGGTTTATGCCCCCAACTTCTCTTTCAAACTGGTATGAAAGTGGTTGTAATGGAATAGCCATGCTTTTTCCCTGAATAGTTAGACTAAATACAGCATGTAATATCTTGCTTTATTAACAAGCTTGTGCCAAGATCCTGATGTAACATTTTCAATACAGTCCTATATTGTGTTTAGAAATTGCAAACAAAAATTTTCAGCGTAAAATTGTAAATTTTTTCTTGCCCATATTTTTTAGCATATGTTGTAGGTGCTTAAAAGAACCATCTCATTGAGACGGTTCTTTTGAGTACCCACAACATATTTGTTGGTTGAGAAATAAGAAAATTAATTTTTTTGGTACACACTCATAGCTGAAGGCCTGATTGTAATTAAAATTTTAGTTTAAACGTATTTATTGCCAATATAAAGCAAAGGGTCGGGCCACAAGTTTTTCCAGCATTAGTTACGGCCCTTCCCCTACAGTATACATACAAAGCATTACATAGACAACGGCGAACATATTTTTTTTAGGAACAAAGTAATGATAATCGATTTCTTAAAATGAGCTAAATGATATAATGTTATTGATGGTAGTGGAAATGAGAATGAGTGATTGGACGGACTTTGTTGAGGTAGTATCAGTGTGTTTCAAAGTTCAGGTGCCAAGCGTTTTATTTTGCTTAATTTTATACAAAGTGAAGTTTAGATAAGTTAGTATCTGATGTTTATTATCGTCAATATAAGTCAATCAAAGCAGTTTGAGTTTTTAATAAAAGCGTGAACAGATTCAAAGATGATTTTATTTTCTGCATCGGTAAGATTTGGATTTCCATATAACAGTATTTCTAGTCTTAGTGGGAGAAAATTTCTCAAGGAATCAAATAAAACCAAGCGTTGGATAGTATGTTTGTGACATCTAAGGAAGTAGTGTTCAGCGTTCTCGGGTTCAACTTGACAGCTACAAGTTGGGTCAGGACGCAAAAAGTTGTTAAATAAATCGAGATTCAGATTGCTGCAGTTGTTCGTAATTCCTGCGTGCAGAACAGATAAACGCCTATTGCCAGATGCATAATAACTTGGTACTTTGGAGTTAATAGCAAAGGGCTTTTTCATCTGATGCTTGAATGAATGAAGTGTACTTGAATCTTTGAGGCTGTTATCGGCTGCATTCCAAAGTGTTATTGCTGACGGGATACATGATATCTTGAAAATTTCAGTACGTGCAAATGGGACTGAGTAGTTATTCATATTACGAAGAGGATAATTCGAAATTTTTCTCACTAATGGTGGCATAAGATCAGAGATGTATGTTGGCAATAAGTCAGAATTCGCTTTGAACATGAAGCTTAATTTTTGCTGCCTTCTTCTTTCAGCTAGCGAAAGCCAGCCACATTCATTATACAGCTTGTCCAAAGAAACAGATCTGGTTAATCCTGTTACGATGCGGGCAGCCTCATTTTGAATTTTATCGAGAATATCAGAATTGTGGGCTGCACAACCACCCCAAACAATAGAGGCATACTCCAAGACTGGCAATAGATACGAAAAATATATTTGATTTAAAGCATTCCGACTGAATGAAAATTTAAGTTTTCGCATGATGCCTAAAACTTTTGCTGCAGAGGTTTTAACATTATGTATATGATCTGTCCATTTGCCATCGTATGATAGTGTTAGACCTAGGTGTTTGTGACTTTCAACAAACTTTATGTGCGTATTCTCAAATTTAAGAACAGGCAAGTGGTCAAAATTTCTCAGGGTAAATAAAATTGCTTCTGTTTTGGAGGGATTGAATGTTACAAGCCATTGTTTAGCCCACTGTGACAAGAGTATTAGATCGTGGTTTATGAGACCTTGGATATCATCTAGACTTGACGCAGAGTAGAACAAAGAACTGTCATCTGCAAATAGCCTTGTCAAACTTAGGGGTGAATCAGCAATGTCATTAACATAGATAAGAAAAAGGAGTGGGCCCAACACGGAGCCCTGGGGGACACCAGCTTTGATGACTTTGAAGGTTGATGTGCATCCTCTGATAATAACTTTTTGCTGTCTTCCGTTAAGATAATCGGTTAGCCATTTCAGGAAGTCTCCCTCAATACCATGTTGTTTGAGTTTATAGATCAGACCCTTATGCCATACTCGGTCAAATGCCTTAGATATGTCACAGAAAACCATGCAAGAAAACTGGTGATTGTCAAAGCTTTGGCAGATATTATGGTATATATCGATTAACTGGAATACGGTTGAGTGGTGTGGTAGAAAGCCAGACTGGTACTTATATAGTAGATTGTTGTCGTGTAAATGGTTATACAAATTCTTGAAGGCTATACGTTCTTGTATTTTACTAATGTTACTTAAAAGTGCGATTGGGCGATAGTTTGAAGGCAATGTTTTGTCCCCTTTTTTAGGAATTGGGATAAGGCCAGCCATTTTCCAGGCTTCGGGAAATATACCCTCAGAAAAGGATCGGTTAAATAAAACAGCTAGAGGTTCAGATATGGTTTTGGATACTGCTCTAAGCATTTGATTGCTAATACCGTCGAGTCCATTTGCTTTATTAGGATTTAGGGTTTGAACTAGCAGTTCTATTTCTTCTGCGGTGCAAGAAATATTGGAAAGAGAATTAGGAGATTTGCGAACGAAAGGTGGTAAAGCGGTATTTAGGTCATCAACATTAGAGATGGAGGCAAAGTAATCGTTTAAGCATTCAGCCTTTTCCTTGTCAGTAAAATGAAACTTATTACCGCCTGAAGGCGATGAAGAAACTAATGGCGGGATTGTTGTTGAGGAATCATTATTTTTTACAAAATGTCTAACTACTTGCCAAAATTTGCGTTTATCATTTTTATGGAAGTCTGTAATTGATAATTCTAAGTTATTGAAAAATATTTCTTTTGCCTGTTTTTTCTGATTGTTTACTTTGTTCCGTAATTTCTTATATGTCTGAAATTTTGCCCGTTTTAATTGCTTTACTTTTCAATCTGTCTCACTTACGTGAAGTTCGTCTAATTTCTGAATTGTACCAAGGTTTGTCGTCCGGTCTAACCCTAACTTTTTTGGAGGGAATACATGTCTTAACCATTTCAAGAAAAATATCATTAAAAAGATAGCTAGCTTCGTGAACTGATCCATGCATTAAGCAGGACCAATCAAAATTACGTATCGTTGTGTTAAGTGCATTGAAATCAGCTTGGTTGTATGACCAAACTGTTCGTGTGAAGGGACTTTTTGGCTCATATCGGAAAGGCAATGTTATAAAGGTAGCCGAATGGTCGCTAATATGGGCGGGAACTTTGATAGTGCCAGCATCTAAGAAGTTTAGGTCATCGTTTATCAAAATTTTAAACCTATAACACTCAGAATGGCAGAAATTGAAAAGTTTAGAGTTTTATCATTCTGAGTGCAATAAGGATAAAGCTCTATCTACAGATGTAAAAATCAGCAGATGGAGTAATGAATAGTGCATCATGGCAATCAGCATCTACGTTTTACAACCACATTCTTGCCCTTTCTAATGCTTATTTGTGCAAATTTTCTATTTTTCTGTTTTACTCTGGTTGTATTTTATTGCAGTCTTTAGTTAGATGCCTAATGTTTGTGATACTTCATGCTTGTCGACCTTAGGCCAAAAATCAAATAGAATTATTTCTCAGGCCACTTTTTGAGAAACAGATGCGGCAGGGCGTTTTTATTTTTATTCAGCCAAAGGCAGATGCGGGAACTTTTTTTTTTTAAACTTGAGCGATATTTTTTTAAAAGCTGTGCTTTGATGGTTATTTCATCGGATATTATTCAAGTCAGGCCAAAAAACTTTTTAGTAAAAGCCTCTGCGCATTGAGTAGATTCGACTTCTCATCGATGCATTAAACTTACACTGTTGGGCCTCGATATCGAACAAAAAATATTGAAAATCCAAAAATATTGAACATAAATATCCAAAATGGAGGCGAGGAATAAATAAACAACCTAGCATTACCTGCAATGGACCACAACATCTGAGTGGAACCGCATGGTCGTTAACAAAAACGATATTATGCAACTAGAAACGCGGTTTTTATTCATTTTTATTTTAGAAAGCAATAAAAAAAGAAGTAATGCGGGACCTTTAAAAGAGATGCCGCAGTGCCTGATAAACAATTCATTTTCTAATTTGGCCTTATGTATCATATTGACATTGAGGCATGTGTGTGCATCTATCTCCATTTATTTTCTTCTTACATTTATTTTCTTTTTTTGTTGTTGAAAAAAAAAATTACAACAACAAACTAACAATCTTTGTATCTCTTTTATCTAGGGTTAGTTTTACCAATCCTTTAGTAAACTGCATTCATTAACCTATACACACTATTTACATTCTAAAGGGACAAATCATAAATTATGATTTGTCCGTTTAGAATGTAAATAGTGTGTAAGGTGGCAACATTAATACAGGTATTCATATATATGAGTGATCCAGCAATGCTTTTTGTCACAAATCAGCTTCTAGGTCATTTATGGAATGAAAAGTACAATTTACAGCGTCTGACTTCTTTGTCACTTTTACACTTACATTTGCAGTAATGAGGAAACTCAATATTGTTTAATTAAAGCCCCATGCCACAGTGTAAAAGGAGAAGCTCTGTCCACAATCTGTCAATGGTGAAAATTTCGTATTTCAGTTTAGGACACATATTCCTGTTTTGCATTAACCAGTAAGAACTGTGGATCATCTTTTACTGAATATTGGCACAGAAGATGAATTTATACTCTATCAATGCATTCAAATTGCTTAATAATTGTTAATATAATGGAAGTCATAGTACATGATAGTTTTATATTTCAAAATCTAGCTTATCAGCAGGAAAATTGAAATTGGAAATTTCACTTTTGCCCCAGATCACATGATGTAAACAATGACCATGCTCAGTCAGCTGTTTCTACTCGCAAACACATTCTAATGATATCTGACAGAATGAACCCTTTTATTTCAGCTTAGCCACACCTTAACCATTTACTCCATAATAATGCCTTTTGATGCCTTTGAAATATCCAGTATTTGAAAATACTATTGAAAATGGAGCATTTGCTCTTTTGGAGCAAATGCTCCATTTTCCATAATATTTTTAAAAGTATTCAAAACTTAACTTAATTTTTTCTTGATTTTTTTCAATGTTTTTTTAAAAATAAAAAATGATATCATAATCAAAACAAAACATAGCCTATGGAGTAAAGCTTGATGGTTACTTGATGGCCCTTTTGAAATAATTTTAATTTACTATGAATTGTCTTTATTAAGTGAAGACCAAGCTAATCAGGCAGAAAAAAGACATGCAAACAAAAATCCATAGATCAACTGGAAAATTTCATTTTAGGAAGTTAGCACTGAAAGAGTTTGTAGAATTTGCCAGTAAACACATTGTTTTCTTCACAATTTCAGATTTGAATAAAACAGCAACACCAAGTAGCATGGGAGGGACAACAAGTCGGATGACCACCAGTTCACAGATAGAGCAGACTGTACCACATTATATGGATATGATGAAGCACATGTTTGCCATTGCCTATATATGGGCGTTTGGAGGCTCTCTACATGACAGGTACCGTAATACAGTTGCATCTCCAGGCCCCTAGATGAGGGTCTGGATGGGGGGTCTGGTATTCACTATTCATTAAAAATTTAGCCCATTATTCATCTCATTAAAATTTTGGATTATTCATTAAAATAAGACCAATTATTCATTAACAGTTAAAAAGGTGGCAAAGAAATCTGATTATTCACTATTCATTAATTTTCTCTTCAATTCATTAAAAAAAAAAATAGGAGTATTCATTATTTTTTAGGCCCTCAATATTCACTTTTCATT
Source organism: Loripinus fragilis (assembly GCA_964019695.1). Classification (NCBI taxonomy): domain Eukaryota; kingdom Metazoa; phylum Mollusca; class Bivalvia; order Lucinida; family Lucinidae; genus Loripinus; species Loripinus fragilis. The sequence continues at coordinate 38,500,372 of OZ026527.1, forward strand.
ATTTTTTTTGCTCATTATTCACTATTCGTTACAAAAAAGGGCCATTATTCACTAATCATTATACCCCATCCAGACCCTCCTAGATAAAGAGTGTGTAATCTCATAAAATGTTTTTTTTATTTCTCAACCAAAACACATGTTTTGGGTGCCCAAAAGAACCGTCTCAATGAGACGGTTTCTTTTGAGCACCCAAAACATATGTTAAAACTGATGGGCAAGAAATTATTCACAAGTTTATGCAACCAGTGGAATGACCACCAGTTCACAGATAGAGCAGACTGTACCACATTATATGGATATGATGAAACACATGTTTGCTATAGCCTATATATGGGCATTTGGAGGCTCTCTACATGACAGGTAATACAGTAAACCTTAAGAAATATTGCGTCTAAAGAGTGTGTAATCAAAAAATAATTTTCTGATTTCTCAACCAAAGCACATGTTGTGGGTGCTCAAAAGAATTATCTCAATGAGCACCCAAAACATATTTTAAAACTGATTGGTAAGAAATAAATCACAATTTTACGCTGAAATTTTTTGTTTATCAGACCTATGCTTTCTTGTCTTTCAATGCACTGTTTTGGAAAGAGCATATAGAGTTTTGAAATAGTAATGCTCACAGTGCATTTATCAGTTACCTCTCATATCAACTGTATAGTTGCGCGTTGCCTGATAAACGTTGTCTATCTCACGACATGTTGCCTTTATCAGGTCATGATGACGTTGCACTTTTTGAATGACGTCGCTAATGACGCAGAATCAACACAAAATTGAAAATTACGTCATAATCACTAGTTTGAAGAGTGAAACAATGGGTAAACTGATAAATAGAATACCAGGTTCGCGTCTTTTGATATCAAGTTTACCAGGCTCGGCTTTGAGAACGCTTGTTGAATCGCTCGGCAAGCCTCGCGATGTCAACAAGCGTTCTCAAAGCCTTGCCTGGTAAACTTGATATCAAAAGACACTCACCTAGTATTCTCTATTTATCAGATCGCACACAGTAAATCAAACCATCTTCTTACAGGTACAGAGAGAAGTTTAGCAAATTTGCTCATGATGTATTATACCGAGCTACACATCCTATCAGAATGCCCCTTCCCGGAACAGTGTTTGACTACACCCTAGAAGATAACACTGGCAATTTTATACGCTGGAACCAGAAAGCTCAAGAGAGGACCAAGAGTCTTGCTGGAGGGTTTATCGTTACCCCAGAGGTGGAGAAATATAGCTATATAATGGACCTGTTGCTGGGATCACACCAGCCAGTGTTGGTTACTGGGATGCCCGGAGTGGGGAAAACTTCAATCTTACAGGTACAGATATGAACCTATGCATGTCAAAACTTGTCTCCAGTCGAGTCTCAGATCAGCATCGGCATCTGGCCACTCTGATCAGAGTGTTTACTGCAAGAGTTGTTTTCAATTAAATATTGGCTGAATCAGAGATGATTATTATCAAGTTCTTGAATTAACATTTTAACTTGATGCCTTGATATCATGTTAGATGAATGGAGGTACAGTTGAGGTACTCTCACTTTTTGCCTGATACATAGGTTCTCACCAAACCTCCAAATAAACCACCAATTAAAAACAATGCCAAATGCCATATTTCTGAAACTGGGCTTCAAAATGACACAGTACGTATTACCCTTTGTAATTAGTCACAGTACTTCATCAGGGAATGGTGTGATTGACTACCTGCTAAATGCATGAGAAATACTGTCACAAAATTTGTTTCAATTCATTCTAAAGTATTGTCTCATTCATAACTAAATCACGGGAGCACAGTGGCTCAGTGGTAGAGTGCTTGACTCGAGACCGAGGGGCCGCGGGTTCGAGCCTCACCGGCTTCACTGTGTTGTGTCATTGAGCAAGAACATTAATCCTAGCTTAGTACTGGTTCAACCCAGGAAGACCCGTCCCTATATAACCAGGCCCCCAGATAAGAGTGCGTAACTGAAAATTATTTTTCTTATTTCTCAACCAAAACATATGTTGTGGGTACTCAAAATAACCCTCTCGATGAGACGGTTCTTTTTTGCACCCAAAACACATGTTTAAACCGATGGATAAGAAAATAATCGCAAATGTAAGCAAATTATTTTTGCTTAACTGGCCCTATGAATAACTGAAAGATTGTTGATGGGACGTAAAGAATCAAATCAAATCAAATAACTAAATCACAATTTTGGCTGGCCAAATGAGATATTGAATGTGTTAGGTTACTCTTAGTTAACAGGGTTGCCACGGTCAGGGAAAACATTCTGGAAAATAAAAAAAATTCCAGGTCAGGGAAAAGTCGGGGAATTTCATTTTCAGTCAGGGAAATCTAGAAAACATGAAAAAAGTCATGGAAAAGTCAGGGAAAATCAAAGTTTTCCCAAAAAAGTTGCTAGTTAACAGGCATCTGGAAATTTTATTTTCCAAAAATTGCAAGCAATATTAGAAACAGAATGTTTCTGAACATAAATTGCAGGGCAATTTATGTTCAGAAACATTCCCTTTCTAATATTTATGGTTTAAGATTTTTCATTAAAGATTAAATCAGCATGCATAAATATTTGTACAAAATTTTCAAATTGTTGATGAATGAAAATGGCTAAAATCGGTCTTTCAAAGGGTCTGGAAAACGATCGAAAGTCAGTGAAAAGTCAGGGAATTTTGAAAAGGATATTGAGTGGCAACCCTGTTAATAGGTACAAATGCAGCTGTCCAGTAAAATGAGAGGTCTTTTTTAAAAGTGAGCCTTCATCTAGCTCCATACTTTTTGTCTATGAGATTTGGTATGAAACAGGGGAGACTCACAGATTTGTCTAACCCTTCACTGTAAGCCGATGTAATAAGTACCAAATTTCATGAGCTGACATATTTGTTTATCACAGAACATGGTAGTATCCAAGCAGCCATCGACCACAATAACCATGTCACCTGGTATGACGTCAGCCATATTCCAGGAGGCCTTGATGGCCCATATCCTTGACCTAAAGAGTAAAGCCTTCAATGTGATGGCTTCAGGACAGCCAGCTGTGAGTAAAGCCCAACAGAAACACCTCTTCTTCATTGACGACCTCAATACAGCTTCTCAGACAAGTGGTGAGTTTACATTAACTCTTTCCTTGCTAATAAAAACAACAACAAAAAATCTATTTCCTTGCTAGTGGCAACTGTTGTTGTCTGCTGATAATTTTGGAAAAACAGTTTGGACCCACATCAGGACCGACATAATGTCAGTCCTGATTTGGATCAAAACTGCTTGACACTCTGAAAGTGTTCCCGAAAGAATTTTTCAAAAAGTTGATTTTTTTTAAAAAAAATCAGCAGACGGCCTTGATGGCCCATATCTTTGACCTTAAGAGTAAAGCCTTCAATGTGATGGCATCAGGACAGCCAGCTGTGAGTAAAGCCCAACAGAAACACCTTTTCTTCATTGACGACCTCAATACAGCTTCTCAGACAAATGGTGAGTTTACATTAACTCTTTCCTTGCTAATAAAAACAACAACAAAAAATCTCTTTCCTTGCTAGTGGCAACTGTTGTTGTCTGCTAATAATCTTGGAAAAACAGTTTGGACCCACATCAGGACCGACATAATGTCGGTTCTGATTTGGATCAAAACTGCTTGACACTCTGAAAGTGTTCCCGAAAGAATTTTTCAAAAAGATGATTTTTTTTTTAAAAATCAGCAGACGGCCTTGATGGCCCATATCTTTGACCTTAAGAGTAAAGCCTTCAATGTGATGGCATCAGGACAGCCAGCTGTGAGTAAAGCCCAGCAGAAACATCTCTTCTTCATTGATGACCTCAATACAGCTTCTCAGACAAATGGTGAGTTTACAATAACCTTTTCAGAATCTTGATGGGTTTTCCTCCCAGGATGGTCCAGAAAACCATTCCTCACAGGCGGAGGTGGAGAAATCTTCAAATCCCATTCGGTCTGAATGTCAGTCAAAAAAATCGTCTTCCAACTCATTATCAACCAAAATCCCCACCTAGCCACCATCACTTACTTGATACATTTCGAACGTATAAAATGCCATTCTAATGCGCTTACTTTTGTAACGCTACTTCTGATTGGATAACGTCTAACATTTGCGACAGTATATCCTGCGATATACTGTAGGTAACAGTTTGACGTCATTAATTACGTCACATTTCATTAGATGACGTGTGGCATTATGCGGCTTGCAACGTTCGAAACTGCAAAATTGCATTAGAATGGGGATAACCATATTCAAAATTTTCATTTGTGGAGGTATATCGTCGGATATACATTCGGAAATCACGTTTTACGGCTCCGCTCGCGTGTCGCCGTAAAACTAAATTTTCGACCGTATATCCAACGATATACCTCCCCAAATGAGAATTTTGAATACAGTTATCCCCTAATTTATGGCCTAGCCGTAGTTGAATGATGAGGTTAACAGCTTGGTACAATAGCAATACTGTAGAATATAGAAATGTTCGTCATTTGGTAAACTTAATAGAAGGATATTACACAAATTTCTATTTGACCTATGTAAAATTACTAAATTATTTTAAATGTAGTGTCTTTAAGCCAATTGTCACTTTAGCATTAACTTTTAAAGCTGCATAGTCGGTAACTTTTGATCTTCTAATTTTAAAAATTATGTTTTTATTTTTCAAGAACACAGTAAAAATACTCAAATTCAGGTAAACATTTTACCATTTTCGTAAATCTTAACAAGTTATCACTATCAAAACAACTGCATTTATGTTAAAATTCAACGGTCTAGAATTATTGGAGGGACGCAAATAATTACCAACAAGAGAAGAAAACACCTATTTGATAAGATAATTCACTTTTCCATGCAGTTTTCAGCTGTAATTAACATTTTTATTGTGAAAACATAGCTTAATTCTACTTTTACAAATGATTTAAAAAGAAAATGAAAATTTTCGAAAAATGTTCATAGTTACAGAGTATGCAGCTTTAAAGCAATCAAAAGCATCTATTGCCAAAGTTATAATGAGTGTGTGTTACTGGTGTTCTTACTCCTTAAATTGGGCTTCACCCTTAGTCCACAGTGACGACTTTTGTCCTCTGCTCCTATCATCTGCTTAGGTTCCTAGGTAGCCTATATTGCAATCAATATGGACCCAGATCAGACTGCTCCATTGGGAGCAGTCTGATCAGAGCTCCTATTGTTTGCATTCATTAAAAAATCAAGTCTGAAGTGCACTTGAATATATGCAGCAGATGTAAAAAGCAGACAATATTTAGTGGCGGGATAAGGACTGATACAATGAGCACCAGAACAATTTATTTTAGTTGACACTTTCCTTTACTTCTAATATATGATGGTTCTAATACTTATTTCTTTTTTCCAAGGTTACCAGCCCCCATTAGAGCTTCTCACCCAGATTATATCTCAAGGTGGAGTCTATGATAGACAGAGACAAGAGTTTCAACCAATGGAAGAAGCTTTGATCGTAGCAGCAGCTACTTTACCAACTGTTCCAGGTTAGTAAGCTCCCTTAGAATAGTGAATTACCCTATTCATAAAGGTTTAAATACCATATGCAGAAATTCAGAAAAGTTCATTAAATTAAATAGCCATATTCAGAAAAGCAAATTACCATATTCAGCATAATAAACACATATATTCAAATAAAATGCACACCTAGAACATTGCAAGTGGCTGTTGACCTGCAACATGTTTATAATAGCCAAAATTCTGTTTTAACCAAAGTAAGATTTTGATACTTATTCAATAGGCAAGCAGCCAAGGCTCTACAGGACCTTTGCTGCTTGCAAGGATGTAGATAAAAGCTTAGACTGACAACCAGATGGTTAAAGAGTGGCTTTTTAGCTCGACTGCAGGAAGTGCAAAGAGCTATTGTAGTCGCCACGGTCGTACGCGTTCCCGTTCTGTTCCGTGGTGTTCCGTTCCCGTCACACTATGTTAAAGTTTTCAAGTCCATGTTTTGACAACCACTTGTCAGAAAGCATTCATACTTGCAACATAAATACCTTGTAGGATTAGCTTTCATTGCATAATATCTGACCAAAGGGTACATATGTAGTACATATCCAAAAGATAGGATATTTGCGTTAAAGTTTTCTAGAAGTCCATGTTTTGACAACCACTTGTCAGAAAGCATTCATACTTGCACCATAGATACCTTGTAGGATTAGCTTTCATTGCACATTTTCGGACCCCAGGGTCCATGCTGGGGGTTAGGGCTAGAGGTCAAAAACTAGTACATATCTAAAAGATAGGATTTTTGCAATAAAATGTTTTTTGGAAGTCCATATTTTAATAACCACTTGTCAAAAAGCATTCATACTTGCAACATAGATACCTTTTAGGGTAAGTTTTCATTCCACAACGTCTGACCCAAGGGTCTATGCCTGGGGTGGGGCTAGAGGTCAAAATCAAGTACATATTCAAAAGATAGGATTTTTGCGTTAAAGTTTTCTACAAGTACATATTTTGACAACCACTTGTGGGAAAGCATTCATACTTGCTCCATAGATACCTTGTAGGGTTCGCTTTCATTCCGGGACATCGAATCCCTATTTGTCATGTATGTTTGTTGACCATAAAACATGTTTCAACTGTACAATATTTATCCATAAACTTCCTATACATACATAATCTAAGGCTAGCACACTTCTCTCAATTAAAAGGTTGAGTCGAGCTACGCTGTCATGTGACAGCTCTTTTTTCATATGCAAAAGGAGCACAATCTAATGGGTACTGGCTAAATGAACAAATATCTTTACAACAAAATCTACCAGAATTTCATGGCATGACTGAAATACATAATGAAAGCACTTGTAGTAAGCTGGAAGGCTGTGCTAATCCAAGTATCCCAGATGGACTTGAGGAACCTTATCTTATATTGTTGCACATTAATATTCTTTCTCTAATAGGTGTAGGTATGGGCCAATCCTGTCATGTGATCTCCAGCAGACTAACAAGGCTCTTCTTTAATCTCCACATCTTCTCTCCCAACCCTGAGGGCATTCTCTCTACATTTGGTCGTAGTATCCAGCACTGGCTTGAGGAGTTTCCCACCTACTCAGTTGAACATCATTTTGAATTTGCCAGGGTAAGTTCATGGATGAAAGTTTTCAGGATTAGTCCTGAATTCAGGATTTTGAGGCTGACTTTCCATAGAAAGTCAGCCTCAAAATGCTGAATTCAGCAGATTATAATTAAGCATCTCTGATCCATTTTCAGTATGTCTTAAGACAATTGACCATTTAACTTGAAATTATCATTTTGTAGGCATACTGCTTGTTTTGAATTTTGAATTTCAAAAGTTCAGGATTTTAGTAATTTTGAACTTTCACCCATGTAAGTTTGTTAACGGTATATGCATTTCAAGCTTTCAGTCCAGTTCACTTGCATAATTCCATTTGGATTACAGACAGTATAGAAAATGGAGAATCCACATTCATTTAGTGCTCATTATTATTGAGTTTATTAATTAATTTGGAACAAAATGATAAGTTGCTAGGCTTTGTATTCTGCTTTTTGCCATAACCAAAAATAAAAATGTGAAAATAATTTTAACACTATAATATTGATTCAACATTATGATGCATGGCCTGGAATCGACCCTGAATTAACACTACTGGGAGAAAGCTATCATATATCAGATTCAGTTAATTTTGTTTTCAAGGCTTTAACTCTTGGACTGCTAGAGCTTTACCAGAAGGTGAAAGAGAAGTTCCGTCCCACCCCCACACACGCTCACTACATCTTCTCCCTGCACGATATATCCCGGGTGGTACAAGGTATTCTGCTGATGTCACCGAGGTCTCGGACAAGAAAGATGATGAAGATCAAGAAAGATAGTAAGTTGAATTCCAGAATTACCAGAAAACACATTGCTGGGCATGTGTTAACTGCCAAAGTTGGATCAATTGTTCTGGCGAAAGGCTTCATTTTGTGCCTAAAGAATCATGATGAAGTGTCTGTAAAACTCTGTATATTTAATGAAAATTACAATTTGCATGCTGATTGAGGACTGCTGTTTGCATGGGCATATAGCGACGTTTGCTTGTGAGGGTCTCATTTTACAAATGAATACTGATCTGTTGAATAAACTATAATGCAAACATTGATCAGAGGAAATGGTCACTAGATGATAATATGTTGAAGTATATGTAACAGAATTGGGCAGTTTAAACTATGGCTGCCAAAATATTGTTAAAATTCATGATATTTTATATTACATATCTCTTGTTTTAATGATTATTACCAGGAATCATGATGAATTATTTCTCTTCATAAAAGAAACATTGATTTTCTTGATTACTCATTTTAGCTTGGTAAACCTTTATTTTGCCTTGAAACTTTAACAATGTAAATGAAAAACCAAAAAACATAAATGATCATAAATGTTGCTTTTGAAAACAACATAGACCCATATGAAATTCTGCAAGCTCAGAAATATGATATAGCTGTAATTAGTGACCCTTAAAATATATAATGGCCATCCAAACTTTTAAAAAATATCAAATAGATGGAGGATTCAAACATTCTGAAAAATGACCTTTTTAATGCTGCTTTATTTCTTTCTTCAGAAAAGAGTGGCTCACTGTCTCGTCAGACTTCAAGAGGAAGTACAGGCAGTGTCCAAGGAGGACAGGGGGCAGATGTCCGAGGCCGGGGCAGTACTTCAAGCTTACCTGGACAGCCCCAGACACTGGACGGCCCATCACCACCAATGATGAAGGTGATAGCTCAACTCTGGTGTCATGAATGTACGAGGACATTTGCTGACAGGCTTGTTACAGAAGAAGGTATGTTTTGAAAAGGGACCTTTTAGAAATAGTGAGGATATAAATTTTGGTAAAAAATGACTTATGATTGGTTTTGGTGAACACCATATTTTGACCTTGTGGCAAGAATGCTGATTTTGTTGCGTGCAGACAACCAAGATGCAAACTAACCTTCCCTGTCTGTTCAGCACCTTATTTGTTTATTCTCTGGAAAATACAGTTACTGTAGTGAAACCAGCTACAAGCAAAATTACAATATTTTAGCTAGTATCAGTAGCTGTTCAGGTTTGATTGGGCATAAACAGGTCACAAATTCCAAAGATTGGTTTTCCCGCAATGAGGCCAATTTATAGTTATTGTCATAGGTCCAGATTAGGAAATTTTCAGGGTAAAAATTGTCATTATTTTTTTACCCATCTTTCCGGTGCTCAAAAGGACGTCTCAATGAGACCATCCTTTTGATTGGTTGAGAAATAAGAAAAATGATCACACTCTTTTATCATATGACGTCGCGTCTGGGAGTGAAATAAAGCCATGCAATAAAATCTGTAAACCACTAGTGGTTTATTGATTTTCGGGAAACGTTATGACGTCCATAACAATGTTGCGTACATAATGACAAAATCATAACGTTGTTACGGCAGAAATGAGATTTCAAAGTAATCTTAATGTCATATGATAAATAGAATCTATCATTCGTGCTTTTGTATTATTGAATTTATTAAACTCGTTGCGAAAAAGAGATAAAATGCTCGGCAAGCCTCGCATTTTATCTCTTTTCCCCAACTCGTTTAATAAATTCAATAAAACATGAGCACTCAAGTAAGATCCTCTATATCTATCTGTAGACTTGTATTGTTCTGAATTTTCAAACACTAGGATGGTGGCAATAAGACCTATGCATACAGTGATGATCGTAATCATTTTTATTTTAAAAATAATTCACTTAAAAAAAAAGGATCCTAGTAAATTGAAAGTAGAGATAATTCACTTAAAAAAAGGATCCTAGTAAATTGAAAGTAGAGATAATTCACTTAAAAAAAAGGATCCTAGTAAATTGAAAATAGAGATAATTCACTTAAAAAAAGGGTCCTAGTAAATTGAAAGTAGAGATAATTCACTTAAAAAAAAGGATCCTAGTAAATTGAAAGTAGAGATAATTCACTTAAAAAAAGGGTCCTAGTAAATTGAAAGTAGAGATAATTCACTTAAAAAAAAGGATCCTAGTAAATTGAAAGTAGAGATATTCAAAATTTGTTAAGTTTAAAAACAACTGGCTCAGTTAAGTCTGTTTTTAATAGACATAATTTTAATATAAAAATTAAACAAAAAATGAGCTGCGACATGAGATTTCCAACAATGTGGTATATGCGACCAGCAACGCCTCAGATCAGCCTGCCCATACCCGCAGTCTGATCAGAGCCTTTGCTAGTTGCTTGACTATTTTATGACTGTTAAGCTGCTTGCCGAACATCATTTGGAGTTTCTAAGCTGAAAAGGAGGCTGCACAGGCTTGTATGAGTCTACACTTGTCAAAATGTCATATTGTTGGAAATCACATGGCACGGCTCAAATATAGTTGATGCTGTTTTAGTGGCTCTTTTTCATTTGCTGTGTTAGGTCAAGATGTGGAATTTATAAAAAAAAAATCATTCTCATTCGCATGAGCATGGAATTTTAGATCTTCAGGAATATCAAAATACTAAACAATGAGGCATGTTCTTGTCAATGTCGATTGTTTTGTTCTCATACATTTCAAATCCCAAAAATCATTGGCATTTTAAAATTTATATACAAAGCAAAGTTTAAGCTCATGTTAAGTGAGCATGAAAAAGTTTTATAATCTCAGGGTCTGGTAATTTATGTTTTTTATCTTCTTTATTGCATATTCCCTTAAAGCTTTGTTTAAATCATTATTCAGATCATCAGTGGTATGCCAGAGTATTAGAAGAAATAGTTGTGAAACAGTTTTGCAGTCCACGGGAAGATCCTAAAACTGAAATGGCAGCCATCTCAGAGGAAACCTTCTCTCAGACAGTGAGTCAGCTATATGTTTCCTATCCTGTAAATTGTTATTCTTATGCACTTGAGTTTGTAATGTAATGTCTGATTTGATAACGACAAAAAATTTGCGACAATATATTCTACGATATAATGTTGGAAATATTTGACGTCATTAATTATGTCATATTTCGTTGGATGATTTGCGGCTTTATGTGGCTTGCAATGCTCCAATTCGGGATGAAACTGCAGAGGTACATTAGAATGGGGATAACCATATTCAAAATTTTCATTTAGGGAGGTATATCATCAAATATACCTCACCAAATGAAAATATTGAATACCCTTATCCTCTAATTATTGGCAGGATAGTGCAGAAGTGAACAACTTAATTTGATAAGGCTCCCACTAGTGCATTTTGATTGATTTCAGATTGAACAGTTAGATAGTTGTTCAACTCCATAATGATTGCAAGTCAGATCCTGAGCGGTCTTGTTCATAGTATTCTTTATCCCTTTGAAAACAATGAAGAAGCCAGCTGATCAGAACCACACTAAACCATACAGCCTGTGATCTTTGTGATAAATTCTATTGTGTGACTGAATAGACTGGAAAACAGACCTGCATATTGCATAATAATCTATTTGGCAGGAGAGGGGCTAATGTCTTCAACAGTATGCATTTCTGCTTTATTATATAGACTGTAAGGGTTATATTGGGACTATGTTGTCTTAAAGTATAGTAAAACCTGTCTTAAGCAGCCACTCAAAAAGAAGACCAAAAAGGACCTCTGACACTTTGATAGGGTATCTGCCTATTTTTCAGATGCTTCCCAAAACTTCCCTTTGTATAGGATATCACTGGTATCCTTTTGAATAGGATGTTTGATGTATTAGGAACAAATTAAAGTTATAATTAGACATGCTGATCCCTACAACAAAACAGGAGACGCTGCCAAAGGGGGTAGGGGTTGCAAAATTTGACTTCGCCAAAACATTTAGAAATCAATTATTTTGCACGTGTAAGGGTATTACATCACCAATACTCGATTACAAATCACAGTGAAGTTGTTTTAAAGTCCAAAATCATGAGCATTTTAATAATTATTTTTGTTGTTGTTTTTTCTATCTGATCTGTTAAAAATATTTTGAAGTGCAACTGTAGTCCATATTCAACCTTGATGACAATGTATTTACCTGGTACAATATTATGCAGCAATGTACTTTAATCATTCATCCATGCGTAAAGTACACCTAGTCAATGGCCATGCAGTTTATGTGTATTGGATAGATACAGTGTATGTGCAAAATAATCTACCAACTGAATTTAGTAAAAGGACAATTTTCATAATCTAAAGAAAAATATGCTAAAACGTTGTAATATTTCATGACTAATGGGTTATGAAAAGGAAGCTTATTTGTACTAATTATTTCAGTATACTAGAAAAAAAGATTTTCAAGAGAGCACACCAAAAACCCAACTGCTAATGTTTGGGCTCGCCCAGATGTCACATTTTGGGCTGTGGGATATCATTCCCCCCCAAGTTCCAACTAGCTTTTCACATATATTATGTAAAATCTGAGAACACACTTACGTGCAAAAGGATTAGTTGGAACTCGGGGGGGGAAAGATGTTTTAAAAATATTTTTCTATTTCCTATATGTATAATACAAAATGTGACCATTTTAGCCCCAAAATAAAGCCGTACATTTATGGAAATAGGAAATAAAATGCAAAATCATAAAATAGAGACCAACAGCAAGCTTATATATAAAGGTGGCAACTTTTGATCGACTTTATTTTTTATCAAAATAATAGGCAGCGATACACTGTAATTCCCATTACCACCGTCAGAGGTCCTTGGTTTCCAAGACAGATTATCACTTAATGCAGATCAAAAGTATTGCAGAATGCTCCCCTTTGCACAATACTTTTGAACTTTATTAGTGCAGGTCAAAAGTATAGCAGAATGCAGAATACTTTTGACCTTCCTTAAGCTACAGTTTGTCATTAAGATTTTTGGGAGCGCAGTGGTTCAGTGGTAGAGTGCTTGACTCGAGAATGAAGGGCCACGGGTTCGAGCCTCACTGGCATCACTGTGTGGTGTCCTTGAGCAGGACACATTAATCATTAGTACTGGTTCCAGAAGACCCTTTCCGACGTAACTGAAAGATTGTTGACTGGGAGGTAAAGAATCAAATCAAACATTAAGATATTTGTTTTGTCTATTTTTTAGTGGCCGCTTTAAAAAGGTTTGACTATAATAAAAGAATTTGAAATATAATCTTTGTTAATTTTCAGGGTCATGTCTCACCTCATGGTTCCCCGCCTCCACCACCTTTATCTCCATCCGACTCTGAGGGAGATGAGGAAGAGACCATGGAGCCGAGACCCGGCACCAATAATTTGGGCCAAGATGCTGATATAGAGAGTTCAAGATCTACAAGTAACTCTGACCCTGCCAAATCTGCTTCTTCAAAAGCAACATCTCGAGCTTCTTCAAAAGCTTCTAAAGCTTCATCTAAAGCAACGTCTAGGGCGTCAACCGTGAAAGATGATTCTGCATCTCCAGATCCAAGTACTATAGGACAGAGCATTCCCCTGGATCTTGACCAAGGTGAGATCATCTTTGTGAACTTTTCTTTTAGAGTAAATTGTTTGCTTAGGAAATACTTAAAAGCCCTTTTATTAGAATTATGCTTTCAACTGGCCAAGAGATATATGACAGAAAAATCTGCTGTGGCAAAGGTGAGATGCTGTCAATGCTAAGAGCAAGTGAAGTACTGCCATATAATCAAAAAAAATCTGCTTGCATTTGAACTGAAAATATGGGATGTTTCTATCACAGTTTTTAATGGTTTCTTGTTGACAGGAGTTATATTATATATACACAAAACATGATGGGAGAATAAAAAAGTGAGTATGAGCAGGGAATGCTACAATCACACACTGCAGACTAATTCACAGCACCGTGTGGAAAAGCCACAGAACACTAACAGTCACATGACAGCAAGAATACAAGTAAGGTAAAGCAACCAGCTCTCTCTTCCTCAGTGAGATGATTACAAAACTAGAAATGACACTTAATTACTACTTAACAAAACAAGGACCAAACACAAAACCCCCACAAACAATGGGAGGAACAATAAACAATAAATAAACAACTGAACCTCCACCTTAGAATGGACAGAATGTTCATTTAGTTCCAAATTTGACAGGGGATATAAATTTGTAATTAATTTCTTATCCATCAGTTTAAACATGTGTTTTAGGCACTTTTATTATTGTGATGGTTCTTTTGAGTAACCAGAACATATTTGTGTTTGAGAAATAAGAAACTTAATTTTTCACCCTTTGTATACTAGTCGATTCTTCCTTCTTGATTGATACAATAAACTTGGGTTAGTCCATTGTACATATCTAGGTGTGTCTGGTTATAATTTTAAAAAAAAATATTGTATTCTTTTGTCTGAAGATCTTTGTTACCTTTACAAACAGTGTAGACCCTGATGAAATGCAGCATAATGCTGCATTTCATCTGGGTCTTCACTGTTTGCAAAAGTACTTGTTTAGGTGTTTCCCAAATACAAAGGGTTTATTACGCAGTCTTATATGGAGACCTGTGTAATTGAATCTTAAATGGATTCAAAAGTTCTTCATTAAGGTAGTACTTACATATAATTCTTTGTTGGACCCCTTTGTTATTGTTTTAGTTGACGAAGGCACTGACAGAGATACAAGAGCATCCACCCGTCCCAATGAGGGTCTTGGTCCAGGTGCAGCAACGGACACAGAATATGAGACTGAGGAAGACTCCGAAGATTCATCTACTGATGGCGAGACAACAGAAACAGAGACAGATACACTAGCTGGCACTCCTAGAGGTAACAGACTTTCTAAATTACAAAATTTAAGGGGATTCAAAGAACCATCTTGATGATGTAACTGTAAGCCATGATTTAGATATACTAGCAGGAACTTTTAGAGGTAACAGACATTATGAATTACAAATTGTATCGTGATTCGAACAACCAGCTTGATGATGAAACTGCAAAGATAGATTTAGTTAACCTAGCTGGAACTCCTAGATGTAAATGAAAAATAACTCTCTTGCACTCAGAGTAACCTTCTTGCACTCAGAGTGACCAAAACTCCATAGAGTTTTGGTCACTCTGAGTGCAGAAGGGATAAATTACAAAATTTAAGGTGATTCAAAGAACCGTCTTGATGAGGAAACTGCAATCATAGATTTAGATAACCTAGCAGGAACTCCTAGAGGTAAATGAAAAATAATTTTCTAGCACTCGGACTGACCAAAACTCCATAGAGTATTGGCAACTCTGATTGCAGAAGGGATAAATTACAAAATATATGGTAATTTAAAGAACCAACTGGATGATGAAACTGCAAACAAGGCATATAGCATACTGGATGACACTACAAAAATAGCATATACCAAACTGGATTATTTTAGCGAGTACTTTGAACAATCAGAGTTCAAATTTTCGAGGTTTTATTGTATATAAAATATCTAATTAGTTGGATTCATTGATATACAATTCTTTAAATTTGTATATTTTTGATTATTTATGAATATTACTGTATGTTTTCAGATTTTGATAACAAAGGAACATCCTATGAAGATTCCAGTCGAGGCACTTCAAGAACCTCTGGTAAAGTATATTCCCTTTTCATGCAAAGAACTCAAGGGCCAAAATTGATAATTTATTAATTTCACAACAGCAGAATCTATGATGAGGAATTTAGATTGCAAATTATATTTAAGCTTCCCAGTGATTCTGTTGTTGTTGAAGATCAAGATTCTGGCTAGTATCTGTAGCTGAACAGGTATTTGTAAGCCTTGGTCTCAAAAACAAAAGACAGGTTTTCTCACTTTGAGGCTGATAAGCTTATAGTAAGCCAAATGAAAACTTTTGAGTAGATAGTTTGACTGTGTATTGCCATTCTGTTCTTACTGTCCTGTTTGAATTTTTTTCCTCAATAATTTAACTGTATAGTATTGCTTTAATGTTTCTAATTGCATGGTGCTTTGTTTTTAGTTTTAACAACATGTTTACTGACACTACCTAACCATTATATCTATTCTTAAACTAATAACTACTATTGTGTATTGTGCTGAAGTTATGAAATCATCATAACTGCACTAGATTGGAAAATTCTAGTTATATACATGCATAGTATGGTGTGTCATGTTTTAAAGCTCATTGCTGATACCATTTGGTATTTTATGATGTCATGTATTTCAAATTGAAAAATAGGAAGTATCTGATAATCTGCATGTTACGTTCTAATGTTACATGGTATTTCTAATATGCCTGGTTGGATATTGTGAAATATCAAAGGCAATTAGAGAAGTCTCGTTACTTTTTACTTAATTTGGTTTTACATTGATGCATGAGCGGAGCCGTAAAACTTGATGTAAAATGTGATTTTGGACTGTTTATCCGACGATATACCTCCCAAGTGAAAATTTTAACCCTTAAAGCGCCAAGAAAAAAAAATGCATTTGAAAATGTCGTCTGCTGAGGTCGTCTGCTACAAATAATTGCCTAACATAACTGACAAATTAAGTATAGAAGCAAACAGCCTGGATCCAGAGCAGACTGCTCCTCTGATCTGGGTCCACACTGTTTGCCATAGAGGCTTCTTAAACATTTCAGTAGACTAGAAAAGCAGACGACTTTTGTTGCGATTGGCGCATTAAGGGTTAACATGGTTCTCCCCATTCTAATGCATTTCTGAGATTGTTGACAATTAAAATCTTTATTTCATCTCAAATTGAAGTGTTGCAAGCCGCATAAAGCCACATGTAATCCAACGAAATGTGAAGTAATTAATGATGTCGAACTATTTCAGACTATCTAATGAATATATTGTCTCAAATTACTAATATCATTCAATCACATGTTGCTTTACAATACCAAGTGCATTAGAATCATTGTTTGTATGAACCAGTATTATTGGCTAACATGTTTCACTAACTATGATAAGGCCAAATAAAAAAATAAGTGTGTTTCAGGTAACGGGTCTGAAAATTTCAGTTAGGGTAGGCACGCATATCTTTTTAAAATATTTTTTTCTGGAAAAAAAAAATATAATTTTATGCATTTTGAAAGGCATTTCGCCTTTCAAAATGCATAAAATTATATATTGTTTCCAGAAAACCTGAAAATATTCTAGATTTCACCAGTAAATTTAGGTAGGGTCGGGTTACCCTAAACACAGGTATTTTCTTATTTGGCCTAACTGTATTAACCAACTAATATTGCATTACTCACTAGCTGCCACCGTGACTACTCCCAAAACTTACAGTAGTCTTAGATCCTACAGTACTAGTAAGACTCACAGCTCCACTTATAAGTGTAAGTATGTTGCACAGATGTAGCTAGTGATAGTCACTGTATTCTAAACATTGTAGCTAGTGTAAGCTTCTATGTTACGGTAAATGTTCTAAACTAGTTAATTTCATGCCGAGTTTTCTCGACATGTTCCGATTAGCTCTGAGCCCTCCCAATTAGAAAAATATCTGGCCAATCAAAAACACTTCCTAACAAGGTGACGTATATTTATATAAAGCATTGCAGATACCCAAAGTCGACAAGTGAAAACGTGCAAATTTATGTAGTTTTCGGTTATATTAGGAATTTCTATCGCTAGATTGACTAGATAGCTCAATGATGTTTTTGACGATATTTTGAGTCATTCTTCAAATGGTGAAGTTTTTACATAAACACCGACTCAGTCAGTAACACCGGTGCTGTGACATACTAAATACTGACGTCATCAGCTTGTAAACAACTTCAGGTGCTGTTTAAAAAACATAAAATTGGTTTTCAAGGTAACAATAAACATACAAAGTGGCTATAAATGGCCCCTTACAACTAATCCTCACTTCGTATGCAATATGTACAAGTCTGTTTGCTTACAAAACAGTACTTCTTTTGGTGTTTTGATGCTGGCCTGAGCACATGGCTGCTCGGTCTCCTGGTAATGGAACAAATTTGTAAAGTCATGTGATATAAGTACATGTGACTTGAGACCCGATGGAAATCCGGAAAAGTACAGAAGGCCTATGAAATCAGCTATTACGATCACTAGTTGCCTGCAAAAAAGGTCCTTCGGGAATATTGGGTTCTGCTGGAAATCAGAATACTGCTTAAGCTTGCGCTAGGGGGCATGAGAGTTGTCGCACTTTCCATTTGTTCTCATGAGCAGACTCAATAAAACCGAGTCTGCTGTTTTCCAAGATCGTAGGTTCTCTCTATTTCTGAAGGATCCATTTTTCCAAATTATCTAGACAAACAGGGCAGAACCAAATCAGACTGCTTCTGAAGAAGCAGTCTGATCAGGGTCTTCCCTGTTTGCTATTCTGACAAGTATTTTGTGAATCCATCATTTTATTTGAGATCAGAAAGAGAAAAGTGTTTGAAATTTTAGAACATTTACTGTATTCATGTCTAGCATTCACACAGGCTGAAAATTGGAAGATTTTCTTGAAAAATAGACTTTGCCCTGAATAGTATAAGGCATTGAAAAGTACTTGATTTTACTACTATTCTGTTGGCATTGGCAACACTAAAGGAGACCAAAATCAGTACAAGATCGGTTTGGTGTTTGCTGGTGCAGCACATACAAGGTGTAGGAGTATGCCTCTGTTGTCCTTCCTTTTGTTTGTGTTGATGCTTTACATCCCAGTCAACAATTATTCAGTCATATTGGGAAGAATTCCTGTCTTTCTGGGTTGAACCAGTACTAAGCTGAGGATTAAGTGTCTTGCTTGAGGCCAAAACACGGTGACTCTGGTGAGTCTCAAACTAGCAACCCTTCGATCTCCAGTCTGTTCCGTTCTACCAACTGAGCCATATGCTCCGCTATTGTCCTTGAATTTTACATCACCTAGCCTGTATGATGTTCTTGTTGTAGCTTGCAATCCATTTTATGTCATTATTAGTGTAAAGGCTATTGATAGAAACTGTATATATAGTGTAAAGGCTATTGATAGAAACTGTATATATAGTGTAAAGGCTATTGATAGAAACTGTATATATAGTGTAAAGGCTATTGATAGAAACTGTATATATAGTGTAAAGGCTATTGATAGAAACTGTATTAAATACAGTTTCTATCAATAGTCTTTACATTAATAATGACATAAATGGCTCGCAATATCAATATTGTAATGTAACTCTCATAAAACCCCCATCATGCTAGATCATACATTAGACTTTATAAAGACTCAACCTTTTTGCGTGTTATGCTAAATAGGTAATGGATAAGTGAGCAAAATATATATGGGCCGGGACACGGTAAAACCTGTAGTTGGGGTTTCAGATGAAGCGAGTCTCAGACCATTCTCCTGAGGTACAGAGACTAGCTATCCTAGTGAAATTTCACTTGTAGCAAGTTTAGACATGATACTTTCCAAATGTGAATAACAAGGGCGCTGAGCAGTCTGCGTGAATGGGCAGACTGGTCTATGTCTCTGTTATTCACAAACCCCAAAGACAGGCTTTCTTGCATTGAGGCCCATATGTATATTATATGTTGTAGTTTGAAACAATGATAAAATCTACAAATGTAATTCCGTCCTTTCATATTTATGGATATATATTGTCAAACATGAACAATGGGGGTTAAAAAAATTTGATGTTTTAAAATTGCTAGATTGCTTGCAGCATGGACATTGCCATATTTCTTCAAAATTTAAAGTATTTTAAGCCACTGGCAGTATAACCATTTATTAAAAGTCAAGTTACTTACAAATTGTCATATTGTCTTTCACATCTTTTAATTCATTCGCTAGCGAATAATCAAAATAACCCTCAAAGTGTTTGAAGTAATGTTCCAGTGTATATGACAATCTGTCAGTAGGTTCTAAGCTTGATAGTGCTATCAGATATTGCTGTCTTATGTCTGAATTTCTGGTAAAATACCAGATGTCCTTGAAATGCTTTGACTCACTTAACATTTACTCCATAATAATGCCTTTTGGTGCCTTTGAAATATCATGTATTTGAAAATATTATGGATAATGGAGCATTTGCTCTTTTGGAGCAAATGCTCCATTTTACATAATATTTTCAAAAGTATTATTTTTTTCAGTGTTGTCTAAAAAAAGAAAATGATACATGTATCATGATCTAAAAATAGCTTATGGAGTAAAGGATTATCTCAGCAAATTATTGCTTTGTATTATATTCATTTGCTTTACTTTCATATGATATAAGGTCATTATCTTTTCTGTAATTGCTATAAATTTCTTTTTGGTCACCTGATTAACACATAACATGGTGTTACTTTCCGCCATTACATTATGCAGTGCTGCAGTAATTACATTTGTGCCTTGTCGTGAGAAAACCTGTCTTCAGGGTTTCTGACAAAGCGAGACTTAAATCAGTCTCCTCAGCTACAGTGACTAGTTAGAAAATTGAAATTTCGCTTGTAGCATGCTTAGATATGATACTTTCTAATAAGTGAATAACAAAGGTGCTGATAAGACTGCGCATTTGCGAAGGCTGGTCTGCACCTATGTTGTTCTCAAACCTCCAAAAACAGGTTTTCTCGTGTTGAGGCACATTTTATTTTAACCAAAAGTTAAAGTTAATTGGTTTGGCTATGTAAAACAATTAAAATTCGTTTGCAGTATTGAAACATCTAGACTATAGACCAGTTTGTTTGGGTTTTTTTGCAGTTGAAAAAGTATAGAAATTTAAACATCTTGCCATTTTCTGCTCAGACTTGCATATACTATTATGCACTGAGAATCACAAATGACCTTTTGCATTAGGTTTAGTGCAACAGGGTTATAATTTTGGTGACCCAGCTCAGTTTATTTTTCTCCCTTTGTATAATCAAAACAAAAATTATATTGTTAATCTCAAAAACAAAGCTACTGGTTTTGGTGATAGGAAATACTCAAGAATGTTTCAATCTAGTGGCTGAATCATAGTAAAAATACAGTTAAACCTGTGTAAAACCGCCACTCTCAAAAAGACTGAAAATTGGTTTTCAAGACCAATTATTGCTTAATGCAGGTCCAAAGTATTGCAGAATGCTCCAAGGGGAGCATTCTGCAATACTTTTGACCTTCATTAGGCTACCATTTGTCATTAAGATCTTTGTTTTGTTTATTTTTGAATGGCCGTTTTACACAGATTTTACTGTATTCTTAAACAAAGCCAAAGGGATATGTGTTCCGCAACCATATATGCCCAGCACCAAGCAGATGTGGTGTAGTTATAATTCTTTGTATGAAAATTTGCCCAGAAAGCCAAGAGCTTTGTCCAAACAGCTTTATATTGCAAACAAAACAGGGATGATGTTGGCTTACATAGTTTTGTATCAATGGCATACAGTTTATAGCCTAAAAGGGTTTTCTATAAATACATCAACGAGTAGACTATTTTATTTATGATGTCACTTATTTTGCATTTGGTAGAATTGAAAAATAAAACATACTGGGCCGCGTAGTGCAGTCGGTAACTTATCTGGCAACAGATGCGAGTCTGACTGCAGATCCAGGGGTAGCGAGTTTGATCCTGGCGCGGTCCCATACTTTCGTGGAGATTGATCATGAAATAACTTCTACGGTCATTCTCCTCCCTTCCGCTGAATCATTCAAGAAGGGTTGTTGTCAGTTACAAGCGAAAGTATGTGCACGAAGTACTGGTTAACTCAGCTTGTTCAAGCTTGCCCAGAAAAAAGTGTGGTTAGGTCAACTGACCGTCCCGCCATGACCATAGCTGTTGACTTGGGACGTAAAGCAACAAAACAAACAAAATAAAACACACATGAAGACACACAAAAGCACACATGAAGACATATTGTTGTATACTTTATACGAGTCAGCACATAAGCTATTTTACTTATCTCATAGCCAAACAGCATATGAATTGAATTTGCAAAAGCCAAACCATTATCCCTGGTTTGTAGCTATCACTATTGTCAGCTTTCTTGTGAATATTAACCACCATGCTTATCTCCCTTGTCATTCTTCAGTATATCCTTCACCTTCCCAGATTAATAGCTAACATGTGCTTCCCTCCCACAGATACTTCTAGCAGCGAAGTCAGCAGCGAGGTTGATTCTGATAGGCTGGTAGCATTACAAGAGTCTGGAAAGCAAAAAAAGACTCAAATGCCTGAACAAGCAGGTATTTTAACAGTGTGTCTATGTGTACATGTTAAAGTTGAACAATTTGTGATGAACTTGTCCAGCATTTGTTTAATAAATTGGTAAATTGCAATTTTCTTTCAAGGCTAATTTATTTTTTTCTTAAAACAGCAAAAATAATAAGATTGAGATTATTTTTTTTTTACCTGAGAAATGTTTCTAGAGCTACAAAAGGCACAAAAAAAAAAGATTAACCCTTAAATTGCCAAGAAAAAAATGCACCTGAAAATGTCGTCTGCTGAAGTCGTCTGCTGCAAATAATTACCTAACATTACTGACGAATTAAGTATAGAAGCAAACAGTGTGGACCCAGATCAGACTGCTCATAGGAGCAGTCTAATCTGGGTCCACACTGTTTGCCATAAAGGCTTCTTAAACATTTCAGCAGACGAGAAAAGCAGACGACTTTTGTTGCGATTGGCACATTAGGGTTAACATATAAACCCATGCAAACATGTATAGGTTAGCAGCTCATTATGAAAATGATACACACCTCAGTGGTTTCTGGTCTCAATCTGTTCTGATAGAACATACAAGATATGGATATATGCCGAAAACCAGTCATCTAGTCTCACTTGATTGCTGCATATGCACTGTTCAGGAAACACTTAAAGGTTGTTAAAAACACATCTTAATTGGGCCGCAACACCAGAAAACCTGTTTCTGGGGGTTTGAGAACAACAAGGGTGCAGACCAACCTGCTCACCTGCACAGTCTGATCAGCGCCTTTGTTATTAACTTAATGGAAAGTCATATCTAGACCTGTAACAAGCGAAATTACAATTTTCTAGCTAGTCTCTATAGCTGAGCAGGCTGGTTTGAATATCACTTTGTCAGAAACCCAGAAGACAGGTTTTGTCTGATGCGGCCCAATGCCTGAACAAGCAGGTATTTGTTTTCAAACCTGAGACGCCTTGATATATATAATGTACCATCCCAAGCTTAATTACCAAACCATATGGAAGAGTTCATTAGTATCCCATGGGTAATGCCTGCATGTTATTTTTTTTCATATGGGCTGGCTTGGTTTTCTTTAATATTATTTAAGCCTTCATTCATTATCATTAAATAAGAGTTGCCTTTTCAGTTTAGCTTACTAGCTGCTAGCATTTACTTATACCATTTATCATATGACGTCACGTCTGGGAGTGAAATAACGCCATGCAATAAAATATGTAAACCACTAGTGGTTTATCGATTTACGGAAAACGTTATGACGTCCATAACAACGTTGCGTACATGATGACAAAATCATAACGTTTTAACGCCAGAAATGAGATTTCAAAGTTGTTGTCATATGATAAATAGAATCTAACATTCGTGCTCTTGTATTATTGAATTTATTAAACTCGTTGCGAAAAAGCCTCGCATTTTATCTCTTTTTCCCAACTCGTTTAATAAAATCAATAAAACATGAGCACTCATGTAAGATCCTCTATTTATAATCTGCTAGAAACTTATTAAATGCTTTGGTGATTGAAACATGAAAACTTCCTTAGCTTCTTTCATTTAAACTAACTTTCACATACCATGTTGTGTCTCTGTACAGTTTGTCATGATCTGTACTCTTGATCATGATTTGATCCCTTTGTTGCTGGTGACAAACTATACAGTCAAAATGAGTTTTTATTTATGTGTTGGCTATGTTTTGAACACCAACCTTTCAGCAAAGTGTGTCCTCTTAGTTCTCAGTTACAGACCAACATATAAGTCAGAGCATGACAAAAGCAACAAAATGATGTGTGTGTGCCAGAAACCTGGACATTGACCTAGTCTGATCAGCTTCAGCACTGTGCACGCAATGGGAAGCCAAAGACCCAATTGTTCTTAATGGGTGAAGCTATGAAACTGATTAAACCAGTCTGATATGCATCCATTTTGTGGTTTCATCATGCACTGAATTATATCAATTAATTTGCTTGAAATTCATTTTACCATCTGAAGATTGTTTTGGCTGTGGAGATTTGTAAAGGGAAAGATGTTACATTATTCAATTTAATAATAGGTTGCAGTTTCCTGAGATATTGCTCTTAGCAAAAGCAAAGTAGGCACACTGATGTACTGGATGGTCAAAGTACATATACAGTCCATACACTCATGCACTCAAGTTTTGACAGACAGTGTATAGTATGTCTCCAGCGACGGTGATCATCTCTATACATGAACATACTAATGACAAACTTTACAGAAAGACCACATGATCCATGTCAAGAAGTAAACTATTATACAGCAATTATTACATTGCTTCTCGTATTCCAGATATCGTGAGTAGAGGGGCAGCAAGATTGAAGCGACAGTCCTCACAGCAGCGAGGTAGTATGGGTACCAACATGAGACATGTACATTTCAAACCAGGTCTAATGGCTGACAGGGAGCATGTGGCTTACTTTGGTCCACTTATGAAGCTCGAAGAGGTAAAAACTTTATTTGAGCCGGTCTCCAGCAGGAACATGTTGGCATGTTTGCCCATCAAAGACTCAGATCAGCCTGCACATCCGTGCAGTCTGATCAGAGTCATCGACGGGTGCTCTGTTGGTAGCCATGGGTCAAATGTTTCTTTAGGTGGAAAACTAAGACTCTGATCAGATTGTGCGTATGTTTAGACTTGTATAGGGTTCCCATAAGCTCTGGAAATCATGGAAAACCTGGAAAATCACTAAAAAAAGTTCCATGCATGGAAAAATCATGGAATTTGAAAAAACCTGATTATTCATGGAGAAATCATGGAATTCTGTGAAATAATTTGACGAAACCATCAGTAGCCAGAAAACTAGCTGTCGGACACTTGTGTGTGTCCGACAGCTAGTTTTCTGGCTATTGGTGGTTTTAAGTTATAATTATTTCAAAATGTATGCATGGTCTGTCTACAAGCATGCTGTTACTGCTGCATTCCACATTTATGCTAAGTGTGGTGAAGACACTGCTAAAAGGGGAGGTTGGAGGCCGTGCATTAAATAGTCATTGATTTTTTTTATTTATTTTATTTTGCTGCTGATAAATAGTCGTGGAAATTACATTGTTGATCATGGAAGATCATGGAAAAATCATGGAATTGTGTTATTGAATTCTGTTGTACCATATGCTGGATACTGGCTCATTTACTCTTGTACAGCTGATAAGGAAATTTGTGTTTTTTGCTTGGGATAAAATTCAAATGCTCATATTACCCTTTCGTTTTATCATAGGGTGGATAAAAAATGGAAAAAAAAATTGTATGGGGTCTGTCTATACAGTTATCATGCTAATAGACATGTAAAAGGTTGTTTAGTGATAACATTGTAGTGTCACAAGTTTGTTCTGGTTTTCTTCACAATTAAGGATTTTAGATCAGACTGCTTCTGAAGAAGCAGTCTGTCATCTGGGTCTTCCCTGTTTGCTATTCTGAGAAATATTGTGTTAGTTTCAGCCCTGATAACCAACATTTTATTTGAGATCAGAAAGAGTAAAGTGTTTGAAATTTTAGAACATTTACATTATAAAATGACTACACTGTGCAAGATTGTCCCAGGGCAATGTATTCTTTAGAGTCACTGTAACCATCCTCTCCCAAATGAAATAAAAGAGATTATCAGATGACGTCGCATTTGGGAGTGAAATAACACCATGCAATAAAATCGATAAACCACTAGTGGTTTATAGATTTACGGGAAACGTTTTGACGTCCATAACAAAGTTGCGCACATAATGACAAAATTACAACGTTTTAACATTCGTGCTCTTGTATTATTGAATTTATTAAACTCGTTGCGAAAAAGAGGTAAAATGCTCGGCAAGCCTGGCATTTTATCTCTTTTCCCCAACGAGTTTAAATAAATTCAATAAAACATGAGCACTCATGTAAGATCCTCTATAAATTAATCCCAGCAGTTCATTCTCTTTTCCTCAGTGAGATGAATCAAAAGCTAGAAAAAACGCACAAAGTACCAAACGACAAAACCAGGACCAAATGCTGAAATCAGTAATTAGAAATTGAAATGAGTGTCAGACAGGAAAATAATTTTAAATTTCCAAAAGTCATTTCCATTTCTGAAAATAAGCATAAATTAAACCCGTTAGCAGTATTGTTGAATAAAGTACTGTTTTCCTTCAAACATCTCTTACAAAAAATAAGCTTTTGAAGTTAAAATTGGAATTATAATAGCAAGGTATAGTACTTACAAACATTGAACCTTAGGACATACTCAGTTTGTGTGTGATTAGCTGGCATTTTTACATGCAATAAAATCAGCAAAAATGAAGTTAATTTCTGTTATTTTGGGCCTGGGTGAAAAATATAGGGATCACACATGTTTATTCATGCATTTACATTTGCCGGGTACCGTGGATGTTCAAACATCATTCGAGGGACCCAGCAAGTGTTAATGCAATGAAACAAATATGTGTGATCGTTATTCTAGCATATTTTACCTGATTTCAACCTAAACCGCACTTAAAATGTAGCTTAAACATTAAAATATCCCTTTTCTTACACTGGATTTCTCTAAACAAAATGGCAACAGCATCAAACTTTCGAACATCATTATATCTCCACAACGTCATAGACACGCGCAATGTTTTCTCGATCAAAAGCATTGGCAAAATGATCAGTCAATGCCGCAACACTTTCTCGTGTAATGTCATGCAAACAAATCAGGGCCCAGTTTATGTTTGTTCAAGTAAAAAAACCATGTTCAAACAGCATGCGAATCTCATGATTTGAACATGGGTTTGTGGTGCTTCAAACAGCATAGCGCAACAAATTTTATGCAAGAATGACTATTACATTGTACTGGTTACTGGGATGAAAGGGTCGCTAGTTCAATCCTCTGGAGGTACTGTGTTGTGTTCTTTAGCAAGATACTTTATCCTCTGCTTAGTACTGGTTCAACCCAGGAAGACAGGAAAATGTCCCGACATTACTTAAAAATTGTTGACTGGGGTGTAAAGCACCAACACAAACAAACAAACATTACACTGGCAATACCGGTATACATGTATTTCTTTTTTTGTAGGTTAAGGGCTCCAAAGATAATCTTACAGACTTTATCTTCAGTAAATTCTACATGACAACGCATACCGAGACAAATGGCTTATCTGTAGAGAAAGGTAGGTGTTTTTCTGTTTTATCATTTTCATGATAACCTTATTCCGTTTATAACAAATAAGGCATGGTATTTCATGAGAATGGTCTGCTATCGAAAAATAAAAAAGATGTTTGCAAAATTTTTCGCCTGCTGCAGTTGTGATTGATGCTTTATGGGTTAAAAGTAAGCTGTATGCATATTTTTTTTTCAAAAATCTATATCCTCTTTTGAAAATAGTGTTGATCAAATTCAGTGGGCTGAAATATTGTGCTTCCAAAAGCATAGATGCATTTCCTTGAGAGCCCATAATAATGTTTATGCCCTCTGGTATCAAAGATCAGGGGCATTTTATTTTTGTGTCTCTGTGTCTGACTGTTTCTATGTGAACACACTTTATTGTTGATCTTAACTTTTCAACTACTAGACCTAGAACTTGATATTTTACATGTGTTACCTTATTTGAATAACTTTAATTTATTACCACTACCGTTAACCTACTTTTTAAAATAAATAAAAAATAGTTTAATATAACTATACTGTGAAGTTATAACATATGACCCCTTTAATTGCATGATGGAACATCCAAGATATATAATAAGGCCAGAATTTTTTTATTAGTTGATTTACAAACCCTCCTACTGTAATTTTCCGGAAAGTAGAAAAAAAAATCAAATTTAATTTCTAAAAAAAAAATTTATTTTATCGGCCTACTCGAAATATTATTTGTTTCGTTGAAAAAAATAATATATTTTTGAGGTTCTGTCTGTGTATTTTTGAGAGTGACACTGTTAAAAGTGATTGCCCTGTCCATTTTATTTAAAGATTAACACAGACTGTTGGTTTACCTATTATCTAGAGATATTAAAAAAAAAAAAAAAAAAAAAAAAAAGCTCTGAAAATTAAAAAAAAAAAAAAAAAAAAAAAAAGCTCTGAAAATGACCAGTTAACTGGTCATTTTCAGAGCTTTTTTATTTATTTTTTTTCGTCCCCAGACCCTAAATCGGAAAAAAATTCCCGTAAATCAACTAATAAAAAAATTCTGGCCTAAAAATGAGATGGAAGAACTCATCAGTCAAGGAAGGGTCTACTGATTGCAAAATATATAGAGGATCTTACATGAGTGCTCATGTTTTATTGAATTTATTAAACGAGTTGGGGAAAAGAGATAAAATGCGAGGCTTGTCGAGCATTTTATCTCTTTTTCGCAAGGAGTTTAATAAATTCAATAATACAAGAGCACGAATGTTAGATTCTATTTATCATATGACATTAAGATTACTTTGACGTAAAAACGTTATAACTTTGTCATTATGTACGCAACGTTGTTATGGACGTCATAAAGTTTCCCGAAAATCGATAAACCACTAGTGGTTTACAGATTTTATTGCAAGGCGTTATTTCACTCCCAGACGCGACGTCATATGATAAACCATATTATGTCATGATACAGTTCCTCTGTGTTTATTTCAGGCTATGTTGATACAACAGAGGAAACATTATGCGAGGCTCTACAGACCTGCCTCAACGTCTACAACATTGGTACTTCTCAGAGACTGGAGTTAGTCTTCTTTAAACAAGCTATCAGACATGCTGCTAGGCTCAGTCGTGTTCTAGTATGTATTCAGGACAGATTATTTTAGCTTTAATGACCAGAAACCCTAAAGGGGTTCTTTGACAATACATAATCTTGTAGCTGTAAATGATGATAAATAGCTGTATTTACCTGTCTGAAATTTATGATCATGTGAATTTTGTGCTTGCCCCCCTGATTAACATACTGTCCACTGTTGTCGCGGAGTGGTAACTTTCAACTTCGCTCAATGAACGGATGCTATTGACTGTCAAACATTCACGCCTCAAATGATAATGTACCATGTATTTTACCTCATGTTGCCATGTGAATGGACTGAGTGAAATAAAGTTTATTTGATTTGATTTGATTTTGATTTGATATGCAAACAGTGAAGACCCAGATGAAATGCCACAGAATGTGGCATTTCATCAAAGTCTAAACTGTTTGCTAATACAAAAACTATCTTCAGAGACTTCAGAGAACCTTAATATATATAATGGACTATCCTGACTTGACTGTATCAAACTTTATGGAAAATTCTAACACACCTTGCCTATAGAGCCAACGGTAACTAACTGTGATATATCAGACAATAATTCACTGCCAAAGTGTGTGATAGCTGACGTCACTGAAAAATGACGTCATTCATGGCGTTAGACGGTGTAACGTCGTTTTTACGTTTGAAAGATGTTACAAATTAAATGTAAACGTAGGCGACGTAGTCTAAGTATTGGCGGGAGTTCTTCAGTGCAATGGCGGAAAGTTGGAAGAAGCTGAAGACTTCGAATGTGTTTTCGTCGTTTATTGTGTGTTAGAATCGAAATAGATCAGCTCCAGTGCGTGAATTGTTGAGTAATAATTCACTGTTTGTCGGTCAGTTGTACGAAGATAAATCACTCGCACTGCGTGCTCGTGATTTGATCTTCTTTACAACTGCCCTCCAAACAGTGAATTATTACTCAACAATTCACTGCTGGAGCTGATCTATTTCTTAATTCCATTTTACTTAAAAGGGATAAATTATGGAACACTGTTTTTATCCTAAATGTTCAGGCCCCGAGGTTATAGAAGTTTTTTCATGCGCACCGCCTTTGAGTATGAAATTTTTTCTGATCATAAATTTTAAAATGCCAACAATGTTCATTACAAATACTGATCTGAGCAGAAAATTCAAATTGCCTTGTTGCTGTATTTATGAAGATTTTGAATTTGTTGAAAAAGTTTTATAGCCTCTGGACCTGAACTAAATGTTCATACCCTAAATTTTAAGACAGTTCATTCTACCATCTGATGGTGTGTGCAAGGTGAAGGGTTGGAAAGAAAACAATGATAACCCTGCTCAGACTACTTCATCTGGAGTAGGCTGATCAGAATTTACCCTATTTTAGGTGGACATAGGGGCTGGAGAAAATGGATTCTTATTTTGTGTTTTTGCTCTTTGCCCAAAAAAACATACTTTGTAGGGGGATAAAATACTACCAAATTCATTCTGTTTGAATGAGCAACACAGGAGACAGAATTCATAGTGCATAAATATTTGGTTGATACCCCCCTGAGAAAAATTGCTTTATCGGTACTTGTGTTACCATGATGTGTTTTCAAAATGAATGATTATCTCTTATGATAAAATCATTCTTTTTGTTACCATTCTTTACACTTGAAGCCCCTGTTGACATGTTGTGAAATGATTCTTTGCTAAGGGAAAATAAGGCTTAACATATCATGTGAATTGTCTGCTGGCAGACAATTCACATGATATGTCAAGCCATTTAATAATGAATTTAGATATAATGCCTATCTACTGCAAATTTTAGTAGTACCTTTATGTATTTTCAGGCACTACAAGGTGGGCATGCTATATTATTAGGGACCTCCTACTCCACTGGTCGGGCCACCCTGGTGAGGTTAGCAGCCTATGTTGCTCATTGTAAGGTACGTATTTCAGTGAATCTCTTTGAATAACTTTAGATAGGATGTTCTTTTTTCATTTTCCCCTCTAAATTGTATGACCTGAAATTATGATATTTATCTTATTAATAAAAATATTTGCTGTTGTGCTTGTTGGAATCATATCTCAGAGAGGCTATAATGAGTGATTACAGAATTTGTAATGCTTAGTTTTATAGAACAAGTGTCATAGAAATTGATAAGGTAGCTCAAAATATGTACCTTGAATAGCATATGAAATGCGACATGTGATTTCCAACAATGTGGCATTTGACAAGTGTAGACTTTGTTGGTCGCACATGCCACATTGTTGGAAAACTCATGTCATGACTCAAATTATGTTTTTTGCATGAAACCACCAATCTCGCAAAAGAGACTTCCTAAAAAAACTGTGCATATTCACAGTCGTGTCTTGTTGTGGCACCCCTAGGTGAGTGATTATGCTTGATGCAAAGTGTGTGAACTTCCAGCAAACTTAAACACCAAAAATCATGTGAGTTCACATTTTAAATAATTACAGTAAAACCTGTGTAAAACGGCCACTCAAAAACAGACAAAACAAAGATCTTAATGACAAATGGTAGTTTAATGAAGGTCTAAAGTATTGCATATTGCAGAATGTTCCCCTTAGAGCATTCTGCAATACTTTTACCATGTATTAAGCAATAATTTGTCTTGAAAACCAAGCTTCGGTCTTTTTTAGTGTGGCAGTTTTACACAGGTTTTACTGTACACAGTACTCTTATGATTCCGTTCATTATTTTGAATATTTAAGCTTTTCATTTTACATTGATCGTTTTTATTTTTGGTAAATGTACTAAGATTTCTAGAGTTTTCACCTGGCAAGACAAAATAAACAGTAGACTCAAATCAGACTGCTCCTGAAGGATAATACAAATCAAAAACCTGACCATATTTTTTTTATTAAGAAAAGTAAGGATATTTGTGTTTGAAATTTAAGAGCATATACTATAGTTAGCTTTGGTCATTGAAGCCACTATGTCTATCCCAAATTACCAATTTTTCACCACAATTACAAAATTTACATTTAATATTTTCTATTGGGAAAGCCGTCAAAGAGTAAGAAGCTCCTGCAGCTTTTGTCACTATAGCTCTAATTTGATTGGTTGTTGCTTGGCTGGGTATTTTACCTGTGAAAGGATTGACAGCTCTTATCATCTCAATGATCAGTTACTTTATAACAAATTAATGCAGTAGCCTGATAGTTAATTCTTATCAGCTAGATCTGATCAGTAGTCTAGTCTGTACAGAGGCTAAGCTCCACTCACTTACTATCTCCTGCTTTCTGAGAGGATTTTTTTCCTTAAAATTATTTTAAAGTCTTTATTTCATTGTTTAATGGATTTCTGATGATATTTACAATCAACATGCTAATTAATGATATTTGATAACTTGTGAAAAATAACCCAGGATTTTTTTAATGGACACTGTGGTTTAGGAGACAAGGTTTTGTCTGATTAATCAATTGTTTTGTTTTTAAAAAAAACTTTTTTTAAAAGAGACCTCCAGGTTATTGTTGCCAGAAGAATTGTAGAGGAGTAAGTACCCCACCCACTGTCACTGGTAAAAGGGTTTCACCATAGAAAACATGTCCATGACTACAAAATAGACAAATAAACCCAATAAAGTTTCAATATTTATATGGCAAGTTGCATCTTTTAACAAACTATAAAAATAGAAAACCCATTAGTAACAATGAAATAGACAAGTAACCCAGAACAAAGAAACTAAAAGTAGAAAACAACTAAATATACTGTATATTAGTAATACATCATCAACTCTTTGCCTGCTAGTGTCATCAGCTGATAACCTTTACAAAACAGTTTGGACCCAGATCAGGCTCTACAACATGTCAGGCCTGATCTGGATCCAAACTGAATGACACTGATGGTACTCCTAGAAGATTTTTTTTAAAAGTTAACTTTTAAAAAAAAAATCAACAGATGACAAGCAAAGCATTCAAATCACCTTGCATTCAAAGAGTTAAACCATTAATGACTCAATTGATTTCCAAAATAGCACTTTTGCAAAGAGTGTAGACCTGGGCCCCAAGGTTAAAAAACTTTTTTCATGCGTAACTCAAAAGAGCATGGAATTTATCATACTCATAAATTTTAAAATGCCAACAAAATTGAGCAAACGTCATTATAACATTTAATAGCAGGATAAATACAACATCTGAGAGCTTGAAAGCATGAAATATCTTTATTTATTGACATTTTAGTTTTTATGAGCCAATGAAATTTCATGCACAGTTGAGTTGAGCATGCAAAAAAGTTTTATAACATGGCGGGTCTTATCAGAAGCTGCATCATACGGCAACTCATCTAGTTCTGCACTGTTTGCATTCTTCACTAAAACAAGGCTATCATTGGTTAGAGGTTATGTTTGCGTGATATATGCACATATTTTCAGAGTGGTAAGATCCGTCGAGGAAAGCATTGGGTAGGTCGCCATAACCCTGGTACAGGACAGAAACGAGTCAGTAGCATTTCTCCATATATCAGAATGCAGTTTGTTCTTATTGTCAATATCTCATGCTGTCCGTCTGTCTGCCTAACTTACCGACCCTTACTCCATCAGTGACAATATCAGCAAACACTAGATTCTGAGTTCTTAGGTTTAGATAAACAAAATTTTTGAGCGTTAAATTGTAAATATTTTCTTGCCCATCAGTTTTAACATATGTTTTGGGTGCTAAAAACTGGATAACTGTGGATAGGCAAGTAAAAGATTATTTGGGGAATGTTATTATAAAGTGTTTAAATACAGTAAAACCTGTCTTAAGCGGCCACTCAAAAATAGACAAAAAATTGGTCTTAATGGCAAATGGTAGCTTAATGGAAGGTCGAAAGTATTGCAGAATGCTCCAAAGGGAGCATTCTACAATACCTTTGACCTGCATTAAGCGATAATTGATTGTGAAAACCAATTTTGGTCTTCTTTTTGAGTGGCCACTTAAGGCAGGTTTTACTGTATAAAAAATTCTATCTTTTGACACGTTGCCATTACATATTGAATCTCCCTTGTAATTAATCGGGGAGGGGGCACTAGCTCAGGAGTCGGGGAGTGATATGCACTTATTAGCTGCTATAGTACACCCCACTATTGGGACAGTGCCCTGATCATACAGATAACTGAAACATATATGTATAGTGTACAGAACTCATTGACTGGGACAGCCCCTTACCACTGCAACATCAGAATACAGTAAAACCTGTCTTAAGCGGCCATTCAATAATAGACAAAACAAAGATTTTAATGACAAATGGTAGCTTAATGAAGGTTGAAAGTATTGCAGAATGCTCCCCTTGGAGCATTCTGCAATACTTTTGACCTGCATTAAGCGATCATTGCTCTTGAAAACCATTTTAGTCTTCTTTTTGAGTGGCCGCTTAAGACAGGTTTTACTGTACATTTGTTTTCTGGCATGTTCTAAGCTTTATGCTGATATTTCGGGGTGATGGAAAGGGTTAAGCTTCTGTCATATTTTTGATCATTTGTCTATATGGTATTGTGTAGGTCAATGTCAGCATTTCTTTGGATGCTGAGTCTTACTTAACCCATTTAAGCCAAATGGACTTTGCCATTCTTTTCCAATTGAAAGGTTGTTGGGTGGCAATTTTTTTTTAAATTTTGATAGAACTTTCTGTAAGTAAACAGTGAATACCCTGAACAGATGTCACATTCTGTGGCGTCAAATTGAGGTCTGCACTGTTTGCCAATTTCCCATTAAAAGGATACTAGGCTTATAAGGGTTAATTTTATTATTTTTTCTTTATTTAATATATTTTACTTTCTAATATTTTATTCAGCTGTGGTAAAAATTGACCTTCATTGAAGAGCAAAAGAGCTATGTGCATTAAGGGGCTTTTCTGGCAACCCCCTATGAGGCTTAAATATGAAAATTGTTTTGTCACCAATTTGTTCTAATTAGTTTATTAGAACAATAACCAAAGTGTAAAAGTCACAAATTATTTTGACTTTTACCGTTGCTATGGTAACAAAAATGGCCGCCACAATAGGCTGAAAATAGGAACTTGGCCATTTTGGAGCAAAATTTATAGGTTTGACTGAGAAAATAACATAGAGCACAAGAAAATACCAAAAAGATATTTTAACAGAAGATGAGAACTACCTCGGCACACAACATATTAAAGGGATTTTTTTGGTATTTAGCTGTGCTGATATCTAATTCTTAAAAAGTCTGTCTCCAAAAGCCTTAAATTTGGTCCAAAATGACAATTTCTCTGTTTTAAGCCTTTTTGTCGGCCATTTTTGTTACCATAGCAATGGTAAAATTGAAATGAATGCTGAAATTTTACACTTCAGTTATTCTTCTAATAAACCAATCAAAAGAAATTTGTGAAAGCAATTTCAGCTTTTGGCTCCAGAGGGGGGCAAAATAGCCCCTTAATGCACGTACCCCTTTCTGAATGGAATGTTTCCTGTATCCTTATGTTTGTTCCTTTTTTTTTCAATCGGTGAGGAGCAACTAACTAAAATATTTTCTGATTTTTGTTTTTATCGTTAGAAGTGATAGATTTTGTAATTTTTATTGTCTGTGTAAATAGCTTTATTGTAAGAATGATGTGAACTGTATATTTTGGCTGTTTCATTAATTTGGTGAAGGTTGTTTCTTTATATAGGCTAACCAAATGTCTGAGAAATAAAACTAAAACTCCTTCAAATTATTTTAATATTGGAGTGGGAAATGTATGTACTAACTATATGACCTCAAGATGTTGACAGTTTTGGGGTTTCTTTTAATTCTTAGTGATTTTAGTGAAAAGTAACTGATTAAATGTAGGCTGAGCTATTGTCCAGGGTCCATTTCAAAATTATTTTTTATAAAAAAAAAGCATGCCATTTGTTATGCTTTCATTTGTACCAGATAATAGGCAAATTTGCTTTATTAGCATATTCATCCATTTATCTATATGTAAGGTCTCTAATTTAATCTATATTTAAAGATGGGTGTATGGATATTTTCACATACATATAGCATATTGCAAATTTGGATGGGACCATTGGACAGCTGGCCTTAATGAATGTAATAGGGTTTACCAAGCAAAATTCATTGTCTGTACCAAACTATCTGCTTAAAGGAGAGTGTAATATATTCATCAAAAATTGTATTTCAAATGTTAAATATTTTAAAAACTCACATTTTGAAGCAAACTTCATGAAAACAAGGAAGTCTTGGGTATTTGAATGTTGGGAGAATATTAGACAAACATTTTTCAAGATTTCTGATGCTTGTGACTTCCTTACTGTTTTTAAAATTTGTATCAGAATTATTGGTTTTAACAAGAAATGTGACATACCTGCTGTTATTAACCCATAAAGCGCCAAGAAAAAAATGCATCTGAAAATGTCGTCTGCTGAAGTTGTCTGTTGCAAATGATTGTCTAACATTACTGACTAATTAAATATAGAATGAAACAGCGTGGACCCAGAACAGACTGCTCCTATAGGAGCAGTCTGATCTGGGTCCACACTGTTTGCCATAGAGGCTTCTTAAACATTTCAGCAGACAAGAAAAGCAGACGACTTGTTGCGATTGGCGCATTAAGGGTTAAATTGAAGCTTATAAGCTCACTGTATGAACATCAATCTAATGTGGTTAATATGTTTAAATTTATAAGCTTTATGAGCCAAAGCCACAGACAGATCCTTCAAAGAACCTGAGGATAGTGCAGGAACATATTAAACGAGCATGCCATCACACGGGAATACTGTGTAAACCGACTGTGTTACTGGTGCATGAAGACCTGGGAATGGAGTGTTTACAAGATGTAGCAGCGTTGATGGCTACAGGTATGCGCATTGAAGTACTCTTACATATTAACCCAACGTATTCAGACACCATGATTTCACAATCACAACAAATATCATCTGTTTTATCATTTGCTGAAATGTTTTAGAAGCCTCTTGGACAAACAGTGTAGACCCAGATCAGACTGATATTGTTCCACAATGTGTTACTCTATACTTACATGAATCAATAAGGTTTAACTTAGCAAATATATCCAGCAGACAACTTAAGCAGGTGACATTTTCAGATGCATTATTTGCAGGGGCTTTAAGGGTTAACATTTTAATCCTAGATGTAGTGTTGGAATGTCAAAACAATAAATCCTGATCAAACTGCTCCTTCAGGAGCAGGCTGACCTGGGTTGACAGTGTTTGATCAAGACTTCTGTCCACATGGGCTTTGTAATGATTTGCTTTACAATGGGTTTATTTAGTGATTTTTTTTAAATTACTTTTTTCCAATAATTTCATCATGTTCAATCATAAAATGATGGAACAAAGCAAGACACTGAGGTGGTATCCAATCGTTAATACAGTGAATTACTGTACAATGATTTTGTCTTTGCCATAATGTGTTTAGAAATTCTTTTTCCATAATTTTCAGGCGCAAGTCCCGGTCTATACATAATTTGATGGAGCCAAGACACTTTTGTGATGTTCAAACCAACAATACAGTGAATTGCTATACAGTAAAACCTGTCTTAAGTGGCCACTCAAAAAGAAGACCAAAAATTGGTTTTCTAGACCCGATTATCACTTAATGCAGGTCAAAAGTATTGCAGAATGCTCCTAGAGAGCATTCTGCAATACTTTCAACCTTCATTAAGCTACCATTTGTCTTTAAGACCTTTGTTTTGTCTTTTTTTGAGTGGCCGCTTAAGACAGGTTTTACTGTACATGAGTTCTGTGTGTTCTGTACTTCTTTGTGTTTAGACTCATCTTGTTTTATAATTTCAGGCACAAGTCCCGGTCTATACACAGATGATGAGTTACAGAGTATTGTAAGTCAGATGATGCCAGGTGGTGTACAAACGAAGAGAATTGACAAGATAGAACAGGCCTTTGAGAGATTCTTGAAGAGAATAAGGCAGAACCTCCATGTTGTCGTTTGTCTCAGTTACAGAGGTAAAAACATTGCAATTGCTTTTTTAACCGATTTTGTTGTCTGGTGATCATTTTTGCACAAAGTTTGGACCCAAATCAGGACCGACAGAGCAGTTAATTATCTTTTTTTTTTCTGATTTCATGTTTCCCTATATAAGCCTGGTGTCCATATGGACAAACAGTGGAGACTCAGATCAGGCATCATGGATTGTGGTATCTGATTGGCATTTCCATTGTTTGATTACAGAATAAAACTGAAAAACATTACCCAACAACTCTGAAATTGGAAATAGACTCATCTACTTGATAAGGACAGAAAAGTCCATTTGGCATAAATGGGTTAAATGGGAATAAGATATTTATGCCCCCAAGCAAAAGGGAGGGGGATATATTGTTTATGGTGTGGGTTCCATTGGTGTCATCATCAGCGCTGGAGTCTGTGTCAGCCTTGGCCTTGGCATGATGCCTTCTTTTGTGCAAGATATCTCGTGAACTAGTGGTTGGATTGGAACTAAATTTGCATGGCATGATGAAGACTTGACTAGGTTTTGATAACATTGCCCTTATTAAAGGTTACAGGAGAGCTAAATCTTGTGTAGTGGGGAATCTGTATTCTCTGAAAACAATGCTAGTTTTTCCTAAAAAAAACCCACAAAAAATGGCCAAATCAATTTTGACAACATTTAGTTCCCAGAATATTGCATATAAGTCAAAAATGCATAAGCTGTAAAGAACAACATATTTTTTCATACTCTGGTCCTTCAGGAATATTGGGTTCTGATGGAAAGCAGAATACCGCTTTATAACTGTGAGCAGTGAAGACTCAGATGAAATACCGCTTAATATGAGCAGGTGCTAGGGGGCATGAGAATCGTTGCACTCTCCATTAGTTCTCATGAACAGATTCAATAAAACCGAGTCTGCTTTTTTCTTATTTTTTAGGTTCTCTCTATTTCTGAAGGATCCTGTTTCCAGATTATCAGGGGCCAGTTGTTCAGAAAGTGTCATTGGGACAGGAGGTTTTGCACAACTTTAATGCCACATTGATACTATAACTTTGTTCTTTCAGGAAACTGTTACAGTTCTGACTTTAAGAGTCTCCATGGTCTTGTCTCTAACTACCCTCAGCTGATCAAATACTCCAGCTCTATAGACCACTTCCAGCCTTGGCCATTTGAAGCCTATGTCAAGATGGCTAATGTATGGCTGCAAGATGACAGATCCAAGGTAGGTGTTTAGTCTTCTTAAATATTTACCCTTTTGTATACTAATGAATTCTTCCATCAGCTTAGATACAATGAGCCTAGGATTGCTCATTTTACATATCAAGGGGTTACAGGTTCTAATTTCCAAATTAAGGTGTAATTTTAACCCCTGAGAAGTCAGCTGATTTGAATCCACACCGTTTACAAAACAAGATATATCTGTGTTTTGCATGATAATGGATACATGCTACTGTAAATTTGGAAATGTTCGCGAAAAATTTATTTCACAAATGGCGTTAAAAGACACATTTGTGATGTTGAAAATTCGCGGCAAACACATGATTTACCTATATCAGTCAAGGACAGAGTGCTCTTGCCATTTTGTGAGGGTTATGCGAAGTTTCGCAAAAATAAAACCCTCGCGAAAATTTCTGAATTCTCAGTATTCTACTTTCATTTGCTTGGACCTAATTTAGTTGCTGGAACTCAAACCGTTTTCACTACAAATTTTAGTTATAAAGTCTGTGATTTGCTGAATCAGCTAAAGAGATAATGATTCAAAGAGCTCTTTGAATTTTCAAGTGTACCGGTATATTTGATTGCATTCAACACAAAGATTTGTTCAAATGACAGGTATGGCAAGATGAGATATTTTTCATAGAGTAAATGTTCTAAAATTCTGAACACTTATCTCTTTCTGTTCTCAAATAAAATGTTGGTTTTCATATATATAATCAGATTTTTGATTAACACGCAAGTGCAGGAGCATCGTCCACATCAATGGGCCCCCTTCCAGGTAACTGGCTAGCTGCAGGCATAGCAGGTCTCGCACCTGAACTCCAGGTGCTCCTTTCTTGAGGGTCAACTGTCATGAGCTTCCACTCATGGCAGTCTTTTTTGGGGCTGGAATTCACATAGAAGCAAACAGAGAAAACCCAGATCAGACTGCTTCTAAAGAAGCAGTCTGATCTGGGTCTGCACTGTTTGTCTAGACTTCTTTAGCAGGCTACTGGTGTTTGAAATTTGAGCCGTGACATGAGATTTCCAACAATGTGGTATGTGGGACCAGCAAAGCCTCAGATCAGCCTGCGCATAGACACAGTCTAATGAGTGTTAAGCTACTGACTAAACATCATTTGGAATTTCTAAGCTGAAAAGGAGGCTGCACAGGCTTGTCTGAGTATACACTTTTCAAAATGCCACACTGTTGGAAATCACATGTCACGGCACATTTTAGAACATTTACAGTATTTCTCTCTGAATTTACAGGTGTATATACCATGGCATCCAACACGAAGACTGGAACAAGTTGAGATGACTAGTAAAGCAATGGCCTACATGCACTTGTCTGCTAGAATGGCAATAGAGAGACAGTACTGTCACCAGAAGGAACCACTGAGATTCTTCTCACCACTCACTTTCATGGAGTTTGTCCATGTATTTAGAATCATCTCAGCCTATATTGTCAAGATGGAACTGGTAGGTGTTGCTTATACAAGTTTTATTAAACATGCACTTGTCTGCTAGAATGGCAATAGAGAGACAGTACACCAGAGGGAGCCACTGAGATTCTTCTCACCACTCACTTTCATGGAGTTTGTCCATGTATTTAGAATCATCTCAGCCTATATTGTTAAGATGGAACTGTAGGTGTTGCTAATACATGTTTTATTGAACATGCACTTGTCTGCTAGAATGGCAATAGAGAGACAGTACTGTCACCAGAAGGAACCACTGAGATTCTTCTCACCACTCACTTTCATGGAGTTTGTCCATGTATTCAGAATCATCTCAGCCTATATTGTCAAGATGGGACTGGTAGGTGTTGCTAATACAAGTTTTATTAAACATGCACTTGTCTGCTAGAATGGCAATAGAGAGACAGTACTGTCAACAGAAGGAACCACTGAGATTCTTCTCACCACTCACTTTCATGGAGTTTGTCCATGTATTTAGAATCATCTCAGCCTATATTGTCAAGATGGAACTGGTAGGTGTTGCTAATGCAAACTTTAGCAAATATGGAAATTACCTTGAAATGGAGTTGACACTTGAAGATATGTGTTGTGGCCTGCAACAAGGTTAGGCTGAATCCAGCCTGCTCAGCTACATAGGGAGCGCAGTGGCTCAGTGGTAGAGTGCTTGACTGGAGACCGAAAGGCCGTGTGTTCGAGCCTCACAGGGGTCACTGCTTTGTGTCCTTGAGCAAGAACATTAATCCTAGCTTAGTACTGGTTCAACCCAGGAAGACCAGTCCTTATATAACTGAAAGAATGTTGATGGGACGTAAAGAATCAAATCAAACACAATCAGCTACATAGACTGGCTAGAATCTTGAAATTTAAAATGTAGCAAGCATTGCTATTATACTTTCCAGGGAGAGAATATCAAAAGCATTGATCAGACTGCATGCATGCACAGGCTGGCTTTGGTTATTTTCATGCAACAAATCAAGTTTTCTCGGGAGGAATTGGAAGTAAATAGTTACAAAGACATGAATAAGTTTACACAAATCACCTATCAGCTCCAATAGTAGCAGATGATACCTCAATGTTACATGAAAAAGACATGGCATACATATATATTTTGATAACATGTATTTATTAACTATGCTTTTGAGATCGAACCACTGACCTGGGTTAATTATAGCACCAGATCTGAAGGCACAATAGGGATAATGTTTGGATCTTCCATACATTTAAGTATGTTGTGTGCAATCATTAGAATCACCTCATTGAGGTGATTCTAATGATTACACACAACATACTTTTTGAAGATGAAATACATCCAACCTACCATTAGTGTTCAAGCCATTTAAGTTTCACCTATAATGTTAAGTCTACTCCATCACCTCTAGCTTTGTGACAGCTGAATTTCTTCATTGTGTTTTTGGTAGTTTGTGCTAAATGAAGTTTGTATGTAAATAATATTTTGACTTGACTTGATCCTGAGTTTTTTTTTCTACTGCTGCGGGTGTCCCAGGTACTGGGGTAGCAGCAGTTGGCTAGAGTGTCTAACACCCAATACCCATGCCTCTCTGTTTTTATTATTTCTGAATTCATATCAAAAGACAGATTATGGGTACTTAAAAGAGCCTTCTCCTTAGAGTCATTTGATTGAGGGAATTCCTCAAAATCATCATTCAATTAAAGTATTGCTTGGTTTAATTGGCTGATTTGGCTCAACTGACATTTGACAAAATAGGTTTGGACAAAATCTCACCTATTCCTTTGGTTAAACACTAAAGATATATATAACTTGTCTGTTTATCTTTTATGAAAACATGTGAAAAGCTTTTATCAGTCACCCCTAGTATTAACTGAATTGTTTCAACATAGCCTAATAAAAGTTTCCTATCTCACGGCATGTTACCTTTATCAGGTCATGATGACATTGCACTTTTTGAATGACGTCGCTAATGACGCTGAATCAAAACAAAAATCAAAATTTACGTCATAATCGTTAGTTTGAAGAGTGTTCAGCAATGGGTAAACTGATAAATAGAATACCAGGTTCGTGTCTTTTGATATCAAGTTTACCAGGCTCGGCTTTGAGAACGCATGTTGAATCGCTCGGCAAGCCTCGGGATGTCAACAAGCGTTCTCAAAACCTTGCCTGGTAAACTTGATATCAAAAGACACTCACCTTGTATTCTCTATTTATAATCTCATTACATTTCCTTATGACATAGCTCACATAATTCTTTGTTTCTTTTTTATTATAGTCCAATATTCAGAAACATGAGAGAGCTCTTGGTAAAGTCAATGAGGCTTTTGGCAGTATCAGCGAGTTTAAGAGAGAAGTATCGGACCTAAGTCCACAACATAAAGAGGCTACAGATGAAATAAAACAACTTGTGGAAGAAGTTGAAGCTCATAAGCAAGATTATATTGTGGTAAGTGAATATGTATGGCTAATGCTAAAAAAAGAATCCTTTTTTTTTGTTATATATAGGGAACAAAAGAGATATATTTGAGTATATTTAGACAGCAATTTCCAAGAAATATTAAACATTCTATAAGCATAAGATCAATCATGCACAATATGAATGGCTCACAAACTGAGCAAAGCGCAAAGTGCTTTATGTTATTAGTTATGAGTGATATGTCTGTGTTTAAAATGCACAAATAATAGTTCATTCCATGTATCAACTTTAGCATATAGCTCATTTGGTAGCGAGTCTGATTGCTGATCCAGGGGTTATGAGTTGATCCTGGCCCAGCCCCATACTATTGTGAAGATAGGTCATGAACTATTTTCAAGGGTCATTCTCCTCCTTCCGCTGATTCAAGAAGGGCCGATGTTAATTACAAGTGAAAATATGTGCACTTAGTACTGGTAAGCTGCCTAATCTAAGCTTGACCAGAAAAAAAAAAGGTTAGGTTTACTGACCATCTTGACATGACCACAGCTGTTGACTGGGACGTTAAACTACAAACCAAACAAAACCATTTTTAACATTAAAAACTTAATTTTGTAGACAAAGTTCACATTTAAGGAACCAACAAAAAGAAAAATATATCCAAGATTCCATCTTTTTGATAAATATAAGGATATGGCAGAGGAGAAATAGTTCTAAGATTCCTACTCCTGGAAATCATCAAAGTGTAGCAAAATCTCTACCAATCAAATCACTTGAAATAAGTACAATGATTAGATGTTGAAATGATTTGCATATTTATTACAGGCATTGGATAAATGTAAAGAGCAGGAGCAAGAGATTGAGGAGTTACAAGGTCCTCTTGAGAAGCTTAGAAAGGAAGCTCAGTCAGAGTTTGATAAGGTACTTACAGAACTAGATTACATTGCTCTTTCTTTTAACCATACATATACACGAAATCAGTAAGTGGGTAGACAGATTGTAGATATCTATAAAGACAAAAATAATCTTCATGGAAACAAACACATTATATGTGGAAATTCTATCCTGATACCTTTAAAACTATACTTAGAGACCTTAAAGATGCAGTACTTTCTTCCCTTCATAACTTCCAAGTTCCTTTTTAAAATAAAATTTCATTACTCAGATAATTTTGTCATGAGCACCCCAGGCCTCCAGTTTAAGTCATTTTCTTATTTCTCATTGTGACTGTTCTTGTGTTTATTTAGATCAGGCTCTATTTTAACTCCCTGCCCCAAGATTTTATGTTTATTAAATAATACATTAATGACATTTTTGTATAATAGATGAAAAAGTTCAAGGAGGAGAACCATTTTCTGGATTATTACACAGTTTCTCAGTACAAGGTATCTTTATGCACAACGCTCTTCACACTGGGCAAGGATTTTGCACTGTGTTTATGCATAACTGCATAGGTTTTACAATAGCAATTTGGCATTGAACTTGATTTATACCATATGGGCCTTGACGCGAGAAAACTTGTCTTCAGGTCTTCAGGGTTTGCGAGCAAAAAAAATGCAGACCAGCCTGTGCATGTGCGCAGACTGATCAGCGCTTTTGCTGTTCGCTTTTTGGCACGTTTCATATATAAACTTGCTAAAGGTGAAATTTCTATTTCCTAGCTAGCCTCTGAAGCTGAGGAGACTGGGTTGAGTTTCACTTTGTCGGAAACCCCAAAGACAGGTTTTGTCACAATGAGACCCATATAAAGCAGCATTTGCTGTCAGATATTACGGGGACAGGAGCAATTTACTTCAGACTACAATCTTGAATGACAATGCCTGATTGTTACACTGA
Source organism: Loripinus fragilis (assembly GCA_964019695.1). Lineage (NCBI taxonomy): Eukaryota > Metazoa > Mollusca > Bivalvia > Lucinida > Lucinidae > Loripinus > Loripinus fragilis. Next base: position 38,544,758 of record OZ026527.1, read on the forward strand.
AAAGAGGTTATTTGTCTTTGCCACTGAGTTAAATCAATTTTTAAAGTTATTTCTAAAAGATTAAACTATACTGAGGGACTTTAAAAACGCACCATTTTGCATTCTCTGTCTCTTCCACATGATTGATTTGAGGATGTTTTCTTTATCATTTTTTATCCTTTTGTAAAATGGACCATGATTTGCCATGATTTCGATTTCCTCATGCTGTTCATTCTGACATAATATCGACGTAAGTGTTTTTCAACAATTCTCGTCTGGCAAATGGAAATTTGATTCAATTTGAAAACAAACACTTTTAGGTGGTAGCCAGATGTCTTAACAAATGGAAAAACACACAAGTTTCCAGAAATAATCGCTTTAATACACTCCTGATCGCAGCGTTTCTTTGCTAACGTCAGTCTTAAATTTTCAAACATCAATAACAGACGGGTGACGTCCGCGCATGTCGTGATACTTTTGTCGTTTATGCAACTGATTAAAGAGTATCTGTTGGAAACAAAAAGGTTTTGATTATTCCTGATCCTTAGGATATAAACGGCCAATTATGTCAAAAATCAATGGCGTCATATCGACGTAATGAACGTTGCCAGAGGCATAAAACTTCATGATTTGATTTTGTCTTTCCTTTTGCTTTCAGAAACAAACATTGGTTCGAAAACTTTTTTTCGTTCATAATGGAAGGTATGGATACTCTGTGACTTTTTGAATTTGAGTAGTCTCAGAATTATCGCGACGTCACGGCAATCATAAGCCACAGCGTTTCGATTTTCTTATTGAATGCAAGCCAAGTGATGGAACTTGTCAATTTTATTTTTCACATAGAGAAAATATCCAATTTTTGACATATAGTAGCATTTAAGCAGGTGGTGCGTTTTTTAAGTCCTTCAGTATATATTTGAAAATGATGTATGCACAAATCTTAGGTGGAACATTAAGGGTTAATACAGAACTAAAGATTAGATTGTGTTCCTGTGAACAGCACCAATTTATAAAATAAGTGGTTATGGTATTGGAAATGTTATATATGTAATATTCAGTCAAATCTTGTTAATTCAAAGTCCTCAGGACTAGAGATTTTATTATTTAGGCCCTGCCTACGAATATTGGCGGAGCTCTATTGTTTTCGGCTTGTCCATCTGTCCGTCCGTCCGTCTGTCCGTGGTCAATCTAACTTTGTCATTTTTAATCAGATTTCTTCCAAATTCCATATATTGATTGCTTCCATCATACTCTCATTCAATTTTGAATACGGGTTTTGTCTGATGAAAGATAACAAATTGGGCGAAAAATGGCTGCCGCCTATCAGTTTGTACTTGTGTATGGTGTCGTGGCCACTCTAACTCAGTCATTTTTAATCGGATTTCTTCTAAATTTCAAATATGGATTGCTTCCATCAAACTCTCATTTAAGTTTGAATACGGGTTTTGTCTGATGAAAGATAACAAAGATGGGCGAAAAATTGCTGCCGCCCAGACATGTTAAGATTAACGGATCTCCCGTGTCACTAACGGAAAACTCTGCCGTTTTCCGCAAAACAGATTTTTAAAAAAAATCACGGATTTTAAAAAATCCGCTCATAGTCTTACCGTTTTTTTGTTAAAAGTCATTTCTTGTGATAATTTGGCGGAAGTCGCCGAGAAAAATCAATATCATTGTCGCAAACAGGCAGCACGCAAGCACGTTTTGTCGTCAGGTCTCGCGAGAATGAAATCAATATTGATATCGTAAGGAAGCTTGGTAGTTTCGAAAAGCTGTGAGGTAAAGCATCTCAAAGTCACTGAAAAATCGATATCAATTAAGGGCTTTAATGTTAACCGAATAATACAGGTCCAAATAATCCAAGCGGCTGTATAACTTGATAAACCCAACAAAGATGGCGAAACGCGAGTCATCGCCAGGGATTAGCCCAGCAAAAAAGCGAATACGGTATAGAAGCGGGTCAAATTTTAATGCAGAATATACAAGAATGCTTGACTGGGTTATGGCCAACGACTGGGGCAAGCAGGAGGCGTACTGCAAGGTTTGCAGTAAGCATTTCAGCATCTCTCAAGGCGGGATTGACGAAGTCCGTAGACATGGGGAAGGCAAAAAGCATTTAGAACTTCAAAACGGATTTTTTAAAAAAATCACGGATTTTCCGCGCGTTGTCCCGCATTTTTTTTCAGAAACTTAACATGTCTGCTGCCGCCTATCAGTTTGTACTTGTGTATGGTGTCGTGGCCACTCTAACTCAGTCATTTTTAATCGGATTTCTTCCAAATTACAAATATGGATTGCTTCCATCAAACTCTCATTTAAGTTTGAATTTGGGTTTTGTCCGATGAACAATAACCAAGATGGCTGACAAAATGGCCACCGCCGATGTGTATACTGTCATGGTCAATCTAACTCAGTCATTTTTAAATCAGATTTCTTCCAAATTTCATATATGGATTGCTTCCATCAAACTCTCATTCAAGTTAGAATATGGGTTTTGTCCAATGAACGATTACCAAGATGACCAACAAAATGGCCACCGCCTATCAGTTTGCTCTGCTGGACACCCCACCTTAGTTATTTATTACCTGATTGCTTCCATATTTCGTATATGGATTACTTTTATCAAACTCTCACCCAAGTTCGAATATATGGGCTTTGTCCGATAACCATTATGGCCACTAAAATGGCTGCCACAAGTAAGTTTGCACTTGTGGACACTCTTAGTCACTTATCACCTGATTTCTTTCAAATTTTATATACAAATTACTTTAATCAAACTCTTGTTCAAGTTTGAATATGGGTTTCGTCAGCCGAATGATAACTAAGATGGCCAACAAAATGGCCGCCACCTATCAGATTGCATTTGTGGACACTCTACCTTAGTCATTTATTACTTGATTGCTGTCAAATTTCATATATGGATTACTTTAATCAAACTCTTGCCCTAGTTCCAATATGGGCTTTGTCTGATAAACAAGATGGCCACCAAATGGCCACCAAGTGTCTAACTTTGTCAATTGTCACCCATTTTCTTCCAAATTTCATATATAGACTACCTTCATCAAACTATTGTTCATGTCTGAATATGGCTTTTGTCCGATGAACAGTAATCAAGATTGCCGCCAAACTGCCTGATATCCCCTTTTCACAGCAGGGCATTATGCGGGGCCCTTTGTCGGAGTCTGACTGTTCTAATTTCGAACTGTCAGTAGTTCGTATTATGGGAAGGTAGACATAAAAATATATAAACCCTAAAGATTTGTCATATATGTTTTGGGTGTGTGAAAGAAACGTCTCAAGGCGACTTTTCTTTTACACTGTCATTTAAGAAAGTTATTAAAAGATCATAAATAAGTCCTGTTCATCCAGTGGGTCGCAAATTTATTTGGAATTAGCATGTATTTCGAAAAATCGAAGTTTGAATTTTCAAGCTTTTACTGTAGTTAACATAAACAGACCTCTAGATACGAGTGTGTAATTAAAAAATAATTTTACTTATTTCTCAACCAAAACATTTGAATCATTTAAATATTTCGAAAGATTTATGCCATATAAGACTTTTATATCTATCATAGGAACATGTATATTACAGAGAAGTTGTTGAGGGGTAAACTAGTTGTCTTGTCTTATTGTTATGTGTTGTAGGTCAAATCAATCAAGTATTGTATGTTTGAATGATTACTATCTATTTCATAGAGGATCTTACATGAGTGCTCATGTTTTATTGAATTTATTAAACGAGTTGGGGAAAAGAGATAAAATACGAGGCTTGCCGAGCATTTTATCTCTTTTTCGCGACGAGTTTAATAAATTCAATAATACAAGAGCACGGATGTTAGATTCTATTTATCATATGAGAAATACTTTGAAATCTCATTTCTGGCGTAAAAACGTTATGATTTTGTCATCATGTACGCAACGTTGTTATGGACGTCATAACGTTTCCCCAAAATCGATAAACCACTAGTGGTTTACAGATTTTATTGCATGGCGTTATTTCTTTCCCAGACGCGACGTCATATGATAAATATTTATTCAGTGTCAAAATTAAGCCAAATATGGTTATTAGTGTAGTTGAGCTGTAATATGGACTTTTACATGATATCTTTAAAAAAAGTCCCCAAACTTTAGAATATATATTTTTGGAGGGAACCCCTCTTACTGTCTTATAACCTGAATAAATATGTAAATCTACAAAATCTTCTTTTTACACTGAATCTGATTCTTTCAAAAATAGTGTAGATCCAGATCAGATGGTTTCTGAAGAAGTCATTTGATCAGGATCAACAGTGTTCCATGCAGCCTGTGATGCTATGCCATTATTGACATAATTGTGGTCATGAAACTGGCTTGAATGGAAAATAGAAATGTATATAACATTTTAATTTAGCAAGCAGGACATTATGGGTAAAAACTAGATAGCAAGATTTAAAAAAGAGAAAGAAAATACAATGGGCTTGTTGATTTTTGTTGAGAACAATGAGAATTTAGAAATTATTACACACCTGAGTAGTCTGCTGATAACCTTTGCAAACAATCTGGACCGAGATCAGCCCTGAAAAAATGTTGAGACTGATCTGGATCCAAACTGTTTGGAACTCTGGCATTCATGAAAGTATTTTTTGAAGAAGATAATTTAATAAAAAAAAAAATCAGCAGACAACTAAAAATGCATGAAAAATTTCCCAGCATCAGAAGTTAACAAACAATGGATAAAAGCATTATAAGAGTGTAATAATAGCATTCAAATTGATAAGTATATAGGAATTAATTTATTTTTGTGGATTTTACGGTGAATCACTCACAAACTTTACACATTTTTAAGAGTTATTGACAATGTTTTAAAGCCAGTCAAAGAAAAATAGGTCGAAATTGCTGTCCATGAAAATTCTGTCGGTTTAAAACTTTTTCTTGCTACATAATGATTAAGAAAATACTATTCTAGGGAGTGAACATGTGCCGAGTTTTAGCTCAAAAACAACTCTATTTATTGTGGAATGCTTTTCTTTTGGCAAATACTGCTTCCTGGGCTCATTAAAGAGCATTTAGATTTAGACCCTGCCATGGATCTTCTAACAAACAATGAGATGTTTTAAAAAGCACTTACCTTCACAAGTCCTGGCTTAAATCTCCACAATAGAAAACATAAATTTAAATGTTCGTTTTGACTGTCAAATGGCATTGTAACCTTTAGTTGTTCATGTAGATGTTGTTTTGATGACCTTACTCTTCAATGACATTGCTATTTGCTAAGTAACGTCACACTGTGTCAAGCCATTTTGAAGACAGACGTCAAAGATTCTTATGCAAGGATTTTATCGAAGCCCAAGTCTCCCATCAACCAATCAGAAGGCAGGAATTTGGTGCAGTTGGAATTATAGTGTTTAACTCTTTACATGCTAGCAGTGAATTTTGTCGTCTACTGATGATCATTGCAAACAGTTTGGACTTAGATCAGGCTTGATAGAAAGTCTGGATCCAAGCTGTATGACACTCTGATAGTATTCCTGAAACATTTTTTTTAAAAATAGATTTGAAAAAAGTCAGCCAAGTATGCATAAATTAACAATTAATGGATAAGCATTACAGTAAAACCTGTGTAAAAACAGCCACTCAAAAATAGACAAAACAAAGGTCTTAATGATAACTGGTAGCTTAATGAAGGTCGAAAGTATTGCAGAATGCTCCCTTTGGAGCATTCTGCAATAATTTTGACCTGCATTAAGCAATAATTGGTCTTGAAAACCAATTTTCTGTCTTTTTGAGAGTGGCTGTTTTATGCAGGTTTTACTGTATTATACCAAAAATTTAAACATGTCGTGTCAAAGGTGAGCTTTAGTTCCCTGTTCTGTTAACTTAACAGGTAAATGGGACAATGCAGGTGGCATTGAGACGACAGTAAACATTAGGTCCACAGTATAAGAAGTGTAATAAAAACATTCAATTTGATCAAGTTTATTGTTTTGTTTGTTTGATTTGATTCTTTAAGTCCCAGTCAACAATTTTTCAGTTATGTCTAGATGGACGTTCCTTGGTTGAACCAGTACAAAGCAAGGATAAATGTGTCTTGCTCAAGGACACAACACAGTGATGCGGATGAGGCTTGAACCCGCGGCCTCTCGGTTTCGAATCAAGCACTCTACCACTAAGCCACTCGGCTCCCAATCAAGTTTATTGTGCCCCTGGGTTGATTTTCAGGCCTTAATTCTGCTCTGGGTGGGATGTGAACATAGATCTAGGGTCATCTCAAACTTATGGTAGAATCTAATATTCCAAAGCAACTGCCATACTACATTTATTGGCCAGAATTTATTATTGTAAACAAGGATATTGTGAAAGTGGATTGGTTCTTTGGGTGTTGGTGTCACATTGTTGTATTGATAACATTTTCTATGTTGTTATTCTGTAAAAAATCACACCTGTTCATCTGCATGTGAGTCACTTAAGGAACAAAGGACATCTGACGGTGGTAGTGGGAATCACAGTGTATCGCTGCCTATAATTTTGATAAGAATTAAAGTTGATCAAATGCTTCCATCTTCATATATACACTCGCTGTTGGTCTCTATTTTATGGTACTGCATGTGATTTCCTATTTCCATGAATGTGTCGCTTTATTTTTGGGCTAAAATGGTCACTTTTTGTATTAAGCATATAGGAAATAGAAGGGGGGGTGTAATGATATCACACAGCCGAAAATGTGAAGTCTGGGCGGGCCCGAACATTAGTATTTGGATTTTTGGTCTGTTCTCATAAGCTACATGGCCCTTGAATATGTGTACTTTACGCATGGATGAATGGTTATAGTACATTACTGCATATTATTGCACCAGGTAAATACATTGTCATCAAGGTTGAATATAGACTACAGTTGCACTTCAAAATATTTTTAACAAATCAGATAGAAAAAATAACAACAAAAATAATCATTAAAATGCTCAGGATTTTGGACTTTAAAATACTCAGTTCACTGTGATTTGTAATCGAGTATTGATGATATAATACCCTTACACATCAAAATAATTGATTTCTAAATGTTTTGGCGAAGTCAAATGTTGCAACCCCTACCCCCTTTGGTAGCGTCTCCTGTTTTGTCTTAGGGGTCTGCCTGTCTAATTATAACCTTTATTTGTTCCTAATACATCAAGCGTCTTATCCAAAAAGATTCCAGTGATATCTTATGCGTAGGGAAGTTTTGGGAAGCATCTTAAAAATAGGCAGATACCCTATCAAAGTGTCAGAGGTCCTTCATGTTTTGGTTTGTTCATGGAATCATGAACACATCGGGTCTCTTGCAAAGTAAGTGAAACCTTAACTTTGCAAGAGACCCGATGCGTTCATGATTCTATGAACAGACCAAAAATTGAATTTATTACTTATATTTACACTTTATATTATCAGTCAAGTATCAATTTTCACCTAACTTGGCTGGTTTTCTGGATCAGACATAAAGGAGGGTTGGAATAGCCAAAACACCATATTTTTGCACTTAACGTCATGGTGATATGTGTTCAACGTCACGCAAATGTCAGTAAATAAACAACTTTATTGGATGGTGTTGATGTTGGTTCACCCAAATGACACGTATGTGGGTGTGGCTGAAATCGATTTGTTCATGAAGGTATGAACGACATCTCAAACAAACAGGTTCACTTAAAGACTCGCAGTGGAAATGTTAATGTTATCAATATTGGTATCTCACTGTGAAGCTAATTCACACACAGTTGGTTGGCATTCCCTTAGTGGTGTCCAAATCTGTATTCTAGGAATTAAAATTTTCAAAAAAGGGTATAGAATTTAGTATAAGGTTGAATAGTTTGTGTATGTTTTTTTGTTTATCTAAAATCACTTCAAAGTGTGTTTTTCTATAGTCTTTTGGATTTTGCATATGCAATGTTATCAATCTGTTTTTGCAATGAAGGCCAAAAAGAAATCCACAAGTACCTGAAAAGAAATCCACAAGCACTTGATAAAAACTGCAATTAAATTTTATACTTTTCTTTTTTTTTCTGCCCCATGCACTTCCACTGAAGACAAGGAGTTCTAGCGATAAGGCGTATATTTTCCCTAGTTGACATGATAACAAAACCTAAATTTTCAAATTGCCCTAATATTTTTAAAATTGGACTTTCTCGGTAGCAAAATATGCATAGAAAGCATCGAAATAGGTTTCAATGCGATCCATCATTTACAAAGCCGTGAAAACTTGGGCCTTCTACTCCCACCCCTCATTTTACGTCTTTAGACTGGGTGCCGTTTATACGATAGTTTTAGTATATCCTTTGCAGGTTTTCAAAAAGTAAAAGTGCTAAAATATTAAGGATATAAGTGCCCTTCATTTCCAAAACTTTGCGGTATTTCTTCTGCGCATGCGTACGAAATATACTTAAAATTGTGACGTTTGTCATTGAAAAGATGAAACTGGCGTCTTTCAGTTTGCTTTTAGATGCTTTCCACCCCTAGACCCAAGATGCCCTTTGGACAATTAAATGTCGCTATACAAATATATAACATATGTAAATGGCGTCTTGGGTCTAGGGGGGGAAAGGGGTTGTATAAGCGAAAGAAAACATTAAATATCTGACAAAAATAGACCACTTTGCAAGATGGTCGTTTTTATTGTACATCAACTGTATAAATAGTTTTACTGTACATAACGTGGTTCCCTGTTTAACGGTCTAGTTCCCATATATATTACTGAATAACAAGCACAGTTGATGATCGAAATAAATTATCATTCAATAAGAAGTAGACTTATTACATGCATGAAGGAAACCCCGTTTTATATATACAAATTGGGGGCAGTGGTGCATTGACGGCTCGTCTATATATAATTGTTGATTGTGCCTAGTTTCTCCAGTCGTTATTTTTATCAAAATAAAACGAACGACTTGTTTAGGGAGATTGCTCGCCTTATCGCTAGATATTCTTACATTTATAGACTACAAAACCATTTAGAAAGAAAAACAATATCATTACAATTTTATGCGTGTATTACTAACAACACTTTTTGCAGACTAGTAACTAGTTTAGGCAAAGGGTTAAGATGTTTTAACTTGTGTTTTCCAGCTGAATCCCAACTACAAAGCAGCTATGCAGGCTCTTGGAGCCCTGGATATTCACGACATTGAAGAAGTGAAAAGTTTTCGAGAGCCTCCAGAACTTGTCAGACATGTTGTCAACGCTCTATGTCTGTTGTTCGATAAACCGCAAGAGTAAGTAGTTTGTAATGGAAGTTTTTAATCCATAAAGTGCCACCTAATGGAAGTTTTAACCCATAAAGCGCCACCTAATGGAAGTTTTAACCCATAAAGTGCCACCTAATGGAAGTTTTAACATAAAGCGCCACCTAATGGAAGTTTTAACCCATAAAGCGCCACCTAATGGAAGTTTTAACCCATAAAGCGCCACCTACAATTCGATGCAGACGACAATTTCAAATTTTGCTGCTTTTTCAAAATAACAAATAAGGCATGATATTTCATGAGAATCGTCTGCTGGCAGACAATTCTCATGAAATATCATACCTTATTTTTTTCGAAAATTAAGAAAGATGTCACACAATTTGTCGTCTGCTGCAGTTGTGATTGGCACTTTATGGGTTAAAAATAGTAATGGATCAAATTTAATGAAGAAGTGAAAAGTTTTCGAGAGCCTCCAGATCTTGTCAGACATTTTGTCAACACTCTATGTCTGTTGTTCGATAAACCGCAAGAGTAAGTAGTTTGTAATGGAAGTTCTAAAAATAGTAAGGGATCAAATTTAATAGTTTTGACTCTGTCCCCGCAAGTGGTGACTGATTCACTTTGCAAACAGTTTGGACTGAAATCGGGACAACAAAATGTTGGGTTTTATCTATATCCAAACTGCATGTGTGACAATATGATGGTATTTCTGAAATATGTTTTTGTAAAAAGTTATGTAATCATTTTAAAAAATTGTAGGATTATCTACTTGCTCATCTTCTCCAGTGAAGGTTTCGTCGGTATTTACATTTCGACAAACCCTTTGCCTCACGACCTCAAAATCTGGTACTAGTGTAGATTAATGGACCAATCAAAATGCCAGAAATGGTTTTTCAAAAGTCCATCCCTGCCTATCAGATTTATTGCAGCAGCTTATCTGTACGACTATTAAGTCTCCATAAGTCCAGATAAGCAAGGATTTTTATCGTAAAATTATTTCTTTTTCTTCTATCTTTCTTTATAAAAATATGTTTTAGGTGCTCAAAAGAACCATCTTAATGTGACGGTTCTTTTGAGCATCTAAAACATATGTTTTAATTGTAAAATAAAAAAAAATGAATGTAAATCATCTGGAGGCCTGGTCTCGTGAATCAAAAATGTGTGATCGATTATTGTGAATGGGAAACTAATTTTAACCAGCTGTGCAAGAAAGTTCAACGGATGACCAGAAAAGTTCTGTAAAAGTACTATTGACGGCTGCAGTGATTTATTTGTTTGCCGAAAAAATGGAAGCCTCGTGTTTGTCGATTTGCAATGTGATTGGTCAAATAGCTTGTTACTATTTTCGTCTTATGACCTACTCAATCGGAAAAAATCATATTAGCCGTGGCATGAGATTTCCAACAATGTGGTATGTGCGACCAGCAAAGCCTCAGACCAGCCTGCGCATACGCGCAGTCTGATCAGAGCCTTTGCTAGTCGCTTGAATATTCTATGAGTGTTAAGCTACTGACTGAACATCATTTGGAGTTTCTACGCTTAAAAGGAGGCTGCACAGGCTCGTCTGAGTCTATACATGTCAAAATGCCACATTGTTGGAAATCACGTGTCGCGGCTCAATTACCTATGAGGCCAAGGGTTAAGATAGTGAATTGCAACCCTTGGTAGGACAAGATGCTACGTGCTAAAAATAGCAAGTAATTTTTTATACCTTTGCTATACATGTGGGTTTTGGTCAGCTTGTTAATATGTAACTTTCTGTTCATCATTGCAAATTTGGCATCACAAGGCTTGCTTAGAGATAAAAAGGGAATAAGGCAAACTATGATAATCGGGACAGATCTTTCTATCTTCCACTCACATTCATGAAAAGCTCTTGTTTCAAAATTCTATCTACTGCAACACTTTATCAACCTTTCAGTTGGGAGAATGGAAAACTTCTGCTGACAAAAGAGAACTTTATACAGGAATTGATATTCTACGACAAGGACAACATACCTGTGAGAATTTTCCGAGAACTTAGTAGGCTCGTAAAAGACCCTCAATTTGACCCATGGCTTGTGATGAGTGTGAGTAGGGCAGCCAGTGGTATTTGTCAGTGGGTTCATGCCGTGCAGAAGTACTCGGACATCCACAGAAACATGCAGCCAAGATTGAAAAACCTGCTGGAACAGGAGGAGAAATTTACTCGGGTAATCTATTTTGTTAGGCCAGAATTTTTTTATTAGTTGATTAACAAACCCTCCTACTGTATTTTTCCGGAAATTAGAAAAAAATAAAAATTTAATTTCTAAAAAAATTTTTTTATTTTATCGGCCTACTCGAAATATTATTTGTTTCGTTGAAAAAAATAATATATTTTTGAGGTTCTGTCTGTGTATTTTTGAGAGTGTCACTGTTAAAAGTGATTACCCTGTCCATTTTATTTAAAGATTAACACAGACTGTTGGTTTACCTATTATCTAGAGATATTAAAAAAAAAAAAAAAAAAAGCTCTGAAAATTTAAAAAAAAAAAAAAAAAAGAAAAAAAAAAGCTCTGAAAATGACCAGTTAACTGGTCATTTTCAGAGCTTTTTTATTTGTTTTTTTTTCGTCCCCACGACCCGAAATCGGAAAAAAAAAATCCCGTAAATCAACTAATAAAAAAATTCTGGCCTAATCTATTTTGTTATCATGCATTCCAGTTTAGACTAGGGGAAAGTTTTATTTATACTGCTTTTTCTTTTAACCCTTAGCCCGCTACAAAAAAAGCATCTGAAAATGTTGTATGCTGAATTTGGCTGCTGCATGTAAATGCTTACGTCAAGGACTAATTTCAGAATACAGACAAACAATGTGAACCCAGATCAGACCGCTCCTAGAGGATCTGGATCCACACTGTTTGCTACAGAGACATTTAAATGGACTAGTAGACGATACAGCAGATGATATTTAGTCGTGAATAGCAGCCAAAGAGTTAACTTTTAACCCTTAATCAGCCAATCGCAACAAAGTCGTCTGCTTTTCTAGACTGCTGAAATGTTCAAGAAGCCTCTATGGCAAACAGTGTGGACCCAGATCAGACTGCTCCTATAGGAGCAGTTTGTTCTGGGTCCAAGCTGTTTGCTTCTATACTTAATTTGTCAGTAATGTAAGGCAATTATTTGCAGCAGACGACTTCAGCAGACGACATTTTCAGATGCATTTTTTCTTGGCGCTTTAAGAGTTAACCCTTAGCCTGCTACAAAAAAAGCATCTGAAAATGTCTTATGCTGAATTTGGCTGCTGCATGTAAATGCTTACGTCAAGGACTAATTTCGGAATACAGACAAACAATGTGAACCCAGATCAGACTGCTCCTAGAGGATCTGGATCCACACTGTTTGCTACAGAGACATTTAAATGGACTAGTAGACGATACAGCAGATGATATTTGGGCCTCGCCGCGACAAAACCTGTCTTCGGGGTTTCCGAAACAGTGGTACCCAAACCATCCTGCTCAGCTACAGAGACTACCTAGAAAATTGAAATTTTGCTCGTCGCAAGTCTAGATATAATACTTTCCAATAAGTGAATAACAAAGGCGCTGATCAGTCTGCGCGGAAGCGCAGGCTGGTCTGCGCATTTGTTGTTCGCTAACCCCCGAAGACAGGTTTTCTCGCGTTGGGGCCCATTTAGTCGTGAATAGCAGCCAAAGAGTTAACTTTTAAATTTATTATTAAGCAGTGCCCTTGCGCCTAGTGTTATCATCATACATTTTCTTTGAAACTTTGATGTTGTAATCACATATATATATATATATATATATATATGTATATATATATATGTATATATATATATATATATATATATATATATATATATATATATATATATATATATTGGTTTATAAAATCTTGGGTTATCATCTGACCTTATCTTTTAAATTTTAAGTCATCTATTTTCTTTGGATGCTAGTTTTTTTGCTGCTACCATGCATTCTTTTTGAAGCTAACGTTTTCATCATAGATTTTCTTTGAAACTTCATCAATGTTTATAACATGTTTCCATCCCTTTGATGTTGTTGTCATACATTCTCTTGAAGGTTAGTGTTATTATCTTGCAATCACTTTCAAAGTTAGATGCTGATATCATCCTACATTTTCTTTAAAAAAAATGCTGTTTTAATCTTTTAATGGTACTTTCTTTTAAAATTTTATTGGCAATAGATAGAGAATACTAAGTGAGTGTCTTTTGATATCAAGTTTACCAGGCAAGGCTTTGAGAACACTTGTTGACATCGCGAGGCTTGCCGAGCGATTCAACATGCGTTCTCAAAGCTGAGTCTGGTAAACTTGATATCAAAAGACCGAACCTAGTATTCCATTTATCAGTTTACCCATTGTTGAACACTCTTCAAACTAGGGATTATGACGTGATTTTTTTTTGTTGATTCAGCGTCATTAGTGACGTCATTCAAAAAGTGCAACGTCATCATAGCCTGATAAAGGTAACATGCCGTGAGATAGGAAACGTTTATTAGGTTATGTTGAAATAATTCAGTTAATATTAGGGGTGACTGATAAAATGCTTTCTTTCATAGCTGCTGGCCAAGAAGCATTGCCTTCAAAATTGTCTTACTAGTTGGCATCCACACAGTCTAATCAGTCTTTGTTGGGTAGTCTATGGCTAGCCAAAAGTCAAACGTTTCTTCAGGCGGAAAACTAAGACTGATCAAACTGCAGATGGGGAGGCAGATGCTGAATGCACATACCAAATTGACCGGGCCGCGTAGCGCAGTCGGTAACGTGTCTTGCTACAGATGCGTGTCTGACTGCAGATCCAGGGGTCGCGAGTTCGATCCCGGCTCGGTCCCATACTTTCGTGGAGATTGATCATGAAATAATTTCTACGGTCATTCTCCTCCCTTCCGCTGTATCATTCAAGAAGGGTTGTTGTCAGTTACAAGCGAAAGTATGTGCACGAAGTACTGGTTAACTGCTTGTTCAAGCTTGCCCAGGAAAAGGTGTGGTTAGGTGAACTGACCGTCCCGCAATGACCAAAGCTGTTGACTTGGGACGTAAAGCAAAAAACAAACAAACATACCAAATTGTACCTAACGCTGGATACCCGCTCATTTGTCTATTTTTATACACAGGCACAAGCAAAGCTTGGACATTTACGAGTTGAAGCTAATCGGATCAAGAGTGGTTTAGAGAGAAAAATCCAAGTTCATAAAACTGCTGTTAAGAGAGCTAAGACAATCCTTAAACATATGCAGGTAAGTACAATCACTGGAGCCATTAGGCTAAAATTTTTTCATTAGTTGATTTACGGAAATTTTTTTTCAGATTTAGGGTCAGGGGGACGAAAAAAAATAAATAAAAAAACTCTGAAAATGACCAGTTAACTGGTCATTTTCAGAGCTTTTTTTTTTTCTTTTAATATTTTCATTTTTTTTTTTTTAAATATCTCCTGAAACAGTAAAACTAGTAATAGGGAAACCAACAGTCTGTATTAAATCTTTAAATATTTTATCATTTTCCTAAAAATCTGGACAGGACAATCGCTTTTTACAGTGTCTCTCTCAAAAATACATAGACAGAACTTCAAAAATATATTATTTTTTCAACCAAACAAATAATATTTAGAGTCGGCCGATAAAATAAAAAAGATTTTTTTGAAATTAAATTTTATTTTTTTCCTACTTTCCGGAAAATTACAGTAGGAGGATTTGTAAATCAACTAATAAAAAAAATTCTGGCCTTAACTCTGTGCCTACTGGGTAATTTTGCATACTTATTTGTTGTCTGCTGCATTTCTTTTTTCAAAATTAATTTTTTCGAAAAATTCTTGCAGGAATACTACCACAGTGTCATGCAGTTTGGCTCCAGATCAGGCCTGATCTTTTGTCGGGCCTGATCTGGGTCCAAATTGTTTGCAAAGGTTATCAGAAGACGACACTAGTAGGCAAGGATTTAAGGTCTAAAAAGTCTTGCTTCCTGTTTT
Organism: Loripinus fragilis; assembly: GCA_964019695.1. Lineage (NCBI taxonomy): Eukaryota > Metazoa > Mollusca > Bivalvia > Lucinida > Lucinidae > Loripinus > Loripinus fragilis. Next base: position 38,559,890 of record OZ026527.1, read on the forward strand.
GCAACAGATCCTGAGATGCTCTGCAATTTTTGATTGCATCCTAAAAGCTAGTATATCTGTAAAAAAAATCATGAAAATCTTATGAAAAATTAAAGCACAATTGTTTTTATTGTATAATAATTTAAAAGTCAATTTTTAAAAAAAATCTTTCAAAATGACACTGATTTGGAAACAAAATAGTTTTTAGCCCAATGATGGAATACCTTTGGGATAGTTCTTTTGCATAGAGTGTTAACTTATATATGTAGGTCTGAGGCCACATAATTAGGCACCTGATGAGACCCTACACTATTTGTATTAGATAAGCATCTGCTCAAGATCTGGAGATAAAATGGGCATCGACGCGAGAAAACCTGTCTTTGGGGGTTTGCGAACAACACAGGCGCAGACCAGCCTGTGCATCGGCGCAGTCTGATCCGCACCTTTGTTATTCACTTTTTGGAAAGTATTATATATAAGGTTGGTACAGGTGAAATTTTAAATTTCTAGCTAGTCTCTGTAGCCAAGGAGACTGGTTTGAAACTTGCTTTGTTGGAAACCCCAAAGACAGGTTTTGTTGCGACGAGGCCCATATTATGTGTGTGATTTTATATGGTCACCCTTTGAAAACTGGAATGCTCGAAAATGGTACTTTTGCAAACTGTGAAGACCGGATGAAATGCTGCAGAATGCAGCTTTTCATCAGGGTCTGCACTGTTTGCTTAGACAAGCATGATCTGCAGAGAAAAAAATCAATATTATTTGGAATTTATAACCTGTGACCTATTATTGTATACAATGAAATCGGTATCAAACTTTATAGGAAGATCCATTGGTCTACAAAGGGTGAAAATATTTTTTATCTTGCAGAATATAGAGAGAAAGATAGCCAGAGCAGTTAACCTAATGGAGAACATGTCAATGCAACATTATCTATGGAAGTCAGAGCTGAGGAAAGCTAAACATCAGATTTTCACAGCACCTGGTGATGCTTTAGTGACGGCAGCTTGTGTTTTATACCATGGCCCACTGAGTGACAAATACCGGGCCGAGTTATTACAGGACTGGCTAGATCGCTGTAAACAAGGAATATTTCAACTCCCCAAAGCAATCGGTCAGGAAGTGTATCCGTTAACAAATGCGCTCGAAGGATTGTATGACTATCACAAGGAGAAAGACTCGATAAGTGAGGTTTCTAGTTCACAGACAGGGGAAACTCCCTCAGAGACTGGTGGAATTCTCTCATTGCCACAGATCAAGATGTACAAGTATCAGCCGGTGGTGTATGATACTAGCAAGTATTACAAGTCAGAACTGAAGCGCCATGGTAGTGTAGAGTATGAACAGCCTGCCAATATGGATGATGAAGACAGCGATGATGAAACGGAGCAGAGTCCTCTGTTGACTAGAGCGGGTTACACTCTTCAAGATATTCTTAGCGAGTTTGATGAACTCAGCAAATGGCGCTTGGACAATCTTCCGACAGATCTCCACTCTGTTCAGAATGCACTGCTCGTTCGTGTGAGCTGTTACAATCGTAAACACTGCTGGCCTTTATTGATTGATCCAGACAACCAGGCAGAGATGTGGGTCAAGGCCGTACAGACAAGTAGCAATATTTTCTCAGAGAAGGATGTGAGGGATGGAGACTTAGACGAAACTGAAGGTAGGCTTATTAGAGCAGGTAATCATCTATTGATATTGAGGCTCTCTTAATAGATAATCTAAGAAATGATAGGAACAGAAAGTGGTATGGGAACAAAGATATATTATACAATTATTGACTTATGTTGAGGTAGACATGGAGTGTTATTGAACAGTAAACGTCATATTGACCGACGCGGAGCGGAGGTCAATATGGTTAAGTTAATTGTTCAATAACACTCCATGTCTATCGAAACATAAGTCAACAATTGTTTTATTATATAATAAATTTATCTTATGCATTTCCTGCCATTTTAAACCATTAAAACGTTGACATTACGGATGGATCATGCAGAATTATTTGACGTTCTGACGCCACTTCACGTAAGCCAGTCAATATTACCTCGTGCCGTGTGCTTTGCAATGTCACGTCCGACAAGCCTTGCAATATGTAGTTTTATTGACTCAAGTGGATATGCATCTGGGCCAATCAGAAGATGTCTATTTATAGATTATATAATAATATCATTTACAGCAAAGAAAAGATCAGCAACATACAAGGGGCTCTCTCTTTCCCTAGCCAGATATTTTCAAAGGTAGAAAGGACTCAGAACCAGGATCAAGTGAAAAAAGGACTTAGGACAGGGGGGGAGGGGGGTGGCATCATTTTAAACCTAACATTGTTATTCATTGAATAATTTTAAGGTACAAACAAAAATAAGAAAAATGGCAACATGCTTATCCAAAATTGTTCTAAATGATCATGTTTGATAGTTTCAATATAATCTATATATGAGCCAGCAAATTAAATTTGGTACTTCTTACATTGTTGAGCACCAAAGGCTGTTGCCTGCACAAATGTATAGACTTGCCAGACCCTTTGCTGCTGGCATACACAAAGTATGGATGTAGATAAAGACTCAGACCAAAATTTAGACCTCTAGCCTTGTTGGATACATCAGCATTGGAGTTTAGAGGAGCCTTTTGCGTATACTGTAAATTCGGAAGTTTTGCGAGGGTTTTATTTTCGCGAAGCTTCGCCTATGCGAAGTTTTGTGAGAAATAAAATCCTCGCGAAATGGCGAAATCACTCTGTCGTTTACTGATATATGTAAATCATGCCTTAGTCGCAAATTTTTAACGTCGCAAATATGTCTTTTAACGCTATTCATGAAAATAAAATTCTCGTGAAAATTTCCAAATTGACAGTATGTGATAAGTACCAAAGTCTCATGAGATGTCCCATATATCTCCCATGGCATTTTTCTGTGGTATTTTGTTGATAATGCATAGGTTTAGATAAGCAAAAATGTTCTGCATAAAATTGTTAATATTTTCTTACCCATAATTTTTACCATATGTTTTGGGTGCTTAAAAGAACCGTCTCATTGAGACGGTTCTTTTGTGTACCCACAACATAAGGTTTGGTTGAGAAATGAGAAAATAATTTTTTTTTTCTGTTACACACTCTTAACTAAAGGCCTGTAATGACTGAACAGTTTCATGGTATTGTGTACAACTTCTTGTAAATATTGAACGGAATAATTTCATACAACATTTTGAAAGAATTCAATACTATTACACTTAGAATGGCTAAAATTCCATAGAGTTTTGTCTATTCTGAGTACTATTTAATGCATGATTTATCACTTTATACATGTTAAATGAATTGTGACATGGGATTTCCAACAATGTGGTATGTGCGACCAGCAAAGCCTCAGATCAGCCTGCCCATACACGCAGTCTGATCAGAACCTTTGCTTGTCGCTTGAATATTCTATGAGTGTTAAGCTACTGACTGAATATCATTTGGAGTTTATAAGCTTAAAAGGAGGCTGCACAGCCCACGTCTGAGTCTATTCATGTCAAAATGCCACAGTGTTAGAAATCACATGTCATGGCTCAAATGTATTTAGTCTTATGGTGAACTTTTCAGAACTCCCACCTGTACCGTCCTCTGATGGCAACAAAGATTCTACGACTACTCCTCTTCCACCTAGCCGTGGTACAGGAATCACCTTCTCAGACTACACCTATGAGTATCATCCTGATGATGATGATGGTACCAACATGAGCTCTAGAACCTATACCACTGATTATACTAAGAGGTAGGTGGTAAACAAGGACATATTGGACATATGCATAATGAAAGCATATGAATGTAAGGGTGATAACTTAAGTGATAACTTCAAGTGAGTGACGCCTGAAGGGTGTCATGCTAACTTTAAAATGACCCCATGGCGTTCATCCGTTCAAGAACATCTGAAAAATGATATTCATCTCTCATACTTAACATTTTAAAAATAAATATCTAGTATAGATTATTTTTAGAACAATAAGATCGCATGACGTTACTAAAGTCACATGACATTAAGTGTACTGTTTTTTGTACTTCAGTAGCTTGGGATATCATTTTCATCGTCCTGAAGAAGGTCTTTCCAAGACCTAAACGCGTCAACTTAAAATAAAATTTAAACCTAACTGCCAATGATTTTTGGTTCTGTTTTTTCCCCTTTAATTATGATTATTATAGAATAAATTATACTTTAGGTTAAAAAAAACAATTAAATGTTTAATTATATTAACGTTTTTGTTTGATTGTAAAACAGAAAAGGAAATAACCAGTCTTAATTTGTTCAGCCCCCATGTTTTATTTATATGTATGAACCAGGTGTGGGTAGCCATCAATCACAGCTACACTGTCACTACTGGCAAATGATTTCGCTGTTTGAAGTGTATGTCATGTGGATGTCAGCTGTCAGTCACTTTTCTGTTCTTTCATGAGGTTTTGAACGGTTGGGAAAATCTAAAGATTCATTAAAAACCTTCTTTGAAAATTTGTCTCATTGTAGCTTGTTCTTATGGCAAAGAGTATTTGTTTCAACTAAGTAACTTAATTACTAATCCTCTTAAATTTTTGTAGCGATGCTCAAAAGAAGCATATCATTAGGATGCTTGAACAACATAATAGGGCAGCTTATGCTGTTATTTTTTTTTCCAGTATTGGCCGGTTGTCTCGTAACTCCTGGAATAGTGAAGAACTACGCCCAGTCACGTCAGTCACAGCCAGCTGGGAGATGTACAGTCTACACCCTGACCAGTCAATAGATCATCCAGAAAATAATCTCTGGATCATTGAAGCTGATAACCCCACCTTGGATAGTAGGCTGATCAATGCTATTGTACATGGTAGGTATCCCATACATAACCATATGGCTGTTTAGGGATTTCTGATCGGCAAAAGGTCAATTCTAGGCTTTCTTTTATAATACACATGTAGAACTTGGTATGTCTTTACTACAGCTGGTGTGCAGGGCACATTTGCTGAGTTGGTAGTAATCCATACTGTAAAGTTGTCTTTTTTATACCCCCCGCAAACTTTGTTTGTAGGGGGTACACTGTTTTCACGTTGTCCGTGCGTCCGTTCGTCCGTAATGTTTTGTTTCCTTAATAACTCAAAGAGTCATTGCTGGATTTTCATCAAACCTTGCAAACATGTTCATATATGCAAGACAAATACTTTAGACAAAAAAGTAAGGGCTAGGGGCCAATTCTATTTGAGTTATTTCCCTTTGTAGTTCTAAATGGCTTTTAATATAGGGCTTTATGCTTATTCTATTATAGGCCATACACGGGCCGATCAACTCCTACCACAGCTTTTGATGGAACAATTTGATACTTTGCCTATACAATGTAGACACAATGAACATATGCATGAAGATGTTTGGTTCAGAAAAAATAATTTTTGACTAAATGACAGCTGTGAGAACTTAGACCAATTTTCCCTTCTTGGGCTTTTGTATATGCATAGATGGTGCCTTCATGGGCCGATCAACTCCTACTACAGCTTTTGATGGAACAATTTGATACTTTGCTGATACAATGTAGACACATTGAACATATGCATGAAGGAGTTTGGTTCACAAAAAATAATTTTGACAAAATGACAGCTGTGAGAACTTAGACAATTATTCCCTAATATGGCTTTTGTATATGCATTGATAGTGCCTTTATGGGCCAATCAACTCCTACCACAGCTTTTGATGAAGCAATTTGATACTTTGTCAACAATGAACATATGCATGAAGGAGTTTATAATTCTTGTTGAACTTAGACAATTATTCCCTTATATGGCTTTTGTATATGCATGGATAGTGCCTTTATGGGCCAATCAACTCCTACCACAGCTCTTGATGGAGCAATTGGATACTTTGCCGATACAATGTAGACACATTGAACATATGCATGAAGGAGTTTATAATTTTTGTTTGCACAGATTCTACTGAAATCTTCTTTTCAAAACTAAGGTCTTCTTGTTCGAACTATAACTTGCCAAGTTTTTTCACTGACTCTTACTATGCGGGGGGTATCTAATAAGCATTGCTTATTGACTTTTTTCATTCCATTTGTAGTAGAGCCAAAAAAAATTCTTCCCAGATTGCTGGATACTGCTCCCCAGTGACCTATATAAGAGTGACTGGAAACTTCATTTTTCAGTCAGATAGGTATGTTGGTGCATGTGTCACTTGACTATCACCTAGTGCGCCATTCATCATATACACAAAATGGCGAGGCAGCCTTGAGATATGTACATTTGAAGAGCTTACTTCGTCGTAAATATCGCCCATTGCTATTCCTTTTTGATAGCATTCAAACAAAGATATATGAAATATTACTATATGTAATGCTTCTGCAATGTTAAAACTATACTATGGAGTTATGACTGTGTAGATATCGGCTGATATGATAAAAGTTGAGGAATCCAACAATACCTCTTTCACTATGACAAATAAAGCTTCAAACATGGCTATGTCTGTGTCCCTGTTTATTAGTTTTCTTAACCTTAGATGCCATGTAATTCATAATTGTTGTAATTATACTATTTTGGTGTTTGTAAAGGTGTTATAGTTTTGGTTAACAATAGAGAAATTACGCTGTGTTTTCCAAAACCACGATAAAAGCAAATCGTGTAGATAAATGATATCGATTTCCCTTCTTGTACCTGTGTAAGATGCCTGACAGAGCTATTTGAGTTGAGTATTGGTATTTCATTGGAGTTTCTAGTCACTCTAATATACGTCACTGTGCTCCCAGAGCAGTCTATTGTTTATGGACGCCTCTTTTTCTGCTTCAGATTTTAGAACAATTACCTTTTGTGCCAGCACACAAGATTTTGGTACTTTTAACATTTGTGTAAAGTCACTCTTTAAACAAACATGCTCAGCACAGCTATCTAGTGGAGATAGAGGTCTTATTTTTGGTTTTAGCCTTTATGTTCTTCCTTTTTGTATGTGTGCAGCCAAAACTCTGGCAAGACTGCAAAGATTGTCAGGCTCATCTGAGCTTTAGCTGCTCGCTGATGTGATAATTACCAAAATCTCATGTACTCAGGCTCATTAAGTACTGTAAAATTAATGTTATAAATTTTTAAACACTACATACTTATTTACCAAAACAGTGGATTATTCTAGACCCGAATTGTATCGTAGACAAACAGTGCAGACCCAGATCAGGCTGTTTGTGAAGCAGCAGTCTGATCAGGGTCTTCCCTGTTTGCTATTCAGAAAAGCATTTTGTGACTTCCAGCCCTGATAAAGAACATTTTATTTGCATACAGAAAAAGAAAATGTTAGAAATTTAGACAATTTTTGCCAGTGTCCAGCAAAAGGTACAAGTTAGCATGTGCGCCAATCGAAGACTCAGATCAGCCTGCACATCCTTGCAGTCTGATCTACGTCTTCCATGAATGCTCTATGGGTAGCCAAGAGTAACAACTTTTTTTCAGATGGAAATCTAAGGCTCTGATCAGATTGCATGAATTTACAGACTGATTTGTATCTTGCTGAATGCACATGCCAACTTGTACCCTATGCAGAATACCAGCTCATTTACCATATATTACAGGAGTGACAGTGTTGGTGACACATCTTGAAAGAAAGCCTATTGACCCTCTGTTCCGTGGACTACTGCTAAAACATTTCTACGTGGATAAAGATGGGCACAAGGTGGTCAGAGTGGGTACCCATGAGTTCAGATATCACCCTAATTTCTCATTGTATCTGAGTACTTCAGTTCCTCTCTTCCTTAGAGGCAAGTAACAAAGGGGTGTTGCATAAATATTCGAAAGTTCTTGCATAAATATCAATGCACGTAGCTGTTTGAAGCCATTGTCAAATGAACGAAAATCTATGTTCAAATCATGAGATTCACATGCTGTTTGAACATGGGTTTTAACATGTCAATACTTAAAATGAGCCTTGGGTTGTTTGTATGACATTACGAAATGCATTGCAGCCCAGACTGATCATTTTGGCAATGTTTTTGCTTGCGAAAATGCTGTGTGTAGTTATGGCGTTCTGATGATGTTCGAAAGTATACAGAAGCTATTTTGTATAGAGAAATCCAGTGTAAGCAAAAGAATATTTTACCATTCTAGCAGTGTTTTCAGTGCAATTTTGGTTGGACTCTGGTGAAATAGACAAGAATAATGATCACTGCATTAACACATGCCGAGTTCCTCGTTCCTCAGGAGATGCTTGAATACTCAGCCTAGTGGCCCTATGTTTATACATCTTCCTCGGGACCTGGCAAGTATTAATGTACACACATCATGTGTGATCCCTATATTATAGGGTTTAAAGTTTGTACCCATGATTACTACATATTACATGTTGGTTACTATCCCTACCTTCTGTTTCTATCTGAGTACATCAGTGCCCCTGTTCCTAAATTTGTAAATTTGTTTTGTCAAACATGCAAATGTTTCTTATTAGCTCAAAGTCCTTAGGATCAAAGTTTGCAGCAGACCCAAATTGCTTAGGCAGAAAAAGCTTACAAAATAGTCCCAGGCAAGCCTGCTCCTAGAAGAGCAATCTGATCGGGAACTAATCATTTGCATTTTTCAGCAAATTGTTGATTGACAAATTGGATGGATTAGTCCAGATAATCACTGAACTGGAAGGTTGCTTTCCAGAAATTCAGCACTTTTAAGGTTAAATGATGTGAATGAAATTTGATCAAGTTTTTCAGGCACACTGACATAATTCATTTGTGGTGCTTCAGCATATGCTAGGCTGTAAAATCTATATGGGCTCACAAATATACATTTTTATGGTTGACCTTGACCTCTGGCTTCAGTTCTAGAAAAAAATATGTCTGGAGCATATCTCCTATATTTTGAGGTAGGAATCCCAAATTTGATGTGTGGAAACATTTTTGAGTCGCAGAGTGTCACAGACTGTTTCCAGGTTACTGTGACCTTAACCTCTGCCCTCGGTTCCAGAAAAATTGTGCCTGGAGCATATCTTCTGTATTATTTGAGGTAGGAATCCCAAATGTAGTGTGTGGATACATCTGTTTTAGGATCACTGTGACCTTGACCTTGGGGGCATTTGTCACATTGTGACACATAGAATTAGCCAAGCATTGCATAATTAAAAATTATTTTTCTTATTTATCAACCAAAACATATGTTGTGGGTAGTTTAGATCTGCGAATAAGAAAATATTTCCAATTATGCTCAAAATGTGTTTGTGATCCTACAGGGGATGGTCTACATGGTGTACCAATACATAGAATGTGCATCATCAACATGGCAATGAGTGACGAGGCTATCATCAACTATCTACTCAGTGAGACAATGCGGGTGGAGAGAAAAGAATTTGAAGGTCAGAAGAGGTCAAATGAGAATGACATTATCCTACACAGGCAGAGACTTGCCAAGGAACATGTAAGTACAGTAAAACCAGTGTAAAAGGGCCACTCTCAAAAAGACAGAAAATTGTTTTTCAAGACCAACTTTTGCTTAATGAAGGTCAAAAGTATTGTAGAATGCTCCATTGGGAGCATTCTGCAATACTTTCGACCTTCATTAAGCTACCGTTTGTCATTAAGATGTTAGTTTTGTCTATTTTTTAGTGGCCATTTTACACAGGTTTTTCTGTATCTGTAAATAATTTCATAAGATTTGCTATCAATGAGTTCTAACTTGTCACAGACAGATATGTCAGTTTCTGAAAAAAAAATTGTAAAACATTAATGGCTTTAACTGCATGTGCACTACAAAGGCTTGTCATGACAGATTCTAAGTGAATACATACTCAAATGGTCAGCAAAGAGGCATGGAATCCTATATTTGGAAAACAAAAGTTGTTAAATGTGTCCTCAATTTTACATTTTAACATTTTCATTTTGCCTAAAAATTTGGCATTCATTGTCTTGATGGAACTTTAGAGTGTCAAAATGAATGTAGTTTGCTTATGTTTTCAAAAATATGAAGGAAATGTCTTGAAAAAAGATAGATATTATAAATTTATCTTAATATAAACAAACAGAACTGAAATTGAATACATTTTACTCATGAAAGAGCAGCATCTGCCTTGCATATGTTTTGGTCTAGTGGTAAGAAAATAAAATTACTTATGGTATTGACGAAGCGGCGAAGGGGAGCCTGCGTGAGCATGTGCAGTCTCGCCAGAACCTTCTCTTTTTGCATACACAAAGTATGGAAGTAGAGGAAAGCACAGTCCATAACTAATACCCCTAACCTCACTAGATACATCAACATGGGCTTTCATTAGAGGTTTTTGTGTTATACCAAAAGTACCAAAATCTAATGTGCTTGCCCTAATATATTTTATGCTAAAAATCTTAGCATATCTGGAGATATATAGATAATTTCCTAATGATCCCTTAGCCTGCTAGTCACGACTTTCGGTGTCTGTTTTTCTCCTCTGCTTATGTTCTTAGGTAGCCTATATTGCAAACAATATGCACCAAGATCAGACTGCTCCCAAGGAGCAGTCTGATCAGGGTTCATATTGTTTGTTTCAATGAACAAATGTCTGAATTGCTCTTGAATATGTCAGGCAGACGTAAAAAGTAGACATTTTCATGACAAAATATAGTGGCAGAACAAGGGTTAGAAAAGCGCCCTCTACTTATTTTTTACAGGAAATGATAAGAGAAAAGACCCTGAACTTATTTGGGCCCCTGTTGGAAGATCAGACCATGTTAAACTCCCTGATCAGCTGTCAGAAAGAGGTAGAGAGAAACAAGATGATTCTCCAGGAGACCCGCTATATGGGAGACCACTTGGAAGAGAAATTCTCCGCATATGTACCGATGATCATGCAGTCGGCCATGTTGTACAACATGATCAAGGCGATGAGCGTTCTTCATCCCTACTACTATATGCCATTTTATAAGTTCGTAGAGATGTTTGTTGATGTCATTAAGGCTCGGGATCGCGGCAAAGGAACACAGGGTAAGTTTGCATTTTTTGTTCTTTTGCACTTGAAATATCCCAAGCTCTATGGTGTTAATAGCAATAATCTGTGTATAAGACATTTACAGGGACTAGTCAAAAATTATGGACAGCATACTTATTTACCAAAACAGTGGATTATTCTAGATCTCGATTGTATGCAAGCATAATGCCAAGATTTATGCTACAAACATTATATTAAGATGAATACCTGACAAATTCTTGGCTTTCTGTGAAAAAGACATGATCTCAAAAGTTACCACTACCTCTTAAAACCTAAGGTTCTCAAATCTATATGTCATATCATATGAATTATATGATAATCCAGATATGTTTATTTTGTTAGGTGCACTGAATGTCAGGTTTTAGTTGTTGAATTATACATAATCCTAGCCACAAGCTTTTTAAAAATTTGGGCAGATTGAATAGGAGATTGTTTGAGGTCCTTTCCAAATAAATTTATATTTCTTCCCCGTTTTGATTTAGCAAACAGTGAAGATCTTCATATTTAGGAGTCACCATTAAACAAAGGGTTAAAAATAAAATAAAAAAATCCTCTGATGCAGTCTATAGGTAGAGCTCCCCTAAGATTTTGTTGACATATAATCTTCATAAACTTATGTACAATTATCATATGACGTTGTGTCTGGGAGTGAAATAGCACCATGCAATAAAATTGATAAACCACTAGTGGTTTACAGATTTACGGGAAAACGTTAAGACTTCATAATGACAAAATCTTAACATTTTTACGCCAGAAATGAGATTTAAAAGTATTCTTAATGTCATATGATAAATAGAATCTAACATCCGTGCTCTTGTTTTATTGAATTTATCCAACCCGTTGCTAAAAAGAGATAAAATGCTCGATAAGCCTCGCATTTTATCTCTTTTCCCCAACTCATTTAATAAAATCAATAAAACATGAGCAGTTGTGTAAGATCCTCTATGTAAAAAATAAATTTTTAAAAAATAGGTCAGTATATAAGGTTTGGTATTTACCACATATGCACAAAAGCCTCCTTTAAATGCCAATGCTGACGTAATTGTCAGGGCTACTGTCCTGCCAGCCAAGAGTGACAGTGTCATCCTGTTTTAACAAAGTTATCAGGGGCTTATAATTGATATATCACTTGTGTATTAATCCTATCTGCAGGATAGGATTAATACACAAGTGATCTATCGAATCACATTAGCTAAAGTGGAGTGACTAGTTAATGTTTTACTTTACTATTGTAAACAAAATATTACGTCACCGGTTGGCACGACAGTAGATGTCTTATTTTTGACCTGAGCCATAATCTATTTCAAAACATTGTGTATGTGATCAGCGAAGGCTCAGAAGAGTATTCACAGTTGTGCAGACTCGTTGCTCGCCTATGTGATAAGGATCAAAATTTCATATACTGGCCCAAATGCTGTATTGTTCTCTGTAAATTGCATTAAAGACATATTTGAGCCAGTGCATGAGATTTCCAACAATGTAGTATGTGCGACCAGCAAAGCCTCAGACCAGCCTGCGCATACGCGCAGTCTGATCAGAGCCTTTGCTAGTCGCTTGAGTATTCTATGATTGTAAAGCTACTGACTGAACACCATTTGGAGTTTCTAAGCTTAAAAGGAGGTTGCCCAGGCTCGTCTGAGTCTACACTTGTCAAAATGCCACATTGTTGGAAATCTCGTGCACTGGCTCATTTGTAATGTAAAAAAAAACATGACTGGAGCATGATATACCTTCATCAGTACATGGCAGAGTGATTTTGCCCTTTAGCTAGGGTTTTATATACAGAAAACTTCGAAGTTTAGGGATATACAACACTATCTTGAAAATAGCTGCTAATCTTTTGTTAAATGTTTAAAGGAGAAGTTCTACCACAACTTCAAGGTATTTCACACAAGTCCAGATGAGCAAAAATTGCGTGTGACTTAAAGTGATTATTTTCTTATTCATTCATCAGTTTAACATAACTGTTTTGGGTGTTCAAAAGATAGTCCTAATGTGACACTTCTTTGGAGTACCCACAACATATGTTTTAGTTGAGAAGTAAGAAAATTAATATTTGGTAATGATATCTTATCTGGAGGACTTTTTTCAGTTTTATTTGCAGTCAGGAGACTTAAAGAAACCATCTTGCTCATTTGAAATGGGGTCATCTATTATTAATAAATAGCCCGTTTCAGCCCATTTAGGGTTAAGAAAAAAATGTAACCTTTTTTTACATGTTGGAAAGTGAAATCATTACAATATTTACCCTAAATATTGGAACACCTTTTCACCTCACCTTACCAACCCTATCATTATAGGATCTTGTCCATTTGGGTGACCCTAAAATGCGTAAAGGACTCCTTTTCACGCAAAGGACTCCTTTTCACAAAAAGGAGTTTTATTTTTGCGAAAAGGACTTTTATTATGGCTAAAACTATTTATTGGGATTATGTTTTAAATTTAATATTATAAAACTGAAGTGAAACGATATTAATCTATCAATATATGCAGTAGAAATCGTTTTTGAAACGATATTTCACGGAAATGGCAGAAAAATGACTTAAGAAAAGGAGTCCGAGTTATTAAGAAAAGGACTTTGTATCTGATCTAATTTTTTTCTTATTTATTTATTCATTTATTTGTTTGCTTTGAATAACAGTAAGCAAGCAGGTATCTAGTGTTCAAAAATGTAATCTGTGTGCGATACATTATATATAGCCTTGCGAAAAGGACTGTCGATACCGTCTGAGACTATGTTTGAATATCCATGTCCGTTTGCATGCTATTATTTTTAAGGAATACAGTAGAAATTAGTATTATCTGAATAAATCAAAACTCCAGATGTCGAATATTGAGTATTTGAGACAATTGCACCATAAAAAAATCAATTTGAAAAGGACTCAATTCCGCGTAAAGGAGTTTTTTTCCGTTACAAAAAGTACCTCGTTTTCGGTTTTTCGTAAAGGACTTAATTGATCTTCATATATTACGGTCACGAAAAGAGCCTGAACTTTGGACGATTTATAATGCCTGGTAATAAATTACTTCCCTGAGTTATATTAATAAATGATCTTAATAGGTTAGCATTTTGCGAAAATGAAGCATAAGCACATCGAGATATTGATACGTTTGGAATAGTAGAGCAACAAAGACTCTGACGAACCTGCTCAACGTCGCAGGCCCAGAAGAGCCTTCGCTCCCTTGATATGTATGCGGACCAGAACTCGGACCAAAATCTAGACATATAACCCACACAAATACATCAATAAAAGGCTTTGGCGCATATGAGATATAACCAAAATCTCCCGTTGTACAGTTGAATTTCTTCACAACCCCCGCTATGATTGCGTATAACAGTTAACAATTTAAAGGGGCCACCAATAGTGGTTTATAATAATAAGAAAATTGATTTTGGAAAAGTGGAAAAATGTTCCCATCAATCAATTTCAACATATGTTTTAGGTGCTCGAAAGAACCGTTTTACTGAGGCGATCCTTTTAAGCATCCACAGCATGTTTTCAATCATAAATATGAAAGCTTGATCTTGTGATATATTAAACCTATGAGCTGTATTGTAATAGATAAATGTTAGCCTTTGGTACCGTAGCATTGTCTTGGTATGAAAGTGTATCTAAATGAACATCCAAAATGGGTGGCACCAATGCAGCCACCTCTTTTGGTGTTAACTAACAGGAAAAGCACATTGCAAACTTATCATCGCAAATAGCCATCGAAAAACATACAATCTGGTTTCGCTGCATGCAAACAATAAAGGTATAGACCGATCTGAGCATCCAAGCAGTCTGATCAGCACATTTGTTATTCACTCTCTAAACTCTATAATAACTAAACTTTTTATGCGCATAATTCAAATTGAAACCTAGTATTTGTAACTGAGCATGATGAATTTGTCCTTATATAATGTAGCTAACACCTGAATATATGTTTTCTCGTGATGTGGGTTTTGTTTACATAAAGCTGCTTTACAGCCACGTGCTGGTGATTGGTAGGGTGTGAAAAACAGTATTTGATACCTAATTAATGATGAATTGTGATCGGATTAAGCTGTAATAAGAAATTAACATTGTCTGACAGTGTAACATTTGAATAATTAAAAAGAAGTGCAATCTCGTTAAAGAAAATTCGGCAATTGCAATTGTAATAAACTTCAGGTATATAATTGATTAAAACATTTTAAAACAGTACCAGGTCACATCAGAGGGTTTGGTTCTTTAATTTAGAAAGTCAAGGCGCAGTCTAATCTGAGCCTTCGCTACTTGCTACTTAAATGACTCAAAATTTGCACTTTGTTTTGTCGCATGCTGACTTATTTTGAAATGAGTGGTTCAAAATCCCTTCTAATATTTAGTGCTAGTTAAAAACATGCTGCGCGCTGTCATAGAAGACCTATGCCGGAAATTTAAAGCTTTGTGTATACGAACAGGGAAGACCCTGCGGAGCCGTCATTATACATAAAGGTCCAGGATATTGGAACAGGCAGATCTGAAACTCCCCTAATTGAAGCCTCATACCTTTATGATTGTCGCTAGAAATAAATATCAACTTGTTATGACAAAAGCACACGCACACACAAATAAAAACACACAAAAACGAGGTCCTTTTCGTAATAAAATAAAAAATTCTGAAATGCGCGAATCTGTTCAAGTCCTTTTCGCAATCTGCAAATTTAGGTAAAGTTGTCTCCAACATCCAGTTTTCGACATCTTTTTCTATTAAAATTAGCATGCACACATATAACTTAGAAATGTAAGTCCTTTACGCATTCTGGTACTTTATAAAGTTCTGCCATTTTTCGCATGAAATATCAAGGTCCTTTTCGTTAGCCTACACTACAGATAAATCTCATTTAAATGCCAGTTCCGTCTAATATCATTCCTAAAACCTCGGACCCAGTATCATACTGGATCCGAGCTAAAACTATTTATGAGACAATTATTGATAGATTTATCTCGTAAAATATCTTTTTGCTTGCAGCGCTCTCGCCGCAAGCATTTCTGTCGGAATAGTGATACCCTCTACCTGGTTTGTCTATTTATATAAACGAACTGTTAGCATAATGGTCGTGGTTATGGGAACAAAACAGTTCAGCGACAAGACAACTCACCGACAGCAATTTAAGACAGGGTTCGTACAGAAATTGGAAAACAGAAGTCCAGGACTTAAAAATTACAGGACTATTCCAGAATATTACCATTTTTCTAGGACTAAATTTCTTTCCCAATTTTGTATAACACAACGTTTTAAAGTTCACTTTTTTCAGTCAGAAGCGGCGAAATAAATAGGCGCACTCGATTTCTTTGATTCTGACACCAGTGATAAAAACCGAGACCACCGCACAAATTGAATAGAATAGAATACGAGTTGCACCTCCCTCTTTGACGTGTATCTAGCGATTTTCATTCAGTTTTTTGCGATTTTCACACAGTTTTTTAGCGCATCCCATAAATCTGAAAGGACTAGTTGTATTTTTATATTTTTTCAAAGACTAATTCATATTTTCAAGGATGATTTTACAAAATTCCAGGACAATTCCAGGACAAAAGGCACTTTTTTCAGGACCAAGGCCAAATTTTTCCAGGTCTGTGCGAGCCCTGTAAGAGCATGTCTTATATTATATGCCATATTAACCCCCAAATTCAATTTGTGGATATATGTTGTGGTCATGAATGTCGCTCACTGTTTTCATCCACTGTGACCTTGATCTCAAGAGTCAGTTCTTGAAAAAATGCACCCGCAGCAGATCGCCTATTTTATTTATGGTAGCATTCCATATTTGGTATGTAGATACATCTTGGACCCTGGAAAGTCACCAAATGTTTCCAGGTCACTGTGACCTTGACCTCTGGTTTCTGTTCTAGCAAGGTCAAGCTCAGAGCTTATCTGTATATAATTTGAGGTAGGAATCCTAAATTTGGTGTGAGGATATATTTTTTGATCATGGCGTGTCGCATACACTTCTGGGTCAAATTGACATGCAGCTTGTACATAAGCATGTATAAAAACACTGCAGATTTACTTTTATAACTTTATTAATCATGCCACTATTGTCCAAACATGAACCATCTGGCACAATTGGAATGATATTGGCCCACTTCGAATCGAACTAAAGTTCCTACTAAAGATCTTACGCAATAGATGCCTGCGTACGTTTACACCTAAATGGCTACAGTTGCTCCCTTTTAATTAGTTGTCAAGTAAACAAAGTGAATAGCCCTGTATGTCCCACCTCAATTCTTCATCATAGACAAAAAGGGTGTGCATAAACTGCACAGACTACTCTAATTAACAATTACGAATAAGAGGGACCGCAAATAGAACACATCAAGGATTTATTTTGTAAAATAAAAACATTTTGACACTATTGATAGATCTTGAACCATCTTGCTAGATAGGTCTAGAGGAGGGAAACACCAGATAAGCTACTAGAGTAACAGTGCTCTGACCCACCGTTGATCTTTAGTAGGTTCATGACGTCACTTTAGTGGCGACTATCGATGTTCGAATTGAACTTTAGTTACTATAGTAGGAACTAAACTTCGATTCGAAGTGAGCCATTATAGTTGCCATCAGTAATCTATATAGAATTGCTACCAGTCTGATAATAAAAGTGGTCATAAATACACGTAAAATATTGTAATAATATTTCTTTCTTTTCCAAATGGTTATGTTCATTACTCTATAAATGAGCCAAGATCTGACAAAAGGGACCTTCCGGCAATAAAAAGCAAAAATGAGATATTTTCAGAGAAAGAAAAACCTAGCTTTTGTAAACAATTACAGAAAATTTGAAGAGATTATCTTTACAAATAACAAAGATATGAGCGTTTAAACTCGTATAATGATGCGTTTTAAACATTACGTCACTTAACGTTGCTAATGACGTTCTGACGTCAACGCCATTGTGTTAACATATGACGCTAATACAAAGATACTAGGAGCAAAATTTCAAGAATGCTTCTTGCTACTGTACATTTGATGTGTATGCAATTCCATAGACTGCACAAATAGCCCACATACGAACATCCCATGTTTACAAAAGCATTTGAAATGAGGTACCCTGTTTTCAAGTAAGTGTGTAGTCCATATGCACAGCTGTTGCCATGGCAACATACATTATATGTATTACTTAATTTTATCAGAACCGTTTGCGCCTTTGATTGTATTACATGTTGGAAGCAATTTAAGTCTATTGTAAGAACATGCAAAATCTTGAAATTTTAGACGTTTTTGAAATTTTGATTACACAAAAACTGCTAAAATACCCGAAGGACCCTTTTGTCAGATCGGCGCTCAAATGTAATTGTCTGCAGTAGAGTTGTATGATTATCAGTACTTAGCATCAGCCTATAGACTAGCAACACATTAGGAATATGCTTATATGGAAAACATGAAATGACTATTTGAAAAGTTCTAGGCCTTTTGGAAAGGCAATCAACTATACAGCCCCTCAGAGATCGTTATCAGGCTACAGGGACAGTTAAATATTGAGGCAGGTCTGGTCAACCAAAAATGACGACCTGACGTTAAGACGGCAACTTACGTCAAGTGTATCAACGATATTTGCATCAAAGATATCCGTTCTGGCTGGGTATCGTCAGTTCCAGACAAATCATAGGGCTTCGAGGGTAATTTGTATCCAGGTTTTTAATAAAAAATATTTTGAAACAATTACTTTAAATCACGTCTGATTCCTAGACAAATTTCAATTTGCAACTTTTGAATCTAAGGGTATTGCTATTAGATAGACTGTTGTCCTAACATTATTTATATTTTGGCATGAAATTAAAAAATTTTAGCATGAAATTAAAAACTTGTTTTGCTGACGTGTTGATGTTCATTGTTGCCAAAACCAAAAAAAATTGATACATTGAAAATAAGTAAAATTTTATTAATTTCATTTTTTTGTGTTTTTAAAGTCCTTCAGTGTACGTTGCTAGGTGCCGCTTTAGATAACTGTTTGTGTTTTTTCTTTTTCCAAAAGAGTATCTTACCCACCGACTCAATAACTATTGTTAATGTTCGTCTATGACAATAACCAAATTTGGAGGTGTTCCCAACAAGGTGCACATGCTGTTTTCCAACTAGGCAAGCCCTCCTTTAAAAAGGAATATTTATTAGTGTATCATTTCAACATACAGAACCCTAAGAATCTTTTTCAGAAAAAATAAGTCCTTTTCGCAAAAATAAAACTCCTTTTCGCGAAAAGGAGTCCTTTGCGCGAAAAGGAGTCCTTTACGCATTTTAGGGTCACCGGTCCATTTTACAAAAGTAAATGACCAGGATATACCATAATCACATACTGAAAACCAATCCACGACGAGGAAGAGCCACAGAACACTAACAGTCACAAGACATCAGGGAGACAGTCAAAGCAACCAGCTCTCTCTTCCTCATTAAGATGATTTCAAAACTAGGAAGGACACTAAGTATTGCATAACGAAAAAAGACCAAACATATCACCCCCATAAACAGTGGGAGCAGCAATAACCAATATAATTTGGAAGGATATAAAATAAAGGGTAGCAATGGCAAATAGTGTAATCCCTCATCAGACTGCTCCGAAAAAAGTAGTCTGATCTGGGTTTGCACAATTTCCTCAGGCCTTTTTGTCCAATTATTTAGGGTAAATATGCTTAAATGATCGGCCCCTTTGATTTTGACTCTGTGGAATGTATAGAAGCTTCTTGAAAGCATTAAAATTTCTTACTAATTGCTGTAGCTGAGCATGTTGGTTTGAGTTTTACTTGGTCCAAATTAGCATAGTGGCTAATATTACTGTAAAACACTTATATTTGGTGGTAATTTAACCCTTAATGCGCCTATCGCAACAAAAGTCGTCTGCTTTTCTCGTCTGCTGAAATGTTTAAGAAGCCTCTATGGCAAACAGTGTGGACCCAGATCAGACTGCTCCTATAAGAGCAGTCTGTTCTGTGTCCATGCATTTTGCTTCTATACTTATTTCGTCAGTAATGTTAGGCAATTATTTGGAGCAGACGACTTCAGCAGACGACATTTTCAGATGCATTTTTTTTCTTGGCGCTTTAAGGGTTAAATTTGGTGCTATTGGCCATATATAAACAAAAGTCGGCAAAGTAAAATACCATGAAATACAGGTTCCAACTTAGTAACACAATAGTCAACAAATGACCACTCATCTATAGTTTGTTTGCTATCTGTATCAATAAAACAACTTTAAAAATTTGTAGTGTCTATTTCCTTGTGGAGTAAAAACCCTCCATTAAAGGGGCCACTCTTAAAGGAAAGAATATGCTCCCAGAGGTGAGTAAACTCTTTCCTTTAAGAGTTCCCTTTGAGAACTGAAAGTTTCGGTAAAGGTCCTCTAAATTGGAAACTGCCAAAATTAAACTATGCCAATATGTCACACTTTTAATTTGTTAAATTTTGATGCCGTGAATATAAAGTGTTTTACAGAAGCCTCCTGACTGGTTGACTTAACTGTTTCCTTAGGCCAGAATTTTTTTATTAGTTGATTTACGAACCCTCCTACTGTAATTTTCCGGAAAGTAGGGAAAAAATAAAATTTAATTTCTAAAAATTTTTTTTTATTTTATCCGCCGACTTTAAATATTATTTGTTTCGTTGAAATTTTTTTTTATTTTTTTGAGGTTCTGTCTGTGTATTTTTGAGAGTGACACTGTAAAAAGTGATTGTCCTGTCCAGATTTTTGGGAAAATGACAAAATATTTAAAAATTTAATACAGACTGTTGGTTTGCCTTACTAGTTTTACTGTTTTTTCTGGAGATATCAAAAAAAAAAAAAAAAAAAAAAAAAAAAAAAAAAAAGCTCTGAAAATGACCAGTTAACTGGTCATTTTCAGAGCTTTTTTATTTATTTTTTTTTCGTCCCCCCGACCCTAAATCTGAAAAAAAATTCCCGTAAATCAACTAATAAAAAAATTCTAGCCTTACCACTGTTGGTTTTCAATGTTTACAGTTTTGTTTTGATCTTTACATAATTGATGGTTCTATTACCTGTGCTAATCCTTTACTTCACTTGAAAAGTGCATCCCTCCTCACTGAAAATTTTACCTCGTAAATGACCCTTGCTGTAAACTTATGGAAGTTAAGGTATCATAACATTCACCCCTGATTTGTTGAACATCACTTTACCTAACAAAGATCAATATTGCACTTAAAAGTACTAAAAGAAAGCTAAAACTAAAAAGTTATTATAAGGTATTATATTGAAAAACTGTCTAAATGTCTTTGCTTTTTTGGTGAAAATGGATTTCCTTACCAGTTACAGTTTTAATGGATTTTATAGTGAATAATTTTTAATAATTGAGTCATGAGTGTATTTTTTCCATGTGAAACATTTGTAAAGATTTAATGACGAATCAATAATTGGATTTTATTGTCATGCCTTGAATTCACATAACTTAGTTTAAACAATATTTTACATTCATACAATATATACATTGTCAATGGTTACAGGATCTAACAGTAAGTTATAAGCTTATATAACTTTATAGCTAGAGTCAAGAAAAAAAATTCAGGCCACTTATTTGACTTTGAGCCTTGTGGAGATGCAACATCATCAATTAGAAATGGGCCTTTAAAAATATTTAAGTGACCATGAAACATCTATGCCATTGATAAACGATAAAAGTAATTAATGTTAAGGAGCACTGATTAGTATTTCAATTGGTTTTCTAGGAGCACCATCAGCCAGAGCTACAGAGTTGTGTGATGCTATCTACACGGACATGTTCAAATACGTGTCCATGATGATGTTTGAGCAGCACTTCCTGCTGTTGCAGCTTCTTGTCTCCATAGAGAGGATGAGACTCTGTCGCAAGGCTTCCACCAAGGAACTTGGACTATTCCTCAATGGCTTTGATAAACAGGGGATAGATGAAGCAGCATTGCTGGAGATGAAACCTGGCTGGATTGAAGGGCAGGTGAGATATTAGATTTTGTTGGATTTATTTGATCTCATTAGATAATAGTTATTTCACACTGGCACTTTAGTCCCAAACCTCAATTAATAAGTTGAAAGCACCATCGGCATATCAACGAAGCTTAAAATGCATGAAAACATAGTAAAAACTCAATTCTATAAAGATAGTGTTCAGTAAAAACTCAATTCTTGAACACTATCTTTATAGAATTGAGTTTTTACTATGTTTTCATGCATTTTAAGCTTCGTTGATATGCCGATGGTGCTTTCAACTTATTGATTAAGGTTTGGGACTCAAGTGCCAGTGTTATTTCATTAACTTATTTACATGCTGTGTAAATTTGTTTGCTATTTAGTCATCTGCAGATTTTCAAAAAATGCATTTAATGAGATGCATTCCATAATTTCAGGCTTGGATAGACTGTATAGTTCTGGAACAGTTACATCATTCCTTCCATGGACTGAGGAAGTCTTTCACCAAGAACTCAGAACAGTGGAATGAGTACTTCCAGGTAAGCCATGCTTTCTGATTTGCCCAGGGCTGAGATCAAACTCTGGGCCTTTGGTGATTAACAAAGTTGAAAATGCTTGATACATAGAGTTGATAAAGGATATCAGAATGTAATACAGTGATATTTTTGGCTGAAAACATGTGAAAAAAATATCTCAGTACAGTAAAACCTGCCTTAAGCGGCCACTCAAAAAAGAAGACCAAAAGTTGGTTTGCAAGACTGATTATTGCTTAATGCAGGTCAAAAGTATTGCAGAATGCTCGAAGCATTCTGCAATACTTTTGACCTTCATTAAGCTACCATTCGTCTTTAAGACCTTTGTTTTGTCTATTTTTGAGTGGCCCCTTAAGACAGGTTTTACTGTATTTGCCATATTGTAAATCTACTCAGTATAACCAAATTGTTTGGGTGCTTGGGGTGGCCTATACTGTTTTCAAACTGTCTATTAATCTGTCAGTCTGTCCATACACACCCACATGTATATATGAGCTGTGGCACTTGATTTCCAACAATGTGTTATTTTGACAAGTGTAGATTCAGACAAGCATATGCAGCTTCCTTTTAAGCTTAGAAAACTCAAATGAGGGTGGGTCAGTAGTTTAACAGTCTTAGAATATTTTAGCGACCAGCAAAGGCTCTGATCAGACTGCATGTATGTGCAGGCTGATCTGAGGCTTTGCTGGTCGCACATACTACATTGCTGGAAATTTCATGTCACGGCTCATATGTAAGTTGCAGTTTACTACAACCTCAGTATACAAAGGTGAGATCAAAATGCAGTTAATTCCATATAAGTGGCAAGCCACATAATAATGTGGCAAAACTAGGCTCAACATGCAGAGCATAGGTTCAGTGGCTCCCTTGATGGTCAATGTCATAGCTGGTGCCAAATATCATGCGTGTCCATCTGCTATATGTTTTGGCTCCAAGTTTTAGGTCAGAAAGAGAGGTCAAAGGTCACATGTATAGGTTTCCCGTATTTATAAGGTTAAGACAAAATTTCTCTCTATACATCATAGTCATGTAATGTATGGAATATGTTCTAAAATTTCGAACATTTTTCACTTTCTTTTCAAAATAAAATGTTAATTATCAGGACTGGAATTAATAAAATGCTTGTCGGAATAGCAAACAGGGAAAATCCAGATCAGACTGCTTCTTCAGAAGCAGTCTGATCTGGATCTGCACTGTTTGTCTAGGCCTTTTTTGGCAGACAACTGCTGGTATATTGCACCTCAAATGGAACACAGTTTTTCGTTTTTAAAATTTTACATAAAAGTTACTTCACACTGAAAGTTTGCATGTGCATAGAAATAGTAAAACCCTAACTAGATTTAAATTTTGGCGGAGACTAATATCTATTTTACGGCTCTGATATCTTGTGAAAATAAGCTTTCAGTACCTATTTTTGTGCTGTCGGTGCAATACACCTGGGGTAGATATAACAGTATTTGCTCATCTATAAAATGCCCATTAGAGATTACAGCAGACGATTATCTTGTTGAAGGCATCAATTTGTGTGGCTTACGGTGCTATCCAAGTTGCTTTTATGTGTCTACAAATATTGGCCTTTCTTTTGGGTCACCATTTTTGTGACAAGGTTGTATATAATAACTGAAACAGGATTGACTAGGCTGATAAATTGCAACGCAAGCCAGTATGTAGCTACATTTAAAACCACTGAAGCATTGTTGTAAATTGTCTTATATTAGTATATACATGGTTTTTATGTTCAACTGATAGCCAATGATCCGTTTCGCTCAAGGTGCTAGAGGGGAATATTATTTGGCCTAAAACATTAAGAATGTTAAAATTCCATTCTATCACAGCATTTATGAAAATGCATGCAAACTTCCAAAAAAATATTTTTGATTAGGGTTTTTTTAGTTTAAATATATATTTCCAATTAAATCTAAAATTCGCATTTTAGATTTAATCTTGTTGCCGAAAAACAGTGTTTCATTTGAAGGGCTATACTACAGTAGTGTTCGAAATTTTAGAGCATTTACCATATTTTCTTGTTATTTCAGCATCCGGTAGCTTTAATGAATACAGTTCCAGGGACCACTTTACAGGAGCTCTCAATATTCCAGAAATGTCTGCTGTGGAAGTTTGCTGCCCCTAGCAGGGTAAGAATAGGTTTTTGTGACAACCATACATGTAATGTAATTCTTTACTTAAAGCCAGGGGATCAGAATCAATGTACAGTCAAACATGTAGAAACTTCCACCAATATGTAGCTTTCACCTCCTTTAGGCAGCCAGTTAAATTGTCACTAAATTATTTCTCATGCATTTACACCTACATTAAGCACCCAACAATTAAACACACTTCTGTTCAAAAGCCATTAAATGTTATACCAAATCACAAGTAATTTTCCAATATGAAATACTGTCAGGCTCTGGTAACTAAGGTTATAAATTTCAGAGCTACATGTATGTTTTAAGGATTGAAATTCAAATTTTTAGCTTGCAACTGACAATGAAAAACATTATTAAAGCTATTTAATGTCTGTAAAGATCAAAGGGCTTTTCTAAATCATTAAAAGAGCTTATGTTCAGTGAGGCTATTGGTCTAAAATTTGGTCTGAGCTTTGATTTACTTCCTTATTTTGTGTATGCAGCAGTGACAGTACTGGTGAGACTGTGCAGTTGTGCAGGCTCAGGGTTTTACACCAAGTTGAATGTTTGGGGGTCCTTGTGACTCAACTTTGATTATGATGGGGGTCCCATCTTTATATATAGTAAGAGTAGAATTTTGGAAGTTAGCACATCCTTCTGTGAAGGGATTCTAACAGGCCTTAGCTGTCAAACAGGTGTCTCAAAACATTTTGTCATTTTCGTACCTCAACCAATTTTATCGACCTAACAAAATAGATAGGAATTTTCGATCTTTTTCGAGGCTGGTTTTTGAGATGATTCGGACTTATTGGACTCCGAACAGCCTCTTGAGGATGGTTCTTGGTTCGTTTCTGCATTTCTTTCCAAAAAAAGTTTCCCAGATCGCTCTGTTTCTACATTTTAGCAGCCGTTCATTTCTAGTCATTTAACAGCTTGATCATAAGAAAACCCAAAAGGTGACAAGCATTTATCTTGATGGATAAATCAGAGCGGGAGCGAGACATGATGAGATTTCAAAGCGCCATAGCAACATGAATTTGATTGGACTGTTTTGACACACCTCCCGATATTATTGCTTATAAACAAGAGCACCTGTCCTAATTATTTATTATGAGAAAACCTGAATCATTACGAAAAAACTTTGGAATTTGGGATTTTCGTGAAAGGCACAACAAATACGTCTGCGTCCCAGCGGACGCAGGTAAGGTGAATTGACAGATCCTACCAAATGATTTATGCGTATAAGATGCAGGATATTGCGCCCTGTAAAACCCTGAGGCTTATCTGAGCCTTTGCTGGTCGCCTAAGCATGTAGCACTAGAATATCAGGCACTGTCTCGTATACAGAGTATTGGTTAATCATTAAGGATTATTCATAATTTACTGTGTCTCAGATCACCTGAACTGTGTTGAATGGAGCCTGAAATAATTCGACCAAACTTTAAACTTTTTCAGCTGTCAGAGGTAGCCAATGCATTGATTCTGTATGAGCTTGGCAGTATCCGGACTATACCAGACCACTACAATATCCGTGAAGTGTACAATTTTGGCTGTAATACCACACCAGTTGTGTTTGTTCTGCCCAATGATATTCAAGACCCAGAAGCAGCGGATGGTACTAAAGGTAAAATCTATATTTACCCTAAATATTCAAAGCTGTTGTCCAGAGGAATTGGTAAAAACCTAGATGAGACGCTGCTCTTGAAGGAGTTGTCTGATCAGGGTTTACACCACTTGCCACTCCAGCACTACTTTTTACAATCATACGGCGAATGTTCCAAAATTTCAAACTCTAGCTGCCTACCAAAATTTAAAAGGCCTAGACAAATAGTGCAGACCCAGATCAGACTGCTTCTTCAGAAGTCTTCAGGGTCTTCCCTGTTTGCTATTCTGACAAGCATTTTGTGAATATTAGCCTTGATAACCAACCGTTTATTTGAGAACAGATCAAGAATTTTTTTTCAAAATTTTAGAATGTTTACTGAAATCTGTTTTACTGTAAATATTTCGATAGGGCAGAAGAAGTAGTGAAAACAAAGATCAAAAAGATCTTGTACTATGAGAGCACTAGGCCCAGAGCTTCATGAATAGTATCATTTATTGATCCTCTACTCAGATTGTTAAAATTTCACTCCTGGTCAAATTTTTCTCATGGGATAATCCAGTCCTGTGTGTTGCTATAATTTACATCAGCTCATAAATAAAGGGAAAAAATATATTTTCTGAAATTATTGAGCCCAGCGTGTTGAGTTTGGTATGTAACATCATGCAGTGCTCCTTTAAGAGCTACTTAAACCACAGGAGCTTGAGGTTCGGTCCTTATATCACCTATACACATGTAGCCTCAAAACCAAAAGCTCACAGTGTCATTACGTAGTAATGACCAGGAGTGAAACTAAATTTCAGGCACCTTTTGAATTGCAGTTACAAGGAAGTTTTAGCGAAAGCTGTTCATCTAACCATAAAAACTACATCAACAGGTCATGCGAGGCATGGATAACTTATTCTGGCATATCACCAAATTGCATCAATCTGCGATTGAAAATAAGAAAAAAATAATGGTAGCCATTGCGGCTCTAGTATCCGGTTTGAAGCAGTGAATCCGAGCCTTTGTCACACTTGGAGAAAATACATTTCAAAACTTACAAACTCTTCAACCCAAAATTGAAACTATCAGTTAAATGTGATCAGAATATTAAATAAATCAAATCCTTACATTAACTTATCACGAAAAGTTCTGTTTTTCATACACTTAATTTGCGGAAATTCAAAACTGAAGCCTTTGTTTTTCAAAGATCGTGTGACTTTGACGCCACGCACGATTTGGCGTACAGCTTACGTCAAGTTATAACGTATTGGGGCTAATTTCGTAGAGGAAACGTCATTGTCTCATTGTTTATGCCTCAACATATAGGTTTCCCGGTACCATATCGACTTAAAGTATATTTGAGACATTGTCCTGTTTTCCCTTAACGTCGCCATCTTGATCATAACTTAGAAGAAAAATTATCGAACACTTTGACGTTGCTGTCGCAACATTCACTGCTGATTGACCGGAAACTGGAGCCGGAATGGCTATCGAGAGCTTAGTTTCACTCCTGGTCATTACTACGAAATGACACTGTGAGCTTTTGGTTTTGGTGATATAAGGGCCGAACTTCAAGCTCCTGTGCTTAAACTCAGAGGAGCACATTTATGATCCACTGGTTGCCTGCCAAAAAAGGTCTAGACAAACAGTGCAGACCGAGATCAGACTGCTTCTTCAGAAGCAGTCTGATCAGGGTGTGTGGTTGCTATTTTTGTATCCCTCTTGTATTTAAGTTTTACAGAGAAGGACAGGTCTCCATACTTGCACCAATTCTTTACTTGTTTGTTCCCTTCTTATTAACCCTTTGTATACTAATGGACTATTCCTTCTGGTTTGATACAATAAATATGGAATAGTCCATTGTGCATATCTAGGGTTGTCAGGTAGGGTTATAATTTCAAAAAATGTATTCTTTAGTCTGAAGATCTTTTTTACCTTTACAAACAGTTTATTCTGCATTTCATCTGGGTCTTCACTTTTTGCAAAAGTATTCGTTTAGGGTTTCTAGAATACAAAAGGTTAACAAATTTATTTGCTCATCCGTGGGAAATGATGACTTAGGGGATAACTTTACTCGAAAGTTTCATATGGGGAGGTATTTCTTCTGATATACTGTCGGTCTTCGGATATACTGTCGGATTTAGCTTTATGACGATGCATGAACGGAGCTATAAAACCTGATTTCCCACTGTAAATCTGACAAAATACCTCACCAATGAAAAATTTTAATATGGCTATCCCCATTCTAATGCACTTCAGCGCTTGTTTATTGTTAAAATCTTTGTTTCGTCTCAAATTGGAGCCCTGCAAGCCACATAAAGCTGCATGTCATCCAACGAAATATGCAGCAATTAGTTACATCAAGCTATTTCTGACAGTATTGGGTGGATATACTGTTACAATTTTCTAATGTTATCCAATCAGATGTCGCATTATAATGGCAAGTGCATTATAATTCCCATTATTTGAGCCATGACATGAGATTTCCAACAATGTGGTATGTGCTATTCACTTAAATATTGTCTGGCTGCTAAGCTACTGACTGACTATCATTTGGAGTTTCTAAGCTTAAAAGGAGGTAGCACAGGCTCGTCTGAGTCTACATATGTCAAAATGCCACATTGTTGGAAATCACATGTCACGGCTCATTTATCTTTACCAGGTCTACCATATGTGTCTCCGGCTCATGAAGTCAAGAGATTAGCTAAAGAAGTGGGGATGGAGGGAAAGGTCAGAGTCATGAACTTTGGTGTTGATGGTCAAGTGAAAGAGGCAACACAAGCTCTAGAAGATTGTTTACAGTCTGGTTACTGGCTTCTCTTACAAAATTACCACCTCGCAGAGGAACCAGAGGTGGATTTCTTCCAGCTCTTGAAGGTTTGTGTGCAGTAGCTCAAATTTAGTGGATTAAAATTAAATTAGAAATCCTCAAAGTAATGTTAATTGCTTTTAATATATACAATATAGATACACCTATATACTCTCCAAAATATCTAACATTTGCTTAGAATGCTATTTTTTTCTAAAGAGTCCAATTGGCAAAAAAATAAAGTAGCAACAAGAATGTATGCACATTACTTCTTTACAAGGCTTTAAAAAAATTATGTACCAGTGTATGGTTTATATGATTTAACTCAAAGATAAAACGCTGGTCAGATTCTACATTTATTAAACTAACATCATTCTATTTACAACATAACTTTGGCCATGAAGAACCAACCCAGATATGAATGACAGCCAGCATTGGCTCAACTAGTATGATTGCAGACCTTTAAGCCCAGTACGTGCTGTTCAGAGGATAATAAGGTGCAGCATGGCATAGTACATGCGGTCTGGCATAGCACAAGCCACTACATAGGATTCCAGCTGACTTTGACCCTGCACATGGTGGACCTGCATAGCCACGAATATCTGAAGAGATAGCTGACTGATACAGTTAGAGTCACCAAGGTCGCCAGGCTGGGTCTGCCCTAGCATCTAGTGGAGCACTATGTCAGAGTATGAGCCTGCAAGTCAGGGTGGTGGACTGTCCGTGCCGCACAGGAGCTGGTCTGTGTTGGACTTGGTCCAGCCAATTGTGTCTGCGGACCCCTAACCGAAACAGGTTAATCAGACAGACAGCTTGAAGGCTTAAAGGGTGTAGTAAGTCAGGGTGGTGGACTGTCCGTGCCGCACAGGAGCTGGTCTGTGTTGGACTTGGTCCAGCCAATTGTGTCTGCGGACCCCTAACTGAAACAGGTTAATTTAGACAGACAGCTGGTGTAAGTACAAGCAGGCAAGTCAGTGCATGATTCCGATCCTGCAATGTGGAGGAAATGAGTTGATTTCAGATAGAAATTAAATTCCCCCAAAATGAAGACAATGTGGATAGAAAGATGTTCACATTGGGTTGGTTTCCCCACAAGTTAATAAGTTAGAATGAAAGGACACCCTGTTCAACACTTGGTAATTGCTGGTAGTACATTACATAACTCTTATAAGTAACTATATACATCCCTTTATGTGCAGGCAAAATGTCAATGGAGTGTGAGTGTGTAATTCAAGTCTGGGAATTAAAATTCCATAGTACATATCACTGACAGGTTGTCAACATAAAGGTTGATGAATCCTTTGCCTGCTAGCTTGCTGATAAACTTGCAAACAGTTCAAAGATTCAGAACAGGCCACACAGAGCATCTGGCTGGTCTGGATCCAACTGTTTGACACTTATGATTTCCCTGTAAAAGATTTTTAAATTTTAAGAAACTGCAGCAGACGACCACACAAAATTGTAAAGCCGTTATTACTGTCATTCACTTAAATGTTACCACACAGCAAGCAAGCACATAACAAAAACAAAACTGAAAACAAAAACTCCAGAATGGCTGGCTGAAGTCCTGGAGCACAGCCAAACCTTTCACAAGAAGCAACGAAGATTGGCTTAGGCAGGTGCCTATCCAACACAGTTGCACAAATGAATTGCTACTAGCACAGTGCAGCTTCTAAGGTGCACAGTGAAGCTTCTAAGGTATTTGAAAAACAGATTTACTGAAAACAGGTGCCTCCTATGACAGGGCAGGCGGTAACTCAGTCAGAAGAGCCATCAGAGCTGACTGGATAACTTGTTTAGGTGTTTGACATATCAACATTGTTTTTTGCTACACATGTTCAGATAAGTTTAAAATGACTAGAGCTTGTAAGTTCATATTTGACCTAGCATTAGTAGACTTGTATGTTCTTTAAGAACAAATTTTTTCTACGACGTTACTACGGGAAAAAACCAGAGATAAAAACCCTTTTTGGAAAAACTCTGGAAACCATGTCCATAGGATAGCATTATACATGTGGTATTAAATACCATGCTTACATCGTAAGAATGATGGACCTCATTCTACATTGAATATAAAAACAAGATGGAATCACATCAGGGTCAGAGTCCACAGATCTTCTTGAAAGCTCATTTACAACACAGTGTAAGAATATGTTAGAGCCGCTTTTTGGAGCCATATTCCAAGGCTATTTTAAGCATGAATGATTGCTGTTCTAGCATCATTGGATTCTCAACCACAGAGTCCTAAACAAATTACAAGTCTTATAGTAGACAAAACTAAGGTCAGGTAAGTCTTGTTCACGCCGTGGACAGCCAAGGAGTCAATAGTGGTGGCAGCCCTGTCTGGATTTCTCAGTTATTTATTAATAAGAACATATGAATGCCATGATGTTATGCAGAACATCAGCAAAGTTGCCTTTTAACAATCTTGCAACAACAACACAATGATAATAATAACAAGAAATGTGTCATGCCAGCAGGTTGAGCACAAACCATGGGTTTTAGTCAACCCCGAGTTAAGAGAAGGCTAGGTCACAGCTGGTATCCTATACAGGATCTACATATTCAGAAAAAGTTAAGATAGCATTATCTAATTAAGAAAATTTGTCAGATCTCAAAATACTCTTAGCCATTATTATGCAACTACAAGAGCGTACATGCACTCATCATGGAAACATCTCCATACATTTCTTAGTGTTAGCTCAGCTAGTCTGATAACTGAGCTGTGCAGAAAATAACACATATTGACACTGTAGAACACGCAACTAAATGACCTTGATTCTGCACTAGCTGGATCTGCAAGCCATGAGAGTTGGAGAGATTGCTGACTGATCCAGTATTGTCAGCAAGGGTTTGCCTAGTATTTAGTAGAGCACTAATGTCCGAAATTATGCCTGCAAGTCAGAGTGGTAGACATGAACTCCAGCCACAGGAGTAGGGAGTGAACATGGTCTTGCCAAGAGACCCCTAACTGATACAGGTTGACCCAGCAGACAGCATGGAAAGCTTAAAGGTGAATAGGTACATGTATGTCCATCTGTTCCTATCACACAGATATAAACACAGATCAAGGGGCTCACTGGAAGCATCTGGAGACGCCTCTAATGAGCACCAAAACAAATGTATCACCGAAACCAAACATGAGCTGTATCAAGATTACATGAATAACCTTTACATATCAAAAGCCTCTCTATTAAATGATTGACCACACAGAAATTTCCATCCAGACTGATATAAATCCACCATACATGCATGAAACAGTGTAGAGTCCAACAAGAAGCCATAGACTGTGGCATCTCGGAGGGTCTACACAGTTCAAGAAAACACACATAAATCTACTAAGTAAAGAGGCCTTATAAGCTACAAAGGAAACTCATGCCTGATATTGTTAAACTATGAGTTTAACAGTGTCCAACCATATGTGAAACTCAGACAATAGCATCAGCAGCAAGCAAGATCAAACTGTTAATTTGTAAACAGGCTGATCAAGATTACATTTGTAGCATCATGAGATCTGAGCGAGGATAAATACATGTAGGTGCTATCTTTATGAAAATTAGATCAAGTCGACAATTCATTCATTCTTGGGAGCTATACATGCTGCATAGCAGTAGTTTTGGTGCTAGTAGAAATTGCCAAAATTCTCCTTTGAGTGATTATCTGAAAAGCCTGAACTGGATGCCCCCAGTGCCAAAACACTGTGGACAGCCACATGGCATGTTAAGTGAAGTCGACACATTGCTATGCTATATGGTGAAAATATGTTGTCTGACCTTTAGGCTTCCATGACCGAGCATGCACTCATTGATACACAGGTGTAATAATTGATCCATTAATGGTGAATAAGTCTGCACAACATGCATATCCTAGAAAGCAGTTACGAACAGCTTCAGGTAAGAGTAAATCCTACATTGTTACACATCATAACTCACAGTGGATAAGCACAGTCAAATTTCATCAAATATGTTATTTAAAGACTGTCTACATGTCTTGTAAAACTATGTTAATACAAGGTACTATGTTAATACACGGTAAACAATCCTTAGCAATAAGAAAATGAAATTCGTCAAGGGTGTATAGAATGTCATAGTACAATACATCCATCGGAGACTTCTAAGATAATAATTGATCATCAAGGCTGTATTCATCGGAGACTTAAGAAGATTATTGTTCATCAAGGCTGTATATGTAGTTCTGTGGCAGTACTCCAAGAACAGGACAATAAACTGGATGTTCATCAATGCTGTATATAATGTCTATTGGCTATAAGTACTTAGACTCCAATTGTTAAACCAAGAGTGTTTTGGTTACTCATAATAACTGTTCATAAAAGCTGTAACTCAGAACTCAAGATATGAAGAACATAATCTGAGGCTTCTCATACAAAAACTGTTCAAAACTGTATAGAATGTTGCAGTTCACAATCTTTCACAGCAATATCAAATTGTTCATCAAGCCTGTATGAAATGTTTTAGTGACTTTGAAGATAATACAGTTTATCAAGAACAAATCCATGGAGGCGTTAAAGATCTCCAAGTGCATCTGCTGTCTTAAACCGCAGCCTGTAAAGAAACCCCTCAAACCCGCATGGAAAAATCTCAGCTCCAGAAATAAGTTCTGATTTCGATCATATCTAGTAGCCTTAAATGCTGAGACTGGCATCAAACTGTAACCCGGTTTCACAATCAGGAAGATTTGGTTCAGTGTAACCCATTGCAAGGGCTAGTGTAGCAAAGCTAGTCTAATTAGAACCCTCAAGCCACATGCTGTGTAATTGCAGAGCCTGACATAGCACCTCCCACTAAACAGGACTCCAGGCAGCTGACCTCGAACCCGCAAAAGGACCTGCAAGCCGTGTGAGTCTGAAGAGACTGCTCACTGATACAGGCGGCCAGGCTGGATCTGTCCTAGCATTTAGTGCATCACTATGTCAGAGAATATGCCTGCCAGCCAGGGCGGTAGACCGTGGGTCCAGCCATAAGAGTCTGTAGAGACCCCCAACTGATACAGGTTGATGAGACAGACAGCCTGTCGGCTTAAAGGGGTAGTGTAAGCAACCAAGTCCGCCAGACAGTGAAACCTGCAAGAGCCAAGTGTGAAAACCTACTGCCCAAGTGATATTGCCAGCCAAGAAGAAAGCGAAGGGAGCAGCAAGCTATAAAGACCCCTGAATATACAGGTTGATCGGACCTATACAGCTCAAGGCTTAAAGAGAATAAATTACTGATCATGAAAGTAGAATGGCAACGTCAAGGTTTACTGATAAAAATGCTCTTGACGCTTAACTATAAGCTGAGATTATCCCATACACGGTTCCTTTGCCCCCTAAATAACTTGGTGCCTCAGAGCCCCACTCAACGCATTCAGAGTGGAAGGTTCTAAGACATAAGAATGTATATATATATATATATATCCATAGTTCACATACCCCCAAGAGGGTATAATTGAACTAAGAGCAGTTTGTTTCCACTGAATTCAGTTTGTGATATGAATTATTCTAGTTAGTTGTCCAGGTCTTAAAACAAAACTATTATTGTTATATAAAATATCCACAAGCAGTTTTTATCCAAATGAATTCCTGCAAACAGCTAGCAAGCAAGATGACAACTGAGCCCAGATTTTGTCTGGGACAGTTGATGATGCATAAATTCTATAAATAACAATTTGTCATAGACAGAATGTCAAATGCACACCCTAGTACCTAGGGCTACAGAATAGTTACAAGTATCATATAAACAATATTTATTCCTCAATAAATAACAAGTGTTGAATTGCATGATGTATACACATTTGAGCCAGTGCATGAGATTTCCAACAATGTGGTATGTGCGACCAGCAAAGGCTCAGACCAGCCTGCGCATTCGCGCAGTCTGATCAGAGCCTTTGCAAGTCGCTTGAGTATTTTATGACTCTTAAGCTACTGACTGAACATCATTTGGAGTTTCTATGCTTAACAGGAGGCTGCACAGGCTCGTCCTAGTCTACACTTGTCAAAATGTCAAATTGTTGGAACTCACATGCGGCGGCTCAAATTTTTATGATACTCACTTGATGAATATTTCTAGTTGAAGTTTCAACCTCTACAAGGCTGTCACATATGGGCCTCAACGTGAGAAAACCTGTCTTCTGGGGTTTTTGAACAACAAAGGTGCAAACCAGCCTGTGCATCTGCACAGTCTGATTAGCAGCTTTGTTATTCTCTTATTGAAAAGTATCAGATCTATACTTGCTACAAGCAGAATTTCATTTTTCTAGCTAGTTTCTGTAGCTGAGGAGACTGGTTTGAGTCTCGCTTTGTCGGAAACCCTGAAGACAGGTTTTGTCACGTCAAGGGCCAAATGAGCCAATGTATGAGATAATAGTATATACTGCATATCTTAGGTGGGGAGTCAAAAACTTGTAACTTTGAATTTCACATTTTTCAGGAGAGACAAAAAACTGAATAACTTTTGTTAGGAGTGTCCTATATTGCTGAAAGTCAAACAGGGTTATATTTTATAACATCCAAATTCACTGTTATTGGTGTTTTGAACTTCCAATAAAGATTTCGCGGTCATTATAAAGAGTTTCACTTGAGTTACGTCATTTTGAGCATATTTTCGTGATAAACCATCCAGATACGACATTTTCATCATCTTTTTCATGGCAAAACAAGGTATCTCGGTAAAATGAGCTCCAAAATAATGGTATCTTTCATAGATACTATATTTTGAAGCATGATTTGTGCTTTTAAGGGGGTTCTAATTGGTCTAGAGCTACAAGAATTTGACAGAATGTGCGCCATGCGTTTGGTATTCTCCCATTGACAAAAAGTCATTTTGGTAAAAATCAGATTTACGAGGTTTTGACTCCCGACTGAGGATATGCTTTAAGCAGTTCTTTAACTGTACATGCGCACATATCCAGAAAAATTAGATGTCTACATTTAGGTTTGAATGTTTGTCAGTTTCATTACTTGGTGTATGTAGGCAATGAAGGCTTTAGCTAGATTGAGCGGAATGTGCAGGCTTGTCTAATACTTTTCTTGCTGCCTAAAGTTGGGACAAATAGGTAAATCTCATGTGCTGATTCATAAGTGTTTTTGAATCTTTTGTAGGATATAGTGTACAGTAAATGGATGAATAAAGACCAGGTGCGGCAGGACACTAGTGTAGCAGATGAGAGCAATTCATTAGTGACACATTCCAAATCAAATCCCATATAAATCTCATGTTTCTCTGTATTTCTTGTAGGATATAGTGTACAGTAAATGGATGAATAAAGACCAGGTGCGACAAGACACTAGTGTGGCAGATGAGAGCAGTTCATTAGTGACACATTCCAAATCAAATCCCATGTAAATCTCATGTTTTACTGTATTTCTTGTAGGATATAGTGTACAGTAAATGGATAAATAAAGACCAGGTGCGACAGGACACTAGTGTGGCTGATGAGAGCAGTTCATTAGTGACACATTCCAAATCAAAGTCTATCAAGTCTGGTGGCTTGTTCAAGGTGCCCAGCAGCTTTAGATTATGGATAACAACCCAGTCGGATGTCGGCAGGTTGATTCCAGGTAAAACAGTACCGACGGCAATATTTTTTCTCAGAGCGTATAGCCCTCTTATTATGAACTAAGATTAAGATGTACAGTAAAATATTGAATCAGAGTCAGTTTGGGCCAGGTTTCGAGGTTATAAAATTTTTTATTTGCTCAACTCAACTGAGTATGAAATTTATCATGCTCATGAATGTTAAAATGCCAACAATTGTTGGCATTTGAACATTTATTAGCATGATAAATACAACATCTGAGAGTTTGAACGCAAGAAAAGTCTATACTTTTAGCTTATTAGTTTTTGCTATTGTGGAAATTTTATACTCAGTTGAGTTGAGCATGAATACTGTTTTATAACCTAGGGGCCAGGTCAGATAATCACTCCTGAGTTACTAATCCTTCAATTATGAAAACGTTTTCTATAGACATATAATGGAGAAAATATTGTCCCAGGCTTACTGACTTTATTTTCATGAACACTTCATCAAACTTGATGATACCAACAACCTGTATAAAATCTCGATCAAGTTCCAAATTGGCCATATTATGCATATCGTCTTACAGTTACTTGCCCTTGAGTGTTAAAAATCACATATTTGACCTTGTCTCAGACAAAGTGATTTATTTTAGGCGAGGTCTGCTGACAACCGGTTGTCACAAGACTTTTTGGTCTGCTGACAACCGGTTATCACCAGCAAAATGTCTGGTGACAACCGGTTGTCACTAGCAAAATGTCTGGTGACAACCGGTTGTCACCAGCAAAAAGTCTGCTGACAACCAGCTGTATATTTTTCAATAACAATGTGTACCCTATTCAACAATATCAGGCATTTAATGATATACTCTGCTTTAAATTGTTTTTTTGTACATATGTATGTTTATAGAGATTTTTATACAAAAAAATATACATTTGTGTATATGATCAAATGATATTGTTTTCAATTATACATTGCTTGGTAATCATTGGTAAATTGACTTATCATGATTAAAGGTACTATTCTTTTAACTCTTATAAAATGGAATCTTCCAGTTGATTATCTGGACTCTTACAGCTTATTTATTATAAAAGTTAACAAATAACCCCTGGTCAGACTCACTCAGTTCCTCTTAGTGGACATGCTGATCCATCATTAATTTGTTTGTGGTAACTTTTCCTTGTCAAGTAATTTGATTTTGGCGCTGAAAGAATTACGGTAATAATGATGAAATATCAGTTTTATTTCAAGAGTATTTCAAATTCAATACCTGTATGTTGTGACTTTATCTAGATACAACATATGCAGAGCTGTAAATTCTTAAAGTGTATGTTCATGGTTTTGAACATTTTACTTAAATCAAAATAAATATTTCGTACTTATTTATTTTTCATAGATCATCCCCTCATCTGCTAAGTTAATTATGGCAGTGTTCATTGCCTTAATCTAAACATCTGCAGTGTTTTCGTTAAGAGGCGGCAGCTGGCAAAAATAGCCACCTACTTTGCCTTCTGTGCCAGCTACTTTGATAAATTGGTCCATAGGTTATACTATAAGGCAGTGAATTTGGCAAGGTTCATGACAATGTCTGCCGTCTACCCCAAAATTTAGAGAAATCCCTGCATCTGGGGGCTGCCATGTTCTATAATAAATGCATTTAAAAAAAGTGTGAATTTTCCCATTAACTAAGTGTTTTAGCTGAGGTACAGTAGCTACATGTATTAGTGCTAGGCGGACAAGTGTGGTAAATGGAACTTCGAATTGACTTTTTGGACATTTACCTAATCCAATCTGGTTATTAATGATTAATTTGCCAAAGATAAGTTTAATACAAATAGTCCCTGATCAGATTGCTCTTTATCTTGTATCAGATTGCTCTTCCAGGTACCTGATTGGTGTGCACAAACTTTTCCTCTTTAAAAATTATGATTCAATTTGATTCTGGTGCTTCAAGAGTTTATACCGAATGCTAAAATGATATTGTCAATCCATTATGAACAATGCAATTATAATTTAAATAGGTTTATAATATACTTAAAGCCAAAAGTAACTTTACACTTCGAACTACTGAATATATCTTTACTGTTTTTGATTTAACCAAATTAAATATTGCAATGAGTTGCTGGTACTCGACCTAAACCTAATTCACGAAAAACAACCTAGGTTAATTAATCTTCTTTCAAGTTATCTGTGCTTTCATTAAAAGCACAAAATCAGCATTTCCTAACAAAATCCAAAGTAAAACCTAGGATTTGAACATGCTATCTTAAGGGACATTAATTGCTCATTAAAAATACTGCAAGACATTTTGTCTCTGACGTATAGTTTGTTAATGGTAGCATCTTAAACTTGGTTCACTTTGAAATTATCTCCCTTTGAATTAAAACAATAGTAAACTTTAGTCCCTGCTAAAAGCTTTATCTCAAATGACATTTGAATTTTTTATCAGCGATTTATTGGGACTTCCGCCTTGAGTATGTAACAAGATAATCTGATAAAAATTCCCATCAGTTTGGAAGAAAAATGGCAAACAACTTCTTATGGGAAATTCCATTGAAAGCACTTTAAAGTTCACAAAAGGGGATATGTACGTAAAAACACAACTCTAATTTGTGTTACTCGAAGTGCGATCCAGGCTGATTTGAACTTTAAACAACAATTCAATAGCCTGTCTTTCAGACTGGTTCTTTAAAATCAAAAAATGTCTGTTCGCAAAGCTACAGTAACACATCCAAAAGTGATGCACTTTGGAAAAGTTTATTTTGCCCCCTTGCTTCTTTCATTGGGGCATTTTGGTTGCATTTATGACAGTAAAAAC
Source organism: Loripinus fragilis (assembly GCA_964019695.1). NCBI lineage: Eukaryota > Metazoa > Mollusca > Bivalvia > Lucinida > Lucinidae > Loripinus > Loripinus fragilis. The sequence continues at coordinate 38,599,065 of OZ026527.1, forward strand.
ATGAAATTCAACTGTCATATGCATAATTGATTGAAGTTTAATATGAATTAAACACATTTAAAATACCACTCACCAATACCCAGAAATGGTATATATCAGCATGTCCACTCATATTTCTGTTTGGGGGTACACGTACCCCCTGATGTTTCCATTTGGGGGTACATGTTCATATGTGAGGGTACACATATTTTAGAGCTGTTTTTCATAGTAAACGTATAGGGACCATGAAATCAGATCATTTAGAGGTGTGTAACAGTGATATCATTATGCTGTGAATAATGCTAATAAATGAGTCCTGCAAGTAACCACCTCACCCCCTGCAAAAAAACAACTCCACCCCCTGCAAAAAAAAACAAACTAAGTCCAAACCTGAGAAAAATTTGGGCATAGGTTCCCCTAGGGGCTTAAGCCCAGTTTCATTCACCCTCAACCACAATAACCCTGGCCTTTGAAAGTTTTGGGTAAAGACAGAATGAAGAAGAGTGGGAGGGGTGAAAAAACATATCCAGATCACCCTCTTCTTCAGAATGTTAGATGATTTTTGAAAAATAGAATACAGCAAAATGTCACATACCTCTTAGATTGTGTTACTCCTATATTTAATTTAAAGCTCTGAAACGTGTCAAGCAATTTATCAAGTTTTCTTCTAACACACATCTGTACTTTCGATTTTGCCTGTCCACTTAACATTGCATATGTAAGCGTAACACTGATTGGTTCAGTAATTATAGACAACCAATCAATATTGACTTAAATAGAAGCATGGTTGACTGTGGCCCGAGATTCACTTTATCATACTGAATGATAGATACCAGTCAGTGGTAAATCTGAGCCGATAGTTCTAAAAAAAACTGGACTTGTTTTCTTGAAAATTTCATGAGATTCACGCACAACGATCACTGGTTATGCGTGCACAAAATTACTCTACGTTTTTGCACGTAGGTACCAAATGATTAGTGCGTGCACGGCCATTTCTGTGCGTGAATTACGTACTGCAGTACGTGAATGGGCATGCTGATATATAATAACAGTGTAAAGTTACTTTTGGCTTTAAGTATATATTTGTTCCCTTAAAGCTGTGGTTAATAAGATAAATGAACCTTGATATGCAAACTGTAAGCAATGAATCTTTATTTTTCTGCAATGCAAACTATACTAAACTCAGGTAGATTTCCGAGAGAACATGCTAAGTATACAGTAGTATTGGAAAATACAGCTGGTTGTCAGCAGACTTTTTGCTGGTGACAACCGGTTGTCACTAGACTTTTTGCTAGTGACAACCGGTTGTCAGCAGACACTTCCTTGTGACTTTATCTAGATACAACATATGCAGAGCTGTAAATTCTTAAAGTGCATGTTCATGGTTTTGAACATTTTACTTAAATCAAAATAAATATTTCGTACTTATTTATTTTTCATAGATCATCCCCTCATCTGCTAAGTTAATTATGGCAGTGTTCATTGCCTTAATCTAAACATCTAAGGGCTGCCATGTTCTATAATAAATGCATTTAAAAAAAAGTGTGAATTTTCCCATTAACTAGGTGTTTTAGCTGAGGTACAGTAGCTGCATGTATTAGTGCTAGACCGACAAGTGTGGTAAATGGAACTTCGAATTGACTTTTTGGACATTTACTTAATCCAATCTGGTTATTAATGATTAATTTGCCAAAGATAAGTTTAATACAAATAGTCCCTGATCAGATTGCTCTTTATCTTGTATCAGATTGCTCTTCCAGGTACCTGATTGGTGTGCACAAACTTTTCCTCTTTAAAAACTATGATTCAATTTGATTCTGGTGCTTCAAGAGTTTATACCGAATGCTAAAATGATAATGTCAATCCATTATGAACAATGCAATTATAATTTAAATAGGTTTATAATATACTTAAAGCCAAAAGTAACTTTACACTTTGAACTACTGAATATATCTTTACTGTTTTTGATTTAACCAAATTAAATATTGCAATGAGTTGCTGGTACTCGACCTAAACCTAATTCACGAAAAACAACCTAGGCTAATTAATCTTCTTTCGAGTTATCTGTGCTTTCATTAAAAGCACAAAATCAGCATTTCCTAACAAAATCCAAAGTAAACCTAGGATTTGAACACGCTATCTTAAGGGACATTAATTGCTCATTAAAAATACTGCAAGACATTTTGTCTCTGACGTATAGTTTGTTAATGGTAGCATCTTAAACTTGGTTCACTTTGAAATTATCTCCCTTTGAATTAAAACAATAGTAAACTTTAGTCCCTGCTAAAAGCTTTATCTCAAATGACATTTGAATTTTTTATCAGCGATTTATTGGGACTTCCGCCTTGAGTATGTAACAAGATAATCTGATAAAAATTCCCATCAGTTTGGAAGAAAAATGGCAAACAACTTCTTATGGGAAATTCCATTGAAAGCACTTTAAAGTTCACAAAAGGGGATATGTACGTAAAAACACAACTCTAATTTGTGTTACTCGAAGTGCGATCCAGGCTGATTTGAACTTTAAACAACAATTCAATAGCCTGTCTTTCAGACTGGTTCTTTAAAATCAAAAAATGTCTGATCGCAAAGCTACAGTAACACATCCAAAAGTGATGCACTTTGGAAAAGTTTATTTTGCCCCCTTGCTTCTTTCATTGGGGCATTTTGGTTGCATTTATGACAGTAAAAACATGAAATTCAACTGTCATATGCATAATTGATTGAAGTTTAATATGAATTAAACACATTTAAAATACCACTCACCAATACCCAGAAATGGTATATATCAGCATGTCCACTCATATTTCTGTTTGGGGGTACACGTACCCCCTGATGTTTCCATTTGGGGGCACATGTTCATATGTGAGGGTACACATATTTTAGAGCTGTTTTTCATAGTAAACGTATAGGGACCATGAAATCAGATCATTTAGAGGTGTGTAACAGTGATATCATTATGCTGTGAATAATGCTAATAAATGAGTCCTGCAAGTAACCACCCCACCCCCTGCAAAAGAAACAACTCCACCCCCTGCAAAAAAAAACCAAACTAAGTCCAAACCTGAGAAAAATTTGGGCATAGGTTCCCCTAGGGGCTTAAGCCCAGTTTCATTCACCCTCAACCACAATAACCCTGGCCTTTGAAAGTTTTGGGTAAAGACAGAATGAAGAAGAGTGGGAGGGGTGAAAAAACATATCCAGATCACCCTCTTCTTCAGAATGTTAGATGATTTTTGAAAAATAGAATACAGCAAAATGTCACATACCTCTTAGATTGTGTTACTCCTATATTTAATTTAAAGCTCTGAAACGTGTCAAGCAATTTATCAAGTTTTCTTCTAACACACATCTGTACTTTCGATTTTGCCTGTCCACTTAACATTGCATATGTAAGCGTAACACTGATTGGTTCAGTAATTATAGACAACCAATCAATATTGACTTAAATAGAAGCATGGTTGACTGTGGCCCGAGATTCACTTTATCATACTGAATGATAGATACCAGTCAGTGGTAAATCTGAGCCGATAGTTCTAAAAAAAACTGGACTTGTTTTCTTGAAAATTTCATGAGATTCACGCACAACGATCACTGGTTATGCGTGCACAAAATTACTCTACGTTTTTGCACGTAGGTACCAAATGATTAGTGCGTGCACGGCCATTTCTGTGCGTGAATTACGTACTGCAGTACGTGAATGGGCATGCTGATATATAATAACAGTGTAAAGTTACTTTTGGCTTTAAGTATATATTTGTTCCCTTAAAGCTGTGGTTAATAAGATAAATGAACCTTGATATGCAAACTGTAAGCAATGAATCTTTATTTTTCTGCAATGCAAACTATACTAAACTCAGGTAGATTTCCGAGAGAACATGCTAAGTATACAGTAGTATTGGAAAATACAGCTGGTTGTCAGCAGACTTTTTGCTGGTGACAACCGGTTGTCACTAGACTTTTTGCTAGTGACAACCGGTTGTCAGCAGACACTTCCTTTATTTTATATTATAACTTCATGAAACTTACAGAAAAGCATGACAGCTATAAAAACTTGATCAAGTTCAAATTTTGGCAAGATGAAACAACTTGACTACAGAGTTATCTGTCCTTGACCGCACACTGCTAAAAATGCTATATTTGACCTTGTCCCAGAAATAGTTGATTTATTTTTTATTGTATGAAACTTAAAGATAATCATATCTTGATCAAGTTCAAATTAGGGTGAGATGGGACTGCTGATTACAGAGTTATCTACTCGTGAGAGCTAAAAAAGAAAATCTATATTTGAGCCACATCCTGAGATTTCCAACAATGTTGTATGTACAACCAGCAAAGCCTCTGATCAGCCTGGACATAAACGCAGTCTGATCAAAGCCGTTGCTAATCACTTGAATATTCTATGACTGTTAAGCTACTGACCTAACAGATTTGGAGTTTCTAAGCTTAAAAGGAGGCTGCACAAGCGCGTCTGAGTCTGTATATGTCATAATGCCACATTGTTGGAAATCAGATGCCGCAGCTCATTTGACCTTGACCCTGTTTCTTTTGCTACCCAGGTGTACTGGTACAACATGGGATGAAAGTGACAGCTGAAAGTACAGGGAACTTCAAGTCTACCCTCCAGAAATCTTACAGATCTGTAGCCTTCCTTCTCAACAACTTCAGATTGGCTAGGGATGAGGTAAGAATTTGAGATAAGATGATATTCTCTGTCAAGCAATAACTCTGGCCTTCCCAATTTCTGAGTTATCTGCCTTAAAGTTAAAACAAAGAGAATATTTCTAGCCTTAAAATACCCTACAGATCTGTAGAATTCCTCTTTAGCAACTTAAGGTTGGCTAGGGAAGAGGAAAGAATTGCAGATAAGAAGATATCCTCTGTCAAGAACAATAACTCTACCATTCCCAACTTCTGACTTATCTGCCCTCAAGTCAAAACAGGGGATTTATTTCTGGCCTCCAAAAACTATAAAGATCTATAGGTTTTCTACTTAACAACTTTGGTTGGCTAGGGAATGAGGTAAGAATAATGAGATATGAAAATATCCCCCTTTCAGGAACTACAACTTTGACATTCCCAATTTCTGTGTTGTCTGTCCTCAAATCATAACATCGTACTTTATGTCTAGTGACTTTAGTCTCCAAAAATTGTAAAGCTCCATGGCCTTCTTCCATAACAACTTAAAGTTGGCTAGGGATGAGGTAAGAATTCGAAATAAGAAGAACAATAACTCTGACATTGCCAACTGCTGTTAATAACTTTAGGTTAGTATGGATTGAGACGTTAAGAAATCTCTTCTGTCAAAGAACAATATTTCTGGCATCCCAATTTACTGAGTTATCTGCCCTATTAATCAAATAGATTGTTCTTTTTCAGACTAATGCAGATAGAACAGCCAGAATTATGCCCCTTGCCTTGCTTCATTCTCTGTTGCTGCAGCAATGTTACTATGGCAACGGCATATTCCAGAACAATCATCATTGGTCACTCACTGATGTTGCCATGGCAGTTGATATGTATAAGAAGGTGATGTACAAGTGTGGCAAGAAGGAGGGTGTAGCCGAGCTGGTGTCTCAGATCTACACAGATCATTGTGTCGACCAGATGGATCACACAGTTGTAGAGTCTCTTGTGAGAACTCTCTCAAAGTTGTCCACCATGACAGCTAAAGAGGTAAAAACTATGATCTACAGTAAAACCTGTGTAAATCGGCCACTCAAAAATAGACATAACAAAGGTCTTAAAGATCAATTATCGTTTAATACAGGTCAAAAGTATTGCAGAATGCTCCCCTTGAAGCATTCTGCAATACTTTTGACCTGCATTAAGCGATAATTGGTCTTGAAAACCAATTTTCAGATCTACACAGATCATTGTGTCGACCAGATGGATCACACAGTTGTAGAGTCTTTTGTGAGAACTCTCTCAAAGTTGTCTACCATGACAGCCAAAGAGGTAAACATCTAATTTTACTCTTTTTTTTGCTCATAGCTCCTATACCAACATTTAAGTAATCTGTATATGATTTGATTTTTAACCCTCATCTCACCAATACTTTTTGTCCTGAAAATGTCTTCTGCTTTTCACGTCTGCATATATTCATGTGCATTTTAGGGAGCAGTCTGATTTACAATAGGTATCTGAGAACCTATGCAGATGACAGGTGGAGAAAATAAGTTAATATTAAAATAATATTTTTTTATAAGTTTCATAGCTCCAACAATATACAGATGGGCGAGAGACTCATAAATAATCTATGATAGACTGTCAGAGCAAATAGTATAGTAAAGCAGTGAAAATGTATATTTTATTTGTGGTGAACCCGCCATAAATTAAATATTGTTTTAAACACCTCACTTGTTAAAATAAGTTTTATTCATGACATAAACTGTAATTATTTGTATATTTTCTTGTACAGTTAATGGAGGCTCCAGAGGAAAGTATAGTTAATCTCGTAAAGAAATTGATGTACTTTGAATCTGAGGTGTTCAACTTGAGGCGAGCTGTTGATTCTATGGAGGAACTTAGTGCTAGATTGTATGGCCTTCCTGATGCTGCAGACTTGAGACTCATAGAAAACAGTAGCAGGTATGTATAGTTATTAATTTTATTGCTTTGTATTTTGGTATCTTAAATTTTCTTCTAATGTAGGAGGGTCTGGATTTGGGGTAATGAAAATCGCTAATTATAAACAATTCAGCCTTTTAATCAGTATTCAATAAAGTCTTTTTCTCAAATAATAGTATATGAGCCACGACATGAGATTTCGAACAATGTGGTATGTGCAACCAGCAAAGGCTCAGATCAGCCTGCGCATACGTGCAGTCTGATCAGAGCCTTTGCTGGTTGCTTGAATATTCTATGAGTGTTAAGCTACTGACTGAACATCATTTGGAGTTTCTAAGTTTAAAAGGAGGCTGCACAGGCTCGTCTGAGTCTACACTTGTCAAAATGCCACATTGTTGGAAATCACATGTCACAGCTCATATGTTTAAATAGATAGATGAGTTTGTGCATATATGATAAGTGCCAAATTTCATGAACTGGATCATTTTTAATAATCATTGGTGCTGCTTAAATTTGTGTCTTGAAATATATATTTTCAAACAATAATTGATATTAAAATTTTCCAAAAGAAAAATGGTTGATGTTACACCCTTAAGGGTCAAAATGCTAAAGCCTGGCATTATCTTTTTTGATTGTAGTATTCTTGGTAAAGACATGGTACAAGTGATTGGTGCTCCAGAACTCTTTATTCGTGTTACCACGGGCAACTCTAGTGCTGTGCTGTCCAGAGACCAACTAATACCTCAGTACTTGTCACTCCTACAGAACCTTCCCACAATGCCAGACACAAACAGGAACCAGGTGTACCCAGTTGACGCTTGCTTGCATTTTGAAGTGGTTGGCTACAATGACCTGATAGCAAAGATTACTTCAGACTTAAACTTGCTTCAGCGGAGAGCTAAGGGTGAAATATTACCCGATTCAAACATGGATGACGTCGTTCTCTCCTTGAATAAAAATACTGTTCCGCCATCTTGGACTGCACAAAGCTTCCCATCAACCATGAATCTCTCTGATTGGATGAATGAGCTACCAATCAGAATGAAGATTTTGAAATCTTATATCATGGATGAGAAACCTGCCACCTATAATCTCTCTGCGTTTTTACGACCTGATCGTTTCTTAGAGTCAGTGAAGCAGACATACGCCAGACGACAGTTCAAGGACATTGACTGTATAGCACTGCAAGTTGAGGTAAGACATTGACCTTTAATTTTTGACCTCATTACACTCAGAGTGACCACATCTAAGTGGAATCAGCATCCACACAGGCCAAATAAAAAAATAAGTGTGTTTTGGGTAACAGGTCTGAAAACTTTAGGTAAGGTAGGTACACATATATTTTTTTCTGGAAAAAATATAATTTTATGCATTTTGAAAGGCAAAATGCCTTTCAAAATGCATAAAATTATATTTTTTGCCTTTCAAAATGCATAAAATTATATTTTTTCCAGAAAATCTGAAAAAAAAATATAGGTTTCACCTGTAAATTTAGGTAGGGTCGGGTTACTCAAACAGGTATATTTTTATTTGACCCCATTATTCAACCTAATAAATGCACATTCTTTAACTTTTTGCATGCTGGGTAAATGTTCATGCTTTTGTGTCATCTGCTGACTTTAAAAATTAACTTTTTTCAAAACATTTCAAGAACACTATCAAATGGTTTGGAATCTGATCAGAAACTGGCATTCTATCGGGCCTGATCTGGGTCCAAACTGTTTGCAACTTAGGTTATCAGCAGATGACAAAAGTCACCACTATAGTGCATGCACAACTATCTAGTATGACTACAGTTCTAAGCTTTTTATTTTATACTTTGTGAGCGCAGTGCAGTCTAGTCTTAATCTTGGGTGCTTACTGATATGGTGACCTCAGTGACCTCAGGTTTACAAGGCCAGACTTTGACTTGAAGTAGACTATTTGTATGAGGATAATTTTGGGAGCTTGGGTCACCTATTAGTTTGGCAGATAGGACAAGGATTTAGGATCTTGGAAGTAGATGAATAGAAAGGGTTGGTAAGGGGCCTTTTGTATTTGCATTAACCCCTTCCTTCATGAATATTCGTGCTAAGCTCCACCCACTTTGAATAATTATATAAATAAACTTTCAATTTTGTATATAGAGCAAAGATATTACTTGTCATGTCCACTAGTGTAGGATCAGATATATCATATTTCCTTAAGCAAACAAAGAAGACCCTGATCAGGCAGCTCTTACAAGAGCTGCATGATCTGAGTCTGCTCTGTTTGCAAAGACATTAAAAGGTGTCTCTATGAGGCAAAAGGTTAAGAATTTAAATGTTTCTTTTCTGTACTATCATTTTTTAACTCTCTCATTTGTTGAAACAGCATCATATGACAATTACAGTATTGTAAATCTGATTTAGACTGCAGCAGATGAAAATATTTGACACTTTTCTGCATTTTTTTAGGAAAAAAATAATTTGCTCAAAATTGTATGTATCTTGTTTCTCTTACAATGTATCAGGGCTTTTTTTTAACTTTTCATCTGCTGTAGTCTGCTGATAAACTTTGCAAGCAATTTTGAACGCAGATCAGGCCCGACACAATGTTGGGCCAGATATAGATCCAAACTGTTTGACACTCTGACAGTATTCATGAAAGATTTTTTTTGAAAAAGTTGATTTTGAAGAAAAAAATATCAACATGCAAACTTACCCAGTATGCAAATGTTGGATCCATGACATTTGGTCAAAAACCATTTTGTCAAAATGACGTTTGGTCGAAAGAGACATTAATAATGGTCAATATGCAGTTTGGCCAACTACAACTTTTGGTTGACTAAGGCATTTGGTCTAAAATTCGTCCAATTATGTTGAAATTCATCAATTTTTGTCGAAAACACACTTGTACTGTACTGGGGTATCTGAAGCATTAATTTTTTTACCTCAGTCTAGCTAGAACTTGGAGCATGCAAGTTGTGTTCAGTCTCACGGATATCAGTGACTATTGTTACCCTGTTTTTGCAGTTGCCATTTTCGCAGCCAGCTTCAGTAGCAGGCATTTCATTTTCTTTAGTGTATAGAAATCCCTTCAAAGACATTTTTCTGGCATGGCTAAAATTAATCAAGCGTCTCTTTGTAGTGTGTGTCAACGAGGCTTAAATAGGTAAACAAATGTAAATTGACTTCTAAGTGATTTCTTATAAAATAAATGAGTAGACAAAATGTTTTTTGAGGAATTGTCATGCACCCAAGATTCAAGATTTATTTTCAATCCTCAGGTTTACATCAATAAACAACACAAGGTGCAATAATAAACAAACATAATTACAACAGCATGATAGTAGTAAACAGAACCAGCTTTATCCTTTTCATTCTGGTGCAAGTCTTTGTGATTTAAGGGATTACGTGTATTTCTAAATTATATTGCATTTATATTGCATTTGTATCCCTAAAGATACGGCAAATGTTGGCAATTAACCATTTACCCCATAAAGATGCCTTTAAATGCTTTTTCAAACAGAGCAGACCCAAATCAGGCAGCTCTTCTAAAAGCTGCCTGATCAGGGTCTTCTCTGTTTGCTTATGAAAAATATGAAATATCTGATCCAACACCAGTGGATTTGACAAGTAATATCTTTGTTCTATGCACCAACATATAAGTTCATTTAAAGAATTATTCATAGTGGGTGGAGCCTAGCATGAATATTCATGAAGGAGGGTTAGGATTAAAAGTTCAACTCATGTCCTCTTGAATGAATTGATATGCAATGTTCAGTAAAATCAATAGATTTGATTACTTTTCACACCAGAATGTGTTGAGGATATCAACTGATCTTGATCGCAAAACAATAACTGTGTATATTTTCTTTATACTGTTTGAGCATGTGTAGCCTCCCTTGGTGCTTTTGACGCCTCTCTGTCAGAGAGTGGTTGCATTCCAATGAAATAAATAACAGGTGCTTAGCACTTCAACCTGTTTTGTTTAAAGGTAAAATCTTATAGAAAACATCTAAAAAACTGTATGACATAGTTGCCAGATGAAATCACTTATGACTAGGCAACACTTATAAATGACTGTTTTCATAGAAATTCTGTGAATTATATAACTTTTAACCCCAAAGTTCAGCATTAGAGAATGGCAGGTATTTGAAAGTGTACAGTGGGAGGAGGTTGATATTCTTTGTGCTTCTGCAGGCTTTGTTTGCATGTTGATCATCCCAGGGTCTGTCCATCCATTTGTCCATCCGGGGTGATTTGATTTTTTGATGGATGGATGGATCATTTGAATGGAACTTATTAACTCTCCTTGCTAGCTGCAACTGTTGTCATCTGCTGATAACCTTTGCAAACAGTTTGGACCCAGATCAGAATGTTGGTCCTGATCTGGATCCAAACCTTTTGATTCCCCCATAGTGTTCCTGAAAGATTTTTTGAAAGTTTATTTTTAAAAAAGTCAGCAGACGACAACATTACCCAGCATGCAAAGAGTTTATTTCAAGTGTGCTAACATCTAAGACAATTCATGATTGATCCCTTAACTCTTTGCCAGCTAGTGTCACCTTCTGATAACCTTTGCAACCAGTTTGGATCCAGATCAGGCCTGACAAACTGTCAGGCCTGATCTGATATCCAAAGTGTTTGACACTCTGATGGTATTCCTGAAAGAATTTTTTTAAAAAAGTTAATTTTGAAAAAAAAAATCAGCAGCTTGAAAGTAGGCAAATAATTAAAGCTGTGATTTGTTTGCATGGATGGTAAATGTGGGGAGGAATTGATGCACTTGCAGAAAAATAGCGAGATGGGAAGATAGATGGATAAAACAAGATAGAGTCTTGTTAAAGCAATAACCTAAATGTCAATCACTATAACATCTGTGTCTTACATCAGTGTCATTACATACACCTTGGCACCATACCAGGGATAACCTGCTGCTTCTCAGGTGAAAATAGACTGGCTACAAGAGATTGTGCCATAAATCTTGAACATAGGTTGGGATTAGTGTTGGCCAGATTTTGCCATGACGTTGAACATAGTTCCCAATATGCAAACAAAATGACGGTAAAACTGTCATTATTTTCTTATCCATATGTTTGTGTACCCGAACAAACGAAGAATAACCTGCTTCTTCTCAGGTGAAAATAGACTTGCTGAACTTGATGGGGTAAAATTGCCATTAGTTGCTTATCCATCAGTCTAAACATATGTTGTGGGTGCTCAAAAGAGCCGTCTCAGTGAGACGGTTCTTTTGAGTACCCACAACATATTTTTTGGTCGAGAAATAAGAAAAATAATTTTCTTTACCCCCTCTGCATTCTAAACAGCATCATCTCAGGTGAAAATAGACTTGCTATGCTTGTGCCTTAAAACATAAGTTTCAATTAGCAAACAAATTGAGGGTAGAATTGTGATTATTTTCTTATCCATTAGTTTAAACATATGTTTTGGGTGCTCAAAAGAGCCCTCTCTTTGAGTACCCACAACATATTTTTTTGGTAGAGAAATAAGAAAAATAATTTTCTATACCCCCTCTGGAATCTTACCTGCATCTTCTTAGGTAAAAATAGGTGCCATAAGCCTTGAACATAGGTCCCAATAAGCAAAAATAGTTAGGATGAATTTGCCATTATTTTCTTATCCATCAGTATTGGGTGCCCAAAAGAACCGTCTCATTGAGACAGTTCTTTTAAGCACCCAAAATATATGTTTTGGTTTGGAAATAAAAAAAAAAATATTACCCCTTAATTGATTCTTATCTGGTGGCCTGCATGTTGAAGACACACTTTTCAACCAAAATATGGAGACATCTTTTTAGTTCTAAATGTGTGTCATTGAGAAGCTATGAGACCTACCTGTTGTTTTTTATTTCAAAAGAAAAGCAGTGATATATTTTTTCTTATATTTTGTCATTTCACTATGACAGCATTTGTTGTATCACTTTAATTGTCAATATGTATGTACTCTGCAGTATCATACCAGGGGGATAAATTTGCTAATCTCAGTCAAAAATAGACCTACAACCCATGACAAGACACTCATTTTCAACAGAGTCTTGGTGATATTACTTATTGCTACTCAAAGTTGTTTCCAATAACACTGTGTTCTATCAAAACACTAGCACAATGGCAAAACGCCAGTGTAGTGGTATTTGAATGTGGGGCTATGGTATTTTGCCACCATATTTGCTGCAGGAGCATCTTTATTTACAGGTCAATTAACAACCATAAACGTTCAGTGAGTGAGACAATAAGCCTATTCGGATCTACACTGATTATATTAAATGTCCAATATTCAGTTCTTGTTAAAAGTTTGCTCATTTCTCCAAACATTCACCCAGATTTTAGATTTTGTGTTTGGCTTTTGACAGAAAAAGGATTTTCTCAAATTGTGAACCTTAGCCATCATTTTCAGGTTCAAAAAAGCACTTAAAAATTCTCAGCAAGAGTATGAGGATGCTTAAAATTAGTAGTGTGCCAGAATTTGAATTAAAAAAGTAAAAAGTACAAAACTTTTGGGCGCAAATGCCTTAGGTACCAAAATCTCGTGAACTGGCTCATCTGTTTTATTGAAGAACCCTTACTATCTATGTGGGGGCATGCACCATCTGGTTTGATCATGCACAGTTTAATTCTTAATTAACCTTTTAAACGCCATCAAAAAAAAAATCATCCGAAAAATTCGTCTACATTTGTCATCTGCTGCAAATTTTTGCTATCATTATTTAACAATACCGGGCCGCGTAGCGCAGTAGGTAACGTGTCTGGCTACATATGCGTGTCTGACTGCAGATCCAGGGGTCCCGAGTTCGATCCCGGCCCGGTCCCATACTTTCGTGGAGATTGATCATGAAATAATTTCTACAGTCATTCTCCTCCCTTCCGCTGATTCATTCAAGAAGGGTTGTTGTCAGTTACAAGCGAAAGTATGTGCACAAATTACTGGTTAACCCCTTGTTCAAGCCTGCCCAGGAAAAAGTGTGGTTAGGTGAACTGACCGTCCCGCAATGACCATAGCTGTTGACTTGGGACGTAAAGCAACAAAACCAACCAACAACAATTATTTAACAAAGCTAAGTATAGAGGCAAACAGTGTGGACCCAGATCAGACTGCTCCTATAGGTCTGAGTCTACACTGTTTGTTTGAAAGGCTTCTAAAACATTTCAGCAGACGACAAAAGCAGACAAATTTTGTTGTGATTGTCTGATGTCATCGAACTGTGAATGTTTTGACCCAAATGGGCTTGTGAAGGCTTGTGCTTGTCCACGCCCCCTCACCTTGCTCATGCTACAAGTCAGTTTTCCCCATGACCTGGGATAGACTGGAAAGAAAAAATAACTTGCTTCAACAGTACCAGGGAAAATGTACATCTTTACATTCGAAATTATACATAACAAAGTCCTTGACTACCTGTAACTATTAACCCATTTTCTTCAAATGAGATCTTTCAGTGGTACAGTGCTTGACTCGAGGCAAAGGGGCTGCAGATTCGAGCCTCACCGACGTCACTGCGTTGTGTCCTTGAGCAAGAACATTAATCCTAGCTTAGTACTGGTTCAATCCAGGAAGACCCGTCCCTTTATAGCTGAAAGATTGTTGATGGGATGTAAACAAACACATCAAATGAGATCTTCAATTCTGCTTGTTTCTGTTATAATCTGAAAGTCTATTGAAAGTCTATTATTCATTGTAAGAATTTACAAGTTAAAAATTAACATTCACTTGTCCTGCTAAACCTTTGAAAACAATGTAGATCCAGATCAGCTGGCTTCTGAAGAAGCTATCTGATCAGGATCAACACTGTTTTCCACCCTGATTGTAAATACATACATTTATCTGGAATGATGCAGGTTAATTGGATAAAAACTGGCAAGGACATTAGTTCATACAACGAATATTCTGCATGACAAGGGTTAAGACATTATTGAGATTTTATCCTACCATTTATGGTCGCTGATTTCCACTGCATATATTCATGCACTCTGCACTTTTGACATGTAAGACAACACAAACAGTATGATCCTTGACGCTGATGATGCCCCCACCATTTATAGTGGGGGTGGGATGCGTAAAACATCACCCTTCTCTGTAGGTCCCGTCTCATAGGAAGACGTTTTCTCTCATACAGTGACCTTAGGTGGGGGGCATCTGTGTCACATAGACACATTTCTAATTTTTCGAGTAGTCCATCAGAGTGTCAAACAGGTTGGTTCCAGGTCAGGCCTGACATTTTGTTGGGCCTGATCTGGGTCCAAACTGTTCACGAAAGTTATCAGTAGTGTAGTTGACAATTTTAGTCATCACAAGCAAAGTATTACTGGCAATGTCAAAAGCAATCTCTCCTGCAGATTAGATTGGTCAGCACTCTCATTATTTGTTGTCTAGACATTATGATAGCTATTCCTGAAAAGATTCTAGCTAATCTATGTAGCTGAGCTGGAGTGTTCAAGTCGAGCTGTGGCAAACTGAAGACATACTTTCCCGTGACTTGGCTGATATTTGGAAGAAACAATCAAAATTATTGGTACAAATAAACCAATCAGAACTAATTAACATTCTGACCTTGTTTATCGAGCTGGCTTTCATTAGTGAACTATCTGCTTAGGTGTTATATATCAATCGTTCTGCTGTTGAACTCATTGTCATCGACCGGAAGCATTTTATCAAATACTGACCTGTCTGATTTGAGCACTGTGGGTACATGTGACATATTTGTTTACAAATTGCGTCACAGAGTCATGTGATTCGCCTGATTGGCTGATTCAATATTGTTTATCAAGCGCGTCATCACGTGTCACTGAAACGGTTTCAATGAAAATGCCATGCGGAGAATGTTTTCAAAAATGTTTTAGTTCATACAATATGATCAGTCTATGGCTGAATACCGTAATACCTATCATTGTTATGATTTGGCTACCCAAAATGACTAGATTTCTCCATTGAAGAATTATCTATAGGCATTTAACGCTTGTTACTTTTTAACGTAGGGTTTTTGAGTAATGCGCACCGCGTAACAGCACAAACCCGACTTTTCAGTCGTGATGTCCCATAGCAGACAGGTTGATCCTTTAGTATCGCACATGCGCAGACAATGCTGTTAAACTTTGTCTACTTTTTTAAGCTTCGAACCTAAGGCTCTTGAATTGGGAAATGAGTCACTTGACAAAGTGGTATTTCTACTTTTAAAAGCTCTCTATAATTTGAGCCGCAACATGAGATTTCCAACAATGTGGTAAGTGCGACCAGCAAAAGCTCAGATCAGCCTGCGCATATGCGCAGTCTGATCAGGGCTTTTGCTTGTCGCTTGAATATTCTATGACTCTTAGGCCACTTTGGAATTTCTAAGCTTAAAAGGAGGCTGCACAGGCTTGTCTGAGTCTACACTTGAAAAATACCACTTTGTTGGAAATGACTTGTCACAGCCAAGCAGCTGGCTTAGCTCGTACAG
Organism: Loripinus fragilis; assembly: GCA_964019695.1. Classification (NCBI taxonomy): domain Eukaryota; kingdom Metazoa; phylum Mollusca; class Bivalvia; order Lucinida; family Lucinidae; genus Loripinus; species Loripinus fragilis. The sequence goes on from OZ026527.1 coordinate 38,615,025, forward strand.
TGCTGAATTTCTTAAATGGAATCATCCAGTTCATATTGATATGGACTAATCAACCTAGCAAGCATTGTGTCAAATGATAAAAAAATCCAACATTTAAATTCAGTATATTTGAATAGAAACTTATTACAAAATTATAAGATGCTTGGCAGAGCTGAACACAGCTTGACATTTTGTTTCAACTCGTTAGGAATGAGCCTCAATATGACATGGGCTTTCTGTTGACTATAAGGGCTTTCTGTAGACCATGAAAGGTGTACCAAATGTTTGATCCATAACTTTTTTTTGTCCAATATTTGGTGTGGATATGTAATAGTTATGCCATGGTTTGTCCGCCTGTACGTGGAGATAATGCACAAGCTTTAGCGAGTGGATTATCTTACGTACAGGTGGACAACCAGGATATAACAATCTTATAACATCTACGTCAATGTAGACCTTGCACATAACAAGATATTTTGTGCTAAAGTTGGTAAGGGTGGTAAAAATAGTAATTTGTACTTCTGAAATATCTGTATGTGAATTGAATTTCTCGCTAAACTTTGTGTTTTGAAGATGAAAGAGTTATGTCAGTAATTAAAGTTGTTGATGCCTCTTCTAAAAGTCATCAGTTTTCTACTTGGTTAAGATTCCTTAGTTTCTTTTTCATAGTCTTTTTTTCACTAAAGTTTGTTTGGGTTTTCTTGATGGTGGGCTTGCAAAAGGAAATCATGTATTTTGAATGGAGAGATTACTTTGCCTGTGATTACTATGTTTGCAAGACGTGGTTTATTAGATAATGTCAGATGTAAATGATGGCATGATGTTATATGTGGAGCACAGTGGCTCAGTTGGTAGGGCATTAGACTGGGGATCGAGGGGTTGCCATACCACTTTCCAGACTCACCTGAGCCACTGACACTGTTGTGTCCTTCAGCAAGACACTTTATCCGTAGTGGCTCAACCCAGGAAGACAGGAAATTGTCCTGACATGACTGAAAAATTGTCAAATGGAATGTTAAGCACCTTTGACAGTGATATGACCAAGTTGATTTTCAGGCTGATATGAGTCTTTTGCGGGTTGTGCACAAACTCATTTCTTTTTCTTTTTCCTATAAAGCTGACCAAAGTTATGATTCTATATTGTAAGATATCAAAAGTTCAGTACTTTTTTAACATACAGTAGCTCATCTATCTTTTTCATTGTTTGAGGAGCTACTAATTACCCAAGAAGAAAGCCATATCACAAGAAAATGGCAGTTTAAGCTGGAATTTGATTTGATTTGATTCTTTACGTTCCATCAACAATCTTTCAGTTATATTGGGACGGGTCTTCCTGGGTTGAACCAGTGCTAAGCTAGAATAAATGTGTCTTGCTCAAGGACCACAACGCAGTGACGCAGATGAGGCTCGAACCCACGGCCCTTCGGTCTCGAGTTAAGCACTCTACCACTGAGCCACTGCGCTCCCTAAAGCTGGAATTTTGTATGTCCTATACTCCTCCCCAATTTTCATGCACTTAATTACCAGTACTTGCAGCATTCCTGTTATTAGCAGAAAAAAAAAACTATGTGGTGGCTTCCAAGCTGATCTGGATCTACACTTAACCAGTCTAGGTCTGCATATAGAATTATTTTTTGAGTTTGCAGAGCCCCAAACATTATCTCTCATAGCTGATCTTTTATCTGATCCCTACTATATTGTTATCTTCCTTACATCTAACATGGATTTATTTGTTATCCTTTATCCTGTTGCTGGTGGGTTGGGGTATACTCCTTAACCCTTAACCCCTAAATGAGCACTTTTGCAAACAGTGAAGGCCCAGATGAAATGCAGCATGCTGCTACATTTCATCAGGGTCTACACTGTTGGAAAAGGTAAAAAAGATCTTTAGACAAAAGAATACATTTTTTTTATTAAATTATAACCTGACACCCCTAGATTTCTATAATGGACCATCCCAAGATTATTTTATCATATCAGATGGAAGAACCCATCAGAATACAAAGGGTTAAATAAGGGAAGATGAATATGGGGGGGGTATTTTGTTGTCTGTCGATAATATCCTTGGCAAATGATTTGGAAAACATCAGTCCTGATCTGGATCCAAACTGATTTGACACTGATGGTAGTCCCAAAAGTTTTAAATTTAGATGAAAAAACACAATATCATGATATGCAAAAACAGTTGGAAAGGCAACTAGTTTTACAGGTGGCTTTTAAGTTTTCTTGAATTCCCTGGGGTAGAGCTGCTAAAAAAATGTGCAAAACAAGAAGATGATAAAATTGAGGTACCTGTAGGAAGATGAATTTCTAGATTATTTTTTGTGAGATGTCAGATTTTTTTTGTTTTCATTGATGATGCAATCGATGAAACAGGTATTTTTAGTCTCCATTAATTTCAAGCAGTTTTGTTTGTTTTTGTAGTTGTACGGCCTACTCAACATTCTTCAGATGTTGGGCACAGTCAGTTATCCTACTGGTTTTGCACAGGATTGTATATCTTACCCAGCTTGTGGCCAAGTTAATTTTGAAAATTAAACAGCAGAAGGCAAGATATGAAAAAATACCCAGCATGGAGTCGTATAGTACTTTATCAGATTGCTTTTCTACGAGCAGGCTGAGCTTGGACTTTTTCATTTGTACATAATTTTCATATCGGAGCAATTTTTTTCTGGCACTCAATTCTTGTTGCATTCAAATTTTGAAGATTTTAGCTAGTCAGTGTAGCTGGGCAAGCTGGTCTAATGACGGTTCAAATCCCTCCTGATATGTGATCATAAAGTATGCCTCATATCAAGCAGCTCCTGAAATGATTTATTTGTTGCTTTCAAAAAAATTTTAAAACTGAAGAAGAACGTACTTTAATCAGTGTCATTGCAGATTTTAGCTCTCCTGAACAGTGCAAGTTCTATATGGGGAATCATTGGGTTGGACTGTGTTTTGAGTATTTATGAAGTGTAATTTTTTATGTCAATTGAAATGTGGCCATTGAAATTATGACCTTTTGAAATATTATGAAGCCAGTTTTCTGCTTAAAAATTTTGGTAGCATGTAACTTTTCTTCTCACACAAACAATCCCTCTAACTCACTTCCTTTGAAATTTTCTTATGTTAGGGCGTGCAGAACGCATGTTGAAATATGGGACATAGATTTCTTGTGGAATGCCCGTCTTGTTGACAGAGAAAGTTTGAGTTCAGATATGAAAAAAGGAAGGGAGTAAAGATAAAGATCAAGATAAAATAAAAAAAATAACAAAGCAAATACCATATTCAACCCTATATCATTCACACATACTGAGTAACTATATGGGGTTCTTTATAAACTTCACTCTATAACACACTTCATTATAACACAGATTTGGATATAACACAGTGCCTTTTTACCCTGAAATTCTACAAAGGAATAGTTTCTTTGTAAAATTAGACTCTTATAAAACAGACCATTCTATGGACCCCAAATATAGTGTTATAAAGGTATGAATTTCAGATTTCCAATCAATCCAGTGGTATCATGTCATTATTGATATGGATTTATCAGATGGATGAAAATGGTGCAGGTCCTGATCAGTTAGGGCCTGTTTGTCTTGTATGAGGGTCACCAGATACTAGTCAAGATGCTTGATTTTGATTTGATACTTAACATCCCAGTCATGCTGTGATTAGAAGTTTCTGGGTTGAACCAGAACTAAAATGTCTTGCTCAAGGACACAGCACAGTGCCTCCTGTGAGGCTTGATTTAGCAATCCCTCAATCTTGTCAAGCACTCTACCACAGAGCCATTGCGCCACTCAGTCTCAAACACGCCAGTCAATCTATGCAACATTGATTTTGTCATAGGTAAATGATGTGTCCAAGGACATGGCTTTTACTGCATAAGCAATGCCCTGTATCTCCCTTAAGGCTGCTTTTTGCATGAAAAAACTTCTAAATTGTTGAAGGCTGTATGCCAATTCCAAAAGTTCACCACTCTGTTTTGCTGTCAGCATCAAAAAAGTAAGTATGTATGTACACAGTAATTTTGTAATTAGCCAAAATTTGGGGTATGGACCCACATTCTAAACTTAACATAGGGGTAGTTTAAGGTTGTTAATTGTATGTGCTGTATTTTGGACATCTGTTGGTATTCTCTTTTTTTTCTGATAGAATCTTTGTGTGCCCACCATGAAGGGCCAAATAGCATTTCCAATCAGAAGAGTAAATTAGCAATATCCTGTTTTGTTGCCACTGAGAAGAGCAATTAAGCACTGTCCCAATGTTTTGCCACTCAGAGGAGCAGCCAGAAGCAGTGTCCTGATTTGTTGCCACTCAGAATAGCAGATTAGCAATACTATGGCAGTGTCCTGATTTGTTGCTACCAAAAATTTCCAGTTCTATCAACTCAGGCCAGCTTTAAAGTCTGTCAAAGCAGATCCTGTTCTGTTTTGTGACAGCATATTGTATGGTATTTGAAGCTTTCCGAGAATGTTCTCATATAGCTACGTCCTTCATGTTGCCACCCAGGAGAGCAATATCTAGTTTATTCAACTCAGGACTGCTTTAAAGTCTGCCAGAGCAGATATCCTGTCCTGTTCTGTGACAGCAAATTGTATGGTATTTGAAGCTGGTTCATTTCGTCTTGCCAAATTGTCAAGTAATCTTACATAAATACTCATCCATCTAGTAGCAAATCATAATTGTTTCTGTAACTAATACCTCCCTTACCTGTTACCTAGTTCTACGAGCAGCGAGCGGAAAAAATGGCACATACGGCAAAGACCTAGATCAGCAGATGCCACAATCAGCTGATGTAAATTAGACGGAACTAGAATACTTATATCGGAAGGATTTAATAGCCAAAAACTTTTTGCCCATTAGTGGGGTTGGCTGATAACCTTTTCAAATAGTTTTGACCCAGACCAGGCCTGACAACAGACGGGCCTGATCTGAATCCAAATAGATTGACATTCTGATGGTAAAAGAATTTTTGAAAACATTAATTTTGAAAAAAAATCAGCAGATGACCAAAAAGCATGCCATATTACTGAGCATGCTAAGAGTTAACCATCACAGAATTGCAAAAGGTTAAACTTTTTGACTACTTTCTTCATTTCATGCAAAATTCTGTGAATCATATATAATAAAAAAAAAGCCTTTAATTTGTTCCTTCACTATTTGCATTCATGCTTTTTAGCTGTCTGCTGATATTTTTCAAAATCATTTTTTTTAATTCTCTCACCTATACCAAATTCTCTCACCTATACCATCAGAGTGTCAAACAGTTTGGATCCAGATCAGGACCGTTCTGTGGGTCCTGATCTAGGTTCAAAACTGTTTGCAAAGGTTATCAGCAGACGACACAAGTATGCAGAGCTAAGGTTTAAAAGGATACATATGGGGGATGATTATGTCCAGGAGAAAACAACAAAAAGATATGCAAAATACATTTTCTTGCATTCCACAAGAGTTTTTGCTATTATTGCTTTTATTAGTTTATGAATGATGGCACAAGTAACCAATTCTCCATGTGGTAAAAATATTTCTCACAGACCTCTGTGGGTGAAAGAGCTTCTCCAGTATGAAAAAATAGCATTGTGGTATTATTTATGGACCTGCATCAAGACACACATGAAAACAAACGAAGAATGAGTAAAAATGTGGTAAAACATATTTGTGCTTACAGTACAGATTTGACCAGACTACTCTAGATACAACTGATGTCTTAGGCCAAATAAAAAAAATGTTCTCAGGCCCCTCCCTCATCTGTTTCAAATACCCCTCATCTGTCTCTTTTTAGACTTGAATAAAAAAAAGTTGCTTATTTATTTTACTCATAATTATTTCAAAATCAAAATATCAACATTTTTATACTTAAAATGAAAAAAAGGTGCCTCATTAGTTTTCAATGAAAAAAAAAATGGCCTCTTCTGTTTTTTGGGGGAAATAAAAAATAAAAACCTGTATGCCTGCCTCATCTGTTTTACAAAAAAGTGGCCTGCGAAACACTTTCTCCTTTTTTTCTAGCCTTACTGATATTTGCCATATTAACTGTTTTCCCACACTCAGCAACAAATGTTGTCTGCTCTCTCTTCTGCTTATGTATTTTGGTAGCCTATATTGCAAACAATATGAACCCAGATCAGACTGCGTCCTAGGAGCAGTCTGGTCAGGGTTCATGGTGTTTGCTTCTGTTTTAAGAAAAAGTATTCAGGGGAGAATTTGAAAATATGCAGCAGATGTAGTAAGCAGATGAAATTTTCAGGACCGGAAAATATTGGAAGCCCAGGGGTGTGAGTGGATGAATCCATACTAACTCTTTGTATTCTGATTGATTTTCCCATTCAGCTGTATAGAACTGTTTCAGTCATTGTGGGTGTGGTCATACAGCGAGCTGTTTCTTGGTAAACCCTAAGCAATTAACAATTATCACTGTAGGCAGAGAATGGCCATAGACACTGTCATCTTTGAAAGTGTGTGGCCTGACAGGGTTCAAACCCGCCCACTCATGGATAGCTATCAAACTATCAATCTAATGCACTGCCAACTGAGCTATTAAACAGCCCAGAATCTAAGTATATTTCCGAACTTTTTGACTACTTCCCAATTTTTTCTTGATATACTTTTTCTATTGCATAATTATAAGGATTTTGCCAAAGAATGTAAAAGCAATTATATACTTTTATCTGATTAATTCATAATCATATTAACACATTTATATTTTTCTCAGTATTTTTCTGGATAATTGAGATAATGAATCAAGGGACCTGTCAAGCAGAAAACATTTCCTGATAATTGTAGAAAAATTTGATGATACAAAATGTATTCCCTCAAACAGAAATCATAAGAATTGCATTGTGCACCAATGACGTATGGCATACTGGAAAGATCAAATATAAATTGAATTATGTATGTACAGCCCCAATTTCCCTGAATTGCGTAGCTCTGTTTGATGATTTGCATTTTTAATCTCGCTCATTTCCCTAGATAAGAGGCTATCAAGAATATTAACTTTCTTCTTTTACCGAGAAACATATGTTTTTGATACTCATTAGAAGTGTCTCAATGAGACATTTCTAATGAGTATCACAACAAATGTGTTTTAAAAAAAGACCAAAAAAAGGCGGATTTCGCTATTTTTCAGCGTAAAAGATGCATCTTATCTAAAGCTATAAATTGATTTGCATTTTTTTAATCTCTGGAGAATAAGGTATCAAAACAGGCGGGTGTACCTGTTAGGTAATGCTATTTCCAAGAAAATCTATCGCTGGTTCAAGATCGTTGATGTTGTTTCCATACCTACATCCAAACTGGTTCGGAAATTTTTGTACTAATGATTATGAGTATTTCATATGTTGTTATCTCCGGCAACTGATTGAAAATGTCCGCAATAACATTATCAGGTTATGATTATTGACAAATGTTACCAGGGAAATATGGAGTATGGTGTTACCTGTGTAAGAGCAGACGTTAATAATTTTAGGGTTTATTTTGTGAAATTGGGCTACATTTACCCTTTTGATTTGGTATTGGAGATCTGGAGGGCACATTACTTGAGCTAGAACTTTGATATTTCATACGTGTGTGCTTGGTGGGAAGAGCTTTTCAAATATGCAAAAATATATAACCTTGACATTTGACCTACTTTTGATATGTAAACTGTTTGCAAATGTCACCAGCTAAGAGTTTCTAAAATTACATTGCATAAATGAGGGTGTCAATGGGGCTTACTGATTAGCCAATTATGGCCCTAAAATATAACAACTAGCGAATTTTAGCCCTAAAATTTAACGGTTATCGATTTTTAGGATTAATTTTACCGGATAGCAGAATGAGAGTTGCTAGTGATTAGCCAATATAATGATCAGCGAATTTTGGGCGAAAAATTATTGAATAGCGGAATGACGCGTTTCAACTGTTAGCGAATTTAATCGAAAAAAGTTATTCCACTTTGTTTTTACAGTAAACCGTTACTGATTACTGATTTTGGGGGCTAATTTTTACCGGTTACTGATTTTTGGGCGTAAATTTTACTGATTACTGATTTTGGGCTAAAATCTTACTGATGACCAGTTTTAGGCATAATTTTTACTGATTAGCAATTTTTGGGTCTAAATTTTACTGATTAGCAATTTTTGGGCCCAAATTTTACTGATAAGCGATTTCAGAGGTACCCCATTGAGACCCTCATAACTGTCCCTGTTGATAGGTTTTGTCTTAGTGTACAATGTAGATCCTGATGAAATGCAACATTCTACGATATTTCCATCTGTGTCTATACCATTATATGCAATGGACATATGTATTGGTTTCCTCCAAATAATTTATCAATTTACTGAATAATTTGTCAATTTACCGGTTTACTGATTTTCAGAATATAAAGGTTAATTAAAACCACAGAGAAATTTTGATTGGCCTTTCCAGTGTAGCATGTTCAAAGTAAAACATTTAAGATAGAGTGGCCTGGTAAAGTAATTAGTGAGTGGTTTGATTGGCAATACTACTGCTTTCCTAACAGCTCTTCTACCTTATAATGTGGCAAAACAGATAGAAAGTATGCCACTTTCTGCTTAATTGCATTCCAGTTAATTCTTTTAAAAAAGCTTGCCTTAGGAAAAGGGCTCAGTCGTAGCATATGCATTGCCATCCAGTCAAATGTAGCTGGTTTATAATGTAGCCATTGAATATTTCAGAATGTAGTGACGACTCTGAGTGTGATTGGTAGCTTCACCAGTTTTAATTGGAACTTCTTTTGAGTCCCTAGAAAATTATTTATCCATATTAGGATAATTTCGGAAGGTTTATCTTATTTCATATGTTGTGTGAAGTCATAAGAATCACATCAGTGAGGCAATTCTAGTGATCAAACACAACTTGCCTTTATTTTTTGGAAGACCACAATATTATCCCATTATGCCAATTTGGTGCCCTTTTCCTCTTAGTGGCTGGAACTACCTATCTCAAGTCCCAGAGGGGTCAGAGCTTTAGAGCCTGAGCTATACAGTAAAACCTGTCTTAAGCAGCTATCTAAAATAGACAAAACAAAGGTCTTAAAGGCAGATGGTCAAAAGTATTGCAGAATGCTCAATGGAGCATTCTGCAATACTGTTGACCTGCATTAAGCGGTTATCGGTCTTGGTCTTCTTTTGAGTGGCTGCTTAAGACAGGATTTACTGTATGTTGTTTTAGAACTATTTTCACTTGACTCCACTTCAAAATCTTTTTTGATGCTTTTAGCAGTTGTTTATTTCTTGAAATAATGGGAAGTTAACAATTTTTTATAGATGATAGGTTACTTTACAAAGAAATATTTCACCTTGAAAAAATCGTTTGGTGGGATGTAGAAAGAGAGGGTTGGAGGATGAGGTCTGTTTGATATGAAATTTATGATCTCAACATGTGAAACTGAAACAGCTTAATCCTAAACTCTTTGCATGCTGGGTAACTTGCTTACTTTTTAGCTCACCTGAGCCAAAAGGTCAAGGGTGAGCTCAAAACTGTGTCTGTCCATTGTCCATCTGTCAACATTTTATAGAACTCTTCTCCTCTGAAACCACTGGGCCAATTGAACTCAAATTATATGGAGGGGAAGGAAAGTGCGTTCATATGGTGTGCTGGTCACAAGACCAAGATTGCCATCAAGCCCATAAATGGTAAATAAACTTCTCCAGAACAGAAGGCCGATGTCCTTGGGACTTGGTAATAGTATTTGGGATGTGAGGCCTGGAGAGGAATGTAGTACAGTAAAACCTGTGTAAAATGGCCACTCAAAAATAGACAAAATTAAGATCTTAATGACAAATGGTAGCTTAATGAAGGTTGCAATACTACAGAATGCTCCCCTTGGAGCATTCTGCAATACTTTTGACCTGCATTAAGCGATAATTGATCTTGAAAACCAATTTGTGGTATTTTGAGAGTGGTTGTTTTACACAGGTCTTTACCGTACATAAAAGTCTCCAGCAGAATGAGGGTTGATTATTGGTTCTTATGATTCCTCAAGTAGCTTCTAATTGATAACTTAAATGTTTATAATTTATCTTTTCATTCTTCTTTATTTCAAAATTACCTTTTGCCAAGTAAAAAAAACACAAGAAGAAAACTCATTCTAAAATACCACTCTGAGAGCACTTTTTTGCATGGGATAAATTGAGCCTTGCTGCAAACAACTTGTTCACACTTACAAACCAGCTAGAATATAAGATTCTAGCATGAGTGTGATGGTGGGATAGAAAAATCTGTTCTGAGTATCGCCATTTGGCATCACGAGGCTTGCCGAGTGATGACAAAGATGGATTATTCTTTTCATCCTCACACTATTAATGGATTTTTTTCTTGCTCACCATTTAATATCATATTTTTTATGTTAAAAATTGACCCTAGAAGTTCCTGAATATGCCGAGATACGACACAAAATGATGACATCATGTCACTCCTCTTTCGAAGTGCGGCTATTCATTTTTTTTTCTCACGGGTTGGGATAGAATCTTGATCTGGTGTGCAAAAAATTTGAAAACCCCAAATATAGCAAGTATAGCTATTCTGCAAAGTAGCAAATAACAATGATTCTGGTCAGCCTGCATGGATGTGCATGCTAATATTAATGTGCCTTTGTTGTACACATACATATACAAGTCAATCAGTTTTCTCTTGATGCAGCTTATTTAATGTGTTTTTCTCTTCTTTTTTCTTTGTTCATTGAAACTAATGACCACTTAACCTTGATGATCTCTCATTATTCTGTTAAAATAAGCTATGTGCCTCCAACCCCCAGCATTGCAATTGGTAAATAGGATCAAGCTCTTTTCAGGATCAGGGGCAGATTTTAATATTCCATCATTTTGAAGGAACTGTGTTAGTTTTTCGGGTAGTATTAGTGAGGGGAATTTGAACAAACAAAGGAACTGATGTGGTGCCTTCACATATATTGTATCTGTCCCTCAAAAGTTTGAATGTTTCATAAACACCCCTCATCTTCATGACGGATATTATAAAATCCCAGGTTTGGTGGAAAATCTGTCTTGGGGTCAATTTTGCAAAAGTTTTAACCCATATAAGCCAAGCATCCTTTTTAAGGGGTGTAGACAAACAATGGACACCCAGATCAGACGCTGCAAAATGCAGCGTCTGATCAGGGTCTCCAGTTTTGCTTACAAAAATCTCTATTCAAATTGAATAAAAATGATAAATACCAACCAATAACCCTTATCATGTAAATGGACTGGTCCAATTGATAAGAGAGGTAAATTCCATTCAGCTTAAATGGATTAAAACAGAAGTGAGATTGATAATAATTTAATTGAAGAATGGAAGCCAACAAAGAATTGCTTTCAGACAATAGTGTTGCATGATTTGTTTTGGTTACCAAGTTATTAATGAAACATACCTTTCTGGCATATTGTGTGCATAGAAAACATATTCTAAGAAAACCAGGTAACCTTCTAGCTTCTCAGTTTTGTCATTTTAGATATATGAGCCACCAGAATTTATTTTTGTTATTTTGTTTTGTCTGTAACTTTGTTATATAACCATCAAACAAGAATCATGTCCCTGGAACCTTCCAAAAGATACTGATCACACTATTAAAACTATCTAAAACAACAACAACACTTTAACTGATACAATAAACTTGGGTATTAGTCCATTGTACATATCTAGTAGTTTCGGGTTGTAATTTTCCAAAAATATTGTATTTATCTTCTGTCTGAAGATCTTTTTGACCTTTACAAACAGTGTTGACCCTGATAAAATGCAGCATTATGCTGCATTTTATCTGGGTCTTCACTGTTTTCAAAAAGACTTGTTTAAGGGTTTCCCAAATACACATCTGCAGCAAATTTTATTGCGTTTTTAAGGATAAAGCTTTATCCTGCAAAATTTTTTGTCCTAAAAACGTTGTCTGTTTTTTATGTATGCAGCATATTATTAAATTGCACTCTAGGCTACATTCAGAATGGAAGCAAACAGTATGAAAAAAGTGAGTATGATCAGGAAATATCACACACTGCAGACCAACCCACGGCACCTTGAGGAAGAGTCACAGAACACTAAGTGACTAACAGTCACAACACATTTACAAATGTATCTCTATATACTGACGTTTGCCATCACAGACATTATAGGCATGGATGTACTTTGTACACTCCTGGTTGCAGGATGAAAGCCTACAAGTAACCATATTTAAATTACCATAGGTTTTTTTAACCTGCACAGGGATGACTCTTCCTGCACAGGGGACATTCAGTTAACTTCCCGATTCGTAGGATGGTATAGTTATTTAGTGTCATCCTTGACACTAAGGAAAGCATGTTCGGACACCAAAACTTTTCCTCACTGCAAGCGGGGATCAAACCCCAGACCTCTAGCACCAGAGGCAAGCATGCTAACTACTGAGCTACCATGCTTCCTACATCAAGAAGACAATTAAAGAAAAACAATCAGCCAAGATGATCGCAAAACTAGAAATGACACTATGTACAACTCTCGGTACTACTGCATAACAAAACAAGCACCAAACACAAAATTCAAACCCCCAAAATGGGAGCAACAATAAACAATTAATCAACAACAACAGAACCACTGCCTTAGAGCTGACAGCAAGGGAGCATTCTGATCAGGGTACATATTGTACCAAAGTACTTAAGCAGATGAGAGAGAGAGAGCAGCCAGCAGCTGTTTTGAATAGCAGGAAAAGGTAGAGATGCAGCATAAGAATATGCAGATTCCATAAGCTATAACAGTGACAATTCTAATTTTAGTTCTTCACCTTGAATCTTGGCTATATTAAAGGGTCATTTATTCTTGTGATGGAATCTTGGTTTCCTGCCCTCTGTTGAATGATAGCATCTCTGGTTCTCCATAGACCTACCAAGAATGTAATGAGTACTCCAAAAACTGTTTTAACTGTTTATGCTTATTAATTTTCCCCTGTTTTGCATCACTTGAGAAGTTCTCAGAAAGTTCTAGGCTCATTTCTAATTACCATGACTGACAGATATGACCATTAAGACATCCAGGTGAGTTTGCCAGAAGATTGGATCAAGGATAAAGGGGCTTGTTTGTAGTTTTCTACATCCGTGTGTTTGTGTTTAACATCCTTCCAACAACTAAGTCGGGCCACAGCTTAAAGTCTCATTCGACAGACTGGTGAAGCAGGGGATTCAACCCGCAATCTGTGGTTTACAAGGCCAGTGATTTATCCACTACAACACAACACCTCCTTTCTACATCAGTAGCAGCAGTCAGTAGTAGTGTTTTACCTTTGTCACAATTTGTGGTTTAGCATCCATCCATCTGTAATTGGAAAAAATGCTTCTCTCATTAAAAGTTTGGTTATCTTTTTGGGTCAGAGCACTAAACAGTGAGAGCCATGTGACCTCAGTTTTGTATACAAATGTTAAACTATTTCAATAGCAGTCATGCCCCAAAGGTTTTGGCTGAAATGTAACAATAATTTTGGCTTCAAAATATTGAAAGTAGCTTTACTTTTTGCGAGACTTTTGTCATCTGTTGATATCTTTCCACACTTCACAATATCTCATCTGTCTGTTTGTCAGAGTATTTATTTACAGTTGGTACTGTCCCCAAGGTTATAAAACTTTTTCCATGCTCAGCTCAACTGAAGAAACATATCATGCTCATAAATGTTAAAATGCCTACAATTTTTGGCATTTAACATTTATTAGCTTGATAAATGCCACATCTGAGAGTTTGAAAGCAAGAACATTCTTTATTTTACAGCATTTTTGTTTCTATGAGCAGTTGAAATCCATGCTCACTTGAGATAAGCATGAAACAAGTTTTATAACCTTGGGCATGATTTATGACCAAGAGGTCACTGGTTGAAGTCCCATCAGTGTTGAGAAAATTAGCAGACATAAAAAAAAATCATGAAAAATTTCCCAACTAGCAAAGAGTTAACAGTTTAGAAAGTTCCTGCCTCTCATTTTGATTGAGAGATGATAGTGCAGTAATTACTGATCTCGTCATCATTAACCATTATTACTGGTGCAGTGCATTCCTCCCTGTCTTCTTATCTTACTGCAATAGAACTGTCTTTATGTCTTAACACTTTGCATGCTCCGTAATTTTTGCAAGTTTTTGTCATTGGCTTGAATACTTTTAAGAATGATGAACCATACTATTTGCAAATGGGGATGGGGTACAAATATTCTCATTATTACTGCCTTGAGCAATTAAAAGAATGCGCCAATGCAGCGCCATGGCATGAAAAAAAATGAACTGTTTGCCCAGCAAGGACTCAGAACAGCCTGGACATCAACCAAATCCTTGCACTAAATGGGTACGGGTTAGCAAAGAGAATGACGGCCAAGACTCTGTTCAGACCGGGTAGATAGATGTGCAGGCTGACCCGAGTTATCACTGGGACAGATGTATTAGTTTTGCTGGAATTCTTTTAACTCATTGTCTTCTGAGTGTCGTTAGCTGATAACCTGTGCAAACAGTTTGGACACAGAACAGGCCCAACAGAATGTCAGGCCTGATCTGGGACTATACTGTTTGACACTCAGATGATATTTCTGAAAGAATTTTTCGAAAAAGTTGATTTTTTAAAGATTCAGAAGACAAAAAAGCATGAAAAAATTTAAGTTTAAGTTTAAGTTAACGCTTTGCCTGCTAATGATGATTTTCTTTGCAAACAGTTTGGACTGGAGAACATTTCAAGCCTGATCTAGATCCAAACTGTTTGACACTCTGTTGGAACTCCTGAAAGAATTGAAAACATTAATTTAAAGAAAAATCAACAGAAACCAATAAGCATGCAGAATGACCCAGCATGAAAAAAATGTTGACAGTTAATTCATGTTCAGTTAACCTTATTGCATTCAGAGTGGCCAAAGCAGTATAAAGGATCTGTAAGGGAGAATCTGAGGCATACAAAGCGTTAGTTCTATGCATGCTGGGTAATTTTACATGTTTTTTTTTGTTCTCTGCTGATTTTTTTTAATATCAACTTTTCAAAAAGATCTTTCAGGAATACCATTAGTTTTGGATGTTTTATTAGGCCTGATCTTGGTCAAAACTGTTTGCAGATGACAAAAGTCCTCACTAGTGAATAAAGAGTTGGTACTAGTTTGAAGGCATAAACCTGCAAATTTATTCCAACAGGTTTTGCATCTTGCAAGGTTCTTTTCTACATGAAAGTGCCAACAATAGAATGCCTTCATGTACCTGTCTAACTGCATTTTCGTTAGTATTCAATCTCAGTCTTCAGTACCAAGAAAAAAATCTGCAGAATCGTGCCATAGTCTCCTTGTTGCTCTGCCTATAAAGATGGGTTCCTAGGGTTCATCTGCACCCTCTGGCTCCATCCACTTTTTTTGCAGGAATTCCTGAGAACCATTTATACAGTGCTGTCCCTTTACAACACTATTTTTGGGACCAATGGGAATGAACCATGTTATAAGTGAATCGTATTATAAAGGGACAATTTTACAATGGAATTATAGGAAAATGACCATTCCATGGTCATTTTCCTATAATTCCATCGTAAAATTTTGTGGTATCAGAATTTGGGAACCACATCATGACTGTGTTATATCAAAATCAGTGTTATAACTAGATTTGTTATAAAGGGACTATGTTTTAACTTATTTGACCTTATAAGCATACATGCTCTTATAAGTGCACATAAAATTCTTTAGGGAGCACAGTGACTCAGTGGTAGAGTGCTTGACTAGAGACCGAGGGGCCACGGGTTTGAGCCTCACAAGTGTCACTGTGTTGTGTCATTGAGCAAGACACATTTATTCTTGCTTAGTATTGGTTCAACCCAGGGAGACCCGTCCAGACATATCTGAAAAATTGTTGACTGGATCGTAAAGAATCAAATCAAACAAAGAAGCAAACATAAAGTTTGATTTCCTGCCAGTCCAGTCATGCAACTTCTTTATTAATACGGATTCACAATTAAAATAAACTTTTAAAAAAAATCAGAAACACAATCAGAGTGTCAAACAGTTTGGATCCCAGATCAAGACCAACATTCTGTCGGTCTTGATCTGGGTTCAAACTGTTTGTAAAGGTTATCAGGAGACATTAAAAGTCACCGCTATATTATAGCAAGGAAAAATAATCAGAAACACTATCACAGTGTCAAACAGTTTGACCAACATTCTGTTGGTCTTGATCTGGGTTCAAATTGTTTGTTACGGTTATCGGGAGACGATAAAAGTCACCGCTAGCAAGGAAATATTGGAAGTTGATCAACAGTATTGAGTCTGTTGAGTAGGCCATAAAATCACAAATCAAACAAAACAACTAAGGGGTTAAAGGATTCTCCAAGTTCTTTCTCCCCATAACAAGGTTATGATAGGAATCAAGAAGATAAGATAATACACAGTTGTCAATACCAAGCTCATCAGACTCTGGTCCAGAAATGCAATGGCAGTGGCTAGCTCTTTCTTTTCTAGCTGTGACTTTTGTAGTCTGCTGATAACCTATGCAAACAGTTTGGACCCAGATCAGGACCGACAGAACATTTTTTTTTTTTGGGGGGGGGGGGGTGGGGAGAGGGGGGGGGGGAATCACACTTCAGTAAAAAAAATCGATAATTTCTATTCCTTGATTAGCAAAAGCAGAGTTTTCAACCCATATTTTTCAAAAGAGAAAAGCACTTTTGCCGATGAATCAAGAATTGAACCTACTTTATTTTTTCATAGAAAAAATATCATTTTCTTTGAAACTTTTCTCTGGTCATTTTTATGGGCTATTCTTCATTAAGACTGACCAAGGTCCTTTAAATTTTCTAGTTAGTCTCTGTAACTGAGAAGGCTGGTTTGAGCCTTACCTGATGTCAAATCTCAAAGAAAGTTTTCTCATGATGCAGCCCATATAATGTAGCAATTAAAGCAACTACAGAAGAATGAGACATTAATTTTTTTATTCATGCCTTTTTTCTGTCTTCCAGGTGATGCCAAATGGATTCAAGCCATCTCTACCCCCTGGAGAAGGTGCATTTATATCTGGTCTCAGGCTACACAATGCCTTATGGGATGCTACAAGATCAGTTCTAATGATGCCAACACCGGACAGTTCACCGGACCAGGAAGTGCCGATATTCTGGTTGAAGCCACTGGATAGTTCCTCGCCGTCTCGTGCTAGAATCTTGTACAAACTGTACCGCTGTCCAGTGTATTGTTCAACAGACTCACGACAACATGGTGATTCCAATGTGGTTGTCCATTTCTCACTGCCTAGTCAGCACGAAGCCAGTGTCTGGCAGCACCAGAGAGTTTTTCTATCAACCAAAGTCCCTAAAGCAGATTAACACCTTACGTCAGAATACACTTATCAACCAAAGTCCTTAAAGTAGATAGAATACTTTAATCAACCAAAGTCCCTTGTTCTTATAATTAAAAGTACCTATGTTCCTGCTGACACTGATAAACAGGTACTTTGGCAATCAGTGAAGACCCAGATGAAATGTTGCATCCAGCGGCATTTCTTAGGGGGCATTTCAGTAGGATCTGCACTGTTTGGTAAGATAAAAAACAATCTCCAGGGACAGAAAAGCATCATTTAATAAAAAAATTCACTGGCAACTCAATGGACTATTCCATACTAATTGTTATGATAATCCATCAGAATAAAAAGGGTAACAGAAAATTGAATATACATGTACTATAGTTACCCTTAATAGTCTGACAGACCTGATAAAACAAGATAAACCTTGATTGTCCTGCTCCTAAAAACAGGTTGAGGAGGGTAAACTCATTAATTTTGCTGTTGTATTTAGAAATCTTCTATAGCAAACAATTTGGACCCCGATCATACTGCAATCAGATCTGGATCCATTTTGTTTAGCATGCAAAATAAAATTATTCTGCTGTTAAAGTGAAATATTTCGGCAGACAATATTTCTAATTTTCAGCTATATCTTGTGTGACAGTAATAGTGTTAAAATGTGACTTTTACAGAAGACTATATCAACCATAGTGCCTATTGCTTATTGTGACATAAAAGGAGAAAAGGGTACAATTTGTAATGACCTACCAGAGGGTGCTTATATCAACCAAAGTCCCAATTGCTTATTAACACATTATAACATGAATGGATGCACTTTAATTATTAACTGCTGACTGAGTGCCTTAAGATTTTGCATGTTGCAAACTAAATGGTGTTTGTTATGTCCTTTTGAAGATTATCAATTTGTTATATATCAACCAAAGTCCTAACTGCTGAAAAATCTACTCATACATAGAAATCTGAATACTAGAATGCTGAACATAGTGGATCACATCAGTCCATCTTCATGTTTGAATTTCCAGAATGCTGATGATATAATTTAAATCAGAGAGTGTTGCATCAACCAAAGTGTCTCCTGCGTATTAGCACAGTAAAAGGGTTTGGTGAGGTCTATTGTTATTGTTAGGCATAATTCACTTAAAGCTGCATACTCTGTAACTATGAACATTTTTCGAAAAAAAAAATATTTTTTTTAAATCATTTGTAAAAGTAGAATAAAGTAATGTTGTCACAATAAATCTAATTTCTACAGCTGAAAACTGCATGGACTTATAAAAACAGGTGCTTTTTCTCTTGTTTATAATTATTTGCGTCCCTCCAATAATTCTAGACAGTTAATTTTGAACATAAAAGCTGTCGTTTTGGCACTGATAATTTGTTAATTATTACGAAAAAGGTAAAATGTTTATGTGAATTTTAGTATTTTTACTGTATTCTTGAAAAATAGAAACATTATTTCTAAAATGAAAAGATCAAAAGTTACAGAGTATGCAGCTTTAATGGATAATTTTGCATGCGTTTTTGTTGACTACTGATTTTGTAAGAAAAAACCTAGTAGGAGTCCATCAAAGTGTCAAAACTTAGATCCATTTCAGGCCTAAAGTTTAACAGGTCTGGTCTGGGTTCAAACTGTTTGCAGAATGACTATTGTCGCCAATAGCTGGGAAAGTGATAGAAGCTTTAAAATAGAAAATATTTTTTTACATATATATTGAGTAATACAAGACAGATTCACAGGAACATTACTTGGTACACCTCTGACAGGTCAATGTCACATATTTGTCAGAATTATCTCTTTGCCTGCTAGTGTCACCTTTGCAAACAGTTTGGGATCCATATCAGGCCCAGCCAAGCGACCGACCTGATCTGAATCTAAACTGTTTGATGCATTGATGGTATTTTTTAAAAGAATTCTTTTGAAAACATTATTTTTTAAGAAAAATCTCAGCAGATGGCAAAAAAAGCATGCCAATTTGCCCAGAAATCATAGAGTTTACCCAGAAACATATATAAGAAAGGTCATCGGAAACATACCTGCCCTTGAGCTATTGTTTTTAGGGATATGGCTGTTAAAGTGTAAATAGGAATAGACTTCTGAAAAACAGTTTTCTCTAATAATTAAGAGAGGAAGCTCCTAATGTGTTAATGAGTATTTAAAGATTTTCCTGTGTTACAAAGATGATTTCTATAACTTTGATGATGTACATTTTGGTAATCTGTATACCAGAAATTATAAGTGCTTATGATTTGTTGAAAAAAATTCTGGTATCTAATTCCTCCAAGTATTTATATTTAATAATAGCTTTTAAAAGATATTACTTTTACAAAATTGTGTCCTTATACATGTATGCAAACAGAACTGTGTGTGTCCAAAAATTAAGAAAGCTGGATGATTAACTTGTGCCAAACATTCCTAAATATCTGCTGAGAATTATCAGCTTTGTTCTGATGTTGTGTGTGCATGTGTATGTGTGTCTATTAAACAATATTAATATATTGCTAGTAATATATTTCATGTAGTCTTTCAAATTTAGTCCGTCCAGAGACCATGCACAGGGGTTACAAACTCAACAGAGCATGAAATTTATCATGCTCATAAATATTAAAATGCCAACAATTGTTGGCATTTTAACATTTATTAGCATTATATATACAACATCTGAGTGTTTGAAAGTAAGAAAAGTCTTTATTTTTCAGAGCATGAAAAAAGACATAACCTTGGGCCCATGTGTGAGTGTGATGGAGACTCGGCCGTGTATTATTATTATATTCAAGGGAGTCTTCAAATTCCGTCCATTAAACCAGCATTTTTGTGTGTCTGTATTGAAATCATGAAATGTATTTTTTATTTGTTTTAAGACTTACATGTAATAACTTCAGTACATATTTGATGTTTGTTCAATATACAGCCAAAGCCATCCTTAAAAAAATGTTGCTGTCACCCTACTCATAATTTTCCAGGTGGGCAGGAAGTTTGGTATTTTTTCTTTCACTGATTTGTTAAAGACATTAAAAATAATAAAATAAAATGTCTAAAAGTAGAATAAAAAAAGTTATTTCGCTGAAATGGCCATAAAATATTTGTCAGTGAGTCTGTCAAGTGACAGGAAATAAAAAAAAAATATTATGGATGGCCTGAACTTTAAAGGCTCAAACACCTTTGCAATTATAAGAATTTGTTCGAGATAGAGGTAGTTAGATCTAGCTACTCAGAAATTATTTTCTAGGGACTTAAAAGGGAGTTCAAATTGACAAAAGTAAACGAGCCATCAGTGTTTGATGCATTGAAGGTTTACTGTAAGCAGCTAAGCATAGCTGTTTGAGTTATGTTGTGATCAGTATTCGTTTCATATAATTGGGTCGCGACTTGACAAAACCTGTCTTCCGGGTTTCTGACAAAGTGAGATTCAAACCAGCCTGCTCAGCCATAGAGACTAGCTAGGAAATTGAAATTTCGCTCATAGCAAGTCTACATATGATACCTTCCAATAAGTGAATAACAAAGGTGCTGATCAGACTGCGCAGATGCGCAGACTGGTCTGCGCCTTTGTTGTTCGCAATCATCTGAAGACAGGTTTTCTCGCATCCAGGCCCATATAGTGTACTCTCTCTGTATATGAGTGTAAAATGTGTTGCTTTTTTAAGTGATCCACAGCTCATTTTTAGTAGAAGTTCCAAGTCTGTATGGTCCTTCTGCTTGCAGTGGGCGGAGAGGACATCATTAGATCCTTTTAAAGTTTGAAATCTACCTTATAATTGAAAAGGGTTTCTGAACATGATCTAATAAATTTTTTCTGTTCTCTGTAAAATCAGCATAATTTCCACAAAAGTTCTATGCAAAATTGTAAATGCATACTTTTAACCATGCAGAGGGACTGTATTACTATACTTGTTTATGTTAAATGTTCTAAAATGTTGTATACAGTGCATCTGACAAAAAAGCCCAAGCACCACTGCACATATAAAAAATTCTACTGTTAGCATTTCTTGCAAGTGCGGATCCAGAGGGGGGGACAGGGGGTCCGGACCCCTCCCCCCCCCTGGAAAATCACAAGTTATATGGGTTTCTATAGGGAATAAGCAATTGGACCCCCCCCCCCCCTGGAAAATGTTGGACCCCCTCTGGAACCTTGAAAAATGATATATTTCCTTGAAATTGACCATTTGACTTCTGTAAAATAAGCTGAGGACTAAAAAAAAAAAAAAAAAAAAAAAAAAAAAACGTTGTCAGAGCTGTTTTGGTCAGACTGACCTGGATCCCCCCTGACGAAAATTCCTGGATCCGCACATGTCTTGCATACTGTACTAATTTGTGAGTCAGTGAATCAACAAACTAAAGCAAATTTCTAGCTGAAAATAGTAAGGAGAATAGTAAGGGATTTGTGTTAAAAAAAGTCAATAGGTTTAAAAAAAAACTGTGATGCTGGTATTAACCCAATCTAAGCCTATGGTCCTTTTTATGGGAAATCAGCAAACAGTGTAGAACCAGATCAGATGCAGCAAAACACAGCGTCTGATCAGGTTCTGCACTGTTTTCCTACAGAATGTACTTTTAACATTTGAATGAAATTGAAAATTACTACCCAACAACCCTTAAATACGAAATGGACTCGTCCAATTGATAGAAGTGGGACATTCCATTCGGCTTATATAGGTGAAAAGGCAAAAAGGTACACTAGCCATAGTTGCTTGTGTTTATGAGTTCACTTGGCATGGAACTTGTTTCAAATACAGTAAAACCTGTGTAATATGGTCACTCAAAAATAGACAAAACAAAGATCTTAATAACAATTGGTAGCTTAATGAAGGTCGAAAGTATTGCAGAATGCTCCACTTGGAGCATTCTGCAATACTTTTGACCTGCATTAAGCGATAATTGCAGTCTTGAAAACCAATTTTTGATCTTTTTGATAGTGGCAGTTTTTCACAGGTTTTACTGTTAGTGTCTTAACCACTGAATATTTTGCACATCAGACTGAAAATGAATTTCTTTTGCTAAAGTATTACTCTTGATACAAGCCTGAAATGTTCCAAGTTAAGTTTTCAAAACTAGATTGTGAATTTACAGTTTGCTATCTAAAACTTTAATATTATGACATACATCAATGTTTTTTGCTCAAAAATCAACTTCCTAAGGCAAATGGCATTTTGTACAACTTGTCCAGTGGTTACAACATTTTAGCTTTGTCAAGTGCAGTGTTTTTCCACATATAATCTATGTAAATGAAATGCTAGATCTTTTGCATATTTTACTAAAGAAACATAAGTATTGGTTTGGAAAAGCTGATAGCGTTCTATAATAAAATACTTATTTATATTATTAAGAAACTTGCTGTTTTTTGAAACTTTCCATTTGTAAATATGTATCTATTTTTGTTAAGTTCTTGTGTAATTATAGAAAATCCGCCGATTTATACTGCTGAAACAAGTTGTTTTATTTTCTAAATGTGATAATTTGATGTCTAATAGAGAATTTATCGTTAATTATGATATGATGCTGTGATATTTTGAAAAAGAAATATAAAAGATTTTTATGCTTGTCATTTCTTTGTTTTTACTCTTCATCCCAGAACAGATGGGTAAGCTCATGTGATATGGTTCTTATTGCATTTGGAACAATATAGAGGTAAATATTCAATTTTATAGGATAGTAAGAGTTAACCATCAAAAATACTATGTTCAAATTTATAAAAATCAATAAAATTCATACAAATATTAATGACAGTAAACTTACTTTTAGAAAATTAAATGATCTGATAAAAAGAATGATTTAAGTCTATAAAAAATCAGTTTAAAACCGTCCTTCACTTGCAAACATTGAGTTATCTCCCCATTTTTTAATATGATGCTACCACGTTTTGAGTGTACGACCCAATCAGAAATAAAGTAGAGTCATTTATCTTGAACTTAAGACTTGTTTCATCCTTTATGACAATGAGGTAAGTTTTTTCGAAAAATTTGAATTTCAGCAACGCGCCTATATCAAACTGGTAAATGTATACGTCAATTTGGTGGTATTTACGTGATCGGTACTCGAATCTATTCCTAAATGCTTACATAAATTGCCATGTGCATACTGAATACTTAAAAATAATCTAATTCTATAGTCCTTTTAGCATATGGCATGTTTTTCTATATTGTATTAACACCAATATCTACCACTTCCGGTCTATGAAGTACCGGCAATACGCTAAAATACCACCAAATCGACGTATACATTTACCAGTGTGTATATGGAGTGAATATGACAAGGCTAAATCCAATTACCTGTAATTGTGACCTTGATCTTGAGTCTGCATGGTTGAGTCATGTGTGTCCTGCACACAGGCACACGGAGATAAACATTTTAACCAAGGTTCAAAAAAAGGGTTCAAGAGATATGGAGCGGACTGGAAAGTGTTATTTGAAATTCAAGGCTCAATCCCATGACCTTCATCTGTGACCTTGAGTTTGCATAATGGAGTCATGTATTCTGCACACTATCTCAGAGAGGTAAACATATTTCTAAAGTTAAATGAAAATCCTTCCAGACATAAAGGAGATATGGAGAGAACACAACATTAAAGGCTAAATTCCATGACCTTTAATAGTGACCTTGACCTTGAGTCTGCATAGTTGTGACATGGGTTTTGCATATTTTAACACTGTGAGATGAACATTTCACCAAAATTTAATGAAAATCTTTCATAGGGTTCAGGCAAAATGCAGTGTTTAACTTGAAATTCCAGGCTAAATCCCATAACCTTCAGCTGTGACCTTGACCTTCAGTCTGCAGGATTCAGTCCTGGACTTTGCACACTATCTCGATGAGGTAAAACTCTTACCAATGTTCAATAAAAATCCTTCCAGGGATAAAGGAGATATGGAGGGGACATGAAATCATATGCTAATCCCATGGATTTCAATTATGACCTTGACCTTGAGTCTGCATATATAAGTTATGGATTTTCCACACCGTCTCACTGAGATGACAAAAATTTAATGAAAATATTTAGAAGGGTTCAGGAGATATTGATTAAGTCATTTGTTCCCCAATATCTCACTGAGCTGCACAGCTTACCTTCCAGAGGTAAGGGAGATATGGAGTGGACACGAAATTAAAGACTAAAAATAGTGAGTATGATCAGGAAATAACACAATCACAAACTGAAGACAAACCCATAGCACCGTGAGGAAGAGCCACACAACAATCACGAGACGCCAGGAAGACAAGCAAAGCAACCAGCCACCCCCCCCCCCCCCCGCCATCCTCCTCACCAAGACGACCGCAAAACAAAATTGGACACAAAGCAACGCACAACAAAACATAAAACAATCACAGACTCCCACAACAGGAGTAACAATAAACAAAAAAGTCAACAACAACAGAACCACCGCCCTTAGAACGGACAGCAGCATAAGCCACTGGGGAAGGCTTAAATGCATTTTACTGGTACCAAATTTTCGCCCTAGATACTGCCGTTTTTGAAGCACAAGAAACACCCACCCCGCAAGGAAGCACTCCAACCAATGCAATGCATCACCACAGAAAACCACTCTAATCAAATTAATACACTATGACAAAACAAAGAAAAGGGCCCACGACCCACTGACAGTCAAGAGTCAAAGAAAACCTAAAGCTGAGACAGCGGGTCCAGCCACAGACAAAGCATCAGGCACCAACCCATCAAAGCCCCACGCCACAGAGCCCAAGACACAACGGACCCACCGTCGTGTAATCAAAGAGGAAACCATAGAACAACCATGATTGGGTTTAAAACCAGGCATGCAGACTGTCGCATGAAATCCAAGTTATATCCAACCTTTATATAACGTTTGATAATCTTTTTGAATTGATCACTAAAATTAAATTTTCCAACAATTAGTTTGAATTTATAAACTAAATCACCATAAAATATAGGTTCTGATATGCCTTGTTACAAAAGAGTTTTTAACCCAATGTTGTATTTAACAATTAACTCTGAGTGTCTGTGGTAGAATTTAGAAAATCATTTTCGAATTTTATAGTATCTATAAAAGTAAGAAAGAGGACAAAGATCAGGAATCGATACAATCGAGCACCACATCTGACTCGGGATACCAATGGGAAAGTGACGTCACAATTAGACATCACAAACGAGAGCCAAGAGGTCAGCCCTTTCCCAGCAGGTGACCACAAGGCATCAACAAACAGACGTACATGAAAGCATAACAAAACAAGACAGAAATAACATAAATGATCCACAAAAGAAGCACCGCCTTGGAACGGTCAGTAAAATTATTTTACTGGAGGGCATAAAATGGTTTATTGGTGCACCAACCTCACCCTTAGTTCAGATGTGGATCAAGACACATAGATGTTTGGTTTGCATGAAAGATCCTTAACTTATCAGTGCATCATCTCCTAGAACATATAAATCAAGATATAAACCCTGTTTTAATAACATACAGTTAAAATAAGTTTTTGCTGTTGAAGTCATCAACAGTAGAACACACTCTTGCAAAACGAATAAGCTGAGAAGTATTTACACCATATGAAGGGGAGCGAGGAACATCTCTATCAAGAAAATGGAATTTACTATTTCAAAATTAAAATCATCCCGTTTATCATAAATTATAGAAGAACATATGCCATTTGTTATTGACAAGTTCAAGTTCAAAAATGGAGCTTCAGTATCAGAAGAATTCGCCTTATTTTACCGAAGTTCAGTTGGATATATCTGACCTACCATTTGTTTAGAATAAGGATTATCAATATTAAGTAAGTCAATCTAAATATCTGGAGGTGGAGATAAAAGCTCAAGGTCAGAGGATCGTGAGTTCAAGACTCACTGGAGGCACTATGTTGTGTCATTGAGCAAGACACTCTATCCTCTACTTAGTACTGGTTCAACCCAGGAAGACAGGAAATTGTCTGGGCATGACTGAAAATTTGCTCACCAGGACATAAAGTATCAACACAAACAAACAAAAACAGTGAGATGGTGTGCATAACCAATGACTAAACAATGTAGTGTCAAGGTCACACTTAGAGGTCATGAGCAAGCTTCCTACGTTATACTGGTTACCTAAGCTTCATAAACGGCTTTATAAGTCACTTTTTATTGCTAATTCTAGTTCATGTACAACTAATGAGTTGTCTATTCTTCTGACTTCTTGCCTCACTGCGATTAAAACAATGTCATTAAATATTGCACAACAGTTTATGAAAGAAATGGTAAACATTTATTTTGGTATATTAAAAATTCATGTGAAATTCTTGATAAATTGTAGTCTAGAGGTTTTCTAGCATCTGGTTTGTCTACATATGATTTCTCTACTCTCTGACCTTGAGTCTAACACACTTTCAATTGAGCCACTGTGCTCCCACTGAGATGAACATTTGACTAAAGTTTAACAAAAAAAACTTTCATATGGTTCAAGAGATATGGGGTGGACAGGAAAATAATACACAAAATACTAGGCTCAATTACATGTCCTTCAACTGTGACCTGGACCTTTAGTCTACATGGTTGAGTCCTAGGTTCTGCATGTTATCTCACTGGGATTAGTTTAATCAAAAGTGGATATGGAGTGGACACTAATTTAAAGGCAAAATTGCATGCGTTTTTAAAATTGTGACATTGACGAGTCTGCATAGTTGTAGATCATGGGTTCTGCACACCGTCTCACTGAATTTTTTGCTTGTGTTGTTACTTTACGTCCCAGTCAAATAAATTCAGTGATGCAGGGACGATTTCATGTCTTCATTGGTTTATATGATCAGTATTAAACAGAGGCTAAAGTCTCTTGCTTTAGGACACAACCTATGCCTCCAATGAGTCTCAAACTCACGACACTTCGACCCTAAGTCTAACACACTACCAACTGAATTCGTGCGCTACCACTGAGATGAACATTTGATTAAAGTTTAATATAAAGTTTCAAAGGGTGCATGAGATAAGGAGCAGACAAAAGAGTGTTCTAAGAAATTAAAGGCCCTATCCCATGACCTTTGACTTTGACATTGGGTCTGCATGGTTGAGTCTTTGGTTCTGTACACTATCTCACATTCAAGGCTCAATACCATGACATTCAACTGTGACATTGACAATCAGTCTACATCACACTGGTAAATGTATACGTCGATTTGCTGGTAACGTACGCGGCCCTTAAGTCGTCATAGCCCTAAGGTCGTCAGTTTTCTTTTGGCCCCGCTCTTTTCCGTCCAATTCATCGAAACTTCTTAGAGGGGGCATCATTTGAAAGGAAATTATCTGCCCTATGGATTGATAAAAAAGTACAGCCGCCCTATAAAAGGTGTCCGAGTGGTAGGCATTGAAATGGGAGTACCCAATTGCATGCAAAATTTGGAGTCTGTAGAGAGTTGAAGGCGATATTGATATCGATCCGGCGAAACAAAATAACTATACTGTACATCTGTCCCACATAAACACATGCGTTTTTTACATGTACAGAAGATATCGAATTAGCAATATTTACGTCCTTTTGGCCGATATGACAACCTTCAACAGAAATAATAGGTTGAAAAGTGAGATGACGACTTTAGGTCCGGCCTGCCGACTTTTGGGCTTCAAGAAAATGAGTGATTTTTCTGCCTGTTAACTCACTTCGTCTCTTCTAAAACAATGATTTTTAACTCGTTTGATGCAACAGTCATTTGTATCTCCGACCCCTTAGAGGCAATGGATACCGGAGACATAGTGGGGCCTTAAGTGCCGGGGCTTAACCTCTAATGCATCATGGCAGTGCCGTAGATGTGCCAGGGTTTTCATTTTCCGCTATAATAGCCTGTACGGTCTGGTCAGCTCTTGTTTTCGTTGTCTAAATAGTATATTAAATGATCATAATTGTCAATTCCTAAATTTCAAGTCTCTGTAGCTGAGCAGGCCAGTTTGAATCAGTATAGGCTGCAAACCCCAAAGACATGGTTACTTATAAAGTGGCCCATGTATTCAGTACGCCGATGGGACTATTAATACCTGAATTAAGACATTCAATTTTCTACATGTACCCGACAAACACTGTCTCTCAGATATTCAGTTTAAGCATACGCCGAACTATATATAAATGTCCGCTCATGTATGTTTATAGGACCATCGCCCCAAAGTATACATCCAAACCACCACCACCATTTAGAGCTTCATACACATCAAGGACTGCCAATTTCGATACTCAGGGCAACAAAATACCCTAACGACCAGCAGCATACCCACTAAGACCTTTAATATGTCTTGTAAGCCCACCAATACGGCCACTCTCACCTTCAATACGTTCCTTGGACCACCGATAAGGCACTAAGAACTTCAATACGCCCCTTCGATCACCTACACCGTCACTCAATTAAACAACACACCTACGACCGCGAGCATTGCCACTCATACCTTCAGTTCGTCCATAGGACCACCAACACCACCACTGAGACCTTCAGTACGTTCCTGGGACCATCAACACTGACTCTCAGACCACCAGTGTATCCCTAAGACGACCTCCACCACCACTAAAACATTTAGTACACACCTACGACAACAAACGCTATCACTCATGCCTAGAACGCCCATACACCATAGCACCAGCGCTCAGACCACCAGGACGTCTCTGGGACCAAACACACACCCAGTTCGATAAATAAGCGCCACCACTCAGACATATACTGTGCTTATAGGACCACAAAAACACCACACATCGTCGACGACCTTAGGGCCTAGTCACTGACGACTATAGGTTTTGGTGGTCCTAAAGTCGTCAGACAGACCCCTCTTGACAAAATCGGTATTTTAAAGATATTTTCGGGTGGTTTCAAACCATTTTCTTTAGTTTATCGACTAGCTGGATGATTAAACTACCATCTGCTAAAGTATATTCTTAGCCAGTGAGTGTCTCTTATTCGGGGCAATCGCTTAAATGCGTCAAAGTGACGACTATAGGGCCGCGTACGTTATTTACGTGTATTGCCGGTACTTCATATACCAGAAGTGGTAGATATTGGTGTTCATACTATATAGAAAAACATGCCATATGCCTAAAGGACTATAGAATTAGATCATTTTGAAGTATTCCGTATGTGCATGGCGATTTATGTAAGCATTTAGAAATAGATTCGAGTACCGATCAATCTATTCCTTAATGCTTACATAAATCGCTATGTGCATGCCTAATACTTAAAAATGGTCTAATTCTATAGTCCTTTAGGCATATGGCATGTTTTTCTATATATGATTTAACACCAATATCGACCACTTCCGGTCTTTGAAGTACCGGCAATATGCGTAAATACCACCAAATCGACGTATAGATTTACCAATGTGTACATGGTTGAGTCATGAGTTCTGCCCACTATCTCACTGAGGTAAACATCTTACCAAAGTTTAATGAAAATCCATTAAGGCATAAAGAGATATGGAGACAACATGAAATTAAAAGCTAAATCCCATGACCTTTAATTGCTCGCCACCTTTTTAGAGAAGAGCAAGGGGACATAGTATTTGGTATTCTGTCCTTTCATCCCCCTCAAGAAGTAATTATCTTGTGCATAGAACTCCTCCTATAGTTTTACTCCGATTGTTTTGAAACTTTACAGGTGTTTAGGTCATGGTCTGAAGATGTGCATATTGTTTGGGCATAATCCTCAGATTATATTTGTCATTTTTTTCCCAAAATGAACTTAGTCATTGAATAGATACTAGGCATCTTGTGTATGCATCTCCTACAGTTTTATGCCGATTCCTTTGAAACTTTACATGTGTTTAGGTCATGGTCTGCAGATGTGCATATTGTTTGGGCATAATCCTCAGATTATTTTTGTCACTTTTTTAACAAAATGAACTTAGTCATTTTTGTAGCCAAAATGAATAGATACTTGGTATAATGTGTATGCATCTCCTCCTACAGTTTTATGTTGATTCCTTTGAAACTTTACTGGTGTTTAGGTCATGGTCTGAAGATATGCATATTGTTTGGGCATAATCCTCAGATTTTTTTTTCATTACTTTTTTCACAAAAATGAACTTAGTCATTTTTGCGGCCAAAATGAATAGATTCTAGGTATCTTGTGTATGCATCTCCTCCTACAGTTTTATGCTGATTCCTTTGAACCGCTACAGGTGTTTAGGGAATAGTCTAAAGATGTGCATATATTTTGGACATAATCCTTAGATTATTTTTTGTTACTTTTTTCACAAAATGAACTTAGTTTTTTTTTGCGGCCAAAGTGAATAGATACTAGGTACCTTGTGTATCAAGTTGTTTTATGATAGCTCATATATTCAAAGACAAACATGAAGTGGCGGGGGACATTGATTCTCTGAATTTTTGCTTGTTGTGATTTTGACATTGAATCTGCATAGGTAAGTCCTGGCTTCTGCACACTGTCCCGCTGAGATGAACATTTGACCAAAGGTTAATTAAAAAATCAAATGGGTCAGGGGATATGGAGAGTGCAGGAAAGTGTTACATCGATTTCAAGGCCCGATCTCATTACTTTTAAATGTGACCTTGACATTGAGTCCGCATGGTTGAGTCAGGGGTTCTGTCCACAATCTCACTTGTCAAAGTTTAATGAAAGTTCTTCCAGGGGTAAAGGAGATATGGTTAAATAAATAAAATAGAATATTGGTTAAAATATTTTTACTGACCGTTACAATGCGTACTACTTTTGTGGATCATTTGTGCTATTTCTGTCTTGTGTTTTTCATGCTTTCGCGTCTGTTCATTGCTGCCTTGTGGTCACCTGCTGGGAAAGGGCTGACCTCTTGGCTCTTGTTTGTGGTGTTGAATTGTGTTTTTGTCACTTTCCTATGTGGTATCCTGGGTCAGGTGCGGTACTTGATCTATTGATTCCTGATCTTTGCCGCCTTTCTAACGGTGGCCTGAAAATCGGGGCTCAATCGCATGACCTTAAATATGAACTTCACCTTGATTGGTCTTCATGGTGAAGTCGTCCGTCTGACAAAGATAAACATTTGACCAATATTAAATAAAAAATCTTCCTAAAAGTTCGGGAGATTTGGAGCGGACAGAAATGACTGGATGTGAGGATGGATAGATGTAGGCAATTCCTATCCCCTCTCTGTTTTGCGGCAGGGATTAAAATATTATGACTGATAACTTGTTGAAATCTTATTAGACTTGTCTAAAAGCAAATCACTCCTTATCCCCAAACCAGTTATCCATATACCATTTGAGGCCATAACTTCAGATATATCATGCACATCTGTTTGGGGATGTTAACCCAATTAATTAGTATCCCATTATTTATTGTGTCCTAGACATGGTCCATGAGCAAACAGTATGGATTAGGATCTCCCAGGACGAGATGACACAGAATATGACATCAAATCTGGACAATAACAAAAGCCATTTTCATCAACCGAAAAAAATTTGACCATCAACCGAAATTATTTTGACCATCAGGCCATCATTATGCATAATCGGTCATTCAAAAATAATTGGCACAATGGGCTGAAGATTGCTCACCTGTGTCACATTGCTAAACGGAGTTTGCACAGCTTAAGCAGAAGTCAAAAATCTATTGTCAAGATGGGCCTGATGGTTGTCCATATTTGGTGTCCACATATAACCATTTGAACAAATCTCATTCCACCTAATGACCTGATGTTCCACGCAAAAATTCAATTAAATCTGTCAAGCTACTTGGAGAGAAGTGGAAAAACAAATGGCTGCATTAAAGCAGGCTTGATTATTGGTCATTGTGACGTCTACTTTTAGTTATTCAACGCTCAATTTCAGCTTGATCTGACAAGCATTTGTGATATGAATTGAAAGATAAATTTTAAAGATGCCCACCACGGCAGCCATACCAGTTATTTTGACGTCACCATTTTAACAAATATAAGCCACCACCATTCCCCGCTGTCTCACACAAAATTTCAATTATATACTACCAGGAAAAAAAGATTGCTGCTATGGTGGACATATTTGGTATCGCGATGTTGCAAATTGAACGAATCTGAGCTATTTTGATGACATGGTTTAAACAAAATCTCAGCTTGGTCTGACAGGCGTTTCAGGAAACAAATTCAAAATTCTGTTTTTAATTCGGCCGCCATTACTGTCACAGTGGATTTTGAGACTTCACCTAAAATGACTTGATGTCCAACACAAAATTTCAACTAGTTCTGACAAGCAATTCTGGAAAGAAGTTGAAACTAGAACGTGCAATCGATAAGGCACCATCGCAAATCCCTATGCTAAGGGTTTTTTTTACCCCCAGCACCCCCAAATCCCACCCATGAGGCAGGACCCAGGCGACAGAGTGAAATTAAAGCAGTGTTTTCAGAGGAAAACTATGTTCCCAAACCGCAATAGGAGTCAGCAAGCATGCTTACTGCTCTTTATTGTGGCTAAATGTTCCATCAATAATTTCAAAGGGAGAGCATGCACAAACACAATTTTGGTCAGACCTTGGAATTACAAAGTGATGTGGTTACCGTGAATATAAGGCCAAGGTCATTAAAATCCTATTCTCTCTTTTCTGTCTCCAAACAAATTACATGTATCTATGCAAGTTTGGTGCAGAAAAAAAAAAACTTTGGTTCGGAAGACAGAGCTCAGAAAAGGCGGAAGCTACAGATTTTAAGGATGATGACCTTGAAATGAGGTGACCTTGAAAGTAAGATCAATTTCACCAAAATCATATCGACTCTACATTTTGTCACAATGATACAACACATTAAGCTTAGCTAGAATTTATTGTTCAAATCAAGATATATCATACAAAGACCTTATTTTGGCCAAAATATGACATAACAAAACGCTGGTGTGACCTTGAAAATTAGGTCAAAGTCACCAAAATCTAACCAACAATTCCCCTTCTCCCAACAATGTATCTATGCAAGTTTGATCAAAATCCATCGACTGGTTCAGAAGATAATGCACAGAAACCATATTTTGGACATTTCAAAGTGCTTGTTTGACCTTGAAAATTAGGTCATGGTCACCGAAATCTAATCTACTATTCCCCTTCTCCCAACAATCTCTTTTTGCAAGTTTAGTGAAAATCCATCCACTAATTCAGAAGATAACGAACAGAAACCATATTTTGGACATTCAAAGTGCAGATGTGGCCTAGAAAATAAAGTCAAGGTCACAAAAATATAATCAACTCTTTCCCTTTTCCCAACAATATATCTATGCAAGTTTGGTCATAATACATTCACTAGTTCAGATGATAACCCACGGAAACCACATTTTGACATTTCAAAGGGCCTCTGTGACCTTGACATCTTTTCCCCTGTTCACAACAACGTATATATGCAAGTTTGTCAATAGCCATTAACTTGTTTAGAAGATAATGCATGGAAACGAAAAAGTAGACACTAAAAACGACGGCATCAAACACAAATCAGAACAAAAATCCCATTTGATGAGTTTCATATCTTTTATTTGTCAGAACACACAAAGTTTGGTATAAAAAATTTTGAAATTGACTTTTTTTATTCATTTATTTTGACATTTGATCCCTCCCCAGGCCCCAGGGGGCGGGGCAAAAAAGTGCTGTTTCACGCCACTTTCATTTGAGTAGCCCACACACCAAATTTGGTTAGATTGTGTACAACTGTTTAGAAGGAGATAGCACAACGGAAGGACAGATGTCCAGATGAACAGACATACCAAAGGACAGAGGCGATAACAATATCACCTTCGCCTTTTTTAAAAAGGCGTGAAGATAAAAACAATTTTTAAGATTAACACCATGGCAGCCACATTGAATGTCATGGTATTAACATGCAATCTAATCTGATCCTTCTCGATGATCTGATGTTCCACACAAAGTTTTAGCTTAATCTTACAGTCTTTTCATGAAAAGGATTTAAAAAATAAAAAAATCACACCATGGCAACCATATTCGATGGCATGGTATCATCATGTAATTTAATCTGATCTTTCCCAACGACCTGATGTTCCACACAAAATTTCTGCTTGATCTAACAAACTACTTCAGGAAATGGGTCAAAATTCAGCTTACAACATCAGTAGTATAGTAAGACCACTAGCTTCCTTGTTTGTTAGGCTGTCGGCTCTCTTTAGCATAACAAAGACATGTTGCAGACAGTGCTTTGGGTCAGAGAGGGTGCAAGGAGTTAAAAATGAGGACTTTAAAACCTGAATTCTATGGTGACTTGGTGTATAGATTGAAAAAGATTGTTGGCTCTAATAATTTTTCAACTTTCCACTATAAAATGATTGGCTAAAACATTAATGTATTTCAGCAGACTGCATGCTCGGTGGTCAACCCAATCACGGTTGGCAACTTTGCTTTTCTCTTTAATTGCACGCCTGTGGATCAATAATTTAAAGGGAGAGCATGCACAAACACAATTTTGATCAGACTTTGAAAGTACAACGTGCTGTGCAGACCTGGTGTAATCGTAATCAGTAATTGTAATTATCTGTAATTAAATACAATTTTCAAAGTAATCATATGTAATTGTAATCATAGTTTTATTTAGCTCATTTCATCGACTTTATGACTTCATTACTGAAATATTTAGCTGTAATTATAATTACTTTCAAATACTTTTTCAATACATTTAGCTATTTACTAAAGAAAATTTGCTCACCACTAGAAACTAACTGATTAGTTATGACTTGTGGTATTATTTCAATTCAGATGATTTAGGAAAGGTACACTGTGGATATATTAATAAATAAAAAAAAATATTGCCTGATGTGGACAATAAATTAATGAAAGCAAACTTTAAAGATTTAGTTACTTTCAGAATCAAACATCAGTTTTATTCAGATGTCTGAGATAAACACGCATTATTCAATTAAAATAATTTTTGAATGCTTCAATAGATTTTGTAACATGGTATAAGGTACATTTTTCTGCTAAAATTCACTCTGACAGCATTTTTATATCTCCTTCCATTTGTTGGCATGCTTAGCTGAGTTCACAGGTAAATTCTAAAATTCTGACCATAAAATGAAGACATATCAAAGGTGTTAAAATCTTTTGTTATAGAATATGGCTAGGGCATGTGAAATAAGACTTATGAACCTCTAAATAACTACCTGTATATGTGTACAAGCTTGATTAAGATTATGACACAAAAATACATTTTTTGTGGAATGGCCAAATAATAATGAGTTGCAAGTGTTTATTATAATCAGATCACTAAAATTTCTAAATCAATGTTTGTGCAATGGCAGCACCAGTTTTAAGCCATTTTGAATTATTTTCCCTCAAATATGACACTTTTGACAAACTTATGATGATTAAAATTTAAATCTTGTTAACAATTTAAAAATAGCTGACCAAGCTAAATATTGAAGTGCAAGACAATTTCCATGTTACTGTATCTTACTATGTGGCATGCTCATCATCTATAAAGTATGTAGTCACATCTGATGTATGATGAATCATAAATTTGAAAACACATTGGTATGAACAGAGCATTATGTACTATATATTTTTTTAACTTTTATAAGAATGTGAATAAAAAATAGTAAGTAAGTATGATCAGGAAATACCACAATCACAAACTGCGGACAACCCCGTGGCACCGCGAGGAAGAGCCGCTCAACCATCACGAGACACCAGGAAGACAAATTAAGCAAAGCAATCAGCTCTCTCTTCCCCATCAAGATGATTGCAATACTAGAATGGACATAAAGTAACGTACAACAAAACATATAACAATGACAGACTCCCACAATGGGAGTAACAATAAACAAAAAGTCAACAACAACAGAACCACCGCCTTAGAACGGACAGCAGCCTAAGCCACCGGGGGGCTTAAATGCATTTTACTGGTACCAAATCTTCGCCCTAGATTCTGCTGTTGTTGAAATACAAGAAATGTTCAGCTCGCATGGAGGCCATCTAACTAATGCAATGTATCATCATGGAAAACACTCTAATCAAATTAACACTCCATGATGAAACAAAGAAAAGGGCTCATGACTCACTGATAGTCAGAGCTAAAGAAAACCTCAAGTTGAGCCACGGTGGGTCCAGCTACAGATAAGCATCAGGCACCAACCCACTGATTAAAGCTTTACGTCAGAACCGTCATAGAGTCTAAGGCCAGACCCACGGTCATGCAATTAAAGAGGAAACCATAGCTATAAACCGTGATTTGATTTAAAACTAGGCATGCAGACTGTCGCATGACATCAAAATTATATCCAACCCTTATATAACGTTTTACAATCTTTTTGAATTGATCACTAAAATTAGGTTTTCCAACAATTCGTTTGAATTTATAGACTAAATCACCATAAAATATAGGTTCTGATATGCCTTGTTGCAGAAGAGTTTTTAATCCAATGTTATATTTAACAATTAACTCTGAGTGTCTGTGGTAGAATTTAGAAAATGCTTTTCGAATTTTATGATATCTATTACCTAGTTTTAATAATTAAGCAGTTAAAAATAAGTTTCTGTTGTTGAAGTCATCAGCATTAGAGCACACTCTAGCAAAACGAATAAGCTGAGAAATATATACACCATAGGAAGGAGAGCGAGGAACATCTCCATCAAGAAATGGGAAATTTACTATTTCAAAATTAAAATCATCCCGTTTATAATAACTTTTAGAAGAAACTATGCCATTTGTTATTGACAAGTTCAAGTCCAAAAACGGAGCTTCAGTATCAGAAGAATTCGCCTTATTTAACTGAAGTTCAGTGGGATATATCTGACCTACCATTTGTTCAAAATAAGGATTATCAATTATAAGTAAGTCATCTAAATATCTGGAGGTAGAGTTAAAAGCTTCAATAATATCAGCTTGATTATTGTCTGACAGAGACAACATAAAGTCTCTCTCATAACAAAACAAAAACAAATCTGCAACAAGAGGAGCACAATTAGTACCCATTTGAATACCAACAATTTGTCTATATAATTTTGAGCCAAATCTTATAAATATATTGTCCAAAAGATAATGGTGCGCATCACACATTTTCTGACATGACCACAATTTATACCGTTTAGGTTGTTCAGAAGTAAAAAAGGCATTTTTATCATTACAAGCCAAATAAAGTGAGCCCTCTCTGTTAAATGTTTGTTCAATTAATTCTGTTAGTTTTTTTTCTTTTATTAGATTGTGAGGCAATATAGTATAGAGAATAGAGAAATCATATGTAGACAAACCAGATGCTAGAAAACCTCTAGACTTCAATTTATTAAGAATTTCACCTGAATTTTTAATAGACCAAAATACATTTTTACCATTTCTTTCATAAACTGTTGTGCAATATTTAATGACATGGTTTTTAATTGCAGTGAGGCAAGAAGTCAAAAGAATAGACAAGTCAGTAGTTGTACATGCACTAGAATTAGCAATAAAACGCGACTTATAGGGCTGTTTATGAAGTTTAGGTAACCAGTATAACGTAGGAAGCTTGCTGTGGTCCTCATCAACAAACAACCCAAACTTAGCTGACATATGGCATCGATGCCTATCAACGATAGACGTCTCATCAAGCCTGTTATGCTCATGTGTTTTGGCAGTGCTAAGTTCTTGCTTTAGGGTGTTAATATAGTATCTTTTTCAAACGACCACAACATTGTTAGCAGCCTTGTCTGCGGGGGCCAAAACAAACTTCCTATGGAATTCCTGGATCCCTTTCTTCAAGTGTCTAAAAGTGAATTTAGGTTTGGGTGGTAGAAGATCTAAATTGTTGCAATAAAATGAAATTCTACCATCAATAATTTAAAAAATATTTAGTTTCCAACTATTTAAGGCATTAGACTCAACAAGCTCTCGTTTACACTAGCGATTACAAAATTCTTGTAAGGCTCCTGTAATTTTCTCACGACATGATTTGAAGTCTATTGGCACAGGAAATCTATATTTAGGTCCCTTACATATAATAGACAGAATTCTTGAATCAGTTATGATTTTTAAATCCCCTGTGACTATATGACCAGCAGGTTGATAGCAATACTTAAGAGTCTATGCAATCTCAGGAGTCAGGAATAGAATTTTCGATACCAAGTTCTGTTACTAATTTGTTATAGTTAAAAACAGTACTACGAATAGGTTTATTATACTTATAACAAATGATAGGGGATTCCTTATTTTCAAAATAAGTAGGAATAGAAGAGATAACAGATTTATCTTTTAATATACTGGGTAAGTTAATGAATTCAATCCCCTTGTTGACAAATTGAATTTTAATAAAATGTCTAATATGATTAATTTCTGAATCTATATATGGCCGAAGAGCATGTTGAGTGTAACACCGGGTAAGAATTGCTGCATCATAAAGTCGATGAGCTCTATCATAGAATTTATTAGACTCAATATCCAAATTACGAAGTGAAGATATAGAAAGAGTTACTAAAAGTGAAAGGGCCATATGTCGGCCAGAATGTTTTAAGATGATACTTAATTCTGAAAGAGTTAAAACATGTTTATTTTTGCCTTTTAAAGTTCCATTTTTACGTTTACCATGAGATCGGTTATTACGTTTACGGATATCTAAAAGAGAAAAAACATCAAAATCAGGTAATCTAGAAATAGGGGGTTATTTTTCATTTATCTAAGAAACAGCAGTATAGGATATGGCATTATATATGTATAAAACTGCAAAGACCCTACTCTCTTTATAACTTTAAAAGTGAGTACTATATATAGCATTATAATTTTATACGAAAATTTCAAAGTAATCAGTTATTATTTGATCACATTTCTAAAGTAATTGTAATTGTAATCATTACATTTCTACAGGTCCTGTAATTGTAATGTAATTGTAATTATTGATCAGTGAAAGTAATTGTAATGTATTTGAATACTTTTCAATGTATTTGGCCCCAGGTCTGGTGCTATGGTTACTGTGAATATAAGGCCAAGGTCATTAAAATCCTATTCACTCTTTTCTGTCCCCAAACAAATTACATGTATCTATGCAAGTTTGGTGCAGAACAAACCTTTGGTTGGGAAGACAGAGCTCAGTAAAGGCGGAATCTACAGTTTTTAAAGATGATGACCTTGAAATGAGGTGACCTTGACAGTGAGGTCAATTTCGCCAAAATTATATAGACTCTACATTTTGTCACAATGATACAATACATTAAGTTTGGCTAGAATTCATTGTTCCAATCAATATATATCATACAAAGACCCTATTTTGGTCAAAATATGATATTACAAAACGCTGGTGTGACTTTGAAAATTAGGTCAAGGTCACCAAAATCTAATCTACTATTTCCCTTCTGCCAACAATCTATCTTTGCAAGTTTGGTGAAAATCCATCCACTAATTCAGAATAAAGATATTAGATTTAGATAACGCACAGAAACCATATTTTGGACAAATTAAAGTGCAGCTGTGGCCTTTAAAATAATGTCAAGGTCACCAAAATCTTATCAACTCTTCCCCTTTTCTCAACAATGTATCTATGCAAGTTGAGACAAAACCCATCCACTAGTTCAGAAGATAACCCACGGAAACCATATTTTGGACAATTCAAAGTGCCTCTGTGACCTTGAAAATAAGGTCAACTCACCAAAATCTAATCAACTCGCTCCCCTGCTCGCAAAAACGTATATATGCAAGTTTGGTCAATATCCATTGGCTGGTTTAGAAGATAATGCATTGAAACGAAAAAGTCGACACTGACGACGATGGCATCAAAACACAAATCAGAACAAAAATCCGGTATGAAGAGTTTCATATCTTTTCTCTGTGAGAACACACACAAAGTTTGGTATAAAAATCTTTGAAATTGACTTTTTTTTATTTATTTGACATTTGATCCCTTCCCAGGGGCCTAGGGGCGGGGTAAAAAAGTGCTGTTGCACGCCACATTCATGTGAGTAGCCCACACACCAAATTTGGTTGAATTGTATACAATGATATAGGAGAATATAACATAATGGACGGACAGATGGACATACATACCAAAAGACAGAGGCGAAAATAATATCCCTTCACTTTTTTTTATAAAAAAGCGTTGGGATAAATACAATTTTAAGAATACCACCATGGCAGCCATATTGAAAGTCATGGTATAAACATGCAATCTAATCTGAACCTTCTCGATGATCTGATGTTCCACACAAAATTTCAGCGTAACCAGGAAATGGATTTAAAAAATAAAAAAAACACCATGGCAACCATTACCGATGTCATGGTGTCATCATGTAATTTAATCTGATCTTTCCCAACGACCTGATGTTCCACACAAAATTTCTGCTTGATCTAACAAACTACTTCAGGAAATGGGTCAAAATTCAGCTTACAACATCAGTAATATAGTAAGACCACTAGCTTCCTTGTTTGTTAGGCTGTCGGCTCTCTGTAGCATAACAAAGACATGTTGCAGAAAGTGCTTTGGGTCAGAGAGGGTGCAAGGAGTTAAAAATGAGGACTTTAAAACCTGAATTCTATGGTGACTTGGTGTATAGATTGAAAAAGATTGTTGGCTCTAATAATTTTTCAACGCAGTTCATTAAAATAATTTTCCATTATAAAAAGATTGGCTATAACATTAATGTATTTCAGCAGACTGCATGCTTGGTGGTCAACCCAATCACGGTTGGCAACTTTGCTTTCCTCTTTAAATGCACGCTGGTGGGTCAGACTTCAGACTCTATGACGGACTTAAAGACTTATCTATTGATGAGATGGTAGGGGCCTGATGCTTTGGCTGTTGTTCTGACAAGCAATTCAGGAAACAAATTGAAACTAGAACGCGCAATCGATGGTGCACCATCGCAAATCCTTATGCTAAAGAGAAAACTTAAGAGCAAGATATCGTTAAAATTGAGAACAGTCGTCATTTCGGATAAAATATGAAGCCCAATATTAAGATCGGTAGCTGTCTGGTGATTAGTCTTGTGGGTTAAATTTTGGGATCATGGATTCTATTGTGGAACTTTGACACAATTAGAACCTAAATGACAGAAACTAGCTTAGTCTGGTCCACAAAACTTGCACACTCTACATGTTCAGTTCTTTGGTGTATTCTTTGCTTCCTTTAATATATTTGACAGGGACGAATGAAATAGAAGTAGTCAATGGGAAACCAAGAACCTTAACGATTTTGTTGTATTGTAACACAGAACAGCCAACGCCTACTTTTGACAACCAATGTCTGTTTTGTTTTGCAAACGACAATCAGCTACTTAATTTGGTGTTTGGGGCGGATTGTACAAGCAAGTGAGCTTAGTTACAATTGTAGCTGTAAACCATATTTCTGTTGTTCGTGTTTTTTTTTCTCGCTACAGCGCTACATTCTATGGAGTTTATATTTCTCAACTCATCCGATTTGCTAGAGCATCCAAGTTTTTAGAACTAATTTTTCGCTATTATCATTTTTATCTAATATTTAAGCAAAATGTGTTCGTGATGAAGGTTGTAGAGGAGGCTTTCCGCCAACTTCTCCAAAAGGTCAGGTGCTTGTTGCACAAACAGATTTTTTGCGTACTTAGGTGAAGATTTTGCATTTAATTGAATTCGTCGAAAAAATATGTCTTTTATTGACAGGTAAAATTCGTATAGGCGTGACAGAAAGGGTTAATCTCAAAAAAAATATTTGTAAGTGGTGAATATCCCGTTATTCAAAGGTTGTGTATAACATAAAACTGCCATTTGCATGCTCAGATTTTACTGTGCATATGCAGAATCAACTTTGCACAGGCTCATTCATAGGAACAAAGGTTGGGTTTTCGCATGACGTACCACTTTTCTCTTATGTGCGTGCTCCAAAATTGGTGGTTTTGAGATGATCCCACTAGCTTAACGCACGAACGAATCAGGCGCGATATACATTATACATGTACC
Source organism: Loripinus fragilis (assembly GCA_964019695.1). NCBI lineage: Eukaryota > Metazoa > Mollusca > Bivalvia > Lucinida > Lucinidae > Loripinus > Loripinus fragilis. The sequence goes on from OZ026527.1 coordinate 38,656,985, forward strand.
ACGGCCTCTGAGTAATGACCTTTGGACCATTCTATTTCAAAACGTTGATGCGTAACGCATTAAATGAACCAGTTGGGCTAGAGCATCTATGTGTGTCAAAATATTATAGTAAATGTTAGTAAACGCCTGGAAGATCTGTATTTTCAATTATGTAAATACAGTAACGCCTTAAAGCTTTTTTGTTTATCTATATATTTGAACAAGCCATCCATCGCTTTATTAAGTGAATTGGGGCGGTGCAATGTAACCTTTTGACTGACATCTTTGGCTTGGTTTATTTGCGCTTTGCTTAAAATGTACAGAGTGCATCTATGCACAGATGTAAATGCAGCATCATGGATGTTTGAAACGCTTGCAGAAGTTGGTGGAGTAGTTCCTGAATACTTTTATCCGGATAAGATTTTCAAAAAAAAAAATTATGCGGTATAAAGTTATTGCAAAATAATAGGTCTAAAAACATTTCAGCTGACGTTTAGCCATGTTGCAGTAATACAATTTTTTTAAAAAAATAGAAACTTCTTAAACAAGGCTATCAGTATCATAACTTCACTAAACCTTTTTCTAAATTGTATCGCCAATTCAGTCAGGCTTCTTTTATCGAAAAGTTACCATTAGAGAAAAATCATACATATTTGATAAATTTTCCTAGAACTGGACAGGTTCAAAATAATTTTGATTTCACCGTCATCACTTATTCAACACATCAAATATTTTGTTCACATCTTGTTGCGTAATCATTTAGATCTGATAGAAAAGCTGTCAATCATTTGCAGGGCATGTTTAATTGGCTTATTTTAGATACGCATTTTTCGAAAAATATTATAATTTATACTTTTTTTGAAATAAGGAAATTGAAAGTGGTATGAAATCCAAGAACTTTTATTTCTGAGTAAATATGTACATTGAACAGCTCAAGTGGACTTATTGACGAGAAAGTGTGAGTTGGTAAGAGGTTAATGAAATAATCTATTGGCGGTATGTCTTGCAGGGTCATCTTGAAAAGGATTTTTAGGAAATTAGTTTGGTTTATCTATTTTATTAGGGTACTTATACTAAGACATACAAGATACAGAAAACATGTGAGTTTTCCAATCTAAACAAAACACCAGGATGTCATAAATTAACATAATTTCTATATGAAAGAAAACTTAAGAGCAAGATATTGTTAAAATTTAGAACAGACGTCATTTCTGATAAAATTTGCAGCCAAATATTAAGATTGTCAGTTGTCCGGTGATTAGTCTTGAGGGTTAAATGTGATTTTAAAATCCAGATATGAATGTTGATAAAACAGCAGTTTCATTAAGACTTTAAATACAAGAAGATTGAAAACTAGCCACGCCCCCCTGGCGGCCATGTTTTTCAACCAATCAAAATAATTTGAACAAATTTGGTAGGAGGTCACCAAATGATCATTTGTATCAAATTATTTTGAAATCTGACCAGTGAATTTTGACAAGAATTTTTAAGTTTTTTGGTTGGCATGGAAACCAGAATTCTTCATGAAATGGAATTCTTTGAACAACGTTGAAAGGGATCCACCACCCAAGGATCATTCCTGTGAAATTTGATTACAATCCACTCAGAAATTTGGGAGCATTGATGACTAACGATGGACGACAGATGATGCACGACAGACATCATAGGATCACAATAGCTCACCAGGAATAGCTCGTATATACAATATATTCGTTAGATGTATGCAAATTGAAGGAATTCCTATGGGTACTATATGTATACTTGTGTTTTTCTTGTTGCAGTTTTGTTTTTATTTTATTATAAGAAAAAAAGTTTGTGTTGTCTCTATCTGACAATAAGCGCATTCATCTCTGCATCCAGAGATGTAGATGGCCTATTCACTATTGACAATCATTCAGTTTTTCTTCATGTCTTCAAATTTATTTTATATTCATTTACAATCGCAAATACTGAGTTCATAGAGTTTTGAATTTTCGATGGACTCTCTCTCTCTCCAGCTCTCTTCCACCTTTCTTTAATTGCTTTAATTCCACTTTTCAGGTTTCATGTGTGATTGTGGTATTTCCTAATCATACTCACTGACTTTTTCCGAATAATGTTTTAGAAGAATTGAGTACATATTGCCTAAGCCCAATACCGTATATCTTCTAATTATCTAGACATCAGAATATGGATGCAATGTGTGAATGAAAGATAATATAGATCCCGCCCATGGCCCATGATCTGTATATACACAGTTTTCCAAAAAGGCTACAACAATTTGATCAAATTTAAGCGCAAATGATACTTATTAGGTCCAACATGGTAGGTTAAGATTGTCATGTGGGAAAGTACAGCCTGGTGTTGTCCTATGCTCTAAACTTAAACCTCTCAGTCCAAATATTTAGGACAAAATTATAATGTACATTTGTACCTTTATCCATGAGGCCAGAATTTTTTTTATTAGTTGATTTACAAACCCTCCTACTGTAATTTCCTGGAAAGTGGAAATAAAGTATTTCAAAAATATTTTTTTTATTTTATCCACCGACTCTAAATATTATTTGTTTAGTTGAAAAAATAATACTATATATTATATTTTTGAGGTTCTGTCTGTGTATTTGTGAGAGTGACACTGTTAAAAGTGATTGTTCTGTCCAATTTTTTAGGAAAATGATGACATTTATAAAGATTTAATACAGACTGTTGGTTTACCTTACTAGTTTTACTGTTATCTGGAGATATCAAAAAAACAAAAAAAAAAAAAAAAAAAGCTCTGAAAAAAATAAAAAAATAAAGTTCTGAAATGACCAGTTAACTGGTCATTTTCAGAGCTTTTTTTTTTTATTTTTTTCGTCCCCCGACCCTAAATCTGAAAAAAAAAAATCCCGTAAATCAACTAAGAAGAAAATTCTGGCCTGAATACAGTTTCATTTTGACCTGTTCTCTGTGACTTGTCAATATACTGGAGTGTATAAGATTAAGTGACTTCTGATAAAGTTTCATTTCATCTGTGGTTTGTATCTGCGAATATTTGACCATTTAGCTTGAATATTTTTAGTGTCTATTGTGAATCTTTGAAATTTATTTTTCATTTTTATATTTCTCCTCATGTAGACAATAAAATTTATAAAATACGACTTTGCTAATAGAGGTATGTGGTTCAATAATCCATGGCTTTGTTGTTTTGAAAACAACGTTTTTGCTGTTAATTCAGTTCAATATTAGCTTGAATTCTCAACCAGTTCTGAAGAGCTAACCAAATGATTTTACTTTGTTGCAAAGAAAGAGGACATGTATAATTGTTTTGGATTCTTGATTACAAAAAGAACCATCTTTCGTTATCTGCCTTATTAATGTTGAGAAGAAAGGATTTTACAACACGTATATGATAATTGACTTTGAATTAAAATTCCTGTAATTTTAACTCTTTAATATTTTATATCATAGTATTATAGTCAGTACATTCATTTTCTGTGGTATTCCCAATTGTGGTGGCAAGCCTAAAGTCGGACAAATGGTAAAGCAGATATCTGCTGAACTTCAGTTAGACAAAGCAATTTTAATAATGAAGTACCGTTCTTGAATTTGGGCTTGTTTCATCTTAAATTTATGAGATTTTGAAATTGTTAAATTCCTTTTTCTGGATGGAGATGCTTTATGGTGTATATAATCATCGCGTAGCTTATTCGTTTTGTGAGAATATTTTCAACATGTCTATTATCGGTGTCTTCAACGGGAGAATTAAACGTTTGACTGCTAATTTACTTAAACAAGCCTATTGATATTATTAACTTGTCAAGGATTCTCTAAATTCCATCGCAGGCACGCAGGGTTGATTTCTAAATTCCATGTTGTTGATAGTTGCTTAATCTAAATTGTAGTCTTGTTTTCATCATATGACGTCGCGTGTGAGAGTGAAATAATGCACAGCATTAATAGTACTGCAAATAGCAAGGCGCTGAGAGGGAGTTTAGGTGCCCTCTCTGTTAACAAGTTGAGTCATATACCAAAGTGACAGCCAATATTTGCGGTTTATGAAAACCAATGATGTCACATTTGGTCGCGTGTACTTATCGAGTTAACTGCCCTTGAAATACCCCACCCACTTTTCAAGCCTGAGAAGAGATGATTATGCTAAAAGGAAAACTAATTGAAATTATTGAAACGGATCCACATTTTTTACATATTTTCTTGTTGCAGAAACTTTTAAGTGTATAATGGGCAAATTTGATTACAAAATAATGTATAAGATTATATTTCCTGACCTTTAGAGTGCAAAATTTAGGTTTAAAAAAACTGTCAGAAAAAATGCTCTTCCAATTTTAACCAGACTTTCTATTAATTCGTTAAAAAGTTTCAAAAATCACATTTTCATAGCGAGACCAAACCTTTGCTACGTAAGTATTGTAACAGTTACCTAGTGCAGCAAGTTTAAATGCCCCAAAATGACACGGAGAACATGTAGGTACCCCACCCACTTTTTTAAGCTGGAGGAGCGATTATTGTGCTAAAATGAAAACCAATTGTGGTTGTTATAATTGATTGGCATTTTTTGCATATTTTCTTTCAAAATATACTTTTAGATATGTTATAGGCATATTTCATCACACAATCATGTTTTAACCATATCGTCGTACATTTAAAGTACACATTTGTCTCTAGAAAATGCGCCAGAAAAAAAGCTATTCCAATTTCAACCAGACTCTCCTTTACTTCTGTCCAAAGTTTCAAAGTCACATTTTAAAGCGACACATCAATTTAAGCTACATTAAGTTATAAAATTTACATATGATAGCAAGATCAAATGTCCCAAAGGGTAATGGAGAACATGGAAGTACCCCACCCACTTTTTATGTATAAATAAAAAATCCCATTTCTTACCATTCTGGACGCATCTTGTACCTTTATAAATATATAAATGGATCAGTATTTTGCGTACAAAAATAGATTTATGTGACCTTGACCTCAATGTCATTCTAGAGGGCTTGAGTTCCTCTCCATTATTTCTTGGACAATAATTTGACAAGATGTAACTCGAAATCTTATGGGCCAATTTAAGTTAGCCAATGGGTACTTAATGTGCTCTTTTTGTTACATATTAATGTTTGCGTTGTTATCAGAGAGATTTCATTTTGCCTCTCTCTGACAATAATCATGTTGATGTTGTTGCAGCATTGAACTCTAAATCAAGATAATTCTTATTTCAAACAAATGGTACGTCAAATATATCCCATTGAACCTCAGTTAAATAAGGCAAATACCTTTGATACTGAAGCCCTCTTTTCGAACTTGGACCTGTCTATAACAAATGGCATAGATTTTGAACTAGTTAATTGCTCATTTCTTGATGAATGTTTCTAGCTTTCCTTCCTATGGTGTATACATTTTGCAACTTATTCATTTTGCGAGAGTTTGGTCTAATGTTGGTAACTTCAACGAAGAAACCATTTTCTTTAAATTCTAATTATATTTATACCCTAAAATCAGTCTTAAAATGGTAAAGGGTAGGTAACTATCAAGGGAAATAGCTCTGTAAGTACGCAACTCCGAAACCGACATCATAGAGTTTCTGAAACTAGGGATGTTAACGAACAATTTGGTATATCACACTACTTGTTGACAGAGAGGGCACCTAAAAGTCCTTAAAGAGACGACTTTTGAGCTCTCATTTGCTCTGTACTGCAAGTATCAAGGCATTGAGAGGGAGTTTAGGTGCCCTTTTTGTAAAAAACCTGAGTCATATACCAAAGTTACAGCCAATATCTGCAGTTTATAAAAAACAATGATGTCGCATTTGGTTCCGTGTACTTATCGAGTTATCTACCCTTGAAATACACCACCCACTTTCAAAGCTTGAAAAGTGATTATTATGCTAAAAGGAAAACAAATTATGATTTATAAAAGGGACCCACACTTTTTTGCATATGTTTTAGTTGAAGATACTTTTATTTGTATGATAGGCAAATTTCATCATAAAATGAAGTCTATGATTATATTAGCAGGCATTTAAAGTACAAAATGTATGTTAAAAAACTGTCAGAAAACAAATGCTCTTCCAATTTGGACCAGACTTTCTATTAATTCGGTCCAAACTTTCAAAGTCACATTTCTATAGCGAAACCATATCTTGGCTACATAAAATTAAAACCGTTACCTATGATAGCAAGCTCAAATGCCCCAAAAGGGCATGGAGAACATGAAAGTACCCCACCCACTTTTTAAGCTGTAGAAACAATTATTGTGCTTACATGAAACTAATTGTTATTGTTAAACCAAATTCGTATATTTGCACATTTTCTTGTAACAAATACTTTTGAATGTATAATAGGCAAATTTCACCATAAAATTAGGTCTATAACTATATCAGCTGACATTCAAAATACAACATTTAAATAACGTTTAAAAAGTCAAAAGAAATGGCAGTCCAATTTAAAACATAGTCTACTTTAATTCGGTCCAAAGTTTCAAAGTCACATTTGTGTAGTGGGACCACAATTTGTGCTACACAAAATCATAGTCATAACCTATGATAGCAAGTTCAAACGCCCCAAAAGAGCAGGGAGAACATGGAAATACCCCACCCACTTATTTGTGCATACCATAATGAAATTCTTTTTTGTAACTCTTTCGGACTTGCGAAAGGAATCTTCTTCTACCTATTTTCAAGTAAATATCTAATTGGATTACTATTTTGTTTTTAAAAACTAATTTATTTGACCTTGATTTCAAGGTCATTCTCGACAAAGGTGTTTAAACTCTTGTATCACGTAACATTAGCGTCCTGATTCTATCTGTTGTTGTGAACGACCAAAGGTACTTTGAAGATTAGTTTTACTCCCTGATTACAAACTTATCACTTCTTTTGATTAATATCAAAGTTTAAATTCGTTTGTTTGGCTCATAATAGCAAAAGGTAGGCGTACCCCCTCCACTTTTTTGGCCAGCATAGCTCACTAATTCGAAACTTTTTTGGAGAGTTGGACGGTCTTTACAATTGAACAATTGACGTTATCGAAAATATAAAAACTCTGATATGTTCCGTTTGTTAGTTAATAGTTGCATTAAAGTCAACACTAAAGCTATCTTCGAGCGTCTTTTCTAAATAAATGCAGACACATTCTTGCGTCAATGGTTTGTTTACTCAGTCATATTGTTTTCCAAAAACTGGATCAAGGTGAACAGACAAGATATTTTACCTCACTTGAGCCATTTACTCAAAGTGAGCTGTTGTGAGCTGTTGTGGTCTCGGTTGCCTGTTGTCTGTCGTCAACCATTGCTTCAAAAGACATCTCCTCCTGCATTATTGGGTGGATTTTGACCAAACTTGACAGGGATGATCCATATGTGGCCTTCATCATTTAAATTGTTTTAATGGTTTTATTCCATTTTATACATGTATCTAGTTCAAACGGGCTAAATTGACTTTTGAACTGAAAAAAAAAATCAAAATACACAAAGCATTGAACCTTGACGCTTAATATGAAGCATTACCTATTAAACGTCTACCAAGTCTGTTCCAATTATGGCACTGGGGTCAAAAGTGGCTCTGTTCTTGGGTTACAATATTTACATTTGCTAATTATATGGGAAACATAATACACATATTCTTGTCTGAAACCACAAGGCCAGGGGCCTTGGTATGTCTCTGTCTGCTCATTTGCGTCCATCTGTCTGCCTGGAACTGTTATCTTTAAGCCATTGACCTGATTTGATTCATTTTGGTTTACATGTTAATATCCACTGAGGTTAATCAACCTTTTACATTCCTTAACATTACATATACACGTTCAAAACCAAAGTTTGATTAAAACTACAGATACATCGAATATTGACAGCTGTAATGTTGGGAGTGATTATGCTTTTCCCTGACCTTATGAATGGTCATATCAGGTGAGCGACCAAGGACCCAAGAGCCCTCTTGTTTAATATTGAACTTAAACGCGATAATAGCGAACCTAGTTGCTTCACAAATGATTGAAACACTCACAAAATGATTTTGCAGATATAAAAACACTAGCTCGTTGCAGATTTGGATGGTTGCAACAAACAGTTGACTAGTCAAGTCATTCCCAGATTTAAAGGGGATCAAAAATAATTTTCTTATTTTGCTATAAAACATAAATTGTGTGTACTCGTTTTGACCAACTCATTGATGCGCACCCATAGTCTATATTTTGAGCAAACGTAAGAATGTATTAATCTTTCATCTGAAAATATCAATTATCACAGCCTTAAAATGTATTTTGGTGGTACTTTCATCCTGAGAGGAGCTGCGTCCTAAATCAAGGAAGAAAATCCATCCAGCCAAGATTCAGTTGATTTTTTTGGCTTTAATTTTACAGTACTGTTTCTGCAGCAACTATGAAATTCGGTCAAATATCCTAAAACCTAGTCGGAGTTTTATCATGTCCAGGTGTTGCAGACATGCAAACTCTACAAAAATCTGCTAACACGCTTTAAGCGATAATGTACATTTAAGTAACTTTGGTCTAAATTAAGCAGGTTTTTTCTGCATCGACATTGAAATTAAAGTCACTATTTCCATAATACAAACCACTATTTACCTGCTCATACAAATTTGGTAAACTTTGAAACATCGGCCGACTCCTCGCAAATTAGATAACTTTTGCCTAAACATAGCAGCTTTTTCTTATGTAACCTTGAAAATAAGAAAATGGTCCCAAAAACTTTACCATACTTTGTCATAATCAGATATTGATTCCATCCAAATTTAGGTAACATCCGCTGACCCGCTCTGAAGATAATGCTCATTTAATTAGTTTTAGCCTAAATTTGACTTTTTTCTTATGTTACCTTGAACAATAAGGTCAAGGTCACAAAAACCGCATGAATTTTTGTCATGTCTAGGTTTTAAATCATGAAAATTTGGGTATAATCCGTTAAACCACTCCAAAGAAAATGTGCATTTAAAGGTTTTCGGCCTAAATTTAGAAGTTTCTTTTCCAATGTGACCTTGAAAATAAGGTCAAGGTCCCAAAAACTTTAGTAGCTTTCTGTCATGTCCATGTATTAGATTCATGTGAACTTGGGTAAAATCCGCTGACCCAGTCTTAAGATAATGTGCATTTAAGTAATCATTCACGCAAATCAAGCATTTTTTTAATGTGACCTTGAAAATAAGGTGAAGGTCTAAAAAAAACTTTAACGGCTTATTGTCATGTCCAGATTTTAAAATCATGCAAGTCTGGGTAAAATCCGCTGACCCACTGCAAAGATAATGTGCATTTAAGTATTTTGGCTTAAATTAAGCAGCTTCGTTTTCTAATGTGACCTTGAAAATGAGGTTTGTCATGTCCATGTATAAGATTCATGCAAATTTGGGGAAAATCAGCTGACCCAATCGAAAGATAATGTGCATTTAAGTATTTTTGACCTAAATTTTGCAGTTTTTATTTTAATGTGACCTTAACAGTAAGGGTAAGTTCTACGTTTTTTTGGCTTATTCTCATGTCCGTATATTGAATTCATGCAAATTTGGGTAAAATCCACTGACCCACTCCGAGGATTATGTGCATTTAAGTATTTTTGGCCTAAATTTTGCAATTTTGATATCTAATTGGACCTTGAAAATGAGGTCAATGTCTCCTAAACTTAATCAGCTTTTTGTCATGTCCATGTATTAGATTCATGCAAATTAGGGCAAAATCAGTTGACCCAGTCTGAAGAAAATGTGCATTTAAGTATTCTTTGCCCTAAATTTAGCATTTTTTATTCTATAGTGACCTTGAAAACAATGTCAAGGTCTCCAAAATTTTATCTGTTTATTGTCATGTCCAGATATTGAATTCATGCAAATTTGCGTAAAATCCACTGACCCACTCCAAAGATAATGCGCATTTAAGTATTTTAGGCCTAAATTTTGCAATTTGGTTTTCTAATGTGACCTTGAAAATAAGGTCAAGGTCTCCAAAACTTATTTTTGCCTTTTGCCATGTTCATGTATTAGATTCATGCAAATTTGGGCAAAATCCACTGACCCACTCTGAAGATAATGTGAATTTAAGTAAATTTTCGCCTAAATTTAGCATTTTTTTTCTACTGTGACCTTGAAAATTAGGTCAATGTCTCATAAACTTTATCGTTATTTTGCCATGCCTAGTTATTAAAATCATGCAAATTTGGTTAAAATCCGCTGACCTGCTCCGAAGATAACGTGAATTTAAGTAGTTTTTGTCATAAATTTAGCTAACTTTTCTCTGTGTTGACCTTGAAAATGAGGTCAAGGTCACCTTACCCTAGTTGACTATTCATCATACCTAGTTGCTGTATCCTTGCAAATTTTGATAAAATCCGATCACCCAATCAAGAGATATTAAACATATATCAAAGGGCCACACCTACATTAGTGCTGACACCAACGCCGGCGCCGCCAAGGCCCGCTACAAAAGGCATTCATCCCAATCCCCTCTTTTGTCGGGTAAAATGAATAGAACTTTAACATATTTTCCATTTCTGATTCAATATTTAGACGAAAATACGTAAAACTGGTTATTTCCAGCAAAACAAGCACATTTTATGCTCATTTTATACCCTAAAATCAGCCTAAAGAGTGTTTAGGGTAGGTAACTTTCAAGGGCCCTAACTCTGTAAGTACGCTACTCCGACACCGACATCATTGGTTTTCTGAAACTAGGGATGCTAACAAACAATTTGGTATATAACACTACTTGTTAACAGAGAGGGCACCTAAAAGTCCTTAAGGAGGCGACTTTTGAGCTCTCGTTTGCTCTACTATAAAATCGATAAATTACTAGTGGCTTACAGATTTTTGGAACGTTATGAAATGACGTCCATAACAACTTTGCGTATATGATGACACAGTTTTACCTCTTTTTATGCCAGATATGAGATTTCAAAGTAATCTAAATATCATTTGTAAATAGAATCTGAAAGTCGTGCTCTTGTATTATTAATTTCTTAAACTCGTTGCAAAAAGGTAATAAAAAGCTCCACTGCCTAGCATTTTACAATTTTCCGCAGCTTGTTTAATAAATTCAGTAAATCAGGAGTACTCATGAGAGATCCTCTATTTATCCATCTGCTTCATAGAGACGCCTTTAGCTGCCTGACCAGGGTCTGCTCTATTACTCATGAAATGTCCTATATTATATTTTTGCCTCATAGAGGCGCTTTTACAAATAGAGCAGACACAGATAAGAGCTGCCTGACCAGGGTCTACTCTGTTTGCTTCAGGAAATATGATGGGATGTGATCTTACGCTAGTAAATCTGACAAGTAATTTCTTTGTTGTACGGAGAGGGGTCTGCAGGCCAGATATTTGCTACCATGTTGCTGCATTTGTGATCCCCTTTAATTTGATATACAACATGACCATGTTCTGACAATTTGATATGCATAAGTGTATCATTAAGTGCATGCACATTTTTAAATGTGCATGTGCGGTTATCATTGGCGACACTGTTGAAAGGGAGAAGAGTGCCATCTTAATGCTGAACAGTTAGCATTTTGCGTGCTTTTTTGAATCAATGCCCTTGCAAGTTTACACCTCATTCTAATGTTAAGTACACATATACATGTTAAACTTTGTTATTAATGATTACATTTACCATGTTGGTGTGGTTACTGTAATTCTAGTATTCAACTGAGTATCTTAAATCACTTTTTACCTTGCTTTCTATGTCCCTGAGTATACATAAGCTAAATGTAGTAGTTGGAGCCCCTTCATTTGTGTTGTTGGGTTTAATGTCATTGTCAGCAATCTTTCAGTCATATCATAACCACAGGGGGGATTAATACACAATTTAAAAGTGCTGCCTCACTGTGGTATCAAGTCCCAGACACTTTACTTTATAGCACCGACAGTCACATTATACTGTCTATGAGGCGACCAGTCCTAGCCCTAACACAACAAGAGGCTCAATGAGCCTATATGCTCACTGAGGCTATACTGCTCACCTGAGTTGTACACCTCATGGTTTCAGAGAATATTTTAAAGCGTTTTATTATGAGTCCATGAAAGCAAAATTTATGACCACATTGAATGGCCAATATGATGCAAATTCGACAAAGTGTTGAATACTGATATGATATCGTTTGTCCTTATAAAAAACTCTAACTTCGTTGACAAAAAAACAATAACAGAATCCCGGTAAACTAACAACCTTTTTGGCTGCCAACGATAAAAAAATTCCTCATGAAAATGTAATATATTTTTTGTGTAGGGTGGTAATAAGTGGGTAGGTAGGTAAAGGACAAAGACACACAATTTTACTTTCAGCCCAACTGCTAATTGCCATACAATATTTGGCATCAACTTATTGCTTAGAAAGAATTCCATTTAGCCAATGATCTACTTTGCCAAAGATTTAATTTAAATATTCATATATATTAAAGAAAAAGTGAGAAATTAGAGAAATCCGTAGTAAAAATAAAGGGGTGCCTACAATTCTTTATATTTCACTTGCCGATTGTCCCTAGAATACCAAACCCAGTGCCAAATATATGTTGCAGATTTGTTTTTGTTTTGTTATTAGAGAGATTTCATGTTGTCTCTGTCAGCCAATAATCAAACTAATATTATTGAAGTTTTTAACTCCACCTCCAGATATTATATTGATATCCCTGTTTTGGTCAGATATATCCCACTGAACTTCAGTTAAATGAGACAAATTCTTCTGATACTGAAGCTTTGTTTTGGACATGAACTTGTCCATATCGATATGGCATAGTTTCATCTAAGATTACTGATAAGCAGGATGATTTTAATTTTGAAATTAGTAAATTTCCAATTTATTGATGGAGATGTTCCTCGCTCACCTACTGTTGTTGATTGTAACTCCCATTGTGGGATTATGTAATAGTTCTATGTTTTGTTGTGCGTTACTTTATGTCCATTCTAGTTTTGCACTCATCTTAATTGGGAAGAGAGGGCTGGTTGCTTTGCTTGGTTTGTCTTCCTGGTGTCTCGTGATTGTTGTGTGGCTCTTCCTCTCGGTTCCAAGGGTTTGTCTGCAGTTTGTGACTGTGGTATCTCCTGATCGTACTCACTTACTATTTTAGATACAAAAGTAAGTAAATAAACCCTATTACCTAAAGCTAGATATTTAAATTATGTAATTTTTAATTTCAATAATATTAATGAGCACATTAGAAATGAGAAAACCATAGAAAAATTAATGGGGTGTACCTACAAAACTGCAGTCTACTCATATCTCAGCAACCACTTATCATCTCCTTTTTATATCTTGATTTATATGTTCTAGGAGATGATGCATTGATAAGTTAGGGGTCTTTCATGCAAACCAAACGTCTGTGTGTCTTGCTCCACGTCTGAGCTAAGGGTGGGGTTTCCCATTTTTAGATGGTGATGTTCCTCGCTCCACATCCTATGGAGTCTATATCTCTCAACTCATTCGTTTTGCTAGAGCATCTAGCTTTGTTACTGACTTCAACACTCACAATAAATTATTAACTCAGAAACTTCTTAAATAAGGCTATCAGTATCATAAACTTCGCAAAACCTTTTCTAAATTTTATAGACGAATAATGTTTTATTCTGCGTTACTTTATGTTCATTCTAGTTGTGGACATTCAAAACTATGATTTGATATCTAAATTCCAAGTTAGACTTAAATCTCTTTTGCGCCAAGGACTTTCGGAACCTGAATGCTATGGTGGCTTGGTGTATAGATTGAAGAAGATTGTTGGCTCTAATAATTTTTCCGCGCAGTTCATTAAGATAATTTCCCATTATAAAAAGATTGGCTATAACATTAATGTATTTCAACAGACCGCATGCTTGTTGGTCAACCCAATCAAGGTTGGCAACTTGGCTTTCCTCTATAATTGCACGCCGGTGGGTCGGACTTCACACTCTAAAGACTTATCTAGTAATAAGATTATAGGGGCCTGATGCTTTGGCTGTGTGTCGGGCCCACAGGGTTTTACCTGTTGGATTTCTTTTGCTCCGATATTCAGTTTTATTTACTGTTGAGTCCTTATCGTTGCTTTATCTCCTTGTTATATCTGGATTTTTATGTTCTGGGAGATGATGCATTGATGATGCAAATTCTTCTGATACTGAAGCTCCGTTTTTGGACTTGAACTTGTCAATAACAAATGGCATTGTTTCTTCTAAAATTTATGATAAAAGGGATGATTTTAATTTTGAAATAGTAAATTTCCCATTTCTTGATGGAGATGTTGCTCGCTCTCCTTCCTATGGTGTATATATTTTTCAGCTTATCGTTTTGCTAGAGTGTGTTCTAATGTTGATGACTTCAACAACAGAAATTTATTTTTAACTGCTAAGTTATTAAAACAAGGTTAAAGATATCATAAAAGGACCTATGACGGTGGAAATGGGAATCACAGTGTATCGCTGCCTATAATTTTGATAAAAATTACAGTTGATCAAATGCTTCCATCGTCATCTAAGCTCGCTGTTGGTCTCTATTTCAAGATTTTGCATTTGATTTCCTATTTCCTCAAATGTACTGCTTTATTTTGGGCTAAAATGGTCACTTTTTGTATTATACATATAGGAAATAGAAAAAATATTTTAAAACATCATCCCCCCCCCGAGTGCAACTAATCCTTTTGCACGTTAGTGTGTTCTCATATTTTACATAATTTATGTGAAAAGCTAGTTGGAACTCGGGGGGGGGGGGGGGGAATGATATCGCACAGCCCAAAATGTGACGTCTGGGCTACCCCAAACGTTAGCATTTGGATTTTCGGTGTGCTCTCTTGAAAATCTTTTTTTCCAGTATAATGAAATAATTGGTACAAGTGAGCTTCCTTGTCATAACCCATTAGTCATGGAATATTACAACGTTTTAGCATAATTTTCTTTAGATTATGAAAATTGTCATTTTCATTTTACTAAATCTAGTTGGTAGATTATTTTGCACATATACTGTATCTATCCAATACACATAAACTTCATGGCCATTGACTAGGTGTACTTTACGCATGGCTGAATGGTTAAAGTACATTGCTGCATAAAATTGTACCAGGTAAATGACCCATTCTCACGTAGAATTACCAAATCGACTTTTGAAATGACGATTTTTCAACTTCAACCTTTGCTAAAATAGTCATCACCATCAATTAATAGTTGGTCTGCCTGGTTCTATTCCAAAACAGAAAATGTTTAACTTCACTGGAAATTTGGTATTTATGTATCTGAATGTTTGGTGGTATATGCGTAAAATGTAAGAATTCTAAAGGTGGGTGTCATTACCTAAGACACAAAGAATGCTCAGCAATAGTCTGTATAAATAAAAACTTGATGGCCAGTTTTTGCCCTGACATTAAACATTATGAATAAATTTACTCAGCTTTTAAACACTCAGGTGTTGCATTTATTCCGCTTATAGATGTTATGTAAGGCGAATATTTGTTGATAGTTAACATATATAAGCAGGATAAATTTCATGCTCATTTGTACGGCAGCACTGAGGGGACATGTGAAAAAAAAATATTTATCTCGTTCCCACGACATAAGATCTCGTTCCCACGACATAAGATCTCGTTCCCACGACATAATTATCTCGTTCCCACGACATAAGATATCGTTCCCATGACATAAGATCTCGTTCCCACGACATGATTATCTCGTTCCCACGACTTAATATCTCGTTCCCACGACATAATATCTCGTTCCCACGACATAATTATCTCGTTCCCACGACATCTTTATCCGATGAAAATGAGCCAAATGTTACTGACCTTCGCCATTTTTGTTAGGCCTACAATGTGTTAGAAAACAATGCTAGATTTATAAAAGGTAAGTACGTTTTGACATGTTAAACAAGCTGTTGATTTATTTAAGAACTGTTCTAACATATGCTGGATCAAATGATCCACATTGTGAACATGAGGGCTGAATTTAAAAGGGCTTAATTTTAAAGGGTAACGCAACTCAATATCAATTCGGGTCCCATCAAACTGATCCATCTTCTGTTTGATCTATTCAATCGAATTCTCTTTCTGATTTTATGATATGTTTTGTCCTGAAAATGTCGTCTGCTTATTATGTTTGCTGCATATATTTATACGACTCTAAAACCACTTTAAACATGGAAGCAAACAATATGAACACCATGAACCTTAGGAACAGTCTGATATGGGTCCATATTTTTTGCAATAAATGCAACTAAAGAGACGACACGTTAATTCTGGGATATGGGGTTAAAATTAGACTAAACATTGCCTTCTGGAACAGACAGTGCATGCCAAAACCCAAAAACATGACCTGTCCAACCAGCGATTACTTTTTCTGAGTGCATGGAAAACACTAATGCCTTACAATTGTAACTACCTGTACCCATTCAGTGCACACTTAAATTTATCTGGGTTCATGCAAAAGTTGTTCTGAATATTCGCTGGGCGCATGTTTCATTGTATTCGTTCTGTTGTGTACGGCATCATATACTTGTACAAGCAAAATTTAATGAATGTTCTGTCAAAATTGTAGATTGTAGCAAGCCATGCAACTATTGGAGTGCCTGTGCCATTTTTGTTGTCTAGTATGTTTTTGAAACAATTTTATTATGGCTATATACAGTGTCCCAAAAGGTATGAAACTTTTCTAAACTTTAATAAAAGTCCAACCTTTAAGCTTGGCATACCTAAATATCCTAAATATAAAGTAATATATGTCAAAAAATATTTCAAGGCATTGCTAGCATTATCCTATGTAAACAGTATGTTTCTGGTAACGTCAAATATGGTGTCACCAAATAAGCCATTTTAAATGAATTTTTGAACTGAAATAGGCATAAACGTAATATTTTAGGCAAAATGCGTTCATTGTAATGAAATTGTTCAGTATTTAAAGTAAGTAAGGGTGCAAAGATCAAGAATCGATACAATCAAGTACCACACCTGACCCAGGATACCAATGAGAAAGTGACAAACTCACAGTTATACACCACAAACGAGAGCCAAAAGGTCAGCCCTTTCCCAGCAGGTGATCACATGGCACAAATAAACAGACGTGCACAGAGGCATAACAAACACAAATTAAGACAGAAAAAACATAAAAGACCCGCAAAAGAAGTACAGCCTTGGAACGGTCAGTAAAATATTTTACTGGAGGGCTTAAACCAGTTCCACGGCGCCAACCTCCCCCTAAATTCTGATGTGGACTAGGACACATTTGGGAAAGTGACAAAACACAACACACACGACAGCCAAGAGATCAGCCCTTTTCCAGCAGGTGACCACAAGGCTACACGGAACAGACGCCACAGCACAACTGACACCAACATGAAGCATAACTAACAAAAACGATCCACAGAAGAAACACCGCCTTGGTATGGTCAGTGAAATATTCACTGGAGGGCTTGAACCCGTTTCACGGCATAACCTCTAGTTTTTATGTTAAGGCATAAAACAAAACAATAGTGCCATACAAACACATCGATTGATTTTGTTTTATTACCTGCACACTTAACTGTCATATGAATGTTCAAACTAAACACCAGGTATCAGTGGCCGTTATAGAGAAAAGTGTGTGGGATAACAAAAAGTGCACACCTAACGATATTGTCAATACATTTAGTTAAAGCAACTGCATAATCTAAATGAATTGGGCCATATGCAAGAGCAGTCTCTTCAGTATTTTACATGACATCAAAATTACAGCGTGTTGGTTACCATGGAAACAGACTTGATTTTGTAAAACTGAAAGGGCTTTAAAAATACTCGTTCTGAACAAGGTGGTTATATAATTTGAGTCTTGATTATAAAACTTGAGGTACACTTAGGTTGACAAAAGCTATGACAAAAACGGTGTATACATAATATACATTTAAAAGAGCAAGCATTAAGAAATGAATATCAATACAATGCTGCAACAAGAATTAATAGATATATAGTGTTAAAAAGCTAACCAAAGACGTAAGAACTGTGTAAATTAGAAAATTAGAACCCATTTTTTAAAGCTCAACCTTGCATTGTCATAAAATGAAATCAAGTCGGAATATGACTGTTACTGACATTATATAATTTCTTTGTATAGTATGTTAATCAATAAGCAACTTATCTTTGTGGAGTCAAATGTTACAAGACTTTCAAAACGTTTCATGTGTTTTGGGACACACAATACATGTAATGCAATTGGTCAGTGTACACTCGAATGAAATTTTAAAAAAAATCTGTTCAAAATTGCACAGATTTAACATTTGTACAAAATTTGAAATCCGTACAAACTTAAAAAGATTTTGTACTATTCCCAAGAGTGAAACAGCAAAGTAGAGCTATCGTCACATGGATAATATTATGTTTCAACATGTGTCAGCTTATTTTTGAAACTGTTAAAGTGCATCTGGTCTTTCGCTGTGCTTTGGTATAGAAATGTAAAGTGACATACATAACGGATACCAAAGATTATGCAATTTTGAATGTTGTATTTCTATTGAAGAAAATAAAAACGCAATTTTGGGGCGAAAGGCTGGCCAAATTTTGAATCTTTTTAACATTTTCCCATCTTTACCGAGGAGGACAGTATCAACTCTTAACTGGTGTACAACCTTTCTGTCTAAAACTTTATTGACTATTCTGTCTGTGAGTAGGGATTTATTCACGTACACGATTCATTGTTTGATGTTCCTCACATTGGATTGTGGGGGATCTGTATTTGGTCCTTGTTTTGTTATGCATTACTTAAGTGTCATTTCTATTTTGCAATCATCTTGAGGAAGAGAGAGCTGGTTGCTTTACTTTGATTGTCTTCCCTGATGTCTTGTGACTGTTGGTATTCTGTGGCTCTTCTTCCCGATGCCATGGATTGGTATGCAGTGAGTGATTGTGCTATTTCCTGATCATACTCATTTACTTATTGAGACAGTATATCCTGTGACGGTATTACGCAACCGCATTACACAACATCTGGTTTCAATGGCTGACAAGTGGTTTTATGCAGCTATAGGCTGTGGGCGCAACATACTACATTTTCACTGTCTTTTTTGTAGGTAAATGTTACTTGTGCATTAGAATGGGGGATAACCATACTCAAAATTATCACTTGGGAGGTATATCGTCGGAAATGCGTTCAGGGGTCACGTTTTCGGCTACACTAACACGTCACCGAAAAACTAAATTTTCCTTCCATATATCTAATGATATACCTCCCCAAATAAGAATTTTGAATACAGTTGTCCCCCCAATGTTTTTTTAATTATTGTTTATCTTTTTATCTTTACGATGACGCCTCAGGACCCAACTTTTGAAGGTTCTATTTAGTTTATGTTCTTCAAACATTTGTAGTTATATTGAGAAAAATGATGGGTGCCCCCCTCCAAATTGTCCCAAATGTTGTAGGTTCTCTTTATTTTGTGTTCTCTAAATTTACACTGAGCACGATAGTGTGAGTTTAGATCAAACGAGATGGCAGCTTCGCTGCAATTCCTTTTGGTATACCTTACATTTACTAAACAACTTGAAACCAACATTTCTCCAGTGATAAATGGTAAATATTTTACCGTTATTGTTGGGGTCATTATCGGGATCAAACCAATAGCACAGAATATAGATTTTGAATCAATTGATAGGTCACAGACACAAACAATGGTAATAACACTTATTGTTACAGTATATGTATAGATACCAAATTATGCCAGGCGATAAAACGAAAAGACGCCAAGTGAAAAGACGCAAATTGAAAAGATGAAATAACACCTGCAAAAAAAATTAAATAACGCTAAACGACACTTGAGAAAATAATGCCAGGCGAAAAGACGTCAATATAAGCTTAAAACATATTAACCTGTTAACCTTATACTTGTATAATTACAGATATCAACGCCATGCAAGACATAATATCCTGATAACATTCCCAAAGTTTAAGAAAAACAAGATAGCGCTTGATATTATATAGTGTCATGAGTAATTTCAACTCACACTAGGCTACACAATATGCAAAGCAGCATCTAGGGCGAAGATTTGGTACCAGTAAAATGCATTTAAGCCCCCCGGTGGCATAGGCTGTTGTCCGTTCTAAGGCGGTGGTTCTGTTCTTGTTGACTTTTTGTTTATTGTTACTCCCATTATGGGAGTCTGTACTTGTTCTATGTTTTGTTGTACGTTACTTTAAGTCCATTCTAGTATTGCAATCATCTTGATGGGGAAGAGAGAGCTGGTAACTTTGCTTAATTTGTCTTTGTGGTGTCTCATGATGGTTGTGTGGCTCTTCCTCGCAGTGCCATGGGGTTGTCTGCGGTATGTGATTGTAGTATTTCCTGATCATACTCACTTACTATTTTTGCATGGTCAGGTTTCGTGGATGCCTTATTAATTGACATTACATCGCCAGGCTGGAATTAGCCTCAATAACAGGAACTAGTCACAAACTTTATTTTTAGAAAAGTAGGCGTGTATCTGTAAAAATATAAAAGTAAATATAGGCCTCTTTTTTTCTTTTCTACAGTTTGCTAGCTCCCGTGGCCTAAATGTCGAATTTATCAACGGAAAAGATGCATAGAATTATAACTTTTTCTGATAATTGAATTTATTCAATTGTCCTAAATTTTTAGTATCAGACTTTCGCTCTTTCCTCTGTCTGTCTGTCAAAATAAAAACAACAACAACTTGGTCATAATATTTTCTTTAATAGTCTGACCCGGCTTCCATATTTACGATTTGCAATATTTTGAAGTGACCGTTTTAAAATTATTTTAAAGTTAATCCCTCATGGTACTGACCTCTAAAGTTGACCTATAAAAACCATCACATCCCTTAGCACTGACTTATTCTGCTTTCTGCCTAACCCAACTTTTTTACGACCATAATATAGAAGAATGTTATTATTACAAGAAGAATTTAAATTCTACCAACGCGAAATGGCATAATAATCTAGAAAAAAATGGATACTTTAGAAATAGAGAGAACCTACAAAAGAGCACCGTGCATTAAGGGGCTAATTAAGCCCCCCTCTGGAGCAAAAAAAAAAAAGTTGCCTTTCACCAATTTATTCTGATTGGTTTATTAGAAGAATAAAAATAAGAAGGAGGGCAAAGATCAAGAATCGATACAATCAAGCACCACAGCTGACCCAGGATACCAATTAGAAAGTGACAACTTCACAACTGGACATCACAAACGAGAGCCAAGAGGTCAGCAGGTTACCAACGCATCAATAAACAGACGCACATGAAAGAGGGTCTGGATGGGGGGTCTGGTATTCACTATTCATTGAAAATTTAGCCCATTATTCATCCCATCAAAATTTTGGGTTATTCATTGAAACAAGACCAAGTATTCATTATAAGTAAGAAAAGTGGCAAAAAATCTGATTATGCACTATTCATTTTTTTTTTCTTCAATTTATTAAAAAATAGGATTATCCATTATTTTACGCCCTCATTATTCACCATTCATTAATTTTTTGGCTCATTATTCACAATTAATTATAAAATAAGGCCATTATTCACTAATCATTATACCCTATCTAGACCCTCATGAAAGCATAACAAAAACAAGAAAGAAATAACATGAATGATCCACAAAAGAAGCACTGCCTTGGAATGGTCAGTAAAAATATTTTACTGGAGGGCTTAAACCCGTTTCATGGCTTGCCAACCTCACCCTTAGTCCAGATGAGGATCAAGACACATAGCTGTTTGGTTTGTATGTAAGACCCCTAACTTATCGATGCATTATCTCCTAGAACATATAAATCAAGATATAAAAAGGAAGGTGAGCTTTTGTGATCAGTCTTCTTCCGTTGTGCGTCCAGCATCCGTTTGTCAGTAAACTTTTTCTTTAAACGACATCTCTTCCTGAACCACTAGTCCAAATTTAAAATTACTTCACATGAAGGTTTCCCATATTGCCCTCTACCAAAATTGCATAAATAATTCCACTCCAACAAAGACAAGGGACGCCAGAGCTCCAGATACGAAATATATTTTTTTCAAATTCTGCCCATGGGACCAAAAATCCCCCATATAAAAATAAAATTAGTATTTTCAGAATATGGTCATGTTGCATATCAAATTAAAGCAGCTTACAAAAACATATTAGCAAATGTTTTACTCTTACACTTACACTCAAAAGGTTGATTTGTTTTCTTTTCTGAAAGTAGCCATGGTGCATAATCAAATCAATTAGAATGAAGCATATGACACCACGCATGCAAATGTTCTGCCCTTTTACATACCATTGGGTCCTGTATGGGGATAAGATGTAAAACATTTTTTCTGAGGAAGGTTATGGTGCACATCACATTATGGCATTAAAATGTTTGACATTATGCACACCACTGGCCCTTTGGAATGGGTGAAAATGCCAGACATTGAAACTGTGCAGATAAGTATAATTTGATTGAACTTGATAGGCTTTGGTTATGATCTGAGTGATACCCAAGATGGATTTATTAAGTGTTGGAGAATGGGATTTATATTTTGTAGTAAACATCATCTTCTCCTGACAAGGATTCAGGTGAACGATCTTGGGCCCATGGTCCCTCTTTTTACCATAGTAACGGTAAAAGTCGAATGAGTACCAGACTTTTACACTTGGGCTAATGGGAAGAAATCGGTGAAAACAATTTTTATTTTTTAGCCTCATAGGGGGGTTAAAATAGCCCCTAAATGTACGTAGCTCTTTGTACATGACAGACTCGTTTTCATAGTATTTGTTTGTGATAATTAGTAGATAAGGCGTCAACTCTCAATTTAAGCCCCCTTGCATCAGTTTAAATTGATTTCTGTTATCTGCCAGAACCCAATACGAGTATTAATGACACTATATTTTACGAGGGACGTTCCAAATGTTCTGATCTTTACCTTGAAGCTTTGTCCAGAGACATTTAAGAGGCATACTATGCACCATTCAAGAGAACTTACCTTTATAATGATGCTAATAAATTTCTCGCTGTACTGTTTCATTTTATAGCTACAGCATATTATATATCGCCTACTCGTTTTCATGTTATAGAATCAAAATAATATTTGAATCTGAATATTTCAAGCCCGGCATCTTTAAAACCACAAAATAAACTTGCATTGTAGTTTTACTTTTTGTTACTTAAAATGTGAATTCAAATGTTGTAATGGCGACAGGTTGTGTCAAATCAATATTTATAGCACAATGCGCAATTCTTATGACGTCATTGAAATTGACAACCAATTCATTTTTAGTACATTGCAGAATGTTTATTTTTGATAATAATATATTTTTTGTCTATCAAGTTGGACTAAAACATGCCAAACCTAATATTGGCAAAATATTTAAGACCAACATTATTTTGATTACAAAATATCTTATTGTAAAAAGTTTCATTTCTTGCCAAAAAAAATGATTGATTTTAAATAAGAACTTTTAAAATTATTATTGGTTTCTGATGGATGCTTTGTGCTCAATCAAATCCCATATTGCATCATTTTACGATGTAGTGCACCTTTGAACAATTGATTGGGTTTTATTTTTAGATATACACATGCAAATTTTTGTACCTCCAAATATTGACCTCATTTGTGGTCTCGTTTGAATTTTTTTATGTGGGTTACTATCAGTCTTTGGCTACACTGACCATTCATAACTGCTTCAGACAAAAGTCAGTTCATCTGAGTTTGACTCATATTTTTTTACCCTTAATACAACTGTTGTTATGGCAGTTTGGGCTGGTCAAATCTTCAAGTGTTCAAAATTTGATTATAGCTGACAGTTGCATAGCCATAAATCAAAGGGCTTAGGAAACCCAGATCATATAGAAAGTTCGCCATATGTACAGGACATGTTGGCTTATGAATCAATATGAGAAACCATGAAAATGAATTACTGAGACTGCTATTGTCTGAATTATGAGGTGTTTAATATGCACAGTCTGCTTGATAGGTCAGTGCATTGTGGGTATGACTGTTTCGGGGTAGATTTCCGGTCGCTCCTACAAGTTACACAATACTTGTCAAAGCCGTGATAGAAAAAGAATATATTATTATTTGGTACAATTTTCAGCCAAGTTGCATTGCTGGTTACAGAGATATCACGCCAGGATCATAACTTTTTGAACATCCCTCGTATATCAATTTCCCCTATTTAAGTCTAATCAAAAATTGTCCATTGCCTTTTTTCTTCTTTCAGATGAACCAAATGGATTGCAGACTTAATTAGGATTTGTGAAAGGATTAGAGATCATACCCTCTCTTGGGTTTGACCAAAGTCCAAGGCTTAAATTTCATCATCCGAACCCAGTGGATGAATACGACGGTTATGCCAATATATTATCTGTTCCTGTCTTTATGAGTGATGATGACTTGTTTAAGGAAATAAATTCTTCAGCTGTCAGTTTCTTTTGTGTTTTTACAAATGCATAAATTGATGTCACCAAAGAATGGCATGCAGCTTACTTACAAATACTATTGTTGTTTAGGGTGGTTTTTAAAATTATCATTGTATTTGAACTATTTGAAACTATTATTTCAAACAAATACAATTACTTTGTTTAAATTGGCAAGAATCTGACTAACCAAGTGATTTTCTTCATCCAAACGAGCACAGTGTTTAAAGTAGTATCAATTATACTGACCATTTATCGACAAGAGGTATAGTTTGTCATTCTAAACAAGCGCTTATCTAGAATGATTTTTACAATAAAGATAAGTTTTGTTTTCTTCCAAGTAGTCATTTAACATGTATATATATGCTTTATTGCAAATATGTTGAATTTGGCAGAAAACAATACAAACTATTTATATTTAATTCATGCTATGGAAAAAGAACAACATTTTAGTGCCATTCTATTTCATTGTGTCAAACGTTCTTGCTATTTGTGCTCACAACTAGTTCCTACATCTTTAGAACACGCATT
Organism: Loripinus fragilis; assembly: GCA_964019695.1. Taxonomy (NCBI): domain Eukaryota; kingdom Metazoa; phylum Mollusca; class Bivalvia; order Lucinida; family Lucinidae; genus Loripinus; species Loripinus fragilis. The sequence continues at coordinate 38,681,745 of OZ026527.1, forward strand.
AACTGATGCAATAACTTCTTTTTCATTAATATTAATATTTAAAGCCTGCAAACAAGTCTATATGATTAAGGTCATAGTTTACTGGTTAACATCTAAAATTGCACTATTTTACAGTTAACTGACTTCCACTGCAATTTTAATCTGATGAGAAAACCAATGGTCTTGCAATTTTAATCTGACGAGTACAGGTAAAGGGTAAGGTGTATATCATAAGGGTCATGCAAGATTTTAGTGCAGACCAAGGGTCCTGTAAGACTAACATAGTAATTATAGTGCAGACCCAAGGGTCGTGCAATATATTGTAGACCCAAGGGTCATGCCATTTTAATCTGACGAGCTAATCAAGGTTCAAGCAACATAGTGCAGACTTAAAGGTCGTGCAATTTTAATCTGACGAGTACAGGTAAAGGGTATATAGGTAAATTGCTCTAGTGTGTATATCATATGTAGTGGCCAAGTGGTCTAGGAGGCTTTCTTGTAATCCAACAGCCTGGTGCAAAGTGGTTCAAATCCTGGCATGACCAATATGTTTTCCTTTCTTTTATTTGTCATCTTCCCTGCCAATTTCAAAAAATGTATAAGTAATCAAATATACCGTGCAGTCTAGGAATTATGAGCACTTTCACTAACTGACCACAACCGGCGGATATGCTGCTCAGCAAACCTCGTCAATCAAAAATATCTGTTACACATGACACTGATTAGATAATGCTGGTCGGGTCGGATGGACGGACAGACAGATTCACATTGTAATTAAAGTGCTGACCCAAGGGTCCATCGTGCTATACCGCTTGAAACTCGTATTTATATTTTTATTTTCATGATGAAGACAAAGACTGGGGCACTGGTCAGTACTAACGACTTTTAGTGGTAGTTACAGGAACCTGTGTTGTAGTACTGCCCACAGGTGGCAATTACTGGGGCTCTGGGCAGTAGTAGTGACTTCTGGTGGCAGGTACTTGAATTGTGGGTATAAATCTAGTAGTGCAAGTGTCTTTCACAAGTGGTCAGTATTCTACCCTGGGTTACAGTTCCTGTCACAAGAGGATAGTACTTATATCATCCTGAGTAACAGTACACTGTAGTTGTCATTTAAGATCTACTCAGAGCCTCAGTATCTGTCACTAGATGTCATCACAGCTGAATCTCAGAACCTGTCACAAGTGGCAAGTATTAACATCCTGAGTACCAGTATTTGTCATTGGCGATTGACGTGTCTGCTCAAAAAGTAAGTGAGTTTGACCAGGAAATGCCACAATCAAATACTACAGACCAAGGTCAGTACTAACAGTATGAGTACTTGCGTTTGTGACCAGATGTCAGCATAGAGTTCTAACTATTGTCGCTACAGCAGAAAATTAATGACTGGAGTACCAGTACCTGTCATAAGCGGTGCATACATTTGCCAAGAGTTCCAGTTACTGTCATCTGAGTCAAAGTACCTTTCACTTGAGGTCACTATATTTCCAGTACATGTCACTAGATATGAGTACTCTCCATCAGTCTCAGTACCTGTCACAAGTGGTCAGCCATAGCCTGGCCTCTAGGCCTTAAAATGAAAATATCTACAAAAGGGGAAATCTATAAATTCTAAGACGTACACCATAGGGCTAGTCTACTCTGTTGTCTCAATTTTAAAAAAAAGTTTAAGCCAAGGAGTGTAAAACGTAGACACGCTATAAAAAGGGCCAAACAGTTTCTAACCTAACAGAAAAAAAATCAAACTATTATTAATCAGACTAGAAGCTAGTCTATGTCCGCACTCATACCCTGAGTACCAGCACATGACACTAGCGGTCAGTACTACTGCCCAGAGTTCCTTTCGTTGTCACTAGGTGGTTCATACTACTACTATAAGTCCCAGTACCTGTCACTAGATGTCAGTACACTACCTTGAGACACTGTACTGGCCGGTACTAATACCCTGGTTATCATTAGAGGTCACAACTACTGTCTAGAAGCTCCAGTACTTAGTTGTCAGTACACTATCCCATAACTCAGTGCCTGTCACTAGATGTCAACACTATTCAGAGCCCTAGTACCTGTCACAAGTGGTCAGCACTACTGTCCAGACTTCCAGTAGCTATCATAGCATCTGAGTCGCAGTACCTGTGACTGGATGTAAATACACTGCCCTGAATCTCAGTACCTGTCACTAGACCAGCAAATGCCACAATCACACACTACAGACCAACCCATGGCACCGTGAGGAAGAGGCAAAGAACATAAACCCTTCATGGGATCTCATTCCATAATCATCTCATTAATATTTGTCTTTGATATGCCTGTCATATTTAATGTGCACTATGCCGAGTCTCAGTACATGTCACTAGACGTCATTACACTATCCTAAATATCAGTAAATGTCACATGTGGTCAGTGATTGTAGCCTGCGTACCTATACCAGTAACTAGCGGTCAATATTGCTGTCCAGAGTTCCAGTTACTGTCACTAGATGCCAATACACTACCCTTAACCCCAGTACCTGTCACAATTGGTCAGTACTAACAAACTGAGTACCAGTATCTATCCTCAGAGTTCAAAACTACCTCCAAGAGTTCTGGTACATGTAACTGCCACTAGAGGTAAGTAAACTGCCTAGAGTACCATAACCTGTCACACGATGACAGTGCTAATAACTATAGTAGCAATGCCTGTCTTTAGGCTCAGAACTACTGCTCAGAGTTCTGTAACTGTCACTAGAGGCCTGTACTGCTACCCTGAATCAAAGTACCTGTGACTAGAGGTTGAAACTACTAGTACTACGCTGATTCCCAATGCTTCTAACTAGAAGCAAGTATTAGAGTCCCAAATCTGACACTAGAGGTCAGTATAATACCATGAATCATAGAACCTATCATTAATTGTCACTTTTTCTAGAGTCACAGTAACTTTTATAAGATGTCAGTACTCTTGTACTGAGTTCCCCGTCCCTGTCACTTGAGGTAAGTTCTACTGCCTTGAGTTCAGTAAATGTTACCAGAGGTCAGTACTGCTACCCAGAGTCCCAGTACATGTCACTATAGGCCAGTACTTATACACTAAATTACAGTTACTGACACAATATGTCAGTAATACTACTATTAGTCGTAGTATCTGCAAGTAGAGGACATTACTATCAAGCTGAGTTCCAGTTCTTGCCACTAAAGGTCAGTACACTACCCTGAGCTCCAGTACCTGTCACTAGAAGTCGTTGAAGTGCTATGAATCCCAGTACATGTTTTTTTATACTAGAGATCATTTCCACTAGCCTGGGTTCCAGGACCTGTCACTGGAGATCTTTACTACTACTCCAATCGGGAATCGATACAATTAAGTACCACACCTGACCCAGAATACCAATTGGAAATTAGACATCACAAACGAGAGCTAAGAGGTCAGCCCTTTCCCATGAGGTGACCACAAGACATCAATAAACAGACGTGCACGAAAGCATAACAAAAACAAGACAGAAATAACATAAATGATCCATAAATGAAGCACCGCCTCAGAAAGGTCAATAAATATATTTTACAAGAGGGCTTAAACCGGTTTCACGGCGCGCCAACCTCACCCTCAGATGCGGATCAAGACACATAGATGTTTGGTTTGCATAAAAAGACCCATCACTTATTAATGCATCATCTTCTAGAACATATAAATCAAGATATAAAAGGAGATAAGGCGAAGATAAAGACTCAACAGTAAATAAATCTGAATACCAGAGAAAAAGAAATCCAACAGGTAAACCCCGGTGGGCCTGACAACAGCCAAAGCATCAGGCCCCTATATCTCATCAATAGATAATTGTCACTAATAGCAGTACTACCGTCCATAGTCCCAAGCCCCAGTCACAAGAGGTCAGTATTTCCACTGTTAATCACAGAATGCTGTTTCCTTTAGCTTGTATACATGCTTCCTTTTTAGAATGTATTGGAAAAAAAAACAATCGTATATTAAGCATGGCCATCTTTTATCATTCGTCATAGTGATCTGAACATTTAATACCATTAATCGACCTCCAAAGTAAGTCCTTTTACTTAATATAAGTTGCAAATAGCCAAGGCTTTCTGTCATCATTCTTAACGTTCATGATTTGGTTTTAAACCTATCATTTTCAGTAAACGTTGTAAAAAACGAAAAGACTCAAACCACAGGCCACTATTCTCTTCAAATATTTGATATTTTTTCAAATAAAATTCAACGTTAAAAAATAGCTGACCAATACCCGCTTCACAGGAAGTTTTGTCTTTCTATATTTTTATGCAGTTGCAATCCTAATGTGTTTCCTTAATTGATTAAGCTTATAATATCTGTTGCTTCTTGGGCATCAGATGCTGGCACCCAGTTTTTATCTTTCATGATGGATATGCATGCAGAGTAGATATCTTCGTCATGTGGAATGAAAGGGCGGAATTCCGTTTCTTCTGTATGTCATCCGATGAAGCTTGACAAACTGGTGATCTTCACTGTTCCATTGACTGGGTACATTGTGCATTGCGTTGGGCGCACATATGGTACTGACTGAAATAAAAAAAATAGAATCAATTGAAGCATTTAATATGAAAACTGCGAAAAACCAGCGGTGAGTTCATACTTGACAGTTCAGACGTGTTTCTTATCATTTTTTTAGTTTTCTAAAACGTTCTTGTGTGTGTGTGTGTGTGTGTGTGTGTGTGTGTGTGTGTGTGTGTGTGTGTGTGTGTGTGTGTGTGTGTGTGTGTGTGTGACACTTTATTTCAAAGGTCCTAGTTCATACGAGCACTCATACTTCACACTTCATAGTTTTCTAAACTAAACGTTATTTAATGTATGGAAGACAAGAGAAAGTGACATTTCAAAGTTCATACTTTACAGTTTACACTTCACTGTTCACACTCCTTACTTCACACTTCATAGTTCCGACTTCACATGTCAGACTATACTTCTTTTGCGGATCTTTAATGTTTTTGTTCTGTTTTGTGTTTGCTATGTCTTTGTGCGCGTCTGTTTATATGTGCTTTGTGGTCACCTGCTGGGAAAGGGCTGACCTCTTGGCTCTCGATTGTGGTGTCTAACTGTGAATTCCTCACTTTCCCATTGGTATCCTGGGTCAGGTGTGGTACTTGATTGTATCGATTCCTGATCTTTGCACCCTTACTTACTTTTCATACTTCACACTTTATCAAACGTACCAAAGCAAAAACACTCAGCATGTTAATCAGTAATACCTCATAGTCACGTGTTTAAAGAATGGAGACTGTGAGGCGTGAAGCGTGAAGTGTGGAGCCTGAACTATTAAGTATGAACTATGAAGTGTGAAGTATGACGTCTGAACTATGAAGTGAGAAGAATGACGTTTGAAGAGTAATGTTTGAAGGGTACGCTTAAAGTATGAAGTGAGAAGCGTTAAGTATGAACCATGGCGTATGAACTGTGAATTGTCACTTTCCGTTGTCATCCATTAATTAAATCAAGTTTTTTGTTTCAAAGTGTGAAGTATGAAGTCACCACCGCTCTTTCATATCAGCGTAGTCACCACCGCTCTTTCATATCAGCGGTTCATCTCCCTTGGTCTGAGAGCCATTTCCGAATCATATCTCAAGTACCATTTGTAATTATAGCATGCAACTTCATAGGCCTGTGCGTCATATAAAGACAAGGTATCTCTAACAAGAAAGGTGCCTCAGTTTTTGAAATATCTCTCTTGGTCTCAGGCTTACCGTTTGGAACTACGTCATGAAACTTCACAGGTGGCTGCAACACATGGAGGTGCAGTCTGTGATGGATCTTTAGAGACACTTACACGTATGGTTTCACTTTTGGAAGACAGACACATTATGAAACGTCATCATAAATATGATATCATGTATGATAATGTGTGACGTCATAAGCGCAAAAAATAGTTTAAGCTTTAAAATTGTATACAAAAAGATCATCTACATACATATATCTTTTCACTGTAGCAAACAAGTTTTTTTTAATAAATTCTGGGACAGGATCTTTTTCAAAACGGTTCTTAATGAATAGTATTTTTCAGACATAACACTAAGGGCGTTATGATGTCATTTTCAAAGCAAATGATGTAACCTTTTGGCTGGTCTTTCGTTAGCTCAAAAGGCTGGCATCTTTAGTTTCATTCGTTAAAATGTTCTTCTAACACTTTCACTGCCAAACGCGACTGTAGTCGAATTTACCGTTCACTGCCAAACGCGACTACAGTCGACATTTCAAGGCGCGGTTGATAGCTGTCTATTTTTAACCGTATAAAAGACGCTAAGCTTTGTTCTTTAGTTTAAAATGTTCAGGGGACATGATACTATCGTATATGGAATATTACGCAATTTTCTGTACAAGAATGAATTTTACAAAAAATATTTGTAATGTCATTAGATTTCGCGGAAATCAAAAAATCGAAAAAAATGTCCAAGGGAATGACATACAGGACGCAATTTAACCCTTCAATTGCCATATTTTGATTTATTTCTGATTACACAATATAGTATCTGAATAAATTATAATGTATGATACATGGTGTAGATGGATGTTTTATCGTTTTTGCATAAAAAAGTTGTTTATATGCATTTTATTCATATTTCAATATGGCTTCAAAATGGCCGCAAAAGGTCACGTGACTACTTTTATTATTATTGGTTCAAATGAATGTTTTATATATAAGCAACATTCTGTGAAAGTTTCACAGCAATAGGTTGACTGGTTCTGGTGATACTCTGTGTTGAACCCATATACCCTACTTATTAAGGAGTCCTTGAAACATGCTTGGCACTGAGGTATTGGTTTTTTGAGGTGCTTGGCAGCGAAAGTGCTAAGCCATTTTCTAGGTGTAAACTATGGTGAAATCCCAATGTTATTCGAAACTGCCAAATCGGACAAGAAACCACCAAAAAGTTAAGTTTGCTTTCTTTAATTCTCCTGAGTATAAAATGTATAAAATTAAGAGATTTTTCTCGGTAAAAACCAAACATGCGGTGAAAATATCGGCTGATACACTCGTGCTACGCACTCATGATAATATTTGTTTTTCACCGCACATGAAGAAATATATTTGGCATTCATCATAAAGAGTAAATAAACTCTATATTTTTGTGATTTCTAAACCTAACCTTAATTTCTGATATGAAACAGAACAATACAAGATTCCTGTCCAAAATGTCTCCAGTGAAACTCCCGATGTCTAGTACAGTAGGTGCTTAAACAATTCAGTCCAAAATTGCATGTGTACCTTTCGTAAATATCCAGCTCTCAGTATTTGGTTACTTGTACTTATACCATATATGTATGGTCTGTCATCATCAGGATCGATGCGCCTTAGAAATGTTTGAAATGCTGCTACATGTACATAAAGTAAGGAAGAGGGCAAAGATCAGGAATCGCTACAATCAAGTACCACAGCTGAACCAGGATATCAATTGGAAAGTAAGAAACTCACTATTAGACATCACAAACGAGAGCCAGGAGGTCAGCCCTTTCCCAGCAGGTGACCACAAGGCATCAATAAACGGACGTGCACTGACCACAAGGCATCAACAAACAGACGTTCACGAAAGCATAACAAACACTTGTAAGACAAAGATCCACAAAAGAAGTACTGCCTTACTGTCCGTTTTCTGTTCCGTAATCTGTCCTTATTGTTAGAGGGCACCCACCATTAGCTATAACATCTTCTAAAAAGTAGCCACTAATGATTTTTTGGGTCATTGTTGGTCTGATAAACATTTAACCATATAATTTTGCGAGAAAATCCACATATGTACCCATTGATACACAAACCGTCTATATGTCATATGGACTTTGGTCTGCATGCATGGTGAACACATCTTCTCATTTGCCTCACAAATCTCGAAACTATCCTGGCTGGATCCAAATAGTGTAGTATCAAGCTAGTATCTTTCATTTTGATGTTGATTCCATATATCTATTACAACGTTACCACATCACGCGATGCCATGAAGTTGTCCTGATCCAGAAAGCTGTCATTGTATGAAATCAACAGCTGCGTGTACACAGTGATAGTATCTTCTTTGAAGTTGAAGATGTCTTAATCTTAAACACATCTAATGTTCGTGTTTCAATACATACTGTATATCTCTGTAACACAATCCTTTATTAAAGTATTTAGTTATCCAATAAGCCACAGTCTCTGAATGCATGGCGTCCATCATAAAGCCATTAAAAGTATAAGCTTATTTGATTGGCTGATTATGTCGTGGGAACGAGATATTATGTCGTGGGAACGAGATAATTATGTCGTGGGAACGAGATATTATGTCGTGGGAACGAGATAATTATGTTGTGGGCACGAGATCTTATGTCGTGGGCACGAGATCTTATGTCGTGGGAACGAGATAATTAAGTCGTGGGAACGAGATAAATATTTTTTTCACATGTCCCCTCAGTGCTGCCGTACATTTGAGTTGAGCTTGTAAAAAAGTTTTATAGTCTCAAGGTCAGCTCATCGGCTGGAATATTGCCGTTTTAAATTTTAGCACTTAAACGAATTGAACGATCTTTTCCTCCCTCTTTACTTTGAAGGCGTCGTATCACGTAAAAACGAGTATATTTTTTCATCACAAATTAATCAGATATCAAAGAGTTAATACCAATAAATTGGCCCAAATAAGTGCGCTATTTGAGGGTAAAATATTATTATTTTTTAAACCATCAGTTTACAGATATGTTTTGGGTGCTCAAAAGAAGCGTCTCTGAAAATTTGCTCTTATTTGGTGAAAGTTCTTCAAACATCTGATCAGTTCTATTTAATCATGTTCGATAATCTGTATGTTAAGCATAATATTTCTAATTTAGGGGATGAAAATAGTTTAAAATACTAATTAACGGGACCCCTAGGTAAATAGATATTGAATCAAAGATTCCATATTTCGTTTATTTATAACGTGTATCTAATGATAAGGGTTTGTGTTGCATTGTGGATACAAGTTTCTGGACGTTTCAGGCATATACCTAACTGGAAGTGACCCCTGAATTGAACATAGGCAGTCAAATTATTAAAATGCCAATAAAAGTTTTCATTTAAATGTGTGAATTTCTTACCATCAGGTACTTCACAATAGAAAAGTGAGTCATATAATATGCGCTTACTTACGTATAAGCTTTTGCCCAAGACTATATTTTACACATTTTCATTTTAAAAGACGGTGGGTCAGGCCTCAGACTCTATGACGGCTCTGACGTAAAGCTTTAATTCGTGGGTTGGTGCCTGATGCTTATCTGTAGCTGGACCCACCATGGCTCAACTTGAGGTCTTCTTTAGCTCTGACTATCTGTGAGTTATGAGCACTTTTCTTTGTTTCATCATTGTGTGTTAATTTGATTAGAGTGTTTCTCCATGATGATACATTGCATTAGTCTGATGGCCTCCATGCGAGCTGAACATTTCTTGTACTTCAACAACAGCAGAATCTAGGGCGAAGATTTGGTACCAGTAAAATGCATTTAAGCCCCCCGGTGGCTTAGGCTGCTGTCCGTTCTAAGGCGGTGGGTCTGTTGTTATTGACTTTTTGTTTATTGTTACTCCCATTGTGGGAGTCTGCAATTGTTATATGTTTTGTAGTACATAACTTTATGTCCATTCTAGCATTGCAATCATCTTGATGGGGAAGAGAGAGCTGGTTGCTTTGCTTTATTTGTCTTCCTGGTGTCTCGTGATGGTTGAGCGGCTCTTCCTCGCGGTGCCACGGGGTTGTCTGCAGTTTGTGATTGTGGTATATCCTGATCATACTCACTTACTATTTTTGATATGCAAATTATCTAAAAAACGATCAAATTAATGGGAGTGTACCTACAGGTTAACTTATATCTTGGCTGCTACTATATTCTCCCATACTACTTAACATGAATGAAACTAAAGCTGTGGTATCTTGGCCTTAATCTGATGCTAGATTTGGTTGTATAAGAACATTAAGCAACTGAGATATAGCTAATATTTTGTTGGTACGCCCCCCTTTTTTTATATTTAACCTGTTATTTCTAATGTATTCATTAAAATTCATGAATATACAAATAAGATAACTTGCATATCGGTTATTATTCCTATTGCTTCAGTTAATGTTCATGAATATGGGAATTATATACAGAAGAAAATATAATTTGCATAAAATGACCATTGGATAAAAGGACTGTGTGTAAGCTTTAGTATGGTGCCAAGTTAAGTAGTCGAATATAAGTAGCAACTGAGGTATGATTTATTTTGTAGTACACCCTAATTTTTGAGAATGACATTATAGGTTGCCACGGAAACCATACATTTTCACATAGCCCAAGCATGTTTATTTTTTTGTTTTTTTTTTCTCGCATGAGAAAGCGCCATAGGGTGCAATGTATGTCTAAATACCAACCACCACACCCCTCCCCCGGGTTCATAGTTTTACATTGTTTTCTCTCATTATAAGTGTTCGTGTAGTTTCGTGAATATGTAAATAAGATAATATTCATATAGGACCATCGGATGAATGGACTTGTCAAATAGTATCACTGGTGATATAAAAACATGCAACAATTCTAATATGGGGATGAAACAGCTTATTTATGTTTTGCTGATTTTCTCTTATTTTAAACGTTTTATCAATATCCATTAATACACAATTTATGCAAATAAGACAATTTGCATATTTGACCATAGAATAAAAGGCTTTATTTTTGGTACCAATTTTAGTAGTCTTTGATCAGTAGCAGCTGAGATATTATTGATATTGTAGGTGTATCCCATTCTTGGATCACATATTCAAATGTTTTCAAAAATATTTATGAATATGCAAATTATATCATTTGTATATGCGACAAATGGAATAAAGGCATATGCTTTGTACTAAGTTTAGTAGTCAAGGATAAGTAGCAGCTGAGATATGAATAATTTTTGTAGGTACACCCACATCCTTGAATCAGATATGTGTTGCCTTTTCACATAGCCCCAAGCAGGTTTATGTTTATTATTGATACTCGTATTTCATTTTACTCTCGTAATACACATCTTTTGCCCCCTAAACCTAAATCTTCTTTTTGTCATCTTAAACGAGGTATCCAGGATTTTCATATGAACTATGTTTTGGTTCCAGCAGATAAAGCTGCTAACAATGTTGTAGTTGTTTGACGATTGTATTATATTAATACTCTTAAGCGTGAGCTTGTTGACACTAATGCCTATAAACTGCAGCCTTCTTTAAGTGAAAGAGTGATTGTTGATGGGCATGGTTGTCATACAGCCCTACATTTTGGTGTCAAAGCTAAAGAAAATGAAGACAAAGTTCCTACGTTGTGCTGGTTACCTAAACTCCATAAAAAACCCTATAAAGCAAGATTTATTGCAAATTCTAGTTCTTGTACGACAACAGAACTTTCTAAATTGTTAACCTCGTGTCTTACAGCTGTTAAAAAACATGTTATCAAATATTGTGAAAAGGTATATGAGAGATCCGGTAAAAACCTATTTTGGTCGATTAAAAATTCAGGTGAAATTTTAGATAAACTTAAAGCTAGAGATTTCAATGCGACCAGTTTGTCTACTTATGATTTTTCTACTCTTTACACTACTTTACCTCATAATTTAATTAAAGATAAACTTATTGATCTTATTGAAAGTACCTTCCAGAGAGAAGGCTCTCCTTACCTTGCATGTAGTGACAGAAATGCATTTTTTACTTCAGAAAAACCTAAAAAATATCATGCATGGTCGTGTCAAAATGTATGTGATGCGCTGACCTTTTTGTTGGACAACATTTTTATTCGATTTGGCACCAAGCTCTATAGACAAGTTGTTGGGATTCCTATGGGCACTAATTGTGCTCCCCTGGTTGCAGATTTATTCCTGTTTTGTTATGAAAGGGACTTTATGATGTCTCTTTCTGATGATAAGCAGGCTAATGTTATTGATGCGTTTAACACTACTTCCAGATATTTGGACGATATTTTAAATATTAATAATGTTTATTTTGACAATATGGTTAGTCAAATATACCCTTCAGAGCTCCAACTTAATAAAGCCAATGCTTCTGATACCGAAGCCGCATTTTTAGACTTGCATTTGTCAATTTCTAATGATATTGTTTCTACCAAAATTTATGATAAACGTGACGACTTTGATTTTGAAATTGTCAATTTCCCATTTTTAGATGGTGATGTTCCTCGTTCTACATCCTATGGAGTCTATATCTCTCAACTCATTCGTTTTGCTAGAGCATCTAGCTATGTTGCAGACTTCAACACTCGCAATAAATTGTTAACTCAGAAACTTCTTAAACAAGGCTATCAGTATCATAAACTTCGCAAAACATTTTCAAAATTTTATAGACGATACTATGATTTGATTTCTAAATTCCAAGTTGGACTTAAATCTCTCTTGCGCTAAGGACTTTCGGAACCTGATTTCTATGGTGACTTGGTGTATAAGTTGAAGAGGATTGTTGGCTCTAATAATTTTTCAGCGCAGTTCATTAAAATAATTTCCCATTATAAAAAGATTGGCTATAACATTAATGTATTGCAACAGACTGCATGCTTGGTAGTCAACCCAATCACGGTTGGCAACTTTGCTTTCCTCTTTAATTGCACGCTGGTGGGTCGGACTTCAGACTCTATGATGGTTCCGACTTAAAGACTTATCTATTGATGAGATGGTAGGGGCCTGATGCTTTGGCTGTTTGTCGGGCCCACTGGGGTTTACCTGTTGGATTTCTTTTGCTCCGGTATTCAGTTTAATTTACTGTTGAGTCCTTATCCTTGCTTTATCTCCTTGTTATATCTTGATTTATATGTTTTAGGAGATGATGCATTGATAAGTTAGGGGTCTTTCATGCAAACCAAATATCTATATGTCTTGATCCACATCTGAATTAAGGGTGAGGTTGGCGCCGTTAAACCGGTTTAAGCCCTCCAGTAAAATATTTTACTGACCGTTCCAAGGCGGTACTTCTTTTGTGGATCTTTTATGTTTTTGTTCTGTCTTGTGTTTGCTATGTTTTGTGCATGTCTGTTTATATGTGCTTTGTGGTCACCTGCTGGGAAAGGGCTGACCTCTTGGCTCTCGTTTGTGGTGTCTACTGTGAGTTTGTCACTTTCCCATTGGTATCCTGGGTCAGGTGTGGTACTTGATTGTATCGATTCCTGATCTTTGCACCATTACTTACTTTTAGAACAACTTTGTTTCGCATTTAGGGGCTCTTAATGAACAATTTGGCTTCCATAATAGGGGGTGGGTGCCAGGTTAGCTAAATTCACCCCAGACTACTTGAACAACGCTTCGTTTCCCCAAAACTAAGGGATCTTAATATGAAATTATAATTTAATTAGCCCATGATATTCCCAATTGTGTTGGCAAGCCTTAAGTCGAACAAATGTTAAAGCAGATATATCCTGTTGAACTTCAGTTAGACAAAGCAATTTTAATGATGAAGTACCTTTCATGAATTCTACGTTCAAGCATGAAATATTATTTATATGATTATTCCTAGTGGGTGGAGCTTAGCACGAATATTCATGAAGGGAAGGTTTAATTGTGCGCCTTTCTCTGTCAGTATTCTGGTATCTCTTTTTCTCCTTCATATCCTTCAGGAATATTGGACTCTGGTAGAAAGCAGAATATCGCTTAAGCCAGCTAAGACGCTTGAGGGTTGTTGCACATTTTAGTCCAAATATCCATTGATGAATTACAATAAAAGAGTTCAAAATTAATTTCATCTAAAGGTAACTTTGCTACTCTGAAGTAAGGTATTCAACATTTTGTAAACTATACCATACACACATATTATTACACAATTGACAATAGAGGCATTGCTATATTATAATGGTATCCTGTACATTTGAAAGAAATGATGACATCTTTAAGAGATAATTGAATAAAAGCATACATGGCAAATTGTACAAGAAAAATGACGTCAGTACCAAATAGTGAAAGCATAAATGGCATTAGATCGTTAGAGACCATACCCTCCTCCAAATATTGTTCACTACATAATATAACATGCAAAATGACACACGTTAGCCCTTTGGCCTATAATAGGCAGTCATGTTAAGTGAGTTACCCTATTATGTTTTACAATGTTTTTGGAATGTTGGATAGAATTTTTTAATTCATGAGATCAGATCTGATTTAGTTTCAGCAATAAATGTTTGTATACCGGATGCTAATTTCCACTAAACAGAATGCAAAAATCAGGAATCGATACAATCAAGTACCACACCTGACCCAGGACACCACATGGGAAAGTGACAAAAAACACAAGAAAACCTCTCACACAAGCTAGCCAAGAGGTCAGCTCTTTCCCAGCAGGTGACCACAAGGCTACAATGAACAGACAAAAAAGCATTACAAATTACAATAAAAGATCCACAAAAGAAGCACCGCCTTGGAACAGTCAGTAAAAAATATTTATACTGGAAAAAATCATATGAGGTATTTTGGCAGCCCACTGTCTAATGCCATTTAATAGCGATACATTGAAAGTAACATATACAACTGTAACATCAAAAAGGTATATTGTTTAAACGGATACTGGTTTTTTCCTCCTTTTGAAAATGTTTTAAGGCAATCTACATATTGCAAAATAAGAGTAAGGTTACTGGTATACCTCGGTATTTGCAAAATAGGATTTTGTTTGATTTGATTCTTTGCGTCCCATCAACAATCTTTCAGTTAAACAGGGACGGGTCTTCCTGGGTTGAACCAGTACTAAGCTAGGATAAATGTGTCTTGCTCAAGGACTAAAACGCAGTGAGGCCAGTGAGGCTATAACCCGCGGCCCTTCGGTATCGAGTCAAGCACTCTACCACTGAGCCACTGCGCTCCCTGCAAAATAGGATTTGACTATTGATCTAACACATGATCATGTACTGAAAAAGTTGAATTTTGACCTTTTGACCCCACCCCCAGGGTCAGGGGTCTGCGGGCCAAATATTTGCGATCATGTTACTGCATTTGTGATTCCCTTTAATTTGATATGCAACATGACATTGTTCTGCAAGAGTTGAATTTTGACCCCTAGGGTCGGAGGGGGGGGGGGGTATGCATGCAAAATATTTACTACCATGCTGCTGCATTCGTGATTCCTTTTAATTTGATATGCAACATGGCCATGTTCTGAATATGTTGAATTTTGACCTTTTCATCCCAGGATTTGCGACCTTGTGATTCCCATTTGATATGCAACATATATGAAGTTGAATTTTGACCTACTGGCCCCATCCCCAGCTGGAAATCATATAGCTTATATAAGCTGAAAATGGGTACGTCACTTTGTTACGTCACTGTGACGTTCAAATGTCAAGAAAAAAATGTATTTACAAAAAAGTGCACACGGAATTAGAATCTAGAAGCCCCCCAGGGGGTGGCTGTGCTCCCTTGATCCCTGAAAATAATGCATTGATCTCCCCGTCTCCCTGCAAATAATGCCCTTATCTCCCTAAAAGTATGTGCCTTCGCTCCCCAAATCCCTAAAATTAGTCCAGCTTCTCCCCAAATCCCCAAAAATATAAGCCAATTCTCCCTAATCCGTATAATTAAAATCACATACTTAAAAACTATGAAGCTGTATAAGAGCGCATGACTTAATGATCACTTAATATTTTGTTTTATACATGTAAAGACAGATACATGACATATAAAAGCCATGGAATGCATGACATATAATTAATTTCAATGAAACACATTATATGAGGCCATCCTTAAAATGTTGTTGCTGTACCTGGTAGAGTAGGCTTGGAGGTTTAGAGACATACCATTCGGTTTTATTTTTGGGAACAGGTGCTGATTTTTACGAACAGCTTAAACTAGATTTTTCTAGACACTTTAGTGAAAGCATTTAACTATAAAAAGTCTTTTTCTACAATTGCATATTAGTGCCTATATGCTTGTTTAACTTCAGTTAGATTCTAAATCAAGTAAGTATATATCGGATAAGCATTCTTCAAAATTCCGTTAAAAAGGGCTAATTTCCTTGAAAGATAATAATCTAGCAAGTGTGTAGGTGGCCACGTAACATTGTGTAGTCACACTGTTGTTGCTAGGGGGTCCGGGGGCATGTTCCCCCGGAAATTTTTTGGCAAAAATGGTGTGATCTGGTGCAATCTGGGGGCGTCCCTAAGTATGTTACTACCAACCTAAAAATCAACAATTTAAAGGGGAAAAATCAACAAGAAAACTTAATTGCCATATTTCTGTCTCAGATCAATCTTGATGAGCATGTTAGTACAAAAAGTTAATACATTTAGAATTTACAAGGGGGGTCTCAGTCACAGAAGCAGAAGATTTTTTAATTAGAGGCTTTTCCATATTTTTTTTTTTGCTTTTTGGCAAGGCTCCCTATATCCCCAATATTATGAGTTTGCTCCCTAGCTCACCTAAAATAATTACCAGTGCTCCCCAGCTCCCTGAAAATAAATAGCCATTCTCCCCAGATCCCCCAAACCCCTGGGGGCCCCAATCTACACAGCGGCCTACACTCTCGTGTCTCAGTATATTGCTTAGAAATCCTATATATTTGTTTTTTCCGGGAGTTGGGGTGGTGCCCCCCCCCCCCCCCGGATCCTTGCATGCCAAGTGCCACCATATGTATGTAAAATAATTTCCGTTTGAGTGTGGGACGGTGCGATGATCAGGTCAGCGACAAACGGTCCATTCCATCAAGTCACCCCGTGCGCCGTCCACGTGGTTGGCGCACGGGGTTTTACATTGCTATTATTTATAAACGCGTGACGATCTGATAGTAGATTCTGTCAGTAGGGTCTACATCTGCGTAAGCTGCGCACATTAGAATCACGACGTTGGTGCGCCAGACCGAGGACAGGTGAAAGCATCAAGCGGATACCTATTGACACACTAATTCTATTTTTAACCGCATGAATCGCGAAGGCGGGAAAGTCTGTCTTCACGAACGCTATTTGGAACGTTACACTATTGGTATTTGCATAGGGGTGCAGAATGTGAAATTTGTAAGAAAGTAATTTGTTTATGTCTGCGCAATGAATGAAGCGTAATTTTATCTTCAACGCTTTTATGAAAAATGAAGGGCCTTTTAGTAATTTTAAGACTGTTTCGACAATTTTATATGACTAGACATTTCCTTTATAATCTAAGCTGCTATCCACTGAAAAAAGTGGGACCGCTCTAAGAGTTTCCAAAAATTCGGCTGCTGTGTTCCCCTGTTCGATGATAACGGCTGGCATCCATTTCGTTTGTTTACATTTTTCAACAGGATGGTAAGTGCCAAAGTCATTGTGAAAGATAAGAGCTGACCACAGTGTCTATTGTGCAGTTTCTGACTAAGTTTTTGGATGTAATCATTCAAGTGAACATGAATTTAAAAGTGGATTCTGAATGCGGATAGTCCTAGATCAAGGCGTCAAAATGTCCCCAAATCCAAATGGTCATGGATAGATCCACGTGTTATAAAAGAATAATGGAGTTATAACGTTGTAAAACATCGATTCAGAAAAAGTATCCCATCCATTTTTCAAAGATAAGATTTCCCTCCATGATGAAAAGTGTGTGGATCTTGGATTTTATGAAAATGATGACTTTGAAAGATGCTTTGACTCCCAGGCCACATTGTCATTTCTGATCATTCAAATGCCTGAAATGGTGAAATATACCTTTTTATACCACCTTTACCATCTTGAGCATAAAATATCTCGTGATGTGCAAGGTCTACACTAGTGTTGGTGGTATAAAATAGTTATACCATGTTTGTCCACCTGTATGTAAGATAATCCACTCGCTAAAGCTCGTGGATTATCTCCACGTACAGGCAGACAGCCCATGGTATAACTATTACTTATGCATCAAGTATAAAACATCTCGGGGGTTAGTTCTTTGCCATCATGCACCAATCATTTTTACCGGGCCGCGTAGCGCAGTCGGTAACGTGTCTAACTGCAGATCCTGGGGTCGCGAGTTCGATCCCGGCCCGGTCCCATACTTTCGTGGAGAGTGATCATGAAATAATTTCTACGGTCATTCTCCTCCCTTCCGCTGAATCATTCAAGAAGGGTTGTTGTCAGTTACAAATGAAAGTATGTGCACGAAGTACTGGTTGACTGCTTGTTCAAGCTTGCCCAGGGAAAAGTGTGGTTAAGTGAACTGACCGTCCCGCCATGACCATAGCTGTTGACATGGGACGTAAAGCAACAAAACAAGCACCAATCATTTGTATCCACGCCCTCTACCCCCCTACCTACGGGGTTAGCGGTGGAGTGCAGTGCAAGTATTATTTGATTGTCCCCACAGTGCGGAAGAAGTGAGGGGGTTATAACATTGAGACACTTACCCTGGAGAAATTTGCTGTAGGGCGGGGCTAAGAGTAGGGTTGTTACTGTCAGCTTGTCCCCACAGGGCGGCGCTTATACCAGCCTACCAGGGCGCTGAAAAGTCACTACCCCCGCCATCCCCATAGGTGGGGGAGCAGTGGATACAAATGACTGGTGCATTATTTAGCGACTGGAATTTGATCTTTGAAAAACACAATTCTTCTGCTGACTTGAAGCCCTTAACCAACTCGAAACTTCAGATTAAAAAGATTGAGAAAGTTCAGAGCACAGTGCAATGTTTCCTCCATGCTAAACCAACTGGCACTGCCCACTCTAGAGGAACGCAGAAAAATTGCCTCTCTGAGTATGTTCTACAAGATAAATCATGGCCTAGTAAGAATTAAATTTCCTATATCAAACCAACTTTACGAAATCGATTTTCCATCCCGTACTCAAGGATTGATGCACACACATTCATTCTTCCCAAGAACCGCAAGACTGGAATGACCTACCCCCTACTTGATCAACTGTCCAGCCCTGGGAATATTCCGAGCTGGAATTGATCAATACCTCCATAAAGCTTCCACAACGCCAATCATTCATCATTATCATCATCATTCCAGTGATTTTTTTACAAATTTGTTTCTATGAGTCCCGGGACTCACTAGGCCAAAATTCTTTGCATCCCAAACTCGAAGTTCTGCATCCCATGTGGGGCCCACTTTGAATCGTAAATTTTATGTATCCATACAAATCCGACCCATTCATAGAAGCCAATTTGAGAAACAAGACACTGTCATACTTACTTATACAATAAAGAGCAAGCTTACTTTGTCATGTAAAATAATTTTTAGAGCCCAGGCCATTAGCTTGTGTTCATCTAACTCTGCATGCCTACAAGTGTACTGCTGGAAGTTACTGAGCCCTTGGACATACGGTGATGATACCATATTAATTTTTGTTAATACCATCTGTTCACAGTACAGTCCCCGTACTTCATGAGCCTGCAGTAATACTTTAACAATTCTATTTGCAGAGTTGATTCTAGGATTTGTCTAGAAGGGGCCAACCCTCCCCCCCCCCCTTTCCCTGTGTTCCCAAAAGGGGGCCAACCTGCAAATCAAATGGGTAATGGTAATTTTCTAAAAAAAAAAGCCCCACCAGCCCTCCCCCCCCCCCCCCCCCCCCCCCCCCCCCCCTAAAAAAACTAAGTCCACACCTAAAGAAAAATTGAGCAGGGGTTGCTGGCCTGTTCTGTTCACCCCCCAACCACAATAACCTTGGCCTTCAAAAGTGTTGGACAAAGACAGAGGGAGAAGAGTGGGAGGGGT
The DNA here is from genome assembly GCA_964019695.1 of Loripinus fragilis. NCBI lineage: Eukaryota > Metazoa > Mollusca > Bivalvia > Lucinida > Lucinidae > Loripinus > Loripinus fragilis. The sequence continues at coordinate 38,701,307 of OZ026527.1, forward strand.
GTCTGATTTGAATATAAACAAATGTAATCAGAGCACCCTCTTCTCCAGAATGATAGATTTTTGGAAAATAGAGTACTAAATGGCACATACCTGGTCGGTAGAAGACAATTTGATATTCCTCAGAAATGTCAGACTAATGCCATGCCATTCGTTTATTTCCAAGTTGGGCCTCTTGCTAAGAACACCAGTGTGGGCTGTTTAGGGTCTATTTTTGGAGACATAATCTTCTCATGAAAGCATGCTGTGTTCATTATGGAGGGGCATTATGGAAAGGGTGTTTAAACTTGCGGGTAAAACGCATTATTTTGGTCGGTACTGGTTTATCGGCACTGGCTTTTACCAGTAAACTCCCCGTGAATATCTGAAAACACATGTTTCTCAAGGGAAGTAATGATCGCTAAACTGTTGGGGAGTATTTCGGTACCGGTTTTTACCAATATTATTCAAGACACGGTGCGCAAGTAAAAAAACGTTCAAAACGAAAGTTGCAAATTTTTAAATGCAGACTTTTCGCCACAATTTTTAATGCGTCCTGCGGGATTCACATGGTTTAAAATCATGCGTCCTTTGTGAGAATCATGCGTCTGAGACGCAGGACGCGCAGGTAAAAAAATCACTGTCATTCACGCATAATATCATCTACCATATAAAACTTTTTGTCATGTCAGTCTCACAGTATGTCCCCTTCTTAACAATAATTATATTATGTAGTACGAAACTAGTTGAAATTCCAAATTTTTATGTATTGCGAAGTTATCAATACATCTTTACAAATCAAATCAATTTTATTGGTAAAAAGTCCAGTCACAGGACTGTCACCAGTCACATGTATACAGTTACATAAGAACAATCACAGACATAATACAAGTACAATCTTGTCATCGATGAGACTATGAAATATGAAATGTGTGTGTCTTTACATGTTATATTCTGACTATTTTGACTAAAAATTAATGCCATTTTCATGCACACTCCAGGTAATACTCTTCTAGAGGTGTTTGGAGTATCCGGCAGATACAATGGCTTAGCTAGAACTGGCGTAGCCAGAACACTAAAAAAGTTATGCACATCAAAGGGAGACTACTGGATCAAGCAATGATTCTCTTTAATTACGCCCCTGAGTGATATTACTATAGAGAGACTATAATACCGGGAAATCAACATACCTGAGAGATACTTTGGCTTAATGGCCGAGTTATTTTATTGGCGACGTCTATTGACAGCCGGCTGTCAATAGCCTTTTAAGTCTAGTGCCAGCCGGCTGGCAATAGACTTTTTGGTCTAGTGCCAGCCGGTACTAGACCTAAAATGCTATTGACAGCCAGCTACGGGAATAAAGGTAAAAGGGATTATAACAAGTAAAAAGTAATAAGATATCATTTATATTTAAGTGTATTAACAATGGTGATACATGTATATAAGGTAACAAAGAAATTGGTGATATAATACATGCTTATTGGGCGTACAGGATTTTAGTGAACATAGCTTTTTTGCATTTATTCGTCACAAAAGGTCTTGCCAAATGGGCTGTGATATGATGGAATTTGTCCTCATTTGAGCATCTGCATTTTTTAATTTACCCCAAACGCACCTTTGTACGGATCACTGCCTTTAGTTGACTATCAGTGAATAATTATACTGTTTTGTAAGACAAGTATTGTGTTAGGAGTAGGGTTTCTTATCATATCAAAATATGCAAAGAATTTTTTTTGGCATACAAGAAATAATTGAGGCCTTCCCAGTGGGTACCCGTCCGCTTGTTCCTATGAAATGAATCGCTGTGTTCCCTTGTTCCTCAATCTAAAATTTATGGAGCGTAGTGGCTCAGTGGTAGAGTGCTTGACTCGAGACAGAGAGGCCGTGGATTTCATTTTGAGCCTCACGGGCGTCACTGCATTGTGGTCCTTGAGCAAAGACACATTTATCCTAGCTTAGTACTGGTTCAACCCAAGAAGACCCGTCCCTGTTTTACTGAAAGATTGTTGATGGGACGTAAAGAATCAAATCAAACAAATCCTCAATTCAAAAGATTTTTTTCCTGTGTTCCCTGCTCCTTGATAGTTTTATCCCTCTGATCATCAGATTTTAAACAATTTTCCAATTTGTTTTATTAAATTAATTGAACTTTCTATCTGTTTATTCCAAATACTGATTTGTTGACACCAGGCAATGCAAAATATGCATCGTAATTCCGAGCAACTATAATTGATTAAGAGAAACAAGATCACAGGGCTCAACCGCAGCGATTCAGTTTGGCGTCGGCCATCGGACATAGTCCGAAAATAGTTCCAAATGTCCGAGAGTTTGCTGTCCAGTTTGGACAGTTTGTCCGAGACGATTTTCATAAGTGCATATTGTACGGAAAAGCACAGTGATGCAATAGTATTTTTGTTTTATAAAACGATCGCTGATTGGCCAAATTTCTGTAAGCGGTAGGCTGGTTCGCATAATTTTACCCCTAAAATACCTATTCACTAAAGCAAACCAGTCATGAAGTTTTGTTACGGGACACCTGATTGGTCTGTTGCATCCTGTAAACTTCTTACCTCGATTTCATCTCGAAGCGGACAGCATATTTGCATTGGCATTCGCCGATAAAATGATGAAAAAACTTAATTGCCACCAAGAAACAACGGGAACTCAAGGTTTTTTATGCCCCAAAACAGTTTGCCCGCTCCATCATTACCTGAACAGCCACTTTCCGTGACTAACGAGTTGTGCAGCGGCCGAAAATAGCAGCCAAAAAAAAAGTACCCCACCGACTTCCACCGATCAGCAAGAAAGCTCCAGTCTCCTCATTAAATAAAAAGCCAATCAATCAGGCCGCACCTACCATCCGAAATGGTAGCAATCTACCCCTGTTTTGATTATGAGAAGGGCAGATAGCATTTTCGGTTTATGGTGGTAAAATGAGTGTCTGAAAAAATGTCCTAAAAAATTTCCAAATGTCCGAACAATATTGGGGCTGCTCGGACAAAATGTCCGAAGCGAATTTCAGTCCAGCTGAAACCCTGAACCTGTAGGTGTGATCCAAATGAAAATACTCATCCAATAAAAATAATACTCGTTCAGCCCTTTAACAGCAGTTGAGGTCAGAAAGAGAAACTAGTGATGGGTTAGGAATGTGCTTGGAAATAGGTTGAACAATATATCAGCGGATGTCATATTTTTGAGGGGAGGCTGAGAACTAAATTTTCATGTAAAGTGCATCATAGGCTATAAATAATGCACAAGTCATTTGTAACCACTGCTTCTATGGTCCTATCGTCTAACATTTCTCCACCTTCTATCTAAATCTAAGCTTACAGTTTCAAATCTAATCTGATTTTAAAAATTGTTTGTAATTGTGTCAGTTTCAGATTCTATCTATTGTTATGAATCCACTTTTGACTACAGTCCGTGATTTCATCATTGGTTCTCTGAATTTTCGCACTAGTCTCATTGTATTCACATTTTCTCTTAATCTTTTTCAAAGAAAGTGGATGTTGCCTTTTGGAAAATTCTCAAAATGGCTTGTTTGTTCCCTTTGTTCTAATATTGCTTTTACATATAAGGCATTGTTTACACTATCACATGTTTGATACATTGATATGGCCAAAAAAAAAAATAATTGTGTGGTTCAGGTAACTGCTGAAAAAACATTAGGTAGGGAAGGTAGGTATTTTTTTTTTTTTTGCGATGGCTCATATAATGGATGACAAAAAAACGGCTTTTTAGCTGAGAACAATAAAGAATACTGAAAGTCCGGAGCTCTGCTATGTGTTCACATTTTGGCCTGAAGATATTCAGCAAAACGCTGACAGAATCCATTACTTTAACGCAGAAATGGGGGAAAAAACACGAAAAATCGGGTGATTGAAAGCGAAACCGGAAGTGGCAAATGCGCGGTTATACGATCTACCCGAAATGACTGAAACGACTATTCCGGTACTACCGAACTGTACCAAACCGTATCGCTAACTGTACCGAATAAGTACCGCGATTTTCTGCAATTTTTTAATATATTTTTTTAACAGGACGAAAAAAAATTAGGGTTGGGACCAAAATCATAGGTAGGGTCGGGTTACCCGAACCACACAATTTTTTTTTTTGGCCTATGCGCATGCCCACTAATACACCACGCTCTCTCCACAGGCTTACAGAACAGATGTTGATTATTAAACCTTAGAATAGCAGTGTTCGCGTTTACGCCGTAATAATATCTAAATACGCAACAAAAATCGTTGGTACGCAAAAAAGACAAGTAGCTTGGGTCCATGGAACGCAGGATCAAAAGCAGTCGACTTTCAACACATTTAAGCCAGCTCAATAGTGAAGAGAGTTAAAACCCTTGAGTATTGGTCTTTTGTACTTTGCAACGCTTCAAATTCACATAGAGACTGTTATAAATAGTATTCAGTAGTGGTTTTCCGACATCCATTGTTCATAGCAACGGTTGAAATCAGAATGAGGCTCAGCTATAAATAATGATTTACAGTTTTTCCAAAATCCATTTGCTGTGTAAAAATGGCGTTTGCCTCGAGGAATCACACTAGAAAAATTTTATTAACTTAATAAATGTATTCTGAAGCCAATACTATCACAATTCGATGTTTTATCCGTTAAAAAATGCGTTCACGGACAGGTTCAGCGATTTTCAACAGGCACAAGTAAAATAATCTTGGTCTAGAGCGTCAAGTAAAGACTTTTTAAAAGCGAAAAAGTTTAATAGTCAAAGACTCCATCACTGCTAAGTCTGCTTCATTCTTTCTTTTTTTAAATTGATCGTCAATCACTTAGTGTAAGCTGAAATGTTTGAGATTAAGTTAATTGATAGTTTTAGCTAATTTCTCTGTGTTTAATATTGCAAAAAAAAAAATTAGGTTGGGAAACTTTCTGGGACTCAGTAAAATTTACATGGGACTCGTCTTTTGTTGATGCCCTGGGTCCCAGGAACGCAATAGAAATCAAGCCTAAATCTAACACTGTAATGTTCATTTTTCTATAACTGTTTAAGCCGAAATGTTGAATAACCTAATGAGACCATGGTTTTATATAAGTACCAAATGTGAAGCTGACCTGTGACCTTTTATCCAAGGCCACTCTTTTGGACTGCCACAAACATCTTTTTCACAGAAATCACTGGGCTGTTTGATAGATTATTCATTAGATTGTTTAGGTCACTTGACCAAAATGGCATCTTCACCAGCGAAGGTTTCGTCGTATCTACCTTTCGACAAACCCTTCGCCTCACGACCCTCAAAAGTTATTATTAGCACAGACTAATCGACCAATAAAAACGCCAGGAAGGATTTTTTCAATAATCCCTTCCTGCCAATCAGATTAAATGTAGCAGTTTATCGGCATCTAATGTGCACCGCCTGCTAAGTCTCCTTAAGTCCAGATAAGCAAAGATTTTGGTCGTAAAATTATTTATTTTTCTTCTATAATTAAGTTCAAAATTATGTTATGGGTGCTCAAAATAACCATCTTAATGTGACAGTTCTTTTGAGCACATTAAACGTACAATTTAGTTGTTAAATAAGAAAACTGAATGTAAATTAATCACGCCGTCTTATCTGGAGGCCTGGTGTTTATCGATTTTTTTGCACTGCTTTGTGATTGATCATATTAATTGTTACTTTTTTCGGCTTATGGCGTATTCTATCAGAGAAAATCAAGCTGTGAGGCCAAGGGTTAGATTAGACTATTGCAACCCTTGGTAGGACAAGATGCCAAAATGGCTGCAGCCCCAATACATGTAGAACAAAATATGTTTCATTATAAGCTGTAGTTGACCTTGACCTATTCTATCAATATAACCAGGTGAGCACCTCAGGACCTTCAGGTCCTCTAGTTTGCAAATTGGCAAGTTATGGCCCTTCATTGATATTGATTTGGATTTTTATGCACACAGTGGCACTTGGCCTTTTTGGAGCATGAAAAGCCCATCAGTGGGGCTATAGTTAGATCCAATTCAAGTTGAACATGTCGAATAAGTATTAATTTGTCCTTGAAAAGTCCAAGAATTTTACTGAGCAACCCTGGTAGCTGTTGACTGGGAAGTATTTATAAAGCATCAAACCAAACAAACCTTGCGTAAATGCAAATCTCATCAAAATTCCTTTTCAGGTGTGTGTGGGGGGTCTATTCTCCAATCAGTATTCAGGGCTCTCAATCACCGGATTTTGGGGGCAAAATTCGACCCCATTCCCAATGCCAAAAAGGGTTTTTTCCCAATTAAAAAAAAGAATCCCAACTTGACAAAAAAACATTTTTTTTTGGGGGGGGGGTTTCCATCTTTATTTCATATAATACAAATACAGAACATATTGTTACATATTTACAATTTCACAGAATAATAAAATACAATCACAATTGCTCTTTCTCTCCCTTTTCTCATAGCAGTTTAATTATTGGAATCAATCTAGCAATGAAAAAGGACTATGTCAAATTTCTCAATTTTAGTCAAAACGCCACTAATTTTCCCAATTCCATGGGCCCCTGCCCCATTCTCAAAAAGGGGTGTGAGAGTCCTGGTATTTGGCGACGCAGGCCCAGAGCAGAGTTTGGTCTTGTTTTACAGTTTACTCTTGAAGTTCAGAATTGATATGGTAGTACATGTATTAGGGGTGCAACGGTATACCAAAAAGGGTATTGCGATATGGAAAACCCGTATTGCGATATATATTGCGATACACCTGGTAAAATGAATATTTGATATATTGCGATACACCTGGTAAAAGAAAAATGAATATTTAACCTCAAAATTAGCAGTACCCTACATTATGATTTTTGCTTAATAAAGCAATGGAGTATTTGGCCCCCAAAAGCAACTTATCTAATGATCAAAGTACATGTACTTACCAAATTGAAAAGGTATTAATTATGCATGGAAAAATGAACTCTTTGTATACTGAAAACCCCTAAACTGGTACTTAGACAATAGACAAACAGTGAAGACCCAGATCAAATGCCACATATATTTTAAATTTTTAATGCGGCATTTCAACAGAGTATACACCTAAAGATTTAAAACAATCCTCATGGACAGAAATAAATCTGATATCCCTTAAAACATACAATGGACAATCCCATCCTTATTGCTAGCATGTATATCTGTATAAGAAAATCCACATGAATACATAGGGTTAATGTGCAGCTTTGTCTTGCAGTCTACATCAACTGATGTTTCTCCAACCTCAACTCCCTGTGGTACTCCTTTAAGTGGCTCAAATGCACCAAAGTTTGGAACAGTGATCCCGAATAGAATATTTGTTGGAGGTATAGCAGCAAATGTAAGTATAATAGATTTTTGATGAATTAATTTTCCATAAGCTGAATGAATTTAAAAATTTGTTAAAGACTTAGTACATGTACAGTCGAACTTTGGTCGCTCGAACTCGTCTGTCTCGAACACCATGGATTGCTGGAACTCATATTCGTCATTCACGGCTATTTCCCTTTTATTTAATGTAAAAATACACCCTAGGCTCAATAAGGATGGCTTGAACTAAAAAAAAACTCGGACCGCATGGCAATTTTTAATGTATAAACGCTTAGCTGGATTGAACCAATATTTACCTAACATGAATCATTCAGATGCTTAATATTAGTTAATTATTTTTCATAAGCCCTCCTCGACGATGATTTTGCACTTGGGTAAACCTAATTGACGAACTCATTCCTTGAGCAGAGTGTGTCAATTATGCAGTTAGCGTCAATTTATTAGTTTAGTAGTGTCTTTAAGTTCTCACAACAAATGAGATGTTTTGTTATCAGCAGTTTGATTCAGAGTACAGTCTGGTCAGAGTCTTGTGTGGGGATAGGTTCTTCCCGCTTACATCTAAAAGCGGGTAAATTGAAATAAATGACAGATGTTATGTACACTTAGCAGCTTGGATGGATAAAAACGTGGTGTCCATGGTAAACATAAAGTACACATGAACTAACTTGAAAATTGTCAGTCCATGTATCGCTCAAACCCATCGAAAGGTCGAACGAAGTTTGTAGTAATATATTCAAGTATTTAAATACAGGGGACAAAAATAAAATAAGCCTTGAAAAGTACTGGAAAATTGCATAAAGGCCTTGAAAAGTCCTTGAATTCTTCTATTTTCTGTAGGAATTAACACTGATGATAGAGATGTAAATCAGATAAAATTGTTATGGCTTTATTGGTGCATCAAAAAGGCACAACGATTTTATATTAATTTTCTAGTACTAATTTCTCCATTATCTCAGTCTAGCATTTCTGAAAGAGAATTTTAACACTTAAATCAGGATTTTTCATAAACTTTTAGTCCTTGAAAACCGTAGGATAGTCTTTAGAAGTCCTTGGAAAGTCCTTGAATTTTACTCAAACTTGCCTGTATGAACCCTGATAGGCTCAATGTGAACTATTGTGATCCTATAATGTTGGTTGTCCATCATCTGCTGTCAGTCAACAATTTGTTCAGATTATGCCACTGGGCAGGGGGGCCTAAAAATGGCCCCACCCCAGATTTCACATGTTTTACTTAGACTTATAAATATAAAAAAGTGGAGGTTCTACATCCTGTTAATTTTGTCCACATAATTAATGGAAACTTTTCCATGTACAATCTTAATAAACTGCTGATCTATCAAAATTGAATTCATTCGTGGACTTTGGGTGGAGCTATGCTTTCCTATACCTTTAGAATCTGTCAATCTTGGGTGAGCAACCCAGGGCTCGAGGGCCCACTTGTTTAATCAAAGCTCATATTGTTTTGTAAAATTTATGGATTAATTTCATTTCACAGTAAAGAACCTTAACAGTAAAAGTAAGGGGTATTCAAATTTCCAAATAGTTTTTACACAATTATTTCTGATTTTGTCTTTTTCCAAAAAATTACTCCCTCTGTTCAACTGCACCTTACAAAAAAGGGTGCCAGTACAAAATGTGACCCAGGTTTTCAGCGTACTTTAATATTGACTAGCTCATTCATATTTTTTCCAGACATCAGAAGCAGAATTAAGACAATTTTTCACATCATATGGTGCTGTAAAAGATTCCAAAATAATTGCTGACAGAGCCGGTGTTTCAAAAGGGTTTGTACATTTTTATTGTTGACTAAACTCCAGCTGTTAAGTTTTTAGACTTAATTTTTCGCAATAACTTTTTTATCTTCAATTTTAGCAAAATGTGTTCGCGATGAAAAGTATTCAGGAACATCTCCGCCAACTTCTCCAAATGATTCCAACATCCTAGATGCTGCAGGTTCCTCTGTGCTTATATGCACTCTTTGAACATTTTAAGCAAAGCGCAAATAAACCAAGTCCAAGATGTCAGTCAAAAAGTTACATTGCTCCCTAATTCAATTACTAAAGCGATGGATGGCTTGTTCAAATATAATAGAAATCGCGCCTGATTCGCTCGTGCGTTAAGCTAGTAGGGTCATCTCAAAACTGTTCATTTCATAGCACGAACATATTAGAAAACTTGCACGTAATGTGATAACCCAGCCTTTGTTCCTACAAATGAGACTGCTTTAACTTGATTCTGCATATGCGCGGTAATTTCTGAGTATGTTGGCAGTTTTTGGTTATGCACAGCCTTTGAAGAACGGGATGTGCACCGCTTCCGATTATTTTTTGAAGCTACCCCTTTCTGTCACGCCTATACGAATTATACCTGTCATTAAAAGACTTAGACATTTAGGACGAGTTCAATTTATTGCAAAATCTTCATCTATATACACACAAATCTGTTTGCGCCACAAGCACAATACCTTTTGGAGAAGTTGGCGGAAATTCTCCTCTACAACTTTCATTGCGAACACATTTTGCTAAAATTGAAGATAAAAACGTTATTGCGAAAAATTAAGTCTAAAAACTTAACAGCTGGAGTTTAGTTCAATGAAAACTATTAACTTTCAAATGATATATTGATTAATATGTATTAAAATAAAGGTTAGTTTCTTAAAATTTGACTGGGTGGTACGGCAGGGCGCAGTGGCTCAGTTGGTAGAGTGTTAGACTGGGGATTGAAGGGTTACTAGTTCCAGTCTCACCGCTGGTAGAGTTATTGTGTTGGGTTCCTTAAGCATGACACTTTATCTGCTGCTTAGTACTGGTTCATTCCAGGAAGACCCATCACCACATGACTTAAAAAATTGTTGGATGGGATGTAAAAAATCAAAACAAACAAACAAAAAAAGACTGGGTAGTAGGTATCCTATAGTGATTTCTACATGTACCAATTTAGTCAGTCTACTCAATGTGGGTGTGGGGGCATCTGTTTTCTCTGAAACAATACTGTTTGCATGTCAAAATATTTGGCAGAATAGGTCACTAGGTGATCTGTTGAAAAAAATGGTGACCTACAGAAATACACTTTTATCTGACAAAAACCTGACCGCCAGGGAGTGTGGCTCATTGCTGCTAAGGCTGAAATGTGATCACCAGTTTAAATAATAATTTTTAATTTTGTGTACCAAAGATTGATTTTCAAAAATAGCTTACACAAATTTGGTGTCTTGATTATTATGTTGCCAGAGGGTGTTATGGGCCGGTCGCAAGTCTGACTGTAGATCCAGCGGTCGGTAGTTAGATCCTGGCCGTGTCCCGTACTTTGGTGGAGATCAATCATGAAATGATTTCTACTGTCATTCTCCTTCCACTGATTCAAGAATCTTGAGTTGTTGTCAGTTACAAGCCAAAGACTGGTTAACCACTTAAAGTCAAGCTTGCACATGAGAAAAAGTGTGGTTATGCTGCCAGTTTCCCATATATATACCAAATAAGAAACTTTAAGGACATATGCTACTAAATACTTCCCATATTGAAATATTTTCAATACTTTGCATACAGTTTGTTTTATGCATGGGCTATCCATTTATGAAATAAAAAGGATATGTCACCGTGCTTATTATACCCCCGCAAACTTTGTTTGTGGTGGGTATACTGTTTTCACGTTGTCCGTCCGTGCGTGCGTCCGTCCGTCCGTAACGTTTTGTTTCCTTAATAAATCGAAGAGTCACTGCTGGATTTTCATCAAACCTTGCAAACATGTTCATATATGCAAGACAAATACTTTCGACAAAAAAGTAAGGGCTAGGGGCCAATTCTATAAGAGTTATTTCCCTTTGTAGTTCTAAATTGCTTTTAATATAGAGTTTTATGCTTATGCTATTATAGGCCATACACGGGCCAATCAACTCCTACCACAGCTTTTGATGGAACAATTTGATACTTTTCCTATACAATGTAGGCACATTGAACATATGCATGAAGGAGTTTTGTTCAGAAAAAATAATTTTTGACAAAATGACAGCATTGAGAACTTAGACAATTTTATGCTATTATAGGCCATACACGGGCCAATTAACTCCTACCACAGCTTTTGATGGAACAATTTGATACTTTTCCTATACAATGTAGGCACATTGAACATATGCATGAAGGAGTTTTGTTCAGAAAAAATAATTTTTGACAAAATGACAGCTGTGAGAACTTAGCCAATTTTACCTAATAAGATGTTTGTATATGCATAGATGGTGCCTTCATGGGCCGATCAACTCCTACCACTGCTATTGATGGAGCAATTCGATACCTTGCCTATACAATGTAGACACATTGAACATATGCATGAAGGAGTTTAGTTCAGAAAAAAATAATTTTTGACAAAATGACAGCTGTGAGAACTTAGACAGTTTTTCACTAAATAGGCTTTTGTATATGCAATGATGGTGCCTTCATGGGCCGATCAACTCCTTCTACAGCTTTTGATGGAGCAATTTGATACTTTGCCTATACAATGAAGGCACATTGAACATATGCATGAAGAAGTTTGGTTCAGAAAAAATAATTTTTGACAAAATGACAGCAGTGAGAACTTAGACAAATTTTCCCTAATAAGGCTTTTGTATATGCATAGATGGTGCCTTCATGGGCGGATCAACTCCTACTACAGCTTTTGATGGAACAATTTGATACTTTGCCTATACAACGTAGACACATTGAACATATGCATGAAGGAGTTTGGTTCAGAAAAATAATTTTTGACAAAATGACAGCTGTGAGAACTTAGACAATTTTTTCCTAATAAGGCTTTTGTATATGCATAGATGGTGCCTTCATGGGCAGATCAACTCCTACTACAGCTTTTGATGGAGCGATTTGATACTTTGCCTATACAATGTAGACACATTGAACATATGCATGAAGGAGTTTGGTTCAGAAAAATAACTTTTGACAAAATGACAGCTGTGGGAACTTCGACAATTTTTCCCTAATTAAGCTTTTGTATATGCATAGATGGTGCCTTCATGGGCCGATCAACTCCTACTACAGCTTTTGATGGAGCAATTTGATACTTTGCCTATACAATAAAGACACATTAAACATATGCATGAAGGAGTCTGGTTGAAAAAATTTTTTTTTGACAAAGTGACAGCTTAGAGATAATTATTCCCTTATATGGCTTTTGTATATGCATTGATAGTGCATTTATGGGCCGATCAACTCCTACCACAGCTTTTGATGAAGCAATTTGAAACTTTGTCAATACAATGTATACACATTGAACATATGCATGAAGGAGTTTATAATTTTTGTTTGCACAGATTCTACTGAAATCTTCTTTTCAAAACAAAACTAAGGTCTGCTGGTTTGAACTATAACTTGCCAAGTTTTTTCACTGACTCTTACTGTGCGGGGGGGTATCTAATAAGCATTGCTTATTGACTTTTTTCATTTTTTCAGAATCTCATATTGAAGTTTACAGCATTTGACCAATTTTCTAGAAATATAAATTAATAACACTAGTCCTAATTATCGAGCTAAAACGGTTGTAATCTTCAGCCAGCTTCTTTAACTTATTTGACAATTCGTCAAAAAATGGAATTTGTTTTTAGAATAAATCATGTATTAAAATCTGATATTGAAAATCTTGAAAATCTATTTTTAATTTATGGACTTTTATAATACCTTTCAGAAAAAAGAATAAAAATCTGGGGTCACCAACTAATTCTCTTTCTAGAGGGCCAAATTTAACCCCACCCCCATAGGTTTCATGCATAATTCAATATAAAAAGTTCGGGGATGACCATTTCGTACGTTTTGATGATGCCATTTTACTAGTATACGAAGTAATTTAGCATTAAAATGTTAAAAAAGAAAGAAAAAACACACTGAAAATATTTGCGCAACCGGGAATCGATCCTGGTCCTCTGGCTTTGTAGCCAGACACGCTAACCACTAGGCCACGAGGTCAGGTCGTGCGCCGCTCTAAATAACCATACAAATAGTATAGACTCGGCCACTATCGTATTCGTAACCAGGGTTATTGTGTACGTCGTTTGATTTCGACTGAGCTACATTTATTTGTCTTTAGTGCTGAGACGATCAGTTCTGAAAAGATGTCAATAGATATTTTGAACACACTTTCATTAGTTATTTTGTGAAGAAAATGTCGGAACACCGATATGACATAAGAATATCGGAAGCTGTGTTGATCCGAATCCGTTAAGAGTCGAAAGACAGGGCCCAGACAACTTTCCCCGTTTGCAGACGCGGGAAAGGTGCGCATTGGAAATGGCCGCATATGTCTTTAAACAAAACTTGTGAATGATTTAGGACATTGTCTCTTTTGTATAAACTGTCATAACTCATGTGAGCATTTCAGGGCAGTATATTATAAAAAAAAACTTTTAACTAAAACTCAGATGAGTAATCCAGGGTCCTGGCTCTCTTGGAATAGTGGCTTTATATTCGTGAGTGACAAAATCAAGCTAAGATTTTTTGGTTTATTGTAGATATGGTTTCATAACATTTGAAAGTCAAGAAGATGCTGATAGAATTATTAAAAAGGAAGTAAGTATGATAGAGGAGCACAGGTTTAGATAGACAAAAATTTTCAGTGTAAAAATGTAAATATTTTCTTATCCATTAGTTTAAAAATATGTTTTGGGTGCTCAAAAGAACCGTCTTATTGAGACGGTTCTTTTGAGTACCTACAACATATGTTTTGGTTGAGAAATACAAAAATTAAATTTTCGTTACGCACTCTTAACTAAAGTTCTGGAGGAGTAATTAAGAAAGTTTTATAACAGTGTAAATATTTGTGATAAAACTGCATAACCAGTAGTAGGTATAAAATGAGCCAGCTCATGAGTACTTGTCACAATTTCGAGCAACAAGCTCAGATGCGCAGACTCGCCAGAGACTTCACTGCTCACATACACAAAGAATGGATGGAAATGAAGACTTGACCACTGGATACTTCAGCATAGGTGTTTTTGCACATATGCTATACAAGTACCCAAAATAGTAAGTATGATCAGGAAATACCACAATCACAAACTGCAGACAAACCCATGGCACCACGAGGAAGAGCCACGCAACAATCATGAGAAGCCAAGAAGATAAACTAAGCAAAGCCATCAGCTCTCTTTTCCCCATCAAGATGATTGCAAAACTAGAATGGAACATAGAACAATCAGACTCCCACAATGGGAGAAACAATAAACAAGTCAACAACAACTAGAACGGTGCTGGCCCAAATGTATTATCGCACACTGAGTCGACAGCTTAGGCCTATGATAAAATTAAAAAAGTTTGTGTTTCAGGTTATCCAACCGTGCCAAATTTTTTGCCACATTATAGTTGTTGTAAGCACTACGTAGGGCTGCCATGTTTATGAAATTTGGTAAACGTTTACACAACTTCCAGTAAAGAAATTGCAACATGGGCAGACTCATAGATTACATTTTCTTCAGTTGCAAGTGTGTAATTAACGAGTTGACGCGCACAACACATAACTGACAATCATCACGTACACATCAATATACAGGCAGACAGGAAGTAAACAAGATGCGTCTCTACCAAACCTTTACATAACTGTTAAAAATACGGGAATATAATACCTCCAAGCAGTGACTGACTGAGTGAGACGATTTTCAGGGCATTTTTATGGCCCGTCGATTCACTGTCTGTGCAGGTGCATCACTCAAAGAATTTGAAAATTGCTCCCTATCGTAAGATAATGTCCATTGAGCATGTCCGCCGTAAAAACTAATATTCTAATTGCAGTAGATACTTTATCAAATACAGTCTAATTTGAGAAAACAAACAAACTGATTGATGAACCAGAACGGGATATTTATTAGGAAATACTATTTATAAACCACGACGCTGGTCACATGCTTAAGTTCATGTAAACGGTAGGCCAATTTTGTAAACGTTTATTGCAAAAACACGAAACGGTACCGTTTACACGTGTAAACGTGGCAGCCCTAATTGTAGTACTCGACGTTTTCATTAGTTGAGGTCTAAATTGCCCTCTACTCTTCAATCTGAGCTGTCTACTCCATGGAAATGGAAGTAGTAAAATACTAGTATGTAAATTCAGTATCCAGGAACAAATGAATAAAAAGCATTTAAGCTTGGCCTGAAACTTTGTGAAGACTAAGTACATAATGAAAACTGTTTACATTAATATTATTTGTCAGGCAGACAAATCAGGATTGCTATGGGAAAGTATCAAGGAAAGTTGTATGCAGACTGGAATTTGAGCAATGTCACAAGAACAACTGTTTCACTATCCACACTGTTTTATCTTTTATCGTACTCTTCTAGAAAAGTGAAACAACTTTTCATGATGTTTGTAGCAGACCTAACTCCAAAGATAGGTTTTTACTAACCAATTCCATGGTATCTCAATCATATTTTTCAGGCAGATAATTTGGTTTTTAAAGATAGAAAGCTGAACATAGGGCCTGCAATACGGAAACAGGTTTGTTTATGCATTTTGTAGAGCTGGAAGTTGTTAAATTTATTCATTATGGAAACAAAAACATACAAGGGAGACTGTTAGAATAATGGTCTCACAAAAGTTAACAAATAAAACAGAATATGGTATGGTTTTAAAAAAAATGTCTTTTGGTATATCTGATTTAATAAATGCTTTAACATGGTCAATGGTTTGGACCTGCCAAGTTAGTGCTATGAAGGGACCTAAAACTCTAAAATAGACTGATCAAGGCTGAACCTTAAATATGAGAAAGCACTAGTCACAACCTTGATTGAGAAAATTGTTACTAGTACATATATACAATCTTTTTTTTTTGTTTCCATGAAGCAAAATGGTTTATTTTGTTTTTACTTTTTTTTACTGTGATCAAGACTTAAAGATTTTATTGTTGATGTCTTTCTCTTAAAAAATGATTTTTTTTTAAATTCCATTTTATGCAAGATAAATTTGTAGAAATACAAACTTTTCTGCCATTATTAAAGCTATATTCAGGGATAATTCTGGCTCACAGACAGGATGGGCCTTGCTTTCTAGAAGAAGGGGCCTTTCAGAAAACTTAGGGGCTTTTTAGCTCAGGGCCCCTTTCAGAATAATCCCTGGATAATAATAATAATATTAATATTAATTAAAACTACAAAAACATCTTTTGATGATTTTTTAAAAACTACACCAAGAACTCTCTTTTAAAAAGGAACCAAAGAGACCTCGATTTCTAAGTGGAATCATTGTGTTTGAATAAAGATCAAAGATCTTCTGTTGCTCTGTCAGAACACGAGTAAAAATCAGAACATAGGCTATCCCTCCATCCCCAAGCATTATTAAAGAAATCTTCAGTCTTGATTAAACTGTATTTTGTTCTTATTATTTGTTTATTCACTAATTTTTTATTCCCATGTTAGTTTGTACCAGTTTTGTAAGAAATGGAAACCACAATGCCTCCATTATATTGAAAGAGCCTGGCACTCAAATTCAACTTAATGGTACATTAGATTGCAAGATCTCTTAATCAATTTTATACTAGAAACCCATTAACCCTTTGTGTTCTGATGGATTTTCCCATACATATTGATACATTGAGTATGTGACTGCCCAAAATTTATGCACTTTATGGGGTCACAGGTAGAATATTCTAAACAATGATGTTTTTCTGTCCCTGAAGAGCACTATACTGCATTTCATCTGGATCTTCCAGTGTTTTCCCGAAGATTTAAAGAAAGCAGTTTAGCGGTTGAAGTAGCATATTCATATTTGAAAATAAATGAAATGGCTATTTAACATGCACTAAAGTAGCCGGCTCCTCAGCTCCCAATATCAGGCAAAATAGCTGGCCACTGGAGCTTGTGAAAAACACTGATCTTCACTGTTTACCAAAGTACTCATTCAGGGGTTTGCACAGGCTTGAAAAGTACTTGAATATACAGGACTGTCTTGAAGTCCTTGAAAATCAACTTTGCCTTGCAAAGTACTTGAAAAACACTTCAGGGCCTTGAAAAGTCCTTAAATTTTACCATTTACAGGAGCAGGGTTCCCACGGTCAGGGAAAAGTCAGTGAAAAATGAAAAAAGTTCAAGGTCAGGGAAAAGTCAGGGAATTTTGAGTTGAGTCAGGGAAATTTGGGATTTTGGAAAAAGTCAGGGAAAAGTCAGGGAATTTTATAGCAACAACTTGTCATATATAGTCATATTTTCTTCAAATGTCACAAATAAATTCATATTCTCAAGCAAGACACTCATAATACAACAGTAAGTGGTATAGCCCAATTGTTTTATAGTTATTTCTCATTGTAAATCCTAATATACCATGTCTATGCAGAATCAGTGCTGATCACCTCAGTCATACCACATATTTTGTTATATAACTTTGCTTTCATCAGATAGACAAGTTGAACATTTGGTTACAAAAATAAGTATTGACAAAATGAAAGCTATGTGAAATTATCTTTTAAATATGATCTGCCATCTGATAAGTGTTATACTGAAGGGGGCTAAACTTATTTGCATGTTGATCAGTTTTTTCTGCAGTTTTTGATGGAATAATATGGTACATTGTCTTCACACTATATACGGTCACTGTAAACATTTGTATGAAGAAGTTTTGCTGAAAAAACATATGATTGGCAGCTTTGAATATTTGGCTTGCTTTTAATGGATGGTATATGCTTCTCTTATTACACTGAAAGATTGAGATTAGGTACCTTATTTTTCCTTTTATAGTCCAGATAGAACATTTTGATACTAACTCTAATACTCTACACATCCAGCGGTACACACTATTGACACAATGAGAATTTGGTGTCAAAAACCTGTGTCTTTATGATATGGCAGCTGTGTTAACATTGTAAAGTTTTCCTGCTTGCTTTCTGATATAAAAGGTAATGTTTGTGCCATAGTAGTTCATTCATGGATTGAGGCAACTTCTGCCACAGTTGTGATGAAACTGCATGAATCTTGGCCGTAACAGTGAAGACGATGTGAACATTTGCATGATGGAGTTTCTATTGCTTGTTACTCTGTGTACTCTTTGTGTTAAGTGGTTTTCTTTTCCTCTCTGTGCATGAGATAGGCTGCATCATTTGATTGTGGCACTCCCCGAGCCTTCCATACAACTATTTGGGTACCAAATTATTAACTATTGACAAGTTGACACCCTCATTTAGTTGGCCTTTTGAAATATCCGGTTGCAAATATCTGCCACCATGTCGCCTTTGATGGAACAATCTGAAACTTGGTTTAAGCAACTAGACATGTGTTATGCTTCTAAAGATATGAATAATCATGGTGCTAAAAATTAGTCAGTGGTAAAATGACAGTGTTATATACCTAGTCAGTTTTGTTCTGGTTTTTTTTTAATTATGGTTACATGGCATTTTAATAAGAAGTTGTATAAAGCCTTTTTATAAATAAAAATACATCTACATCTCTTTATTATCTTGAACCATTACAATTTGACAATTGCGCAACAAATTGCTTTTCTGGTAGTAATGCTAGGTATTTTAGCACTAATGTAAGTAAAAGATCACCAGCTCAACTCAAGAGTTTTGATAAAAGGATCATAAATTTAACTTCACAGAACAGAAACATTTGCTTGAAATTGTTGTTTGTCCACTAAATATGCTCGTAAATTACCCACAAAGCTTTACAAATGCCGATATTTTGGGTCAGGGAAATTTGAATATGGTCAGGGAAAAATCAGGGAAAAGTCAGGGAATTTTACTTTCTGTAATTTGTGGGAACCCTGAGGAGGATTCAACACTGTTTTTTGAGACCTAAATCAGTATAAAATTGAGGTACCTTTATTTGGTGCAGGATATGCTGCACCAAATAAAGGCACCACATTTTTATACTAATTTTCTAAAACTGATATCTTTAGTAATGTACTCTAGCATTTCGGAAATAGAATTGTAACCTGTAAATCGGTATTTTTCCCAAGTTTTCAGTACATGAAAACAGTAGGAAAGTCTTTTAGAAGTCCTTGAAAAGTTCTTGAATTTTATTCAAACTTGCCTGTATGAACCCTGTTCCAGTACACAAAGGGTTAAGCGGTATATTGATAAACATAGACCAAGATCTGCAGCATCTCATCAGGGTCTTCGATGTTTGCAAAGATTTTTATGGCTGAATAAGATCATGTTTTGGAAATTCTAACTTGAACCTTTCAAGGCCTTTCCTGCCAAAGTTTGAGCATTACTTATCCAAAAGTCACTGTAAAGCAAAAGCTTGCATTTTATTTATAATACATTTAAATCTAGAATGAAAAAAATCTGACATGCATGGGAGCAGGCGCTTGTTAAATGTAAACTTTCTTTGGTTAGCACACTTCTAATCTGTATTAGATTAGAAAGGAAATATCCAGATCTGAATTTGTTCTGAAAACTGCAACGAGAAAGTCAACACAGGTTAAGATATCATTCTTTGAATAAGAACACTTAAGCAGAATGTTTAGATAAAAAAATATTCCAATTTGGAGGCATTTAGGTTGATATTTATTGTTATATACTTGGCCATTAAATTTGATGCATGTCTGTGCAATTTTGATAGTTCTGGGGACAAAACTCTGCATACCAATAAAGAAAATTTGGCATACGAATGTTCATAGGTTTAGATCTATAAGCAAAATGTTTGAGTAAAACCGGGTTGATCCTAAGATTCGAAAACCAGGGGGATTTTTATTGAATAACGAGCATTTTGCTTAAATTTTAATGTTTTCCCTCTTTGTCTATATAAAAATATTCCCCCTTATACTTAAAATTAGGGGGGCTCTTTCAAAAAATGGGGGAATCCCTCAATCTTCCCTGCCTAGAATAACCTTGGTAAAATTATAAAGATTTGCGTATCTATCAGCTTTAACATTTGTTTTGGTTACTCAAATATACAATATAAAGCTTGTTTTGGGTGTTGTAAAGAAATCTCATTGAGACGTTTCTTTCAAGTACCCACAGCATAGGTTTTGTTTGAGAAATAAGAAAATTAATTTATAATTACTGTTAATTCCAAATTTTTCTTGAGAATTTTATTTTCGGAATAGCATTAAAAGACAATTTGTCATACTTGAGCGTGCAGGGCTTATATTCACCATTTTGGGACAATGACCCATACCCCTGGAATTGGGAATTTTAGCGCGTAAACGCCCAAAATTGGGAATTTTTTAGTGCTTTTAGCAATATTGTCATCAATACATCATATTTATATGAATTAATCTGTACTGTAAACTTGTAAAGTATTATATGAAGACTGTGCAATGTTGAATCCACTCATTTTTCGGAGGGTACAGGTACCCTCTAGAGTAAAATTTTGGGGGTACAAATATTTTGGAAGTTACATGGAACCATGAGAATTCCGGCAGCCACACATTTAGAAAGTGCAGAGTAGGCCTAGATTTCCCATTAACTGCTTAAAAAATGACTAATATGACTATGCAAAAACCCACACATAACAAATTTTAGCAAGGCAGAACTTGCTTGAAAATGACTACAGAATTTGCTTGAAAATGACTGACTAAGTTAACACACTGAAAAAAATTTTTGGCAGGGGTTCCCCTATACATAATGATTTTTCGTTCACCCCCAGCCCTTTTCCCAAGCCAACATAAAGTGGGGGAAAAAGACAGAAAAACTGAAGAAATGGGGTGGGGTACTTGGAACTACAGAAACTTACACCAAAGTACCAGCTCCTTCAGGTTTGATAGATAAGAGACAGTAAAGATAGTCACAATAACCACTTACCTCTTTAATTAGTCCTATTCTTACACACTGATGAACCAAATTAAACTAGCTATTTATTTTTATCAGCAGTTTTGGTATTTATCTTTTTATGCATGTTGAGAAAAGTTTTCAATATTGCACATACAGGGGAAATTATCTATTGAAACAAAGAAGTAAACTATTGCTGGTATGCCGATCGTTAGAGGGCACAACACCCCTGGGTCCTGAGAATGCAACGGCAGGATTTACAACGTAGTTTAATACTCGAACGACATGCCAATAGTCGGAGGAAAAATATAAACATCCGTTTCACACCACGCTAATTTTCGCAAATGAGAACCCTGATTACGCCTGCTGTACAATTAATTTTCAGCCGACTTTTACTCGACAAAATAGCAATTATTCTTTGAACTTTTTTCCAACTTGAAATTGGGAATTTTCCTCCGAAAATTGGGAAAAAAAGATACTTTTTGGCGTTGGGAATATAACCGAATAACGGCTATAAAATCGGCCAAAAATAAGCCCTGGCGTGATTTACCTACATCAAACATGAGTGATTTCGCGAGGGTTTTATTTTTCGCGAAACTCCACATCTGCGAAGTTTACCGAAAATAAAACTGGTTAACCCCCAAGAAAATTTCTGGATTTACAGTACACTCTTAATTGCTTGCTTTGTTGGTATGCAGGGTAAAAAGAGAACAGAATTTGTGTTTGCCAGTTTATGAAACCTTTTTGTAAATGAATAAAATCTTGATAAGATCTTGGACATTTCAAGCACTTGATACTCACTAAGATTCTAGAATCTGTGTTTTACAACCGGGAAGAGGACAAATAAGAACTAAACTCTCCTGGCGACTTGTCTGTGTATCTTAAGTTTCTAAAACGCAGCAATAAGGTTGTAAAATCAATCATAGTGGGTAAAAGTGCAAAAAAGAGAGTCCTTCATGTTAATTTAACGGTAAGATTACATAGGTATTCGATGAATGGTCACAGGTCATTTTGTGAAAGTATGAAAGGGGTACATGAGATGGTTATATTAAGATATTTTCTCACACAGTAAGGGCAATGATATTGTTGAGATTTTGGGAAGCTACCTTTTCCTTTACATTTGGTAAAGCTTTCAAAGACTTTTGGGAAAAAATCTCCCTAAAATACACAAAATTTGGAAAATAAGGACCATATAATATTTTGATTCAAAATGATTTGTAAATGCCCAAATAAAAGCACTTAAGGGAGTTTATTAAAAAAAAAAAAAAAAAAAAAAAAAAAATGCTTGTATGTAAAAATAACAATATGAAACAATGGCCTGAATCAATTTTTTTTTGTATCCATTTCTTCCTTGCAACCATTTGTATCATTTGATGATTTTTAAAGAATGATCAAACTTAAACATTGACTGTCATGAGAAGAGTAAATTTTTGCTTCAATGGTCCTCGTCAGAAAATTTCTGAATGTTTTCGCTTGAAACAAAATTTTGTGAAAATCAAAACAATGTGATATCCCAATATAATTTGTTACATGGATCTATTTATAAGTTAACAACATAGCTAAACAGTGCAGATACAGATGCTGCAAAAGGTGGCATCTGGTTTTGCTTACAGAACATACTATTAAATTTTTAATAAAATATTTTAAAAAAAATACCACCAACACCCCAAAAATTGAAAATAGACTGGTCCTACTGATGAAGGTAGGAACGTCCATTCAGCTTAAATGGGTTAATGAAATCAACAACAGATCACCATAAAAAAGGTTGTAAATAACTTTATTATTAAACCAATACACAAGTTGTGTGAACTAAAAAAAAACATCCAAAAGAAAAAATAATTTCATTCTCAATGCTTAAGCTGATGGACTTAACTGCTCGAAGGTAAGCAATTTAACTCTTAAGACTTAACCCATATAAGCCTAGCATCCTTTTTTGTGGGACATCAGCAAACAGTGCAAAACCAGATCAGAAATGCGGTGTCAGATCAGGTTCCCCACTGTTTGCTCTAAAAATAGAATAAAAATGAAAAATACCACCCAACACCCCTAAAACTTGAAATAGACTCATCCTACTGATAGAGATAGGAAATTTCATTCAGCTTCAATGGGTTAAATGATTTGCTTATCTGGACCAATGCAATGGACCCAAAGGTTTAGATAAACAACATCTTTTAGCGTAAACTTTTAAATATTTGCTACTCCATCAGTTTGAACATATGTTTTGGGTGCTTAAAAGAATCATCTCATTGAGACAAGTTCTTTTGAGTACCCACAACATATGTTTTGGTTGAGAAATAGGAAAATTATTTTTTGGTACGCACTCTTAACTAAAGGCCTGGGACCATTCATCAAGTATCTTATGATTTATGCAGAATTCTTTAACAGGTTGTTAAGTTAATAATATAAGCAAAGATTTTCACTGACCAAAAAATGGGCAGAATCGAGAGAAAACCTGTCTTTGGAGTTGGTGATGGATTATTCTATACATATTGATGCCATAAGTATGGAATTGTCCATTTTGTATTTCAAGGGGATGTTTGTCAAAATTTCATTATAATGATGCAATCTTGTGCCTGATTTTTTTTTTATCTTGGCAAACAGTGCAGACCCTGATGAAATGTGTCCTTATGTGGCATTTCATCTATGTCTTCTCTGTTTGACAAAGTCTCTGTTTACTAAAGGGTTCAGCTACAAAGACTGAGTAAGGCTAGAAAGAATTTTGAAATATTGAAAATATCAGTAAAACCTACATGTAAAACGGCCACTCTCAAAAATACCAAAAATTGGTTTCCAATACCAATTATCGCTTAATGCAGGTCAAAAGTATTGCAGAATGCTCCAAAGCATTCTGCAATACTTTCGACCTTCATTAAGCTACCAGTTGTCATTAGGACCTTTGTGTCTATTTTTAGCTCACCTGAGCCGAAGGCTCCGAGGTGAGCTATTAGTATACCAGTGACTCCGGCGTCCGTCGTCCGTCGTCCGTCCGTCGTCCGTCGTCCGTCCGTCCGTCCGTCAACATTTTCAAACATCTTCTCCTCTGAAACCACTGGGCCAATTAAACTCAAATTTCATTTGGAGACTCCTTAGGATGGGGGAACGAAAGTTTGTTCAAATGGTTTCGGTCACATGACCAAGATGGCCGCCATGCCCATATATGGTAAAAATCCTTTAAAAATCTTCTTCTCCAGAACCAGAAGGCCGATGACCTTGGGACTTGGTATGTAGCATTGGGGATGTGAGGCCTACCAAGTTTGTTCAAATGATGATCCTAGGTTGACCTTGACCTACTTAACGTCAAGGTCAAATTTGCTTCCTAATGCATTTAAATGGGGAAATTTTTGAAAAGTTTTTTTTTTTTAAAACTACTGAAGCCAATGCCATTATTCTCACTTGGTATATTTAATCTAATGTGACAATGGCTAAAAACAAGTTCCAAAGGTCAAGGTTGACCTTTGACCTTTCAGCCAAGCCGCTCATATTGGAGTCCCATCAATATATTTAAACATAGTTTTCTCAGAAACCATTGGGCCAATTGAACTCAAATTTCATATGAAGACTCCTTACAAAAAGTTGGCCAAGATTCAAACAAATTGTTTAGGTCACTAGACCAAGATGGCCGACATGCCCATATATGGTAAAAACCCTTTAAAAATCTTCTTCTCCAAGACCAGAAGGCTGATGACCTTGGGACTTAGTATGTAAAATTTTGGATGTTGGGCCTACCAAGTTTGTTCAAATGATGATCTTAGGTTGACCTTGACCTACTTAACATCAAGGTCAAATTTGCTTCCGATTGCATTTAAATGTGAAATTTTTGGAAAAATTGATTTTTTGAATACTGTTGAAGCCAAGGTCATTATTCTCACTTGATATGTGAAACCTAATGAGACAATGGCTATAAATAAGTTTCAAGGTCAAGGCCACCGCACCCATATATGTTAAAAACCCTTTAAATATCTTATTCTCTGGAACAAAAGGCCAATGGCCTTGGGACTTGGTATGTAGCATTGGGGATGTAGTCTCTACCAGGTTTGCACAAATGATGAAGCTAGCTTGACCTACTTTATGGCAAGGTCAAATTTGATTCCTAATGTATTTATATGGGAATAATCTTGAAATGTTCATTTTCTATGACTGTTTAAGCCACAATCATAATACTTTCAAGAAATGTTTAACCCGATGAAACAATGGCTTTATATAAGTACCAAATGTCAAGCTGACCTGTGACCTTTTATCCAATGCCACTCATTTGGACTGCCACATACCTATATAAACATTGGTTTCTCAGATATCACCGGGCTGTTTGATGGAGTATTCATTAGATTGTTTTTAGTCACTTGACCAAAATGGCTGCAACCCAAACAAAATATGTTTTATTATAAGCTGTAGTTGACCTTGACCTATTTCAACATAATTAAAGAGGTCAGGTGAGCGCCTCAGGACCTTCAGGTCCTCTAGTTGAGTAGCCTTTTACTGTATATAGCATTTAAAGTGTAGCTCGTATAGTTCGCAGAAAGCCAATACTGAAGGGGCTGATCAGTCTGCACTTTTGTTGTTTGCCTACTGCAAAAACAGGTTATCTCACGAAGAGGCCTAATTAATTTTTAATAATGACACATTTTATGAGTTTTCCTTTTTTCAGATGTTTCTTGAAGCAGAAACTAAGAAGGCAAAATTAATGCAGGTTGTGAAAAGAAAAGCTTTTGGTTGCTGTAGCTCAAGTTTACACAGGCTTAGTTTCTATGGCAACTATAATTATAGGTTTGCACAATTGCACAAAATGTGTCAAAAAATCACAAGGAAATGATACCCATGAACTATTGTTTTTAGCTAATATGTAGCCAGTAGTTTGTTTTTGCAACTTGAAAACTTGATCAAATCCATTCTACCACCTTGGGAGGTATGTAAAAGGTAGGAATGAAATTGTGGCAAACATCATAAACCCTGATCAGAATTTGTTTTGGAGATATCTCAGTTTGCACATCTTTGGGTTTATTTAGGGCTGAGAAAAGAAGAAAAAAATATATACATAGAAATTATTGTAACGAACAAATTGAAGAAAATATTCTGGAAAATATGAATTGCTGTCACTACCAATAATGAATGTTTTTACTTAGTTTCTCAGCTTCAAGATGTGTGTGGCTTTGTCACTGCATGTAGTTTGCAATGTTGGCTAACAGTTGTTTCCCGTTTTTCATTTACAGCAAGTGTTGCCAAGAACATTTGGTAAGCTTCACCTTTTTACCATTTATAAAATCTGTGTGATGCTCTGTCTTCGCTTCCTTTATAAGCTTGGGAAAATTTACTCTCCATGTGCTGAATATTTCTATTAAATTCACTTGTCCCAAATTTTAATCCTGTTAACCTGTACACAGCATTCCAGTTGGAAGCATGCTATTTCAATCAGAGTGGAAAACAGTTTGGATCCTGATCAGATGGCTTTGTCAGAAGTCAGCTGATCTGGATCTACAGTGTTTTCAAAACTGGATTAACCCAGGTTCAGCAGGACAAGGGTTAAAGCCTCCTTTGTAACTAAGGAAATTTCAATTGCCGTAAAAAGATGTGATAAATAAAAGCCATTAAATGGTACTTTCATTTCGGAAAATTTTTCGTAAAAATCAGTATACAACAGAGTGATTTCCCCATTTCGCGAAACTCCGCATCCGAGAAGTTATGCGAAAATAAAACACTCATGAAAATTTTCGAATTTACAGTATATCCGTATACTGCTAAAACCCCTTTTAATCCTTGTTCTGCTGAAAATGATAGATCTTCCTTAGAAAACAGTGTAGATCTAGATCAGCTGGCTTCTGATGAACCCATCTGATCATGATCTGTACTGTTTTCCTTTGAATCCACTGTACACCTGAACTGGCTGGAAAACAGAAACGAATGTGCCATATTAATTCTTTTATTAAGACAATGGCAAACCTTTTTGAGGTTAACCAACAGTATTGGAAATGAGCAGTTAAGCTGGTTTTATGAGACTATGATTTTAAGTTGTTATGCAGTGACCAATTCAAAACATTATAATAGGCAAACAAGTTTTTCCAGAAGAGACAGCCGTAATCTTTCTTTTTATTTACTATAAATATTTGTCTTAGTATATTTCTTTATCTTACCACATATGACTTATTTGAACTGGTTCATTATGAATACCTGAAGTGAGGAATATGCAGTTGTAGAATGTCCGTATCTTAATCAGACCCATATTTCAAATATGGTATCAAGATTTTGATTCACAAAATGTTGAAATAACAAATAGTGCAGATCAGACTTGGTCTTGTTAGGTATTAGTAAACTTTTTCATTAAGCTTCTGAACAACTTGCCCAAATTCAAAATTTCATTCTATTTTTTATGCCCTTTTATCAAAATTACTCATATTGTTACAGTACGCTCCTGAAAATACCAATAAGAGCTTTAAAAAAAGTCTTTTTGAAGTTCTGAGCAGTTTAGTTGGTGGTGGGTAATCCAAATAATTTCACACAAAAGCTCCAGTCCCCACAATTCCATATACCCATATTGCTCAAAAATTACCGTTCTGTATACCAAAATTGCCCCCTCCAAAAAACAAAATGGTCACAAGAGCTAAAAATAAATTAATCTTTGAATGGCATCTCTTGAACTGCTTGCCTTAACTCAAGGCTTAGATGAGCAATTCATGGTCACGACTGTCTTAGCTTAAAATTATTGTTATTTTGATAAGAGCTATAATTATGATTTCTTTTCTGAAATCCAATCAGAGAGTTCTGTGGTATTGCTTGCTAAAGGAGAAGCTTTTTAGCTCACCAAGCTCTTGTGATCGGTCTTCATCTGGTTTCCATCGTACTTTGGCTGTAGCATATGCCATAACCTAGTGGACCTTTACCAAGTTTGTTCAAATTATGGCCCTGGAGCCAAAAATGGCCCTGCCGCAGGGGTCACATGTAACAATGATGTATATAAGTTTAAAAAAAAAAAACATTTAAATTTTTTTTTTAGACGTGAGTGGTCCATTAGCCCTCTTGTTTTTTAAGCAACAGACACTGCTTTTGGCCCCCTTCAGTTCAGCATGTGAATGGTGAAGCCAAATGTATTGAACTGTTTTTACTGCATTTCTTTGTCCAAACAGCTTTGTGAGAGTAGAGTTGTATTCACTTTATACTTGTCCCAGAACGAGTAGATACAATTTACTGCTTTTCTCAAATGAATTTGGGACTGATCAAACAAGTCCGACATTTCCACAATTCCTCAGTAAGTTTTCTGGCTGAAAAATGCAGGTAAGCATACAAAACCCATGGTTTCTAATCAATCCTGTCCTAAAATAGTAGTAAAACAAAAGTGTCTTAACCAGAAAGCTCCTTGCAGTGCGGGGTTAAACAATGGGGATTTGCCAAATGCATGTCTCTATAGTACAGGCTTTCTAGTTGGTGTTTGCTGGATGAGTTCCAACAACTTCTTGGGGATTGGTCCATAGTTACAAATGAATAACACATTATAGAATAGCGATTAGAAGGAATAAATTTTGTCGGTTCTCGTGAGCACCTGCTTTGATTCTGTAAATATTTCACACTTATGTCAATTTCAATGAGACCAGATGCATAGCAAGGGTTTAGTTGCCCTGCTACAAGGTCACATTCATTGAGGGAGGTCACATGTGCAGAATCTGAGTATACCTGATTGTATTTCTCTTCGTTGACAAGTATTAATTTGAGCAGTGCTTATTAAACGTTTGCAGCAGCTTTAAAGTGTGTATATATATTTTTGGAGTTAAAACATAAGCATGGATGTCTGGAATCATTTCAATAAAGGGAGCGCAGTGGCTCAGTGGTAGAGTGTAGGGTTTGGGGTTTGAGCCTCATTGGTCACACTGCGTTGTGTCCTTGAGCGAGATGCATTATTCCCTGCTTAGTACTGGTTCAACCCAAGAAGACCCCTCCTGACATAACTGAAATATTGTTGACTGGGACATAAACAATCAAATCAAGGCTGGCTAATCGAAGCCAAAATGCTAATTGATTATCGGTCCTTGCATTTCGATATATAATCGATTAGTAATCGCACAAACTTGACAGAGGGTCTCGTAACGTTTTGACAACTCTTGCATGGTCAATGGCATTGATTTCCCCATCATTTCACAAAGCAACACTAGGTAGCACGTGTTATATATTCAAAAGATAATAAATTTTAAATAAAAAGCGGCACCTTTGCTCAAAATAAGTCGACATCCACTCTGTTGGAAGAAAATTGACTTGCTAATTGGCGAAGTCGGTAATTAAACTCGCAGTCGGCCATTGTTGTTGTCAATTTCACGTTGCGTGACGTCATTCAAAAGGAAGTCAAGTATGCATGGCATGAACACCTTTGTGTAAAATAAGACCCGCTGTAAATGTCGGTAAAATTGAAAGCTTCTAAACTCACATTTAACCGCGGAAAAAACACTTTTCATGCTAGATTATGCATTTGATGAATATTTCGTGATTTTGTACTACTTTAAAACTGGCAGAGAAGCGCAAGTATAACTTTTTCAAACAATCAGTTGTTGAGTTTGCCTGCAGAGTACAACGTTTTACTACTTCGTTACAGCAATTTATACACATCCACTGTTATGACAAAGCACTTCCGGTCAAAACAACGAGGCAATAACGCTTGGATTTTAATTGAATAAATTAACAGAACTTCCATTAAAAGTAACCGATTCTTGAATTTTCATTTCGATAATCGTTTTTCTTTTGTATATCGACCGATTAACCGATATTTCGACTAATCGTGCCAGCCCTACAAACGAACACACAGCAATTTCACTTAATTCTATCCTCTTTTCACAGAAATTTAACAATGGTATACATTTTATCCCTAATTTTCTGTTGTTTCCATGCTTGAAGAGCAGACATACTTTATATCGGATGTAGATGGTTCTGTTGCAGAGTCTCCTGGAACAGTATTGTTTTCCAATGGGGTTCCCTACACCTACCAGAATGGTATGGCAATCTTCCACTCCCCCGAGGGTGGATATCCAGTAGCTCAAGCTCAGGTAAGCTTTTCTTCAAACTCTTTATTTAACCTTTGTATTCTTATGGATTTTCCCATACAGATAAATACAATAAGTTTGTGATTGTCCATTGTGTACTTTTAGGGGGCACAGGTAGAATATCCTATCGGCAAAAACACAGTCAGATAGGGATATTCAAAGAGGCATATGTTATGGCTTAATAACTTCTTCTATTCTACCTAAAACTGTATAGCAGTAAGTTCTCCATGTAGAACTCATCAAATCCTTCAAAATGATATATAACATGTCATGGTCATTTGAAGTTTCTGTTTTTCATGACCAGAAACATAGCGCAAAATAGCCCTTTTTTCAGCGTTATGTTGTTTCACTTTAAAATTGACCAATTTGCACACTAAACCTTGAAAACATGCCAAAGTTAATCATTTTGGGATGCTATGATTAGTAAAGTATTGCACATGCTGCATATCAAATGGCCAAAAACTTCACGAAATATTGCAATAATAAAATTTGGTGTGATTTTGAAAATACTATACCATCGTTATGAAAATGCCATTTCTATACCCCATACACTTAAGCTATATTATTTTGATTAAAGATTCAATCATCTGGTGGATATTACGATTGTTGCATATAATGAACCCAACAGTGCCAGAAAATTCATATATGTCTGCCTATAGGAAGCAAGTAATAAAATGTCAGTCGGTCAATATCTGTAGTTTTTGTGTAGTGTCCGTAGCCCCATTTTCAACTTCTTTTATTTATAGATGTATACATGTATTTTCATAGTCTGGCTTTTTTTCTAATTAATATGAGGATATTAGCAAAAAAATAATAGTTTTAGATAGCTGCAGTATTTAACTTCCGTGGCCTCTTCTCCCCGATTTTGTCCGTAGCCCCGTAGTGTCCGTAGGCCCTACGATGTTTTACAAGTTTTGAAGACATAAACAACTCCGCCACGCTTTTTAGTGCATAACTATATAAAGTCAACCAAGGGGTGGTATCAAGTATCTTAAATTTCCACAATATGATTAAAACAATGAACTGTTTTTTAAGGAACCTCTGAGGAGCTTGAAGACCATCTGTTAGGCCTACATTATATTTAGTTGTTCATTTTCTGGGTTCATATGATCATTCCAGACAGAAACATGAATTAAGATAAAAAAAATACTTGGGATTTAACTACCATTGTTTCCATTTTCCCTTAAAACAAATGAATATGAACATGGGCTACGGACACTACCATTTGGTGTTATGCACTTTGTAAGCTGTAAATATTAGCCTTTTCCAGTAATGTATAGACCATGAACAGCAACAGCTTTAAAGATGAACGCAAAATCTATTTAGGGAAATAAAACAATAAATGAGTAAGTACAGAAAGAATATAAAGACAGGCAAAGTAACATATTTTAAATCAGATGAAGCCAAAAATAGAAAGATAGATTGAGAAAACAAAATGAATGTGAATGTTTACAAAAAGGGTAACAGAATGACATGTGAGTGGCAGAGAAATGTAAACAAGAGCACTGCAAGCAGAGAATTATGCTCTTGTTGTATTAGTTACTTGGATAATTGAATAGGGTATACTGGTTAGAGATAGAAACATGCTAAGTAGATATATATTGAGTTATAAAGTCTGCACCTGAGGTAAATATATATTTTAGTTTCATGTTGTTACAATCTGTTTCTTAACTTTGGTATACAACGCTTACTTCTGAAAAACAATTCAGGCCCTTGCCCCACTCTTTAGGTTCAGAAGTTCAGAATTAATGTAGGAATTATGCTCTACTTTTTATGTTCTTCAATTTGATATGCTATGACCCATTTCTGAAAAAGTGATAAGTGCCCCCTTAAATCACCCTAAAAACTATACAAGGGACACAAAGGTCTAACTGTGGCTGGCAAGTTCTAATCTCATTGTCCTTCAGTTTGATATGCAATACCACACTTTTCTGATCACTTTTATGTCTAGCCCCTTGTCCTGTCCACTAAGGCTATTGAAAAGGTCCAGGGCTTGCAAGTTAATCTACTCTAAATGTCCTTCAATTATACATGTATATGTAACATGACTTACTTCTGAAGAATGATTTTGACCCCTTAACCCACCCTAAAGTACACCCAAATGGCATCTACAGTTAAATTGAAAATCAGTTATACGCATGTATGTTAAATTTCTATTGCTATTTGTCAGCTTATCAAATTTGAGTGTATGATATTAAAACTGCCTCATAAATTAAACTTTTTATACATCTCAACCCTAATGCCTTCTTCAGTTTTCTAGGGAAGGGTCAGTGCTTATTATATCAATAAGAAAATTCGGATGTTTTTGGAAATAATACAATACTTTGTTAAGCAAGTGCTAGGCAGGACACATTAAGCAATTTCATATTCTTTTTAATAGTAGGCATGTTCATAGCCACTGATTCTTTTTTGCGTAACGGTTGTTATCGTCTTATTTCAATTTATTTGCCAAAGTCAATTAAGAGCAATAACTAGAATAAAATTATTCTACTGTAACCTTGGTATATTATTGCTGCCTGGCATCAGTAAAACTTTTCACAAAGTCTCAGCTTATTAACTATCCACAATGTCTCCTCTTAATCAAACAGAAGTTCTCAGGTATTATAAATCAAATCCAAGAAAATAGCTATTGTTTTGAAGAGCCAAGTGTAAAATTTCCACATTTACCATCTTGCTACACAGAAAATGAAGTATTTTCTAAAAATCGCACCTGTAGATTGTTTAAATGTTACATGTAACTGGGCTATACACTTTCAAATTTTAAACAATTGACTGTAATTTGTTGCATCAACATTCAAGTTATCCACTAATAGCAGTTATTCACTTATAACAGTTCTGAACATGTATATAAGATATTTACATTTCTAATTCTCTGCAACAACCCATGAAATGTTTGCAAACTAGATGTAAACAGGTTAGAATTTGGCTTGAAGTTGCAATCAGTTTATCTAGGGTCTTTATTTAAAGACAATCTACCTAGAGGCACCCTCCAGCATTGAACTTTTACACCTGCCCAGAGGGATTTGAGCCCTCATGCCTGTCCTGAAAGTGCATAATAGCCTGAAATACACTTGTTTTCAAGCATTTGTTAATTCAATAAAGCATGGCATTTCAGTAAAGCTAGTTTTGATTTCATTGTGTATGTCCTTTAGAGCAATATTTCATAAAACCTGCAGTGATATCCTTCTGTAACAAATGAGTAGTGTCCGTAGCCCTGCTCCCGCATTAATAGTTTCTTAGATTTGTTGCAATAATTATAGTGTTATAGACCACATTATTGTGATGATTTAAATAGAAAAGCTTTTGACTCCAAAGTTTAATGTAATATGAACTCTTCTACAGAGATAGAGATTTTTTATTG
This sequence comes from Loripinus fragilis, assembly GCA_964019695.1. Lineage (NCBI taxonomy): Eukaryota > Metazoa > Mollusca > Bivalvia > Lucinida > Lucinidae > Loripinus > Loripinus fragilis. The sequence continues at coordinate 38,734,624 of OZ026527.1, forward strand.
TCTATTCATTCCAATCTCCTATTTGATGATAATAAAGTAAGAAGAAAATGCAAAATATGAAAATAGAATCATTATTTTGTTTAGAATGCCATTGCTTGTACTAAAGAACCACCATTTTTCCTAAAGTGAGTTCAATTAATAAAACTGGCAAAAAAAAAATGTATATAAATATCATAACGTGGTATGTAGTGTCCGTAGCCCTATTGGCATACAAATGAAAAATGACATTTCATGAAAAACGCAGTTCCCTCAAAGGCTGGAAAACTTTTCTATTGTAAAGAATGGTGATATAGTTTGCTATCAAAAAGAACTTCCTCAGCATAGCTACCCTGTATGAAAAGATATTCTATTTGCAAAAGATACCATAAGTAGAATAAAAAAATGTTATTTTTTAAGTTTTATTGAATTTCTAAAACAATTGTTTAAATTTTGAAAATTGTGTGAAATCTTAAGGTACTGACAAGGAATAAGTAATTAGCTTGCAAAAATATAATGTTACACTATTTATTAGGAGTTTTGTACGCGTTATACTTTTATATGGTAGTGTCCGTAGCCCCCTGACCCTTACTATGGTAAAAGCTCAATATCTTATAGATGGAGAAAATCCAATCAAAATCCCTTTATGATCATATGTCTGATATATCAAATAAACAGACTACGCCAAAAATAAGTGATTTCAAAAACTTTTTTATTTTACCAAAAGTGAAACAAACTATCCCTATCTGATTGTGTTTTTGCCGTATATTATGATGTATTTCTGTTCCTGAAGGATATTTTAATCTTAGCAAACAGTGCAGACCCCGATGAAATGCATCCTTTATACAAAGGGAAGAAGTTTGTAAGCACTAAACTGTTTCAGCATTTCCTGACATTTTCTATTGCATTTCTAATGGTCTTCAGGCAAGCCAGCTTGTGAGATTTTGGTACCGACCTAACATGCATCATGCAAGTCATTATTGAAACATGGATGTGGTAGACAGAGTGTTAAACTTTGGATTGAAGGACTCACCGGAGGCACTGTGTTGTTTCCTTGAGGGAGACACTTTACCCTATGATTTGTATAGGAAAACATGCTGGCATGACTGAAAAAACTGTTGAATGGGACATAAAGCATTAACCCCTAAAAATGGGAGGGCAGTGGCTCAGTGGTAGAGTGCTTGACTTGAGACGGAGGGGCCACGGGTTTGAGCCTCACTGGCGTCACTGCGTTGTGTTCTTGAGCAAGAACATTAATCCTAGCTTACTACTTTTTCAACCCAGTTGTGTCCTTGAGCAAGAGCATTAATCCAAGCTTAGTACTGGTTCAACCCTTTATAACTGAAAGATTGTTGATGGGACGTAAAGAATCGAATCAAACAAATCAACCCCTAAAACATGCATGTGCCGCTTTCTCGTGAGGCTAGATGCCTACATGTTGACTTGAGTCATCCTCTATGTCCTTACTTATGTGTGCAAGCATGGAATGACTGACTATCCAGACAGAACATAAATGATAACAAAACCTTGTGATCTGGCTTAAATACTGTTTCAGCCACAAACAACGTTGATGGTTCCACAGACTCCTCCAATGTATGTGCAGCCACAGTATACTACATATCAGATACCATATGCCTTTAACCAGGTAAGTGAAGTAAATCTTTACACGCTCTTCAGAGGTCCCCACCTCCGCACACACACACACGCTGACCAGAGCCTTCTTTTTCCTGGTAATAGAAGACCATCTCTAACATTATGTAAACACGTCTGGTATTTACATCTTGATTTATATATAGTTGTGATCTGCTTGTATTCTATAAATATGTATATAATGTATATTTTGAGGGCCTCATGGAAGATTAGTTATTACATTTGTCATTATTTGTATATACTAAATGTAGTCACCCTCGTTAAATAAAGCCTTTACTTACTTACTTACTTTACTTACACTTCATATTTTCAGTCCTCTTACTTTGAAGGTATGCAAGATTTGTTTTTGTCAGGATTCATTGGCCATGGCATTCTTTAGTAATTTCGATGTCGCAGACTTCAACATGTATATTTAATTTTTGTGAAAAAGGATTGAAAATAAAGCGTATAAAACTTAAAGGTTTGCAAGAATGATTACTGTTTGGCATCATTCAGAAATGCCAAACAGGGCTCTTTCTACCTGCCCCTCTAGTCCATTCTTAGTCTCTGCTCTTAGAAAAAGTTATAACTGGTTTCATTGTGTTTCAGACATCTCCACAGTGGGCCACCCCATCATCGGGACAGTGGAGGTGGGCACAGGTAAGTGATGATAGTAATTTGCTAGCTGCTCTGAGCTGAAAGGTGATGCATGGCTGGTTAGCATATACAGTGAAACCTCGATTATTCGCATTGACAGGGACTGCAGGATTTCTTTCAAATTATCGGTAGTTCCTATGATCAAAAATGGGTAGTTTTCGGATATGTTGGTTGCTTTCATTCGACATTGTTGTATGACCAAATTTTGCAACTTCAACTCAGCAGTGGAACATCTGTCTTAGCATTAAAGAAAATAAGCTGCTTGAATAATGACCTTAGCGCATTTATGCCTTAAAGATCTGAGAATGCAGAAAAGAAAAGGAAAACAAACACATCTTACAACACCAAAAAAAGCGGTTAAATGCAAAATTTCCAATCTGTTTTTACTTACAAAATATTGTCTAACGTTTTTTGTCCCTACGGAGCCACCAGATAACAATACGCAATTATTTGTTTATTCTCAATTAGATTGTTTGTTTTGGGTGGTCTTAAGAACTGTCACGATGGGCCGGTTCTTTTGAGCTCACAAAACACATTCTTTGGTTGTTTCTGAAAAATTCGTCTTTTTAAGAATTGTAATTTTTGCTGTAACCTCGCACGCCATTTAACAACATCAAACAAAACCACCACTACTGACGGCCTCAATTATATAGACACCAATTATTCAATTAAGATTCATTACTAAATAGTGTGACGGCTAATCAGATGTCAATATCCTGTAGCAAATAAATATGTCAAGTCACTTGGGTGTGTAACAATCGAACTCGCCCACACAAAGAAACTGAGATCACCATGCATGACCTCAATATTAGCATTTTGGACTTCAAACTTTGAAGGGGATTTTAATAGCGATTTCTTTGATAGGGACAGAAGAATCTCTTCGAAAAATCGTCAACTTTCGATCGGTAGTGTTTTGGGGACCGTCAGTCGTCTTCCAAAAAATCCTGGAGTTTTGAAAAATTGACCTTCAAGTTTACGAGAATTAATACTAATACCTCTTCATCAGTCCACCAGACGGGAGCGCGGTGGCTCAGTGGTAGAGTGCTTGACTCGAGACCGAAGGGCCACGGGTTTGAGCCTCACCGGCGTCACTGCGTTGTGTCCTTGAGCAAGAACATTGATCCTAGCTTAGTACTGGTTCAACCCAGGAAGACCCGTCCCTTTGTAACTGAAAGATTGTTGATGGGACTTAAAGAATCAAATCAAATAAAAAAAAAAAAAGTCCACCAGACATATCCAACTTTTATACAATGATCTATTTTTAATTTAGCTCACCAGAGATGGGAGCGCAGTGGTTCAGATGGTAGAGTGTTAGAATTGTGATCGAATTGTGGCTATTTCGAGACACGCAGATGGCCCTGTGTGTTGTGTCTTTGAGCAAGACATGTTATCCTCTGCCATGATGTATACAAGTCTTAGAACTAAGAATATAAAAAACCAACTTTTTCCCTTATCAGCAATAATTGTCAGGGTTCATACGCGTCAGGGAAATGTCAGGGAAATTTAGATTTTTTCAAGGTCAGGGAATTGTCAGGGAATTTTATGTTGTGTCAGGGAAAAATGAATGTTTGCTAAAATGTCAGGGAATTTTACAATTTCCAATTTGTATCAAATGATGAGAAACAGAAAAAAGGCTAGGGCAGTTTTCTAAACAATTTTGATACAAGCTAAATCATTTTGATAGCTTTTGAATTGCTTTAAACATTAGAAGATGGAAGAATTTTGGCATCCCTTGCCTCTTAAGCTGCCTTTTTTGCTCACATGAGCCAGTGAGGTTTTCGTATGGCAATGGTCAGACGACCCCATCCATCCATCTGTCCGTCGTCCGTTCACACTTTCAAAGAAGTATATCTCCAATGTCAGATGGCCAAAAGTGGTCAAATTTCATGGAAAGCATGATCAGGTAGGGGAAAAGGCTGTATAAGGTTTTTGGGCTGATTGGATTGGAACTGCGCTTGCCATGGACGATGGCAACAAAGCTCCCATAGACATAATGGGAAAATCTTTAAAAGATCTTCATCACTGAAGCCATGAGGCCCACGGCTTAAATATTTAGTATGTTGCAATGTCTAGTGTTCCCCTACATATATCCTGCCAATCATTTCCCTGGAGTCAAAACTGGCCACACCCTGGGAATCATTAGCTCCCATAGACTTATTGTGGGAAAAACTTAAAAAATCTTCTGAAACCATATAAATTTAGTATATAGCAATATCTAGTGCTTCCCAACATAAATCCTGCCAATCAATGTCCTGGGGTCCAAACTGGCTTACCCATGGGGATCAATAACTCCCATAGACTTGTAATGGGAACAACATAAAAAACCTTCTGAAATCACGAGGCCCACAGCTTATATATTTAGTATGTAGCAATGTCCCTTACATAAATCCCTTTGATGAAAACGGTCCACGCCTGGGGACTAATATCTCTCAGACAATTAATGGGGAAAAACTTTGAGAAAAATCTTTTCTATAACCATGAGGCCCACAGCTTATATATTTAGTATAAAGCAATGTCTGGTGGTCCTCTACATAAATTGTGCCAACCATGCCCCTGGAGTCCAAATTGGCCACATACACCCTGAGTGTCATTAGCTTCCATAGACTTATAATGGGGTAAACTTTAAGAAATCTTTTATGAAACCTTGAAGCCCAAAGTATGGAGCAATGCTTAGTGGTTCACTACGTAAATCCTGCCAACCATGTCCATGGGGTTTTGATTAGCCACCAGGGCGGGGGGTCATTTGTTCCCCATAAAATAAACTTACAAACATATTTATCCCCCGGCGAAGTCGGAGGGATATAGTTTTGGCGTCGTCCATTCCGTCCGTCCGTCCGGAACCATATCTCAGTACCTATTGGCCAGATTTAATTCATTCTTGGTACAAATGATTATAGTACTGCAGATCTCAAGGCTGTCAGAAGGGTCTACTGGTCAGATCTTTGCAACATCTAGTGTTATATACCAAATGAATATGTGGGGTCTCTAGTTTTTAAAAGTAGTTGATGACACCTCTGATTCTGAGTACTAACCGAGTTATCTCCCCTTGAATTACCCCACCCATTTTGATCATATTATAAGAGGTTATGATCATTAGCTTGTTAAATAATTGAGTTGAAGCGTCCAGGAAGAAAAATATACCCATCATTACTCAAAACGGTACTTGAAAAAGTAGAAACGTTAAGTTTTGATCAGAGAAATGGGCTTTTGAACTGTTTTGTTGGTCTTTTAAAGTTAAATTATGTGTTAAAACTCCATTGAATAAAAATATATTTGAAACTTTTAATTTAAGAATCTGCCCATTAGGGGTATGTCCTTAGAAATGACTAAAAATTTAAAGAACACTTATTTATCTATCTTATCAGGGTTTCTAGATTCCAATTTCTGTATACGGAATGCTCTTGGAGCAATAATAAGCATGTAAATACCCCACCCACCTATTACTACTGCAGATCTCATGGCTGTTTGAGGGTGACCTTGGTCATATTTTGCTAACATCTGGTGTCATATACATGTACATATACCAAGCAAAAATGTAGAGTCTCTAGTAAATAGAAATAGTTGATGGCACCGCTGATTCTGAGTACTAATCGAGTTATCTCCCCTTGAATTACCCCACCCATTTTGATCATATTATAAGAGGTTATGATCATTAGTTTGTTAAATAATTGATATGAAACATCCAGTAAGAAAAAAATGCCCGTCATTGCTCAGAACGGTACTTGAAAAAGTAGAAAAGTTAATTTTAGTCAGAGAAATGGGCTTTCAAACTTTTTTGTTGGTCTTTAAAAGTAAATTTGGTGTCAAAACTCCTCTGAATAAAAATATATTTGAACTTTCAATTTAAGAATCTGCCCATTAGTGTTATGTCCTTAGAAATGACTAAGAATTTAAAGAACACTTCTTTATCTGTCTTATCAGGGTTTCTAGATTCCAATTTCTGTATACGGATATGCTTTGGGGACAATACTAAGCATGTAAATACCCCACCCACCTATTACTACTGCAGATCTCAGGGCTGTTTGAGGGTGAACTTGGTCAAATTTTGCTAACAATTAGTGTCATATACATGTTCATTTACCAAACAAAAATGTAGAGTCTCTAGTAAATAGAAGCAGTTGATGACACCGCTGATTTTGAGTACTGACCGAGTTAAGTCCCTTTGATATACCCCCAACCATTTTGATCATATTATGAGAGATAATGGGTGTCAGTTTTGGAATATAATCAAAATCATGCATTCAGGAAATAAATATAGCCATCACTATTCATGACAGCACTTGAAGAAGTAAATAAATTTAGTTTTAGTCAAGAGAAAAAGGGTTTGGAACTATTTTCTTCGTATATTATAGTTATATCCTATTCCAAAACCCAGCTGCTTTGAATAAACATATATTAGAAACTTTCAACTAAAGAAACTGCCCGCTAGATTTATGTCTTCAAAAATGAATAATAATTTAAAGATCAGTGCCTCAGTTATGTCAACAGGAATTTTAGATTCTAATTTCTACAAATAGAATGCTCTGGGGTAACTACTAGCATGTAAATACCCCACCCACCTATAAGATGAGGTGAAAACGCTAACATTGATAAAAGTCTTATAATACTAAATCACCCAAATTTTTTATAGCCTAAATACGAAGAGAATAATTTCTGACAGTGTAACTGTATTGCAAGTGCATTTACACGATCTTTCTTAAGATTGTCAAGCACACCCAAGAAAATCATTTTAGGTCACTAGTGGCACCAATAACCATAACTCTTGCAAGGCTTAACACAATTTACCTTATAACTTGAATATATGTTACCATTTATACCTGAAACTTACTGGGGTTAATATACTTAGTACGCCAAACACAATTATAATGCATTAAACTATCTAGATATTCTAGGAAGAGTTACTGCCCTTGATTATTTTTACCATTTGTATGGAAAAATGCAGTAAATAATAATAGCTCAATAAGTTAAATTTGAAAACTTATTTTCTAAATAGGATTAAATCTTTCCTGAACCAATACTATGCCAAACTGCAGATCAAAAGGGGTACGTGCATTAAGAGGCTATTTTGGCCCCCCTATGGGGTCAAAATATAAAATTTGCTCTTCACAAGTTTCTTCCATTAGTTTATTAGAACAATAGCCAAAGTGTAAAGTTCTCGTATTGATTTGACTTTTACGGTTGCTATGGTAACAAAAATGGCCGCCAAAATAGGCTGAAAATAGGAAAATTGCCATTTTGGAGCAAATTTGAGACATGTAACAGAGGAATTAATATAGAGCACAAGCAAATACCAAAAGAAAATTTAACAGATGATGAGAATTATCACGGCACATAATATATTAAAAGGTTTTTTTGGTATTTGCTTGTGCTGATATCTTATTCTTAGAAAATCGGTCTCCAAAATCCTCAAATTTGGCCTAAAATAGCAATTTCTCTATTTTAAGCCTATTTTTTTAGCCATTTTGGCTACCATAGCAACCGGTAAAAGGGAAATAAAGGCAAGAATTTTACACTTGGGCTATTCTTCTAACAAAACACTAGGATGAAATTGGTGAACGTAAGTAAGGGTGCAAAGATCAGGAATCGATACAATCAAGTACCACACCTGACCCAGGAACTTTCAGTTTTTTTTGCTCTAGAGGGGGCCAAAAAAGCCCCTTAATGCACGTACCCCTTTGTTTCTGCTACATATTTCTATTTTTTGAACCATGAGTTGTTGTCCCTTAATGGCAAGACTCACACATAGAAAATGGATCTATAATCGAATTTTCCTCCAATAACTTGCTTACTGAGGATCTGATTGCAATAAAATATACAAGACATTTGGTTTTACACATCTTTACAGCATCTTTTGTATTGCTTTAGCGATATAAAATGCTGCATGGAACATGCATTATTGCCCTTGATTTTGCGTCGTTTTAAGATTAAAAATCAATATAATAGGCCTTATAAATAAATCAATGGTCCCAAAATATTGGTGAAATATTGAAATTTCTTCATTTTATATAATTTGATGACGTTTGCATTTGTCTTCCTGTATCACCCAACATAAATGTGTATCTGCATTTTATTCTTTCATCAAATCAGAGTAAATGATCATTGACAAAGTGGGTGAGGTACGAATATACTGACAATCTTAATGGCTTCATATTTCAGCAGAAATGATGACTATTCTAAATCTTAACAGTATGTAGCTTTTAAGTTTTCTATATACAGATATTATGTATCATTTTCCTGCTTTGCTTAGATTTTCGTCTATGCTTTGGAAAACTAATGCTTTTTTGTATCTTGTTAGTTTTAGGTACCCTAACACTTTAGATAAACCAAGTTAATTTGCTAAACACCCTTTTCATGACGACCCTGCAAGACATACTGTAACCTACAGATTATTTCATTAACCTCAAATGATAACCTTACTTACTCACATTTTCTCGTCAAAAGTCCGCTCTATAAATTAACAATGAGCTGTTTTTATAGTGCTACCACGATATTTTGACCATGTTTACATTTTCGTGTTTGTAAACATTGAAATCAAAACATTGGAACTGTTTACCTGTAACGGGTGGCTGCACACGCTTAGGCTTTAAGTGGGTATTTTGAATTTGACTAGTAGTCATCATGGATAGCTCAGTAGGTAAGGACTCGGAAAACAGAGCATCAATATGTATTTTTTTAGTTTAGTAAGGGGGGTTCGAGTCCTCGTAAATGAATGATTTTTTTCGCTCGTTATCTTTTATTCTTCACTGTGTAATATTATATTTACTGTGTCTTTATCTATATTTTAATCATATTAGCACAAGTATTCATCCACTTGTGCCAAGTGTACCTTAAATTGCTCATCAGCAAACAAGAACACCCAGGTGAGATTCCACAGAATACGGCATGTCATCAGGGTCTACACGGTTTGCTTTTACAAACGCGATACTCGACAACCGAAGTTATTTGGTCACAATGAGCAGCAGACAGATCCAACATGGTGCAAGTGTTATGGCTTTGAGGCTCAAGATGGCATAAATGGTTAATAACATACATGATAAATTGTGGCAAAATATTGGTGTTTCTTGTAAACCAAACACAATTTCATCAACATATAATATGGGTCCCGTCCCTAGAAAATCTGTCTTTGGGGTTAGCATTAAAGTCATGCTCTAACCAGCCAACTCAGCTACAGAGTAGCTAGAATAGCGAAATGTAATCCCCCTTTAAAAAGGACTTTAATGCGTGTAAGCACGTTTAACATGCTTGTATCAAAAAGGTCGTGAGCAAAAAGGCGCGCGCAAGTGAATTGTAATCACATTCAAAATAAAAATGATATAAAAAATACCTGTATGGGGATGGAACCATCAACCTTACGGATAACGGTTTAGTGGCATATCCACTACACTAGGAAAACACACGAACAAACGTTTAGATATTTTACTCTTTATTTGTATCAAGATACCTGTATAATTCTATAAATAGTTATTTAAAAATAGCTTTGTTATTGGTAAATATTTACAATAATACAGACTGTCAACAAAGACAGAATATCGTTGTAGCTCTATAGTCTTTCTTACTCAGAAATAAATGTACTTCAATTTCATACCACTTTCAATTACCTTATTGCAATTGAAATTAAAAATTAATCATATTTTTCCAAGAACATGTTTCTAAAATACACCAAATAAACAGGGCCTGCAAATGGTTGACATGTTTTCTATCAGATCTAGATTATAACACACCAAGATGTAGACAAAATATTGCATGTGTTGACTCTGAAGTCATTGGTAGTGATGACAGTACAATCAAAATTATGTTGATCCTCTCAAGTTCTCAGAAAATTTAGCATATACAGTATGTATGATGTTTCTCTAATGGCAACGTTTATATACTGCTCAACAAAAGTTTAGCACGGACAAATAAAAATTATTTTTTATTTGAGCAAATGGTTTAAAGTTATAAAATATCTGCTGAAATGATGGTCTGGTATGTGATAAAGTTGATGAAGCAATTGGTGTACTTTAATTGGATTTCGACTGCGCCGTTCGTTGCTTTAAACAAGAGAGGGGTCAAAAACGCGTTTCAACTCCATTAATGGCAATACAAAATTAATGCAGCATCGGTTTATAAAGTCTCTTGTTTTACAGCTTGATCGAATAGGTCATTCTGAAAAAAGACAAAAGTCGTCCCCATTGAGCATAAGTAGCAAAAGTTTAGTCTTGAAAACAACTAACGTTGTTGTTATAATGACGTTTACAAGTCAAAAACAGTACTGTTTTCCCTGTGTAGGCATGCTTAATTGAAAGGGTTTTCGTGTTTAAGAGGATGCCAAAAGAGAGACAGTTTAAGGAAAATGTTGTCTCATGGTATTTAATTCATAAAAAAGTGACGTTAATCTGAAGTTGAGGCTAAATTAAGGCGATGACGCTATCTAAAGAAGACCTTTTCAAAAGGCACAAACTACAGACATGTTCCGGGTGCTTGTGCCAATCTAACATCAAACAGACTACTTGATCTCTTGATTCAGTTCGCTGAAAAGTCAAGAAGTGTAAAAATGCCATTTTAACGTCATAATGGAACGGTAAAACATGACATAAACGGGTATCAAACTTTGACGTCTTTAACGTTTTCATCATTAAGAACCTTTGGCTTTACTCTAAAATCAAAATTTTTAATTTCAGATGTAGACGTGTATCCTTTGCATGCCCCTGACATCAAATTTAACGTCGATCCACTGACGCCTAACCAGATAACTTTTTGTCTGGCGGACACGAAAAAATGTAAATTTCAAGATCCCCATACATGTTGATTACATTAAATAAAATGGTTCATGTTCATTCAAAATGGGACATCGTATTAAAATCCGTGCTAACCTTTTTGTTGAGCAGTATATAATGGAAACCTCAGAGTACTTTGATGCGATTCGCGTTTGTATTCCAAAAAGGTGACAAAAATAAAGCACAATAAAAGAGAACCACTGACGATACTACATTGTTCTAGAACTTAAGTGGTTCCAGAGAAGATTTTTTATGTTTTAACTATACAAGCCAATGTAAAACATGTGATCCCCCTGGGTGGAGCCATTTTTGAATAAACTTGGCAGCTCCAGGCCTTGTGGGTCAAACAAGAAGGGTTTTGTGCTTTATTTAAATAAACCTATATAGCCTTCGTGGCTTGTTTTTGTCTGCACGGCCATTATTTGAACAGACTCAGTGGAGGTCTACTTTGTGATGCTACATACTAAATATAATGTTTTGGGCCATGTGGTTTCAGACAATATGTTTTTCATATTTGCTGTAAAAAACTATATAAAACCAAGGGCCATAATTTGAACAAACTTGGTAAAGTAGCACTTGGTGACGTTATAACTCTGTGAATATTGTTGTATGCTTTCCCTATTAAAGCCTATGTAAAACACGTGGCCCCCAGGATGGGTCCATTTTGGCAAAAATGGGCATAATTTTAACAAAACTGGTGGAGGGGTCTACTAGATGATACAAATACCAAATATCAAGGCTGTATGCCAAGTGGTTACAGACAAGAAGATTTGCTATGTGTACCTTATATAAACCTATGGAAAACATGTGGATCTGGAGCGGGCCACAATTGGCCCTAGGACCATAATTTTAACAAAATTAATAGAGGTCTACTAGATGATGCTACATATTTAATATCAAGGCTCAAATGGTTTCAGACAATATTTTTTCATGTTTCCCATTTTTAAAAAAGCAAGTGAGTATGGTCAAGAAATACCACAATCACACTCTGCAGACCAACCCACAGCCTATGTAAAACATGTGAACCCAGAGGCGGGACAATTTGTGGCCCCATGGGCATAATTTGAACAAAAAAGAAAAATATCTACTAGATAATCCTACACAAAATATCAAGGCTATCAGCCTTGTGGTTTCAGACAAGAAGATTTTTAAAGTTTTCGAAAATCTATTTTTACCCATGTGATCTAGATATTCTATTTAATCAATTATTTGAGAGGGCCATATAAGGACTATTCCTGTCAGCCAAATTTGATTAAATTCAAGCCATTATTATAGGGGGAGATATCATTTGAAGCAATTGTTGATGACGCACGCCGGACAACAGACATCCAACGATCACAATAGCTCACTTTGAGCTTATGACTCAGGTGGGCTAATAAAATATACTAAATATTGAGATTTTAAATATGTCTATTTGACCTTGACCCTTGACATTTAAATAGGTCATAACACAAATGTTAACTCTGACATACAAAGAGTGTAGACTATTACTTATTTTGATGAAACAAAATTGACGAAATATGGCAATTGAACTATTTCAATATAGATATAGATTTTTTATGAAAAGTTTGCATTTTCCTTTTGCATTGAAACTATTTGCAAACAGACACACGGACAAACACAGATTTTGGTACATGTATCATTGGTATTGATAATTTATTTTAAATGTTGTTTTACAACCAATACCATACAAGTCATAACAATATTGTATTAACGTGTCCTTATGAATAAATGCAATGCTCTAGACCAACTGTATACAGCATATGCATAATCCTATATAACGTATATGTACGGTTCAAGGGCCTTAACTGTGTAAGTACTCATCTTCGACGATGTCATTAACTGGATTCTGAAGTCGTACATACAGACAAATATTTTGGTATATTATATGACGCTTGATGTTAGCACAATCTTACCAGCAAATTTCATAAGGAGAGGAATTCTGGCCAGTCGTATGTGGTAGTATAAAGCGGTTATCATTTGACGTGATTCAAACTGAGGCCGTTACGGAATAGCTCACGCCTCGCTTGATTGGGGTATTTATTCCCCTTTGGTGGCAAAGAATATGCTGGATTTAAGTATGTAAGACTAGTACTTATAAGTTAAGCTTCAAACAGGCACAAACTATACTTTTACTAATAAACAGATACATAAAATACGCATTTTTTGTGATTTGGGGGGTATGCCTATTTGACCTTGACCTTTGACCTTGAGAAAGGTCACAACTTGATTTGAAGCTTGACCTAAAACAAGTGTATGCTGTTGCTTACTTTCATGAAAAAAAAAGATGAAACTTGCATTTTGGACTAAGTTATGGTTAAAAATTGTGTTTATGAAATATTAGCATTGCCCTTTTACATTAACACTATTTACAAAAAGACACACGGACAAACGCACCTTTAGGTATCGTACATGTTTAAACTATATTTCAATGTTGTTTTCTAATCAAATACCATATAAATCATAAAAATATTTCAATTATGTATGCTTATTAGAAATAAATGCAATGCTATCTGCCAACTGTATGCAAAATTCTAATAATCTGTTATAATGGGTATGTACGGTTCAAGGGCCGTAACTCTGTTAGTACTCATCAGCGACGATGTCATCAACCGGATTCTGGAGCTGGACATACAAACAAACATTTTGGTATATGTCACTAGATGTTGCACCGATCTGACCAGTAAAGTCCTTAAGGAGAGGACTTTTTGCCAGTCGTCTGCTCTACTATTAGTACCATGGACTCTTGATATCCTATAAGTTTGGTCAAAATCAACTCCTTAACACTTGAGTTATTGCCCTTGTTTAAGTATAGGCAATTATAAGGCAAAACCTATATTAGCTTTTTTGTGTGATGATCTTCACATTTCATCAAAGCTATTATATTTAACAACTTCTCGCTATAGACCATGATTGCCAAGTGCCTGTAGATAAGAATGGCAGTGTCAAAGTTTTACCCCACCCCCTTTGACCCCACCTAAGGGGTCAAAGGTCAAATATTTAAATTTCGCAATAACTAAGGCAATTATTAATATTTTTTGCTGAAATTTTGCATGCAGGCAGAGCAGCAATAGATATGAAACATATCAAACCGGATTTCAGTTTGAAGGCCTGATTCCGAGCCCCTTTGGTGGACTTAGGGGGTGGGGCCGAGGCCAAAATTAAACTTTTTCAGAATATGGTCATGTTGCATATCAAATTAAAGCTGACGACGCTGGCAGCAACATGGTAGCAAATATTTTGCCCACAGACACACCCTCGACCCAGGGGGTGGGGTCAAAAGGTCAAACTATATATTTTTCTGAAAGTAGTCATGTTGCTTATCAAATTAAAGCTGATGATGCTGGCAGCAACATGGTAGCAAATATTTTGCCCACAGACACACCCTTGACCCAAGGGGTGGGGTGAAAAGGTCAAACTATATCTTTTACTGAAAGTAGTCATGTTGCATATCAAATTAAAGGAAATTGAGCACAGAGCACCATGAAAGCAAATATGCTGTCATTACACACACCAACGACCCCTGGGGTGGGGTCAAAGGGTCATATTTGTTCTTTTCTAAAAGTGGTCATGTTGCATATCAAAGTAAAGTGGAAGACGTGTAGACCTACATGCAAGGTAACACTTTGAATTTACACACAATCTTGACCTCTGAGGTTGGGTTAAAAGGTCAGATATTGAAATGATACTGTAGTTGAACTAAGGGTTAGATAAATGGGATTTATGTTTTGTGATTTACATGTTTCTCTCAAATTACCCTTCGTTCGGGGATATAAATTCGTCGAATTTGCCTTGTTATTTACTATAGACATGCTGAAAAGCTTGAACAAAAAATTTTATATCAAAATTCAAAATAATCACTCTTAATTGATAACAGAGTTGTTCACTGCCTATATATATGCAAAGGTTTGAATAAATCAAGTTTCTTCGGCAAGTACGATTATGTCAGGGAAATTTGGATTGCCGTCAGGGAAATGTCAGGGAATTTAGTTTTGTCCAGTCTGTATGAACCCTGATTGTAATTATCATGCACATCGGTAGCTGATTAATGCACTGCTGCAGCCTCTGCAGTATTCATTTTGATTTTTACTTGCAGACTATACAATTACTAAGATAAATGCCTAATGTCACAGTTGAATCATAAAATTTTCTGATTAGAGTCCAAGATGGTAGATTTAAGAGTCAGTTCCTTTATTTTTAATGATCTGTTTTTCAGAGCCCTACATCGATCATAATAAATTAGGTAAATGTTCCAAAATTTCAAACAGTTGCCTGCCCAAAAAGCCTAGACAAACATTGCAGACCCACTGAAGAAGCAGTCTGAGGGTCTTCCCTGTTTGCTAATCAACCATTTTGTGAAATTTTAGAACATTTACCATACTGTTTTTCAGAGCCCTACAACAGCGATGGCTACTGCTAGTCCAAGCTACATGTTGGCAATGACCTCTCCAGAACTGATGTATGCTCAAATGCCCCCACATACATACCAACCAGCTGAACTTGCAGATGCTACTGTTCTTGAAAGTGCTGGGCTTGAGGTAATGGCACACCCGTTTGCTCTGTGATATACATAGCTCCAGGCACTCATATTTGAATGCCTGGATGTACATTTATTTCTATATGATAGGTTTTAGGTAATAAATGCTCAATCCTTGTACAATTTAAACAATCACAACAAAACAAAATTTTCCATTGTCACTTATACTTCCCAAGGCTGAAAAATAAGTTCAGTAGAATACTTGATCAGAATCCATCATAAAAATATTGTTGTAGATTGGTGTAAATACTTTTGTGTAATTTACTCCTTCAATTTCATCCATCAGAAGGGACTATCCTTCATATTAAAAGCTTAGTGGAGGCCAGGTTGCATCTAGTCGGCAAATTGAGATCCATGGTTCTAAGTTCTTTTTGGTCTAAAGTATGTTAATACAGGCCGGGCCGTAAAAATGATACTTTTTCCCTTGATCTTTGTGGCAACATAACTACCATGTTTGCTGTTCTCAACTGTCAATAGCTTATTCACATCTTCTCTTGGCCCTATTGCAGATCCAAGTTACAAATACTATTGTTGAGTCAATTTTGAATGCAGCAGGGTTTCAGTGAGCTTGATTTATGATCATAAAGATAATCTGGCTGTAGCATCAAAGCTAAGAACTTGTAATACTTTGTCTTGATAGCAATATTTTCTGCCAATAGCATTTTTGTATATTATTCACATTTTCCCCTTTACTTGTATATTTAACTTGGGGAGTATAAGGTGAAATAAAGATTTTATTTTGTTGAACTTTGCTGCATCTATCCTACCTTTTCTGGGTTAGGAACATTTATATATAGATTTTTTTCTGAACCAAATTATAGGTTCTTAAAAGAATTTTCTCAGGGAGACAGCTCTTTTGAGAATCCTTAAATTCATTTTGGTTGAAGAATAAGAAAATACAATAAATTCAGAAATTTTTATTTTCGCAAAACTGCGCCTCTGGGAAGTTTAACGAAAATAAATCCCTCATGAAATGGCTAAATCACTGCCGTTTTCTAATTTAGGTAAATAATGCTCCAGTGGCAAATTTTTAACATGGCATACATAGAAAATAAAATTCTCACACGAAAATTTCTGATTTTACAATAAGGAACTTTACTTGCCTTTTAACTTTTTCTCATCTAGAACTTACTTTTGTATGATTGAGATAAAAAAGAGGTAGTAACTTGTTTCATTCTATCAACTCTTTTAGAACCTGAGTTAAATTACTCTGGTGAAGCATGTGCAAACAAAATAGTCCTCAGATCAGCCTCCTTCAAAAGAAGCAGTCTGATCAGGGACTAATAATTATTTGTGAATCATCTTACAAGTTATTTGTAATAAAGTTTTTATAATGCCTACTCACCAAAGGGGAAGTGGACATATTGTTTTTGGTCAGGATCCCTTTGGTGTTGCCATTATCTGAGTGACTGCTATATAAAGAACCATGCACATGTCTGACCTTCCCATCATTTCTGTTGAGACTTCCAGCTAGAGACCTCCAACCCTGAAGCACCATCCCAAAACAAAGTTTGACCCAGAAAATTAGAAACATTCAGGTGACCTTCTGCATTGAAAAAAATCTGCCCACTGTTGGAGTGACCCATGAGCTGATTACTGAAGTTTGATTTAATAAGCAGACTTTTTTCAGCAGCCTATTATATATCCCTCTCTCAAAGGCAGATTCATGTAGTTCTATGTCAGTTTGTTCATCTGTCTGCTTCTGTGGGCTCAATCAGTAAGTCATTTCATTCGCAATTTTTAAGAGCGCAATGGCTCAGTGGTAGAGTGTTAAGACATAGAATCGGAGGCTCCCTAGTTCGAGACCAGGCACTATGTTGTGTTCTTAAGCAAGACATTTTATCCTCTGCTTAGTACTATCAGCCCAGGAAGACAGGAAACTGTCCTGACATGACTGAAAAATTGTTGACATATAAAAACTTAAAAAGTTTAAGCATCAACACAAAAAAAAATAGAATCTTAAGCTGTTTCTTTCAAATTTCACTCCTACATAACTTTTGTTAGACAGCTTGAATATTGGTTTGATGTACAACTTGGAAAGATGGCCACCAAGCATTATCACAATACATATAAATCATTTGTCACCGGGACATCTGTTTCTCTGAAAACAGTTCATATATATATGATAACCAGGATGGATTAATTGATTTAATTCAGATACTCAACTGAAGATTGCATTTTAAAAACTCAGCACTTAAAGAGCTGAATGAAAAAGTGATGGACTTGCTTCAGAGTAGCTGTTGTACATAGGTTTAGGTAAACAGACTTTTTCAGCATAAAAGTATAAATATTTTCTTACCCATAATTTATAGCGTGTGTTTTGGATGCTCAAAAGAATGGTCTCGTTGAGGCAGTTCTTTTGAGTACCCACAACATATGTTTTGTTTGAGAAATAAGAAAATGATTTTTCTGTTACGCACTGTAATTGCCTGGTTGTAGCAATCATCTCAAGGTGAAGCTGGGAAACATTATATGGGTTTCACATCACAGAGCTGTCAAAGTGCCATTTGCTGTTAATTGCCAGTAGAATATGGGTCTACATGAAGCACTTTCAAATTGAGCCTGGTCACAAGAAAATCTTTGTTGGATGTGAAAGGTGCAGATCAGCTTGCAATTCAGTTTGATTAGCATCTTTGTTATTCTCTGTCTGAATAGTATAACTGCAATTCATGTTGCATCCAAACATTCGAGATTTTAGCAAATCTATGTAGCTTAATAAAATAATTTATCTTTGGCCTGGTCTCAAACTTGAAAGATAGATTTTCTCATAAAATGGCTCAATTATCAGTATGCATGGCCTTTACAGAGAAGGTAAAATCTTCATCATTCCAGTCATTTTGCTATTTTTATATTTGTGTGTCATAGATTCAGGTATAAATGTGGCCTTTTTGTGATCATTTTTACTGCATATTTCTTTTGTGATAATTTGTTTTATATGTCAGTTTCTGAAATGTCATAGGTTTTTTTAGTAGCTATCAGGTCTTGAATCATCAAATTCTGAGGAGAATATTTGGCAGATCTGCTAATGTCACCAATATTTATTGGTGATGGATTTTAGCAATAGAAACACCCCCCAAAAAACAAATATTTTTGTCTCTACTCAACATATTCAGGGTTTTTATGTATAGTTCAGTTTTGACTGATTTGGCTTTTGAACCGATTCCTATTTATTTCTGTCTTGATAAGTTTCTGTAAACTCATATTGATGGATCGATGTGTATGAAGCTAGACCTCGTTAGTTTGTAACTATATACAGGGCTGTGGAAATACCTAGCATGACCTGTCCAATCTGGTCCCATTTCCGTCAGAACAAGTTAGAAATTTCTATATATAGTGTAGGCCCCTGTGTCGAAATTTGGGCTCCCGTGTGCACTTTTTGGTAAAAGTGATTCTTATCGATTTTCAACTAGAGAAATATATGCAGTGTAAGGAAAAAGATGTTTACAATTTTTTCTTGTAGTATTAACGTCACAGTGACGTCACAAAATGGGGTACCGTCGTTTCATTAGCACCAGAGAACTTATATATGGTGGGGTTTTTTACAAACCTAAAATACTCTTATTATTTATGTTTGTTGCATTGAAATGGTTGAAAGCGTCTATAGAAACACTAAAATGAAAATTTGATTCAATATGGACTTCAATTTTACGTGAAAATGACGTCGATTGGACGTCAATGTGCTGGAAAAAACGCATTGTGTACAAAAAATGATAATTCTGGAAATTCGTGTGTGCCTCGCGACTAAAATCAGATCTTAGCATAA
This sequence comes from Loripinus fragilis, assembly GCA_964019695.1. NCBI lineage: Eukaryota > Metazoa > Mollusca > Bivalvia > Lucinida > Lucinidae > Loripinus > Loripinus fragilis. The sequence continues at coordinate 38,753,942 of OZ026527.1, forward strand.
CTGTATGTTCCTATCTAAGCTTTTTGAAACAAGCAAGCTCTCTGCTAGTTAGGGCGTTTAGCTGCTACAACATGTTAACTACGTTACCCTATATTTTTTAACAAAATAAATGTAATCAAGGTTGTTAAGGTAATACTTGATTATTTAAATTGGACAAACATTCATGGAATATAGAAAAACATTCCTATCCTTACATATATTTATGTTTATAAAAGTTATATGGACCCATTGTAATGTCCTTTATGTTACATTTTTAGCTACTCTCTTTAAAATCACTGAATTATATTAAATAATTTTCTGTGGTAAGCTTCCGGGTTAACTTTCAGGTTTTAAATACATCTTCCACAACACAAGTAATGGACCATTATATAGCTGCAAACAGTTTGTTTGTATCACAAATACATTAAGAGTTATAAACTGATAAATATGATGACCCTGAGCAAAAAGTCCATTCTTTAATTCGGCATGAAATTCAATTTGAAAACCTTCAAACTCCATATATTAGCATTCTGCTGATAAGCAAGAGTGAAAAAGCCAAGCTTAACTTCGTTTCTGGTGTAAAATATTAGTTTTGTTTTGTTTGTACAGCATCATGTAACGTGTATAACAAGACTGCATATACATTGCTTTATTCCGTATATTATACGTCATAGGATATTTTATTTCATCTTAAAATTGGCTGTGCTTGTTAAATAGATATCAAGATACCAGTCTGTCTGAAAAAAGGATTTATCAGGATGTATAAAATTCCTACTAATTATCCATGCACATTTACATTTGCAAAATAGTATATATTTGAACTGTTTACATCTACAAAGAAATGATTTGTTCAAAATTATGGGTTTTAAAATTCATAAACAAAAGAATTAATAGCACTCAAGTAACTGCACTTAGAAGGATACATTTCAATTTCCTGTCAAATTTGTTACAATAACATAATATTACTGTACAAATTATATTATATTGCCATATGTTTATACAAAATGTTAACAAAGCAGATATATAATTGAGCCAGAAAAGCTAAATATTATGTTAAGTTTAGAGTTTTGTAATACTTTTCTGAAGATTTCTAATGTTAATTGAGCTACTTCTCTTCAGGTATTTAAAGTGTCTGTAATTAGTAATTCTTAAAGTGACTGTCTCGAAATCAATTTGTATCCTGACTTTTTAGCTGTGTATGCATATGGTCACGCATTACAGAAGCTTTTGAATTAATTATAGTTTATATACAGCATAGTTTTCGCTGTGCAATCAACAAAACTGTCCATCACAATAAGTAAGTACCTAGGATCACTTGCTCAACCGATAATATCTAAAGAACTGCTTTCTTGATGAAAAAAAACATTTCCCTGGAAATAGAGAAAGTTAGTTATAGTGGTGAGTTTTACTTTAAGGCCACATTAGATATGGCCATATATAAAGGTCAGCTGTAACTACAATACCAATCTATAAAGTCTTTTCAGCTAAAATTGTATCCGGCCAAATTTTAACAGATGACATTCAGTTTATTTTAAAGTAGATTTTACAATGGTTTTTTAGAATGCTGGATAGAAATGTTAAATATTGAAAAATATAGTCAAGAGATTAGATCTGATTTAGTTTGAGCAATAAATGTTTATATACCTGATGTTAATTTTCACTAAACAGAACGTTGGCAAAATATTCCAGGGACCTCGCAAACATGATAAATGTAATTATTAATAACAATGTTTAACATGTATATGTGTACTTAAGATTAGAATGAGTTGTTAACTAGCCAGTATATAAATTCAAAAGGAGCATGCACAATGCTAACTGTTCAGCATTAAAATTGCACTATTCTCAGTCTCAACAGTGTCACCAATGATAGTCGCACATGCAAAGTTTAAAAATGTACATGAACTTATGCATGTATACTTTTATTCAAGTATTTCTTAAAGAAAGTATTTCATTTAAATGTACAGGATATCATTATAAATCTGAGTGGTTGATTTAGTAGGGTATTATTGGCAATTGTGTAATATGTGTGTATGGTATAGTTTACGAAATGTTGAATGCTATATTTCAGATGTGTTCTTTGACAGTAGCGCAAGTATAAATCACGGTGCTTTTAGATGAAACATATTTTTTACTCTTTCACTGTAATTCATAAAAATGGACTAGCAAATGCATTGTTTAATCGCTCACGATCATGCAGAGAGGCTAGCTTTCTAAAATATGGTCTTCAACCTACATTCTACTTTGTGTATACGAGCAGCAAAGGCTCTGGCAAGTCTACCTATACATATGCACAGGCTCACCTGATCCTTCATTGTTCAACACTGCGACAAGTACCAAAATCAAATGGGCTTATTCCTTTGATCTGTTCTTTCGTTACTAGTAAAAGTAAGTAAGGGTGCAAAGATCAGGAATTGATACAATCAAGTACCACACCTGACCCAGGATACCAATGGGAAAGTGACACACTCACAGTAAGACAACACAAATGAGAGCCAAGAGGCCAGCCCTTTCCCAGCATGTGACCACAAAGCACATATAAACAGACGTGCACAAAGACATAGCAAACAGAAAAAACATAAATCTATTTTGTTTGATTTGAACTATGCAAATAATTATTAGGCTGCATTTTTATATTAACAATAATAATCACATTTGACATGCTTAATATCAATTTGATATTATCTGCTACAAAATTCCACTGTAAGACCAATGGGTCTAATTGATAGAATAACAAAACACATACTTTATTAAAAGCAATAATTTATTGTGAGGCAGCTATTTTAGCAATGGCTACAATGTACATGTAATACTAACAATGCCTGGTGACTTTTCTAAGTGATAATCATATCTCTTTCAAATGTATGACTAAAATGAACCACTAGAACAAATGTTGTCCTGTTTGAATATTTCACAATAGTTTAGAACAAGACAGAACAGATGTTAAGACATGTCCTTAAAATTCTCTTGTTATGCATTTACCATCTTAAATGGTATCACCAAGCTGGACATTGTTCTGCTATAAAGCAGTTATAACCATAGGGATAGGCTTGGCGTGTGTCATACCTTTGGGCAAAAATCGTTAAGGTTTTAAATCATTTCAGTTTAATTTTTCAAAAGACAAGGATAAAGGACTGTTTTAAATGCTCAATTTTAACATATGCTTGAATTGACCTACAATTACAAATTCCGATTTTTTTTTTCCTGAATGGTATCAGCATAGTAGTTGTAATTAATAGTTGGCTTAAACAATATGTGATAAATCTTACTAAGCTAGTCCATGCTTAATATTATTGTGTTATCTAAAATACGATACAATATAATACAATATATTTTATTCAGTATCAAAACATAACCTACACAATAATTTAACATGTTGGTGTATTGAAACAACAAACATTTGATAAAACGCACAGACTTAAACATATCGTTGTATGTGAAAAAGGTTCAAATTTAATTCTTTTATTAATCCATGGGTTGTTGGTAGTTTCCTTTAATGACAATTAATGGCAGTTAAATGGCAATAAATAGCCCACTAGCAGTGTAAACTTAAATAGTGTTCCTTTGTAATTTAAAATTTATTTAAAAGAAAGCAACGTATTTTACAGTAAGAACAGATCCTTCTACTTTGATAGCTTCATATTGCTAGCCATTTGCATACAATTAAAAGGTTATATTGGAATGTTATAATAAGGAGTAATTAGATATGATTTACAATTATTTTACAGTAATGTAGAAAATGTTGCTATTGCGTGGTATCGCCCCAATCGCTAAAGAGTTAACATACGTTATTTTGTGGCTTGTAGAATGTGGGTTTAGAAAAAGAAATTTATAGTGTACAAAACTCTCCTAGGAGGTATATTGGTAGTCCAATGTCTAGTGACAGTAATGCATTAAACAGTTATACATTTAAAGTAACATATATAACTGTACCATCATAGTGGTGTATTGTTTAAATGCATACCAGCTGTTCCTTTCCTTTAAAAATGTTTTATGGCAAAAAGCATGTAGATAAATAATAATTAGGTATAACTTGGTATTTGCAAAATAGGATTTAAAACTATAATAGGGTAACGTAGTTAACATGCCTGTCTTAATATAGGTCAGAGAGCTAACGTATTTTATTTCGCATCTTATATAATGTAGTTTCAGATAACTATAGTTAACCATATTTTCCCTGCTGTGTGGAGAGGAGGGTCTAGCTATTTGAGCTTTCACTATCACAGAATTTTCATTTTGATACTGACGTCACTTTTCCATGTACCGACATCATTTTGAAGTTAATGTAACCTCTTTAAAATCCAGAGTCAGGGTCTATGCTCCGAAATCAACATGTCGCCATTAAAATTACTACAACTGATCAAACAGTTCATGTTTATGCCTGCTGGAATTCACAACACGCCACTTTCAAGCCTTAAATAAGCTAAAAATGGGTATGTCACTTTATGACGTCACGGTGACGTTAAAACGCAAAGGAAAAATTGTAAACATCTTTTTTCTTAATCAAGATACATTTTGCTACAAGAAAATATATGTTTGACACTTTTACCAAAAAATGCACACGGAATTACACAGAGGCCTACACTAATACTTGTCCTTGGACAGGTACAAATATATAGTCAATACAATTCTGTATTCATATTTTGATTAATTAATACAAACTCGCATGTTGCATTGTTAAACATTGTGGATCCTGATCAGCTTGCTTCTTTAGAAGCTAGCTGATCTGGATAAATGCAGTTTACAAGAGAGTTGATAACTGGTTTCATACTGTTTTCTAAAGTCTTAAAAGAGTTTATATAATTGATAATATATTGTTTAAGCACAGTAAGGTATAAGCTACAGTAATCTGCTTTTTCAGACAAGTAAAGTTTTCTTTGGACAAGTACATTATGGCCATTTACTTGTCCCTGGGCAAATATAAAATTTTACTATTTCCACACCCCTGAATATATGAAGAGCAAGTCATTTCTCCATTTCAAGAGCTGTAAATTTCAATTATATATTTATTTATTGCAAAGAAATGCTGTTTATATTGTGAAAAATATTGTAATATATTGTCATATCTATATGAGCTTCAAACTTGATCATTCTTTGTGTGTTTCCTTTAAAGTCTTGATGTGAATAGTTAAGCATATTATTTATTGAGCAAATGTGGGTGAGTGAATCCTGCTAAGTGAATATGAATTTTGCATAGAAGCATGAAAAGTAGTTCATGACAAAATGTATGTAACATGATGCATGCCAAATGGAATGGCTTTTTCCTTGGTTTGTTCTGAGGCACTTTTATGTTTTCTTCGGTAATATCATACTGGTGTATGAAGACTGCTATATTATTGCCCGTTTTTGCTTCACATACTCATAATAAGCACATACTTGAACGTTTTCAGTTCTCTCTTTGCATCCTATTGCATTCAGAATGACCATTTATATTGTGCAGCTTTTTGTGCTATGACAAAATCTACTCCATTTAAGATCAAATTGTGTCACTGTACAATGCAGTTTGACTCTTATTTGTTAACTTTGTGACACAAGGAAATTCACCATTTTAAGTTGTTAAGACTTTACATGATGGTCTTTTCTGGTATTGGGTAGGCATCTGAAAGCAGAACGTCACATTATGCATGAGACTTCTGGTTTTCCAACTTTGTGTAAATTCACCTCGGGCATGGGCCAACTTATTTGGGCTAAGGCCTGACTGTCAGCATACACTCGAAGCATTAATCCTGAAATTCCACTTCATTAATAGAAACCATAAGAGGTACAAGTTTAAATAATTAGTATACCGATTTATCAGGAGCTTTTGTTAATATGCTTTGATTGGCTTGAATTAATCAGTTATTGTTTGGAATAGATTTAAGATAGGCAAATTCTATTAACTTGCCTATGCATGTGTGTAATGGAAGGGAATTATTACATGCATGTGATTGCTCAAAGGAGTTCTTGCACCAGACTACCAGCCTATTTCAGAGAGTAAAACATTAGCAAGGATGTGTATTCCACATCATTGAGGAATATTTTCAGGTGCCATACTGTCAAGAACGATCCATTTGCCTTGGTGTGCAGGGTATGCAACTTAGATAGATGCATGTTCAATTTAGTTCTGTTCTGTGCATTATATATTTTAAACATTAACATACTTTACCGTCGGGGTTAATACAACAAAATAAAGAGTTCAACATCTATCAAATCAAGAAGTCTCCGAAGAACAGGCATATGCTTATCATAGATATAATAAGAGCCCTGGTGTTTGTGAAAATAGTGTTTTCTACCACCCATCATACATATCCCTTTGATAACGGCAGCTAAAACTCTTGGCAACTAGAGTAAAACCTGTGTAAAACAGCCACTCAAAAATAGACAAAATAAAGATCTTAATGACAAATTGCAGCTTAATGAAGGTCGAAAGTACTGCAGAATGCTCCACATTCTTCAATACTTTTGACCTGCATTAAGCGATAATTGATCTTGAAACCAATTTTTTATCTTTTTGAGAGTGGCCCTTTTACACAGGTTTTACTGTACTTATCATCAAGCAAAGCTTTGCCAGGCATTTAAATTAAACCTTAGTATAGTGGAAACACAGACAGGGTACTTTGGCAAACAAGCAGATAAAGTGCCACAGAATACAGCATTTCATTAGGGTCCACACTGTTTGGTTAGTTATGGACAGTATGATATTGGGAAACTGTAAACTGTGACTCCTCAGTATTTAAAATGGACCATCCTGACTTGAAGGAGCAGCCTGATCAGGGTTAACACCATTTACTGTACAATCACTACCTGTATTAATACACCTGACGTCAAGTTTTTAAATGGACTCGAACAATTTTAGGACAAGTTTGATTAGATATTAAGTGTCCGGATAATAACCCTTTGTATACTGGTGACTCCCAAATAAGTGATTTGGCAAACAGTGAAGACCAAGATGGTAATGCAGCATTTCATCAGGTCTGCACTATTTGCAAAGACAAAAACGATATTCAGAGAAATATATTATTTCGAAATTGTAATCCTGTAACCCCTCCATATATACATACAATGGACAAAAAATCACCAGTACATAAAGGGCCAACATAAGTACATTATGTCTGAATACTTAGGGTCATAGGGTATATGAGGTAGATATACAAACTGGATGGAAGATTACGTCAATCAGTCAATAAAAAATTGAGAAACATTCCTTTGCAGGGCACTAAATACATAATGACGTGATGCTTGATCAAGAGGCAAAGTTAGAGATAAACTAGTGAGATCATTTCAGGTTGATTACTGTATTTTCAAACACTTGAACCTGGTTTCATGCTTTTAGTTGTAGTCTTGAAAACTAATTCATTTCTACTCATAGTTTTCTTTTAGTTTCTTTGATTTGTTAACATTTCACTTTTCAGGCATTAACCAGCTTTCAACTGTTTCCGTTTCTTTCTTTTTGTTGAAGCACACCCATTAACATGTTTAAACAGTTGTAGGATTTTCCATAGATTTAGAAAAAATATTGAGTATGAAATTGTAAATATTTTCTTACCGATCAATTTTAACAGATGTTTTGGGTGCTCATTGAGATTGTTCTTTTGAGTACCCACAACATATGTTTTGGTTGAGAAAATTATTTTATTTTTTTGGAACACACTCTTAACTATTAGTAAAAGGCCTGATATTCTGCAAGCTGATGTTTTATCTTGAATGAAATTTTTAAGGTAATCTATGTGAATATGTCACTTCTCATAGAAAAGCAAGTAAATTTTTGATTAGGAAGGCGGTAAACTTATTTATTGGTGAATCCATTATGGTATTAAAACTGTCCTCTGTAAAATCTATTAAAAGATTTTGAGTGTGGACCACATTTCTGCACCAAATCAACTATAACATGATCTTATTACTGGCATCTGTTATTATCCCCCGACGAAGTCGGAGGGATATAGTTTTGGCTCCGTCCTTCCGTCCGTCCATCCGTCCATTCCGTCCGTCCGTCCGTCTGTCCGGATCCATATCTCAGTACCTATTGGTCAGATTAGATTCATTCTTGGTACAAATGATAAGTACCATGGACTCACGATATCCTATAAGTTTGGTATAAATCGATCCCTTAACACTTGAGTTATTGCCCTTGTTTTAGTATAGGCAATTATAAGGCAAAACCTATATTAGCTTTTTTGTGTGATGATCTTCACATTTCATCAAAGCTATTATATTTAACAACTTCTCACTATTAGACCATGATTGCCAAGTGCCTGTAGATAAGCATGGCAGTGTCAAAGTTTTACCCCACCCCCTTTGACCCCACCTAAGGGGTCAAAGGTCAAATATTTAAATTTCGCAATAACTAAGGCAATTGTTAATATTTTTTGCTGAAATTTTGCATACAGGCAGAGCAGCAATAGATATGAAACATATCAAACGGGATTTCAGTTTGAAGGCCTGGGTCCAAGCCTGTTGGGTGGACTTAGGGGGTGGGGCCGAGGTCAAAATAAACTTTTTTCAGAATATGGTCATGTTGCATATCAAATTAAAGCTGACGATGCTGGCAGCAACATGGTAGCAAATATTTTGCCCACAGACACACCCTCGACCCAGGGGGTGGGGTCAAAAGGTCAAACTATATCTTTTTCTGAAAGTAGTCATGTTGCATATCAAATTAAAGCTTACGACACTGGCAGCAATATGGTAGCAAATATTTTGCCCACAGACACACCCTTGACCCAGGGGGTGGGGTCAAAAGGTCAAACTATATCTTTTTCTGAAAGTAGTCATGTTGCATATCAAACTAAAGGGAATTGAGCACAGAGCACCATGAAGGCAAATATGCTGTCATTACACACACCAACGACCCCCAGGGTGGGGTCAAAAGGTCATTTTTTTCTTCTAAAAGTGGTCATGTTGCATATCAAATTAAAGTGGAAGAAGTGTAGACCTACATGCAAGGTAACACTTTGAATTTACACACACCCTTGACCTCTGGGGTTGGGTTTAAAGGTCATATATCGAAATTGTGCAGATACAAGTATATATTTTTTATTAAACTAAGCACTAAAACATACTAGACAGTCATTTGTTATGATCTGAATAATACTGAAGGTGAACTAAGGGCTAGATAAAATGGGATTTATGTTTTGTGATTTACATGTTTCTCTCAATAACCCTTCGTCGGGGGATATAAATTCGTCGAATTTGCCTTGTTACCTATATGATTTACGTTGGAAAACCAGGTGCATTTTACCAATGATAGCAATAACGAGCCAACAACAAAGAAAATAAATAAGTGATAGAAATAATTTATAAAATGCCTGTGCTGTGTGTTATAGACTGCCTGTGCTAGTTTTACACATTAGGAAGTACTCTTGAGGAAAGAATGTTCCAGACTGGCATATCTTGGTCCAGATGCTAATAGATTATATTTATGTTATTTGATTAACCGTTTATGAATGGAAACGTGTATACATTCACATCGTATAGATGGGAATGAGTTGCCACAAAAAAATGCAACATATCATTTCTGCCAAGATAAAAGAAAAATTTCGATAATTACAAAACTTTAAATCCTATAATAGTCAAGAAATTACTGATATTTGTCTTGGTGTCCTAAATATAGGTGTTTGGCAAATGCTCATAGGTGATGCTTTGAGATGTACTTGATGCATCACTGAACTTGTTCCTGTCCAAAAATGTCTATTAAGAGAAAAAATATATGCAACTAATTTATTGCTTTTATTTTGTTTCTGTCTTAAGCATGTAACTTGAGTTCAGCATGTTGCATGTTAATCTCTGATTGCATCTTTAGGAATGAAGTTTGTTTCAGGGCAGCATCTTCCCAATGGAGCCAAGTACGCAACAGGTCAGCCAATATGCTTCTGAAGACCTCACTATACAGCAGCCTGCCGACCAGAAACAATCCAAAACTTCACCTGCTGTAGCGGCAGTTTATCCAGTTGCTCCTTATTTTCCTGCTGTTGCATCTGCCTTCCATAGTGCCACTCTTAACCAATCAACTGTTTTGCCTGTATCTACCACTTTGTCATCTTCATCAACTTCTGGTAGTGCCATTCAGACAACAACAGCACCTACCAATAAATTACCACCTGTAGTTGTTCCATCTCCGCTCAATATTGCCAGTCTGGCTTCTTACACAAAGCCATATTATACTGTTCCCAGACGTACATTTTCACAGCCAACATTTCTTGTCAGGAATGGAAATAAAGTACAGTGTGTAATGATGCCACCAAAGAATGTTGCCGGTGCATTAATGCAACCAGTGGATGACGAAACTGGCACTTACAGGGTTAGTTCCCCTCCAGTTTCTAGAATTTAGAACTAATTTGAAAACTTTATACCATATACATATATGCAGAGGTGTGGAATTAGCGAAATTAGCTGCTTGTCCAGAGGCAAGTAAATGGCCAAAATATACAGTCAAAAGAAAATTTTAGACCTTAGTTCAATTCTGACTGTGCTGAAATTGTATATTTATTTAGTATACGGGCTCGATACAACAAAACATGCTTCGGGGTTTCCCACAAAATGAGACTCAAACCACAGTCTCTTCAGCCAGAGTGAATAGCTAGAAAACTGAAATTTTGCCTGTAACAAGTTTAGACCTGAAACTTTCCAAAAAGCGAATAGTAAAGGCGCTGATCAGTCTGCACGCATGAGCAGGCTGGTACTGCGCCTTTGTTGTTCACAAACCCCGAAGACAGGTTTACTCACGTCGAGGCCCATATGCTTGTGAAAACAAAACAAAATCAGATATGCTCTTCACCTCAAAGTTAACCAAATCATGAAATGGGATTACTGGGAAATCATATATTGTGAACTAGTAATACAAATTTTTGTGGGTACCCATTTCTACCACTGCATAATCTATTAATCCCAGGACAGATATATATATATATAAAAAAGTTTCTTGCTGGTCTGGGCATTCTAATTTCTGCACCCTGCATATGTGAAAGAGGTATTCATATTGGTCTACATCCATGTTGTATATGAGTAGAGCATTTATAAAGTTGCAATGACTTCTAACTACATGTGCCCAGGGGTGTGGAAATAGCAAAATTGTAAGTACTTATCCAATGAAAATTTTACTTGTCCCCAACAACAGATAATGCACAAAAAGAACCCAGCTTATCCCTTATTTGTTGATAACCAACCATAAACTCTTTAAATAACAGTATGAAACGTTACCAGATATAAACTCAATTGGAAACTGTGTAGATCCAGAGAAGCCAGCTGATCAGGATCCACACTGTTTCCAGAAGCCAGCTGTTCTGGATCTACTTTTCAATACAACAGGACATTGTGAGTTCAAAATTAATAATAAATGAAATATAGAATTGCATTACTTTTAACTTGTCCCAGGACAAGTAACTTGTCCTAAATGAAATGGGACAAGTCAGCCATGTTTTTCCCACACCCCTACATGTGCCACATTATAATGATATGGGCCAGACCATATGAAAAAGAAGGTACTGCATATGCAATAAACATACATGCACAACCATCCAATGGGGATAAATGTCTAGTTTTAGATGTGAAGCTTTATCTACTTCCATATGTTCCTGCTCACAAAAACTGCTGTATTGATAACTACATGGACGCATTGCCCTTCATTCATCCAGCATTGGCTGGTCACTTGTGAGATAAGTACCAAACTCATATGAGCTGGCTCTTATTTATTAAAGTTGAAAATGAAGCATGCTCAGAGCAGCCTGCTCGGCCTTGTCAGGGCATTACTGTTCTCATCAGACTAGATACTGCTGTTTTTAACATACAATGAGCATCTTCTGTTTCCTTTATTTTGTTTGTTTTAATTTTCTCATTTGGACAAGAGTTAAGAAAAAAAAACCTAGATCTGAAACTGGAGGTTAACTTCTATATTTTTTCTTCTGTACTTATATTTCAGAGACAAAATATATATAGCAAGTCTGTTTGGCACTATCAGTTCAATTCTTTTGCTCATATTTTATTGCATCTTGTATATTTATGCATGGTGAATGCAGTGTGTGTGTTTGTGGTCATGAACTTATAATCCTATTTACCTTGTCGATTTAGATGCAGTTTTCAAACCTAGCCCCAGATAAGACCCCCCACCCCCTGACCCCCTAAAAAATTGCAATGTTCTTAATTCCACAAAGGTAGTCCTTAGAAATGCCTTTTCAGTTTTTATACTGGAAACTAGACCGGACACTTTGGCCAATAGTGAGCTGCAGAACTGATCATTTCCATCAGGGTCTGCACTATTTGCATAAGTAAAAACAATCTTTAGGGACAGAAATTCGAGTTTTGGAAATTTTGACCTGTGACCCCTTAAAATATAAAATGAACACTACTATATTTATAGTATCCATATGATAGGGAAAATTCCATCAGAATTAACCCTTGTCCTGCTGAACCTAGATATATCCCACTAGAAAACAGGGTAGATCCAAATCAGCTGGCTTCTAACCAAGCCATCTGAACAGGTTCTAGACAATTTTCCCAAAATTTACATGCAGCCTCGGAATTCACTGTTTAAATTGAAATCACGCAACTGAACTGGACGGAAAATATGTGAATACATGGGTGAAAGTTTTCAGGATTATTCCTGAAATCAGGATTTTAAGGCGGACTTTCCATAGAAATTCAGCCTCAAAAAGCTGAATTCTGCAGATAATGATATCTAAAGGTATTTGACCATTAAACTTGGAATTTTTAATATTTTGAAGGCATACAGCAAGTTTTAAAGTTGATTTTTTAAAAATCAGGATTTTGGAAATTGTGAACTTTCATCCATGTGAATGTCAATGTGCCATATAAATGTATTCAGTAGGACAAGGGAAAAGGAGTACAGTAAAACCTGTCTTAAGCGGCCAGACAGTGGCATTTTGAAGTCTAATATTTGTATTATCACTGTGAGTGAATAAATCTAAAGTAGAGCAAAAATTGGTTTTCAAGACCGATTAAAGCTTAATGCAGGTCAAAAGTATTGCAGAATGCTCCGATGGGAGCATTCTGCAATACTTTGGACCTTCATGAAACAACCATTTGTGATTAAGACCTTTGTTTTTGTCTGATTTTGAGTGGCCCCTTAAGACAGGTTTTACTGTAATTTGCTTTAGTAAACCTATTACCTAGGGCTATGGTTATGTGTACACTTTCAAGTGCTATTAAAATGTGCTGTTTGATGTGATGAGAGAATGTGACTTTTGATTTACACTTTTCAATAAGCTGGCTTTTGTCTTTTGTCTTCAATATACACTAAAGTATTTGAATTTCATTTTAAAAACAGCAATGGTTATTTACATTATGCTGAAATTCTATTTTGCATTTTTTCAGGCCAGATTTTAGATATATACTTGTTCATATTCTTTAAGGCTTAGTTAAGTGAAAATGGATTCATATGTAATTTGATTGTGTTCATGAAAACATTTTGTTCACGTTCTGTTCACTTCTACGAAAGAACAGGGTTCGCACAGGCTTGGCAAGTACTTGAATTTTTGAGGACTTCCTTTAAAAAATCCTTGAAGATTAAATCTGCCTTGAAAAGTACTGGAAAACCACTCAAGGTCCTTGAATTCTACTATTTTCTGAAGGACAGCACTGTTGTTGAAAGGGATCTTAATCATTATAAAATTCATGTGCATTTATTTGGTACAGCATATTGCTGCACCAAATAAAAGCACACCATTTTTATACTAATTTTCTAGTACTAATTTCTCCATTATATCAGTCTAGCATTTCTGAAGTAGAATTTTAGCACTTAAATCAATATTTTAACTGCAGGATAGTCTTAAGGTCTTTACATGTCCTTGAATTTTACTCAAACTTGCCTGTATGAACCCTGAAGAATCGTAGCTGTTGGAAGGACATTAATTCACAAGCTCTACACTAAGGAATGTTAAAACCTGTTGCTAAGAGTTGCTTAGACTAACCTGATACAATAGTCTTGAGCATTGCTTGTTTCAATCACGGATAATGATCTGTCTATCTATTAACCCTTACTTGACAGAACGCTTACAAAATGGTGCATTGAGAGGTTGCAGGTGAGGTTGTTTAGTGTTAACAAAGAGTTGTTTTGTATGCTGGGGACATCCAATGCTGTATACTTCCACAAAAAGCTTCGAGATGTGACTGTAACGGTAAATGAATTGAATGAATCGAGGGTCATTACTTAGAGGTTGTGGTAGAAGTATACTTGAGCTTTGAAGTTGATTTTATGATTTCAATCACAGTGATTATACAAATAATAGACTTCTAAATGTCACTGTATACTCAAAACCACAAATTGTGTAAACTCGTTTGGTGTTGTCACTATGGAATATCAAGGGAGAATAAAATTACAATGACTGGCCTCTGCAACCTCTCAATTGACCAACTGTGTAGACCTACAGTTGGGGACCAAAAGTAATTCCACAATGTCAGAAATCCCATAGACTTCAATTTATTTTCCTGTTTGCGAGAACATTTACTACCCTTTAACTAGCAAACATATTGCTTTTGGTGTAATTTTAAAGTTAAACAGATAAGGTAATAATTATTTCATTTTCATTAGATTTCATCCATGAACTTTAAAGCTGCAGATATTTTTCAAAAAATTGCAAGATTTTTTGACAATTTTTGGACAATGTTACAATTGGCGTCAATGGAAAAGTGGCATTTTCAAAATTGTGTTTAAGTGTAAACTGTTGTATTTGAACAGCGAAAAGACGAAACTTCATCTAAAATATAGAGTACGTGCATCTATTATTTAGCTTTTCATCAGTTATAAATTGCTATTTACAATAGATTCTTGTAAACATAAAAATGCATTAAAGTCTAAGGAAATTATATTTTGTATAATTACTTTCGGTACTTGACTGTAGATCAATTGCATTTCCTGGCAACTGAAGGTCTGCATTCTGAGAGAAGATTAAGAACTATTAATGTGTTTAAATACTGTTTAATCTGGAAAGCCTAGCTGTTGACCCATGATTATATGGGCCTTCATGAGAGAAAACGGGTTTTGAACAAAGAGACGACCAGTCTGATTAGATTTGATCATTAAAAAAAAGTAGCAGCTGCACACGCAGGGTTCACACAGGCTTGAAAAAGTACTTGAATATACAGGACTGTCTTGAAAAGTCCTTGGAAATAAAATTTGCCTTGAAAAGTACTTGAAAAACACTCAAGACCTTGAATTTTACCATTTACAGGAGGATTCAACAGTGTTTTTGGAGACCTAAATCAGTATGAAATTGTGGTGCCTTTATTTGGTGCAGTATATGCTGCACCAAATAAAAGCACCACAATTTTATACTAATTATCTAAAACTAATGTCTTTAGTTATGGACTCTAGCATCTCAGAAGTAGAATTTTAAAGTGTAAATCAGTATTTTTCTTAAGTTTTCAGTCCTTGAAAACAGAAAGTCTTTGAGAAGCCCTTGAATTTTACACAATCTTGCCTGTATGAACCCTGACCTGCTACATGCAAATTTCATTTTTCTGAGCAGGATTTGAACCTAAGCTGGTCACAAACCCCAAAGACTGTTTTCTCACAGTGATTCCCCATATATAAATCGATTATCCAAATTTTACTGTATTTATAAACTGGATAAAGATGCCATCAATCAAGATAGGGTTAAAATAGATATGACTTTGTTACTTGTTGTCTTTAAGTTTTTGCCAGAAATTTATTGTTTTGATTGAAATATTTGAGCCAGTTCATGAGATTTTTTGTACTTAACATATATGCGAACTTTGAAGACTCAACAACCCGTCCAGTCTAGCCAGAGATATACTGTTTGTATGTATTTTAACTCTTTGAATTTGACTCTTAAATGCGCACTTTAGCACACAGTGAAGACCCAGATGAAATGTGGCTACACTGTTTGCTTTTAAATACAAAAATATCTTTAGAGAGAAGGAAATACAATTTTATTTGGAAAGTATAACATACAATGGATCATTCCAAGTTTATTGTATCAGATCAGAAGAAAGAATCCATTAGTGCATAAAGAGTTAAGTTTAAAAGTAGATGGATAAAATACCAAGACATCTGGCTCCTCAAGCGGGCTGTGCAATGTGTAAAGTACCATTATGTTTGAACTGGTTCATATTATGTTAAAATTGTAAAGATAATTCTGTTAGAAATTTTATAGTTTTACAGCTTGCAAGAAGCAAGTATTAGAGAGCATGTGAGTTTCTCTAAGGCATAATCCGTTTTAATTCAAATTGTAAATGCCCTTGTGTTAAATCATGTAAACTATATTTTGCATGCTTGATCAGTTTTGTTATTCCAAATCAAGAATAAATTTTTATCTCTGTTAGCAAAGATCCCATATTGTTTTTGGTCTTTATGTGAGCGTGCAAAAAAAACTTGATACTGCTCATAACTTGAACAGCAGGACCTAAAACTTTGATATTTCACATTTCTATGTATACCTTTTGCAAATAGCTTGTCAAACTTACCAGAATATAAGACATACTTTAAAAAAATTATTAGCTGTGCTATGAATTGCATATGTTCTTGGGGCATTGGGTTTCGCAAACACATCGAAAGAGCTATTTTTATCCCCCGGCTCTGTGGATATAGCAACCAGTCTGTCAGTAGAAAACTTTGCTCTCAATATTTTTCTACCCTTTGAGATATTTGGTAAGCATATGCAAGAATGGTTACTCTCCCTTGCTTCCTGTTTGAATTATCTCCCTTGAATGAATCTTAAAAAATTTGCAGTCTGCTCAGTGCCTTTATGATTTGCTATCTGCAAAGCATATCTAATTTTGCTTCATACTTTTAACATTCTAGCTAGTCTCTGTAGCTAAGCAGGCTTATAAGAGAATGTTTGCTTGCGATATACTTCATTTCTTGGGATGCACTTAAATTTACCTTAAGATAGGAGGATTTGCCATCCAAGGTGTCGGAATGAGTTTGTTTTAATAACATTAAATCTAATACACCTTGCAAGTGTTAGAAAGGATGGGTTTTATCTAATATTCAGAAAATGGAGTTCATCTTGATTTTTTTAAACTAAGAAACGTTAAAAATTCAACTATGTATTGCTGGATTAACTTGAATGTTTTAATATCTTTTATATGAAGTTATTTGGGTTGATACTAAAGCATTTCTTACTGTTGGTGTAGAGTTGTGAATATGTTTTTGATGAACACAAATTCTGCACAATTTTGTATATTTATAGTACATGTAATCCTGTATAGACATAAGTCTCAATGCTAGTCATAGCCATATAATCTGTGCACCTTAAAATTTAGGTAGATTTCCCAATGCCACCACATAAGAACTAACAATTATTAAGGGTTGCTATTGTAATAAAAAATAGTGGCAATTGTGGAGCTATAAATTGGGACTGAGAAAACCTGATGCATGCAAACAACAAAGGTGCAGACTAGCCTGCACAGTCTGATCAGCTTCTTTGTGTTTCACTTACTTTAAAGTATAATATCTAAGCTTCATATGAAAAATATTCATTATCCTAGCTAGCCTGTTTAGTTGAGCAAGCAGTGGTGGATTGTGTCTAATCTTGTCAGAAATCCTGAAGACAGATTTTCTCTCATTGAGACACAATTCCTACTAATGTTCTGACAAAACAAATGGTAAATCAACACGGCATATGTGGTTATGACTATCTTGTTATACAGAGATCTTTCATGTTCTATGGGGAAATGCAGTGTTGAATTGTTATGAATCCTGTTTTTAGATATATACATTTAGTGGGACTTAGAACTGTTTTAAAAAATAACCACTTTAAAATATTTGAAAAATGAATTTAATACATGGGCCATGATGTGAGAAACCCTGTCTTTGTGATATTGCTATGCTACAGGACTGGACTAGCTTGAAAATTGAAATTTTGCTCGTAGCAAGTCTAGATATAGTACTTTCCAATCAGGAAATAATTAAGGCGTTGAACAAGGCTGGTCTGCGCCTTTGTTGTTCGCTAACAGCAGAAGACCGGTTTTCTCGCGTTGAGGCCCACATATAAATGAGGCTGAGCCTGATAAACCAACAAAATAACAAGTGTACCAAGCGAAGACTGCAGTTGGATCTGTCTGTTTTGAGTAGGAAGACAAGATCACAAGGAATGATGCCCAGGACAATCAGTCTTCACTCAGTATAAATGTAATTTTATTGCTCAATTTTCATGCAGCCTCTCGTTAAAAAAGTTCTCTCTTTAGTGGGTGTTTGTGAAAATGGCTTTGTATGTGCTCATATTTCTTGTACATAATATTTTTTGATATATTAATGAATATATTGAACATGTTGAAGTATATATGTATCATACTATGTTGTTGAATTTTGTCTGATCTGTTGCCAAGTTTTGCCATATTAAGGAAGACTGTCATAATATTTCTTCATTGGTTTTCTAATAATAAGAACCAACTTTTTTAATTGTTATAGCTATAAACATCATACAGATAAAAGCCTGCTATCCTGTATGCAATTCACCTTTTCGAAAACAATGCCTTCTTTAAACCTGTATGCATCCAGCTGCTACATGTAGCTGTAATTTAAGGTTAACCATGGATTAATTGTGGGAGATTTAACATGTGCATTTTTGCTTATGGGACTTTGTCTCATGTACTAATTTGGTATTGCATTGGTCAGTTATGTACTATCAGATGACTTGAGTGAGGAATATTCCGATTGTTTAGGAAAGGTCTTTTGCATAAAGCAACTGCAGACTGGCAAAAGAAAGCATGGGATTCCATTGTACAGAATATGACTCCTATACTGTAAAACTTTGCACAAAACATTTATTCCATGGCTGCTTACAAGTTAGGGTCCTTCCGGACTTCTTCAATTAGACTGTGTCGGAAAAAGTTTTTGTGACTGGTTTGTAGTTGGATACCTTGTAGTGCTATTATATTTACTCTTTTTTTTTTTTTGCAAAGATTGGGATGTATAGTGGGAAATCATTTAGGGGACAACTATTCAAAATGGTCATTGGGTTTCCTGCAGTATTAACTGTCGCAAATATTCAACATGACCAAGTGGTGAATGCATTACATAATGTAATATTCGCAAATGTGCACCGTGCCTTATCTAAATGCTAAAAAAGTGCCTTTCCCCATGTCTCCTTTTTTCGGAGCTAATTTCCTTTTTACCTTGATCGTTGTTTTTTTTCAACCAGGGTTTCAGTATCCCCTTTCACAAAACGATACATTGTGAATAGGAGAGCTGTAGATGGTTACGGTCATTATCATAGGGTATATGTAACATTTTTCTCAATGGATGTTTGATGTGTGAAAAGTATATGGGCTAGCTCTTGAAATAATGGTACTTATACGTTTCTCAAAAGCCATTCTCTAAACTAATAACTACACAGTGTTGCCACGGTCAGGGGAAAAATTCTGGAAAATGAACATTTTTCCAGGTCAACGAAAAGTCAGGGAATTTCATTTTCAGTTGGGGAAATATAGAAAAAAAAAAGTCACCAAAAGGTCAGGTAATTTCAAAATTTTCCAAAAAAAGTTTTAGACTGGTTTCAAGAAATTTTATTTTTCATAAATTGCAAGCAATAAAAGCAATTTATGCTCAAAAACATTCCTTTCCTAAAATTTATGGTTTTAAAAAGATTAAATCAGCAAGCATAAATATTTGTACAAAATTTTCGAATTGGCGATGTGTGGAAATGGCTAAAATTGGCCTTCCAAAAGGGTCTGGAAATCATTTGCAAGTCCGGGAATTTTGAAAAGGATAATGAGTGGCAACGCTGCTCCAGCTGTACAGAGAAGGTAGATGTCTAGTCTTTTGGTCGGACCTTTCATCAAATTCAATACTTTTGTGATCAGCGAAGGCTCTGCTGGATCTGCAGGCTCTCCCTATCGTTCCCTTGTTGCCTATTACTACCAGTTTCAATAGCTGGCCCATGTAAGGTTAACTTCTTTTTAAAGAAATATGTGGATACTAGTTTTGCTAGTATATTGTAGTAATAATTGTATGTCAGATTTTCATTTTATAGATTTATAATTTTATTTCTCATCAGTTCCATTTAATGTCTTTCTTTGAGTGTGTGTAATCTATGTCATTAACCCATTTTGTTGATAACAAATTGAGACATACTGTTTGTATAAGTAGATAAAATATTTTATCATGCATACAATATATGTATATGAGGTGTGTACACAATTGTATATGTGTGGGTGGCTGTCTAGTCTTGTGAAATAAAAGGAGTAACTGAAAATTGTTGCTTTTAGCTGGTTCACCATCTGCTATTGAGCATCATATTCAAAAGGCTTACAAGAGTTCCTGCTTTTAAGCTCGCCTGAGCCAAAGGCTAGACTTATCCATGGTTGTCACATTATTTGTCGAAATATTTTTTTTCGTGGCCATTCTCCCTTCTGCTGATTCAAGAAGGGTTGTTGTCAGTAAGTGAAAATATGTGCAACAAGGTACTGGGTAGGTACAGTACATCAATGTCAGAATATGTAGGGCAATTGTAGTATATAAATATCAGTATATGTAGGGCAAGCACAGAACATCAGTATCAGAATAGGTAAGCCAAGTACAAAACATCAATGTCATGAAGGGTAAGGATAGTATACTGATGTCTATATGTAGGGCAAGTACAGTACATCATTAGAGGAATATGAATATCAGAATTTGTAGGGCAAGTACAGTAGGTACAGTGCATTGTCAGAATATGTAGGACAAATAAGTATATCAGAGTCAGAATCTGAAGGGCAATTACAGTACAACAATGTCAGGATATGAAGAAAATAAATTACAGCAATGTCCAAATATGAAGGGCATATAGAACAGCAATATTTGATGCTTAACGTCCCAGTGAAGTTGGGACGGTGAGTTCACCTAACCACTTTTTTTCCTGGGCAAGCTCGACTAAGCGGCTAACCAGTACTTTGTGCACATACTTTTGCTTGTAACTCTTGAATCTGGGGAAGGGAGAAGAATGGTTGTAGAAATTATTTCATGATCATTCTCCTCAAACTTATGGGATGGGGCAGGGATCGAACTCGTGACCCCTGGATTTGCAGTCAGACAAATTACTGAGCTACGCATACGGGCCAGTACAGAATATATAAGAATATGCAGGACAAATACAGTTTATCAATGTCAGAATATGTAAAGGCAAATACAGTACATCAATGTCAGAATATGTATAGAAATACAGAACAATGTCAGAATATGTATAGAAATACAGAACATCAATGTCAGAATAAGTATAGAAATACAGAACATCAATGTAGGCTGTGTAGGACAATAAGAGTACATCAATGTCCGGCTATGTAGGGCAAATACAGTACATCAATGTCAGGATAGGTAGGGCAAATGCAGTACAGCAATAACTGGATATGAAGGACCAGTACAGTATAGTCCTAATTTGTAGGGCAAATTCAGTACATGTGGGACAAATACTGTACATCAATGTCAATAATGTGGGACGAGTTCAGTACATCAATGGTAGAATATGTAGGGCAAATACAGTACATCAATGTCTGGATATGTAGGATAACGCAGTCAGTAAGGTGACTCCTGACCATAGCTGTTGACAATGATGACAAGCATCAAAACAAAGGTCGAATGAAGTATGTCAATATGTAGGGAAAAAAATACAAGTACATATTGTCAGAATATGTAGGGTAAATACAGTACATCAATATCAGAATATGTAGGGCAAATACAGTACATTAATGTCAGACTAAGTAGGGCAAATACAGTACATCAATGTCAGAATATGTAGGGCGAAATCAGTACATCAATATCACAATATGTTGGGCAAATACAGTACATCAATGTCAGACTATGTAGGGCAAATACAGCACATCGATGTCAGAATATGTAGGGCGAAATCAGTACATCAATGTTAATGTCAGAATATGTTGGGACAAATACAGTACATCAATTTCAGAATATGTAGGCAAATACAGTACATTAATGCCGGGCTGTGTAGCACAAATACAGTACATCAATGTCAGGCTAATGTAGGACAAATACAGTACACCAATGTCGGGCCGTGTAGGACTGTAGGGGCAAATACAGTACGTCAATGTCGGGCTGTGTAGGGCAAATTACAGTACATCAATGTCAGACTATATAGGGACAAATACAGTACATCAATTTCAGAATATGTGGGGCAAATACAGTACATTAATGTCGGGCCGTGCAGGACAAATACGGTGCAGCAATGTTTGACTGTAGCACAAATACAGTACATCAATGTCAGACTGTAGGGCAAATACAGTACATCAATGTCCGACTGTAGCACAAATACAGTACATCAGTGTCAGACTAGCACAAATACAGTACATCAACGTCAGACTGTAGGGCAAATACAGTACATCAATGTCAGACTGTAGCACAAATACGGTGCAGCAATGTTTGACTGTAGCACAAATACAGTACATCAATGTCAGACTGTAGGGCAAATACAGTACATCAATGTCCGACTGTAGCACAAATACAGTACATCAGTGTCAGACTAGCACAAATACAGTACATCAACGTCAGACTGTAGGGCAAATACAGTACATCAATGTCAGACTGTAGCACAAATACAGTACATTAATGTCGGGCTGTGCAGGACAAATATGGTACAGCAATGTTTGACTGTGTGACACAAATGCAGTACATCAATGTCAGACTGTAGGGCAAATACAGTACATTAATGTCAGGCTGTGTAGGGCAAATACAGTACATCAATGTCAGGCTGTGTAGGGCAAATACAGTACATCAATGTCAGGCTGTGCAGGGCAAATACAGTACATCAATGTCAGGCTGTGTAGGAATAAATACAGTACATCAATGTCAGACTGTAGGGCAAATACAGTGCATCAATGTCAGGCTGTGTAGGGCACATACAGTACATCAATGTCAGGCTGTGTAGGGCAAATACAGTACATCAATGTCAGGCTGTGCAGGACAAATACAGTACATCAATGTCAGGCTGTGTAGGAATAAATACAGTACATCAATGTCAGACTGTAGGGCAAATACAGTGCATCAATGTCAGGCTGTGTAGGGCACATACAGTACACCAATGTCAGGCTGTGTAGGAACAAATTCAGTACATCAATGTCAGGCTGTGTAGGACAAATACAGTACATCAATGTTAGGCTGTGTAGGGCAAATACAGTACATCAATGTCAGGCTGTGTAGGAACAAATACAGTACATCAATGTCATGCTGTGTTGGAACAAATACAGTACACCAATGTTAGGCTGTGTATGTACACCAATGTTAGGTTGTGTATGTTTGAAAGGTACAGTACAATGAAAATAGGATGTTTCTTTTTTGTTTGAGTATATAGGACAAGTACAGTATATTAGTCATTATATGTAGGGCAAATGAAGTAGGTCAGTGGTAGGGAGAACACAGGCTTGATGGTAGAGTGCTTGACTCTAGGCCTAGTGGCAGCTGGTTAGAGCCTCACCCGCCTTACTGTGTTGTTTCCTTGAGAAAGACACATTTATCCTTGCTTAGTACTGGTTCAACTCAGGAAGATCCATCCCTTTATAACTGAAAAATTGTTGACCGAGACATAATCAAATAAAAAAAAAACAATAGTACATCAATGGTGGGAAATGTTGGACAAATACTGTTCATCTATGTCAATATGTAGCACAAATACAGTACATCAATGGTAGAATATGTAGGGCAAATTCAGTACATCAATGTCTGGACATGTAGGGTAATGTAGTATACGGCTGTGTAGCGCAGTCAGTAACAAGTCTGACTCCAGGGGCTGCGAGTTAAAACTGACCATAGCTGTTGGCTTGGACGTTAAGCATCAAAACAAAGGCAGAACAATGTAAGAATATGAAGGGACAAATACAGTACATCAATGTCAGAATATGTATGGACAAATACAGTATATCAATGTCAGAATATGGTGGGCATATACAGTACATCAATGTTGGAATATCTAAGGCAAATACAGTGCATTAATGTCAGAAATATGTAGGGCAAACAGTACATTTATGGTGGGATATGTATGGCAGATGTTGGGATATTAGACTTCGAGCTAAAAAAAAGGTCCTGCTCCCCCCCCCCCTAGGGAATTTTGCAGACATATCCTATCTTGAAGAAATTTCAAGCTGCATCTTTTAAGAGATGTTTGCACTCTGTGCTCCGGGGCGTTAGTCTCTGACAGCCTGTTACATATGTTACTGTAACAAACTAAGGAAAAAAATCAAAATGAAAGTTTGAGCTACAAAAAGAAGACATTAAACCATCTTATAATTTAAATTTCTTATGTAGTTTGCAAGCTGGATGCCTAAGCTACATAAAAGCAGCATTTTAAACAAAATTACAGCCTTCAATGGTGTTATATGCGTTACAATGATTAAATTTCCCTTTGAAAGTTGAAATCGTGACTAACATCATTCATTTTACAGACGATCTGTGCTTTTTTACAAGTGTTTTTAATCTTAGTTTACTAAAATACTTATTTGACTAATAGAAAAAACAAAGTTTGCTTTTCTATCTCAAATACATTGTTTTATATGAGCTATTAAACAACTCTACCCCCTAATTTTAAGCATCCAATTTTGGTATCTATTATTGAAGAAAAATATATGAAAATATTTGACGCTCATGGATATCTTACTTTTTTGGCACTGTCTTGCTAATGCAATAAAGAATCATACATTTGCAAGTTTGACATCAGGATCAGAGCACTTATTAAAGTATGTAACGTATGTTACATGGCATAATGAATGAGCTAGGAAATTTTCTTGGAAGTAAGAGATGATATTTCAGAAAAATACCGTTATTCACATGTTTTCCTATTAATCTCTAGCCTCTGGTGCCTTAGTCTTAGTAATTACAGTCAATGCTGATAACAAGCCCATGTAATTGTGTTACCTATGTTATATATAACCTTTTTAACCTATGTTATATATAACCTTTTTAATCACATATTTCCTAATGCCTATAATATTAGAATATATAGACATATAGATAGAAAATAATAGTTCTCATTTAAATGACACAATTTAATAAATATTCCTATTAAATAAAACTGTTCAAAAACAATCTTTATTCAAGTCACCCTCACAATGTCTATCATTGTGTCTGCTTCTATGGCAAAATAATCACCCATTTCATCACAAGCAGTAGAATCATGGCATTGTATAAGAACTGCAAACTGAGTACAATCCTGTTCCTCTCCACCCCTTTTGGAATTGTGCAGACATCTTACCTTAAAGAACAATTCAAGCTGCATCATATAAGAGATGTTTGCACTCTATTAACTTGGGGGTTAGCCTGTAATGGTATGATAGGTATGTTACCATATCAATTTAAGAATAAATGAATTGAAAGTCTGAGAAACAGAAAGAAGACATTAAACTATCTATTTATTTGAATTATTCATGTAGTTTGCATGCTGAATACCTTTGAAACATAAGAAAATATTTTTTAACAAATATACAGCTTCCTATGGTGTTATATGTGTTACATTAATTAAGATTACTTTTTAAAATGGGTAATTGTGACAAACATCACTTATAAGCATTTCGTGTGATCCTCCTAGACTTAATTTTCTTTGTATGTGTGGCCAGTGCCAGCGTCAAACAACTTGACTCAGCCAAACTTGAATCCTTAGCATTCTTCAAAAGCAGAAACAGCATGTCAGTGTCATGGGATCAAACACCTGATTAAATATGGGTTTAATGCCATTTCACATATATGCATACAATGGAGTATGACTCTGGTATATATCTCTTCCTGTGAAGTGGCAAGAGCAATCTAACTGCAGCTGCCTCTGCATCTGTGCTAGTCAAATGATAACTTTGCTCTGATATTGCAAAATCTATATCTCTATCGTGTACCTCTAAGAATACTTTTAAGATTTCTGACATTGGTCTAACAGAAATTTGATAGGCTGCTTTTTTGCATCATTTGCCATGGAAACTATCCAGTCTTTTGTTGCTTAAGTCCTCAGGTCTTAGATCAATAGTATTTTGCTGCGCCCAAAGAACTTTATAAGTTTTCTTTAGTTACAATGTTGACTCTTGATAGTTTTGGCAGACCGTCTGAAACAATTTCTGTTACACTTTGAAAGTTATCTGGTATAAGAGAAAGAATATGAAGTTGGACATTGCCATCAATTATGTTTGCAGTTGGTTGTTTTTTGATGTCAGTACATTGAAGCATGTCTTAAAATAATGTAAAAGCTATGATTTCTCAGTTTTTGCAGCCATATCATTAGCTGTTGCATTCAAAAGAAGGAAAGTAGACTATAGGTAGAATGAGATAACCAGTAGTTCTATACTATGCTCTATGGAAGATTTATACAGAGGAAACAAGTTGATAAGGTGCCTCATTTCATGATCCATTGAAAACACTGAAATTGAAAACACATGCCTCTGACTGTGTAATCAAAAAGGATGTCACGACAATGCCCTTGCTCATTTATTATGACGAGTTATATATGTTACATCCTTTAATAAGCGCTCTTATCTTAGAAACTTAGTGAATCATTGAATTGAAAGGGTCTAATTTGGCTCTGTTCATCCTGCATTTCATTGCTTTACCTGCTGTGATACATCTAGTTCGTTTATCTGAAGGGAAAGAGTTACCTCGGTTTCAGCACTTCAGAAGTACTAAGACTTCAAATAAGTTTTTGAATGCTTGGGGAAAGATAATAAGTGCAGAGACATTATTAGATGAAAATATGTGGGTTGCATGTATGGAAAGGCTACATTTATAAAAGTTAACCAGCTAAGATATGATTCTTTATCACAGAAATATCAAGGTACATCAGTCCAGGTACTCATTGCTCTTAATGGCATGGTTTTCCTTCTTGTAAAGCTTTAGTCTTCTCCTACTTGCAGAGTATCACTTGAAACACATACTCAAAGAGTCAACTATTAGGAATTCATATCAGTTTCAGAATGTTCCAAGCCATAAATGGCAAAATTGTAAAGTTGATAATGGCTCATCAATTTTGAGTGGACTGGTGGTAAAATTGAATAACAGTAAATGATTGAAATATTGTGTGATGATTCTACTAGTTGCAAGGAGGCGTGTGATAATAATGATTACCACAGAAGCAGACAACGACAAACGGTTAACATGAGTGTTAAATCCATGAGAAATAGTTTTGACCATTTCATTTATTGTATTTTCTTGTAAAAATGTAAAACTATCTTGTCTATTTGTGGCTCTATATTTAGAATTATATGCACCGTATTAGGAAATGTGTCCAAAAGGTCATTGATAACATTTGTAACAACAGTCCATGGGCTTGATAATCTGAAATGAATATAATTTCTAGTGTTTTGGCACCAAAGACTTATAAGTACACATTAAGTGCCCTGATCTTAAACTTAATGACATCTTGCAGATATATGAGCAAGACAGACTAAGAAAATGAAAAATATCCACACTCTGTAATCGCTTTAATGTTTTACTTAAACGGTAATAGCAAAATTCGCTTCTCTGTAAAACTGGGCTGTGTATTAGCTCCTATAAGACAATATATTTAAGATAGAAAAGCAAACTTGGTTTTTCCTATTCATCAATTGAGTATATGTTTGTAAAATCAAATAAAACAGTTTGAAACCAAATCATACATGTAGTAGTTGTTTAACTAAATGACGATAGCCACAATTATAGCTTTTAAATTATAATTGGGTTCATGTAACGCACATAACACCACAGTTAGCCGTATTAATGTTAAACAGCTTCCATATGTAGTAAAGACTTCCAGTATAAAGACTATAAGAATGTCAATTTATTAGATTATTTTAATGTCTTCTTTTGGTAGCTGAAACATTCAAATTTCTTATTCTCAAATTGATATAGTAACATATGTAACAAGCTGTTACAGGCTAACGCCCCGACTTACAGAGTGCAAACATTTCTTATTAAATGCACCTTGAATGGTTACATAAGATGGGATGGAGCAGGCCCTTACTCAGCTTGATGTCAAAATACTGTTTGATGATTTTACTTATCACGCTAACGTATGTAACGCTCTCTGATCTTTAAAACTTGATGACAACTAGCAGATCTATTAGTCTTAATCATAATAGCCAGTTTAAAATCCCTAAACACTGTAAGATATCCAACAGCTGCGAGTTTTTTCACAATTTTAGCTCAAACTTTCAAACTACATTTCCTTTATTTGACATAGTAACACATGTAACGCGCTGATTCAGACTAACACCCCAACATAGAGAGTGCAAACATCCTTTATTCGATGCAGCTTGAGTTGTACTATAAGAAGGAATATGTCTGCAAAATTCCCTCGAGGAGATTAAAACTTTTTTAGGCATATCTTACGTAAAGACAATGGGCTTGCCCATTTATTACATCAGGTAACATATGTTACAGCCTCTGATATTAAAAATATTGCAACAAACTTGCAGATTTATGAGTCTTTTCATATAAGCAAATAAATCCCAAACAATGAAACACATTCATCAACTGCAAATATTTTTTAACTATTTTTACTTGTTTTAATACCAAACATTTCACCTTAAAACTGGGTAGGGGTAGGGTTGTTTAATTGCTTATTCCAGAAAAAATAGGGAAACAAACTTTAATTTTTCTGTTAGCCAATTGCATAAGCTAGTCAGACATGGTTAAAAACATTTTGCAAAACACGCAGAGAGATTGTGAATGTAAATGATGTTAGCCACACTTGCAAATTTTAATGGGTTATCTGATTTATGTAACCCATATGACACCTTAGGAAGCCGCAATTTTGTTCAAATGGCTGTCATAGGTAGTTAAGATATCCAGTATGCAGACTATATGAATGATTTTTAAAAATAAATATTTTAATGTCTTTAATTTGTAGCCCAAACTTTTAATTTACTTTTTCTTAGTTTGATTAAGTAACATATGTTACAGGCTCTTACAGACTAACGCCCCAGAGCACAGAGTGCAAACATCTATTAAAAGACCCGGCTTTCAATTCTCTACAAGATAGGATATGTCTGCGAAATTCCCTAGGTGGGGGGAGCAAACCCATTCTCAGCCATCCGTCTATATGTAGAGCAAATGCAGTACATCAATGTTAGGCTATGTAGGGCAAATACAGTACATTTACAGTACATCAATGTCAGAATATGTAGGGCAAATACATAACATCAATTAGGACACTAGGGCAAATACATCAATATAGGTCAAATGAAGTATATCTGTCAATATTTTGGACAAATGCAGTACAACTATTGTCAGAATATGTAGGGCAAATACATCAATGTCAGAATATGTAGAGCAAATGCAATATATAGGAATTGGAATTCTTTGAGAAAATGCAGTTCATCAACCAATTCAGTTAAAGGTTTGATGAGCAAGTTTTGTACTTCAATACTCATGGGGTGTTTATTAGAACAAAAAGACAAACAACATTTTGTTATGTTTATATCATGCAACAATATAAAACAGAAAAAATATACAATTAAAGGAGTTGCATCTTAGAACTCCAAAAAACATTTGCTTGGAGTACTAACAACTTTTTTTCTTCTCATAGCCACAGTATATATGGGCTGTGATGGGAGAAAACCTGTCTTTGGGGTTTCCGACAAAGTGAGATTCAAACCAGCCAGCTCAGCTACGGAGACTAGCTAGAAAATTGAAATTTCGCTCGTAGCAAGTATAGATATATTACTTTCCATTAAGCGAATAACAAAGGCGCTGATTAGACTGTGTGGATGCACAGGCTGTCTGTGCCTTTGTTGTTTGCAACCCCCCCCCCCCCCCCCCCCACAAAAGAAAAGTTTTCTCACATCAAGGCCCATATTTTGATTGACATGAATGCTGGGTAATTTTTCATGCTTTTGTTGTTGTCTGCTGATTTTCTTAAAAATTTACTTTATCAAAAAATTGTTTCAGGAACTCCATCAGTGTCAAATGGTTTGGATCCAGATTAGCACCGTCATTCTGTAGCTCCTAATGTTTGCAAACTGTTTGCAAAGGTTATCAACAGTTAACAGTTTGCATGGACAGCTACATATCTCAAACCACGAACTGTACAGATCTATAGCACTTGAGTGTCTCAAATTGCAAGTTTCTATCAACTACGGTAAAAGATCTAAAATTTCGAACACTATTACTTGCCAAAAAGGCCAAGACAAACAGCCAGCGCAGACCCAGATCAGACTGCTTCTGAAGAAGCAGTCTGATCAGGGTCTTCACTGTTTGCTATTCTGCAAAGCATTTTGTGAATTCCACCCCTGAGAACTAACATTTTACTAGCATTTAGCAAGTTAGCAAGTGCCAAATTTGACCCTTGCGATTATTATCTCTTTCTGGAATATCTGTCCCTTCCATGACTTGAAGATCCAGAATCATGTGACTTTCCTCTATCTGTGTGTCTAGAACTCGATGAACTTCCCCTTCTGTTGTGTGCATAATCAGGTGACCTTCTTCCACTGCGTGAATCGGCATGAGTCCTCCCTGGTGACCTGATCCTCTCACTACTTTGACCGTCATCTCTATGCCTGCTTCTCTATTTATAAATAAAAAAATATATATGAGCCAAATGATCAGATTTGGTACTTGTCGCATTAGCAGGCAGCTGAGGCTCGAATGAGCCTTCATATGCGCAGTCTAGACAGCCTTGCAGCTTGCCCCTTCAACTATGGACGTAGATGAAGGCTCTGGATTAAAATTTGGACTAGCCTCACTTGATAGCTGTGAATGCATGTTGAAATAGTGACTACGCATGTGTGATGCCACCAGCAAAGGCTTTGCACAGGCTGGTCTAAGCCTTGGTTAGTCGCCTATGTTTTTGTTTGATTTGATTCTTCACGTCCCGTCAACAATCTTTGAGTTATAAAGGGATGGGTCTTTCTGGGTTGAACCAGTACTAAGCTAGGATTAATGTTCTTGCTGGAGGACACAACGCAGTGACGCCGTTGAGGCTCGAACCTGCGGCCCCTCAGTCTCGAGTCAAGCACTCTACCGCTGAGACTTTGCGCTCCCTAGTAGTCGCCTATGTGATAAGTACCCAAATTAAATTTCTACCGTGAATATTATTTGCTCCCTTGATAGTGTAATTAATTCCTGCATGAGAAGTTATTTTCTTTTGAATGCCATGGCAACCATAATTTTACATGCGATTGAAATCTAGGACCACCTAAGGATTATACCTGTCGAGTTTGGTGAAAGTGCAGCCAATAGTGCCTGCTCCCTCAGAACTATTTTGTTTGCACATGCTTTTCCTGCCCTAGTACTTGTGTTCTGGCTCTGACAGAGTTAAAGGTTACAAACAAAATAAAACCTGCTAATTGTTCCTAGGAATCTGGAAATAATCTGGATATAGTATCGTCCGCGTGATCTCAGATTTAAGATAAGAAAACAGGTTTTATCATAATGGCTTCAGCTTACATGTACGGAAATACCCAAGTATTGTGTAGTGCTGTGTTCTGCAACGTTGTATCCATATTGAGCCTAGGTAAAAAGATAAATAAAATTTTTATTATAGCACAATGTAGATAGTTTCTTCTTTCACACCCATAGGTCAGAATAAACAAAATTTTAACATGTTTTGAGTGCGCAAAGGAACCGTCTCATTGAGACAGTTCTTTTGAGTATCAACAACATATGAGCCATGACGTTAGATTTCCAACAATGTGGTATGAACGACAAGCAAAGCCTCAGATCAGCCTGCGCATACGGCAGTCTGATCTGAGCCTTTACAAGTCACTTGATCATCTTATGACTGTTCAGCTACTGTCCAAACGGCGTTTGGAGTTTCTAATCTTAAAATGAGACTGCACAGGCTCGTCTGAGTCTACACATGTCAAAATACCTCATTGTTGGAAATAACATGTCTCGGCTCAATTATGTTTTGTTTTGGAAATAAGAAAGCAGATTTTTAATTACATACTCTCTCTAGGGGCCTGCCACCAGATAGTAAATTTAACTAGAATGCTCAGTCCATGGGGTGCCATCGCAATCCCCATGCTTAAGTTTTTGACCCACCCAGCACCCCCAAGTTCCACCCCTGGGGCATGACCCCAGCAACAGAATGAAAATTCTGTTCAATATGTTTTCTATCTTTTATTTATAAGAACTCACACATGGTTTGGTATAAAAATCTTAGAATTGACATGGTAGTCAAAATTTAATGATATTTGACCTTTTGACCTCACCCCAAGGTCACCAGTTTGACCATAGGATGAAAATTTTACTTGCATTCTGTTCTGCTCTTTATCCCCCTTGATTTAGTGCCACATGACCATGTTTGAATTTTTTTTGACCCCCCTGGGCACCCCCAGCGCCCCAGTCACACCCCTGGGGCATGACCCAGGTGACAGAAAGAAAATCCCGTCTGATATGTTTTGTATCTTTCATTTGTGAGAACACACACAGTTTGGTATAAAAATCTTTGAAATTGACTTTGTAATTAAAATTAAATGATATTTGACCCCTCCCCAGGGCCCCAGGGGGCGGGGTCAAAAAAGTTTGATGTTGCACGCCCCATTCATGTAACTCGCACACCAAATTTGGTTGAATTTCGTCCAATGGTTTAGGAGGAGATAGCATAACGGACAAATGGACAGACGTACGGGGGCGATCACAATATCCCCTTCACTTTTTTAAAAAGTGGGGGGCTAATTACATGAACCCAAATGGGGCTATGAAATGTTGTCTGCTTAAAAGTGCCAAGTTTGTCCAAAATTTTATTAAGCTTCCTCCATAAATTATAAAGTAAATATTCAAAACATAAATATTCTGATAGTAACCAGAAACTTAACTGTCAGTGTCCTCTGCTAATAATCTTAACAAACAGTTTAGATCCAGATCAGGCCCCACAAAATGTCCAGCCTGATCTGAATCCAAACTGTTTGACATTCTGATCTAATTCCCGAAGGATTTTTTTGAAACTGTCAATTTAATTTAAAAAAAAATCAGCAGAAGTCAAAGCATGAAAAATTAAAATGGTGAGAAAAACTATGTCCTCCAACCCTAAGTTGAGTGAAGCATGCTTATTCAAATTCTTATCAAACCATTGTTGTTTCACAATAATACAATCAAGAGGGCCAGGCCAAGAGGCCCTAAATCGCTCACCTGAGTTTTGTTTAAAGATTACATATAGGTATCTGTTGAAAGCTGGCCATGTCCCTGGTGACACCTGGGGTGGGGCCAATTTTTGCACCAGGGACATAATTTGAACAAACTTGGTAGAGGTTCATTATGTCATGCTACACAATATCAAGGATCTAGGCATTATGGTTTCAGACAAGAAGATTTTTCCATGTTTTTCCATAAATAAGCCTATATAAAAAATGTGACGCCCTGGGGCGGGGCAACTTTTGCCCCAGGGGGATAATTTGAACAAACTTGGTAGAGGTCCACTAGGTGATGTTACATACCAAATGAAACCATAAGGCTTTATGGTTTCAGACAAGAAAATCTGTTCATGTTTTTCCCTATATAAGCCTATGTTAAACATGTGACCCCCGGGGCGGGGCCATTTTTGGCCCCAGGGACATAATTGGAACAAACTTGGTAGAGGTTACTAGGTGATGCTACATACCAAATATCAAGGCTCTATGTCGTATTGTTTCAGACAAGAAGATTTTTCATGTTTTCCCTCTATAAGCCTATATAAAACATGAGACCGGGGCATAATTTGAACAAACTTGGTAGAGGTCCACTAGGTGATGCTACATACCAAATATCAAGGCTCTAGGCCTTTCCGTTTAAGACAAGAAGATTTTTTTCATGTTTTCCCCTATATAAGCCTATGTTAAACATGTGACCTCTGGGGAGGGTGGCCCCAGGGGGATAATTTGAACAAACTTGATAGAGGTCTACTAGATGCTATATACCAAAAATCAAAGCTCTAGGCCTTGTGGTTTCTGAGAAGATCCAGCTAGTAGTTTAGGAGATGTCCTTTGAAGCAATTGTTGACGTTGAACAACACACGACGGAAGACAGACATCCATTGATCACAATAGCTCACCATGAGCCAATGGCTCAAGTGAGCTAATAAAGCATGGCTGGAATCCATCATTTAGGTTGACAGATAGCGTATGAAAACATAATTTTGGTCAAAATTTGACATTATATACAAAGTGCTGGTGTGACCTTGACAAATAAGGTAAATGTCACCAAAATCTAATCAACTGAAATCTCCCTCCCTATCACTGGGTCTGCATTGTTTGTCATCAAGTCTTAAAAAGTTCTGTCCTGTATTGAAAGTTTTGTGTTAAATCATATAAGCATAGAGTACCCTTTATGGGACCGACAAACAGTGCAGAACCAGATCAGGTTCTGCACTGTATTTACATAATGTACATGTACTTTTAAAATTTGAATGAAATTACAAATTACTACCCAACAACCCTTAAATTTGAAATGGATTTGTCCAATTGATAAGGGTGGGAACCGCCATTAGGCCTAAATGGGTTAATGACTGACCAATCAAGAAGTTACTTACCCCCACAATTTCCTTCTTTCTGCCAGTTGACCTAGAGCTTCCCTGAGTAGTATCATGTGGATCCCATCTATTTTTCACCCTGGATGAAGCCTGGAAATATAATCACACAATGAGCCATGGCTACCCTTAACACTCATAGGACTGACAAAACCTTCATTCAGTTTGGTATGACAAATTAGGCCAATTGAATAAATGTGTTTTGGGTAACAGATAGAAAATTTTAAGTAGATTTTTCCCCCTGTTTTTAGACCTTCTGAAATAAAAAAGAGCAAAAATAATCCTAAATACATAGGGTTTCCAAACAATTTACATCCATGATTGCTGACTTCTTTCTAAAACTCTTAAAATGGACAATGCCACTTTCAAACCTAAATGTCATAATGATGTCATCAGTGATAAAAATTGGGTGTTCCGGAATTTAATTGTTGCTGCAGTTAGCAAAACATCATTGCTCAGTCTCGAAATATACTGCTCAAAATAGATACAGGAAAACATGCTATGTTTTCTTAAGAGCAAAGGTCAGCCCCTGTCTAATATAAAATCATGTACTTCACTGGACAATACAGTAATAATGCTCCTATAGTGTTTTGTTATAAAATTTTCTCATAAAATTTAGTTTTGAAAAAAAATGCATTTTTTGACAAAATTTAATTTTTCATAAAAGTTTATTCCAGGGAGATATATGGGCAGAGATTCCTACAGTGTCATCAGTTTTCATCAACCTTGGTGGGTCACCAAACTAATCAAAAGACAAACATTTGTTAACCTTTTCAATATAAACCACGCTCTGCGTATGACTATAAGTACATTCACATGGGGACTAATGGTAAATACATGCAGTGTTCCTTTGAATATTTTGAGCAGTGTATATGAAACTTTCATATTTGTGGTTACATGGCAATAAATATCTATGGTAATTGTTTGTGTTGAGGCTTTGCATCCCAGTCAACAATATTTTAGTCATGTCAGGATGATTTCCTGTCAACAAGGTTCATACGGGCAAGTTTGTTTAAAATTCAAGGACTTTTCAATGACTTCTTATCTCCTCTGCTTTTGTATTCATGAAAAATACTGATTTACACATTAACATTCTACTTCTAAAACGCTTGACTGAGGTATTGGTGAAATTTGTATTAATAAGTAAGTATAAAACTGTTGTGCTTTTATTTGGTGCAAATATTCTGCACCAAATAAAGGCACAATACTTTTATAATGATATAGGTCTCCATCAACAGTGTATTTAGTCCTACAGAAAATAGTAAAATTAAAGGACTATTCAAGATATTCAAGTGATTTCCAGTTCTTTATGAGGCAGATTGAATTTCCAAGGACTTTTCAAGAAAGCCCTTTTTATTCAAGTACTTTTCAAGCCTGTGCAAACCCTGTATCAAACTGGCTGTAAAAAATTTGGATTGCATATAGCTCATACAATTTCCATACTCAAAAGTGAACTCGGTGCATATAATATTTCATTACAGTAAAATATGAAACCATTTGCGCCAGTGCATGAGATTTCGGTACATTTCGCATCAGCAAGCAGCGAAGGTTGAGGTGAGTCTGGCCACTACCATCCCTGCTTGCATACACAAAGTATGGACATAGATTCAGACCAAAATTTAGTCCTCCAATTTTGCTGGATACCTCAGCATGGGAATTTATAAGAGATATTTTCACATATGCAATAAGTACCAAAACCTTGTGTGCTAGCCCATCTAATATATACATGGCAATGGAATATTGGAAAATATTTGTTAAACAAAATATATATTCAAAAAAATATAAACTCTTCTCAATCAGTGAAATATAACATTCTTTGAATGATCTTAGCTCTGCTTTCTTCTTTGGCATCCACAAGTCCACTTCAGATTTTCTAACGTCTGTATCTTTCTTATAAGTGAACAAAATATAAAAATGTGGGTATCCATTTTCGTCAACCTTTTATTACAAAAATTGGTGGGGTCATATCATGTCTATCTTTCAATACTGAAACCACAAGCTGTAGATACAAAATGAAAAAAATAGCAAAGAGCCTATATATTTTTTCACTTGATGAAATATATGTCATATCTATGCACATATTTAAATCTATTGCAGTATGGAGTGCAAGACATAGTGACTACTTAATCTATACCAAGGCCAATCCTCTCTTCTGAATGTCCACAGCCAAGTGAAAATTCTTCTAGTACCAATCCTTGCCTGAGAATTCAACACTGGCAAGTTTTATTGTCTGAGACCCTGTCTGTAAGTCTTTACTCCTAATTAAGAAGTCTTCAACTTCACAGTTTGGTCTCCAACTACTTTTAAGTCTTTGGCCTCTCTGTTCTTGTCCACAACCACATTATTTTTGGACATCAGCAGTAACTTTCAAGTCTTCAGCAACTCAATTTTGGCTTGAAAACACTCTTTAACCCTTCTCATGTCGTCTATATGTATTACACATTCCTATTAAATTTGATCTAATTGCAGGATTCCAATTTTTACGGTAAGCATGTATTTTACAAGCATAGTGGAAGTCAGAGTGGATCCTGACCAGCTGGCTTCTACGAGAAGCCAGCTAATCTTGATCCACAACATTTGCAAAATACGATATATCCTAATTTAGCATGTAATGGTTAATTTTGTCACAAGCACCCTTTATTGAACCTAAACTTTTTAAAAAAAACAGTAAGGAATTGCAATGAATAGTGAACCATTCTAACAAACAAGACCAAGAGGCACATAGTTTGAGATGACAGCGGCAACAAAAAACACACTTGTGTTCAAATTAATTAATGTTGTTATCTTGTACATCACATTTAATCTTCAAATAATCCATTTCTAATGTTCTTTCATAACTATAATGAATCTGTTTTAAGTCTTTAGCTATCCGTTGACAATGTTCAATTACAACTTTTGTACTATAACTCTCTTCACTTCAACTTAAGTCTTGTCACATTATGTTTGACCTTCAACTATCCATTTCTTGCGCACCAAGGCGGTGCTTCTTTTGTGGATCATTTTTGTTATTTATGTTTCGTGTTTGTCATGCTTTCTTGTCTGTTCACTGCAGCCCTGTGGTCACCTGCTGGGAAAAGGCTAACCTCTTGGCTCTCTTGTATGTGATGTTTTCTTGTGTTTTCGTCACTTTCCCATGTGGTGCTCTGGGTCGGGTGTGGTACTTGGTTGTATCGATTCCTGATCTTTACCTTCTTACTATAACAACTTTTTTTACTATCATAACAGTCTAACTCTAGCTGTTTTACACTGATATATCTTCCTTTAGAAACAACAATCCATTCCATTTTCCTTTCCTCCTATTGACTCCAATGTGTTAGCATTGGGAACAGATAGGACTTTCATTGATGATACAGCGTAGTCCCTTTAGGGTGCATTGTTATAAGTGTGCATTGTTGTAAAGAGACAATTTTACAAAGGAATTATAAGAAAATGACCTTACCATGGTCATTTTCATATAATTCCTTTGTAAACCATGGTCATTTTCATATAATTCCTTTGTAAAATTCCATGGTAAATAAGACTTGGGAGCAATAAAATTACCGTGTTTTATCCAAATCCATGTTATAATGAGGTGTGTTATAAAGTGATTGAACTTTACATATGAGCCAGTGCATGAGATTTCCAACGATGTGGTATGTGCGACCAGTGAAGCCTCAGATCACTGACTAGAGCCTTTGCTAGTCGCTTGAGTATTCTATGATTGTTAAGCTACTGATTGAACACCATTTGGAGTTTCTAAGCTTAACAGGAGGCTGCAGAGTCTCATCCTAGTCTACACATGTCAAAATACCACATTGTTGGAAATCACATGCGCTGGCTGATATATTTTTTCTCTAAAACTTGTAACCATTTATGAAGTTTACTATCTGTTTTATTCTCAAGCTATACTTTGCACACCATCAGACTGAAGTGATGCAGTTGGTCACTTTGTGCTACTGTATTCTCTTGATTTGACAAATGCAGGTAAATCTGTTTCATAACTGTACTCTCTTATCGTGTGTGAACTCTACCATAATATTTTATAACAAAAACATTTTGAAAAAGCTTCTCCATTGAGCACAAAAAGATTGTTGCATCATCTTTTTTGCCTGAAATCAGAGACCAGCCTGTTAATTTGATTAGAGTGTTTTCCATGATGATACATTGCATTATTTAGATGGCCTCCATGCGAGCTGAACATTTCTTGTACTTCAACAACAGCAGAATCTAGGGCAAAGATTTGGTACCAGTAATATGCATTTAAGCCCCCCCCCCCCCCCCCCCCCCCCCCCCCCCCCCCCCCGGTGGCTTAGGCTGCTGTTCGTTCTAAGGCGGTGGTTCTGTTGTTGTTGACTTTTTGTTTATTGTTACTCCCATTGTGGGAGTCTGTAATTGTTCTATGTTTTGTTGTACATTACTTTATGTCCATTCTAGTATTGCAATCATCTTGATGGGGAAGAGAGAGCTGATTGCTTTGCTTAATTTGTCTTCCTGGTGTCTCGTGATGGTTGAGCGGCTCTTCCTCGCGGTGCCACGGGGTTGTCTGCACTTTGTGATTGTGGTATTTCCTGATCATACTCATTTACTATTTTTGCTCCAGGTGAGCTAATATAATCTCAAATCAACTACTTGCTTTTGCAACTGAAAGGCTGGTTGCTTGAAAAACTAAAATAGACTGGTTGCTTTTTATCCTCTTGCTTAGCTGAACTCAGACCATACATTGCATATACCCAGGCATGTATTACTAAACCATAAGTTACTTCTTTCATGCCCAAACAGTGGCAGTGCCCAACTATGAAGAACTACATAGAATACCACATACACGTTTTGTGTTTATTCTTTGAGTTAATTATGGCTCCACATTGTGCGGCTAATTGTGATTGCTTATCACACCAAGTGCAAATAAAACACCCTGCATGGCTCAGCTAATAAAACGTTCCTTTTTGATATAAAATAAAGACATGGACAAAACGTTGTATCTACAAATCAAATATAAAACCTTTGTATATTCAGATACAAATTTTATCATACAACTCTTAGAAGAAGTGTTTGCATTCAAGTACTCAAAACACACACTTACTGGAATGCATTTCACAAAGCCTCTGTGTGGTACTAAATGTTCTTTAACTGGCAAAATCAATCTATTATAAAATACTGAGATATGATATTTTACTTTGCCTGTAAAATGTAGATATGTGGTTTTACAAGATGTTTTCATTTGACTGACAAAATCATCATCAAAAATTATAATGTTAAAGTTTAAGACATACACAATACATAAAATGTTGTTACATAGAGGATCTAATATATAATATAGGGATCAAACATGCTCACCTATGCATTAACATTTGCTAGACCCCGAGGATGGTGTTGAAACCCAAGCCTGAAAGAAGTCTAGTAGATGTTAGCGTATCAGAAAACCATGTTTGATCATTATTATTGCATGGTCACTTTGTCGCTTGAAAACTTTGGAATAATGCTTCGAAAAGTTCTTTTTTGTCATACCTATAATGGTGCGAAAAAGCATGAGGGATTCATAGGTTTTAAAAACCTCTGTTCCAGAATAAAGACTTATGTCATCCTGACGTCACCAAATTATGTTCACTCCTATGCATGTTACTGTTGATGATGTCAATATTTGTGACGACCCTAGAATGTGTATACTTAAGGTAAAAAAGCCGTGCATCAATAGCACTTAAATTGCCTGATTAATACATGGGTTTGCGCCGATTAAAACATGACTGTTAATGGTGTACAACACAGCTTTTTATGCAATAATACTCATTTTTATTGATTTTTTTAAACAAGTTTGGACAAAATAAAAAGATATGAGAGTGAGCATCTTTTCATCTTACTCAGCAAGTTTAATGAATTCAATGATTATTTTCAAAGCTATACTAAAATATGAAAATCACAGTTTGGTGTGAAAATGGAATCATGCCATAATAAGTAAATGCAAGGTATCAGGGTTTAATGTGAAAACAGAGAGAATCCTAGTAAACTACTTTTGTATTACCTTTTCAAATACATGTATTTGTTCTATATATAAAACATACAAATAAAATAAGTTTAAAACACACAAACATCTAAAATTTGAAAAGTTCTCTGTCTTGCTAATCAGCACTAAAGATATTATAACAAATTGACACATGATATACTAATAAGGGTTACTTTTCTACATAACTTGTTAAGTTGAAAGACCTTCCACATCCTACTTGTATATCGTCGTTGTATTGTATTGCTGTATACATTTGTAATATATATAAAATATACAAATAAATGTGTTTAAACCAGTATATTAATAAAACACTTATATTTGGCAAAGTCCTATATCAACCTCATTGCAAGAAAACCTGATTTTGTTGCACGTGAACAGCAGAGGTTCAGACCAGCCTGGCTAGCCACACAGTCTAATCAGTGCCTTTGTTACGTGGGTCATCCAATAAGTTCTGACAATGGTCTTATATCTCAGAAACTGTCATTGAAATCACAATTCTATTACTCATTGCATGTGGCCATGGGTGTTGCCTATTCATGTTTAAAATATGAAGTTTTTATCACAACCTGATCTTATGATATACAAATTTGAAAACAACACTATGAAAACTCATGGCCGCGAAAAATCACGTTTTTAACAATTTTTTGCTGGGGGTAGAGTTAGTTAAAGATGCAGTATGTTTCTTTGGAAAGTTATATTAGTGTTTGGCGATGTTGTCTGAATACACAATTGACCCATAAAAGCAAATATTACAATGACATTAACCTGATTGCTTTGAATGTTCTTGGTTGCTAGGCAACATCAGAAAATTACATTTTTGCATCAATTTAAGCGTTAATTATAAAATAGTATATTTTGAATGCTTAAAAAAAGCCATTACGATCAATTTGCATATTAATAGATACATGTTTCGATAAATATGTTCTATAGTCTTCTTAAGGCATAGAAAATATTAACTTTCAATAAATGCTATATACCAAATATAATACACCATTAGTACAACCCATCTTTAAGTAAAATACTTCTTGCAAAATCGGTAATATGTCATAATCAAAACCCTGCTAAAACCACAGTCGCCAGCTAAACCATTTTCTATGGCGTTCAGAATCAACATACATAATGTCTTTATTTATCTATATAAAAGTTTTAAAGAAGAGTTTGTAATTTCTTAGAAATTCGGGTATGTATACCGCATATAGTGTCCCGTCCATGGCCCTTTACCTTGTGTTCTTTAGTTGCAATTGCAAGATGGAAAATATTTGAAAAGGTGATTCAATTCCTTATATTCTAAATAACATGTGAAGGTTATTGAAACACGTCCTAGAGAAATAGGGTTTGTTTTATGGGGTCATTGTCAGAACTTATTGGATGACCCTCGTATTTACTCTATAGAAAGTCAAATATCCAATACTTTCGGCAGTGTGACCTTGCCACTGTTCTTTAGAGAATGAGTCATCTGCCAATCCACAATAGCTAGAGTGCAAAACCATCAGTTTGTAGAAAGCTTCCATCTAGCTCTGCCACCCAGGTTGTGGCAGCCTCATAACCCTGAGGTGGGGGATGCAGTTTAACATCATACCCAGGACCCAAAATTCTAATTTCTCATTTATAAGAATTTAGGTTTTCCAGGTGAATGATTTTTCCACACCTCTAATCACATATTACTTTGGGCTCTTAGAGCTCCCTTTCCAGTGATTCAAATGAATAGATATAATCAATGAAGCAGGAGAAAGTTATCACAAAATAGCATCTCATATGAACTATAGTAAATGTTCTAAAATAAGAAAGAATAGATATACTCTGTGTAAGTGAGCAGCCAAGGCTCTTGCAAGACTGCCCGTATGCACAGGCTTGTCAGAGATTTTGCTGCTTGTCTTTACAGTAAGTAACAAACTCACCAGATCTGCTCTCAGTTATTGCA
The DNA here is from genome assembly GCA_964019695.1 of Loripinus fragilis. Classification (NCBI taxonomy): domain Eukaryota; kingdom Metazoa; phylum Mollusca; class Bivalvia; order Lucinida; family Lucinidae; genus Loripinus; species Loripinus fragilis. The sequence goes on from OZ026527.1 coordinate 38,796,147, forward strand.
TTCCATAGAGGTGAACAGTTTATCTTCATGTTCTGGTAGTTTTCATTTTATCACAGGTTTAGATAAACAAAAATTTTCAGCCTGAAATTGTAAATATTTTCTTACCTATCAATTTTAACATATGTTTTGGTTGAGAAATAAGAAATTTAAATTTTCGGTATGCACTCTCAACGAAAGTCCTGTTTGATGTTCTTATTCTTTTATTTTCATTTTATGTTCTTATTCAGATCCAGTGACCTGCGACTATAATAACTCACCTAGATCTCTTACCTGAAGTTTGCAAGGTCAAGTTGATCTCTTACCTGAAGTTTGCAAGGTAAAGTAGATCTCTTACCTGAAGTTTGCAAGGTAGAGTCAATTTTATGGCTGTGTTCGATATCTGTTACTTCTTCACGTTTGCTATCTCTAAATACATAGTTAGGTGATGCTCAAAGTCAAATTCTAGAGATAGGGTAACCAATACACTACATACCTTAATAAATTCGGACATAAAGAAACACTTCGTCGGAAAATAAAACGGATTTTTTTAACTTTATGATAGCTATGGTATGAAGAAACAGTGTCTGAATATTTATAATAAATATGGCTGAGCTCATGCTGTATTATAGTAAAAATGAATAATGTTTAAATCACAATAACAATCACAAAAAACCCTGAAAAAATAACTTTTGAAATAAGCATTCTCGCCTTTTATACAATTATAATACATGCTTACCATGCTGGAAGAGCTCCCTCCATAGCTTCTTTCAGGTCTTGAACTTTCACCAGTTCTGGATCTACTTCTTGTTGGTGTGTAAGCTAGCTCTGTGAGGGCAGGTGGGCTGTCACTTGATCGTGATTTAGCTTCAGGCACAACTCTTGTGCTCTCCTTTTCAGAAGCACTTCTAAGAACTTCGTCACTGTCCTCATCTATTGTCACAAATTCACCTAAATCAAACGCTTCCCTTTCAGTATCACTTTCCAATGATTCAGCTTCTTCCAGTTTAAATTCATCAATATCAATAAATTCACTATCCTCTTCATCTTCCTTGTCTTTATTGTATCTCTCCAATTCATCAACAGCTTCAAAGTTCTGTCTCATTTCATTGTAATCATTCTCTCCAGAGCTTTCTGAAAATTGTCTTGATGATTCATGCACTTCCTGAATTCTGTCTCTATCAGGACCAGTTGGCACTGTAGTTTCAACTTTAATTCTAGTATCTTGTTCTCCTTCACTATTGCTATCTATCATTTCATAGTAACCCTTCCCCTTACTAGTATTATCTGTATCAATATTTTCATCTTCCGACCAATTATCTGATACATTATCTAAGTCATCTGAAACATCTTCATAAACTTCCGACACATTGTCATAATCTTCTGACACATTATCATATTCATCTGAAACATCATCATACTCTTCTTTGACATGGGGTCTTTCAGAATCTTGTTCTCGCTTAATTTTACCCATTTTCCTCTTTGACTCGCTATTTTGTGTTTCCACATGCTTATTGGGAACTGTGATCACTAAATTTTCAAATGTGCGCCCTTTATCACTAAAAGACAAACTCGATGCACCTTTTCTATTCTGGCCTGAAGATTCAAGCTTATATTTATGATCATCAGTATTTTTTGTGAATCTATTTTCATATGTAGGTTTTGAATGTTGTGACCCATGAGTCACCTCACTAGATGATCTATCAATTGACTTGCCTTTACCTTTTAGCACTCTTGTGTTTAAATCACTTTTACTATGTCTTGAACTACCAGACAAAATCGCTCCAGTGCTGTGCTTCATTACACTTTTGCTGTCTGTTACATTCGTTGAAGTGCTTTGCACTGCATAGTGTGGTCGAGTGGTATGATCACTTTCACTAGATTTTTGATTAACTTTGTGATGTGCTAAGTTTTGATGTTTCAACACTGGATTAACATAAGCAATAGGTTGATGAACTGAAGCATTCACATCCAAACTTTGTGCAGCCTGGCTTCTAACAAGAGAGCTGGTTTGTTGTATCGGTTCATTAAGTGATCTTGGTGTCAATGGCTGTTTTGACTCCTGTTGTAATGGTTTCTGTTGAAGACTATTGCTCTGCTGTAAATTGCCCTGCTGAACCATTTGCTGGTAAGCACTACTTGACACTACAGTATTTAGTTGAACAGGACTAGGGTTCCTTTGTTGAATGTAGCTTTCCTGCGTCCGAGCCAGCTGTGGAATATGCTCCTGTTGAGATTGCGGCTGCCTGAACACTTGTGATTGGGTATGAGCTGCTGTAAATGACTGAGTGTTTGTCTGAATGTATGAGCTTCCTTGGTTAATACTTTGAAGATTACTAGAAACATTATTAGTATTACTTAAAGACTGGGGAACCTGTTGATGTAATTGAGGCACCAGAGTGGTCTGTGTCATCTGAGAATTATTTCCTTGTAAACTTTGCACTAACCCTTGTTGGGTCTGACTCAAACTTTGCTGAACATTCTGCTGTTGAATTGGTATTCCAAGAAAATTTTGTTGAAGTGGCTGAGTATTTACTTTGACACTTTGCTTACTTGTCACATGCCATGGGGGCTGAATAATATTTGCTGTACCTTGCTGTTGCACTTGGCCTGGTTGTTGTACAGTCTGTTGTTGAGTTTGAACTGGTTGTTGTACAGTCTGTTGTTGAGTTTGGACTGGTTGTTGTGCAACTTGTTGTCTTTGGACTGCTTGTTGTACAATCGGCTGACGAGTTTGAACTGGCTGTTGGACAATCTGCCTTTGCCCTTGGACTTGTTGAAAAACCTGTTGCTGGGCTGACTGAGCTGTCATCTGTGAACCCTGATTAAGAACTCCTGTTTGAGGAAACAGTTGAGAATGTTGTTGCATATTTTGACGTAGTCCAGTCTGTTGTTGATAAGAAGACAATACCGTATTTGACCCGTTTGTTGCTGGCACTGCCAATTGATGTTGAGAGACTTGATGCACTATATTTGAGGAAGTGAATGTTGTCTGTTGACTACCTCCTAACTGGCCAACTGATGACTGTTGGTGAATATTATCTCCTGTCATCTGCTGTAAGGATTTCAACTTCTGTGCCATTTCCTGCTCTTTCAGCATAGCAAGCTGTTTTTGAACTAGTACTTCAAGTTCATTCTCACTCAATTTATGTTGTGGCTCTTTTTGCACTAAACTTTTATTATCAACATTAGGAAGCTGGTTCAGGCCAGTTGCTGGTTGACTAGAGGCTGGTATAAACTGATTAGTAGCGCCAAGTGATGTTTGGCTGGTAGGTATCCCTGGAGGAACAGACACTGACATATTATATCCTGATTGCTGTGAAACAAGAATTTGCTGTGTCTGCCCAGGCTGTACATTTGGTGATTGCCTCTGGTAGGTAGACACTGAAGGTTGGTGGGTGGATATACCAGGCGCATTTTGTCCCAATTGCTGAGTGGCATATAGCTGTTGATTCTGTGATGTGGACGCCTGTTTCTGATATGATTGCTGAGTGGTAGGGGCAAGAGACACTGTCACACTTTGTCTAGAGGTAGAATGTTGTTGTTTCTGAATGGATGGTCTCTGTGCCTGCATTTGATACGATTGCACAATTGGCTGAACACTACTTACACTAATAACACTGGGAATCACTGGAAGATTCTGAGTAGGCTGAATAGCAAAAGAATTCATTGGGGTAGTCTCATTATTCACTTCCTGACTTAATGATTGAACACCTGCCTGCGATCTCTGGTCCTGAAATGCTTGAGAAAGAGAAGTCTTTGCAGGGACATTACTATATGATGAAACCTGTGTCTGGTTAACAGAATGATGAGAAACTTGGTGAAATGATGTCTTGTCTGGAACATTATAGGATGAAGTCTGTGTCTGGCTAACAGAAGGATCAAAGCTTTGGGATGAGATCTGGTTGAATTTCCTGAAAAAGTTCCATATGATAGTAAAACAGAAACATAACAAAGATAATTCAAATACCCACTTACCATATTTTTCAACTTTCAACTATTGTAGTATAAGAAAACAATCATTTCATGTGTTTGTCTATTTATCACACTCTCTCCTCCAAAACTTAACCGATTCCAAGCAAATTTTGTAAGTAGCATCTGTTCATCCTAAACGCATGTGAGAGCATATTCATTTTGATCCTCACCTCAATGGGCCTTGAGGTGGGTTCAAGTTATGAAATGCCTGTATCATCATTTGCATTCTTACTCACCAAAAACACAAAACATAAACACATTTACATGGAATTATCCCTGCCCGGGCAAAGTCTCTGCACATTGTCATGTAGCAGAGTAAAGTCAAGAACAATCTGAATGCATAAGTTATTTTGAATTCATGCAACATCTCCTGGAGCCCCGGCATGGAGATTTGTCATCATATAAAAACAACTTTGCTCTACATGTTGTTAGTCATTTGCATTCACATTTGAACAGTTCTCATCAAAAGCGACAAAGCCACAAGTATACATGGTTAAAGGTTACATTTAAGTCATGAGCACATTTGTCATTAATTATTTCAATGGAGTAGTAAATACACAAACTGAGCCAGCACATTAGATAAAGGTACTACGGTAAATGTTCTAAAATTTCAAACACCAGTTGCCTGCCAAAAAGGGCTAGACAAACGGTGCAGACCCAGAACAGATTGCTTCTGAAGAAGCAGTCTGATCAGGGTCTTCCCTATGTGTTATTCTGACATACAATTTGTGAATTCCAGCCCTGACTACCATCATTCTATTTCAGACCAGAAAGAGGAAGTGTTGGATTTTTTTTAGAACATTTATTGTATTGTATATTTGTAAAGTTACTCTTTAAAGTAAATGTACGGCTATTCTGTGTGGCTATAAGGGTAATATTAAGTCTGATACTCATCTACTTCCATACACTATATGTAAGCAGCAACAGCTCTGGTGAGACTTTGTGTTTATAGAACCTTCTGAAACTTGGCTGTTCACATATGAGCCTTGACGTGACAAAACCTGTCTTCGGGATTCAGACAAATCAAGTTTCAAACCAGTCTCCTCAGCTACAGAGACTAGCTAGAAAATTGAAATTTCACCTGTAGCGTGTTAACATATGGTACTTTCCAAACAGTGAATAACAAAGGGGTTGATCAGACTGCCCGGATGCCCAGGCTGGTCTGCACCTGTGTTATTCGCAACACCCTGAAGACAGGTTTTCTCGCATCGAGGCCCATATCTTTTGAGTACCAAAATGTCATATGCTGGCCAGCAAACAAAGTCATTTCAAACAAAGTAGCAAGCACACAATGAAAATCATTCCAAACCCAGCACTGATAAGCTGGAAACCTGTTCAACACAATTAAAATAAATAATTTTGTAAAACAGATCAAAAAGATATAGAGGATCTTACATGGGTGCTCATGTTTTATTGAACTTATTAAACAAGTTGGAGAAAAGAGATAAAATGCGAGGCTTGCCAAGCATTTTATCTCTTTTTGGCAACGAGTTAAATAAATTCAAAAAAACAAGGGCACGAATGTTAGATTCTATTTATCATATGACATTTAGGATACTTTTAAGTCTCATTTTTGACGTAAAAACTCTATAATTTTGTCATTATGTACACAACGTTGTTATGGAAGTCATAACGTTTCCCGTAAATCAATAAACCACTAGTGGTTTATCGATTTTATTGCATGGTGCTATTTCACTCTCAGACGTGACGTCATAATTAAAATAAAATATAGCACTCTTTTCAAATAAAGCATCAAACAAACCATGGTAAATTAAATATTATTCATATTGTACAAAACTTCTTAATTTGCTTCTAAATTTTTTTGCAGGAATCTCATCACATGGAGTATTTACATTGAGTGTGTCTGCTCAAACTGAGTATAACTTCACAGTGAAACCTGTACAAATTGTACATTGAGAGAATCTTTTCATACAGTTTTAAATACACTGGTAAACTATTCAAAGGGGGAGTTCCAAATCTGCCCATGCATGGATTTGGATAATATTTTGTATGTTGAATACCTACGGTATAACAACTACAAAAATGAAATTATTTTATTCCTCGAACGCTGTTAGGCCACAGGGGGACACCTTGAAGTAAACCCTCTTTGTACTAATATATGACCTATTAAATATCAATCTCAAATCATTAACATTGTTGACTGCTACATTCTTTGATTGGAATATAAAAGAGGACTTCCCAGGGTATACCTTACTACCATTAATGTATATGAGTACATCTAGATATTTTTTTTCTGACCCATCAAAATTTGAATTATCCTCAATTTGAACACGTAAGTTAGTGTCTATAGGGGATTCTGTCCTAATATTTACCATGTTCCAGTTTTTGTCAACCCATAATATTTTCAGAAAAGTAGGTCAAATACATCCTCTTTATGCATGTAAATTTTCATAAAATTTGGACACCGGTAAAAGTGTTATAATTTGCATAAAATGAGTTAAGTCAGTTTTGATTCATAAGTGATTTCAAATAAAATATTCCAGTTAGGTCTTACAAACCGCAGTTTTTCCACCAGTATTATACTAAAAACGTTTTGACTATCACTATTTAGTTTCTTCATCCAAATAAGGTCCAATAATTTGTTGGTGTCAGAAGTTTTAGCTAATAAAATAGCATAAAACTGGCATTTCTGTAAGCAGCACTTGATAAGTAGCACTAGGTCTAGAACTTAGGTGTACGGGTGTATGTCCAGCAGTTACCATTTGTGAATTGATCTTCCACTGGTTTCCAAATTATTTTTGGACTGAAGCCAACAGGTGTTTATGCTCTTAATGTCTTTTAGCCAATGAAAAAAAAAATAAAAAAGATTAGTGTTTATGCTAGGTAATTCATCCTCTCCATCTACATTCTATGTTCCTGTTGCACCTAGAATTTCCTCTATCTTATCTCCCTCCCAATCAAATATTGAGGGTAAATTGGTTCAGGACCATGTGCATACTTCTCATTAACTCTCACAAACTTAGTGAAACCAGGTCAAGTGTTTAAGAAATAGTGTACATTTTCACTATTTTGATAGGTTCTTTTTTCAGAGAACTTGGATTTCACACCAGCTGTCTTTGTATCGGGGAAAACTTTCCCCCTTACATTGATAAAGTGTTGTATTTTCATATTCTGGTCCTTCTGGAATATTTAGTTTCAGCAGAAAGTAGAAGACCATTTAAGCCAGTGCTTGGAGGCACGCAAGCTGCAGCACTTTCCATTTAGTGTCATGCAGAGCCTGAGTGAAACTGAGTCTTAAGTTTTAAAATTTTATAGTTTATTTCTAGTATGGAATGATCCGTTTTCCCACATTATTTAAATAGTATCCTTATTTTGCAGTCCCTTAGTCAATCAATGTGTACATTTTAATGAATTGTTTACAGAATCTCTTTTGAATTGCATTGTATCTTAATTGGTATTTATTGTGGTTATTTTTCCTGCATTAAGTTCTATCCGCCAAAACATTTTAAAAGAGTATCCATAATACTTATCATAAGCCCCATTTAAAATCATTAATATTCCAACAAAAGTTTTAAAACTGCTCTAATAAATAGAAATGGAGTTGAAGAAAATAAAAATGATACTTTTTAAGATTATAAATGGATTTTCAAGCATTAAGAATTACGTAGCGAATTCATGAATATATACGTACTGAACATCTGGCATTAGACGAGGTGAAACATTCTTTGTGCTGTTACTTCCATCGTGGTTATAGAATCACGAATTTGATTCTCAAATGACCTCATAACCATAATGCTGACATACTAAGCGCTTTTGTAAAACCGGGCATAAATATTTATAATGATTTCAATAATATTTATTCATTTAACAAAAGTCTGACTCACCATTCAAACAAATATATTTCTGGGCTTCAAATCTTGTGAATATTATCCTTATACATTATAGATGGGAAAGGTTGACAAGAACTGTAACACGCCATAATGAAAACCCAAACATTGTTGATATGATTTGTACATCTGAATTTGAGTAAATATTCTAAAGGAAACATTACTTTAACCATTTTATGTGATAGATATGGTAATGTGTGTACCACACACATAAGCTAGAACTCACAGATTATTCTAATAATTATCAATTTTAGAAATTCTGATTTCTGATAGATGTAAATTGTGCTGCTTCGTGGGGGGGGGGGGGGTACCCCTATAATCACATACTACACAATACCAAATGTTGTAATCAACCAATAAAAAGCGATAAAAAGCAAAATACTTATAAGCCTTACAGTCAATTTACATAATATCATGAAGATCTTTGCCTGTGCAGAACAGAACTCTATGTTAATTGAGCATACTGCTGGAAGTTTACTTAAAGTCTTGATTTTTACATTCTGCAAAATTTTGACCATTAAGATTGAAATTCAGAAAACATCATTTTACCAGTTTTATTTTTTCCTCAGATTTTATGATTATAACAAACACATGTGTGGACAAATTTGATATAAATTTCATAGGTTGACAAGAACAGAAACTAGGCAAAATTGACAATTTAATTTGTTGAAAATATTTTCAAAATGTTAAATTTAGGGGTACCTTCAAACAAAATTTGACGTGGACTTGTTCATTTTATACATTGAAATATATGTATGGTACATACATAATTACAAATTACTAGGCATCATGTTGAGAATAAATTAGGCTGAAAAATCAAAAATCTCGTCGCATAGGGCCACTTTTAAATAGGGTGTCCATTTATTTAATTTTAAAATTTAAAATTATTTAAATTTTAACAACTGAAATAGATGAATGGGTAAATATCTCACAAATGGAATACACATGTAATAGACAATCTTTCTACAAAATTCTATCAAATTCTGTGTGTGGGCAGAACCCTCTGTAAATTCCATATAGGGTGGAACTCCCCCTTTAGAATCAAATACACAATTCCCATTCCATTAAAACTGAATAACAAATACACTATGATGAAAAACTATTCAAACTGAGAATCAAATAGACCTTGGAAACTATACTACTCAAAGTTTGATAGGGATCACATTTTTAATGCAACATAAAATTTTGACAAGTGATTTAATTGAATCCAAAATAGAAACATAATGATAAAAAATATATCATTCAAAAACTCTTGTAATTCTAACGTCAAATGTCAACGCATCCATGCGTGGCTACAGCGAACGCCTGGGCACCCCAAAAATTTGACTTAAGACAGGTGATTCTAGAAGACTGAATTTTCAAATTGATTTAAATTTGTTGTGAAAAACTTGCCTAGTAAAGCATTTGACCTCCATGAGCATCAATTAAAGCACGACATCTCATGTGCTTGCTTGTAATCAGAGTCTGTATTTGGTTTTGTGGAACCAGCCTCCATTCAGCAACCAATGCATCATTGAGCTCCTGTAAAATCCTGGGTTGTACAGGTCTGGCTAAAATCGCACTCTGAAGAATGTCCCATGCATGTTCAATCATATTCAGGTCCGGTGATCGAACAGGCCATTCCATACGAACAACTGTCTCACGTTACAGATTGTAGTTAGTGGCGTGTGCATGGTAGGGACAGGCATTATCGTCCATCAGAATAAATTCTGGACCGATAGCTCCTGCATATGGCATCACAAACTGATCGAGAATCTCATTGCAACACCTCAATGCCGTCAATGTTCCGTTTTCAATAGCGTATAAGTCAGTTTTTCCGTTGACGCTATGCCTGCCCAAATCATGACTAAGCCCTTGTCATAACAGTCATGTTCTGCCACATTCAATTAATCAAATCTCAGTTTGGGCATTATACACACCAACTGACGTCTATCAGCAAAATGGAAACAGAATCTAGACTCATCAGTGAATAGCACTGGCGTCCAGTCACAAATAGTTCATCTGACGTGAGTTCTGGCAAAGTCTAACAGGTCCTGCAAGTGTTGTCTCGTCAACAGAAGGGGTATAGTGGGTCTCCTGACATTCAATCCGAACTCATGGAGTCTGTTTCTCACTGTTTGTGTAGAAATGCACACTCCAGCTCCGTTCCTGAACTCGTTATTCAAGGACCTAGCGAAACCGAAACCGTTGACATCGCGACTAAATCAACAAAAAATTGTCCTGATGTTGGGTTGTAGCCCTGTCACGTCCTCCGCCATGTCTGTGCGATGGATCTCCGTGGGTTAAATGACGTATCCACATTTGGTATATCACACTCTGGGACACATTAAGAATCCCAGCAACACGAAGTTGTGAGACGCCGATTCTTACATTCCGAAGCCACGGTTCATTTCTACTGGTTTTAAACGAGTTTTAAACTGTCCTTATGGCATTTTAAGGGGCCAGGAGTCAAATAAAATCCCTTTATCGGTTAAAAAATGAAAATTGACAATTTTGATGTGCAAGTTGGAATGCAGTGTTATGCACTATTTTAAGGATGCATGGGCTCATTTGCAAAGTGTGCGCAGTGTGCACTTTCCTGAGCACTGCAATGCATACGAGTTGCTGCTCAAAATATACGCCATATACGGATTGCACACTCGGCAATGAATTTTTACATTTACAATGCAAATCTTGATGGATAAAAAGTGGTCCCTATCAAACTTTGAGTAGTATATTTAAACTCAGTATCAAATACACTGTGAGAGACTATTTAAACTGAATATCAAATACAATGTGACGAGAAACTATTCAAACTGAGTAACTAATACAAAGGGAAAACTACTCAAACTGAGTATCAAATGTTAATACAATTGGAAACTTCTTAAACTCAGTATCAAATACAGTTTGGGAAACTATTCAAACTCAGTATCAAATATACTGTGGGGAAACTATTCAAACTGAGTAACTAATACATAGGGAAAACTATTCAAATTGAGAATCAAATGTAATTATAGTTGGAAACTTCTTAACTGAGAATTAAAAACACTGTGGGAAACTATTGCAACTGAGTATCAAATAGACTATGGAAAACTATTTAAACTCTGTATCAAATACAATGTGGGAAACTATTCAAAATGAATATCAAATACACTGTGATGAGAAACTATTCAAACTGAGTAACTAATACACGGGGAAAACTGTTCAAACTGAGTATCAAATACACTGTGGGAAACTATTCAAACTGAGTATTAAATATAGTTGGAAACTTTTTAAACTGAGTATCAAATACACTGTGGGAAACTATTCATACTGAGTATCAAATACACTGGGAAACCATTTAAACTGAGTATCAAATACACAGTCAAAAACTATTTAAACTAGAATTGTTTTTCTACGAAAAAACAGATGTCTCCCCCCTTTTGATGTCAAAAGCATGCGCCATTGAATACAATTTCAAGCAGAAACATTAAATACAATTTCTTACAAAAATTCTAGTCACTTCATGCAGACAATCAGCTAGTATCTAGTAAAGATATCTGTCAATGTAGTATACCATTGCACAATCATAACCTGGCATAAAATAGTCAGAGATAATTGTTTTTGTGATGGACAAAGTTCCAAGATAAATAACTCTAAGAGCATAAATGACAGAGTTACTATCTTGCACTCTGCACGTCGACTCATGTTGGTTGATACTTGCATAAAGTTTCGTGAATATAGCTTAAGCGGTTTTCAAGTTATAGAGTGGACACGTTTGTGATGCACAAAGTTCCAAGGGAAATAACTCAAAAAGTATAAAAGAAAGAGTTACCATTATTGCACTCTGCACGTCATCTCATGCTGATTGATATTTGTATGAAGTTTCGTGAATAAAGCTTAAGCGGTTTTCAAGCTATAGAGCGGACAAGATTTCTGTGATGCACAAAGTTCAAATGGCAATAACTCAAAAAGTATAAAAGGCAGAGTTACCATTCTTGCACTCTGCACGTCATCTCATGCTGACTGATATTTGTATAAAGTTTCGTGAATATAGCTTAAGCGGTTTTCAAGTTATAGAGCGGACAAAGTTCCAAGGTAAATAACTCTAAGAGTATAAATGACAGAGTTACTATTCTTGCACTCTGCACGTCGACTCATGTTGGTTGATACTTGTATAAAGTTTCGTGAATATAGCTTAAGCGGTTTTCAAGTTATAGAGTGGACACGTTTTTTGTGATGCACAAAGTTCCAAGGGAAATAACTATAAAAGTATAAAAGGAAGAGTTACCATTATTGCACTCTGCACGTCATCTCATGCTGATTGATATTTGTATAAAGTTTCGTGAATAAAGTTTAAGCAGTTTTCAAGCTATAGAGCGGACAAGATTTCTGTGATGCACAAAGTTCAAAGGGCAATAACTCCAAAAGTATAAAAGGCAGAGTTACCATTCTTGCACTCTGCACGTCATCTCATGCTGACTGATATTTGTATAAAGTTTCGTGAATATAGCTTAAGCGGTTTTCAAGTTATAGAGCGGACAAAGTTCCAAGGTAAATAACTCTAAGAGTATAAATGACAGAGTTACTATTCTTGCACTCTGCACGTCGACTCATGTTGGTTGATACTTGTATAAAGTTTCGTGAATATAGCTTAAGCGGTTTTCAAGTTATAGAGTGGACACGTTTTTTGTGATGCACAAAGTTCCAAGGGAAATAACTAAAAAAGTATAAAAGGAAGAGTTACCATTATTGCACTCTGTACGTCATCTCATGCTGATTGATATTTGAATAAAGTTTCCTGAATAAAGCTTAAGTGGTTTTCAAGCTATAGAGCGGACAAGATTTTTGTGATGCACAAAGTTCAAAGGGCAATAACTCCAAAAGTATAAAAGGCAGAGTTACCATTCTTGCACTCTGCACGTCATCTCATGCTGATTGATATTTGTATAAAGTTTCGTGAATATAGCTTAAGCGGTTTTCAAGTTATAGAGAGGACACGATTTTTGTGATGCACAAAGTTCAAAGGGAAATAACTCCAAAAGTATAAAAGGCAGAGTTACCATTCTTGTACTCTGCACATCATCTCATGCTGATTAATATTTGTTTAAAGCTTAGTGAATTTTGCTTATGCGGTTTTCAAGTTATAGAGCGGACACGATTTTTTTGATGCACAAAGTTCAAAGGGCAATAACTCCAAAAGTATAAAAGGCAGAGTTACCATTCTTGCACTCTGCACATCATCTCATGCTGATTGATATTTGTATAAAGTTTCATGAATATAGCTTAAGTGGTTTTCAAGTTATAGAGTGGACAAGATTTGTGACAGACAGACAGACAGACAGACGGACAGACAGACAGACAGACGCCCGGGGAAAAACAATATGTCTCCCGACCCTGAAGGGGGGAGACATAATTGAATATCAAATACACTGTGAGAAACTATTCAAATAAACTAATATACATGGAACACTATTCAAACTGAGTATCAAATACATAGTGGGAATCTATTTCAACTGAGTATTGGAAACTATTCAAACTGAGTATCAAATACACAGTGGGAAACTATTCAAACTCAAATACACTTTAAGAAACTTTATAAGCTGAGCATTGAATACAATTCTTAAACTGATTATTTTAAAAAAAAACACTACTGTACGGGAAACTGTGTTCAAACTGAGAATTAAATACACCATAATCAAATATTTGGGGATCATTCAGTGATAACATGATATTTATTCCTTCATTTTTGGGGATTTTCATTTGACTTCAAGCACAGTTCCCTTTATAACATACATTGTTATAACATAAAATTTGGATATAACATGGTCATGCTGTGGCTCGCATTATTTTACCCTAGAATTTTAGAAATGAAATTAAGGAAAAGTTCAAGGTCATTGTCTTATAACAACTCTGTAAAATTGTACCTTTACAACACAATTCACTTATAACAGGGTCCATTCTTATGGATCCCAAACAAAGTGTTTTAAAGGGACTGCACTGTATTTTGCATTTTACAGGGATATATTCAAACTGAGTACAAGTAACGCTATGGGAAACTTAGTTTTAAGTATCTTACAGGCAGGGGTCTGTCCAAACTGGGCATTAAATGTACTGGCAAACTATGCAAACTGATTTTTGAATACATATTGTTAAACTATCCAAACTAAGCCTAATTACCTTGTAATTATTTGTTCAAAATACACTGTGGAACACTATTCAAACTGAGCATTAAATGCACCATGGAAAACTATTCCAACTGAACATTAAATGCATTCTGTAAAAACTATTCAAACTTAGCATTAATTACGCTATGGAAAACTATTTAAACTGAGCATTAAATACACAATGTAAAACTATTCAAACTGAGCATTAAATGCACTATGGAAAACTATTCAAACTGAGCACTGAATGTATTATGGAAAACTACTCAAACTGAGCATTGAATACATTATGGAAAACTATTCAAACTGAGCATAAAATACACTATGGAAACCTATTCAAATTTAGCAAAATTACAAACACTGTAGGAAAATATTTAAGACACACAATGGGATCCTTGTAAAATGCAGCATTAAATAAATTGACTGCAGCATTAATGACTGGCAGGAATATGTTAACTGCATTTTGGGAACCTGTTCAAACTGAGCATTAAATAGATTGTAAAATAAAGGAGTTACGGAGATTTTCTGAGCAAACAGTAGGAAAACAGCAGGAGGAGACTTAACCCTTTCCCTGCTAGCAACAAATTTTGTCATCTGCTGTTAACCTTTGCAAACAGTTTGGACCCAGATCAGGACCAACAATTGTCGGTCCTGATCTAGATCCAAACCGTTTAACTCTAGAAGTGTTCCTGAAAGAATTTTTTGAAAAAGTTAATTTTGAAAATAGTCAGCAGATGACATAAAAAGATCAAAATTTTTGTCAAATAATAAGAAAAGAGTAGAAAAAGGTATAACTTCTTGAAAGCCTATCAAAGCTCTGTAATATTGTGCCCATACACAATGTTCAAAATAATACTACATCTACAGTAAAACCTGTCTTAAGCGGCCACTCAAAAATAGACAAAACAAAGATCTTAATGATAAATGGTAGCTTAATAAAGGTCAAAAGTATTGCAGAATGCTCCCCTTGGAGCATACTGCAATACTTTGACCTGCATTAAGCGATAACTATACTTGAAACCCAATTTTTTTGTCTTTTGAGAGCGGCCCTTTTACACAAGTTTTACTGTAGTTTATCAAAATATACCCATTTTAAAAAAGAGTATAAAAATACAATGACAAATCATGAAAAACAAACCCTTTCTGATTGCTCTCCTCTTCCACTGCATCAACCACAACCTTAACCTGAAAAATGGAGAGAAAAAACTCAAAAATGGAGAGAAAAAACTCAAAAATTGAGAGAACAAATCTCATTCAGACCACCAGATAAGAGTGCATACTTGAAAATTATTTTTCATATTTCTCAACTAAAACATGTTGTGAGTACCAAACAGAACCGTCTCACTGAGGCGTTCTTTTTAAGCATCCAAAACACATGTTCAACTTATAAGAAAATGATCATATTTTTACACACAAAAAGTTGTCTTATCTGGACCTGTGGCATTGCTAAAAATAAATCGGCCAGCAAGATCTTTGGGAACTTATTGCACTTTTGAGCAGGATCAGCTTTACATGCATACTAGTCAGTGTCTTTACTGTTCACATACACATAGTATGGAGGTAGATGAAGACTCAGACCAAACTTTTGACCTCTAGCTCCACTGGATACATCAGCATGGGGTTTAAAAGAGGATGTTGGCCATATGCAATAAGAGCCAAAATCTTATATGCTGGTCTAAATAATATTTTGATATGTGCGCTTAAACCGTTTTCATTCTGATGGATTATCCCATACATATTGATACAAATTGTATTGAATTGTCCATTCTATATTTGGAGGTTAAACTTTCTATAAAATCATGTATTTCTGTCCCTGAAGATTGACTTGAACTTTAATAGCAAACAGTGAAGACCCTGATGAAATGCCACCTCATTATTTGGTTATTGTGTCGGTGTGCCGCGGTCCCTGCGAATGAGGCATATATATATATATAATAATGCCACCTTCACTGTTTGCCAAAGTACCTGTTAACAGGTATCCAGAATGAAAACCGTTAAAACTGCATTCCCAACATATTACTTATCATCTTGTATCGTGACAGTTTTATTTCTTTGAGTTTCATTGTTTTTCCAGCAAATTTCAAGGTAGCTTTAATTTTCAAGGTCTTTTCAAGAATGTCTTCCATATTTAAGTGTTTATCAAGCAATGATTTAGCATGCACAAACACTGTCCTTATGTTTGTTTGTTTGATTTGATTCTTTACGTCCCATCAACAATATTTCAGTCAAATAGGGACAGATCTTTTTGGGTTGAACCAGTACTAAGCTAGGATAAATGTGTCTTGCTCAAGTGACGCTGGTGAGGCTTGAACCCGTGGCCCATCTGTCTCAAGTCAAGTACTCTACCACTGAGCCACTGCGCTCCCTGTATTTAAATGTTTATCAAGCCTTTGCCAGCACAGTCCATAAAATGAGTGTAATCTTGTGTGAGAACTCACCTGACTTCTACCATGATCTAGCTCATACTGCGTAGCATACTGCTCCGCTAGAGTGTTCACTTCAGATCTAGTCCTCCGATTGTCCATAGAAATATCAGTCAGCTCCTTGTGAACTTCTGGCATCTTAATGGCCTGACAATTAAAAAAAATGGAAGGACCTCTGACGGTGGTAATGGGAATCACAGTGTATCGCTGCCTATTATTTTGATAAAAAATAAAGTCAATCAAATGCTTCCATATTTATATATAAGCTCGCTGTTGGTCTCTTTTTTTATGATTTTGCATTTAATTTCCTATTTCCATGAATGTACGGCTTTATTTTGGGGCTAAAATGGTCACTTTTTGTATTATACATATAGGAAATAGAAAAATATTTTTTAAACATCTTTCCCCCCCGAGTCCCAACTAATCCTTTTGCACGTAAGTGTGTTCTCATATTTTACATAACATATGTGAAAAGCTAGTTGGGACTTGGGGGGGAATGATATCCCACAGCCCAAAGTGTAACGTCTGGGCGAGCCCAAACATTGGCTTTTGGATTTTTGGTGTGCGCTCTTGAAAATCTTTTTCTCCAGTGTAATGAAATAATTAGTACAAGTAATTTTCCTTTCCATAACCCCTTTATCATGAAATATTACAACGTTTTAAGCATATTGTTCTTTAGATAATGAAAATTGCCCTTTTACTAAATTCATTTGGTAGATTATTTTGCACATATACTGTATCTACCCAATACACATGAACTACATGGCCCTTGACTAGGTGTACTTTATGCATGGATGAATGGTTATAGGACATTACTGCATAATATTACACCAGGTAAATACATTGTCATAAAGGTTGAATATGGACTACAGTTGCACTTCAAAATATTTCCTAACAGATCAGATAGAAATTACAACAACAAAAATAATCATTAAAATACTCATGATTTAGGACTTTAAAATATTTTCATTGTGATTTGTAATCGAGTATTGATGATATAAAGCCCTTACACGTGAAAATAATTGATTTCTAAATATTTTAGTGAAGTCAAAATTTGCACCCCCTACCCCCTTTGGTAAGGTCTCCTGTGTTATCGTAGGGGTCTGCCTGTCGAATTATAACCTTAATTTGTTCCTAATACATCAAGCGTCCTATTAAAAAGAATACCAATGATATCGTGTACATAGGGAAGTTTTGGGAAGCATCTGAAAAATAGGCAGATACCCTATCAAAGTGTCAGAGGTCCTTCAATGCTCCAGATAAATAAGAGCTTTTTATGAAAGAAAAAAATTCAAAAACATCCATCAATGCTGTGTACTTTTTAGTGTTTTTTTCTGCAATTTCTTTATAATGAACTTTACCAATAGGTCTTCCAGGAATACCAATAGTTTGGATCCAGATTAGACAATTTTTGACAGTAGACAGCAAAAGTTGCCACTATCAGGAAAAGAGTTAAAGTTTTTTAAATTACATGTATATCCTGAGTAATCTGGATATATCCTCTGAAGTAAACTTATCAGGATGCACATTGTTAACTAAGCAGCCTGTGAATCTGTAAATAATAAATGATATCACCAGCCTACCTGGGCGGGGCACAGTGCCTCAGTTGGTAGTGTTAGACTGGGGATTGAATGATTGCTCTAAGTTTGAGACTCACAGGAGTCACTATGTTGTGTCCTCGAGCAAGACACTATATCCCCTGCATAGTACTGGTTCAACCCAGGAACATAGGAAATTGTCCAGACATGACTGAAAAATTATTAACAGGGAGGTAAAGCACCGACACAAACAAAAAACAACCTACCTGGCTGGAAAAATGAAGTGGCTGTGGAATATTAATAAATTCAGAGGGAAAAAGGTATAAGGTTTCCACAGGGATCTACAAATCGTTTTTGCTCTAGTTGCTGCTTTACTTTCCAGTCAAGAAGTTTTCAGTCATGTTGGGACTTTAGTACTAGCCACTAGAACCAGTACTAACCACTGAAGACAAAGTGTCTTTCTCAAGAACTCAACCCTGTGCCACCAGTGGGATTCCAACCTGTAACCTCTTGGTCATGTCTGCACATATACTTACAAAGAAACCCATTCTATGCTTCAAGGTCATCATATGCTGCATGACAGTGATGGCTCCCAGCTCAGCCTCACAGAGGGTACAGAAGAACCGGTTCTCTTTATTGACATCGTGGGAATGGTATTCTATGAGATGCTCAAGACCTGAAATAATAAAGAATAATATAAGAATCTATCACAAGTGTGAGGGTAGGGTAGAAAAATTCATCCTGATGATCACCGTTTGGAATCATCAGGCTTGCGGAGTGATGACAAACTGTGATCACAAGGAATGGATTTTTCTATCCAATCCTCGCACGAATAATAGAATCTTTTCCTTGCTCATCATTTTTTTTAAAAAAACTAGAGACCTGAAGGTCCTGAGGCGCTCACCTGACCTCTTCAATAATGTTAAAATAGGTCAAGGTCAACTACAGCTTATAATAAAACATATTTTGTTTTACCATATATGGGGGTTGCAGCCATGTTGGTCAAGTGACTAAAAAAGATCTAATGAATACTCCATCAAACAGCCCAGTGATTTCTGAGAAACCAATGTTTATATAGGTATGTGGCAGTACAAATGAGTGGCATTGGATAAACGGTCACAGGTCAGCTTGACATTTGGTACTTATATAAAGCCATTGTCTCATAAGGTTAAACATTTTTCGAAAGTATGATTATGATTTTGGCTTAAACAGTTTTAGAAAAATGAACATTTCAAAATTTTCCCCATATAAATGCATAAGGAATCAAATTTGACCTTGTCATAAAGTAGGTCAAGCTAGATTCATCATTTGTGCAAACCTGGTAAAGACCACATCCCCAATGCTACATACCAAGTCCCAAGGCCATTGGCCTTTTGTTCCAGAGAATAAGATATTTAAAGGATTTTTACCATATATGGGTGTGGTGGCCTTGACCTTTGTAACTTATTTATAGCCATTGTCCCATTAGGTTTAACATATCAAGTGAGAATAATGACTTTGGCTTCAACAGTATTCAAAAATCAACTTTTCCAAAAAAGTTCACATTTAAATGCAATAGGAAGCAAATTTGACATAGACCTTAAGTAGGTCAAGGTCAACTTAGGATCATCTTTTGAACAAACTCGAAGGGCCCCACATCCCAAATGCTACATACCAAGTCCCAATATCACAGGCCTTCTGGCTGTGGAGAAGAAGATTTTTAAATGGTTTTTACCATATATTGGCGTGGCGGTCATCTTGGTCATGTGACCAAAATATTTTGCATAAATTTTAGCTAACTTCTCATAAGGAGTCTATGCATGAAATTTGAGTTCAATTGGGCCAATGGTGTGTGAGAAAACTATCTTTTAATATATTGATGGGACTCGAATATGGGTCCTAAGCTGAAAGGTCAACCTTGACCTTTGGAACTAATTTATTGCCATTGTCTCATTAGGTTAAACATATCAAGTGAGAATAATGACTAAGGCTTCCACAATTTAAAAAAAAAATCAACTTTTCAGAAATTTTCCCATTTAAATGCATTAGGAAGCAAATTTGACCTTGACCTTAAGTAGGTCAAGGTTAACCTAGGCTCATCTTTTTAACAAACTTAGAAGGCCCCAAATCCCCAGTGCTACATACCATGACCCAAGGTCATCGGCCTTCTGGTTCTGGAGAAGAAGATTTTTAAAGGGTTTTTACCATATATGGGCGTGGGGGCCATCTTGGTCATGTGACCATAATATTTTGCATACATTTTGGCTAACTTATCATAAGGAGTCTTCACATGAAATTCGAGTTCAATTGGGCCAATGGTTTGTGAGAAAACTATCTTTTAATATATTGATGGGACTCCAATATGAGGGACCTAAGCTGAAAGGTCAAAGGTCAACCTTGGCCTTTGAAACTTATTAATAGCAATTGTCTCATTAGGTTTAACATATCAAGTGAGAATAATGACTTTGGCTTCAACAGTATTAAAAAAATCATCTTTTCAAAAAATATCCCATTTAAATGCATTAGGAAGCAAACTTGACCTTGACGTTTTGTAGGTCAAGGTCAAACTAGGATAATGATTTGAACAAACTTGGTAGGTGCTACATATCAAGTCCCAAGGTCACCGGCCTTCTGGTTCTGGAGAAGACAGTTTTAAAGGGTTTTTACCATATATGGGCCTGGCGGCCATCTTGGTTATGTGACCAGGACCATTTGAACAAACTTTCGTTATCGCGTCCAAAGGAGTCTCTATATGAAATTTGAGCTTAATTGGCCCAGTGGTTTCAGAGGAGAATATGTTTGAAAATGTTGACGGACGGACGATGGATGCCGGAGTGACTGGTATACTATTAGCTCACCCATGAGCCTTTGGCTCAGGTGAGCTAAAAATAAGCTCTGAGAAGTTCTGAATACACAGAGATGCAATTGATAAATTCACTTTGACATAACAATGACGTCTCTCGACGGCCATGTGCATAAATTCCAATACAACCAATGAACAAGCCACATGTGACAGCCATGGTAAAATAACATGGGTTAGATAAGAATTTCTATTCCAGGCCATAATCTCATATATTCTTTCCTCTAATCCATTGTGCAAGAAGTATCATTACCATATGAGAAGTCAAGGATTTTCATAGTTAATTGAGTCGTAAAAAGTACATAACATTAAAGAACGTACCAAGTATGGCTCTTCTAGTATGTCTGCCAAATCTCTCCTGGAAGTCTTCGTTCCCTGTAGGTTTACCATCTGATGTTCTTGTGTTTGATAGAGCTGCAGAAAAATAAACCAATTTATATTTTTTGACATTAAGATTTATCAAGGTTTGACCATGCCCTGCTAAGTCAACCAATACTGCATACCATATTAGACATAAGTAGGGCACATGCTCTTATAAGTAGTTTAAGGGCTGTATTTATTCTCTATATGAGCCGCAACATGAGATTTCCAACAATGTGGTATTATGACTAGCAAAGCCTCAGATCAGCCTGCGCATGCGCAGTC
The DNA here is from genome assembly GCA_964019695.1 of Loripinus fragilis. Lineage (NCBI taxonomy): Eukaryota > Metazoa > Mollusca > Bivalvia > Lucinida > Lucinidae > Loripinus > Loripinus fragilis. The sequence goes on from OZ026527.1 coordinate 38,817,513, forward strand.
TGATCAGAGCCTTTGCTAGTCGCTTGAATATTCCATGAGTACTAAGCTACTGACTGAACATTATTTGGAGTTTCTATGCATAAAGGGAAGCTGCACAGGCTAATCTGAGTCTACACTTGTCAAAATACCTTTGCTAGTCGCTTGAATATTCAATGAGTACTAAGCTACTGACTGAACATTATTTGGAGTTTCTATGCATAAAGGGAAGCTGCACAGGCTAATCTGAGTCTACACTTGTCAAAATACCACATTGTTGGAAATCACATGTCACGGCTCATATGTTAATGCTCTAAAATTTCAAACACTTTTCTATATCTGTTCTCAAATAAATGTTGGTTATCAGGGCTGGAATTCACAAAATGCTTGCCAGAATAGCAATCAGGGAAGACACTGATCAAACTGCTTGAAGAGCATGAAGATGTACATCTAAGTTCAGCGCAAACTTATAACTATACCTGGGCCCAAAGGAATAACCTGTGAATTATTCGAATCCTTGCTTGTCCCTTTGCCTGCTAGCATCTACATTTATCTTCTGTTGATAACCTTTGCAGACAGTTTGGACATATATCAGGCTCAACAAGATGCTTGGCATTATATGGGTCCAAACTGTTTGATAAACTCATAGTTTGATTGACTTAATGTTCTGAAGAATTAAAAAAACACCTGCAGATGATACATGTCATAGCATGTGAAGAGTTATAGAGAAATTTTACAAAAGCTTGATAACATTTTGGTTTAGCTCTTTAGTGCCACCTGCTGATAACTTTTGCAAACTGTTTGGACCAGGTCCTGATCTGGATCCAAACCATTTGACACCCTTAAAACATTACTGAAAGATTTTTTGAAAAAGTTAATTTTGAAAAAGTCAGCTGACGACAATTTAAAGCATGAAAAAATACCCAGTAGACAAAAAGTTAAAAACAATACCTGCTCTTTGCTGATTATTACTATGATCAGGCTTAATCTCTGCTTTCATTCCTTCATTGAACTCCTCTCGTTGGACTCCAAGCTCTACCATTACCTTCACAGTGCCCTCTGATGGGGGTTTTGCCACACCCTTGGAGAATTGTTCTATCTTGTCTTTGATTTCCTCTTTACTTTCAAAGAAGGATGTCTTCAAGAGCTCATGTAACTTTGGATGCTCCTTTTCCTACAAACAAAAAAGATAAAAAAAAACTTAGAATTTTTTGTTGAAGAAAATTTCAAGGGCTTTGATCATGATGTAATAATATTAATACACTCATTGTACAATACAATTGCCACAAATCATCTAATTGACTATACAGTTTGTTTGTTTGTTTGATTTGATTCTATATGTCCCATCAACAATCTTTCAGTTAAACAGGGAGGGTCTTCCTGTGTTGAACCAGTACTAAGCTAGAATAAATGTGTCTCGCTCAAGGACCACAACGCAGTGACGCCGGTGAGGCTTGAACCCCCAGCTCCTCAGTCTCAAGACAAGCACTCTACCTTTGAGTCACTGCGCTCCATGACTATACAGTAAAACCGGACGAAAACGACCACTCCAAAAAAAGCCAAAATTGGTTTTCATGACCAATTATCGCTTAATGCAGGTCAAAAGTATTGCAGAATACTCCCTTTTCATTAAGCTACCATTTGTCATTAAAATATTTGTTTTGGATATTTTTGAGTGGCCACTTAAGACAGGTTTTACTGTATAATCTACCATTCAAATTCATTGACGAGTTACAACTGAGAAGTTCAACCATCTTCGAGTGCCCAATTTTTCAGAAGCTAATGCTCTTCTTTAGGAGCAGTCCCCTATGGTATGGAAAACCACTACTGTAAATTCGGAAATTTTCCTGAGGGATTTTTTTCACAAAACTTCGCATATGCCAAGTTTTGTGAAAATAAAACCCTCGCGAAATGGCGAGATCACCCTGTTGTTTACTGAAATAGGTATACCATGCCCTAGTCGGGAATTTTTAACATCGCAAATATGTCTTTTAACGCTTTTAGGGAAAATAAAATTCTGGCAAAATTTTCCAAATGTAGAGTATTTCCACACCATGTAATTTCCTTTATTTTGTTTGTTTGTTTAATTAGATTCTTTACGTCCCATCAATAATCTTTCAGTTAATTAGGGACGGGTCTTCCTGGGTTGAATTAGTACTAAGCTAGGATAAATGTGTCTTGCTCAAGGACCACAAGGCAGTGACGCCAGTGAGGCTCGAACAATGTGATTTCTTTTGAATGTGTACAATTTTCATTACGCACATGCGTAGATGCTTAATAGGTGCTAAGCCTATGAAAATAGGTGGGAAAACATAAGCAGAACCTACCATATACTTGGTCCTATGGAGCATTGTTATTAGATGATCCACTATATCATTCCAGCTGACCTTCACATGGCAGAGATCACACACATACCAGGGATCAACACTTGGATCAGGTTTCTGAAACTCTGTCAGCCACTCTAGACCTGAAGCAAATAAGACAAGTTAGAGATCACACACATACCATGGATCAACACTTGGATCAGGTTTCTGAAACTCTGTCAGCCACTCTAGACCTGAAGCAAATAAGACAAGTTAGAGATCACACACATACCATGGATCAACACTTGGATCAGGTTTCTGAAACTCTGTCAGCCACTCTAGACCTGAAGCAAATAAGACAAGTTAGAGATCACACACATACCATGGATCAACACTTGGATCAGGTTTCTGAAACTCTGTCAGCCACTCTAGACCTGAAGCAAATAAATCTAAATATAGAAACTACTCTAATTACCTTGAAATCAAGAACTATTATTTAATTGAGCCAGTGCATGAGATTTCCAACAATTTGGTATGTGCGACCAGCAAAGCCTCAGATCAGCCTGCGCATATGCGCAGTCTGATCAAAGCCTTTGCTAGTCGCTTGAGTATTCTATGATTGTTAAGCTACTGACTGAACATCATTTGGAGTTTCTAAGCTTAATAGGAGACTGCAGAGGCTCGTCCTAGTCTACACATGTCAAAATGTCATATTGTTGGAAATCTCATGCCAGGGCTCAATTTTTATCATAGGTCCAGATAAACAAAAATAGTGGGTGTATAACTGTCAATATTTTCTTATCCATCAATTTTACCATTTGTTTTGGGTGCTCAAAAAACTTGTCTCATTTAGATGGCTCTTTTGAGTACCCAAAACAAATATTTGGGCTAAGAAACAAGACTGTACATTCATCTCTTAATGTCGAGGTTCTATCATGATTCTCAATATTATTGAATTTATTTAGCAAGCTTGAACAAAATGGGCCGCGACGTGAGAAAACCTGTCTTCGGGGTTTTCGACAAAGTGAGATTCAAACCAGCCAGCTCAGCTACACGGACTAGCTAGAAAATTGAAATTTCGCTTGTAGCAAGCTTTGATATGGTATTTTCCAAAGAGCCAATAACAAAGGCGCTGATCAGTCTGTGCGGATGTGCAGGCTGGTCTGCGCCTTTGTTGTTGGCATACCCCCGAAGACAGGTTTTCTCACAACGAGGCCCAAATGTTAAGATGTGAGATTTTGCAGCAGTTCAAAGTGTCCTGGATCCAAACTGTTTGACAATCTGATAGTATTCCTGAAAGAAAATTAATTTTGAAAATAAAATTAGAAGACAAAAAGCATGCAAAATTTTCTGGCAAGGAGTTTCTTTGAAACAGGCTTATGTGAACTCACCTATGATAGGGAATTTACCTAGGAAAGGTTTGTACATCTTGATTATGCTTCTTTGAAACAGGCTTATGTGAACTCACCTATGATAGGGAATTTACCTAGGAAAGGTTTGTACATCTTGATTATGCTTCTTTGAAACAGGCTTATGTGAACTCACCTATGATAGGGAATTTATCTAGGAAAGGTTTGTAGGTCTTAAGAAACTTGGCTGGTCTTTGTACCACAATGGTTGTCAGCTCCTTCATTCTTTTGGCAATATCAGCTATGAAAAAAATAAAGATCAGAATTAGTCAGACTGAATAAAAAGCGAAGTATTGTAAAACACTTATATTTGGCAGGTATTTTTCTTTGGGGCTATATAAGCATGTTGGTTTGATTTGATTCTTTACCTCCCATCAACAATCTTTCAGTTAAACAGGGACGGGTCTTCCTCGGTTGAACCAGAACTAAGCTAGGATAAATGTGTATTGCTCAAGGACCACAAGGCAGTGACGCCGGTAAGGCTCGAACCCGCCACCCCTTGGTCTTGGGTCAAGCACTCTACCACTGCACCCCCCCCCCCCTCCCCCCAAATAAAATGCATGTTGGTATCTGTATCGTCAAAAATCAACAAAAATGGTAGAGTTTGTTTCAATGAAGAGGAAACCACATCTCAAAAGGGCTACTATTAAAAGCATATTCTTTCCTTTAAAAGTAGCCCTGCTTAGAATAGACATTAAATTGAGAAACTATGCCAATATGTCAATCTTTTAAAATCACCAAATTTTTAAGCCAGAATGAAATATCAGAGTAATCATAATGTCATATGATAAATAGAATCTAACATTTGTGCTCTTGTATTATTGAATTTATTAAACTCGCTGCGCAAAAGAGATAAACAAAGTTCTCGTAAACTCCCAATCAGGCGTATTTTTACGCCAACTTTTGGTTTTGTATGCATACATTTTCCTGCTGGGGATTCTAATTTACGCCAAAAAATTTTCTGCTGACGCGTCTCAAACTCCTTAAAACACCTGAAGACGACAGCAGAAGTCCAAATTTGGCTTCCGCCACAAAAGATCAGAAGATCGCCGCTTATCCGATGCCCCAGGGTTTGTCATAAAATGTCCAGTAGACCGATAGCAGAAGGCGTGATCTCATTTAGCTCTCGGCCAATCAGAATGTTGCACAGCGTCTTCATTGACAGGACAATAATTACGCCTATGCAAATTTGAGAAGCAGGTGGTCGATTGGTTTTAACTTTTCCGAGTGCGTGTAAAGACAAATGATAGTGGCACATTCGTGACTGTCTGTCTCAATCAAATCTTGAAATGTTTCTTACTTTTTTGAACACATGAATATTGCTTCCACAGCCAGAGTCAAAAAGATGGTTGATAAAAATAAAAATCAGATTTGCTGAATACATCGGTAAACCAAATAGGATAACGTGCGATAAGGCAACGTTCCGAATGAAGCGTCATTAGCAACAAATGAGTGATGCAATCAATTATTGGCGTTTTTTACATCGAATAAACTATTCTTAGGGTATTAAATGCAAACAAATGACTTTCAGCAAGAAAATCCGACCATTGAAATCGCCTCGCACGTAGGTAGGAAATCAAAATAATCATCTTAATTTTGGAAAAATCGCTGTAGACTAGGTGCGCAAAAAGCACTTGCATGCAAATAATTAAATGATTGAACTAGATCTATACATCTGCAATAGATCTATCCATCTGTCTTTTTGTTTGTCTGTCTGTCTGCTTGTAAATGAATAAAACAACTACACGTATCAATAGTATAAGCAATAAGGCCAAACATAAAAATATGTGTTTCATGATACATGAAATTTTTAATATGAAAAAAAAAAAATTTGATGACGAAGATGGGAAAACAATATAGCCAAACCCCTTTGAAATCCCAAACAATGTTTCGAAAATATTGTGTAGAGGTTGGGGAAGAGGGGATTTAAGTTTGTTACAGTAACCTGATACAAACTTTTATTTTTGGTCTAAAATCTTTTTTGTTTACAGCTAGTCCTCACAAGGATTTTGAAATTGCCATTTTACATCCATAAATAAAACTTTTCATATTTCGGCTAAAACTATAAACTCCAACTTTCCAGGTCAAACTCCAATTTTCCAATTTTGACTCCAACTTTTTCCAGGGATGGATTCTATGAATCCTGTTTTCAAAATCCTAGTGAGAACTCTGGATAAAATGTGAGGCAAGCCTCACATTTTATCTCTTTTACCCAACTTGTTTAATAAATTCAATAAAACATGAGCACTCATGAAAGATCCTCTATGTACAGACTATCATTAGAAACTGTAATGGTAAATTTACGAAATTTCTCTTCTGTTCTCAAATAAAATGTTGGCTAACAGGGCTAGAATTCACAAAATGCTTGTCAGAATAGCAAACAAAAATGCTTTTCAGAATAGCAAACAGGGAAGACCCTGATCAGACTGCTTCTTCTGCACTGTTTGTCTAGGCCTTTTTGGCAGGCAACTGGTGTTCAAAATTTACATCTATCAAAAATGATTGTTAACTGCTTGTCAAATGATTTTCAAAAACTTGTCTATTAAAAACTATGAGAGGACCATTCAATGTTGCAATTCCAACACAAAGGTGAATCAAAGACTAACTAAACTTTAAAAGGAAAAACTAGTGGAAAACTCAGTTTGAAGTTTTAGAACTTTTACTGTCGAACTCATTATGTTAGACCAGTCACTGTTGAGACCCTAAAGATAAAGCCAAAGCCTAATAATTTAATGTCGCATCTATATACTGAAACAGACAACATTAGCTCATGAGCTAATCTGCAACATAATATCTTTAACAGATACTTATCTGCCTTACTCTATCTTCCTAGCACAACCCCTTTTTATGCGAGTGTCAGCAAGGGAGCTGCTATTACCAATTTTACACCTTTGGTATGGTGGGGCTGCCCGATTCGAACCTACAACTTCCCACTCAAAAAGCGGTCCCTCTACCAACTGAGCTATCAGGGCAAAGAATGACAATGGGGCTTCGGAGCATTTTACAGCCAAATCTCATACTGCCATATTTCTTTCTAGTTTCTGACGGATCTGTATTTATCCACCCATAAGGTGACACACTTTGTAAAATTTGCAGCAGACAACATTTTATATCCATTTTTAGCAACAAAATAAGGTTTGATATTCGATTGTAATCTTCTGCCAGTATTTTGCTATTTTAATTCTACAGTCTTTTTAGTCATCTGCGAATGTTTTCCAAAAAAAACACTATAGGCGTTTTCAAATATATTTTTTCAAGAAAACTAACAGAGTGGATCCAGTTCAGGCCTGACAATTTGTTTGACCTGCTCTGGGTCTAAACTGCTTATAAAGAGTATCAGCAGACAACACTGGCAAGTAAATTAATAACATTGAAGGTACAGTTAAGTCCCTTTATAACGCTAGGTTTGGGGTCCAAAAGAATGGACCGTGTTGAAAGTGAATCATGTTATAAACACACAATTTTACATAAGAATTATAGGAAAATGGCCATAGAATGGTCATTTTCCTATACTTCATTTGTAAAATTCCATTGGGAGCCACAATATGACTTGTTGTATTCAAATCCGTGTTATAACGAAGTGTGTTATATAGCGACTGCATTGTATTTTGGCTTCACAGACATAATATTTGAATAATCTACTACCAATAAAAATCAGAAATTTAATCCTTAACTATTTACCCTGTAGTGCTAGCCATTTTTCTTCATCCACGTCCTCTTCCGTAACTACAAGTGAGAAAACAATAAAATAAGAATACAGTTATATAACAGTTGAAAATTATTTCTGAATATTTCCCCCACTAGTGGCTGCTTGTCATCCACTGATAATCTTTACAAACTGTTTGGAGCCAGATCAGGCCCAACAAAATGTTGGACCTGATCTGGATCCAAACTGTTTGACACTCTACTGTTACAGAGCCACATAGGTAGAAAATGGTATTGATCACATGGGAAAACATGACCATAGGTTTAGATAAACAAAATATTTTCTTACCCATCGGTTTTAAAATATGTTTTGGTGCCCAAAAGAAGCGGTTCTTAGAGTACCCATAACATATGTTTTGGTTGAGAAATTAGAAAAATAATTTTTGATTAGGCACTCTTATCAAAAGTTCTGGATGACCTCTTTAGACTTTATTAACAAACACAAGTTGTTTCATTAGGTTGTATAAGAGCTTGCGCAAACTTGGTGTTTGCCGAAAGTCTAGTGGTAAAATTTCCTATCTATAGTGTAAGTGTAATAAGTTTTCTAGAAATTAAGGCGCAGACCAGTTTACGCATCCAAGCAGTCTGTTCAGCACCTTTGTTATACCCTTATTGGAAAGTATCATATCTAGACTTGCTACGAGCAAAATTTCAATTTTCTAGCTAGACTGTAGTTGATGAGACTTATTTGAGTCTCACTTTGTGGACAGGTTTTGTCGTGTTGAGCCCCATATGTGACTGATGGACTGAGGGTTAACCTTATTTTGAACAGGTCAAGTTTACTTTACATATATGATATGGCTAGATATGTACTCACTCAGTTCTGACATTGCTATCCCTTGTCTTTCAGTGACCTCTGGTACCTCCGCTTTCTTTACCTCAAATTGAAGAGGTTTGTCGGCCATGTTGCTTGAACTATTTCCAAGATCAAAGGTTAGAGGTTCTTCATCAGTGGCCAGGACATCAGGAATCTTCTGGTCTTCACTGGATTTTCTTGCTGAAGTGTCACTTGGTAATTTTTTACCTTGAGCTGAAATGGAATATACGTCCACAAATTCTAGCACTAAGTAATTGACTTACGAAGATGTTACTGACCACTAGACCTTAGTATTTATAGGTTCTTCAATATATCTGGATTTTGATTTTTGAGAGTCAATTAAGAAATGAATTCAATTTTTGGAATGTTCACAGAATCATGAATACTTTGGGTCTCTTGCAAAGTAAGTGAAGCCCAAAAGATGAATTTATTGCTTATAATTACATTTTATTATTAATATCTAAAATATAATCATTATTTTTAATTTAGGAATTAAAACAGTTTTGTATTTAAAATATTATCATGTTAACGGTTTAACCGGAGTGTAAAATGGAAAAGCGGAACAGCTAGCTTGAACACGGACAACCAATTGAGCAAACAAGAGCCTTGTTTTGCACGTGCGACTCATGTGTGGCTCACTGTCAATCACAACACCAGTATCACTTCTGGCGAATGAGTTTGATGTTCGAAGCGTATTGCACGTGCAAGTGAGCTTGGCAGCTGTCGATCAAATTTGTGTAATTCATGAGGCTATGAACGGTTGCAAAAATCTAAAGATTCATTAGAGGATGGCTTTCAGAATGTAAATATATATACTTTGAACTTCAAAATTAGTGACAAACATATTAGAATGCAGCATCTGATCGGCATCTATACTGTTTGCTTACAGAATTTTCAATTAAAATCTGGAAGAAAATGGAAAATACCACCCAACAACCCTTAAAACAGAAATGGACTGGCCCAATTGATAAAGGTAGGAAAGTCCATTCGGCTTAAATGGGTTAAAAACTGTTTACCAACCTTTCAAAAGCATAGCATTAGTGGCTGCATATCTTGTCTCTTGTTTCGAGTTTGTCCGCCAAGCTAACCATGAGTGATCGTCCTTGGCCATGACTAGATTAATCTTTTCTTTGCCATCCTCCGACTTTCCCATCTGTTCTGTATACATGTTGAGACATTCATTCATCTGATTGCCAGCTTTTGTCACGATCAATGTGTGTATGACAGGATATTTCTGTTTCTGTAGAATGAAAATCGGAAGATCGTAATTACATCTCTTACAGAAGTCAGTAAGTTCTCCAAATTTGCAAACATTTTTAGAGTAAGAATGTCACCATTTCCTTATCTCCCAATTAGAACATTTGTTTTTAAACGCAAAATAGCTTACTTTGAAAGAAATTGGGTGATAAATGACCAAGTTAGAGTGTCCACACATGCAAACTGAAAGGTGGCAGCCATTTTGGTTATTGTTCATCAGACAATACCCACAGTCGATCTTCGGAAAGAATTTGATGAATGTAATCCATATATGAAATTTGGAAGCAATCAGGTTTTGTTTGATTTGACTCTTTACTTCCCATCAACAATCTTTCAGTTAAACAAGGACGGGTCTTCCTGGGTTGAACCAGTACTAAGATGATATGTGTCTTGCTTAAGGACCACAACGCAGTGCCCATGTTCAAGTACTTTGTATGGACATTCTGATCTAATGTAAGTAGATTTCTCTATGTTTACTCATCTATACCCAGAAAGTTATTCACCATTATCCAGCCCACATTTTTTCCAATCAAAACGCTACCAGGATATCCTCTTGAGCTTCTTACTTTGAGTACAAACTCTGTCACAAAGAAAATAATTGTTGTCCGTACAGCTTATTTCTATAAATCAGGCCCGATTTTCGCCTCTAAAAAATTGTGACAGAGTCTGTACTCAAAATAAGAAGCTTTATGAGGATATCCTGGCATCTCCAGATCGGGTAAAATGTGGGCTGGAAAAGGGTGTATAACTTTATGGGTAAAGATGAAAAAACAAGGAGAAATCTCTACTTACTTTTGCTTAAAACACCGTTGTGGAAAGAAGTCGGACATTTTTCCGTACAGTGTATCCCAACAGAAACCACGTGACTACCCACCCTGATATTTCTGTCAACGTGTGTTCAGATAAAAAATAGTGAGTATGATCAGGAAATACCACAATCACAGACTGCAGACAACCCCCTGGCACCGCGAAGAGCCGCTCAACCATCACGAGACACCAGGAAGACAAATTAAATTAGATAATTATTAAATAAATGGTACAAAAAGTGATTGATTTTGGAGAGATAAAAAAGGCAATGTCATTGTTTTGCTAGTTAAAGTCAACACTTAAAATGTACCGCTATTCTATGCACTAGGTACAACTTAATACCAACAAGAAACTATGATTCATCATCCAGATGAAATACGGAAAGCACCTAGTTTCAACCATTGGAAAAGACTAATACCTCAGACATTTCGGAGGACATTTTACAAGCAGTTATAATTTTCGTAGGTACAAAAGACCGCGAAATTTAAAAACTGTGAATATCTATCATCATGTTTTTGAAGCAAAAACGCGAAAAATTTGGCAATGCAAAAATATTCCATTTTACGGTATAATGGAAAGCAGGTTCTATTTGGCATAAATTGATATTACGCTTTAACCAAGATTTTTGCTGAGAAAGCAAGTATACTCATGTCCAATAAAAACGCACCACTCTTCCGATGCGCATATTTGTGGCCTATCAAAAGCTGTGCAAAATTGTTTTATTCATAGTTGTTATTTAGGACAAATGCAATGTTTTCGCACTAAAATTTCAATTCCAGTGACTCCGTTAACACATGACATAACGTCAGCCTCAAAATTGCACAATCGCATTTTGGGCGTATACAAAAAGACCCCAAAATCTTGTTTAAATGTCTTCTGTTTGCCAGTAGATCCCCTGTCATTTCGCCACAACTTTGACAGTTGTGACGCAACACCTAACGCTACACTAACGCAAACAATGTCACTATGTAAGCTAAAATATGGAGTGGTCTGACAAAACTCGACGTAAAATGTTTAATTGCGATTTCTGCAGTCCAAGTGTTCTACACAATGCTTATTTCCGTCGTACAAACTCACACACATGCAAAACGTCATAGAAATCCTCTAAAAATTTGACGTTGCATCACTGACGTCAACTTTGAGCACGTCGCCAGCCATTGTTCGCAACGCTAGCGTTTTGAATCTTCTAAAATTTGTGTTCATCTGTTTGTGCGAGTAATATCTAACATTAAGTTCAACACAGATACTCTTATGTTTGTGTATACGAGCTTTTAGAGATTGACGTTTATCAAAAAAACGTTGATACCTACGCTCCGTCGATGTATACGACCCGCTACACGAGCAAGAAATCTTCTTGCTACGAGCTTGTCGTCATTTTGCATCAGTAAAAGAAGGATTCCTTGAATGTCTCGATTTTAAGGCCTAGTCAAAATTATGCTAGTGACGTCACATCGTGACGTTATAGCCGCTTTCGAGGCAAGATGACTATTCCTGGCTATCAATTTAGAGATTCTTTGCAATTTCTACAAAGAAAAATGCGAGAATAATGCTTTTGAAAATTCTGACACATTCAATGGCTGGTTCTGTGACTTTCTGTTTTGACGGTTGTTTCGTTAAATGGTTCCAGCATGTGCCATCAGTGATCATTCCGTTTTAAAGACCTATCAGTAACTTACGGAATAGCTAAAGTACAATAAGACGCAATTGCAAAAATAAAATGTTATGTCGTTAAAAAGATATAGTCATTTTTGTAGGTGGTGCGTTTTCATTGGACATGAGTATATATAGTCCATGATCAGACAGCTCGTAATGTTTTGTTTGCACATGCTTCTCCTGTCCGAGAAATTTATTTTTTAAATTTAAAGCTTTAATACGTACAAAGAAAGCCAATCTGTGAGCTCTACTGAAGAGATGTGGCAGAATTCCTTTGTGAGTGTAGCTCTGTGTACAAAGATTACACTGGAATAATGGCGGCTCTGTCTGGAACGGGTGCTGGAACTCATAGCACCAAGATAAACCTATAACAAAATATATACCAGCATGTGAGATCGTAGTACTTATCAGCTTTTAACCCTTTCCATTATAAATATTCATGCTAGGCTCCACCCACTATATTTAATAAACTTTCATGTTGGTACTTAGAACAAAGAAATTACTTGTCAGGTCCACTAGTGTAGGATCAGATATTCATATTTTCATAAGCAAACAGAGTAGACCCTGATCAGGCAGCCCAAACAGAGTAGACCCTACCAACTGAGCCACTGCACTCCACAGTTGAATCATGTGGAACACTTTGTTAAAAATATTTTTTGCCCAGGCCCCCAGACAAGAATTTTTTTTTTTATTTTTGAACCAAAACATGTGTTGTGAGTACCAAAAAGAACCATCTCAATGAGATGGTTCTTTTGAGCATCCAAAATGTATGTTAAAATAGATAGGTACAAAAATATTCACAATTTTACACTCAAAAAATGTGTTTATCTGGACCTATGGTTAGCCTTTGCTTATATTGTTTGCTTATGCTATTTCCACTTGTCCTGCTCATATGGTTTCATTGTTGGAAGATACACATTATATGCCATCATCATTGACATGACATCACATGTGATCATGTGTGATCTCATATTAAAGTGCAAAAATTCTGAAATTGTAAATAATCTAAAACTAGAAATGTGTCCATGGGACAAGGATGCCAAATTCGTATAAATAGAGAATTGTCATTAACAAAGGGCAATAACTCCTGAAGGCATGATGTGATATGGGCCATTCTGAAACTTGAACACATTATGGTACTTAATAATGTGACCAAGTTTCAGAGAATTATAATCAAAACTATTCATGTTAGAGAGCAGACGTCGTTTCAGCCGATGATTTTCCATAAACTAAGGGCAATAACTCCTTAAAGCATGGTGCTATATAGACCATTATCAAACTTAAAGTAAACATTATGATACTTAACAATGTGACCAAGTTTCTTAAAATTCTGATCAAAACTATTAGACTTAGAGAGGCGACATAGTTAAGAACGGTGAATTTTCATAAACAAAGTGTCATAACTGCTGTAAGCATGGTGCTATATGGACCATTATCGAACTTGAAGAAGATATCATGGTACTTAACAATGTGACCAAGTTTCATTAAATTCTGATAAAAAATATTCGATTTAGAGAGCGGATATCGTTTAAAATGGTGAATTTTCATAAACAAAGGGCCATAACTACAGAAAGCATGGTGCGATATGGACCATTATCGAACTGGACGAAGACATCATGGTACTAAACAATGTGACCAAGTTTCATAAAATTCTGATAAAAATATATGAGTTAGAGAGCGGACATCATTTAAAACTGTGTATTTTCATAAACAAAGGGCCATAACTATTGAAAGCATGGTGCGATATGGACCATTATCGAACTTGAAGAAGACATTATGTACTAAGCAATGTGACCAAGTTTCATAAAATTCTGATGAAAAATATTCAAGTTAGAGAGCGGACATCGTTTAAAACGGTGAATTTTCATAAACAAAGGGCCATAACTACTGAAAGCCTAGTGCGATATGAACCATTATCGAACTTGAAGAAGACATTATGGTACTAAACAATGTGACCAAGTTTCATAAAATGCTGATCAAAAGTATTTGATTTAGAGAGCGGAAGTTGTTGAGACAGACGTACATACGCATGTAATGTATGTACGTATTTAAAGTACGGACAAACGGACAGGGGTAACACTTAATGCCCAGGCCATTGTCATGGTGGGGACATAAAAACACTTAATTTTTTATATAAATATGACATGTATTTCATCTCTGGAAGTAAACGAAATGTATATTTTCCACTCATGAAATATATAATTTTCATTCCACTTGATGAAATTAATGTCATATTCATTCCAAAAATTCAAATATCTTCTATATATTATCAAACTATACAAAAAGTCACTTGAACCAGAGATGAAGGCCAAGGTTAACTGGTGATTATTCTAATTTCTCAACAAAACATATCTTGTAAATACTCAAAAGAATCGTCTCAACAAGATGGTTCTTTTATGCACCCAAAATATATGTTTGAACTGATGGGTTAGAAATAAAATTACAATTTTACACTCAAAAGTCAAAACTTTTGCTTATTAAACCCTTTGTGGACTGAAACTCCTTAAGCAGGTACTTTGGCAAACAGCACAGACACTAATGAAATGCCGCATCATGTCTTGCTCAAGAACACAGTGCTTTCCTTGAGGCTTGAACCAGCAACCCTTCAACCTCAAGTCAAGCACTCTACTGCTGAGCAATTGTGCCCCTCTAGAATGGGGTTATCATCATTTTTACCTAAAATGGATTTATCATCAGTTAAAACTTAAAATGGATTGATCATCAGTTTTACCTAAAATGGATATATCATTAGTTTAACCTAAATGGATTTATCTTTACCTAAAATGGATTTATCATCAGCTTAACCTAAAATGGATTTATAATCATTTTTACCTAAATTGATTGTTAATATCATCTTTATCTAAAATGGATTTATCATCATTTTTACCTAAAATGGATTTATAATCATCTTTACCTAAAATGGATTTATCATAATCTTTACCTAAAATGGATTTATCATCATCTTTACCTAAAATGGATTTATTATCATCATCTTTACTTAAAATGGATTTATAATCATCTTTACCTAAAATGGATTAATTTTCATTTTTACCCAAATGGATTTATCATCAACTTTACCTAAAACGGATTTATCATCATCTTTACCTAAAATGGATGTATCATCATTTTTACCTTAAATGGATTTATCATCATCTTAACCTAAAATGGATTTATCACCATTTTTACCTAAAATGGATTTAGCATCATTTTTACCCAAAATGGATTTATCATCATCTTGACCTAAAATGGATTTATCATCATTTTTACCTAAAATGGATTTAGCATCATTTTTACCCAAAATGGATTTATCATCATCTTGACCTAAAATGGATTTATCATCATTTTTACCTAAAATGGATTTATAGTGGTCTTTACATAAAATGGATTTTTAATATCATCTAAATCGGAATTTATAGTCATCTTTACCTAAAATGGATTATCATCATTTTTACCGAAAATGGATTCATAATCATCATCTTTACATAAAATGGATTTAAAGTCATCTTTACCTAAAATGGATTTATCACCATTTTTACCCAAAATGAATTTATCATCATCTTTCCCTAAAATGGATTGATCATCATCATCTTTACCTAAAATGGATTTATAGTCATCTTTACCTAAAATGGATTCCCAAAATGGATTGATCATCATCTTTACCTAAATTGGATTCATCATCATCTTAACCTAAAATGGATTGATCATCATCTTCATCTTTACCTAAAATGGATTTATCATCATTTTTACCTAAATTGGATGTATCATCATTTTTATCTTAAATGGATTTATCATCACCTTTACCTAAAATGGATTTATCATCATTTTTACCTAAAATGGATGTATCATCATTTCACTTTAAATGGATTTATCATCATCTTTACCTAAAATGGATGTATCATCATTTTTACCTTAAATGGATTTATCATCATCTTTACCTAAAATGGGTTTATCATCATTTTTACCTAAAATGTGTTTGTCATCATTTTTACCTAAAATGGGTTTATTATCATTATTACCTAACATGGGTTTATCATAATCTTTACCTAAAATGGATTTATCATCATTTTTACCTAAAGTTGGTTTATCATCATTTTTACCTAAAATGGGTTTAACATTAAACCTAATGATCTTCTCAAAGTTGATGGTATTCTTTTCTGCAGCCATGCCTTGTTCTTCTGACTGTGAAGTTGAAACTGTTGTGACAGGGGCTATCACTTCTCCAGCTGTCTTGACCTTTACAGGGGGAGTTAGCTCTCCAGTTTGATGTGTTTCCTTCCTTACAGATGTTGTCCGTTCAACAATTGGTCTTGGTGCCTGTGATCTCATGCCTATAAAGAGAACATAAAGAAATTAACATTGGCTGAATCAGAGTCTTGAACCAGTGACCCTTCAAACTCAAGTCTAACACTCTACCATTGAGATATCAGGTTTTTATACGTTGATAAGAAAACACAGGCAATTGCCCTCACAAATTTCTGATTATTCCCACTCTGAAATATTATACTGTAACTTTAATCAATTTTCCACTTTGCTGCTATAGTACATTGGATGAGGAGTCTAAATCTCAAGCGGTTATATGTTGTAATCTTGAGTGAAAAAAAGTATTTGCGCGATAGAACGAAATAAATTTGTTCCAAGGAGTAAAAAAATCTAAACTTTTACTATGCTAAAGGCAGATACATTTATATCCTGTTTAGAAAACAGTGTATATCCAGATCAGCTGGCTTCTGAGAGGCCAGCTGATTAGGATCTTCACTGTTTTTCACTCAGCTTGTAAATGTATATTTCTAACTTGAATCCTGTAGGTTAATCTAATAACAAGAGGACCATAGTGGCGCTGAATCCCTCATCAGTCTGTACTATATGCACAAGTCATATAAGCTAAGGGGATCTCCAGGGAGGCCCATTTTTGGCCCCATGGGCATTATTTGAACAAACTTGGTAGAGATCCACTAGATAATGCTACATACCAAATATCAAGGCTCTAGGCCCTGTGGTTTCAGACAAAAAGATTTTTTCATGGGTTCCCTATATTAAGCCTGTGTAAAACATGTGACCCCTGGGGCAGGGCCATTATTTGAACAAACTTGGTAGAGGTCCACTAGGCGATATTACAGTAATACATACCAAATATCAAGGCTCTAGGCCTTCTGGTTTCAGACAAGAAGATTTTCAAAGTTTTCATCTCGAAAATCTACTTTTAGCCTCTGTGACCTAGATATGCAAGGGACCAGAACCATTTGAACAATTTTTGTAGGGGGCCACCCAAGGATCATTTGTGTGAAATTATTTCAAAATTGGACAAGAGGTTTAGACGGAGGACGACGGACAAAGGCCGATCACAAAAGCTCACCTTGTCACTACGTGACAGGTGAGCTAAAAATTGGGGAGGAATGTAGTACGTAAAAAATCCAGCATGGCAAGATTTAAAAAGTTTATAACCTTCCTTGACAGCTTTGTTGGTTGTCATGTATCTAGCTAGTCAGGAACCAAACACGCTAGTGATGCTACCAACTGATCTATCAAGGTGCCCCATCATGGCAAAGGTTAAGAGGGTTACTTATTTCACCTGGTATGGTTTAAAAAGTTTACTTACCTTCCTTGACAGCTTTGTTGGTTGTCATGTACCTCATCTCTTGCTGTGTGTTGAATTTCCATGTTTTCCATGTGTGATTGTCCTTGGCAATCACTTGATTAATCTGTTCTTGTCCATCTGCTGTCTTTCCCATCTGTTCTGTATACATGTTGAGACATTCATTCATCTCTTTTCCAGTTTTTGTCACAATCAGCGTGTGTATGACGGGGTATTTTTGTTGCTGAAAGACCAAAAAAATCATATGCCATAGTTGTGGTTGGATGCTTTTTTGTTGTTTGTCAAAATCAACTTTTTCGAGAAATTCATTCAAGGATACCATCAGTGTCAAACAGTTTGGATCCAGATTTTGTCAGGCCTAATCTGGTTCCAAAATGTTTGCAAAATTCATCAGCAGATGGCACAAGTAGGAAAAGAGTTTACTGATGTCAGATTATTTAGAAGAACTGTCAATATTCTGATAAAACATCATATCAATACAGTAAAACCTGTCCTAAGTGGTCACTCAAAATAAGAATCAAAATGTGTTTTCAAGACTGATAATCACTTAATGCAGGTCAAAAGTATTGCATAATGCTCCATTTTCTACCTGCATCAAGCTACCACCTTTCTGTAAGACCTTTGTTATGTCTATTTTAAGACAGGTTTCACTATACTATCAAATATTTTATTATATGGGCCTTGACACGAGAAAACGTGTCTTTAGGGTTTGTGACCAAGTAATGCCCAACACAGTCCGCTGAGCTACCAAGACTAGCTGGAATTTAGAAACTTTGCATGTAGCAATTTTGGCCTGGTCTGCAACTTTGTTATTCACATACAAAAAAGTGTGTGAGGTTTTCTTGCAATGATGGGGCCCAAATATGGCAGATGAAAATAAATTGTTTTGGATGTTTTTTTTTTAAATTTTATTTGATTCTTTACATCCCAGTCATCAATTTTTCAGTCATATCAGGACGGGTCTTCCTGGGTTGAACCAGTACTAAGCAAAGATAAATGTGTCTTACTTAAGAACACAAGGCAACAACACTGGTGAGGCTCAAACCCGCAACCCCTTGGTCTCTGGTCAAACACTCTACCACTGAGCTCCCTCATTTCGGATGGACATATCATATTACAGTCTGTTATTCTAATACATACAAAGAATTCCAGCCTGTGGGCTTTGCTGATAACATGTGGCAGAATTCCTTTGTGAGTGTAGCTCTGTGTGCATAGATCACACTGGTATAATGGAGGTTCCTTCTGCTCCGGGTCTTGAATCTCAAAACACACAGATAAACCTGCAAAAAATAGTCAAGAAAAACTTAGCTGCAGCCAAAATGAAATTGAACAAGGTGTGGAAAAAATGAAACATTTTGTCCCCTGTCCCTGTGGTGGATCTGGAGCGGGTTCAGGAGATTAACTTTAACCCCCTTTGAGACCAAATTATTTTTTCATTGGAATATTAAAGAAAATGAGGTAAAATCAGCAAATGTACCCTCTTTTATGCATCTGAACCCCCTTTCCAGAAATCCTGGATCTGCCCCTGTGTCCCACAGTTTAATTGTTACAGTGTTATGGTCTCTAGATAAGCATGTTGGGGTTGCTGCTTTGAATACCAAAAACAAATGTTTTAATGATATGATAAAAAAATAAGCTAACTTTACCCTGAATAAGATATGGTAAGATAAACATTTCTATCCTAGACTAAAATCTCAGAGATCCTTATCTGTCATACAAGAAAGCCTTTCCTCATTTTTTACAGCAATGACAAACTATGAAAATGTCCTCTGCTGGAAAATTCTTTGTGGTGCTTCAAGTATAAATATAAAGAGGCTCATTATTAACTCTTTCCTTGTTAGCGGTGACTTTTGTTGTCTGCTGATAACATTTACAAAGGGTTTGAACCCAGATCAGGACCTACAAAATGTCGGTCCTGATCTGGATCCAAACTGTTTGACACTTTGAAAGTGTCTTGAAAGAATTGTTTGATAAATTAATTTTGAAAAAAACAACAACAACAGCAGCCGACATAAAAAGAGGCCGATTATTAACTCTTTCCTTGTTAGGGCTAATTTTGTTGTCTGCTGATAACCTTTGCAGACAGTTTTGACCCAGATCAAGCCCAACTTTTTGACACTCTGATAGTGTTTCTGAAAGAAGTGCTTGATAAAGTTAATTTTCAGACACCTAGAAAAAACATGACAAATTATTTAGCATGCAAGAGTTAAGCTTACCAAGAATGGGATGATCTGTAATTTTAGCTAGATCTTTGAAAGTAATTTTAAAGTTTTCTATATTCCCCATCTTTTTCTCCATCTGCGAGGTTGGCGGTTTAGTTGTTTCTACCACAGAGGGAACAGATGGTTTCCTGTGTACTGGTCCATTCATGGTAAGACTCTTAGCTAGAAAGGCCGGTACAGCAACAGGGGTTGGCGTAGCACTTGTGACAACAACAAGAGTTGATGTTTCTAGTTCCTCAGAGGCGGTTAAGTCTATCACTGGTTCCTTTGACTGCAGCCATTTGTCTCCTTTAGGACCTGGGGCTGTAAATGAAGAAATTCAAAGTAGAAATTGTGATCATAAAATAATTTGCCCCAAACCATTTCGACCCCCCCCCCCCCCTCCAGCACCACCTTGAAAATCACAAGTTGCTATATGTATCCCTCGAAATACTGGTATGGATCTCACTCAAGATACAATTGGATTCCTTAATTCCTATTGCTGCCTCTCGAGGGAGGTTCACAAGGGCCCTTGTAAAATATGTTGATGACTAGAAAAAGTTTGTCAGGACCCCTATGAAAAAACAAAGAAGCCTGCATATTAGCCCCTTTATTTTTCACTCTTAGGAATGTTTACTAGTCAACCCTTAATGCGCCAATTGCAACAAAAGTCGTCTGCTTTTCTCGTCTGCTAAAAATGTTTAAGAAGCCTCTATGGCAAACAGTTTAGACCCAGATCAGACTGCTCCTATAGGAGCAGTCTGTTCTGGGTCCACGCTGTTTGCTTCTATATTTAATTCCTCAGTAATGTTAGGCAATTATTTGCAGCAGATGACTTCAGCAGACAACATTTTCAGATGCATTTTTTTCTTGGCGCTTTAAATGTTAAATTTGCTTCATGCAATATTCCAATATGTTAACCTATATCTGTAGCTGAGCAGACCTGATTGAGTCTTAACCCTATCCTTTATGAATATTCATGCTAAGCTCCACCCACTATACTGTAGGTAGAAAATGGTATTGATCACATGGCAAAACATGAATCCTCTTTATTTATCCTTTCCTTCTTGAATATTCATGCTAGGCTCCACCCACTTAGAAATACTGGTACAGACTATGAGTAATTCTATAAATAAACTTTCACATTTGTACATATAACAAATGACTACTTGTCAGGTCCACTAGTGTAGGATCATATCTTATCATATTTCCATAAGCAAACAGAGTAGACCCTGATCAGGCAGCTCTTATAAAAAGTGCCTCTATGATGTAAAGGGTTATCTGGATGCCAACCCCAGAGACAGTTTTTCTCTGACAAGGCCCTATATAGTTCCAAAATTACCCCTTATATTGTCAGCAAAAATGCATTTGAAAATGCAAATGTATCCTTTTAAAGTCATCCGCTCAAATTTGTTAACATTACTGGCTAATGTAAATGTAGAGCATTCAGTTTGGACCCAGATCAGACCACTCATAGGAGCAGTCTGATCTTGGTCTATATCATTTGTCCAAACATTTCAGCTGACAAAAACAGATGACATTTGTTACGATTGGCATTTTTACCCTTTGTATACTGGAAACCCCTAAATGGGTACTTTGACAGTGACGACCCAGATGAAATGCGGCATAATGCATGCATGTCATCTGGGTACACCCTGTTTGTTAAGGTAAAAAATAATCCTCCGAGACAGAAAAACAGAATAATTGAGAAAACATGTGACCCCTTAAAATATATAATGGACAATCCCATCCTTATTGCTTTTATCTGTATGGGAAAATCCATCAGAATACAAAGGGTAAAGTTATAGAAGACCTGTTAAGCATGGAGGACAAATCAAAAACATAGTGCATCGCCATTTCAAAGTTGTCAGCAATGTAAATCCTCTTCATTCTGGATACTGTTAAACAGGTACTTAGGCACACAGTGAAGATGCAAATGAAACACCCATAAGGGGGCATTTCATCAGGCCCAGAGGTTATAAAACTTGAGTACATTTTCAAACTCAAAAATAAAGAGCAATGATTGGCTGCTTTAGGGCACGTTTCCACAAGCAGCCAGTAATTGTGCTTTATTTTGAGTTTGTGAATGTACTCGAGTTTTATAACCTCCTAACCAAGGTCTGCACTGTTTGCTGACATAAAAACAATCTTCATGCAAAGAAATACATCGTAATTTAGAAATTTCAACCGAGAACCCCTAAAACATAAAATGGACTATCCTGTACTTATTATTTCATCAGAATGAAAAGAGTTAATCCTTTACCTCATAGAGACGCCTTTTGCAAACAGAGCAGACCCAGATCAAGCAGCCCATAAGCAAACAGAGCTGCCTGATCTGGGTCTGCTCTGTTTGCTTATGGAAATATGATAAGATATGATCCTACACAGGTGAACCTGATAAGTAATTTCCTTCTACCGGTTTCTATGTACCAACATGAAAGTTTTATTTAGATAATTATTAATAGTGGGTGGAGCCGGGCATGAATATTCATGAAGAAAAGGTTTAAAGTAGAGCTATCTGTATATAGTATTCTACAAATACTTACCTTTAACTCGGATAGGTTTTGAATAGGTCACCTGTGAGTTTTTATTTTTAGGAGCCATCGTCCTAATAACATTGATCGGTTCCCGTCCTTTACGAGTTTCTAAAGCCTTGCAGAAACTGTCCACTTTCTCGCTGTCATGGCTAGCATGGACAAATGTCTGGTAGTAATTTTCTCTCTGGAATAAAATGCATCAACTCTTTTCATGATGGGTAATTTTCATGCTTTAAATTGTCGTCTGCTGACTTTTTTTTCAATTTTTTTTTTTCAAAATATCTTCCAGGGATACTTTCAGAGTGTCAAAATGGTTAGGATCCAGATCAGGACCGACATTCTGTCGGTCCTGATCTAGGTACAGACCATTTGCAAAGGTTATCAGCAGACGACACATCACTAGCAAGAACAGTTAAACTTTCAGAGTGTCAAAATGGTTAGGATCCAGATCAGGACCGACATTCTGTCGGTCCTGATCTAGGTACAGACCATTTGCAAAGGTTATCAGCAGACGACACATCACTAGCAAGAACAGTTAAACCTGCCTGTGTTTTCTGCTGACAGCCTTGGCAAACAGTCTTCACTATGGGATCAGTGCAGGGATTCAGTTTGGCGTCGGCCGTCGATCATAGTCCGAAAATAATTCCAGATGTCCGAGATTTTGCTGTCCAGTTTGGACAGCTTGTCCGAGACGATTTTCAGAAACATACACTGTACGTAAATGCACAGTGATGCAATAGTATTTTTGTTTAAAAACGATCGCTGATTGGCCAAATTTCTATTGGCTTCAGACTGGTTCACCTTATTTCACCCCGTAAATACTTATTCACTAAAGCAAACCAGTCATTGTGTTTTGTTTCGCCGCGCCTGATTGGTCTATTGCATCCATTATTTTCTTTTTCTTCCCTTGATTTCACCTCCAAGCGTACATCATGTTTGTATTGGCATTTACCGATAAAATGACTAAAAAAACTTAATTGCCACCAAGAAACAACAGGAACTCAAGTTTTTTATGCACCAAAACAGTTTGCCCCCTCCATCATTACCAGAACTGTCACTTTTCTTGGCTAACGAGACCTGCAGCGGCCGCAAAAACAGTACCCCTCCCACTTCCACCTTTCAACAAACTGACAAGCTTCCGTCTCCTCATTAACTAAAAAGCCAATCAATCAATCAGGCTGCACTTACCATCCCAAATGGTAGCAAAACTACCCCTTGTTTCAATATGAGAAGGGAAGATGGCAATTTCCGTTTATGGTGGTAAAAATAATTGTTAAAAAATGTTCTAAAAAATAATCAAATGTCCTAACAATATTGGGGCTGCTTGGACAAAATGTCCGAAGTAAATTTCAGTCCAGCTGAAACCCTGCAGCGTACTAATTTTTTTCTTGGTAGTCATTTCTTTTTCCTCTGCTGTTACCTTTGTAAACATTAGGACCCAGATCAGACCAAAAAAATTTCTTATGAAAAAAAATTATCAGAAGACAACAAAAACATAAAAAATTTCAAGCATGCAATGAGTTAACCCTTTTCATTCCTGGTTTTGGTTTGATTCTTTGTGTCCCAGTCAATATGTTTTCCGTCATGTTGGGATAGGTCTTCCTCGGTTGAATCAGTACTAAGCAGCAGAAAATTGTCTTGCTCAAGGACACAACACTGTCACTCGGCTGGCGGTTAGGCTCCAACAAACAGCCCTTCCATCCCTAGTCTTACGCTCTACCAACAGCCATTCTGGATACTTGCAAACAGGTACTTTGGCAAACAGTGAAGATCTTGAAGATCCCGATTACAGTCAACCCTCTTTACAAGGACACTGTTTGTCCCCAAATAATTTGACGTTAAACTGAATTTCTGTTGTAATAAATTCAAATTCAAGATAAACTTATACATTTGTGTAAATGCAATTGACGTTGTAAAGAAGTTTGCTGTTATAAAGAATGTCGCTTTAAAGAGTTTTCACTGTACATTATACCAAGAAATTAGAATGCACAAATCATTTATATGCAACTGTTGGTCACGGATCCCAGTTTGTATGCTTAAGTGACATTGCGGTGTATATGATCCTCTTTGTATACTTACAATATAAGATGTTTTGTGTTGATGACCAGTTAGATGTACCAGTATGAGGTTTTCTTTTATGTTCCCACCACATAACTGACAGTTGTACTTAGTGGCACCTTTACTGTGATGATCCTCTATGTATACTTACAATATAAGATGTTTTGTGTTGATGACCAGTTAGATGTACCAGTATAAGGTTTTCCTTTATGTTCCCACCACATAACTGACAGTTGTATTTAGTCGCTCCTTTACGGTGATGCTGAACTTCTGTCACATATCGTAGTCCTGAAATGACAATAGCACGGGTGAAAACTCTAAATTTTCAATAATCTTTAAATTCAGCAAATTATACTCTTAAAGCTTGCAGTATTCCCACAAATTATTAAAAATTCCATGTTTAACTGGTTAATTGTCTTGGTGATATTTTGATAATAAATCTAGGTACCCATTTAAACCTGCCTAATCCAGCATTTTGAGACTGACTTTCTATGGAAAGAAAGCCCTTGAAAACAATCTGATCTGTTTGCCATATAGGCTTTCTAAAACAACATAAGCATATAAGAGAGCAGACAAGAAACATCTTGGCTGGCGGGAAACTGGTTCAAGGTTGAATAACCCTTTTCTCTCAAAATATCACATCTGTGCAGTTTATGCTTAAAAAGTTTTTTTCTTCTTATGAAACTTACCCACTAATGGCGTGTCATCATCTGTCTTTATCTTGTCAAACAGCTCACATTTACTGCTGTCGTGGTCCACAGGCGCATCACTGTTTGGTGAGGGATACTGGATCTCAATGATGTCTTTCTCTACGGTAGCTTTCTTTGCATCATCCTGTTTAGAATCACAGTGCCAGATAAATAGAGGATCTTACACGAGTGCTCATGTTTTATTGAATTTATTAAACGAGTTGAGGAAAAGAGATAAAATGCGAGACTTGCATCGCATTTTATCTCTTTTTCACAACAAGTTTAATATATTATGTATTTAATATGTATAGAATCACAGTGCCAGATAAATAGAGGATCTTACATGAGTGCTCATGTTTTACTGAAATTATTAAATGATTTGAAAAAAAGAGATAAAATGCAAGGATTGCCGAGCATTTTATCTCTTTTTTGCAACAAGTTTAATAAATTCAATAATACAGGAGCAGGAATGTTAGATTATATTTATCATATGACATTAAAAGTATTTTAACTCATATTTTTGGCTTGAAAATGTTAAGGTTTTGCCATATGCATGACGTTAAAAGCGTCATTTCATAACGTTTCCTGAAAATCTGTAAACCACTAGTGGTTTATCGATTTTAATGCATGGCATTATTTCACTATCTGACAAGAGGTCATATGATAAGAGTAGGTAAAATGGTATGGTTTCCCTGATGCGTGGTATTGAGTTCCAGATTTGCAAAACTGTCTGGGACACCCAGTGATAGAATTTGTGCATCCCTTTGGGCTAAAAAAAATACAGCTAAAATAAATCTACTAAATTAGGGAATTCAGGTTCAATTTAATAATCAGAGAATTTTAATTCATTTTAGAAAATTTTTGGGTCTACGGTTTACATTTGGAAATGAAAAATATTTTTTTTATGAAAAAGAATGCAAAAGCTACTCAAATTTTTCCATTAAAAATAGAAGTGTTTGATTTTTTGGAAAATTCTAAAATATTTCTTCCTATATTATGAGCCTTGACATGAAATTTCTAACAATGTGGTATCACAGTATGTAAACTGAAATAAACATCCTGTACCTTTCCTCCTAGCTCAGGCCATATAAACATGAATTTCAGCGCTCGTGCGTAACCAGTAGTCGGTAATCGTGCCGATTTGAGGTTTTATGCCAATTTTTTTGGACCAGCTATCATGATTTAGCGACTGTAGCATACGTGTGGTAAGTTAATTGTGCATTCTCTTGTTTTTATCCCCATTTAACCTTGTATAACGAAATCCTCCGTGCTGTGTTTTGAGTTTGCATTCAACCCAGCTTATTAAATAAGGCGTTATTGTCAAAGAAAACGCAGGTTGCTGTCAATCCTTTTCATCAAGAGTCCGTAGATGAATAGTTTTGCCCTCCACCCAAAGGATTATTATGAGATCTTTACAAATTATGCTTAAAAATGTTTAAAATGGTGTCCACTGACGATACAAATACTATACCAACAACTGCGCTCACACTGCACCACTAACTTGGATGCATGATGAAGTTACTGTACCGCTAACTGGATGAAGCTAAATCTGATTTCATGCTCATACAGTTATAAATTCCATCTTTATAATCTCAAGACGCATTCCAGTGTTTTCATTGATTAAGAAAATAAAATAACAGGCCCATGTACATCATTTAGCTCTCACAAACGAATTAAAAGCTTTCATCTAATTATAATTTCAAGAGAGTTTATTATTTTCATGCATCTAAGTAGCGATGAATGAGACAAGCCTTCCATTCCCACAGTCTCGCCAATGATATTCATCTTTTACACTCACAAGTAAAGTTTGTTTTGGTGCTTGAGGTATCAATTAACAAATCAGTCATGTCTGAACAATTTCCTGTCTTCCCCTGTTGAACCAGTACTTATTAGTGGATAAAGCCTTTGCTGAAGGACACATAATCACAAAGGAAGAGTGTATATTAGACAAAGGCTGCCAACCCCCTGAAGATAGCTACAGATTTACACTCAAATAATGCATTTACATATATGTGATAGTGTCAAAATCTCATGAGCTGGCCTGTTCTTTGATGATACCCATTGGTGATTTTTTTTCATGAAACAAATTAAGAATTGTATGATGATATTGTTTGCAGATACAGAATATTAAATACCGTTCGGACAGCTGTAGAGTGTCTTTCTAATCCCAACCGCAATTTGGAGAGTGGATTATGAAAATGGACGTCATGTGCCCATCTATCTATTAATTCCTCCACCAATTTGTCCATAACACGTCCTTGTCCTTTCCAGCTCTCCTGAACTATTTGAAAGATCTTTATCAAACTTGGTGAAATGTTGATCCTACTAAAATGGTATGCAAAACCAATAGCATAACTATGCAGGTTCAAGGTCTATGGGGCGCCGTTTTAGTATTTATTCCTTATTCATGGATATCCATAATTCATTTATGGGTATCCATAATTCATTTATGGATATCCCAAAATCATTTATGGATATCCATAATTCATTTATGGATATCCGTAAATAATTATGGATATCCAAAAATCATCTATGGATATCCATAATTCATCTAAGGATATCCAAAAACCATTTATGGATATCCAAAAATCATTTATGGATATCCTAAATTCATTTTAGGATATCCAAAAATCATTTACGGATATCCAAAAATGAATTATGGATATCCTAAAATTAGTTTGTATTTATGGATATCCATAATTCATTTTTGGATATCCATACATCGATTTATGGATATCCAATATTCAACTGATTAATGGATATCAAAAAATGATTTATGGATATCCAAAAATGATTTATGGATATCCAAAATGATTTAAGGATGTCCAAAATTCATTTATGGATATCCTTAAATGAATTATGGATATCCATAAATGAATATCCATAATTCTATTATGGTTATCCAAAAATCATTAATGGATATCCATAATTCATTTATGGATATCCATAAATAATAATGGATATCCATAAATCATTTGTGGATATCCATAAATCTTTTTTATATCCATAAATCATTTTTGGATATTCATTAATCAGTTGATTATTGGATATAAATCATTTATGGATATCCTTAATTCATTTAAGGATATCCAAAAATTCATTTTAGGATATCCATGAATGAATTATGGATATCCTAAAATCAGTTTGTATTTATGGATATCCATAATTCATTTTTGGATATCCATAAATCGATTTATGGCTATCCAATATTCAACTGATTTATGGATATCAAAAAATGATTTATATATATCCCAAAATGATTTATGGATATCCAAAAATGATTTATGGATATCCAAAAATGATTTATGGATATCCAAAATTTATTTATGGATATCCTTAAATGAATTTTGGATATCCATAAATAAGGAATAAATACTGAAAGGGCACCCCATAAAGGTCAAGGTCACAATCATAAGTCAATGGAGGCTGCTATTTATAAAATTTTAATTAACTTCCTATATTTTTTTAAATCCAATAAAATTCCTAGTTTCATCACAAAATGTACATTTTTTGTGTCGCCTGCAAATCATGGTGGTCACATATGGATCATGTCTAGGTCGTCATCGTTGTCTTCTGAGTTGTCCACGTTGTAACACTTTTGGTTTCTGATCGATAACTTTTGAAGGGATCCATCAATTCCATTCAAACTTTACAGAAATGTCAACCATCATTAAATACAGATCAAGTTTGAAAGGTTGATAATCCGCAAAATTTTGACTTAGTTATGACCCCTTTTATACTTAGATTGCGGCTAAATTGTGGGTTTTGATCAAAAAACTTTTGAAGGGATGCAACTATTTCATTCAATTTTTACTGAAGGCTAAAGCATAATAGAATACAGGTCAAGTTCGAATTTGGAGATCAATCACAATTTGTTTACTGAGTTATGGCCCTGTTTTGACTAAGGTTTAGGCAAATGCCAAAGCTATATTGTTTTTTTG
Source organism: Loripinus fragilis (assembly GCA_964019695.1). Classification (NCBI taxonomy): domain Eukaryota; kingdom Metazoa; phylum Mollusca; class Bivalvia; order Lucinida; family Lucinidae; genus Loripinus; species Loripinus fragilis. Next base: position 38,846,459 of record OZ026527.1, read on the forward strand.
TGGAATAAAATTCACATTTCTCCAAAACTATTATATCTGACAACTTCTCACTATAGGCCATGGTTACCCAGTGCCTGTAGATAAACATTAAAAATTTACCCCACCCCTAGACCCCTTAGGTGGGGTCAAATGTAAAATATTTAAATTTTACAATAACTCAGTCAGTTGTCAACATTTTTTACTGAATTGTCGCATGCAGACAGAGGTAAAATAATTATGAAACTTATCAAATGTGATTTTAGATCAAAGGCATTGATCGGATCCCCTGGGTGGACTTAGGTGGTGGGGTCTAAAGCTCAAAATTCAACTTCTTCAGAATATGGTCATGTTGCATATCAAATTAAAAGGAATCACATATGCAGCAACGTAATAGGGAATATTTTGCCAGCAGACCCCCCCCCCCCCCCCCCCCCCCCCCGCCAACACTGGGGGTCTAAGTGTCAAAATACAACTTTTTCAAAACATAAACATATTGCATATTAAATTTAAGTATATCACCAATGCAGCAAAATGGTAGCGAATATTTTGCCGGCGGACCCCCCCACCCCACCCAACACTTGGGGTCAATAGGTCAAAATTCAACTTGTTCAGAACATGGTCCTGTTGCATATCAAATTAAAGAAGAATCACAAATGCAGCAACATGGTAGGAAATATTTTGCCAGCAGACTCCCCCCTGCCAACACTGGGGTTTAAATGTCAAAATTTATGTCAAGAGGTATAATATAATATAATATAATATAATATAATATAATATAATATAATATAATATAATATAATATAATATAATATAATATAATATAATATAATATAATATAATATAATATAATATAATATAATATAATATGATATAATATGATATAATATAATATACAGTCAAACCTGTCTTAAGCAAGCGGTCAAGGGATAATCCAAAATCGCTTGCTTAAGACAGGTGGCTGCTTAATAGAGGTTCAGGTAAAATGGCCATATGATTGAGGATATTCCCAAATGAGTTAAAATTATGAAGAATTAGGTCTACACCGCCAGTGTAGGGTTCAGTTATTGCATCATAGAAATGAAAAAAAAAGATAAATAAAAAACAAATATCAAAATATGTACTTTTAAAACAAAAGCAATTCCATAATTTTTTTTTTTAACTCAATGTTTGTTAAAAGAGTTAGCCTTTGGACTTAGAGGCTTCATGTCACTGGTATACCCATTTTTTCTAATGCTAAACCTTGATTTTTGATAAGGCATGTTTAATGGATATCGTGCTACTGAACTCGAAGAGAAAGTTGTTTGATTTGTAGATTTATTCAGGTGTACGAGACTTGGAAAAAATGATTCTGTTACTCAAATTTTTTTTTTCTCAAAAGCTATTGCTTGTTTTCTTCCCCCTAGCAAACATTTCATCTTTGTGTAATAAGTATGCCTCCAGCAAAGAGTATTACTACTTGCATTTAGTTTTTCACACATTTACCGCTAAACATCTGCCACAGTATGGATGAATGAACTTTGGCAGCGGTAAACGCTTTGATGTTGACAATTTATCGGTTGACTGGCTTTGCACTGGTACCCGCATACACAAAAACTACAAGTCGTGTTCGTTTAGCGTATTCAGGTTTTAGGTTACGGACGGCGCTATTTTTTTTAATCCACATGTGCAGGTTTCTTGAAGCATGTCATAGTGTTCGATTTGCATAAACACTCAAACTTTTAAATTTCAGTTCCATTGTGTCTCGAGTGGCACACAAGCACCCCAACTGTTGCATCCCATAGCCTCAACATAGGGCGGCGGCCGTTATAGAATGTTTTAGGAGACACCACTGCTGGGGAGTTTAATTGCTCCAAGCATTTGACCGGTGCAAAAAAAGTAAAAAGATAAAATTTAATCAAACGGCCACATCGAACCATGGTGGCCGTTTACGGATACAATTTCAGCGTTTTGGGGCAAATTTCACCGACCGCTGGCCGCGTTGGACAGGTGCACGCTTAATAGAGGTGCATTTGCATTCAAAATCGTTCGGGGGACCTTGAAGTGGCCGCTTAAGGGAGGGTCACGCTTAATAGAGGTGACCGCAACAGCAGGTTTGACTGTAATATAATATAATATAATATAATAATATAACCAGACTGACCGGTCGTGGCCTATTAGTTAAATTGCTCATGACTCTTGAACCATTTGGAATCAAAAACTTAGAAAACTGCCGGAAAACACAAAGTATATGTTAGATTGAAAACAAATGTAAATCGCAATACATTTTAATCAATAACAATTATTTATTCAAAGACTTTCGCACAACTCGCAGATGGGCACTATAACCACTGTGTGAGTCCGTTTGCTCGTCCAATTTGTGTTCCACATATTCCGTCTGGTACCTGACAGTGATTATTTTACTTTCACCATGGGCCGTGCACATTACAGGCAGTTGATTACACATGCAATTTGACTGAATTCGGTTCCGCGGTTTAGGAGCATAACACATATGGACAAATGGACAGACATACACACGTTTTACCCAGGTGACACGAATCGTGAAGGGACCACAAATAATGTGTACATACACACCATGCTGTTTAAGCAAGTAACTGAAAACTGTGCAGGATCTATGTAGGGAACTACTAGACATTATTACATACTAAACATATAAGCTGAAGGTCTCCTGGTTTCAGAAGAAATTTTAAAGTTTTTTTCATTACAAGTCTATAGAAAAGCTTGATCCCCAAGGAGGGGCCAGTTTGCACCCCTCGGACTTCAGTGGCTTCATTTATGAAGAGGACCACCAGGTATTTCTAATGCCATGGCAACCACAGTTCATTATTCAATCAGCCAATGTAAAGCATCTTCGGGCAAATGAGAAAGACGCAGTCTTTTTCATTTTATTTGCCTGAAGATGCTTTACATGAAATTTTGATAAAATTGGCCCCATATACGTTATACTACTTTGACAGTGTGGACGGACGACGACGCTGCACCATTTGCATACTAATGCCTGATCTGAGCTCATTTATAAACAGACAGTTAAAAAGCGATTTTAGATAGGGAGATAAAATTAATCTTAAACTGTGGAATGAATGCTATATTCGTCATACAGTTTATGATAACTGACTTCATGTATATTAAAGCCGAGCATGAAAAAATATATATCAATGCCCTTGCGCATGAGCATTGCTAGTCTCACAGGCATTTTAGTGGGCCCCAAAGTGCTTTCGGTAGCGAGTCAGACTGTCTTACTACATATCCTGGGGTCGTGAGGGTCCAATATTTTCCTGCAGATTGATCATGAAGTAATTTCTAAGGTCACTCTCACCCCTTCCGCTGCTCATTTACAAACTTTTAAAAATATGACATTTTTCAAAATGTCAAAATACGATATTCGGCCCGATTTTGAATGTCAAAATAGGATTTTGAATGCCAAAGTACGATATTCGGCCTCAGTTCGAATGCCAAATATGATTTTGAATGTCAAAATACGATATTCGGCTCATTTTCGAATTTCAAAATAGGATTTTGAATGTCGTAATGCGACTTCGGCCCAATTTCGAATGCCAAAATAGGATTTTGAATGTCAAAATACGATATTAGGCAGCAGTTCGAATGACAAAGTAGAATTTTGAATGTCAAAATATGATATATCCGGCCCGATTTCACATGTAAAAATAGGATTTTTAATGTCAAAATACGATATTCAGCCCGATTTCGAATGTCAGAATAGGATTTTGATGTCAAAATACGGTATTCGGCCCCATTTTGAATGTCAAAATTTGATTTTAATGTCATAATACGATATTCGGCCCCATTTTGAATGTCAAAATAGGATTTTGCATGTGAAAATACGATATTCGGCCCCAGTTTGAAGGTCAAAATACGATATTTGGCCCCAGTTCCAATGTCAAAATAGGATTTCGAATGTCAAAATACGATATTCGCCCAGATTTCGAATGTCAAAATAGGATTTAGAATGTCAAAATACGATATTCCGCCCGATTTCGAATGTGGAAATAGGATTTTGAACGTCAAATTACGATATTCGGCCCAAGTTGGAATGTCAAAAAAGGATTATGAATGTTATATATTCAGCCTCAATTCGAATGTGAAAATAGGATTTTGAAAGGAATGTCAAAATGCGATATACGGCCCCTTTTCCAATGTCAAAATAGGATTTTGAATGTTGAAATACGATATTCAACCTCAATTCGAATGTCAAAATAGGATTTTGAATGCCATCTGCGATATTCGGCCCCAGTTCAAATGTCAAAATAGGATTTTGAATGTCAAAATTCGATATTCAGCCGTATTTCGAATGTCAAAATAGGATTTTTAATGTCAAAATTCGATATTCGGCCCCAGTTCGAATGTCGAAATGGGATTTTGAATGTCAAAATATGTATTCGGCCAGGTTTTGAATGCCAAAATAGGATTTCGAATGTCAAACGCGATATTCAGTCTCAGCTCGAATGTCTAAATAGGATTTTGAATGTCAAAATACGATTTTCGGCCGGATTTTGAATTTCAAAATTCGATATTCGGCCCCAGTTTGAATGTCAAAATAGGATTTTGAATGTAAAAATAGTATATTCGACCTCAGTTTGAATGTCAAAATACGATACTGGGCCCGATTTTGAATGTCAAAAAAATGAAAAACGAAAAGAGAAAAACGAAAAGCGGATACAAAAGGTGAAAGACCAAAAGTGAAAAACGAATAACGAAATCGAATAACGAAAAGCGAAAAACGAAAAAAGATAAATGAAAAACAAAAAGCGAAAAAAGAAAAAAGAAAAACAAACCAACTTTACTTTGCTCTCCAATATTGAGTTTGGCCGATTTAGCTTGATACAAATTATGCACTCCCCAAAAGTGATACGTGCTTGAAAGCATTGTTAGTATTACATGCGCAAAATGAAAATATTTGCTAGTAAATGTATTAAAAATGCATAGCAATGTTTTAAGACATTTATTTGTATGACTTTACAACGAAGTTGTTTGAAGTTTAATAAAGTCTCAAATCCGCCGTTGTTACAGGCTCATGATAATAACCGCATTCGTGTATGCTTATACCACGACCTCTAAGTAATGACCCTCGATTCATTCAATGCATTTACTGTTACAGTCACGCCTCAAAGCGTTTTGTGGACGTGTAATTAGCAGCAAAAATGGAAACTATAAAACAAAAAAAATGATTAGTCCAGGTCTATATCCAAAACGCTTCCACCAGGAAAAGATATTTGTTCAATTTCGAACACAGACGGATCAAAGATTGGACGAGTTTAAGCAGTAGCACGTCAAGGTCATTCAGACTGTAACAGTTATTTCTAAACCAAATATCTACTGTCCATGCTATCGATGCTGAATTGAAAACAGGTAAGGTTTAACCGTTATTTCCTCTAGATTTACATGTCTCGTACTACATCTGGACTCTTCTAACATTTGAATAGTCTAAGATCGAAATTTAGCAGTAGTTCAGTGACTCATGAAATGGCATAATACATTTTACTCAGCGTTATAAAATCCGTGCTGCATATATATTTAACAGTCATGGTTCAACCAGCATAATCTAATTTTTAACGAGGCCATTCACGTGCTGTTAATCCACTGTTTCCTAGCCGACACCTATGAACGAAGCCGTGGGTTGGTCTGCAGAGTATGTGATTGTGGCATTTTTGTCATACAAACTTACCTTTTGGTCATGAAACATGAATATTAATAAAAACGTCCAACCACAAACTGTGACAATTAATAGTGCCAAATTATAGTTTGGTAAATCTGGTTGAATATATTATTAAATCAACGCAATTATAACGATAATAACGATGTTTCAGTGGACTTTAAGTCCCTCGGGTCCCCCGTGAGACGTCCCAAACGTCAGGCTTTGTCCTCAGTATGTAACGTCTCTCAGGCCATGACTAACGTTAATTCATGCAAAGAAATGTTTCATCCCTATATTAGTGTATATTATCACGTATACCTATGTAACAATGTTTGGAATAACACCAAGGTCATTACGTTGAAAATCAGAGTCTGGATGGCCAGAGCCACAGGCGAAGGCTATGTCAAACTGGCTGTCCAGAATTTCTCCCTCTGGTAGTCCATAAACCATGATAGTGCAGTCAACTCAATTAATATTGCTTAAAAAAGAGGCATGCTTTCTGTCAAAAATATTTTGGAACATATACAAACCATTTACGAAGGACTAAACATTTTGTTCGTGACTTTTAGTCGTTTTAAAATAGTCTGTCAATCGAGTTAGTGGTATAGTTACGCACAAGTTAGTGGTATAGCGATTGGCTCAGATGTTTGAGTTGGTGGTATAGCTGCAATTGTGAGGGGCCATCTATTTAGGTTGATTTTTTTCACAGATCTAAAAAAACTTTAACAATTAGAACCATACAATCATGTAAACATGTGACTCCCTATTACATCAAAACAATGCAAACTGACATTTAAGTTCATTTTCAGGACAAAACGGCACTATTTCCAAGCAGGTTCGATATATAAAAAGCGAAATGCGTAGGAGTAAACCGCTAAAATTATGGAATCAAACGTAAGAATTTAGTAAAACAAGCATTACTTACCTTGTTCGATTGTGTCCTATCTGTAACCGTAACAATGGAAATCGATACGTGTACAGCGCTATAAATACACGAATTTTCCGACTACTGGTTACGCACGAGTGCTGAAATTCATGTTTATACGGCCTGAGCTAGGAGGAAAAGGTACAGGATGTTTATTTCAGTTTACAAACTGTGGGTATGTGCAATCAGCAAAGGCTCAGATCAGCCTGCGCATATGTGCAGTCTGATCAGAGCCTTTGCTAGTCGCTTGAATATTATATGTGTTAAGCTACTGATTGAACATCATTTGGAGTTTCTAAGCTTAAAAGGAGGCTGCACAGGCTCATCTGAGTCTACACTTGTCAAAATGCCACATTATTGGAAATCACATGTCAGGGCTCATACTTGATAACACTGATTAGATAAGTGGGTCAAAGAAGGACCCTTTATTAACCCTCAGCAAAGGGAAGTGAGAGTCATCACCGTCTATCATCGAAACCGGAAATAGCGTACCACTGAATCGAGAGTAAACAACACACGAGGATGAGAGCTCTTCAAAAATAGCACATTTCATTACAAAATCGCTAAAGTTTTGCAAAACATTTGCAATACATAAATAGTGGATATATTAAGCTTGAACCGTAAGTAGTTGTATTTGTTCATTAACGAATTTGAAAGCTGGAATGGATCATTAATCCGAAAGTTGGTACCGAAAACACACATCATTTTGACATTTACTTTCACTTTATTCGAGGATAGTATGTGAATTTTGTCAATTTTTCCAATGGGAAGCAAGTGAAATTATAGAAATCAAACGTTTTTGCAAGCATTTAAGCTAGAATCTATAAATTAAGCCAATTATGGGCTGATATTAAAATCCCGTTGTGTACCGCGAATAGGTGCGGATGTGTACTGCAGATAGCAAATTCATAAGAAAATTGTGTACTGCGAATAGTTATGAGTTGTTACCCACTATGAAGTAAAACTGCTATTTTGGGGTACTTTCTTATAATTGAAGTGGTGCAGAATGTGATGGGTTTAACGATAAAACAGAACGTCTGCCAAAAGAAGACAAACTGTCAAATTATGGAAATAAATCTATAGGCTTCATTTCAAACATGTAAATATCCAATGAATAACATGATATAACTTAAAGCATGCGCTGGTGTAGTTGCTGTCTGTCCGTCTGTATATCCATTCAAATGTCCATTACCTAGATTAAAGGTATGCATCTGTCTCGAAGGGTACAACGTAGGCAAACTGTTGTGGTAGTTTTTTCATATTGAATTTATTTCGTATTTTTGACAGTTACCACCAGCCAATTTTTGTCTGCTCTTTCATGTGTAGCCTATATTGCAATCAATATGGACCCAGATTAAACTGATCCTTTAGGAGCAGTCTGATCAGGGTTCAAAGTGTTTGCGTTCATGAAAAAAATAGTCTGAAGTACATTTGAATAAAGCAGTAGATGTAAATAGCGGATTACACTTTTAGGCCCCAAAATAGTGGCGGGGTAACATATATTTACTTTGTTTTTGCTATATTTGACCTAATTATTTGACACTGCTTAACGAGAAGATATTTGGGTTGTGCCCTTTGATAGAAGATGAGAAGCTTCAAGGTTTGTTTAATATTAATAAAAAGGAAATAAAACAATAAAATAAAATAAATGAGATGAGACGAAGGTGGTGTTGAAAACCGAGCCTGACAGGTGTTTTAACAGCACCCGAGGGGTCTAGCAAATGTTAATAAATACTCGACCGCTATTATTGCATAAATTCATATTGTTGATTGAAAGCTTTGGGGAAACGATTCGAAAAGTTGACTTTCTGTAGTATAATGATGGCGCACATAATTATGAAAGATGCATAGGGGTTTTTTATGCTGTAAAAAGGCCATGTTCTAAAGATATTGAGCAGAAACAAAATCTGACATCCATCAAGGACTATAAGTCTGTTACAAATAAGCAAAATATGGAAGATAGCAATCCCAACATATATCTTATAAATATATACATATACATTTACAAAATGTGGTGAAATTATATCCATTTGTCCTCAAGATATTGCGCAGAAACAAAATTCTGTTGCCAATCAAGGGCCATAACTTTGCTACAAATTTGTAAAAGATAACAAGTAAAAATTCTATTGACACAGATCTTGTCAATATAAATACATTTATAAAGTTTGGTCAAATTCTGTCCATTTGTTCTAAAGATACTGAGCGGAAATGCAATTATTACACGAATCAAGGGTCATAACTCTGTTACAAATAGGTCATAAACCTAGATCTTGCCAATAAGAATAAATGTATAAAATTTAGTGAAAATATATCAGTTTGTTCACAAGATGTAAAGTGGAAACAAAAACCTGGCATAAATCAAGGACCATAACACTAGTACAAATGTTCTAAAATCATGTGTAGCAATCCCAACCTGATCTTATCAATATAAATGCATATATATATAAAATTTGGTGAAAATCAGTCAATTTTTTCTCAAGATATTGAGCGGATACAAAATTTTGGCATAAATCAAGAGCCATAACTCTGGTACAAATGTGCGAAAAATGACGTGTAACAATCCTAAGCTAGATCTTATCAATATGAATGCATATATAAAATTTAGTGAAAATCGGTCAATTTGTTCTAAAGATATTGAGCGGAAACAAAATTCTGGCTTTAATCAAGGGTCATAACTCTTGTACAAATGTCCGAAAAATTATTGTAAAAGCCAATCTAGATCATGTCGAAAAATAAGTCAATATCAATGCACATACAAAATTGGGTAAATTGTATCAAGTTGTTCTCAAGATATTGAGTGGAAACGAAATGATGACAGACAGACAGAATGACAGACAGAATGATGGAATGACAGACAACCCAAATCTAATATAGTCCCACTTTTCCTGAGGTCACTTCTTGTGACGTCACCAAACTGTGTCAATAGAAAGTGAATTGCCTTGATAATACGCTGGTTAAAAATGACTGTTAATAGCATGTGGCACACTTTTTTACAATAATGTGGGATATGATATGTGTCTCATAGTAGTAGTCCAAATGGGACTGATAAGGTATTTGCAACAGTGGTACATGAACCCATGTGGGAAAACCCATATGGGTTGCATGTGATACCCATTTGGGTCGTTATGGGCAACACATAACGGTTATATGGTCCTCAATGCCAGAAAGCCTGTCTTCGGAGGGTTGCGAACACCAAAGGCGCAGACCAGCCTGCACTTCTGCTTTGTCTGATCAGCACCTTTGTTGTTCGCTTTTTGTAAAGTATCATAGCTTAACTGGCTACAGGTGAAATATCAAATTTCTAGCCAGTCTCTCTGACAGTAACCAGTACTGGGCTGGTGGAGAGGTTGTGGTTTTATCTTTCGGATTACCCAAAGGCTAAATCGGTTCTGCTTATGTGAGTGTAAACAATTATATGTGCCCTATGTGGGTTCTACATAGGCTTAAATTTCCATGTGGCACCCACATGATCAATATGCTCAGATTGAGCCCACATGTGAATCATTTAGCCTTGTGTGCTGGGGTATTTTTCTTCGTCTTTAGGCCTCAGTCAACAAATTTTCAGTCATGTCGGGATGGGTCTTCTTGGGTTAAACAAGCCCTAGACAAATGATAAGTGTCTTGCTCAGGAAAACAACACAGTGCCTCAGGTGAGGCAAAAACCTGCAACCTCTCAATCTCGAGTCAAGCACTCTGCCACTAAGTAACTGCGCCCCCCCATTTAATCCTCATGGTTTTACATATTAATTGAAATGAACTCCAATGCTGAAAACAACGTTTCATTTATTTTTCTAGTGTCAGTCATGAAATAAGCGCCAATCTCATTAAAAGTTGCCACTATTCGCGGTACACGGTTTTAACTAATCGCAGTACACGAGTTTTGCCATCAACAACTATTCGCCGTATACCACAGTAATTTTGTTTCAATAGATTCCAATTGAAAATAATCAAACCAAGACCAGAGATAAACCTGGGATGGTGCAAATTGCATATAGAAATAGGGAATTAACTTCTTACCCGAAGATAAACCATGTATCCGTTAGTTCAAAGGCTGTTTTTACGGCAGGAGCACTTTCCAGCCAGTACCAAGCTGCGATAATTTTGAGTAAGCAAAGCTATGTTGACACACAGAATACAATAAAGATACACACCATTGAAATTAATCCCTTGGCAATTAATCTTGAAGTCAGTGGTTGCTCGGGAGCAAATAATAAAGCGCAAATAAAGCTAAAAACTCACCGCCCGCCATGCCGTTTTTCTCTACTTTCGATTCAGTGGTACGCTATTTCCGGTTTCGATGATAGACGGTGGTCATAGGGACTCGTAAAATAGTAAAAAATAATCAGCTTTTTTTCACTTACCCATCTACTACCATGAGAAGACTCCTTGGTTTTCTTTTTTGCTGTTTTTTCATCAGTTTGATCACTTGTTTTGTCTTTATTCATACCTACAATGAGTATAGTAAATGTATTAAAATTTCCAACACTTTTCTCTTTCTGTTCTCAATTAAAATGTTGGATTTCTGGGCTAAAATTAACAAAATGCTTGTCAAAGTAGCACACAGAAAAGACCCTGATTCAGAAGCAGTCTGATGTGGGTCTTTCTTTTATTTTTTCTTTCTCTATATACTCCCATACCCGCTTGCGAGTATTATCGGCAGGTGTACTTTGTACACTCCAGGTCTGTACTGTTTGTCTTGGCCATTTTGGCAGGGAACTTGTGTTGGAAATTTTAGAACATTTACCATAGCAGAAGGATGCATCTGAAAAGTGAACCATTTTATATAGAGGCGAGTCTATACCAGTTAACTGTGTTTGTTGAAAATTTTTAAAGTAAGCTTTTTGCTTACTGAGTAATTTTGAATGTTTTTTTTTGTAACCTGCTACCCCCCCACCCCCCCCCCCCACACACACACACACACACACACACACACACACACACACACACCCCTTTTGTTTGCTTTGTTTGTTTGGTTTGATTCTTTACCTCCCAGTCATCAATTTTTCAGTCATATCTGGACAGGTCTACAAAGCAGCAGTTATGTGTCTTGCTCAAAGACACAACAAGGACACAACAAAATGACTCCACCAGTGGTGAGGCTCTAATCAGCAGCCTTTTGATCCCCAGCTCGAATGTTAGTACTGTAAATAACTTATATTAATATTCAAAATTTGCCGATTTTAATAGACTGGTATAATTTAATTTTGGTGGTTTCTTAATTTAATGCCTTTCAAAATCACTATCGATTCTCATTGGGGCTACTCTTAAAGGAAAGAATATGCTCCAAATGGGAGCATATTCTTTCCTTTAATAGTAGCCCCTTTTAAGACATGGCTTTCTCAATGTGGAAACAGACTCTAGGTAACTTTGACAAGCTCGTTCCAATATACTAATAATGTGTGTCTTTTTATTGCTTGTTGTGTAGCTGAATTCTAAACTGTATTTCACAGTCTTATATTTTGGCGATTTTTGTTTATACCGACAACAGCGCCAAATACAAATGCCCACCAAAATGAATAGTTTTACAGTACCTGTTAAATGTAGAAGGCCTCTGCCATATCTCCGCTCCATTTCTTTAGCTTGCACCGAGACCATTCTATTCTGTGAAGCTTGTTCTGAGATAAAGTGGATTTGCTGATAGATATCCAGACAATACTTCTTCTACAAGAACATGAAAGGGTACTTAGAGGGCATCAAAATATTTTATTATAGGACCGTAAAAAATACAATGGCTTGATCACCAAACTTCAATGGTTTGAACATCAAACTTCAATGGCTTGAACATCAAACTTCAATGGTTTGAACATCAAACTTCAATGGTTTGAACATCAAACTTCAATGGCTTCAACTCAAAACTTCAATGGCTTGAACATCAAACTCCAATGGCTTGAACATCAAACTTCAATGGCTTCAACACAAAACTTCAATGGCTTGAACATCAAACCTCCATGGCTTGATCACCAAACTTCAATGGCTTGAACATCTTCAATGGCTTGAACATCAAACTTCAATGGCTTGAACATCAAACCTCCATGGCTTGAACATCAAACTTCAATGGCTTCAACACAAAACTTCAATGGCTTGAACATCAAACCTCCATGGCTTGATCACCAAACTTCAATGGCTTGAACATCTTCAATGGCTTGAACATCAAACTTCAATGGCTTGAACATCAAACCTCCATGGCTTGATCACCAAACTTCAATGGCTTGAACATCAAACTTCAATGGCTTGAACACCAAACCTCAATGGCTTGAACACCAAACCTCAATGGCTTGAACATCAAACCTCCATGGCTTGATCACCAAACTTCAATGGCTTGAACATCAAACTTCAATGGCTTGAACACCAAACCTCAATGGCTTGAACACCAAACCTCAATGGCTTGAACATCAAACCTCCATGGCTTGATCACCAAACTTCAATAGCTTGAACATCAAACTTCAATGGCTTGAACCCCGATGGCTTGTTTACCATGGTTAAACCTTTACCTCATAGAGATGCCTTTTAACACTTTTGCAAACAGAGCAGACCCAGATCAGGCAGCTCTTGTAAGAGCTGTCTGATCAGGGTCTGCTCTGTTTACTCATGGAAATATATACAGTCAGACATAAGTTTAGCATCACCTCCATAGTTTCCGAGAAAAAGAAGGAAGCTTTCCAGTCATGAATATTTTCTTGTTATCCCCACGCTTTTTTAAAAACTAGAGGACCTGAAGGTCCTGAGGCGCTCACCTGATCTCCTTAATAATGTTAAAATAGGTCAAGGTCAACTACAGCTTATAATGGAACAAATTTTGTTTTTAAAATATACATTTTGGTCAAGTGACCTAAACAATCTAATGAATAATCCATCAAACAGCCCAGTGATTTCTGAGGAAAAGAGGTTTAGATAGGTATGTTGCAGTCCAAATGAGTGGCCTTGGATAAAAGGTCACAGGTCAGCTTGACATTTGGTACTTAATAAACCATTGTCTCAATAGGTTTAACTAGTATTATGAATTGGGCTCAGTTATAGAAAATGAATATTTTAATATTTTCTCCATATAAATGCATCAGGAATCAAATTTGACCTTGCCATAAAGTAGGTCAAGGTCAACCTAGATTCATCATTTGTGCTAACCTGGTAGGCCCACATCCCCGATCCTACATACCAAGTTCCAAAGCAAATGGCCTTTTGGTTCCAGAGAAGAAGAGATTAAAAGAGTTTTTACCATATATGGGCATGGTGGCCATGTTAGTCATGTGACCATAACAATTTGTATAAGTTTTGGCTAACCAATCATAAGAAGTTGTCATATGAAATTTGGTTTCAATTGGCCAACAATTGTCTGAGAAAACTATTTTTTAATATGTTGATGGGACTCCAATATAAGCAACCTTGGCTGAAAGGTCAAAGGTCAACCTTGACCTTTGAAACTTATTTATAGAAAATAGACTGAACATATCAAGTGAGAATGATTTTGGCTTCCACAGTATTCAAAAAATCAACTTTACAAAAAATTTCCCTTTCAAATGCATTAGGAAGCAAACTTGACCTTGACGTTAAGTAGGTCAAGGTCACCCTAGGATCATCATTTGAACAAACTTGGTAGGCCCCACATCCCCAATACTACATACCAAGTCTCAAGGTCACTGGCCTTCTGGTTCTGGAGAAGAAGATTTTTAAAAGTTTTTTACCATATATGGGCGTGACGGCCATCTTTGTCATGTGACCAAAAAATTTTGTATAAATTTTGGCTGACTTATCATAAGGAGTCTTCATATGAAATTTGAGCTCAATTGGGCCAATGGTTTGTGAGAAAACTATGTTTTAATATATAGATTGGACCACAATATGAGCGACCTTGGCTGAAAGGGCAAGGGTCAACCTTGACCTTTGAAACTTATTTATAGCCATTGTCTCATTAGTATCAACATATCAAGTATGAATAATCACTTTGGCTTTAACAGTATTCAAAAAAATCAACTTTTCTAAATATTCCCATTTAAATCTATTAGGAAGCAAATTTGACCTTGACGTTAAGTAGGTCAAGGTCAACCTAGGATCATTATTTGAACAAACTTGGTAGGCCCCACATCCCTGATGCTACATACCAAGTCCCAAGGTCATCGGCCTTCTGGTTCTGGAGAAGAAGATTTTTAAAGGGTTTTTACCATATATGGGCATGGCGGCCATCTTGGTCACATGACCAGGAACATTTGAACAAACTTTTGTTCCCCCATCCTAAGGAGTCTCCATATGAAATTTGAGTTCAATTGGCCCAGTGGTTTCAGAGGAGAAGATGTTTGAAAATGTTGACGGACGACGGACGCCGGAGTCACTGGTATACTAATAGCTCACCTCGGAGCCTTCGGCTCAGGTGAGCTAAAAACATCTGGGATATTGCAATCGCCTCCATCCGTCCGTCTGTCTGTCCGTCCGTCACGCTATCTCCTCCTAAACCATTGGACAAAATCCAACCAAATTTGGTGTGTGGGTTGCTCACATGAATGGGGCGTGCAACGGCAAATTTTTTTTTTGCCCCGCCGCCTGGGGCCCTGGGGAGGGGCCAAAAGGTCAAATATCATTAAATATCATTAAATTTTAATTACAAAGTCAATCTCAAAGATTTTTTAACCAAACTTTGTGTGTCTTCTCACACATGAAAGATATAAAACATATCAGACGGGATTTTCATTTGGCGGCCTGGGTCATGCCCTAGGGGTCGGACTTGGGGGTACTGTGGGGGGTTGGGGGGTCAAAATTTTTTTTTTCTGAAATTCAACCAGATTTGGTGTGTGAGTTGCTTACATGTATGGCACACCCACCAGCGCCATTTTTTTGGTCCCCGCGCCTTGGGAAGGGGCCAAAAGGTCAAATATCATTAAATCTGAATTACAAAGTCAATTTAAAAGATTTTTAAACTAAACTTTGTGTATCTTCTCACAGATGAAAGATATAAAACATATCAGACAGGATTTTCATTTGGCCGCCTGGGTCATGCCCAGGGGTGGGACTTGGGGGTACCGTGGGGGGCTGGGGGGTCAAAAAAATTTCTTTTTCCAAAATTCAACCAGATTTCTTGTGTGAGTTACTCACATGAATGGCACATGCACCGGCACAGTTTTTTGGGTCCCGGCCCCCTAGGGCCAAGGGGAGGAGTCAAAAATGTAATTTTCTGAACATGGTCATGTGGCATATCAAATTAACGGGGATGAGCAGTAGACCAGGATACACTGAAAAATTTTAACCTACGATCAAACTGGTGACCTTGGGATGGGGTCAAAGGGTCAATTACCATTAGATTTCTTCGAGAGTGTGGGGATTTGCAATGGCGCGCCATCGAATGTGTTCTAGTTTTATTTATGAAAATAGATAAAGTGGTGACTATTTACAGCAAATTTCGATTTGATTATCACAAAGGTAAACAACAAGGCATGGTAAATACACACTTACCCCTGAAAATGTCCCTATTCTAAAGCCCATTATGGTATTTTCAAAACGCTTAGAAGTGTCATATTGTTACAATATCAAAGACAAGTTCTGTCTGATAATTTCAGATTCATATCTCTAAAAGAAAAAAAGTTATGGATGTGTAAAGAATGACATGTTATATAGTGATAATGCAAAAATTATAAACACGCGATTAACTATCTCTATGATCCTCTATAACTGACATGAAACCTTGTGTTTGACAGAATCAGTTTGGCACTAGTTTGAAAAATAGGTCTAGATTATTTCTATGTTTATTTGAATTCAAAGTAGGCACTTTGGGTTAAACGGTGACACTTTTTAAAGGTACATCCCAAAATAGGGGTTGGTGTTTACAGGACACTGTAGACATTCAGCAAAATGACCAAATGGCATTCTGATATGTTCAGCAGACCAAAGGATGACAAGGGTAACAAAATATTACAAACTGGTTGTTCTTCTGAAGAAATTTGTACACGAAAAAACGTCTCTGAAATAATGTTAGAGTGATGCTTAACTTTGTCTGACTGTATATATCTGATCCCACACAAGTGGGCCTGACAAGTACTTTTTTTGTTCTATGTACCAACATGAAAGTTTATTTACATGATTATTTATAGTGGGTGGAGCCCAGCATGAATATTCATGAAGGAAAGGGCTAATTTGAACTCCCTCTTCAGTCCCTACAAACAATGTCATTAGTTCAAGAAATCCATATTTTTTGATGATTTAGGCAAGTTTGTCTTAGGTTTATTGTGTGTAATCATTAGAATCACCTCATTGAAGCCATTCAACTTTATTTTATTTCATGGAAGACCAAATATTATGCTCATTATGCCCTTATAACCAGTGCTATAATTGGCCCAAATTACCCCGATTTCTAACAAATTTTCATGGTTCCAAAGGTGTTTGATTTTGTTTAGTTTTATTCTTTATATCCCAGTCAACAATTTTTCAGTCATGAAAATGTTTAGAATTAATCTGATACTTCGATGAAGATACACTAAAACACCATCCATTCTAATGCACTTGGTTTTGTAAGGCGACATCAGACTGGATGTAAAAATATACTGTCAGAAATAATTTTACCTTATAATCAGAGTTCAAGCTGGGCCCTGACAGTAGGGAGAAGTGATTTCTCCCTCCAGTAAAATTAGGGAGAAGTGACAGTCAGATAGGGAGAAGTTATAGTGTAAAATTACTGCATTTTCTGTCAGTTAAGAAGCAAATTAGCTATTACACATACCATCACCATTAAATGGAAGAAATACAATGCAGTGGTAGTAGTTTGTCACCACAGCTTGCGCTTGTGTGGTGACAATATGAAAAAAGAGTCTCCCTATGATTTTTTTAGGGAGACTCTGACTTCTTCCTGGTCCCATTAAGAGCTAAGTTTTGGCCCCGAGGGCAACCATTTGCCCTAGTCGCCCCCTAGCTTGGTCCTTGCATTATGTCACATTCTGTTGGGTGACAAGTGGCTTCATGGGGCTTGCAATGCTGCAATTTGAGACAAAACTGCAGAAAAGCATTAGAATGGGGATAACCATTTTAAAAATTTTCACGGGGAGGTATATCATTGGACATCACATTTCACGGCTCTGCTCGCATGTCGCCGTAAAACTAAATTTCTGACCGTATATCCGATGATAAACCTCCCCAAATAGAAATTTTGAAAACAGTAACTACTGTTATCCTCTAAATATAGAGCCAGGGTAATTATAACATGCTTGTTATATGGATCTGTATCTATCGGCAGGGGTTATATCACTCCCATATTTTTTTCAAAGGAGCTCTTTTTCCCCCTATATTTTGTTCTATTTCAGTTTTACAACAATTGTAGTCCGTCAGCTCATCTGTTTTGGCACTTTGGTATGCCCTGTTGCAAACAACATGGTCCCAGATAGGATCAGTCTGATCAAGGTTCATAGAATTTGTTTCCATGAGAAAAGAAGTCTAGGGGGTAAACCCTGATCAGACTACTCCTTTAGTTTTTGTTTGTTTGATTTGATTCTTTACGTCCCATCAACATTCTTCCAGTTATAAAGGGACGGATATCCACTCCTTTAGTGGAAACAAGTGGAAACTCAGATCAGGCAGTCCCTGAACGAGCATTCTGATCAGGGTTCATACTGGCTTTTGTTTGTTTGTTTGGTGCTTAACGACACATCAACCCTTGTGGGTCATTAGCGTCAGACGGTATTAACTAAACATGATGAGGATGGAAAAAGTTAAAAATTTATAAGATAAAATAAAAGGAATGGTGATGATGAGTTTGTTTTATGATAATAAGTTGCAATACGATTGTTGACAGGAGAGACCACGTACAATATCTGACAGTTTCAAAGAGCTATTCAGATAACTGTACATGTTCTTTAACTGAACAGAATACAATATAATATAATCTGTATTATGGTCTGATACAAATGTAAAACAAAACATGATTTTAAAAACAGCAATTAGATTTTGTTAAAAAGATTTATTTGCCTTAAAAATGTCATAATACTATCAATATGTATATCTTGAAATAATTCTTTCATGTTATCAACATGGAAGCAATTATTTCTTACTTGTGCAAAATCACCACATTCCAAAAGGAAGTGACGTACAGTGAAAGGTGCGCCGCAACCAACACATTGAGGATGCTCTTCACCTTGTAGTAAGTATGAATGAGTGACTCTTGTATGACCTAAGCGGAGTCGAGCTAATACTACTTCTTCTCTTCTAATGTTTCGAACAACTGATTGATATTCACCAATAGTTGGTTTGATGTCAAGAAGTTTATTACCAATGCTGTTATTCCATGAAGTTTGCCATTCTTCCAAGATATATTTATTGATAGAGGGCTTAAAATTGGAAAATGGAATTTTAAAAGAAGTTGGTTCTAATGAAAGCGATGTTTTTGCTTGCTTATCTACCATCTCATTCCCTTGGATACCTATATGACTAGGAATCCAACAGAGAACAATTTCTTTATAAGTTAAAAGCTCATGACATTTTTCTAAAAGTTTCTGAATCTGTGGATTCTTTGAACTGGTATGGTTCATTGCTTTCAATACAGAAAGCGAGTCAGAAAATATAATAAATTTATTGTTTGCATCACAAGTGCTAATGAAATCTAAAGCTAGATCAACTGCTTTGGCTTCAGCAGTGAAAATTGATGAATCGTCAGGTATACGTTGCATATTACTATGGTTGTCTGATATAACAGCACAACCAACCTTTGAGTCTTCCTTTGACCCATCAGTATAAATTTGTTGGTAATTCTTATAACGACTTTGCATTTTTATGAAATCATCTTTTAATATGTGTGGATTTGATTCAGATTTTTTCCCGGAATGTAAATCAAAAAGTATTTCAGGTGGTTTCATGCACCAAGCTGGAATATTTGGTGTAAAATGTCTTTCAATATTTTGTGGTTTGATATTGGCAGATTCTAAAAGTGGTGAAATTCTGATGCCAAATGATTTAATAGCTTTAGGTTTTTGTTCATACAAATTAACATAATTTGGTGGGAATGTAACTTCATGAGCAGGATTTGATGGGTTAGCAGCAAGTCTTATAGCATATTGCAAAGAGAGTTTCTCTCTTCGTTTTCATACTGGCTGCTCTGACCTATCTGTCCAAATATTTAGGGAATTTATCGCGCCAATATTTTTGTCCTGAAAATATTGTCTTTTTAGTACATCTGCTGCCATATTTCAAATGTGATCAGACTGATCTGGGTTCATATTGATTGCAAAGTAGACTTCCAAAGTGTAAACTATTAAGCAGATGAGTGAGCAGACAGAAATTGCTGTGAATGGCGGGAAAATAGTTAAGTGGACTGATGATACTTACGAAGAACATCATAAGATGTGTGTTTCCGGTGACATGTTTGACTAGGACTGACAGGAGGGACTCAGACTCGCACAGGGAACAGGTGAAGAAAGGCCAGTCATGCCTCACGGGATTAGTCTTGTAGCTGATGTAGTTTAAACCTAAATTGAAAATAAAGATTCGCAAGAAATTATTACTTAGGATGTTCTAAAAACTTGAACAATAGTTGCTTGCCTAAAAAGGTATTGACAAACAGTGGAGATCCTGACCAGACTGCTTCTGAAGAAGCAGTCTGATCAGGGTCTTCCCCAATTCAAATTCTGCCAAGCATTTTGTGAATTTATGCCCCGACAACTAGCATTTTGAGAACACAAAGAGAAAACTGGAAACAAAATTCTGACATCAATCAAGGGCCATAACTCTGTAACAAATTTGCGAAAAATAACAGATAAGAATCCAAGCCTACTATCGTGCCAAACTAGAGTGACAGTGACGTAGTTCTTTGTTTACAATTGCTAAGTAAAACTAGAATGGGAACACTTCACTTGAGCTGACGCGAATCGATAGCTCACTTGTGCATTAATCCTATCCAGTGGATAGGATTAAAGCACAAGTGATCTATCGATTATAAGACCCTGAAAACTTTGTAAACAAACATGAAGTCACTGTCACTCTTGGCTGGCAGGACAGTAGAAATGCATATACAAAGTTTGGTCAAATTCTGTCCATGCGTTCTAAAGATATTGAGCAGAAACTAAATCCGGACATAAATCAAGGGCCATAACTCTACTACAATGTGCGAAAAATAGTGTGTAACAATTCCAACATAGATCTTGTCAATATCAATGCATACACAAAATTTGGTGAAATTCTACAAGATATTGAGTGGAAACAAAATTATGACGGATTGACGGAATGACTGACGGAATGATGGTCAACCCAAATCCAGTATAGCCCCCCTTTTACAAAGCCAGGCTATAAAGATATGACTGGATCAGAGTTTTAACTTACAACTCCCATCTCCTGTATTTGAACCGTAACATACAATCCGTTACGATAACAACAGTATTGTTTACCTGGAAATGTGTGTTTTGGCGGAAATTTGATTTAGTCATTTTTCAGCCGATTAACAAATTCTGGTGGGAAATCAAAGAATCAAAATAGTCCTGTTATATGTGCCCGTTCAATAAGATGCAATTCTTTGACAAGCATGCTCGTTTAAGAATGGTAAAAAAGAAAACGTGATTATGTAGCGTGCTAAGATAACAACCAATTCAATCAAATTCCAATTACAGTAATTTGCAGTCTGAAGCCAAGGAAGCAAATTTTCACAAAACATATTTTAACGAATTATTCAACAATGGCAATGTTTGAATACAATCTGCATACGCAGTACTTTAACAGAGTATAACGGAATATGTTTTGCAAAGTTTTGATGAAGTAGAATAATGGAAAAGAAATGAAATCAGCCTCTCTTTTTTTACTTTCCCCCAAAATGCATGTGCCAATGTAATCAAGACATAACAGACTATGAGTTATGGTTTGAATACAGGGGATGACGCCTCTATTGCAGTTCAAGGAAGTTACATATGGCTCACTAATGACTGTGCTCAAAAGTGCCGACATTTTTCATCATCCTTCCAGCATTATGTGAAGAGTATATACATTACCAAGTACAGAATCTGTTGTTCTAGTCAGAAATAAATCTAAAATAGCATATGGACCAGCTTATGACTTTTTGGTACTCACACCGAGTAGTCGGCAAGCGAAAATGTTAATTCTTTCAACGAACGTAGATAAAAAATCGTTAGAAACTGAGTTTTCCATAGCCATCTGTCGCCCGACTGGCTACAAATGACAATTGAAAACACTGTTTCTAGCGAGTTTTGATCCCCCCTTGTCGATTGTTAAGAGCGTTTTTGATTGCCGCCTACCCGGTGTGGTACTGCGCAGACCCCATATAGCACACCTAGTCATAATACAGATAACATGGTCATGTTGTGGCTCCCATTTTTTATGCCATGGAATTTTACAGAGGAATTATAGGAAAATGACCATAAATGGTCATTTTCCTCTAATTCCTTTGTATAATTGTCCAAATGGTCATTTTCCTATAATTCCTTTGTATAATTGTCCGAAATGGTCATTTTCCTATAATTCCTTTGTATAATTGTCCAAAATGGTCATTTTCCTAAAATTCCTTTGTATAATTGTCCAAAATGATCATTTTCCTATAATTCCTTTGTATAATTGTCCAAACTTGTCATTTTCCTATAATTCCTTTGTATAATTGTCCAAAATGGTCATTTTCCTATAATTCCTTTGTATAATTGTCCAAACTGGTCATTTTCCAATAATTCCTTTGTATAATCTCCAAAATGGTCATTTTCCTATAATTCCTTTGTATAATTGTCCAAAATGGTCATTTTCCTATAATTCCTTTGTTTAATTGTCCAAAGTGGTCATTTTCGTATAAATCCTTTGTATAATTGCCCCTTTATAATATTTTCACTTCTAACCCAGTCCATTCCTATGGATTATAAAGGGACTGCACTGTACTTATTGCATAAATCAAACCCTTAAAGTTTTTTTTTGTTTGATTTCATTCTTTACGTCTCATCAACAATCTTTCAGCTATAAAGGGACGGGTCTTCCAGGGTTGAACCAGTACTAAGCTAGGATTAATGCTCTTGCACAAGGACACAACCCAGTGACGCCGAAACCCTTAAAGTGCCAGGAAAAAAAATGCATCTGAAAATGTCGTCTGCTGAAGTAGTCTGCTGCAAATAATTACCTAACATTACTGATGATTAAGTATAGAAGCAAACAGTGTGGACCCAGAACAGACTGCTCCTAAAGGAATAGTCATATCTGGGTCCACACTGTTTGCCATAGAGGCTTCTTAAACCTTGCAGAAGATGAGAAAGCAGACAACTTTTGTTGCAATTGGCGCATTAAGGGTTAACCATGCATACACAGCTATCTGTTGAGGCTTAGATACCTTAACCTTAATCTTTGCATGAACCTTCATCTGTATTCGAACTTTGTGTGTGTGAACAGTGAAGGCTCTGGGTTCAATGCACAGATGCATAGGCTTGCATGACCTTCTGCTGCTCGCATGTGACAAGCACAAAAATTTTGTGTACTCTTATATATTTGGCCTCGTCCTGAGACAACATGACTTTGGTGCATGCGACCAACAAAGGCATGCACATACAGTCAAATCTCAGTTATCCGAAACTACTGGGTTATTCGAAGTCGACGGACAGTCCCGACTTTTTTCCCTATTATTTAATGCAATAAAACAACCTATTATCCGAATTTCGATTACCCGAAAATTTCAATTTTTCGAAGTGATTCGTCGGTCCCGATTAAAGAAAATGCTATTAAATTACTCTTCAACATTCGAAGTCCAAATGTCACGCATGGTGATCAAGATATCTTTGTTTGGTCGAGTTCGATTTACACACCTGAGTGATTTAGAAAAGAAAGTTGAGACAGGTAATTGACACCGGATAAATGCTCACACTATTACTTGATGGACCGTTAAGTGAGTAAATGGTGTCTTTAATTAAGGTCATCATTGCGATGGTTTTGTTTGATGTTTTTTAAATGTCGAAATATTAATTAGTGGCAGCTAAAATTGATTTTAATTTGATCGTGTCTTTCTTGACCACTGTTTACAATAAGCAAACACACCAAAAGGTTACAACAAAAATAACAATTTCGATAACAGACGAATATCACGGACATGTGTTTTGGGTGCTCAAGGGAACTGTCTCATCGAAACACTTCTTTTGAATATCCAAAACACAATTTTACGATTGAAGTAAAACAACCAAAACCTAGGTTTTGATGCATAAAAGGAGCCTCTCATCGAGACAACACCCAAATCGTATGTTTTCGATGAAATATACGAAAAGTACAAGCCAAAAAGCACACAACATCGGGCCAACAACGGCCTGCCAGCGATTTGCCATCTCAATGGCCTATCGCTGGTGGGCCGTTGATGGCCCGCGTTGTGTGCTAGCTGGGATGGAGACATTATAACAGGAGATAAAAGGAGACAATATTACGTCAGTAAATATGGTTCGTCAATTTATATTTAACCTTTATTCGATTTTGTTACCATGTATATTCACCATATCTACATTAACTGCTGGTTCCCAGTCTACAGGTGGTCAGTAATGTAAATACAGGTAACCAGAACCCCCCCCCCCCCCCCCCACCATTTCCAGGTATTGGGGGGGGGGGGGGGTACTGGTTACCTGTTTATCAATTACTGACCACCTGTAAACCGGTAACCAGCAATTAATGTAGATATGGTGAATAGTGGATGTCTATAAAGATCTGATTTTCTTTTAATTTTCTGCGTACTTAGACCTGCAAAGCATAAGAGACGATGAGGCCAGAACCTCCAAGGAGCTCATTTTCTTTAACGCTTTGGCAGATGTTCCGATTACTTCAAGGAAAACATGAGTTGAAGTTGCAAACTCTGGCAAAACAATGACGATCTATGAAAGCATCCAAACTTTTTCGAAAATATCCGAAAACTCGTTTTCGATCATTCGAACTACCGATTATTCGAAAGGATTCCTGCGGTCCCTCGCACTTCGAATAATTGAGGTTTGACTGTACAAGCCTATGCACCTGCCCAGTCTGATCAATGCCTTTGGTATTCTCTCTATGGAAAGTAAAAGTTAAACTAACTACATGCAAATTTCCGATTGTCCAGCTCATCAGTCTGTTTGAGCTTAGCAACCCCTAAAACTGGATTTAGTACATGGTCCTCTGTTATGATCTGGCCTCGAGGTTATAAAACTTGAGTTCATTCTCAGACTCAAAATAAAGTGCAATGATTGGCTGCTTGCGGACACTTGTCCACAATCAGCCAATCATTGCGATTTTTTTTTAGTCTGAGACTGTACTCAAGTATTATAACTTCTATGAGGCCTTATATATATAAACAGGAATTTCCGTACTTTCGTTTTTTCCTTCTTTCAGAATTCTGCATGGACTCAAAATCTTTGTGAGTAGAGGAATACCCAAGGATCAAAAGTGAAGTTTGGTGACAACCCACCCACTCATATAGGAGATGTGGTTTGAAGCAATTGTTGACGGATTGACAGACAAACAGACACAGGATGTAATAAGTATGACAGATAATGGACATTCAGCGATCACAATAGGCTTCTTTGAGCCTAAAGCTCAGGTGAGCTAAAAGTGGAAAAAAATATACCTGAGAATTATTCTAGGATGAAGACAAGAGTAACAAATTATTAAGACATATATTTAATAATAACTGGTCTTGAAATGAGTTATAAAAATACATCCTTTCCTTTCAAACAGAACAGTTCCTGAACGCTTGACACAGTATTGGATACTGATTCTGTTCAAGCAGCAGTTGCAAGGTGTCTTTATTTTGACATCACCAGAATTGAAATTTAGTTACATGTTGGTTGTCAAAAGAATTTATACATACGCATATGTACGCACACCATACTCCAATATGTATGTTTCCTAATATTACATAAATTTGTAACATTTTATTGCAGAAATCAGATACACACAAAATTGGAATTGTGCTTTATACAAACTGTTAACAAACAACAAACATAAGTATGGTAAATGTTCTAAAATTTCCAACGCTTTTCTCTTTCTGCTCTAAAATAAAATGTTGGTTAATTATCAGAGATGGAATTCACAAAATGCTTCTCAGAATAGCAAACAAAGAAGACCCAAATCAGACTGCTTTAAAAGCAGTCTGATCAGGGTCTGCCCTGTTTAATCAGATTTCTTCAAAAACAGTCTGATCTAGGTCTGCGCTGTTTGTCTAGGCCATTTTGGCAGGCTACTAGTGTTTGAAAATTTAGAACATCTACCGCAACCCTTAGAATGAACATAAACACCAAATAAATATGAGCCGCGACATGAGATTTCCAACAATGTGGTATGTGCGATCAGCAAAGCCTCAGATCAGCCTGCACATACGCGCAGTCTGATCAGAGCCTTTGCTAGTCGCTTGAATATTCTATGAGTGTTAAGCTACTGACTGAAAATCATTTTGAGCTTCTGAGCGTAAAAAGAGACTGCATAGGCTAGTTTGAGTATACACTTGTCAAAATGCCACATTGATGGAAATCACATGTCAGGGCTCATTTATATCTACCCAGATTTGGGCTCTTTTAGAGATATCAGTACCAAAATACATGTACTTGTAAGGACCCTACTCTTTCCCCTTTGATCCCAATTTGAGAATCAGCATGTTGATGAAGTTCAAAATTATTGACCTGGGACAAACAATTTGCTTGGGCTTTCCCATCATGATAATGGGCTCACATACAAAGTGTTCTTCCCAGTTTATATGGCTTATATGATTTGAAGGCATAAAAAGAATTGAGGTTAATTTACAAGTCATTTAATGGCTGCCTGAATCTGCCACAGCATATCAGAGAGAATTTGTCCCCCAGTTTGGGTGCCTACTGTTTGGTCAATCTCTCCCTTATGATCCCAATTTGGGAAACAGCATGTGGATGTAATATAAACGACATTTCATACATCAGTGAAACGCAGAAAAACGCAGAAAAATAACTTTCAATTCTTATAATTACAATTTCTTTCGTTATTCTTTCTCCTAAGTATTTTCTAATTATGTTTTCCTTAAAATTAGGTTTCCAGTTAATAATGTATCCCACATTTAGACTATGACATGCACTATGATGCCTACGTTGATGTCATGACGTTAAAAGAAACAAGATGGCAGCAAGAATATTCGGCATGAATACTGTCAATCTAAGCGTTGTATGCAAGTTAATCTTTGTTTTTCCACCTGTAAATACGAGGGGCATTTGGAAAGTTCTTAGCATGGCATCATAACTCCACAATGCGTTGATAAAATGCTATCAAATAATACATTTTTGGAAACTGGAATTCAACGGCTACTTTAAAGGGACTCGGCGTGCACGTGCAGCGCATGCTCAAAATGAGTAGGGTTTATACACTGGCTGAAATTTTAAGCAAAATATTTTTAAAAAAACAAAATTTAATGGAAAATTTGGGACCTTATTTATGATCATGGTTTGACAAATTAACGATTTGGTGCCAACTTAATTTTTATTAAAACATATTATGCGATCACTGCTTGCATGACTTACACCTTTACATTCAAAAATGGTGACTAATAGAGAAATGGTAAACTTTTGAAAATGGGACTTTTTTCAATTTTTCTTTATACTTTTACTATAAATTGTGTCACTACATGAGCAAGAAAATGCCTTTTGAGTATATTTTTGCTTGATTTGTAGCGAACAAAGCATACAAATAATTTGGTCGCGCAAAAAGTGTAGCTTGTTTAGTTCTGTATTCAAGAAAATTATTCCTAATAACACTACCCCTACTTTTCAAGAAGTGAGTGGGGTAACTTAACCCCTCACATTTTGTCGATGACATAAAAACTTCTCATGGTAACGCATTAACCGTCACAAAATTGAATGATTTCTACTCTCAAGGTATTTTTACTTTTTTTGTTTGCTACCGTTTTCAATTGAAGTGAACCAGAACATCAACTCATAGCTAAACTTACTCTGCCCCATTGGAAGCTTCCCTCTGTTTTGGTTCACAAAATTTATTTTGGTTTCATTACAAAGAACATAAAGTGTGCTTGACAAAAATACCAACACACGTCACTTTTAAACTACTGTTGGTTATATATTTTTAAAATGTGTGCATTGTGATATGCGATTTTTAGTCGAAAAAAATAGTGCATTGCTTTGCTTTCTAGACGGTTTTGGTATAATTGCTCTTTCGGAACATAGTTATTAGAAACATCCAACTTGGTCATCAATTGTATAATAACTGTACCAGATTGTGGCCTACCAAATGGTACAAAATTATCTAATTTCATGAACTATTGTTAGCGTTCTGCACACTTTTCAAAAGATAAAATGTTATATTTTCCACTGAAATTTTGCATTTCCCAGTATACAGACAGTACTTGTATTCACAATGATATTGTTCGTGTCTGCATTATAATATGCTCACGAAATGTGAGCCATAACATAGAGGAAAGATAGTTCTTTAAAATGATATCAAACATGATAGGGTTTGTAAATAGGTTACTGAGATAAAGGACCATGCTAAGAACTTTCTAAATGCCCGTAGTATCTGTGTAAGTGCAAAGTAAAGTGTAAGTAGTTGACCACTGTCCATTTTTCTTCATAGAAGCATTGCACAGTATCACAAAAGAAGTTCTGCCATGAATGTCCCCGCCCCTCATGAATACGAACCAAAGTTCATTGAAAAATGAAACAAGACAAATTCAACGAATTTATATCCCCGACGAAGGGTTATTTGAGAGAAACATGTAAATCACAAAACATAAATCTCATTTATCTAACCCTTATTTCACCTTCAGTATCATTCAGATCATAACAAACGCCTGTCAAGTATGTTTTAGTGCTTAGTTCAATAAAAAATATACTTACATCTGCACAACTTCAATATTTGCCCTTTAAACCCAACCTCAGAGGTCAAGATTGTGTGTAAATTCAAAGTGTTACCTTGCATGTAGGTCTACACTTCTTCTACTTTAATTTGATATGCAACATGACAACTTTTAGAAAAGAACAAAAAATGACCTTTTCACCCCACCCCAGGGGTTGTTGGTGTGTGTAATGGCGCATATTTGCTTTCATGGTGCTCTGTGCTCAATTGCCTTGAATTTGATATGCAACATGACTACTTTCAGTAAAAGATAAAGTTTGACCTTTTGACCCCACCCCCTGGGTCGAGGGTGTGTCTGTGGGCAAAATATTTTCTACCATTGCTGCCAGCCTTGTCAGCTTTAATCTGATATGCAACATGACTACTTTCAGAAAAGATATAATTTGACCTTTTGACCCGACCCCCTGGGTTGAGGGTGTGTCTGTGGGCAAAATATTTGCTACGATGTTGCTGCCAGCATTGTCAGCTTTAATTCGATATGCAACTTGACCATATTCTGAAAAAGTTTAATTTTGGCCTCAGCCCCACCCCCTAAATCCACCCAACGGGCTCGGACCCAGGCCTTCAAACTAAAATCTCGTTTGGTATGTTTCCTATCTATTGCTGCTCAGTCTGCATGCAAAATTTCAGCAAAAAATGTTTACAATTGCCTTAGTTATTGCGAAATTTAAATATTTGACCTTTGACCCCTTAGGTGGGGTCAAAGTGACCCCTTAGGTGGGGTCAAAGGGGGTGGGGTAAAACTTTGACACTGCCATGCTTATCTACAGGCACTTGGCAATCATGGTTTATAGTGCGAAGTTGTTAAATATAATAGCTTTGATGAAATGTGAAGATCATCACACACAAAAAATCTAATATAGGTTTTGCCTTATAATTACCTATTCTTAAACAAGGGCAATAACTCAAGTGTTAAGGAGTCGATTTTGACAAAACTTACAGGATATCGAGAGTCCATAGTACTAATCATTTGTACCAAGAATGAATTAAATCTGTCCAATAGGTACTGAGATATTGTTCCGGACGGACAAAAAGTGTGGACGGACGGACGGACGGAATGGACAGACGGACGACGCCAAAACCATATCCCTCCGACTTTGTCGAGGGATAATACAGATCAATACAATCAGAAGACTGTTCTTGACCAATCAGATTAACAGATCTCATAAATGTTATGACAGTTGTAATTATTAGATGATGATGCATATATTTTATCAAGGCTCTATCCCTTGCGAAAATGAAATAGGATTTATTGGTACTGTTCTAGAACTTTCTGGAACTCACTTTAATGATACTTTCTGGGATAACCACTTAATCCCAATAAATCCCAACATTGGGACTATTTGGTATTAAATGAAATGTTAAATGGCATATGGAATTTTGTGGTATTTTCTGGTACTGAAAATACCATTTAATCCCAGAAAGTTCCATTTGATCAGGTTCCACTAAATCCTAAATAATCCCAACCTGTTCATTTATTAAAATACCACTTAACCCCAGAAAATCTCAATTCTGTATTGACAAGAGTCCCAAATATTTCCACAAAATCCCAATTCAGCAATTTAGAAGTTCTAAATAGTAACAGATAATTCCATTTCTTTTCTAGCTAATATATAGTTTTCACGGAAAAGTACCATAAAGTACCAAAAAGTAACAGTACCCAAACCTGAAAGTACCATAAAATACCATATAGTACCATTGCCTACTAAAAATCTGAAAGTAACATAAAATACCAAAAACTGCCAAAATATATGAGTACCACAAAATACCAAATAGTACCAATGCAAAAATCAGAAAGTACCACAAAATACCAAATAGTACCAATACAAAAATCTGAAAGTACCATAAAATACCAAATAGTACCAATACCGAAATCTGAAAGTACCATTAAATACCAAATAGTACCAATACTGAAATCTGAAAGTACCACAAAATACCAATAGTACCAATACTAAAACCAGAAAATACTGAATAGTACCAATACCAAACCTTAAAGTACCATAAAATACCAAATAGTATAAATACCAAAATCAGAAAGTACCACCAAATACTAAAGAGTGCCCATACCAAAATCTGAAAGTACCATTTACTACCAAATAGTACCAATACCAAAATTTGTAAGTACCACAAAATACCAAATAGTACCAATGCAAAAAACTGAAAGTACCAGATAATACCAAATAGTAATGAAACCAAAATCTGAAAGTACCACCAATGCTAAAATCTGATAGTACTTAGTACTGATGCTAAAAATACTTACTTAATTGAATTATTTTGTACTTATATTGGCACCCAGAAGACCTGGCTAGCACCTTCAGTGTGCCCAATTTCTGATCAAGCGTTGATAATTGGTTGATCACAGGTCCATTTATATAACTTTCCTGTATTAATTCCCTGTGGGTTCACCATATCCAACATTAAGCAGATTAGGGGATAGCATAGTTAGTAAATGGACAGATAAACAGACACTTTTAACTAGTAACTTGCAAGGTCAATTGGCTGAAAGGATAAAAAATAAATGTTCTTTAGCACTCCCCACTTGTGAGGAAGTCAACCTTTCAATGAATTAGGTTGAATTCAGCCCAGCATGTTTGGATTAGCATAAAAGAAGAATGGGCAGACACTTTTGACCCCTTTACAGGTCGCCTCTGAGTGGGGTACCCAAAAATAAGCTCTTCTATACAAGTTGCTCACAAATTTGGTTGAGTTCTACCCAGCAATTCAGAAAGAGACAGCAAAGCCAGAAAATGCACACTCACTGGGGCCCATGCAAGGGGGATCCAAAAAACAAAAAACGGTAA
The DNA here is from genome assembly GCA_964019695.1 of Loripinus fragilis. NCBI lineage: Eukaryota > Metazoa > Mollusca > Bivalvia > Lucinida > Lucinidae > Loripinus > Loripinus fragilis. Next base: position 38,877,585 of record OZ026527.1, read on the forward strand.
TGCTCCTGCTCACCCACATGTGTAAGTAAGTCACCAAACAAATTTGGTTAGATTCAGTATGACCATTTGCGCAGTCCGTAACGTATCTGGCAACAGATGTGAGTCTGTATGCAGATCCAGGGGTCGTGAGTTTGATCCCGACCCGGTCCCATACTTTCGTGGAGATTGATCATGAAATAATTTCTATGGTCATTCTCCTCCTTTCCGCTGAATCATTCAAGAAGGGTTGTTGTCAGTTACAAGCGAAAGTATGTGCAAAAAGTACTGGTTAACTGCTTGTTAAAGCTTGCCCAGGAAAAAGTGTGGTAAGGTGAACTGACCGTCCTGCCATGACCATAGCCGTTGACTTGGGACGTAAAGCAACAAAACAAACAAACAAACCGTTTGCAAGGTGATAGTATTGCAGGCAAATGGGCAGACGGAGGACACTTTTGACCCACATCCCAGATCATTGGGGTATTGGAATTTGCTGTTGCATACACCAGTTGCTCAACAAATTTGGTTGGATAATCTTTCCAGTTCTTTAGAAGATAGCATAACAAACAAAAACCTGATATACAGACAAAGGCAATCACAATATCTCCCAACACCTTTTAAAAAGAGCATGGTGATAAAAAAAAATCAAATAAAAATAAGCCCCAATGATCAGCCTGATTATCCTGTAAATTCAGTAATTAACCTATTCACTAATGTATGCTTACAAGTACCAAACTAACTAAGTGTTGTACTGCCACAAATGCTGCTGTAAATAATAATGATAATGGTAAAATTGCATTACCATAATGAACACAATTCAGTAATAAGTGTCTTTCATCAGCATTCAAAGAAAGAAACAACTACAAATGGCTTTGTATCTGAGAAACTAAATTATACGATGAAAAGTCTCATGCAAGTATAATTTTTAAGCATAGAAATATGTTCTATTTACTCACATTGTCTCTTGTAGGATTTATTTTGTGCAGTTTATGCAGTATATATCCAAAATTAACACAGAATTTATCAAATAGTTAGAGCCTTGCAAACCATGAGGTTTATTTGAATCTTTTTCTGGTTTCCTGCAAGATTAAAGAATTTCAGCTTGAGTCATTAAAATGAGAGAACCAGGTTAGCACAGTTATATCATATTTCAAGGTCAGACTGAGTTCAGAATATAATGGTCCTATGCAAATCTAGGTTGGGATTATTTGGTATTAAATGGAACCAAGGTATTTACTAGTAGTTGATGAAGTCCCAGAAAATCTTAATAAATCCCATTTCAAGTACCTACTGGGACTTTCTGGGATTAAATGGAATATTTATCCCAGAAAGTAACATAAAATCCCACTTATATTTTTAGTAGAATTATTTGAGACTATTTGGGATTTTCCAGTTCCAGATAGTGACAGAAAATACCAATTGTTCCAACTTTTGGGATTTAATGGAATTCCATTAAATACCATATAAAATGAAGTACCACAAAATCCCAGAAAGTTCTATTCAAGCAGAATTGGAACTGGACTGAGACTTTCTAGAACATTCTAGAACATACCAATTATTTGGGATTATATGGAACAATTTTTCGCAAGGGATGTCTTCTGTTTTATTTCATGTTTATTTTGTCGTCTACTTATATTTTTTGAAATCAACTTTTTTATAAAAATCCAGGCATACCATCAGTGTTAAAAAATTTGGAAAGGATATCAGCTGACAACACTAGTAGGCAAAGAGTTAAGACTTAACGACACTCGAAAATCTATTTTTAGCCTGTGTGACCTAGATATGCAACAGACAGGAACCATTTGACAATTATTAAAGCTGCATAGTCTGTAACTTTTGATCTTCTAATTTTAAAAATAATGTTTTTATTTTTCAAGAACGTAGTAAAAATACTCAAATTCAGGTAAATTTTTTACCATTTTCGTTAATCTTAACAAGTTATCACTATCAAAACAACTGCATTTATGTTAAAATTCAACGGTCTATAATTATTGGAGGGACGCAAATAATTACCAACAAGAGAAAAATACACCTATTTGATAAGATAATTCACTTTTCCATGCAGTTTTCAGCTGTACTGAACACTTTTATTGTGAAAACTTAGCTTAATTCTACTTTTACAAATGATTTAAAAAGAAAAGAAAATTTTTCGAAAAATGTTCATAGTTACAGAGTATGCAGCTTTAAAGAGAGCCATATAAAGAACATTCCTACCAAATTTGGGGTACGTGAACTAAGGGGCTAAAATGGCCCCCTTTGGAGCCAAAAACTGAAAATTACTTTTCACAAATTTCTTTTGATTGGTTTATTAGAAGAATGACTGAAGTGCAAAATTTCGGCATTTATTTAAATTTTACCGTTGCTATGGTAACAAAAATGGCCAACGAAATAGGCATAAAATAGAGAAATTGCCATTTTTGACCAAATTTAAGGCTTTTTGAGACCAAATTTTTAAGAATTAGATATCAGCACAGCTAAATACCAAAAAATCCTTTTAATATGTTGTGTGCCAGGATAATTCTCATCATCTGTTAAAATATCTTTATGGTATTTGCTTGTGCTCTATGTTAATTGCTCTGTCAAACGTCTCACATTGGCTCCAAAATGGTCAATTTCCTATTTTCAGCCTATTTTGGCGGCCATTTTTGTTACCATAGCAACGGTTAAAGTCAAACTAATAACATACTTATACACTTGGGCTATTGTTCTAATAGACTAATAAAAAGAATTTGGTGAAAAGTGAATTTCATATTTTGGCCTCATAGGGACCAAAATAGCCTCTTAATGCACGTACCGGTAGCTCTGTGGTCAAGTGAGTGAGTGACTGTAGGTTTGTATTTAACGTCACACCAACAGCTTAGGTCATATGGAGACAAAGGCAGGGCTTAGTCTCATTCGACAGATTGGGGGAACTGGGGATCAAACTTGGGACCCCGAGGTACAAGGCAGGAGGTTTATTCATTGAATAAACCTCCTGCCTTGTACCTAGGGTTCCCAAGTTTGAATAAACCTCCTGCCTTGTACCTCGGGGTCCCAAGTTTGATCCCCCGTTCCTCAATTTCATTACACCATGTTTTGTCAAAATCAAGCCGGTAGTTTAGAAGATGTCCTTTGAAGCAATTGTTGACAGTGGATGAATGCATGATTGGCATCCAACAATCAGAAGGGCTCACCTTGAGCCTGTGGCTCGGCGAGCTAAAAAACAGGCTCAGACCAAAATTTGGATATCTTTCCCCAGGATATGTCAGCATGGTGAGGTAAAGGAGTCTTTTGTGAATAAGTACAAAAATCTCATGCCCTGATCAACCCAATTTATTCCAATAACAGTACAGTCCCTTTATTACACAACTCATAATAATACAGATTTGGATAAAACATGGTCATCTCATGTACCCCGGTAACAGGCCGGAATTCCCCCAGTCAGTTTTTTCCCCGGGGAAAAAATAGGCCGGCCCATTCTTTCCCCACCCAGTCAGTTTTTTCCCCACCACTAATAATTTCAAAAATCATAATGGAATTATTATTTTTTGTATAAATTTAAAAAGCCGCTATTAAATTAGCGATAGGACTCAAAAGTACTCATACTTATTGCTGTTTGGTTGTGATTTCTAGGGGTTCAGACCATTCACTTTTACTATCAGTCTTTTGGTTTATTGTACTCTTTCACTGTATCGAAATACTTTCGAATGACATGTCAAAGAGATCTTCGACTTTAAAACCCGTTTAGCTAATTGGTTCTTCTAAATAGGGGGTGGGGAAAGACTGGGCCGGCCCATTCTTTCCCCCCTCTATTATTTTCTAACCTTTCTATTTATCTCTCAGTCTATAGGTTTAACCTACTCTTGCACTGTATCTGAACACTCATGATTCTTGTACTGTATCTGAACACTCATGATTGTCTTGTCCTAAGGAGAAATTCAAGTTAAGAAAGCATTTAGCTAACTGCATGTTCCTTCTCAAAAGTGGGGTGGGGAAAGACTGGGCCGGCCCATTCTTTCCCCCCCCCCCCCAACAATTGGGTTCTAACCTTTCAATTTATCTGTCAGTCCTTGGTTTAAACTACTCTTACACTGAATCTGAACACTCATGATTGACATATCTCAAGGAGAAATTCAAGTAACAAGCATTCAGCCAAATGATTCTTCTACATAGGGGTGGGGAAAGACTGGGCCGGCCCATTCTTTCCCCCCCTCTATTATTTTCTAACCTTTCAATTTATCTCTCAGTCTTAAGGTTTAACCTACTCTTGCACTGTATCTGAACACTCATGATTGACATATCTCAAGGAGAAATTCAAGTAACAAGCATTCAGCCAAATGATTCTTCTAAATAGGGGGTGGGGAAAGACTGGGCCAGCCCATTCTTTCCCCCCTCTATTATTTTCTAACCTTTCTATTTATCTCTCAGTCTTAAGGTTTAACCTACTCTTTCACTGTATCCGAACACTCATGATTGTCTTGTCCTAAGGAGAAATTCACATTAAGAAAGCATTTAGCTAACTGCATGTTCCCTCTCAATAGTGGGGTGGGGAAAGACTGGGCCGGCCCATTCTTTCCCCCCCCCCTCCATTGGGTTCTTACCTTTCAATTTATCTGTCAGTTCTTGGTTTAAACTACTCTTACACTGAATCTGAACACTCATGATTGACATATCTCTAGGAGAAATTCAAGTTACAAGCATTCAGCCAAATGATTCTTCTAAATAGGGGGTGGGGAAAGACTGGGCCGGCCCATTCTTTCCCCCCCCCCCCCTCCATTGGGTTCTAACCTTTCAATTTATCTGTCAGTTCTTGGTTTAGACTACTCTTACACTGAATCTGAACACTCATGATTGACATATCTCTAGGAGAAATTCAAGTTACAAGCATTCAGCCAAATGATTCTTCTAAATAGGGGGTGGGGAAAGACTGGGCCGGCCCATTCTTTCCCCCTCTTTTATTTTCTAACCTTTCTATTTATCTCTCAGTCTTAAGGTTTAACCTACTCTTGCACTGTATCCCAACACTCATGATTGTCTTGTCCTAAGGAGAAATTCACGTTAAGAAAGCATTTAGCTAACTGCATGCTCCTTCTCAATAGTGGGGTGGGGAAAGACTGGGCCGGCCCATTCTTTCCCCCCTCCATTGGGTTCCAACCTTTCAATTTATCTGTCAGTCCTTGGTTTAAAATACTCTTACACTCAATCTGAACACTCATGATTGACATATCTCAAGGAGAAATTCAAGTAACAAGCATTCAGCCAAATGATTCTTCTAAATAGGGGGTGGGAAAAGACTGGGCCGGCCCATTCTTTCCCCCCTCTATTATTTTCTAACCTTTCTATTTATCTCTCAGTCTTAATTTTTAACCTACTCTTGCACTGTATCTTAACACTCATGATTGTCTTGTCCTAAGGAGAAATTCATGTTTAGAAAGCATTTAGCTAACTGCATGTTCCTTCTCAATAGTGGGGTGGGGAAAGACTAGGCCGGCCCATTCTTTCCCCCCTCCATTGGGTTCCAACCTTTCAATTTATCTGTCAGTCCTTGGTTTAAACTACTCTTACACTGAATCAGAACACTCATGATTGACATATCTCAAGGAGAAATTCAAGTTACAAGCATTCAGCCAAATGATTCTTCTAAATAGGGGGTGGGGAAAGACTGGGCCAGCCCATTCTTTCCCCTCTTTTATTTTCTAACCTTTCTATTTATCTCTCAGTCTTAAGGTTTAACCTACTCTTGCACTGTATCCCAACACTCATGATTGTCTTGTCCTAAGGAGAAATTCACGTTAAGAAAGCATTTAGCTTACTGCATGTTCCTTCTCAATAGTGGGGTGGGGAAAGACTGGGCCGGCCCATTCTTCCCCCCCCCCTCCATTGTGTTCTAACCTTTCAATTTATCTGTCAGTCCTTGGTTTAAAATACTCTTACACTGAATCTGAACACTCATGATTGACATATCTCAAGGAGAAATTCAAGTAACAAGCATTCAGCCAAATGATTCTTCTAAATAGGGGGTGGGAAAAGACTGGGCCGGCCCATTCTTTCCCCCCTCTATTATTTTCTAACCTTTCTATTTATCTCTCAGTCTTAATTTTTAACCTACTCTTGCACTGTATCTTAACACTCATGATTGTCTTGTCCTAAGGAGAAATTCACATTAAGAAAGCATTTAGCTAACTGAATGTTCCTTCTCAATAGTGGGGTGGGGAAAGACTGGGCCGGCCCATTCTTCCCCCCCCCCCCTCCATTGGGTTCTAACCTTTCAATTTATCTGTCAGTTCTTGGTTTAAACTACAGAGAATCAAGTTTTCATGCACATTCTTCCCCCCCCTCCATAATGCTTGGATCTTTCAATTTATTGTTTAGTCTTTCGGTTTATGTTACTCTTTGACTGTATCTGAACAATTTTGAATGACCTATTCCAAAGATAGATCAAGTTTTTAAACCAACAAGTTAATTGTTACTTCTACATTGTGGGGTGGGGAAAAACTGGGCTGGCCCATTCTTTCCCCCCTCCAAAATGTTGGGATCTTTCTATTTATCCTCTATACTTTTGGATTATGATATTCTTTTGCTGTATCTGAACTCATTTGACTTATACCAAGCAGAGAATCAAGTTTTCATGCCAACAAGTTTATTTGTAATTGTAGGGAGGGGAAAGACTGGGCCGACCCATTCTTTCCCCCTCCTTAATCTTTCGATCTTCTATTGATCATTTCGTCTTTCAGTTTATGTTACTCTTTCACTCTATTTTAACATTTATGAAAGAACTATACCAAAGTGAGAATCAAGTTTTCAATCCAACAAGATTATTGGTACTTCTACATTGTTGGGTGGGGAAAGACTGGGCCGGCCCATTCTTTCCCCCCCCCCCCCCCCCCATAATGCTTGGATCTTTCAATTTATTGTTTAGTCTTTCGGTTTATGTTACTCTTTGACTGTATCTGAACAATTTTGAATGACCTATTCCAAAGAGAGATCAAGTTTTTAAACCAACAAGTTAATTGGTACTTCTACATTGTGGGGTGGGGAAAAACTGGGCCGGCCCATTCTTTCCCCCTCCAAAATGTTGGGATCTTTCTATTTATCCTCTAGACTTTTGGATTATGATATTCTTTTGCTGTATCTGAACTCTCTTGACTTATACCAAGCAGAGAATCAAGTTTTCATGCCAACAAGTTTATTTGTAATTGTAGGGTGGGGAAAGACTGGGCCGGCCCATTCTTTCCCCCCTCCTTAATCTTTCGATCTTCTATTGATCGTTTCGTCTTTCGGTTTATATTACTCTTTCACTCTATTTTAACATTTATGAAAGACCTATACCAAAGTGAGAATCAAGTTTTCAATCCAACAAGATTATTGGTACTTCTACATTGTTGGGTGGGGAAAGACTAGGCCGTTTCCCCCCCCCCCCCCCCCCTCCATAATGCTTGGATCTTTCAATTTATTGTTTAATCTTTCGGTTTATGTTACTCTTTGACTGTATCTGAACAATTTTGAATGACCTATTCCAAAGAGAGATCAAGTTTTTAAACCAACAAGTTAATTGGTACTTCTACATTGTGGGGTGGGGAAAAACTGGGCCGGCTCATTCTTTCCCCCCTCCAAAATGTTGGGATCTTTCTATTTATCCTCTAGACTTTTGGATTATGTTATTCTTTTGCTGTATCTGAACTCTCTTGACTTATACCAAGCAGAGAATCAAGTTTTCAAACCAACAAGTTTATTCGTAATTGTAGGGTGGGGAAAGACTGGGCCGGCCCATTCTTTCCCCCCTCCTTAATCTTTCGATCTTCTATTGATCGTTTCGTCTTTTGGTTTATGTTACTCTTTCACTCTATTTTAACATTTATGAAAGAACTATACCAAAGTGAGAATCAAGTTTTCAATCCAACAAGATTATTGGTACTTCTACATTGTTGGGTGGGGAAAGAGTGGGCCGGCCCATTCTTTCCCCCCTCCAAAATCTTCAGATCTTTCTATTGATCAGTTAGTCTTTCGGTTTATGTTACTCTTTCACTGTATCTTAACACTTATGAATGACAGATTCCAAAGAGAGAATCAAGTTTTCAAACCAAACATTTTATTTGTACTGCTACATTGTGGGGTGGGGAAAGACTGGGCTGGCCCATTCTTTCCCCCCCCCCCCACCCCCCCCTCCCTCACCCCTCCTAAATGTTCTGATCTTTCTATTTATCTTTCAGTTAATGTTATTCTTTTAATGTATCTGAAGACTTATGAATGACTCATTCCAAAGAGATAATCAAATTTTCAAACCCAAAAGTTTATTTTTTATCTCCCTCCAAAGTGTTCCAACCTTTGTATTTTATCTTAGTGAATTGATTCTTCCAAATAGTGGGTTGGGGAAAGACTGGGTGGATTTTCCTTTAACCCATTCAAAATTACCATTTTGAATTTTTGTTTTTGAATATGCTAACCATTTTTAATCAAATCCTTCTACACCCTCTGCACTTTTGTGCTGTGTTGAGGGTGGTAGAGTTATAATACAGCTATTTCAGAATGATATCTAATTTGATTTAACTGCACAATGACACATATATCATTTTCAAGCCTTTTCCAAAAAAGTAACATGGGGGGAAAAAACTGACTGGGTGGGGAAAAAACTGACTAGTCAAATCTTTCCCCGGGGAAAGAATGGGCCGGCCCATTCTTTCCCCAGGGAAAAAACTGACTGGGGAAAAAACTGACCGTTACACCTGTACCGGCATCCAATTTAGGTTACCTTGCACCCCCCCCCCCAGGACAATTTTTCATGGGTGCCAAATTGTTCATTGGGACCCCCTGGATGGGAAACGAAGATGTCCTCAAAAAAATTTTGGTTTGGGCTATGTGAAATTGCATGGTTTCTATGCCGACCCATAGCGAATTTGAGAAGGGGGGTCTGTCTATAAAATTACTCATATCTCAGCTGTTACTTATCCTAGACCACTAAACTTAATACCAAATTAAAGCTTAGACATATGCCTATTATCCCCTTGTTGCATATGGAAATTATCTAATTTGCATATTCATAAATATTCATGAAAACATTAAAAATGTGTTTCACGAATGGGGGTATACATACAAGATCAATAATATCTCAGCTGATTTTAGTCGTAGAGTACTAAAATTTGTACTAAAATAAAGCTAAGACATAGACCTTTCATTCCATGGTCAAATATGCAACGTACCATATTTGTATAATTTGCATATTCATGAATATTAATAAAACGCTAAAAAATAAGGGAAAATCATTACAAATATAAATAAGCTGATTTCATCCCAATATTGTCATTGTTGCATGTTTTAATATAATCAAAGTTACAATTTGACAGGTCCAATCATCCAGTGGTCCTATATGAATATTATCTCATTTGAATATTCATGAAAATGCATGAAAACTTAAAAAAATGAGGGAAAATCACGTAAAAACTATAAGCCTAGGGGAGGGGTTAAGGTACGATCTATCCTGCACTCCTAGGGCCTTTTAAATTCATGCCAAATTGTTCAGTGGGACCCGCAGAATGTGAAATGAAGATCTCCTCGCAAGAAATTAGGTATGGGCTACGTGAAAATGCATGGTTTCCATGGCAACCGCTTATATGATTCTCGAGATTGGGGGGTAGGCCTACAAATTCAATCATATCTAGGGTTCTACTTATCCTAGAGCACTAAAATTGGTGTCAAATTAAAGCTTAGACACACGTCTTTCTTCCTGTGGTCAGATTTGTAAAACCATCTTATTTGCATATTTATGAATATTAATGAAAACCTAAAAAATGAAGTAAAATCATAAAAAAGAACATAAATGAACATATTTGAGCACAAAAACATCATCAAACCACCATTGTTGCCAGTTTTTATATCCTCAGTGATTCAATTTGATAAGTTCTTTCATCCAGTGGTCCTATATGAAAATTATCTCATGGTCCTATATGAAAATTATCTCATTTGCATATTCATGAATATTATTATGAAATCTTAAAATGATGGAAAAAAGCATGGGTAAACTATAGTATGCAACGGGGGTAATCAGGCCTAAATTGAACACATCAGACATTTTATTATGGGCATTAATTTGTCCAATAGGATCACTTAAATGTAAAGAAATATTGTCCTCAAAAATAAATGTTATTTGGGTTTTTGAAATTTCATGGTTTCCATTGCAACCCATTATGCCGACTGTAAAGAATGGGGGTATACGTACAAAAAAAAACTCATATCTTAACAAAATCTCATCCTAGATTAATAAACATGGTACCAAACTAATTCCTGGACATTACAGTTTAATTTGGTAGTTACATGTGCAAATTATCTATTATCCATATTCATGAATATTAATGAAAACTTAAGAAATGAGAGATAAAATCTCAGAAAAATTAAGGGGTGTATGTATAAAATTACCAATATCTTAGCTGCTATAGGTCCGAGTGTATCAAACTTGGTGCCAAGTCAATGCTTAGACATAATACTTTAACCTTAAGTTCAGCTTTGAAAAATATTTAACATAAATAATTATGAATTTTAATTAAAACAGAAGAAACAAATCAAAAATCGCGGAAAAATCAAGGGGGTGTACTTACAAATCTAATAATATCTCAATTGCTAAGTGCCCCAGAGTACCAAAATTGGGTTTTTAACTAATGCTAAGACAATAGTATGTTTAACAAATTATCAAATTTTAAAATGGTCATATTATAATATTCATGAATATTGATGAAACCATGAGCATTTTGAGAATAATATTTGAAAATGAAGTGGATATACCTACAAAAATACTCATATCTCAGCAGCTTATAGCCCTTACGTAGCAAACAATGTGCCAACTTATTGCTATAATACAGCCCTTTATCTCAAGGGTAATATTTGCCAGTTGTCGCATTTACATATTCATGAAAATTAAAATAAACATTAGAATAAAGAGAAAAATCGCCGAAAAATGAATGGGGTATACCTACAAAATTACCAATATCTTAGCTGCTTATTGCCCTAGAGTAGCAAACAATATACTTAATTTAAGTCTATGCATAGCAGTTTTACCTAGTGGGAAGATATAAGAATTAACTAATTTGTTTAAGATCAATATTAATAAAAACTTTAAAAATACAAGTAAAAAATGCATACAAATTGATAGCAGTGTACTTACAAAATTTCTCATATCTCAGCTGTTATAAATTTAATGCTTTTTTCTTTTACTCAATTTTACTTAGGATTATGCTGTTTGATATGGTACAAAGTTTGCTACTATTGGGCAATTGGAAGCCAAGATATGAATTACATTGTAGCTTATATAATACCCCCTTAATTTTCCTGTATTTTCTCTTAAAATCTCATGTTTTCATCAATATTCATGAGAATTTAAATTTGATGTGTTATGTATTGGATCATTTTGGTAAACATGTTGTGTCTATGCATTGACTTAAAATCAGGTTTGGCACTTTTGGGCACTTAACTACTGAGATATGAGTAATTTTGGAAGTGCACCCCCTTGATTTTTCCACAATTTTTCTTTCATTTCTTCTGTTTACATTAAAATTCACGAATATTCATGATAAATATTTTTCATATTATACCTTATGGTAAAAGTACAATGTCTAAGCATTACATTGGCACTAGGTTTGATACACTGGAACACATGGTAGGTGAAATATTTGTCATTTTATATGTACATCCCTTAATTGTTCTAAGATTTTTTCTTTAATTACAAAACTTTTCATTAATATTCATGGATATGCAAATGAGATAATTTTCATATAGGACCACTGGATGAAAGAACTTATCAAATTGAATCACTGAGGATATAAAAACTGGCAACAATGGTGGTTTGATTATGTTTTTGTGCTCAAATATGTTCATTTAAGTTCATTTAAGTTCTTTTTATGATTTTATTTCATTTTTGTAGGTTTTTTGATGATAAGCAGGCTGATGTTATTGATGCGTTTAACACTACTTCCAGATATTTGGACGATATTTTAAATAATAATAATGTTTATTTTGACAATATGGTTAGTCAAATATACCCTTCAGAGCTCCAACTTAATAAAGCCAATGCCTCTGATACCGAAGCCGCATTTTTAGACTTGCATTTGTCAATTTCTAATGATATTGTTTCTACCAAAATTTATGATAAACGTGACGACTTTGATTTTAAAATTGTCAATTTCCCATTTTTAGATGGTGATGTTCCTCGTTCTTCATCCTATGGAGTCTATATCTCTCAACTCATTCGTTTTGCTAGAGCATCTAGCTATGTTGCTGACTTCAACACTCGCAATAAATTGTTAACTCAGAAACTTCTTAAACAAGGCTATCGGTATCATAAACTTCGCAAAACGTTTTCAAAATTTTATAGACGATACTATGATTTGATTTCTAAATTCCAAGTTGGACTTAAATCTCTCTTGCGCCAAGGACTTTCGGAACCTGATTTCTATGGTGACTTGGTGTATAAGTTGAAGAAGATTGTTGGCTCTAATAATTTTTCAGCGCAGTTCATTAAAATAATTTCCCATTATAAAAAGATTGGCTAAAACATTAATGTATTGCAACAAACTGCATGCTTGGTAGTCAACCCAATCACGGTTGGCAACTTTGCTTTCCTCTTTAATTGCACGCCGGTGGGTCGGACTTCAGACTCTATGATGGTTCCGACTTAAAGACTTATCTATTGATGAGATGGTAGGGGCCTGATGCTTTGGCTGTTTGTCGGGCCCATCGGGGTTTACCTGTTGGATTTCTTTTGCTCCGGTATTCAGTTTAATTTACTGTTGAGTCCTTATCCTTGCTTTATCTCCTTGTTATATCTTGATTTATATGTTTTAGGAGATGATGCATTGATAAGTTAGGGGTCTTTCATGCAAACCAAATATCTATGTGTCTTGATCCACATCTGAATTAAGGGTGAGGTTGGCGCCGTTAAACCGGTTTAAGCCCTCCAGTAAAATATTTTACTGACCGTTCCAAGGCGGTACTTCTTTTGTGGATCTTTCATGTTTTTGTTCTGTCTTGTGTTTGCTATGTTTTGTGCACGTCTGTTTATATGTGCTTTGTGGTCACCTGCTGGGAAAGGGCTGACCTCTTGGCTCTCGTTTGTGTGTCTTCTGTGAGTTTGTCACTTTCCCATTGGTATCCTGGGTCAGGTGTGGTACTTGATTGTATCGATTCCTGATCTTTGCACCATTACTTACTTTCATTAATATTCATAAATATGCAAATTAGATGATTTACAAATCTGACCGCAGGAAAAAATACAAGTGTCTAAGCTTTAATTTGACACCAATTTTAGTACTCTAGGATAAGTAGAACCCTAGATATGATTGAATTTGTAGGCCTGCCCCCCCAATCTCGAGAATCATATAAGCGGTTGTCATAGAAACCATGCATTTTCATGTAGCCCATACCTAATTTCTTGCGAGGAGAACTTCATTTCACATTCTGAGGGTCCCACTAAACAATTTGGCATGAATTTAAAAGGCCCTAGGAGTGCAGGATAGATCGTACCTTAACCCTTCCCCTAGGCTTATAGTTTTTACGTGATTTTCCCTCATTTTTTTTAAGTTTTCATGCATTTTCATGAATATTCAAATGAGATAATATTCATATAGGACCACTGGATGATTGGACCTATCAAATTGTAACATTGATTATATTAAAACATGCAACAATGACAATATTGGGATGAAATCAGCTTATTTATATTTGTAATGATTTTCCCTTATTTTTTAGCATTTTATTAATATTCATGAATATGCAAATTATGCAAATATGGTACGTTGCATATTTGACCATGGAATGAAAGGTCTATGTCTTAGCTTATTTTAGTACAAATTTTAGTACTCTAGGACTAAAATTAGCTGAGATTTTATTGATCTTGTACGTATACCCCCATTCGTGAAACACATTTTTAATGTTTTCATAAATATTTATGAATATGCAAATTAGATAATTTCCATATGCAACAAGGGGATAATAGGCATATGTCTAAGCTTTAATTTGGTATTTAGTTTAGTAGTCTAGGATAAGTAGCAGCTGAGATATGCGTAATTTTATAGACAGACCCCCCTTCTCAAATTCGCTATGGGTCGGCATAGAAACCATGCAATTTCACATAGCCCAAACCAAAATTTTTTTGAGGACACCTTCGTTTCCCATCCAGGGGGTCCCAATGAACAATTTGGCACCCATAAAAAATTGTCCTGGGGGGGGGGGGGTGCAAGTCAACCTAAATTGGATGCCGGGGTAATGGCTCCCAAATTTTTTTTACAAATGAATTTGACATGGGACTTATAGGAAAAAGACTATAAAATGGTCATTTTCCTATTATTTCTTTGTATAGTTGTCCCTTTATGGCAAAACTACATAGCTCCCAATTATAATGAATGTCCCTATCATGTTTGAATAAAATGATTTATGCCACCTGTGATTCTATCTTGATTTTACACTGGTTATCCATTGATTAACGCTTTCCCTACTAGTGTCAAACACTTTGAACCTGGATCAGGTCCAACAGAAAGTCCTCCTGATCCGGGTCCAAACTGTTCTGAAAGGTTATCAGCAGAAGACAAAAATTCCTGCTAGCAAAGAAAGAGTTAAGCAAGTAGTCAGGGGAAAATTCAACATCATATGCTTAAGACAGGTGCTTGCATATCACCTTTTTAACCCTTAAAGCTGCAGAGTCTGTAACTTTTGATCTTCTAATTTTAAAAATAATGTTTTTATTTTTCAAGAACACAGTAAAAATACTCAAATTCATGTAAACATTTTACCATTTTCGTAAATCTTAACAAGTTATCACTATCAAAACAACTGCATTTATGTTAAAATTCAACGGTCTAGAATTATTGGAGGGACGCAAATAATTACCAATAAGAGAAATAAACACCTATTTGATAAGATAATTCACTTTTTCATGCAGTTTTCAGCTGTACTGAACATTTTTATTGTGAAAACATAGCTTAATTCTACTTTTACAAATGCTTTAAAAAGAAAAGAAAATTTTTCGAAAAATGTTCATAGTTACAGAGTATGCAGCTTTAAAGCGCCAATCACGAGTGCAGCAGATGACAAATTTTGAGACATCTTTCCCAATTTTCAAAAGGAATAAGAAATGATATTTCATGAGAATTGTCTGCCAGCAGACGATTCTCATGAAATACCATGTCTTACTAGTTATTTTTGAAAAAGCAGCAAAATTCGTAATTGTCTTCTGCTGCAAATTGTTGGTGGCACTTTATGGGTTATAATGACCATTTAACTAACTAGCCACTGTTACTTGTTTATACAGATCAATTTTGCAATAGTAAATTACAAAGTAACTAAGAACAACTATTAAAGAAAAGAAAAAATATTAAT
This sequence comes from Loripinus fragilis, assembly GCA_964019695.1. Lineage (NCBI taxonomy): Eukaryota > Metazoa > Mollusca > Bivalvia > Lucinida > Lucinidae > Loripinus > Loripinus fragilis. The sequence continues at coordinate 38,892,897 of OZ026527.1, forward strand.
AAAAACAATTCAAAAATGAAAATCATCATTATAACTTCTGTATGAAAAATGTATACAGTAAAACATGTCTTAAGCGGTCATTCCAAAAAAAGACAAAACAATGATCTTAATGACAAATGGTAGCTTAATGAAGGTCAAAAGTATTGCAGAATGCTCCCCTTGGAGCATTTTGCAATACTTTTGACCTGCATTAAGCGATAATTGGTCTTAAAACCCAATTTTTGGTCTTCTATTTGAGTGGACGCTTAAGACAGGTTTTACTGTACATAAGTACAAGTCATGTTTCATCTAAATTAACAGGGATGAGAACAGTCAGCCATTCTCAATCAGGAAACTATGTCGGTTGACTCCAAAAAGGAGAAAAAGCGATTTTTAAATCACTTATTTAAGGCTTAAAATAACAAAATATCAACAGTAACCAGTCAGTTTATGCTTATTTTATATCTGAAATTGAGTTTTAACTTCATTCAAACATAAAATTCAGCAAAAACAACTGACATTATATAAATCATATGCCAGTGCTCAATCAGGAAATCCTGATCAATCCTGAAATTTCTCATCCCTGTAAATATCTGGATATCGAGTGAACAGCAACAGTTACTGCAACTTCAAACAGTGTCTATGCAGATCATACTGTTCTTTAGGAGCAGCTTAATCTGATATATACTGTCTGTATTGTTGATATCATAGACCCAGATGAGCAATTTAATCTGGGTCTTTCAGGCTGTTCCGAATAAAATATTTAAATTTGAAACACAAGTGTCATTTTTGTGTTGTTTTCCTTCTCTTCATTAGATTTTTTTTCTCGTTTTTTTTCTTTGAGTTAACCTTTTCAAGACCAGAAACCCCAAAATGGATACTTTGGCAAACAATGAGGACCTTGATGAAATGCTGCATTATGCGACATTTCATCAGGGTCAGCACTGTTTACTCAGACAAAATCAATCCTCAGAGAATATAGAAAGAAATACATTTTTTTTTTTCAGAAATTATAACCTGTGACCCCTCAATTTATACTCATGTCTAATGAAAACGCACCACCTACAAAAATGACTATATCTTTTTAACGACATAACATTTTATTTTTGCAATTGCGTCTTATTGTACTGTAGCAATTATGTAAGCTACTGATAGGTCTTTTACACTGAATGATCACTGATGACACGTACTGGAACCATTTAACAAAACAACCGTCAAAACAGAAAGTCACAGAACCAGCCAACAAATGTGTCAGAATTTTCAAAAGCATTATTCTCGCATTTTTCTTTGTAGAATCTCTAAATTGATAGCCAGGAATAGTCATCTTGCCTTGAAAGCGGCTATAACGTCACGATTTGACGTCACTAGCATAATTTTGACCAGGCATAAAATCGAGACATTGAAGGACTCCTTCTTTTACTGATGCAAAATTACGACAAGGTCGTAGCAAGAAGATTTCTTGCTCCTGTAGCGGGTCGTTAACATCAACGGAGCATAGGTAGCAACGTTTTTTTGATAAACATCAATCTCTAAAAGCTCGTATACACAAAACTAAGTGTATCTGTGTTGACTTTAATGTTAGATAATACTCGCACTAACAGATGAACACAAATTTTAGAAGATTTAAAACACTAGCGTTGCGAACAATGGCTGGTGACGCGCTCAAAGTTGACGTCAATGATGCAACGTCAAATTTCTAGAGGATTTGTATGAAATTTTTGTGTGTGTGTGAGTTTGTACGACGGAAATAAGCATTGTGTAGAACACTAGGACTGAAGAAATCGCAATTAAACATTTTACGTCAAGTTTTGTTGGACCACTCCATATTTAAGCAACATAGTGACATTGATCGCGTTAGTGTAGCATTAGCTGTTGCGTCACAACTGCCAAAGTTGCCGCGAAATGACGGGGATCTACTCTCAAACAGAAACCATTTAAACGAGATTTTGGGTCTTTTTGTATACGCCCAAAATGCGATTAATGCAATTATGAGGCTGACGTTACGTCATGTGGTAACGGAGTGACTGGAATTGAATTTTTGTGTGAAAACATCGCATTTGTCCTAAATAATAATTACAAATAACACATTTTTGCACAGCTTTGGATAGGCTACAAATATGCCCATCGGAAGAGTGGTGCGTTTTCATTGAACATGAGTATATATAATGGATCATCCTGACTTAACTGTATCTAACTTTAAGGAAAACTCCATTAGTCCTAAAAGGGTCAATTTGTATCTTGAACATGTTGAATAATCTATGAGAATTACCATTATCGACCTAGTAAATGTATTTGCTCCTATAAACACACTGGGTAATTTATAGGTTGTCTACATTAAGTGAACCTCAATTTCCCTGCAACTTCATTACTAGCCCTTTCTGTACCAATGGAATGCCCCATAAAGACTGATACAGTTAAGTCACAATGTTCCATCATTTATTCAAGACTTGTTGAACATTTATCCTAGTTTAGTACTGGTTTAACCCAGGAAAATCAGTCCCTGTTTAACTGAAAGATTGTTGATGGGATGTAAAGAATCAAATCAAACAAACAAACAAACAAGACATGTTGAAAAAATAATAAACTAAAATAACTTGTGTGTTACTTTCTTTTATTAATATATACATGCAAACCATTCTTAATTTTCAGCTATACATATAAGAAGAACAGTATATACTGGTTGTGTAACTATGTGTATGGTTATCTCAGACTTATACCAGTCTCCATATGAATGACGTAACAGAGTAACACAATCACCAAAATAAACTAAAATAACTTGTGTGTTGCTTTCTTTTATTAATATATACATGCAAACCAGTCTGTTTTTTCAGCTATACATATAAGAAGAACAGTATATACTGGTTGTGTAACTATGTGTATAGTTATCTCAGACTTATACCAGTCTCCATATGAATGACGTAACAGAGTAACACAATCACCAAAATTAACTGAAATAGCTTGTGTGTTACTTTTGTTTATTAACACATGCACACCATTCTTTATTTTTAGCTATACATATAAGAAGAACAGTATAGACTGGTTGTGTAACTATGTGTATAGTTATCTCAGACTTATACCAGTCTCCATATGCATGAAGTAACGGAGAAACACAATTTCCAAAATGAACTAAAATAACTTGTGTGTTACTTTCTTTTATTAATGTATACATGCAAACCATTCTTTATTTTTAGCTATACATATAAGAAGAACAGTATAGACTGGTTGTGTAACTATGTGTATAGTTATCTCAGACTTATACCAGTCTCCATATGCATCAGGCCTCGAAAATAGCACTTGTCCGCTCGTATTTACTAGTGCCTCAGGCTGCAGGGCAAGTGAAATGTTGATATTTCTAGTATAAATTATTTTTTCCCATATATGCCAATATTTTTTGCGATGCAGGGCAAGTGCCTATTTAAAGATATTTCGAGGACTGTGCATGAAATAACAGAGAAACACAATTTCCAAAATGAACTAAAATAACTTGTGTGTTACTTTCTTTTATTAATATATACATGTAAACCATTCTTTATTTTCAGCTATACATATAAGAAGAACAGTATATACTGGTTATGCAACTATGTGTATAGTTATCTCAGACTTATACCAGTCTCCATATGAATAAAGTAATTACGGAGAAACACAATCACCAAAGTTCAGATATCACAAATGTTCTGAATCATTCACAACAAGTATCACATCAGGGTTTCACTTTTTTGTGTGTAGAGTGGCGAAATAAGGCCTAAACGGCATTAACCCTTAAAGCGCCAACCACGAATGCAGCAGAAGACAAATTTTACTTATTTCCTAATTTTCGAAAAAAATAAGTTATGATATTTCGTGAGAATCGTCTGCCAGCAGACAATTCTCATGAAATATCATGCCCTTTTTTGTTATTCTTGAAAAAGCTGCAATAATTGAAAGTGTGGTCTGCTGCAAGTTATAGGTGGCACTTTATGGCATTAATAGAGAACCCAGGTTAATATCCCCAGTGTCATACTGAGAAACAATCATATTTGAGCCGTGACATGATATTTCCAACAATATGGTATGTGCAACCAGCAAAGGCTCAGACCAGCCTGCGCTTACGCGCAGTCTGTTCAGAGCCTTTGCTAGTCACTTAAATATTCTATGACTGTTGAGCTTCTGACTCAACATCATTTGGAGTTTCTAAGCTTAAAAGGAGGCTGTACAAGCTCAACTGAGTCTACACTTGTCAAAATGCCACATTGTTGGAAATCACATGTCATGGCTCATTTTATGGCCTCTCAACAGGAAACTGAGGACTCAAGGTATTCTCTGTTCCACCAGACAAGGGTCAGTCAATTGCACTAATTTAACAAGAAATGTGTCACAGTGTGGCAAATGCTCATAAAGACACAGTTTTTTCTAGAATTGAGGCCAGAGGTCGTCAAGGTCACAGTGACCAGAAAATAGTATGCAGCACTCCGGGACCCCAAGGTGTATCCAATATAGAAGATATGCTCCGGACATGAATAATGCTCGGACGGACGAACAGTTAGAAAACTATAACTGTTGCACTTAGTTGGGGGATGTTAATGCTGATAACAACCAATAACAGAAAAACTTTGTCTCAGACTATAGGCTTTGAAACACAACTTCGTGTAAAGGCCTGCAACATGAGATGCCACAAACAACTACTACATAGACATCCAACTTCAAGCGACAACATGTACTTGTCATCGGGGAATTTCAGTAATTTAGAGGTAACATTTTCTTCCATTGTTTTGTGTAGACTAAAACAAGTATCTACATAAAAACAGCAAGCCATTCTTCTATTCATCCATTTTTATTTACAAGTTAATAAACGCCAGGGGGCACAGCCCCCTGCACACTGGAAAGTACTTTTACTTTACATATTACATTTCTGCACAGTCACTGCCTTCTTTCTCAGAGCCAATTCATGTTTAGCAGATCAGTCAATCATGCAATTTGCTCTGAGCTAGTATTTTTCAACAATCTTACTAAATTTAGTTTTATTGAGGAAATTGTTATTTACAGATACATAAATTTTTGACATATAATTCCTTGAGAATGACACCCAAGGCTGTACAACTTTTTAATTTCTATTTATCAATGACAAAATTGTAGAAGTATCAAAATCACTAACTTAACCTAATTTTTATGAAGAAAACCCCTGTGATATACTTGTTTGAGACTACAACCACCAAAACAAACATTAACTACCCAATAATGTCACACAATTTTAAACATGAGCATATTATGAGGCAAGATCAGCACAACCCCCCCCCCCCACCCACCCAATTCTGGCCCTATACAAAGATCCTAGCTGTACATGAGATGGACCTGAGTCTAATAGAATAGAGTCTAATAGAATATTCCGCCAAAATTAATTTTGACCATTTTGATAATTTCAAAATTAATCTGCCTATACATTGAGGGGATACAGATCATAATTTTCCAAAAATATTGCATTTCTTTCTCTGAGGATCAATTTTGCTTTAACAAACAGTGCAAACCATGATGAAATGCCGCATTATGCGGCATTTCATCTGGGTCTTCACTGTTTGTCCAAGTCCCCATTTTGAGGTTTCCAGAATACAAAGGGTTAATATGCAGCATTTCATCTTGGTCTTCACTGTTTGCCAAAGTACCCGTTTTGGAGTTTCTGGTCTTCAAAGGGTTAATATAGATTCAGCATGGTGGTGAAAAAGCTGCATAGATCCTGATCAGCTGGCTTCATCAGAAGCCGATTTATCTGGTTTTCATGTTCTGCCTACTTTCAAAAGAGGATATATGAGCTGTGACATGAGATTTCCAACAATGTGGTATGTGCGACCAGCAAAGGCTCAGACCAGCCTGCGCATATGAGCAGTCTGATCAGAGCCTTTGCATGTCACTTGAGTATTCTATGAATGTTCAGCTACTGGCTGAACAGCATTTAGAGTTTCTAAGCTTAGAAGAAGGCTGCACAGGCTGGCCTGAGTCTACACTTGTCAAAATACCACATTGTTGGAAATCACATGTCACGGCTCATATTCTATTGAAACAGTTATATAAACATTGTGCTTATTAGGTTATACAGCAACTTATCATCATTTAACACAAATGAGAAATTTCCCGTCATCCATTCAGTGTAAAACCTGCTCACCAACTGAGTGCAGATACAGTGTAAAAGGGGACAGCAACCCTAATGATAAGTATGTTTTATTAGAAAGAGCTCTATGAACCATGAATTTTGATACAAATATCACCAAAATCGGTTGAAAAATGGGGAAGTTATGGGCATTTAAAGAATTCAATATGGCCAACATTTAGCCGCCATTTTGAATATTTAATTAGTTTTCAGAATTTTTTCAACTGCTAATTTTTAGTTATCAATACTATCACAGCATCTGTGTTTCAGCAGATATGCAGCTTTATACATAAGGAAAATGTTTTATTAAAGATAATTGCAAGTTATCCATTGGTTTGTCTTTTATTTTGATTATGCATATTTAATTAAGCAGAGTGACGTCACTAAGCATACAATATGGCTGCTTCCATTACAGTCCATTTGCAAATATTCAAACGCCCACAACTTCTACGTTTTTCAACCGATTTAGATAAAATTGGTATTCAAATTCATGGTTTATACAGATCTTTCAAATTAAACATAGTAATCATCATGGTTGCCGTCCCCTTTAACTTACAAATACAAAAACCAATAATATCAGCTTGTATATGTTTTTGTTTGATTTGATTCTTAACATCCCAGTCAGCAATTTTTCAGTTATGCCAGGACAGGTCTTCCTGGGTTGAGCCAGTATTAAGCAAGGATAAATGTGTCTTGCTCAAGAACATAACAGTGACTGTGCTCCCAGGCTTGTGTATGTAATAATATACTCAACATATAAGGGTTTTGTTGTCATTTTTAAGTCATTGACTAAAATGGGTGAAATTATTCTTAAAACCAGCCTGGGAGAAAAGCCTTTATTACAAAACTGATTTGGACAGAGTTGGTGTTACCAGCCAGGCACTCTCACCTACAGTAAAACCTGTCTTAAGCGGCCACTCAAAAAGAAGACCAAAATTGGTTTTCAATCCTAATTATCGCTTAATGCAGGTCAAAAATATTGCAGAATGCTCCAAGGGGAGCATTCTGCAATACTTTCGACCTTCATTAAGCTACCATTTGTCAATGAGATCTTTGTTTTGTCTATTTTTGAGTGGCCGCTTAAGACAGGTTTTACTGAATATTTCTACATATGGTAGATTTTGCATAGCTTCTAGTCTTTAAACAATCTCTGACAACTGTGTCAGAGAGTCGACTCTTTGGCTCAGTGGTTAGAGCATTTGTTTTATACCGAAGCGACCCTGGCTTAATTCCCAGCACAGGCACAGGATTTTTTTCAGCTATGCTTTACTTTGTTACGGTTATAAAGTCACAAGAGTTGGTTAAAATGACATAAGAGGCTAGCTGGCTTTCAGGTCATTTAGAAATGCTCCATTTTCCATAATATTTTCAAATACTTGATACTTCATTGGGGTTGAAAGGCATTATTATGGAGTTAAGGGTTAAACATCTTTTTGCATGATCAGCAGTTACAAATACAGGGACAAACAATTTGTTATGGTTTCCTGCCATGCATGATAACAGGCCCTCAAACAAAGTGTTCCTCCTAGTTCAATGAGCTTAACCCTTAACTCCATAATTACGCCTTTTGACGCCTTTGAAATATCATGTATTTGAAAATATTATGGAAAATAGTATTTGCTCTTTTGGAGCAAAAATATTATGGAAAATGGAGCATTTGCTCTTTTGGAGCAAATGCTCCATTTTCCATAATATTTTCAAAAGTATTCAAAACTTAACTTAAAGTTTTCTTGATTTTTTTCAATGATGTCTAAAAATAGAAAATGATGTCATGACCTAAAATAGCCTATGGAGTAAAGGGTTAATGATATTGAATGTGTAAAAAATTTAGCTGGTTTATAAGAACACTGGTACCCACTAAATGGCCCCCTGAATCTGCCACAGCTATTCAGACTGATTTGGTTCATACTTGTAGATTGAGGAAGAAGAAATAAATAGTCTTAAAGCCTCCTCTAAGCTATTGAGAAACATATCATTCCCAATCTCAGTTAAACGTATTCCATCATTTTCAAATAAGCCAGGTGTCTTATAGTTATGTTGATGCATAATGAATCTACCATTGCCATTGGATAGTCCTCTTACTGTTTCGCGTCCAAATCGGTTAATGCGCATCCCTTTATTGTTCATACTTACAGGGTTTCCAGGCCAAACCATGCGAGGAAGAATGTCAGACCAAACCAGGTATGTGTCTGGAAGCACTTTTGAAATATACCGTAAGCTTTTCTTAATTTGTGTCATTAAGGGAATCATACTGACACTTGCAATATCATCGCCCCCCAAATGTATCACTAATAAAGCTGGAGAGGGGTACTCTATCAATAGCTCTATTTTTGGACATAACTCTGTCCAGTGCATCCCAGGGGTTCCAATCCAAATCACTTTGCGGTTATCTAGCCCCAAATTTGGTGACTGCCTACAGAGAGCTCTCTTTCCCGCATCGAAAATCACAGAATCCCCAATAATCCAAACAGCTGGAAGCAAAAATAAAGCAACTATACATATACAGTACATGTATCTTTCAATCAAAATCAAAACCGACAAGAATTTGGCTGTAAGCAAGGCTTTCAATTAACCTCAATTTTTCTTTATATGAGTCAAAGTAAAACATGTTACCTCCAGGGTGGGGCCACTTTTGGCCCCGGGGGCATAATTTGAACAAACCTGAGCGTGATCACTAGATGATGCAACATACATACTGTATTATATATGGCTTGTGGTCTGGGACAAGATTTTTTTAACGTTTTCTCTATTAAGCCTATGTAAAACATACGAACCCCTGGTAGTGGCCACTTTTGGCCCCAGGGGCATCATTTGATCATTAACCCTATTTATCATATGACGTCGCGTCTGGGAGTGAAATAACGCCATGCAATAAAATCTGTAAACCACTAGTGGTTTATCGATTTTCGGGAAACGTTATGACGTCCATAACAACGTTGAGTACATAATGACAAAATTATAACGTTTTTACGGCAGAAATGGGATTTCAAAGTAATCTTAATGTCATATGATAAATAGAATCTAACATTCGTGCTCATGTTTTATTGAATTTATCAAACTCGTTGCGAAAAAGAGATAAAATGCTCGGCAAGCCTCGCATTTTATCTCTTTTCCCCAACTCGTTTAATAAATTCAATAAAACATGAGCACTCATGTAAGATCCTCTATGTATAGGGGAAACCCCTAAACACACACTTTCACAAACAGTGTACATCCAGATGAAATGCCATATTTTTTGGCATTTCATCAGGGTCAACACTGTTTGTAAAGGTAAAAAAAGGCCTTCAGACAAAAGAATACAATATTTCTTTTTAAAATTTTAACCTCACACCCCTTGATACATGCAATGGACTGTCCCAAGCTTGTTGTATCAAACCAGGAGGAAGAATCTATATGTATTCATATAAACACTTAAATCTTCTAAGAAACATAAATCCGGATCAAGAGAAAAAACTCTTGTCGAAAATAATCAAGAAAAATAACTGTTGTACCCCTTACATTTCATACTATCTTTTGTGACCCCTGTGGCAGGCCCATTTTTGACACCAGGGGCATAATTTGAACAATCTTGGTAGAAAACAACTATATCATACTACATACCAAATATCAAGGCTCTAGGCCTTGTGGTTTCAGAGAAGATTTTTAAAGCTTTCATCTCGAAAATCTATTTTTAGCCTGTGTGATCTAGATATGCAACAGACCAGAACCATTTGAACAACTTTTAAAGAGGGTCATATGAGGAACATTCCTGCCAAGTTTGGTGAAAATCCAGCCAGTGGTTTAGGAGAAGATGTTGTTTAAAGAAATTGTTGACAGACATCGGATGGACGACAGACTGCCTACCATCACAATAGCTCACCTTGAGCCTATGAGCTAATAGGACCTGTTATAAATTGTTGGTAAACTTTTAAACTTCTCAACCAGAATTTAGGATGGAGAATAAAACCTTGCCTACTAGATTGTTTATCTGATGAATATTTTATACTTATGTACATATACGTAACTACTTAAAAACAGAAAAGCGCAAGTACAACTTTTTCTAACAATCAGTTGTTGAGTTAGCCTGTGGAGTACAACATTTGTATTACTTCTTTACAATAATTTATACCAACCTACTATTTACGGCAAGGCACTTTTGGTCTAAACAAAACATCACACAAGACAATTACGCTTTAATTTTGATTGAATAAAATGAACAGAGCAGCCATTAAAAGTAACCGATTTTTGAATTTTTATATCAATAATTAGTTTTCTATTGTATATCGGCCGATTTTAAAACATTATTTTGATTAATCTACCAGCCCAGTAAATGTTCTAAAATTTCGAACACTAATCACCTGCCAAAAAGGTCTAGACAAACAGGGCAGACCCAGATCAGACTGCTTCTGAAGAAGCAGTCTGATCAGGGTCTTCTCTGTCTGCTATTCTGACAAGCATTTTGTGAATTCCTGCCCTGAAATCAACATTTTATTTGAGAACAGAAAGAGAAAAGTGTTCGAAATTTTAGAACATTTACCACACAAAAAAGAGTAAGGGGTAAAACTGTATTAAGGTAAGCTCAGAATATATACGTCAATGCCCATATTTTCACAGCTTGATACACAGGGTACTTTTTAATTTTTCACAGTATAATTTTTCTTCATTTCCCTGATCAACTTGTTTGGCCACTGGGTCTATAGTAAAGCTTTACTATCTCAGTAGACCTTATCTGCACGACCCCATTTTCTAAAAAAAGTAAGTTTTAAATGATGTCACTTTTGATGTCATGATGTCAACATTTCCCAGACATTTAATAATCCGGATCTACAATGTTAACACAAAAAACTAAAATCAGCAAAAGAAATACAATTCTTGTTTGAAGTCCTTCAGACCCCATGAAATACAGTAAATTCGGAAATTTTGGTGGTTTTATTTTTGCAAAATTTTTGTGAAAATAAATCCCTCGCGAAAAGGGGAAATCGCTCTGTCGTTTACTGATGTAGGTAAACCATGCCCTAGTTGCATTTTTTTTTTACATGTCAAATGTGACTTTTAACGCTGTTCGGGAACATAAAATTGTGAAAATTTCTGAATTTACAGTATTCAATCAGGGTTCATACAGCAAAACTTGTACAGAAAGGAAAATAAAATTAAAGGACTATTACGAGACTTTTTTTTATTTTTGAATTATTCAATTTCATTGCCTGTTTAAAGGCTAACTCAGGGTTCATACAGGCAGGTTGAAATCAAATTCAAGGACTTTTCAAGGTCTTCTAAAAGACTTTCATACAGTTTTTCAAGGTCTAAAGTTTATATAGTATGCAACGGTTGACTAAATCATTCAATGTCGTTTCAGGTCAGTGATCCCCCAGTAGGTTATATACTAAACAAACATGAAAACGCTACACCTGAATTGTTTGCCATTTATACGCAAAATGATGCAAGACAGTTAACACCCAGGTGAACCACATGTCTAGATCTCGGAGGGTGTTGGCTATCGGAGGTAAACAAAGGATTTTGGGGTAGGACATGGTCTGCATTGAGACGATTTAATTGTATTTAGATTCGCTTTGAGGGATAAGAACATCATATAGGTCGATAGTATACAGAATGATGATAACTGAATACATTACATGTTTTTTAACTGAATCTGTTCGAGTTTAAATCGCATTTGAATTCGGAAATGCTTAAATTTGGACGAATATTTCGAATTCATCAGTTAATATTCATATCTATTATTTCATTTTTACTTGATTCACAGCCACCGCTGGAATGTATAACCTCTCTTTGGAATGAATCAGTCAAATACATTTCAAAAATACTTGTAAAACCCTTATTTATTTGCAATTTTATGACGGTGGTATCATGTTTATAGGTAGCTTTCCGTTCGGAGGTATGTTGGGTAGCTGTCGAAGGGAAGGCTTGTGCATGTTAACATTGATTTCGGAGAATAGCAAATTGATCATGCTCATTAAACAAGCTCTCGCATACGGAAACAAAAGTGTAACACTCAAACACTTTCAAAAACAAGTGGTTCGATTGGCGAGGAACATATCAAAGGAGAAGCAAGTTTAAATAAACCAATTTGTTAAATTATTAGATTTAATAAAATAAAAAAATGTTAGAGTTTTTGCTCAACATTGAATGGGTGTTTTTTTTGCATTAGTTTGATTTGTTTGTTTTGGCCTACCATATCTATTTAGCCCTTTGCATCACATTAAAGAAACAATCTGGCAGTAACATAACATGCCAAAGCATTATACTATAATGAAATGGACGCATACCTTTTCGTGAAGGTGACATGTCAAGTGTCAATGCAATTAGTATACCAGATGTTTAGATGAGCACCTGTACAGTCTAATCAGTCTTCACTCTTCACTAAATGCATAAATTAAACTAGGTGTTTTTGCATTAACACAACATAAGTTAACCCGCTTTAAAGAACAGCCTTTGGGTTAAACCAAGTGTAAATGAGCAGAAAATGCCTAAATCCCAGACAGACACATGTCTCCAAGAGACAGGGACACTGGAACAAAGACAAATAAGGAATACGCACAAAAGTCAGAATACAATAAGCAAAGCATTCAGCTCCGTTTATCTCAGTGAGAGTATTGCCAAACTAGAAATGACACAATATAAGAGTTTATAATGAAGTGCTAAACACGAACCCCCAGCAAATACATCAAAAATAGTAAGTGAGTATGATCAGGAAATACCACATCACAAACTTAAGATAAACCCATGGAACCGTGAGGAAGAGCCACCCATCAAATCATGAGACACTAGGAAGACAAACAAAGCGAAGCAAACAGCTCTCTCTTCCCCATCTACTTGCTCTCTACGCTCTCTCTGTCTCTCTCTCTATCTCTCTCTCTCTCTCTATTCTCTCTCTACTCGCTCACCTCTCTATTCTCTACTCGCTCTACTCTACTCTCTCTCTATCTACTCTTGTCTCTCTCTACTCTCTATTCTCTTTGTCTCTCTCTACTCTCTATTCTCCTTGTCTCTCTCTACTCTGTCTCTCTTTCTAGTCTCTCTCTACCCTGTCTCTCTCTCTACGTCTCTCTCTACTCTGTCTCTCTCTACGTCTCTCTCTCTCTCTACGTCTGTCTCTCTACTCTGTCTCTCTCTCTACTCTACTCTGTCTCTCTCTATTCTCTCTCTCTCTCTCTCTCTCTACTTTATTCTCTACTCGCATTCCTCTACTCTCTTTTTCTCTACTCGCACTCCTTCTCTACTCTCCCTTTCTCTACTCGCATTTCTCTACTCGCACTTTCTCTACTCGCATTCCTCTACTCTCTATTTCTCTACTCACACTCCTTCTCTACTCTCTCTTTCTCTACTCTCACTCCTTCTCTACTCTCCCTTTCTCTACTCGCATTCCTCTACTCTCTCTTTCTCTACTCACACTCCTTCTCTACTCTCCCTTTCTCTACTCACACTCCTTCTCTACTCTCCCTTTCTCTGCTCTCACTCCTGTACTCTCTCTTTCTCTACTCGCACTCCTTCTCTACTCTCTCTTTCTCTACCCGCACTCCTTCTCTACTCTCTCTTTCTCTACTCACACTCCTTCTCTACTCTCTCTTTCTCTACTCGCACCTCTACTTACACTCCTCTACTCTCTTTTCTCTACTCGCGCTCCTTCTTTACTCGCAACCCTTCTACTCTCTCTTCTCTATTCGCACTCTTTCTCTACTCCCCCTTTCTCTACTCGCACTCCTCTACTCTCTCTTTCTCTACTCGCACTCCTTCTCTACTCTCCCTTTCTCTACTCGCATTCCTCTACTCTCTCTTTCTCTACTCACACTCCTTCTCTACTCTCCCTTTCTCTACTCACACTCCTTCTCTACTCTCCCTTTCTCTACTCGCACTCCTCTACTCTCTCTTTCTCTACTCGCACTCCTTCTCTACTCTCTCTTTCTCTACCCGCACTCCTTCTCTACTCACATTCCTTCTCTACTCTCTCTTTCTCTACTCGCACCTCTACTTACACTCCTCTACTCTCTTTTCTCTACTCACGCTCTCATTACTCGCAACCCTTCTACTCTCTCTTCTCTATTCGCACTCTTTCTCTACTCTCTCTTTCCTTACTCGCACTCCTTCTCTTCTCTCTCTTTCTCTACTCGCACTCCTCCTCTACTCGCTATTCTTCTCTACTCATTCTTTCTCTACTTCCTTTTCTACTCGCACTCTTTCTCTTCCCACTCCTTCTCCACTCTCTTTCTCTACTCACACTCCTTCTCTACTTTCTCTTCTCGCACTCCTCCTATACTCGCACTTCTCTACTCTCTCTTTTTCTACTCGCACTCCTTCTCTACTCACACTCCTTCTCTACTCTCCCTTTCTCTGCTCTCACTCCTGTACTCTCTCTTTCTCTACTCGCACTCCTTCTCTACTCTCTTTCTCTACCCGCACTCCTTCTCTACTCTCTCTTTCTCTACTCACACTCCTTCTCTACTCTCTCTTTCTCTACTCGCACCTCTACTTACACTCCTCTACTCTCTTTTCTCTACTCCCGCTCCTTCTTTACTCGCAACCCTTCTACTCTCTCTTCTCTATTCGCACTCTTTCTCTACTCTCCCTTTCTCTACTCGCACTCCTCTACTCTCTCTTTCTCTACTCGCACTCCTTCTCTACTCTCCCTTTCTCTACTCGCAACCCTTCTACTCTCTCTTCTCTATTCGCACTCTTTCTCTACTCTCTCTTTCCTTACTCGCACTCCTTCTCTTCTCTCTCTACTCGCACTCCTCCTCTACTCGCTATCCTTCTCTACTCATTCTTTCTCTACTTCCTTTGCTACTTGCACTCTTTCTCTACCCACTCCTTCTCCACTCTCTCTCTTTCTCTACTCACACTCCTTCTCTACTTTCTCTTCTCGCACTCCTCCTATACTCGCACTTCTCTACTCTCTCTTTTTCTACTCGCACTCCTTCTCTACTCGCACTCCTTCTCTACTCTCCCTTTCTCTGCTCTCACTCCTGTACTCTCTCTTTCTCTACTCGCACTCCTTCTCTACTCTCTTTCTCTACCCGCACTCCTTCTCTACTCTCTCTTTCTCTACTCACACTCCTTCTCTACTCTCTCTTTCTCTACTCGCACCTCTATTACACTCCTCTACTCTCTTTTCTCTACTCGCGCTCCTTCTTTACTCGCAACCCTTCTACTCTCTCTTCTCTATTCGCACTCTTTCTCTACTCTCCCTTTCTCTACTCGCACTCCTCTACTCTCTCTTTCTCTACTTGCACTCCTTCTCTACTCTCCCTTTCTCTACTCGCATTCCTCTACTCTCTCTTTCTCTACTCACACTCCTTCTCTACTCTTCCTTTCTCTACTCACACTCCTTCTCTACTCTCCCTTTCTCTACTCGCACTCCTCTACTCTCTCTTTCTCTACTCGCACTCCTTCTCTACTCTCTCTTTCTCTACCCGCACTCCTTCTCTACTCACACTCCTTCTCTACTCTCTCTTTCTCTACTCGCACCTCTACTTACACTCCTCTACTCTCTTTTCTCTACTCGCGATCCTTCTTTACTCGCAACCCTTCTACTCTCTCTTCTCTATTCGCACTCAAACTCTACTCTCTCTTTCCTTACTCGCACTCCTTCTCTTCTCTCTCTTTCTCTACTCGCACTCCTCCTCTACTCGCTATCCTTCTCTACTCATTCTTTCTCTACTTCCTTTTCTACTCGCACTCTTTCTCTACCCACTCCTTCTCCACTCTCTCTCTTTCTCTACTCACACTCCTTCTCTACTTTCTCTTCTCGCACTCCTCCTATACTCGCACTTCTCTACTCTCTCTTTTTCTACTCGCACTCCTTCTCTACTCGCACTCCTTCTCTACTCTCTCTCTCTCTCTCTCTACCCCCCTTTCAATACTACATTCTCTACTCGCAATCCTTCTCTACTCGCACTCATTCTCCACTCACTCCTTGTCTACTAACTTCTTCTCTACTCGCACTTCTCCTCTGTTCGCACTCCTCTCTCTTCTCTACTCGCACTCCTTCTCTACCCTCTCTTCTCTACTATCACTCCTTTTCTACTCTCTCTTTCTCTACTCGCACTCCTCTACTCTCTTTTTCTCTACTCGCATTTTTCTCTACTTGCCCTCCTCTTTTCTCTTCTCGCACTCCTCTATTCGTACTCCTCTACTCTCTCTTCTCTGCTCGCACTCCTTCTCTACTCTCTCTTTCTCTACTCGCACTCCTCTACTCTCTCTTCCTCTACTCGTATTCCTTCTATACTCCCTCTTTCTCTCCTCGCAATCTTTCTCTACTCGCACTCCTTCTCTATTCTCTCTTTCTCTACTGGCACTCATCTACTCTCTTTTCTCTACTCGCACTCCTTCTCTACTCTCTCTTTCTCTACTCGCACTCCTTCTCTACCCTCTCCTTCTCTTGTCGTATTCCTTCTCTACTCTCTCTTTCTCTACTCGCACTCCTTCTCTACTCTCTCTTTCTCTACTCGCACTCCTTCTCTACTCTCTCTTTCTCTACTCGCACTCCTTCTCTACCCTCTCCTTCTCTTCTCATATTCCTTCTCTACTCGCACTCCTTCTCTACCTCCCTTTTTCTACTCGCACTCCTCTACTCTCTCTTCTCTACTCGCACTACTTCTCTACTCTCTCTTTCTCTACTGGCACTCCTTCTCTATTCTCTCTTCTATACTCGCACTCCTTCTCTACTCGCACTTCTTCTCTACTCACAGTCCTTCTCGACTCAAACTCCTTCTCTACTCACTACTTCTCTACTCTCTCTTTCTCTACTCGCACTCCTTCTCTGTTCGCACTCCTCTACTCTCTCTTCTCTACTTGCACTCCTATTCTACCCTCTCTTCTCTACTCGCACTCCTTCTCTACTCTCTCTTTCTCTACTCCCACTCCTTCTCTACTCGCACTCCCCTCTACTCGCACTCCTCTACTCTCTCTATCTCTACTCGCACTTTTCTCTACTCGCCCTCCTCTTTTCTCTTTTCTCTACTCGCACTCCTTCTTTACTCGCACTCATCTACTCTCTCTTCGCTACTCACCATCCTTCTCTACTCTCTCTTCTCTACTCGCACTCCGTCTCTACTCTCTCCTTTTCTTTTCTCTCTTTCTCTACTGGCACTCCTTCTCTACTCGCACTCCTTCTCTACTCGCACTACTTCTCTACTCACACTCCCTCTACTCGCTCCCCCTCTACTCGCACTCCCTCTTTCTCTACTATCTCTTCCTCTACTCGCTCTTTCTCTACTCTGTCTTCTCTTCTCTCTCTTTCTCTACTCTCTCTTTCTCTGTCTGTCTGTCTGTCTGTCTGTCTGTCTCTCTCTCTCTCTCTAATGTAGTTGGTAATTTACTTAAAATATCATGAGCAGTACGAGAATATAATGAAAGGATAGCGAGTGTTCGAGTCCAAAGTTCAGTCCTCCTCTGTCAAATTCCAAGTATGTCATCCGATGGTAAAGAATTGTTATAACGTGCTAGCAGGGAACATTTTTATCACGGAATTGAGAGAGGAGTTCTCTGTATGCTGTAACAATGAGGCCCTCTCACGAGTTAGGGTGTATTTTTACAAGCCATTTTATTCTAAGGAAGGGGAAAATGCCAAACTGAGGGAAACAAAATTGTCAGAGAACAGGGAATAAATAAAACATGAAACATGGAGACAAGTCAATATTTAAGAAGAACAAGGGAACAGGTACATGTACCTCCTAGGAGGGCCTCTATTATAGATGATAGAACAAACATCACATCTATAAAACTACTGAACTTAATCTGTTTAAAAAATATTGTACCCAAATTCTAAACGAGTAACAGCTAGTTTACAATCCTATTGTCCATCTCTTTCTGAAAAAGGCATCAACCAGGTACATTTATTGAACTAAAGATAATTTAAAGTCGTACTGCAAATAGTTGCAGAAAGATCTAGTTAACATTCGATTTTTACAGAAATGGGAAGCTATCTGTTTTTATAAGTACAAATATATAACATGTTACAAATACATGTTGTTTTATGCATATGGAAATCGCTAGAAACAGTGTTTTGATTGCCATTTGTCGCCAGTCGGGCGACAAATGGCAATCGAAAAATCGGGCAACAAATGGCAACCGAAAACCCTGTTTCCAACTATTTTTGATCTACGTTCGTCGATAGAATTAACGTTTTCGATTGCCGCTTATCCGGTGTGAAACTTTTAAAAATATCTTAAAGATAAACAACTCATCTTTATTGCTTCTTATAGAATGACAAATGAGCCGCGACATGTGATTTCCAACAATGTGGCATTTTGACATGAATAGACTCAGATGAATCTGTGTAGCCTTCTCTTAAGCTTAGAAACTCCAAATTATGTTCGTTCAGTAGCTTAATATTCATATAATATTCAAGCGACAAGCAAAGGCTCTGATCAGACTGAGCGTATGCGCAGGCTGGTCTGAGCCTTTGCTGGTCGCACATACCACATTGTTGGAAATCTCATGTCGCGGCTCAAATAAAATTGTTTAAAAAGATGCCATTGTGGGGCTTGGGCTGCTGTTACCGGAATATGAGGACCTGGGCCCTGAATTACACTGCCTCCTTAAAGTTAAGGAAGACTTACTGAGTTAAGCTGATTAAAAGCAAAATAGTTTCATTTTTCTGACTGAGTTAAGTATTGATTTTCAGAATGCGAAAAATAATGTTTAAACTGATTAAAAGCAAAATAGTTTCATTTTTCTGATGATATCTTTGACCGCAAGTACTGCATCTATCCAGGCAATTTATTTAGCATGTTGAAATATCAATACTTAAGTCTTCCTTAACTTTAAGGAGGCATTGTAATTCCGAGCCCTGTACTTCTATGCAAAGTTTAAAAAACGTTAAAAGATAAAATAACAGAACGGATTACCACCGAAACTGCACTATCTTCAATATTTTTACGGGTATTTGTTAACAATTTTTCATTATGTCGGGACGGGTCTTCCTGGGTTGAACCAGTACTAAGCAATGATCAAGGACACAACACAGTGACGCTGGAGAGGCCAGAAATTCGAATGCTCACGTTACTCGATAGCTGCGCATTCAACTAAGATTAAGATGCGGGGATCCAGAGAGGAGGTGGCAGAGGGTCCTGACCCCCACCCTGGAAAATTGGAAACCTTTGGGGCCCTTTAGCAATACTGGTCCAGATCCCCTGGAAAATCAAAAGCTACCAAGCCAGTATTCCATATTGGGTAATTATCGCCCCGCCAACGTTTGTTGTTGGGCTGATGATGGTCCGCTTTTAGTGGTATTTGATTCCTCACTCCATTCATCTAAAAAAAGAGTGTCAGATTTTAGTTGGGCTTCCTCTGACAAAATGTCTGGATCCGCGCATGATTAGGCGATAATACCAACATCGCATGAGATGTTTTATTGTAATTATGAGTATTCTTCTCACTAATATTTTACAAAACCAAAGAAAGCGTATCAGTGCAAAGCTGCTAGATGGCGATACAAGACAGGGGCATACCCTATCCCAGCCAGCACACAATGTCGGGCAACCATCGGCCCGCCAGCGAAATGCCATTCAAATGTTTTAGATGTTGCATAGCAAAAAGGAAGAAAGAAAGGCTGAGGAAGGGGGTGGGGGTCGGCGACTAGACTAGAGAGCCCCGTTGAAACCCATTCAATTTTTGTGGTGTTTTTTGCAAGCGTTGTTGTTTTTTGACGGTTTTGGGAGGGGGGGGGGGTAAAATGTTGATATAGTTTGCCACGTTTCATTGAATAGAATCCTAAAGGGTGTGCAACAGAAAGGTGTTTCAGTGGACTTGGTGAGGGATTTGAGTAGGGGTTTTCAGTGAACTGAGTGGTCTGAGTGCTTCCCTGGGCTGGGCGGTTTGGGTGTATCAGCTGCCTAGGGAGTTTGGGAGTTTCAATGGGTTGGCTGGTTTATGTATTTCAGTGGACTGTGTGTGTTTGGGTGTTCTGTCGCGAATCAGTATACTGGTGGTTATGGATGTTTCAATTGTCTGGTTGGCATACATGTATATATTTTTGGATCAAAGGTTTACTAATCATGTACACGTGGCATCTTAACCAACAGTTTCCTCGCATTTTGACACTCCATTTACACAACAAAATGCGCCTCAATGTGAACCTGCATTTTGTAACCCTGTTCATGTTGTTAATACACTGCGTTGCCAGGATAAATATGGCACATGTTCTTGCCTTCTTTCAGGGACCATACCCTCGCCCCCACCCCACCCAGCCATCATATCACCTTCCTATATCAAGCATACTGGTTTCACCAAAAATGTATCAATGCAGAATTTAAATAAAAATGTTTTCCCAGACTACTAGACAAAAACATGCATAATGACACCGACTGAAGATAAGCGCTTTTCACAACACCCCACAACTGTAAAACCTCTCAAATTCCCTTCTGTATTTCGTCCTCCTGGTAGTCTTATTTTTTTTTGTAGCATTGCATATTTTTTGTATCATGGCATGCTTAAAATATATCAGATTCAGGCACTGATTGAACGGCAGTTTGTATCAATCTCCGAAATCAATACCACTGTCACTCCGATAGCAATCATGCCAGCTGTAAAGTTTCCTCTGAACATTTTGCTAACCATCAAAATGATATCGACGTAAGCAAATTTCAAATATTGATGTTTTAATAGCATTTTGAGACACGACTCTTATAAATCATGCAGGAGAATGATATAGAATTGTGGCGACACAAGCAAATTGTGTCAAAGGTTGATGTAAATCCAGCTATGATAAAACGAATAGCATTTTTTCATTGAAAATTTCACAATCGTCGTTTGAAAGGTCGCCCAGGGTCTTACGGACATGGATCAAAAGCATTTAACACATTCCGAGTCCTTATCATTCAATATAGAAGCAACATGTTTGCTGCTTTCGTCTCCAAGAAACTTTCTATAGGAAATAAAAATGGATAAATACAGACCCTGTCCATCCATATTCGCAATGTTTACCTCCGATAGCCAACACCCTCCGAGATCTAGACATGCGGTTTACCTGGGTGGTTAAGCAAATGAAAATGTATCTGAATGTTATGCATGAAGTAAAACGAGGAAACACATGAAAGCCATTTAAATGTGACAGGGGTCCAATTTTTCAGGTTACAAATTTGACCAGAAATTAACTTTTTACAGCCCGAAGGTAAAGAAATACAAAAGCAGCTTATTAAAATTGGTACTTTATTACTTGTGTTTGCAAGTCAAAATATATTATATACATATGTACACATCAGTGACTGACCTTGTGAATATATATACTGAGGGAAAAAAGTTTAGCAATATACTTTGAGGATCCACAGTTTAGTAGAAATAGGACTTTAAATTTCATAGTGTCAAAAATACATGTTGACAAACGTTCATGAGTACGATGACATTAACAGGTTCACATAATATAAAGTCTGATTTTATGCCCCCTTGCTAAAACAGCTAATCTGTCAATAGTGTGAATAGTTTTCGACTAAAAGTTTCATTTTTCTGTCCAATGTTTAGATCCAAAAGCAAGAAAGTGAAAAAGGTTTAAAACTGAATGTTCATACAGTTTTTAGCTGAAAATCGTATTTTTCCAAATTACCTCCCTTTCAATTGAATAACGTTTGGAATTAAAATGCTCAGCAGATCAAAACCTCACCATGAAGTTGGATTATGTTTCTTTTGACCACTTGCGGGTAGCCATTAGGTCATTTTCAAACAACTGACATGTTTGCGAACCTGCCAATTAAAAAGATCTAATGCTTCAAAGATCGAATATGGGAAACCCCATTATAAATAATTGCTAAACTTTTTTCCCTCAGTATATATATGAAATTAATCCTTCAATTCACATAATCAATAGATATAACCACGTACAGTCACCTTAATAAATGACAAACTTCCTCACACGAGAGAAGCCACCAAACTGAAGGTCCGCCAAACACAAAGCAAGAAAGGCAAGGAGGAAACAGTGTATTTAACCTTGCTGTTGAGTATTGACTCTAGAATGGTGTATATGGATCTACTATAATTTGTAGTCAATCCGGGGATATATATTTTAACTGCATGCGACAGACCCAAGCCTAACATAATGTATGCCTGAACCATCCCAGCATAAACTGAACATCTGTATATACATGTACCTACACACATGAAAGGAGGAACAAAATTCAACAAATAAGCAAGGATACTCCTAGCCCAAAATGATGATGGGCCCTTAGAATGGGTCAATGGCCCATATCTCATTCAAATACATGCAAATTTTCAAATTTTAATGGGCCATTTGAAATTTTTATGGGCTATTTGCAAAATTTGATGGGCCCAAGAATCCTTAATATCCACATTAGAGCATAATTGACATGAGATTTGAATAGCTTGTATATGGGGCCCAGCCAAAAATAAAGTCAATTTTAGCGAAACATTAATATTTTTCTTACAAAATGGATCAGCCTATCCTAGGATTATCCCTGAATAAGGCAACTAAATTTGAAAGGGAACCTTCAAGCCACATGACTTAAACCAGTGCTTTTAATTTGGCAATAAGAGAGCCAGGAACTTCCCAAAGCAAAAACTTTAGTCTGACTTCCCATGTAACTACTCTGTGACTGGGAATCTCAAAAACCTGCTATTTTTTTTTTTTCGTTCCAGGGTGTGGGAAGAATTCCATATCCATCAATAATTGATGAGCCATGGATATTCCTGGACCCCCTGTTTTGATTATGATTTTGTGCACTGTAACCAGATGACAGAAAACTATCAAGCCAACCAGATTGCTGGACATCTTGACAATGGCCTACCATCTGAAAGTGTGTAAGGGGAGGGCCCTAAGAGCAGTAACAACTGTAACTAAGCGAAAACAAGCAAATGAAGTCAGCGTAAGCAGTTTAACAATAAGCTGAACATGTAACTTGTCTCTGAATTTACTTATCCCTCAAAAAAAGTGGGGATTCACTATTAACAATCATTTCTGAAATGAATAAATGAGCCAAGATCTGACAGAAGGGACCTTCTGGCAACAAAAGTCAATAGTGAGATACTTACAGAGAAAGAAAGACCTAGCTATTGTGAATAATTACAGAAAATTTGAAGAGATTATCTTTACAAATAACAAAGATATGAGTGTTTGAACTCGTATACATGATGCGTTTTAAACATGAAGTCACTTAACATTGTTAATGAGGTTCTTAAGTCAACACCATTATGTCAGCATATGACGCTAAAACAAAGACGCTAGGAGCAATATTTCAAGAATGCTCCATGTATCTGTAAATCTAATGTGTATGCAATTGCATAAACTGCACAAATAGCCCACATACGCTCATCCCGTGTTTACAAAAGCATTTGAAATGAGGTACCCTGTTTTAAAGGTAATGTATAGTCCATATGCACAGTTATTGCCATGGCAACATACATTATACATATCACTTAACTTGATCAGAACCATTTTCGCCTTTGATTGTATTACATGTTAGAAGCAATTTGACTCTTGTAAGAACATGCAAAATCTTGAAAATTTAGATGTTTTTGAAATTTTGATTACACAAAATCTGCTAAAATGCCTGAAGGACCCTTTTGTGAGATCCGCACTCAAATATATGTACAATTCCTTATATCAAACCACCCTGAAGTGGCACATCTTGCGTTTTGGGTCAGAATTTCAACAACTCACAAGCTCGCTCAAATCCTAAAAGATTCACTGCGGCCCGATGAGCGTGCCTACCCATAACATACTGAGTGGACAAGCTCCAGCCCTTAGGGAGAACTTATTCCCTAAAAGGGGGGACCGGCCCCACAGGGAGACATGCCCCCTGGGATGAGCCTGCAAGTAACAGTCCGCAGCGAAACCCAAAAGGAAAGGAGATACTATCAAGGACCTATTTTTTAAGTAAATGAGCCACGGAGTTGATGAAAAACTGTCGCAAACGTCGTACACCTTCCAAGTTCAAATGCAGACCCTGATCATTCACTGCAAATAACTCCCTAATAGGCTGACTATTTTTAAGAAAGGGCCTGAATGTATGGAGAAATTGCACGTTTCTCTCCTTACACAAAGGCTTCAGTTTTGTGTTAACAAGCTTAACCCTGTCCCCCAATGAACTATGGTCTTTAGGGCGGGGAAGTATAGCCGAAATAATAATTTTTGTGTAGCTGTTTTGCCTGATCACTGAAATTAGGTCGTTATAGCAGCTCAAAATTTCACCTTCATTATTTGTTTCAATGTTATTAGTCCCAACATGAAGAATGGTGAATTCCCTATCCAGAATTAAATTCCTTGTCTGAATTTTGTGGGTCAAGTCGTTGATGTTGATGTTTGGAAATGCTATGACCTCACAGTGTCGTATGTTGTCGACATTTTTGGCTATGGAATCCGACACTATGGAGACTCTAATGGCACTTGTCTCTGAAAAGAAACAAGTCAGCCTATAAAACTATGCCAATTTATCATATGACGTCACATCTGGGAGTGAAATAACGTCATGCAATAAAATCGATAAACCACTAGTGGTTTATAGATTTTCAGGAAACGTTATGACGTCCATAACAAGGTTGGGTACATAATGACAACATTATAACATTTTTACGGCAGAAATGAGATTTCAAAGTAATCTTAATGTCATACGATAAATAGAATCTAACAGTCATGCTCTTGTATTATTGAATTTATTAAACTCGTTGCGAAAAAGCGATAAAATGCTCGGCAAGCCTCGCATTTTATCGCTTTTCCCCAACTGGTTTAATAAATTCAATAAAACATGAGCACTCATGTAAGATCCTCTATGAAACTCCTCTATAAAGATTCAAGGATTCGCGTAGCCATATCACTACTAACAGATAATTTTGTCTGAAAGTCGAAGGCTGAGCTCCATGGTGTTGAATAAGATTTGTTGGGACACCCGATTTAAAGGCCCAAAAACAGCCCCCCTTCAAAAACTGTGTGAACTAAAGAGGTAAGGGTCCCTGCCCGTTATGGCTATCAATAACATAAGCCTATGCTGTTACTGTGCGTACAGTAGAGGCACTACCATTTTATTGCTATTATTAATGCAAAAGGCAGGATCTATGTCTTTTACTGGGCACAGGCTGATCATGTGGGTGTATGCTGACATGGGACAAAGCACCGAGCCGGGTATCGCTGTTAATGGTTTTTTTTAGCAATCTGCTACCAAATTGATTAGTTTTGGACCACTTGATCCTTACAACAAGTGAGCGGTGAAAAACTTGAACATCCTGTCTTATCAACTGTTTGTCAGAAGAAAAGTCTGCAAGTGAATTAGGCCAGATTTTTTTAATTAGTTGATTCACGGGAATTTTTTTTTCAGATCTAGGGTCGGGGGGACGAAAAAAAATAAATAAAAAAGCTCTGAAAATGACCAGTTGACTGGTCATTTTCAGAGCTTTTTTTTTTTTTCAGAGCTTTTTTTCCTTTAATATCTCCAGAAAAACATAAAAACTAGTATTAAGGTAATCTTTAAATATTTCATCATTTTCCTAAAAATCTGGACAGGACAATTACTTTTAACAGTGTCACTCTCAAAAATTCACAGACAGAACCTCAAAAAATATATTATTTTTTTCAACCAAACAAATAATATTTAGAGTCGGTGGATAAAATAAAATTTCATTTTAGAAACCAAATTTTATTTTTTTCCTACTTTCCGGAAAATTAAAGTAGGAGGGTTTGTAAATCAACTGATAAAAAAATTCTGGCCTAAGTGCACCAGTTGTTGTGCAGGAAACTCTACATCCAAAAAATAGTGCATGGTTTTAATGCCTGAAATGTAGTTCTTCACAGACTCCACCGATTTGAAGGACCGACATAAAATCTGTGCATAAAGGCACAAAATGTCTGATGTAGTAGGCAATGCCTCAAGTCTATAGAACTTGCAAAATAAAAGATAGGCTTTCTATTGAGCTTCTAAGTTTTTAGTGGTGCCCTCTGCAAAAGCAGCCTTCATAGAATGCTTAACTTCTTTTTGCATTTTCATCAAGGACATTTCTGTAACCCGTCTCCATATGACCTTAGCTGTTGGTGGGACGTTAAACACAAACACAAAAACAACAACATTTCTGTAAGAAAAACCAAGATTTTCTTTTAAGACTGCCTTACATTGTTAAAAGGGAGAATATCCCTATCTGCTTTACCAAATGCTGTTTAAGCGAAACAAATTGCTGTCAACCATGACGCACTTGGGGTCAGGAATTCTAATACTATCTCTGAACAATTGATTGGAATTCTTGCTTAAATGCCACCTTGACAAAATATCAGCCACTCAGTTCTCTTTTGTTCTATTATGCTGAGCCCTTACAATGAATTCATTCAGAGCTGCGGTATAAAAGATTTCTCTCAAACATGTCTGGTGAAACTCATCCCTAGAGAAGCCTCGGTTAATTAACCTGCATGATCTTATGTGTCAGCAGTAAACGATGGGATACCAAAGAACTCCTATTTGGATTCTCACGTCAACTTGATATCTTTGGTATCCCATCGTTTACTGCTGACACATAAGATCAAAACTTTCTTTCCCCTTAATTTGGTAACCCACAATTTCAGTGCTACTACAATGGTTAATAGCTCTAAAGCATTGATAAGGAGTTTCATTTCTTGAATAAAGGGAGGAAATTCTTCGTGAAAATAAGAATCCTGCATCATGCCCCCACAGCCAGAGGGACAAGCATCACAAGAGAACAGAGAGTCTGGTTCAGAAAATTCCTCTAACAGCATCATTGAAATCCCATTGTACTGAGGTAAAAAGGCTTTCCACCATAAAAGATCTTTGTGCACAGACATCAGGATCTGCTGAACAGACTTCTTCCCGTGTATTTGACGCAACCACGACAAAAACGTACACATAAATATTCTACTGGCCTGGACACAGGAAGAAATGAAGGATAATTTGCCTATCAAAGACTGAAGTTCCTGTAAAGTTGCCTCAGTCTTTAATAGCCAAACCTCCAATAAACTGAGAATTTCCTGTAACCTCTCTTAAGTTACACTAAGGGTCAATTCTTCTGAGTCAAAAAGGACTCCTATAAAAGTCATCCTTATTTAAGGAGGGCAAGCCTTTTGCTTGGACTCCTCAATGCCACATGACTCTAACAGTTGCCCAAGCTCAATAAAAGGATTTGTGTGCCCTGGCTGTGTCGTTTGCCCCTGCAAAGTCATCTAAATGATTTAAAATAGCGATTATCATCATGAAACACATGAACCTGAATAGATCTGTAACACGCTAACAGATATGAGCGGCCGATCGTAAAACCATAGCCTAATAAGGGGACATCACTAGGATCCACTGGGATCTGTCTATAGGCACACTTTAAGTCACGCTTATAGAGAAGACAGCCCTACCATTTTCTTTTACTAGAGCTACTAAATCGTCTACCCTCGGGAAAATCAAGTTGACGTGAGAATCCAAATAGGAGTTCTTTGGTATCCCATCGTTTACTGCTGACACTGAGGTCTAGAATTACCCTTCTTTCATCAGAGTCTCTTTTGTCTACAGTATTGAGAGGGGAAATCCAAAATTCCTCTGAAAAAGGGGATGTCCTTAAAGGCACCCAATACCGCGTCATAAGATAACTCCTTCGAGAGATAATCACAGACTTCTTTTGGGAATTGTATTACACCTTTGAGGTTTTTTAACTTGGGGAGGACGGGTTTTTATTTTTCCCATAAAACCAATCGGAAAACCGTACTCGAGGAATTCGCAAACTTCCTTGTCTTCATAATCAGACAGCATGAATCTGAAGAAAGAGATATTAAGCTTTGTATGAAGGGAAATTCTACATGATCGGAAATCCTACAAGCCCGAATCTTTCACAGTTTGACATAATTCAAGAAACATTTGCTCATCATTGTTCTTTTTGGATCGGCCAATAAGGCCAGAATTTTTTTATAAGTTGATTTACGAACCCTCCTACTGTAAATTTCCAGAAAGTAGGAAAAAAATTAAATTTAATTTCTAAAAAATTTTTTTTATTTTATCCACCGACTCTAAATATTAATTGTTTGGTTGAATTTTTTTTTTATTTTTTTTTTTGAGGTTCTGTCTGTGCATTTTTGAGAGTGACACTGTTAAAAGTGATTGTCCTGTCCAGAGTTTTAGGAAAATGATGAAATATTTAAAGATTACCTTACTAGTTTTACTGTTTTTCTGGAGATATTAAAGAAAAAAAAAGAAAAAAAAGCTGAAAAAAAAAAAAAAAGCTCTGAAAATGACCAGTCAACTGGTCATTTTCAGAGCTTTTTTATTTATTTTTTTCGTCCCCCCGACCCTAGATCTGAAAAAAATTTCCCGTAAATCAACTAATAAAAAAAATCTGGCCTAAGTAACGGTACTGCGTTTGACTTTATGAAGCCACCTTCTACAATCAATTGACTCTTCGAATTCTTTGCGTTTGATTCAAAAACACTTAAATGATGGACTGCCCCACTATTCTGAAAGGGGACTAAATGGGCCTCGCCGCGAGAAAACCTGTCTTCAGGGTTTCCGATGAAGTGATATTCTAAACCTGCCTGCTCAGCTACAGAGACAAGCTAGAAAATCAAAATTTCGCCTGTAACAAGTTTAGATATGATACTTTCCAAAAAACGAACAACAAAGTTGCTGATCAGTCTGCCCGGATGCGCAGGCTGGTCTGCGCCTTTGTTGTTCGCAAACCACCGAAGACAGGTTTTCTCGCATCGAGGCCCAAATTGTCTTCTACATTGGGTTGATCGGCCACTCCGCCAGAAGTTAGTCACTTCCTGTAGGGCAGATGTTTGGGGGTGCTCCAGCTGTTTCTTGTCTATCTTAAGACAACTGCTACAGATGTGCTTCACAGTTCGTGATTGATTTTTGATGAATTTTGCACAGAAAGCACAGGATGCACAGAAGAACCAGCTGAGCACTGTTGTTTATTGTAGTCCGGACACCACCAAACCTGCTCCGAATTCCTAGAGGAAGAACTCTTAACCTGCATATTTATCCCTTTGTTCTTGTTTAACGTGTACCTGGCCAACATGGGTGTTTCTATTTCACTTGGGTCATCAGACCAAGTACTCAAACCCACTTCAATTTTTCTCACCCATGCGGCATAGAACCTTAAAAGTGCTGACCACTTATAAATGTTTGCAAAGTACATTAGCTTTCTCAGTATTTTAAGTCAGCCTGCTTTCTCTGCCGAAGGTGTCAGAGTCCCCATGACTATCTCAATCTCCCCCGCTACGAACATCTTGATATCAAGGGACATGAATTCTACGGACTCTGACACATATTCATATTGCAGGGCTGTATGCGGCCAAAGCTGAAGGAACAATACTGAGTCTGCAGATTTCTGATAAAGACCAGATTTGCACTTTTTTGACTGAAGATTTAACTGATTGACACAAAGCCTCAGGATTTAACACTTTGTTGCTTGATTCACTGTCTTCAGAGTCCGAGGACTGGACCAGGCCCATGGAAGAAAGTTGATTGTTAATTGTGGCAACCAATCTGGGTTTCTGCCTTAGCTCATTCTGAAAATGTCGTCTGCTGAAGTCGTCTGCTGCAAATAATTGCCTAACATTACTGGCGAATTAAGTATAGAAGCAAACAGCGTGGACCCAGAACAGACTGCTCCTATAGGAGCAGTCTGATCTGGGTCCACACTGTTTGCCATAGAGGCTTCTTAAACATTTCAGCAGACGAGAAAAGCAGACGACTTTTGTTGCGATTGGCGCATTAAGGGTTAAGTCAACTTCCCCAGAATGTTCAAGAGAAATGTCTCTGACACGCAAGGATTCTCCCGAAAAACCCTTAGAATTACAGGATCTAGTAAGTGTCACATGTTTTCGTGGCTCACCTTCTTCCTCTGCCTTCTGTAATTGCTGCTCGGCAACGAACATTTCCTTGCGTAACTTCGCCACTCTGTTGGATCACTCTCTGTACTGCTTCTTTATGGATACCTTCTTCAAACTTGACTGAGTCTTAGAAATAGAGGCCTGGAGCTCAAGAATCTCTTCATCCAACGCTTTGATTTGCTTATTCGTCTTTGGGAGTGATGTCCCCTGCTTCTTGCTGTTACCGAGGTCCGACTCCGACCTCTCAAGGACCAAGCTCGACTGCCCTGGTGTTTTCCCTGGCATATCATTATCGTCAGACAGCTGCTTCTTCAACTTAGCATCACCTTCATGCATTCTTTCGCAGTCCTGTCTAGTACCTTTTCTCAGTGAGTTTTAGGCCTAGCGCCTTGGGCGAGTTCTTCCATTGTTCGCAGAGAGCCAAAGCTGAGATCTAGCAAAGTCAATAAAACAGTTCAGTATTCACACTAATCTATCTATCTATCTAGCACAGTTCTGTCAGGTATATATTTTCAAACTTCTTCTCAATAACTTCTTCCAAATAAACTTCTCAACCTTCCAGTTACAAGCGTAAAATGAGAATGACTAGGGCTAGAGTGAGGCCCTGTTCCGAGATAAGCAAAAATTTTCTGGCGCGGGCAAAGAGCACAGCCAATCACATTGAGCCTCTCATACTAGCGGACCAATAGAAGACTCTGATAGTCATACAGTGACGTCAGATGGCGCTAGGGCGGAGACATTAACTGTATACCTACGAATAGAACAGAACAGGATAGCTATACACCGTGTCCTCCAGTTAATTACTAGCTATGAAACATAGCTTCACAATCTCACACAGTTTAGGCCTTCAGAAATCCACTGCCAACCAGATCCGACTGAATGAAATGGTTGTCTTAAACATTTGACAACCAGCAATGTGTTTTGATCGTTTAGAAAAGCAATCTTAGAAAGCAGGTTTTTCATCAAATTGGCCAAGCTTGAAATGTTATCACTGAAATCTCCATAGGAAAATCAATGTGTTGTTTCATCTTAGTCTGAGCACATGACTGGTCTAGAAATGGTAGGAACAATGTGCTGATAGGTCTACCTGATTTGGCAAAGGAAAGAAATGTTTGAAAATCGTGATAAATCGAAGATTACCAAATATTTAATATTCCCTATTTGTTTTTGTCAAAAGGTGACATTTTACAATTTTTTTACAAATTTGATAAATTCGAAATTGATTTCTGAGCTTGTTTCAAGTGATAAGACAGTTTTCTTGTGTATTAATGCAACACAAGTATGATAAATTCTGATAAGAATAAAAATCTTTTTTGCTCTGCGCAATTGCAAAATTCAGTGAATAAAGCTTTAAACACAAGAAGGAACATAACTCAGACATCAAAAGAGACAAATTGGTGGAGTTTCGACGAATCACTTGCTGGATGTCTGGAAAACATTATTAGCTTTAGTAAATACTTTTCGTCCAATACTTACTCACAAAATATAAAATATTGTAGTGTAGCGTTTTCATGTTTTCACTTTTGTTCAGTATAGCATAAAGTGTATCGTACATGTAATGTACTACTGCATAAATTAGAATCGTGACTAAATGACTTTAGATAAACGTTTCCAAGGACCTCTGACACTTTGATAGGGTATCTGCCTATTTTTCAGATTCTTCCCAAAACTTCCCTATGCATAAGATATCACTGGTATCCTTTTGAATAGGACGCTTGATGTATTAGGGACGAATTAGGGTTATAATTAGACAGGCAGATCCCTACGACAAAAAAGAAGACTTTATCAAAGGAGGTAGGGGTTGCAAAATTTGACTTCACCAAAAACATTTTGAAATCAATTATTTTCACGTGTAAGGGTATTATATCATCGATACTTGATTACAAGTCACAGTAAAAGTATTTTAAAGTCCGAAATCATGAGCATTTTAATGATTATTTTTATTGTTGTTTTTTTCTATCTGATTTGTTAAGAAATATTTTGAAGTGCAACTGTAGTCCATATTCAACCTTGATGACAATGTATTTGCAATATTATGTAGCAATGTACTTTAACCATTCATCCATGCGTAAAGTACACCTAGTCGATGGCCATGTAGTTTATGTGTATTGGATAGATACAGTACATGTGCAAAATAAACTACCAACTGAATTTAGTATAGGGACAATTTTCATAATCTAAAGTAAAAATATGCTAAAATGTTGTAATATTTCATGACTAAGGGGTTATGAAAAGGAAGCTTACTTGTACTATTATATTTCATTATACTGGAAAAAAAGATTTTCAAGAGAGCACACCAAAAATCCAAATGCTAATGCATGGGCTCGTCCAGACGTCACATTTTGGGCTGTGGGATATCATTCCCCACCTCCCCTGAATGGTTGACCATAAAATTACATAATATATGTAGTTGATAATGTTTAGGCCGTTAACCACTGAAAAAGTTGTTTTATAAAACTGTCCATAATAGCCACATCACGCTGTTTTAGTCGAAATGTCCTTACAAACATAGCAAACAGTATATACCCGGATCAAACTGGTCATATTGGATCAGTTGGATCTGTGTCTACGCTGATTGAATCGATACTATCAACTAAATGGCAGTGCTTAAAAAATCAAACTGGCATGTACAAAGCAATCACAATTTTAAAATGTGTGATGCTTTTGACACTTACCTGTAGAAATTTAAGTACAGATATATAGGCCATCACATGGCTGTTACAGAAAGCCTAAAAAGTTGAAATTCCCTAGAGATTAGGGGTCAGGGCAGTGGTAGTAGATTCTTCAAACAATTTTCTTCTGACACTGCAGGATATTCTAAATCCAGATTTGAGCTTAATGTTCGGAAAAATGCAAGTAGTAAAAAAATATTCCAGATTTTTGCGTTTCTTATTATTGCTGCAGGACTATACTTCAGAAATGCTAGACTGAGATCATGGAGAAATTACAGAGTTGATTCTAGGATTTGTTGAGAAGGGGCCAACTCCCCGCCTGTGTTCCAAAAAGGGGGCCAACCCGCAAATCAAATGGGTAATGGTGTTTTTCTAAAAAAAATGCCGACCAGCCCTTCACCCCTTAAGTCCACACCTAAAAAAAATCGAGCAGGGATTGTCTTTAGGCGCCCAACCACAATAACCCTGGCCTTCAAAAGTGTTGGACAAAGACAGAGGGAGAAGAGTGGGCGGGGTGTCTGATTTGAATATAAACAAATGTTATCAGAGCACCCTCTTCTCCAGAATGATAGATTTTTGGAAAATAGATTACTAAATGGCACATACCTGATGCAACCATGGTCGGTAGAAGACAATTTAATATTCCTCAGAAATGGTACAGATTTCCCTCCCAGGCCATTCATCGTCTCTGCTCTCAAACTTTTTTCTTTATTTTCTGTGGGCCAACGAGGTACAACGGTAGTTTTAGGTTCCTGTATGCCCGTTTGCATACTGTGGTAATCCTATTTCTTCATTTCATTTTGCAAAAACGAAAGAAGAAATGATCAATTCAGCATCAACAAATAGAAATTAAGTCTGGTCAGAGGACCAAATCGGCGGAAATTAAACGAATGGAATAGAATTAAGGGACCGAAATGCAAATAGAAGGACCAAAAATACCCACAGGATTACTGGAATTGCGCCAAACCTCGACATTTTGCGGAAATAGCCACACAGGGAACATGAAATTTGGGGCCAATACTGCCAAAAAAGCGTAATTATCACACTCCCGGAGCCTAGAATCAACTCTGAATGAGTAGAAGAGAATCAGTATAAAATTGTTGTGCCTTTATTTGATGCAGCATTGCTTCTCCATCAACTGTGCTAAGTCCTACAGAAAATAATAGAATTCAAGGACTTGTCAAGGCTTTTGAGTGATTTTCCAGTACTTTTCAAGGCAGATCTAATTTTCAATGACTTTTCAAGAAAGCACTCTAAATTCAAGTACTTTTCAAGCCTGTGCGAACCCTGTGACTCAATTAGGAATATACAGAATAACTGTCTCACTCAATTTTGCAAATAAATTTCCATTTATAGCTATTTTTTTTTATTGTTATCTAACAATTTCAGATAATGTTTCTCTTTTTGCATGCCAAAAATGGAAGTCACACTTGAGCCATGGCATGGGATTTCCAACAATGTGGTATATGTGCGACCAGCAAAGCCTCAGATCAGCCTACGCATATGAGCAGTCTGATCAGAGCCTTTGCTAGTCACTTGAATATTCTATGAGTGTTAAACTACTGACTGAACATTATTTGGAGTTTCTAAGCTTAAAAGGAGGCTGCACAGGCTTGATTGAGTCTCTACTTGTCAAAATGCCACATTGTTGGAAATCATATGACATGGCTCACTTGATTGCTTTCACTAGTTGATTTTGAGCTTCATGTTGATTGTTTGGGCTTGAGAATGGGGAACATAATGAGCATGCAATTCTGTCATTACTGGTTTTGTCTGCTAGCTTTCTCTTTTTCTATATCTTTATCACTTTTCTGTCCACCCCTTTTGTTGCTACACCATCATTGTTGTGTCAGATAGGTTGATTGTCCATCAACACTCTTTCAGTTAAACAGGGACAGGTCTTCCTGGGTTGAACCAGTACTAAGCTAGGATAAATGTGTCTTGCTCAAGAACCACAACGCAGTGACGCCGGTGAGGCTCGAGCCCGCAGCCTCTCCGTCTCAAGTCAAGCACTCTACCACTGAGCCACTGCGCTCCCTTTAGATTGGTTGAGATACGCAATGCAACCTTCTGATAAGTAACTACTAAATACCGAAACGCCGAAACAAAGTGAAAATCTATCAGTGGATTTCGATGGCGCGGGCCTTTTCTGCTAGTAATGCTTTTAAGGGACACCAACAGTAAAATCAAAGGAATCCTACAGTCCCTAAGTCTAGGCACACCATTGGGCCCATAATTTGAATGAATTATTAGTTGTTGTTTTTTTTTTACAATTTTCCAGAGCTAATCCACATTTTAAAGGGCAATTGTGCAAATGGATTTTTTTTTTCAATTTCCAAGAGTTTTCAAGGGCCAAGGTAAAATTCAATTTTTAATTTTATGCTAAAAATTTTGTTTGAATTCCAATTCAAACAACTTATAGATTTAAAATGTAAATATTTACCTAGTACAGGACTCTTCGTTTTAGCTAATTGCTTCATGACCTCATCTATACTTTCCATGTGATAGTCGATGTCCTTTTCACTAGAATCACCTTCCTTCTGAAAGAAGATAATGGGCCAACCATATATCAATGGTACCTATTGCATTGCATATACATACAAACCACTCTTCAATTTAAAACATGTGTGGGTAGCACTGTGTCACTGACATCTGCATTCAATGTACCCAAACCATCTGCAGTCCATGTACACAAACCATATGAAGTCCATGTACATAGACTATCTGCAGTCCATGTACACGAACCATCTGCAGTCCATGTACACAAACCATATGCAGTCCATGTAAACAGACCATATGCAGTCCATGTACACAAACCATCTGCAGTCCATGTACACAAACCATCTGCAGTCCATGTACACAACTATCTGCATTCCATGTACACAAACCATCTGCATTCCATGTACACAAACCATCTGCAGTCCATGTAAACAGACCATCTGCAGTCCATGTACACAAACCATCTGCAGTCCATGTACACAAACCACCTGCAGTCCATGTACACAGACCATCTGCAAACAAAACTTGCCTGTACTTCTCTCAATGAGTTGGCATTTATTAACCAATTGAATCCTTAGGGATTTTCACATACATATCAATACAGAAAGTATAGAACTATGCATTGTGTCCTTAAAGGGGTCACAGGTAGAATTTTCTAAATTATGATGCATTTCTGCCCTGAAGTTTGTTTTAATCTTAGTAAACAGTCCAGAAAGCTGAAATAGTTACGCACATCAAAGGGTGACTACTGGATCAAGCAATGATTCTCTTCAATTGGGTCCCTCTTCGAATGCATTACGGAAACGGTTCCTTGTGAAATTTAATATTTACGGGACTACTTTCTGCTGATCGGAGATTTCCGTATATACTCGATAACGAGTGTATCAGAACAAGTATTGGCTTTTTAAACCAATAGCAGTCATTTAGCTTTTGAAATACCAGGAGCAGTAATACATCGTCTGTGCACGTTTTTACTTTATTTCCCCATATTTGTAATAATAAACCCTCATCATAGTGTGCAAAGTCCTGTATATGCGTTTCATATTCGAATGCTTGTTACTTGGGGAGTTCTTATCCTCGTAAATGTCGAGAACTGGCTTGATAATGCTCCAATGTACAATGGCTATATATATAAAAAAAAAAGATAAAAAGAAAAAAATGAGTCTAATAGTACGCTAAACTTTCACTACTAGCCGCCTAAAGGCAGCTGAAAAGTTGTTTATTGACCATAATCTCTCGACACAGGTGTGTAGAACTACCATGAGCGCGCGTTTCTCCCAAAATAAAACCAACAATACGATTTGTAAACGAGTCCGGGACATTTTGGCCCAAAGCAAACTTGGCATTTAATCGGCACATAAATTCGACCCCTCGTAATTCGGTGCCTTTGATGCGAAAAAAAAGTCTAAGAGAACATTTAGCGCGTATGAGTATACACATTTTTCTTCACGTCTGGTCTACACACGCGGACACGATCGAGATATGTAACCCCGGGAATGTTGCAGCAGATTATCGATATATTGATTCTTTTCATGCGCGGATCCAGAAAGTTTTGTCAGAGGGGGTCCAACTCTGCAACACTGACAATATTTTTTAGAGGAAAGAGGATCCAAATACCACTAAAAGCGGGCCAACATCGGCCCGCCAGCGAAACGCCATTTTATAGCTTGATAGCTTTGAGAATTGCGAGAATTTCAGGAGGTCCGGACCCCCTGTCCCCCTCTGGATCCGCGCATGCTTTTGAACACCCAACTTATATTGGGGGAGGAGTAGGTGGGTGGGGGGTCTCGGTAATTCAGAAAACCTTGAATCCCTTACATGTCCATCGGTTAAGAAAGTGTTTAAATGCTTTTCATATCGACTACAGGGGAAGAAAACAAAATTTACTTGTCAAGAGGGCCTGGATTTTGGGAAATTGACAAACAGTGCTGATCCAGATTAGACGCCGCATGGTTCGCCGTCTGATCAGGGTCGCCACAGTTTGCTCAACATAATGTTCTATTAAAATTTGTCATAAACATGACAAATACCGCCCAACAGCGGATGTGGACTGGTCCAATTCAGGACATTTCATCAGGCGTAAAAGGGAGATAAGGGACGGGTTGTATCCTAACAAAAAGCTTTATGATTTGTTGTTTTACGCCCCAGCAGCTAAGGTCATGTTGGGACGGTCAGTTCACCTAACAAAGCTTGAACAAGCGGTAACAAGTACTTCGTGCACATACTTTTGCCTTTTCCTGACAGCAACCCTTCTTGAATGAATCAACTGAATGGTAGAGAATGAATTTATTTCATGATCAATCTTCACAAAAGTATCGGACCGGGCCGGGATCAAACTCACTGCCCCCTTCATCTGCAGTCAGACACGCATCTGTAGTTACCGACTGCGCTACACGGCTTGAAACTAGGTGAGCCTTATACCTACATTAAGGAATGGCTAATACGGGAATGATGTTAAATAGTTTCGTCTGACCTCATCTGGATTGACCTGATTAAACAGTGCAAAGCCAGGTCATATGCAAAATCAGTGAAAGTCGATCTGTGTCTTCACTGTGTGTGTTTCACCAGTTTATGTGTTTTGTACATTCCCGTTTAAGGATATTTTGTTAGTAGCGAAACCCCAGGTTAAATGGTGTACGTCGACTACCAATCAGGGACAGCACCCATCGTTTAAAAATCTTTGTTCAAATAGTACCTTATGTATAATTCTATACCGCCGATGATCATCTTACGGGCAGGTCAGACCCCGTCCAGATGCCGCATAATGCATTTACTGGTTAGTACCAACAACATCTGCCTTCAAACTGACCCCATTTTGACTAACTATCCGTACGCCCTACTGGCTTGACTAGCAGCAATCTTTAGACGGCATGGATGTGCAGGCTGACCCGTTTGTTGCATACAACAAAATCATGAATTTTGCCGTAACCAGCCTGCCTGATCTGTAGAGTTCTCTGTGAAGTTGCGACTTATCAAGGTCGTTTAACTTTTCTGAAATATAATCCATCCGACTGACAGCTATGTCGGGACGTGCCGTCCTGTGTTGATCCTGTACTGAGCACAGATCAATGCGTCTTGCTGGAGGACAATATGCAAGCTTGGACCCGCAACTCCTCGGTCTCAAGTCAAGCTCTCTACCACCGAGCCACTGCGTCCCCCTTTGATGTTTAGAGAAAATGCAATGTAGTTTTATTAACCCAGTTATGTCATACGGGATCGCGAGTTATTTCGTTTGCTGCATGTTTTTTTTTGTTTTGTTTTTTTACAACAAATAATGTTGACCCTGCCTCGAGCGGTAGCTCATTTGAGCCATGTCATAAGATTGCCGCCATCATCAATGTGGCATGAATGCAACGAGCCTGAATAGAATGCAACGAGCCTCCATTTTAGCTTAACGCTCAAAATGATGTTCGGCCAGTAACTTAAACACTCATAGAGTATTAAAGCTTCTAGCAAAGTCTCTGATCAGACTGTGCGTATGCGCAGGCAGGTCTGAGCCTTTGTTGGTCGCGCATACCACATTGTTATTGGTCTGCACTGTTTGCGATGGTTCCAATTTGGGCTTTAACCCTTTTATACCTATAACTCCTTATCGTGTACTTTGGCAAACAGTACAGACCTAGATTTCATCAGGGTCTTCACTGTTTGCCTACTAGTAGACAAAACGATTTTCAGGAATAGAAATGCAAATTTCATTTGCAAATTGTTACAAGTGACACCTCAATACCGTGAAACAGTAGACCATCCCAAGTTTAAAGTATCAAGCCAGAAGGAATAATCTATTAGTGTATAAAGGGGTAATAACATGTAGACACAGATCTAAACACAGTTTCGGTGATGTGTATTTTAAGAGACGTTACACGATTATAAGGTCAGTACTGAGGTATTAACCAGATGTCATTTTATTGCTCCGGGTATTGCAGACTTCCTGTTTCCAAAAGCCGTACCAAATGAAAAACACATTCCTACTTGTGTACCGAAATGCTAGGACGTCGAGAAAATATTAATCCTTTTCATTCTAGATACCAGCAAATATCTACTTTTGCAAGCAGTGACTTCTCAGATGTCTCAGCCACCGACACAACAGGCATTTTCGGACAGATTTTGAATTATATTAATTCATTAGTACTTAAATAAGTGACAGTGCTCCTTTTCTGTAGCGCGCGAACGGTGCGACGAACGGCGAATCGTCCCCTGAGAAAACTGAGATCGATTATATGAGGACAGCAAAGGTGCAGATCAGCCTACACATTTGCACAAAATGGTTTGCAGCAATACTGTTAGTATCCATGAAAATATTTCAAATTGAATTTGGAAGTATCCTAGCTGATCAGACCAGTTTGCATTCTATACTGGTTGGAAACTCAAAATGACCTTTTACCATGGTGTAGCTAAAAACCGATCGTACCACACGTCTGCTTCCGGAAATCGCCGAGTCGGCGTAGTAATATTTATGAAAGTGCGATGATATTTTTATATCAATTTAATGTTTTGATTTTATGAATAATGAAATAAATTAAATAGTTATTTAGCTCCTGTATATATTTAATCTTTTGGGTGCTGTAGTTGCTTTTTTAAAGGAAATATAGCTCATTTTTAGACGCACTATCTTTTTGCTATTTCAACCCCACGAAACCACTCGTTTTACTATATGTTAGGTGCAAATCTGGGGTGTATTTCGCACGGAGACGTTTCCGTGATGGGAAACTTCTCTTAAAGGAAAGAATTTACTCCCAGAGGGAGCGGATTCTTTCTTTTATGAGCAGTTCCTAATCGTATGGAAAATCACTTTTA
The DNA here is from genome assembly GCA_964019695.1 of Loripinus fragilis. Lineage (NCBI taxonomy): Eukaryota > Metazoa > Mollusca > Bivalvia > Lucinida > Lucinidae > Loripinus > Loripinus fragilis. Next base: position 38,932,711 of record OZ026527.1, read on the forward strand.
TCACATTAAGCTGAGACATTAAGTGACCTCCCTTCAATGTTACTATTTTTATTCCAGACATGCGTAACCTGTGTAATGGGTGCTATGCCAATGTCTTGGTCTTCACTGTTTAACAAAGTACCCATTTAGGGGTTTCCAATATACAAACGGTTAAATTCATATGCTTACCTGTGCACTTGAAGTTGATGCAACATCTGCGTCTTGCTTAGATTCTACTGAAATACACAAGAATACACTATTCAACCATTAGCTCTTCAAGAGCATTACATAACAAGCAATACACTAGTCCTATCATATGCTTTGGTTGAGAAATAAGAATAATAATTCTTAACCCTTTGTATACGGGAAACCCCTAAACAGGTACTTTTACAAACAGTGTAGTCTCAGATGAAATGCAGCATAATGCATCATTTCATCAGGGTCTGTCCTAATTGTTAAAGTAAAAAAGGTTGTCAGACAAAAGAATTCAATATTTTTTTGAAAATTATAACCTGATACCCCTAGATATGTACAATGGACGATCCCGTTTATTGAATCAAACCAGAAGGAAGAATCCATTAGTATACAAAGGGTTAATTACACACTCTGACCAGGAGGTATGTCCTATACAAGTTTACAGCTGGTCACAGAATCCAGTTTTGTAACCGTACCTCAATACTCTTTATTTATTGCTATATTGTATTGTTTCGACTTCCAAATCCATAGCAACCACACAGGCTTTCAAGTGCCCATCAACAGAAAAGTAGGGAAAAAGTAGGGATAAAACTTTGGAAAAAGTAGTGGAAAAGTAGGGATTATCGGTGTAAAAAAGTAGGGATACTAGGGCTTTTCCAAATATAAAATTCATTACAATGAGCTGTTTGAAATAAGTAAGTTCAGCTTGAATGAGCAGGATAATACCTTTGACAATAGTTCTAGCCAAACAGAGAGACTTTTAGGTAAACATTAAAAATTGAGGTGTTAAGCGGCGCATTCCCTGCATGAGCATAGAAGTCAGTTTATAAAAACTGAGCGAGCGAAGCGAGCATGGAAAAATTTCTGGATTTTTACGCGTAAATGACATTTTAGAGTGAAAAAGTAGGGATAGTAGGGCATTTTCATGAAAAAGTAGGGAAAAGTAGGAGCAGATCAAAAAAGTAGGGAAAAGTAGGAAAAGTAGGGCCCACTTGAAAGCCTAACCACACTTAATTCTGACCAAAAGGATAAAATCACTTCGTAATCTTCCTTCCTATCTAAATCAGCCAGCACATGCAATTTTGGTAGTTAACATTTAAGCCTTCCGGTCACAACTTTGTCTTCTGTTCTTCTCATCTGCTGTTGCTCTAAGGTAGCCTATATTGCAAACAATATGGACCCTTGGGAGCAGTCTGATCAGGATTCATAGTGTTTGCTTCCTTGAAAATATCTAGCCTGAAGTGCAACTGATTAAATGCAGCAGTGGTAAATAGCAGGACATTTTCAGGACAAAATATGGTGGCATGATAAGGATTAACCCAATGGTGAGCAGCCAAGGCTTGGACAAGCTTGTGCATCAATGCAGTCTCGTCAGAATACTCAGACCACACATTACATCTCTAGCCGCACTAGACTAGCCTCACAACCCCGCCAGAATGGCATTTTTCTTCTTCTCTAAATTCACAATTAACATTCACCTCCGAGATGGATGGATGGAGGGAGGGAGGGACAGAGAAGTACCAAAGCTGACCCAAATTGCTATTTCACAGACATTTCCATGGTAACCAATTAACCCTGAGGCCTTACTGCCTGTTACAACTAATAGCTTGGGGCATGACTGCATATTTCAACTAAAAGGCCTTTAGTTAAGAGTGCCTAACAAAACAAGAAATGTCATAAACACGTGACGAATGCCCCCAAAGGAATTTGTCTAGCATAAGACACATTTGAGGAAAGATAGCTGTAATATAGCACGAAAAGCCTAGAAATGAGGCCAGAAGTAAATGTCAAAGTCAAAGTGACTCAAAATGGTATGCACCACTCCGCCATCCCAAGAGGAATCACCACCCCAAATTTGGGATTCCTACATCAAATAATATAGCAGATATGCTCTGGACACAATCATTCTTGAAAACTAGGTCAGAGGTCAAAGTCACAGTGACCCAAAAATAGTTTGTGCCCAAGATGCATTTACATACCAAATTTGGAATTCCTATTTCAAAGAATATAGGAGATATGCACCAGTTTCTAGAAACTAGGTCAGAGGTCAAGTTCAAGGTCACAGTGACTTAATTATGGTAAGCGACACTTCCTCATTCCAAGATGCATCCACACAACAAATTTGAGATTCACACCTCTAATAATATAAGCATAGCTCCAGATAAGGATTGGAAGCAATTGGGTATTTACCCACCTCTTTTTGGTTTAATTGGGTATTTCAAATTTTAAATTGGGTATTTCAAGTTTTTGTATTGGGTATCCATCTGAAAGCAAATAAGCTGCGCTAGTTTCTCCTGATTTTTTTGGTTTACTTTCGGGTTTCACTTGCAGAAACCCACTGCCAATACTGCTTTAGTACGCCTGAGACCACTATTTCCGACTTATTTCGAAAATCCAACGTATTTATCAAGTCAGCTATGATTCTTCAAACCTTCAACGCGGTATTAAAGTCAAGTTACTAATGTACGAAACGATATTATTTGATTTCTTTTTCGCCCATGTTTCGCCATTGTTATCAAAAAGTGAGATGAATGTCGTTATTGTGTATATATTGGGTACCGCTAAACAGCGATAAGAATGTTACTGGACGGGTTTACAATTTAATATACTAGATTTTGCACCATGCCGTGTAAAAATGTATACCCGACAATTGCTAGTGTTGTATACAAAAACGGCAATCGTAAAGCGTCATACGCTATGAAAAAGTTCGGAGTTGAGTATCAAGAATTTTTATTGCGTTTTTGTACGCACAGAAAATAATTTAATTGCGTTTTGGGGTCCAAGCAATAGAGTAAATACGCAATACGCAGCCTTATCTGGGGCTATGTATAAGAGATATGCTCTTGACATGATTATTCTAAAACTAGGTCAGAGGTCAAGGTCACAGTGACCCAAAAATGGTACATGACACTTCGCTATCCAAAGATGCATCCACACACCAAATTTTGAATTCCTCACTCAAAGAATATAAGAGACATGCTCGGGACACAATAATTCTTAAAACTAGGTCAGAGGTCAAGGTCACATTGACCTAAAAATGGTATGTGACACCCCATCATCCCAAGATGTATTAAAACACCAAAGTTGGAATTCCTATCTCAAAGAATATAGGTGATATGCACCAGACTAAATGCGGTTTCTAGAAACTAGGTCAGAGGTCAAGTTCAAGATCACAGTGACCCAATTATGATATGCAACACTTTGTCAGTCCAAATTGCATCCACACACCAAATTTGAGATTCCTACCTCAAATAATATAAGAGATATGCTATGGACATGATTATTCTAAATTTAGGTCAGAGGTCAAGGTCACAGTGACCCAAATATGGTACATGACACTCCGCTATCCCAAGATGCATCCACACACCAAATTTGGAATTCCTCACTCAAAGAATATACGAGATATGCTCGGGACACAATAATTCTTAAAACTAGGTCAGAGGTCAAGGTCAAATTGACCTAAATATGGTATGTGACACCTCGTCATCCCAAGATGTATTTACACACCAAAGTTGGAATTCGTATCTCAAAGAATATAGGAGATATGCACCAGACTCAATGCAGTTTCTAGAAACTAGGTCAGGTCAAGTTCAAGATCACAGTGACCCAATTATTGTATGCGACTCTTCGTCTGTCCAAGATGCATCCACATACCAAATTTGAGATTCCTACCTCAAATAATATAAGAGATATGCTAAGGACAGGATTCTTCTAAAAACTAGGTAAGAGGTCAAGTTCAAGGTCACAGTGACCCAATTATGGTATGCGACACTTCGTCATCCAAAGATGCATCCACACACCAAATTTGAAATTCCTACCTCAAATAATATAAGAGATATGCTCAGGACACGATTATTCTAAAAACTAGGTCAGAGGTCAAGGTCACAGTGACCCAAAAATGGTATGCGACACTCTGCCATCCCAAGACGTATCCACACACCAAATTTGGAATTCCTACCTAAAAAAATATAGAAGATATGCACCAGACTCAATGCAGTTTCTAGAAACTAGGTCAGAGGTCAAGTTCAAGGTCACAGTGACCCAATTATGGTACCTGACACTTCGTCATCCCAAGATGCATCCACAAACCAAATTTGAGATTCCTACCTCAAATAATATAAGAGATATGCTCCAGACACGATTATTCTAAAAACTAGGTCAGAGGTCAAGGTCACAGTGACCCGAAAATGGTACGCGACACACCACCATCTTAAGATGCATCCACACACCAAATTTGGAATTCCTACCTCAAAGAATATAGGAGATATGGACCGGACACGAAAGACGGACAGACGGAAGGACAGTGCGATTACTATATGCCTCCCAAAGTTCCTTTGGGGGCATAAAAATAATTTTCTTATTTCTCAACCAAAACAACTGTTGTGGGTACTCAATGAGACTGTTCATTTGAGCGCCGAAAACATATGCTAAAATTTATGGGTAAGAAAATATTTACATTTTTACGCTGATTTTTTAATTATCTAAACCTGTGTAACTCACCTTTCTGTTTATCTTCCATGGCTTTCATCTTCTCCTTGAAAGCATTTATTCTTGAGAAAATATCTGAGGACCTCCCCTTGCTATCATCTTTAGATTTCTCCTCCTTCTCTTCCTCATCACCAAGATTGAATGACAGGACAGGCTTCTGAAGTGAAACATATTCAGTGAAACCTGTGTAAAACTGCCACTCTCAAAAAGACCGATTATCGCTAATGCAGGTCAAAAGTATTGCAGAATGCTCCAAAGGGAGCATTCTGCAATACTTTCGATCTTCATTAAACTACCAGTTATCATTGAGACCTTTGTTTTGTCTACTTTTGAGTGGCCGTTTTACACAGGTTTTACTGTATTCAGTAAAACCTGTGTAAAACTGCCACTCTCAAAAAGATCACATAATGGTTTTCAAGATCAATCATCACTTAATGCAGGACAAGATTATTGCAGAGAATGCAATTCGGTCATTGCTGCGGTTCTGGTTTTGTCTGCTAGCTTTCTCTACTTCTGCAGTAAAACCTGTTTTAAACTGCCTTGCTCAAAAAGACCAAAAATGGGCTTCACGACCGATTATCGTTCAATGCAGGTCAAAAGTATTGCAGAATGCTCCAAAGGGAGCATTCTGCAATACTTTTGATCTTCATTAAGCTACCAGTTATCATTAAGACCTTTGTTTGGTCTACTTTTGAGTGGCTGTTTTACGACCAATTATCGCTTAATACTTTTGATCTTCATTAAGCTACCAGTTATCATTAAGACCTTTGTTTGGTCTACTTTTGAGTGGCTGTTTTACGACCAATTATCGCTTAATACTTTCCACCTTCAGTAAGCTACCAGCTGTCATTAAGACTTTTGCTATGTCTATTTTTGAGTGGCCGTTTTTTTGTACATTATGTGACAGCAGGGCTTAAGATAAGCCTGCATATCATGTCAATTATGAAAATAGTTGGCAGGATAAGCATTTATTTTAATTCTAGTGCATATCATGTACGAAAAACAAAATAAGCATTTTGCATTTAATTTTTTTTTCTAACACGTAATATGCAGAATTATTGTATTTTCCCTTCTTGTTTAGACATTAGGAAAATGTAGAGGGAAATAAGTATAATAGTTTGGGCCACTGCCATCGGTAAACCAGATATTGCCTAAGCATTAAGCAAACACGGTAGAAGACAAGCCTGCCTATCTGAGAGCTTCATCTGAATGATCGGTACTCGAATCTATTCCTAAGTGCTTACATAAATCGCCATGCAAATACTGAATACTTAAAACTGATTGAAGTCTATAGTCCTTGTGGTATATGGCATGTTTTTCTATATAGTATTAACACCAATATCTACCACTTCCGGTCTATGAAGTACCCGCAATATGTGTAAATACCAGCAAATCGATGTATACATTTACCAGTGTGTACACACATAGTACGAATGCATGGGTGAAAGTTCAAAATTTCCAAATCCTGAACTTTCAAAACACCAATCTTAAAGCTTGGTTTATGCCTATTAAATATTCACAATTTCAAGTTTAAAGGGTCAATTGTCCTTAGACAGACTAAAAAATCATAGAAGCTATTATGATCTCCCTTATTCAGCATTTTGAGGCTGGCTTTCCACAGAAAGTCAGCCTCAATATACTGAATTCAGGAATAATCCTGAAAACTTTCGCCTATGGGGATGTATATGAATGCCAATGCCAATTTTTAGGCATCACAAGATAACTATGCATGCATTTTTAAAGGATGACTTTATGCCTATGCAAAAATTACCAAAATGTCAAAGCAGGGTTCATACAGACAGGACAAACCAAAATTCCCTGACATTTCCCTGACTTTTCCCTGACGCCAGTCCAAATTTCCCTGACATAGTCATACTCGCCAGTGAAACTTGTTTTTATTCCAACCTTAGTGTAAAGGTAAAGTGAACAGCTCTGTTTTAAATTTAGAACTAACTAGATTATTTTGGAAGTTTTTATTCAAGCCTTTTGTTGGAAAGCCTAAATTCTTTTTTCTGATCAATTTAACCCAATCAAAGCTTATACCTATGGTTTCCTCTTTAATTGCATAGGGTGGGTCTGACCTCAAGATAAAATGACAATGTCTGCCCTAAAACTTTCATTGGTAGGTGGGTGCCTTTATGCTTGTCTTTGGATGGGACCACCATGGCTAAACTTGGGGCTTTCTTTAGCTCCCACTGTCTGTGTTTCATCATAGTATGTTAATTGTATTTTATTGTTCTTCTGTGTTGATGTATCACATAAATTAGGAAGTCTCAATACAAGCTACACAATTTTTGTTTTATCAACAGTAGGAGCTAGGGTGTAGATTTGACCAGTAAAATACTGTACCCCCAATGGCCTTGAAGTTGGCTGCTGTCTGTCTTAAGGTGGTGATTCTTTCATTGTTTGAAGTTGCTCCCATTAAAAATTTTGCAACTTGATGTTGGCCTATCCAAACCTCCCCTACCCTACATCCCATCAAAGCCATCCATAATGCAAACACTTATACAGAAGTCTTATTTTTGCTGAATGTGTAATATTTTCATTGTAAAATTCCACTAAAACTCTGTTTACAGCTTATGTGTAGAATATAACTTAGAGATAGGTAACTAGACACTGCTGTACTATATTTTAAGACTTTTGCAAATTTCTGAACTTCTAATGAAGATGTTAAAATGAAAAGCAATAAATGTACACCATGGAGGTTCAATAAAACTAGTTTTTACTTGACACAGTGTCCAGAGGGGCAAGTATATTAGGCCAGTATGTGTCAGCACCTTTTTTTCAAAAAGTGCCAAGTAGGGCTAAGGTATCTAAGGCTCTTGAGATTGATCAAATTTTTCTCAAGTGTAACAAATTTCATCCTGCCAACAGGTCAAATATGACAGGGCCATCTCTCAGAAAGCTGCAACAGAGAGCGCACCACCCAACTACCCACAAGATGGGATTGTTTGTTTGTTTGTTTGATTTGATTCTTTACATCCCATCAACAATCTTTCAGTTAAACAGGGAAGGGATTTCATTGGTTGAACCAGTACTAAGCTAGGATAAATGTGTCTTGCTCAAGGACCACAACGCAGTGACGCCGGTGAGGCTTGAAACCACGGCCCCTCGGTCTCGGGTCAAGCACTCTACCACTGAGCCACTGTGCTCCCTAAGATGGGATTGTAATATGGTATACCAATACTACACGGAACAGACTAATTTGTAAAATGTTTTAGAAACCCTAAAACAGTGAGCTTTAAGGTCAGGTATCTGAGCAACAATGGTGCTAAACCAGGCATTAGACATTTGACTATCATCATTATTATTGCCCGCAAAGTCGTTATCATAAAACTCTAAATCAGTGACATTGACCTTAAAGTCACACCCCTCTATTGGGATAGTACTAAGAAATATTTTAGTTATGTATATTTATGCCAGTTAATAATGAAATCCAAAGAGTTTTGATAATACTTTTATAGATGGAAAAAGGGCATGCTCAGGAGTGGGGGATGGCCCTGAGTAAAACATTTACCATCATGTCAAACACAGTGAAATTTATGAAAAGGTCTGAATAAATTAGTTACAAACTGAAATACAAAAAAAGAAAAGAATTTTATATAAGAACTTTAAAGTCTGAGACCCCGGCTATACACTTTGAACCTTATAGCTGAAACTACATATATGAAAAACATAAACAAAATAATATAAATGTTTTGACAGTATAGAATATTTAGCCTCAAAAGCATCTTCTTATGTTAAAGGAATTTAAAAAACATTAAAAATGTTTGCTTTCAAAAGCTTGACAAGTCCACCCAAAATGTTAGGAAAACTGCCTTAGCCGTTCTCTTGTTTCTCATAATTTAATACAAATTATAACTTGTAAAATTCACTGACATTTCCCTGACATTTTAGCAAAACTTCATTTTTCACTGACACAGCATAAAATTCCCTGACAATTCCCTGACCTTGAAAAAATTTAAATTTCCCTGACATTTCCCTGACGCGTATGAACCCTGCAAAGGAGCCGCTGTGGTGTAGTGGATAAACCGCTTGCCTTGTAAACCATGGGTCGCAGGTTCAATTCCAGGTTTCACCAGTCTCTCGGATGAGACTTTAAGCCGTGGCCCCGTCTCCATATAACCTTAGCTGTTGGTGGGATGTTAAACACAAACAAAATGTCATGAGCTGGTTGACTTTTTATTTATTTACTAAATACTTGCCAATGTTGCAGTTCAACTCACCCAGGCCCCCAGATAAGAGTGTGTTCCTGAAAATTATTTTTCTTACTTCTCAACCAAAACATATGTTGTGGGTACTCAAAAGAACCATCTCGATGAGACGGTTCTTTTGAGCACCCAAAACACATGTTTAATCTGATGGATATGAAAATAATAACAATTTTAGGCTAAAATGTTTTGCTTAACTGGCCCTATGACTCACCCCTTTCTTCTTTTCAATCACAACCCTCAATTTCCCCCGCCCAGATTTCCTTTCTATCTCTGAGGCAGATTTCAACAATTCCTTCATGAGTTCAGTCTTCTTCAAGTTTCTATGCATGATCTCAGAATGTAGTTCCGGTTCCTTCTTTTCCTGAAACCAAATAACAGGTGATTTATTTGTCGTCTGCTGACTTTTCAAAATCAACTTTTCAAAAAAAAAATTCGGGAACACTATCAGTGTAAAACAGTTTGGATCCAGATCAGGACCCACATTTTGTCCGGCCTGATCTGGGTTCAAACCGTTTGAAAAGATTATCAGCAGACGATAAATTAACTTTTAAAAATTCTTTCAGGAACACTATTAGACTGTCAAACAGTTTTGGATCAAGATCAGGACCAACATGTCAGTCCTGATCTTGTTCCAACTGTTTGCAAAGCTTATCAGCAAAAACATATGTAATGGGTACTTAAAAGAACCTTCTTAATGAGACGGTTCTTTTGAGCACCCAAAACCGACATGTATGTTAGAGCCATCTTATTTTCTTTTGAGCACCCAAAAGATATGTTAAAACTGATGGGTAAGGAAAAATTTACAATTGTGCCTCGACGCAAGAAAACTGGTCTTCTGAGGTTGCAAACAACAATGGGGCTTGAAACTGTTAATAAAATGGGCCTCGAAACAAGATAACCTGTCTTTGGTGGTTTGCGAATAACACAGGCGCTGACCAGCCTGCGCATCCATGCATCCTGATCAGTGTCTTTGTTATTGTTTTTTGGAAAGTATCATATCTAAGCTTTGCTATAAGCGAAATTTCTGTAGCTGAGGAGACTAGTTTGAGTTTTGCTTTGTCGGAAACCCAGAAGGCAGGTTTTCTCGCGTTGCAGCCCAATTTATGGTCAAATAGTTTGCTTATCTCTTCCTATGCCATCAATATTCTAATAACTGATCATTCTAAATATATCAAAAGTTTAATTGATTATTTGTGTTGGATAAAATTAGGGGGTTACTATATTCAAAATTTTCATTTGGGGAAGTATATCGTCGGATATATGGTCGGAAATTTAGTTTTACAGTGACACGCGAGCTGAGCTGTAAAACGTGATTTCTAAACCTATATCTGACAATATACCTCCCCAAATGAACATTTTGAATGCGGTTATCCCCATTCTAATGCAGTTCTGCAGTCTCTTCTCAAATTGGAGCCTTGCAAGCCACTTAAAGCGGCACGTCATCCAACAAAATGTGACATCATTAATGACATCAAACTGTATCACAGGATAAACTGTAGCCAATTTTTGACGTTATCCAATCAAATGTCAGGTTACAAAAGCAAGTGCATTAAAATTCCAATTTTTAATAGCTAGACTCAGGCCTTTAGTTAGTGTATACCAAAAAATATTTTTCTTATTTCTCAACTAAAACATATGTTGTGGGTACTCAAAAGAACCATCTCAATGAGACGGTTCTTTTGAGCACCCAAAACATGTTAAAACTGATAGTCAGGAAAAAAAATCAGAAAAGTTAACAAGTACAGGCATTTTGTGAAGAAAAGGGTTTGACACCTTGATTAGGGGTAATTTGGTATGCTGAATCGGAAAACCAATGTTGGCAAGCTGAGAAATGACGTCTTAATGGCCTAATTTGCATATTTTCAAAATGACCGCCAAAAATCATGGAATTTGACATATAACTGAAATATTTTATTTTTTGACAATAGTTTTGTATCCAAAATCATTTGTTTTATGTCCTAAGATCGTTTCATCATTAGAGTACATGGTTTTAACGGCAATTTACATACTTATTCCAGGACATTATCGTATTCATGGTAATAAATGTGCATTTAGTCTATAAAATCATTATAATAAACTTGCCTTATTCAGTATCCTGCTTTTTAAATGTTAGTTTTATTCATAGCACAATTTTGGACTATTAACCAGCTTTTCAAGTAATAAATTAGAAAGAAACTTTGATAATCAACAAGTTGTTTTGTTTTAAAATAAATATGTCATAATGTCCATGCCCAAATATATGGTACATTTTGTATCTATAAAAAGTAACAGCATGCTCATTCCTTAGTACCCTAGGATCTAATTAGTCCAACCTTGCACGATCAGGAAAACTTTTTATGTGTGTCAAATTGTTTTGGGAGACCACCTAAATAGGGAAAAATATTGCCCTAAAGAATAAACCTATTTGAGCTATGTTAAATTGCATGGCTTCCATGGCAATGCATAATGGGCTTCTTAATAATCGGGATGTCCCTACAAAAGAACTCATATCTCAGCAGCAACTCATCCGAAACTTTTAAACTTGGTGCCAACTGAATGTTAAGTCATATGACTTTCATCCAATATTCAGATATGCAAATTATCAAATTTGCATATCCATGAATATTAATGAAAATATTAGAAATAAGAGAAAAATCTTGAAAATTAAGGGGGTGTACATGCAAGTTTATTCACATCTCAGCTGCTTACTATCCTATACTACAAGCCTTGGTACCAATTTAATGCTAATACATATCATGTTTACTTAATGGACCAATATGCAAATTATCTAAAAATTGTATTTATGAATATTAATTAAATATTAGAAATGAGAATAGATAAGAGAACAATTAATAAAATGTACATGCAAAATTACTCATATCTCAGCTGCTATTTATCCTAGATTCCATAGGAAATACTTTAATATAGTGGACCTATGTGGAATCCTGCCATATAAGAGGATGTGTCCACACTTGTGTGGTCGAATTATATACAACTGTATCTCATCTCCATTTTTATACTACAATCAATACGCCTGGGTCCAAATATCGTTTGTAATGATCAGTTAAATCAGGCAAGGGTCAGTGTTTTTTCACGGTTGATGTCGGCCATTTCAATTTCTCAATGAAAATGCAAGCGTCTTTCAAACATCGATCATGTCTTGGGGAGTTATGCTGTAAAACTCCCCAACAATTATTCGTCTTCTTGAAGATGTATCCATAAACAGGCATCTATAACAGAAATGCTGTTTATTCCGTATTGGTTACATTGACGGAATAAAACGCATTTTATATGAAAACATTGTTTTCTTAATAAATGTGGAATCATCTCTATATAGAGATGCAACCAGATTTTTGGTCCAGACTAAATAATTGTTTTCTTAGGAAATGTGGAATCATTCCTATATAGATATGCTTCCACATTTCTTGAGAAAACAATTATTCAGTCTTGGCCAAAATCTGGTTACATCCCTATATAGAAACGATTCCACATTTCTTAAGAAAACAATCATTCAGTCTGGGCCAAAAATCTGGTCACATCTCTAGATAGAAATGCATCCACATTTCTTGAGAAAACAATTATTCAGTCTTTGCCGAAAATCTGGTTGCATCTCTATATAGAAATGATTCCACATTTCTTAAGAATACAATGTTTTTATATCAAAATGCGTTTTTCCGTCAATGTAACTTATACGGAATGAATGGCATTTCTGTTATCGATGCCCCTCCATGACTCGGCACCCTTTAATCTTGTGAGAGATACTGGGGAGTTCGCGACAATAGCAAGTGTTATCCAGGCGCTTTTTATCTACTTTTCTACCAAAATGGCCGACTTGTCAACAAGATTCACCGGAGTGAAGGATTTGTGCATTTTATGCTGTGAGAACCTTTTTATTGCAGAAAACACGGAATGGGTATCATTTATAATCATTGCCCAATCGTTCCAAGATCTAATTTCCAAAGTGCATAATCCCAGAGGCTTGCACGAGTGTTGGAAATGATCATGTACACTGATGCGCGATGAAGCGAAAATTGCGTTGACCCTTATGAAGTTTAAAGGCCTTGAAAATCACTTTATACGAGGGTATAGCTATTATTATTGGTCTTTCTGTGTAGTTAAGATGTCAAAGTTTATTTTGATACCACATTTGTATGGATACATCCTCTTATAAGGCAGGATTCCACATAGGTCCACTATATTAAAGAATATCCGATTCCATACTCACTTACTTTCTTAACTTGTTCCCAAATTAAAGTCCAGAAAAAGTTCTATAATAGTGTTGTTTGGTGTGCAAATTATTTCATTTGTTTATTAATGAGTATTTTTGAAGATACAACCTTATTGATTCGTTTTCAATTTTTCTATAGTTTTCACCAGTATTCATGAATATGTTTGTTAATTGATTGTAAATCTGACCATTGGAATGAAATGCTATGTCTCAGCCTTAATTTGATACTAAGATTAATTGTCTAGAACAATTTAAAGATGAGATAGGAGTAATTTTAGAAGTAGACCCCAACTAATTTTTCTACGTTTTTTTCTCTCCTTTCTAATGTTTAAATTAATATTAATAAATTTGATAAATGGATAATTTCACATAATGGCAATCGAGTAAAGTAAAATGTCTTAGCTTTAAGTAGGTACCAAGTGTGGTAGTCTAGGAATATTAGCAGTTACGATATGAGTAATTTTGTAGGTACATCCCCTTAATTATATTACCATTTTTCTCTCATTTCTATCATTTACATTAATATTCAAGAATATAATCATAAAATGATTTGCATATCCGATCATGGCATAAAATGTGCTATGTCTTAGCATTTATTTGCTACCAAGCTTGTTAGTTTATGACAATCAGCAGACGAGATATAGGTAATTTTGTAGATATACCCATTTAATTTTTCTGCAATTTTTCTTTCTTTGTTTAATGTTTTTCATAAATATTCACAAATATGTAATGTGATTTGTATATCAGACTATTGTATTAAAGTACAATAACTCACCTTTCATTTGGTACCAATTTTGGAAGTTTAGAATAGTTAGCAGCTGACATATGGGTTATGTTGTACGTACAAACCTTTAAATTTTCTATCATTTTTCTCTTATTTCCAATGTTTTCATTAATATTCATGAATATGCAAATTAGATAATTTGTATATCATACTATTGGGTTAAAGTGTAATGTCTCAACTTTAATTTAGTAACATGTTTGGGAGTCTAGAAAAGTTAGCAGCTTACATTTAGGTAATATTGTACACACCCTCCTATTTTTTCGACCATCTTTCTCTTATTTCTCATGTTTTCATAAATATTCATGACTATTCAAATTAGAGTATTTGCATTTCGTACCATTGAATAAAAGTATTTTGTCTAGGCTTTAATTTGATACCCAGTTTGATAGTCTATGATAACTAGCAAATGACACCCACTTATTTTTTCTTCGAATTTCCTTTTATTTTTATTTTTTTATTAATACTCATGAATATGCAAAAGCGAAAATTTGCATATCAGCACATTGAATAAAAAAACTATGTCTGGGCTTCAATTTGGTACCAGAGTCGGTAGTCTAGAATGAGTTGCTGCTTAGATACAAATCATTTTGTAGGTACACCACTTTCTTTAGAATCATATTGTGTATTTTCACATTATGGGGAAGGCTAAATTGTTCTAGCCAGTTTTTCTTTGCTATTTAGCGACCATTTTTTTTCGCCAGTAACTGACAGCTTGTTTACCGTGATTTAGTGGAAGAGAGAAAAAATCTATGAAAGTATGTGCAGCACGCAAGTGTTAATCTTGGGTCTGCTTGCAAATGACCCAACTAAAGTGCCAGATGCGTTGCCATGGACACCATGCAATTTTATGTAATCCAAATAGGTTTATTTTCGCAGACAATAAGAATTTTTGGTATTTAGTGGTCCCATTGAACAATTTCTCATCCATGAATAATTGTCCTTGAGTGCAAGGTAAGTAAAATAAGCCCCCCTCCCGAGGTGTGTGTGTGTGGGATGGAGGGGGAATAGTTATTCCATGATTTTACTTCTATTTTTACTTTCAATAATACTCATGAATATGCAAATGATATAATTTTATTATATGACTATTGGATGAAAGGACTCGTCAAATTGTATCACTGATGATATAATAACATGCAACAAGGACAGTTTTTGGGGCAGAATTCAGTTTATATTTGCTTTCTAAATAATTTTCCCTTATTTTTTGAAATTTTCATCATTATTGATGAATATGCAAATTAGATAACTAATCTGCATATCAGACCATTCCATCAGATGAAAGTACTATATCAAAGCTATAATTTGCTAGCAAGTTTAATAGTGTAGCCTGGTGAATTGCTGATGAGATACAAGTCAATTTGTAGGTACAGGCCCACTTTCTTTAAAATCACATTAACCCCCTCCCCTAGCTGAACCTTACAGAAGACCGCTTCAATCGCTTTATTTTCCTGCAAACAATAGTGATATCATTGTGATGCATTTTTTAAGGTTCTCATTTTAATGAAATCATTCCTGATACACTTGGACCAGATAATATGCATGGACTATCATGAAAAAAACCTTAACTAAGTAGGAAGCAAGATTTTTGCTCAAGTTGTCTCCCCTGATTACCTCTTGGTCATATTTTTAATTCTAAATGCATAAATTGATGTTAGTGAAGATCCCCAATCATGAGAAGATGCTTTTGGATTGAATTGTACCAATTTGGCATCCTTAACATGTTACTCTACAATTTTTTATGGATTTTTCTTTAATTTGGCGGCCATCTTGGGAATATGCAAATTAGATAGTAAAGACGCCATTTTTCAGCTTGCCAACATTGATTTTTGGATTCAGCATACCAAAATACCCCTAATAGGCATCTCAAAACCTTTTCTTCACAAAATGCCTGTACCTTCTTAAATAAGCGTCTTTTTCTAATTTTTTTCCTGACTATGATGGGTTAGAAAATATTAATGGGTCATTATCAAAAAATGGAGGAATCCAGAAAGACTAAATCATTAAAAATAAGTGTCAAGTTTTTCAATCTTGCTGCAACATTTATACCAAACATACACGAGGGAACTAATATTCAAAATATGCGAAGTTTAACTCGACGAATAATCGGTCAGTTAATAATTTTATGCCTGCTACTACGGCTAAAATGTCAGTGCAGTCACAAACAAACTTTTTATCATTAAATCAGTCTCTGTCGAGATGTTCATTATCTTAATACAGTGATCTACAATACTGATCATAAACCTTATAAGACTCGAGTTTTATTCAATTTCGTTGTAACCTGTGTGAGAGAGAATTGTTTAAAGTAAACTTACACGAAAAAATTGTATTTTCAAAGTGTGGTGTTTTTATGTACAAAATTGTGTAGATTTATATTCTAAATGATTTCTGTCAAAAGTTTAGTATTTCATTATTGCTTAGTCAGATATAAAAAGTAAGTACATTATAGCAATGGACTCTATGTAATTTGAATTATACTTGAACGTGACTGCACTGACATGAATGTGACTGCACTGACACGTTTGTGACTGCACTGACATAACGTGCTCCACCTTGCGAAATGATAGAATTGAATAAAAGCATGATAAATTGCATAAGATAATATGATACACAGTGGAAACTAAGATCAGTCCGTACATTAATGCAGTCTCAATGGTGCCATCGAGAATGATTTCCGTTTTCGGAAATTGACACTTACCAGGACGTACGAGGGTCCTTTGGAAGGTTGGTAACCTGGTCTTTTATTTCAGTAACCGAATTACAAACCCTAGCATGTTTGGTATCAGTTTAAAAAGCTGCATTTTCTTTATGTTATGGCACAAGTTGTATGAGGATGTTATGGTGTAGACACGAAAAAATATTATTGTAAATACATGTCCTGAATGTAAACGCAAAATTTCAGTGGAAAATATAACGTTTACCTTTTGAAAAGAATGCAAAACATTATCAACATTAATGAGTGCAGAACATTATAAGTGAAATTAGACATATTGTACAATTTGATAGGCCTCAATCTGGTTCAGTATTTATACAATTGATGAATGAGTTGGATGTTTCATGTAACTAAATATGGAAATGGCAATACCAAAACCGTTTAGAAAGCAAAGCAATGCGCTTCAGTATTGTAATGACTAAAATCGCATGTCACATTGCACATATTTTGAAAATATATAACCGACGGTAGTTTAAAAATGTCCTGTGTTGGTATTTCTGTCGTACACTTTATTTACACACTTTATGCACTTTGTTTTGAAACCAAAAGAAATTGTGTGAACCATAACAAAGGAAAGGTAACTCTTAAAATCTTCCCATGGGACAGCATGAGTTTAGCTATGAGTTGACGTTCTGGTTCATTTTTAAAAAAAGTAAAAATACCCCTTGGGACTAGAAATCTATTAATTCGGTGATGGTTAAAGCGATACCATGAGAGGTTATTATGTCATCGACAAAATATGAAGGGTCCAATTACCCCACCCACTTCTTAAAAGTAGGGGTAGTACTATTACGAATAATTTTCTTAAAGGCAGAACTAAAAAGCCGTGCAACTTTTGCGCGACGAAATGATTATTATGCATTGTTTGCTAGAAAATAAAGCAAAACATATACTCAATAGGCATTTTTAGCTCCTGTAGTGACACAATTTATAGTAAAAGTATAAAGCGAAATTGAAATAAGAAATGTCACCGTAACGTGATGGATACTCCCAAACGAATTGGTCTAGCATAAGAAACATTTGAGGTTTAGTTATTTGATATAAAGGAATAGATACGAAAAAACCTAGAATTGAGGCCAGAAGTCAATGTCAAGGTCAAAGTGACCCAAAATGGTATGCATTACTCCGTCATCCCAAGAGGAATCTACACACCAAATTTGGGATTCCTACCTCAAATAATATATAGGCTATATGCTCCAGATCCGATTATTCTAGAAACTAGGTCATAGATTGGTCACAGTGACCTTAAATGGTCCGCGACATATCACCATCCAAAGATGCATACATACACCAAATAAATTTGGGATTCCAACCTCAAATAATATAGGAGATATACTCCTGACACAATAATTCTAGAAAATAAGTCAAGGTCACAGTGAACCAAAACTTGGTACATGACACTCTGCCATCCCACGATGCAACCGCACACCAAATTTGGGATTCCTAGCTCAAATAATATATGAGATGATATGATATGATTGGATACGATTACTCTAAAAACTAGGTCAGAGGTCAAGGTCAAAGTGACCCAAAAATGGTACACGAAATATAACCATCCAGAGATGCATGTATACACCAAGTTTGAGATTCGTACTTCAAAAAATATGAATGATATGCACCAGACTCGAGGCAAATTCTAGAAACTAGGTAGGAGGTCAAGGTCACAGTGACCCGAAAATGGGACGGGACACTCTTTCATCCCAAGATGCATTCACCCACCAAATTTGGGAATTCTACCGCAAATAATATAAGAGATATGCTCCTGTCGTGATCATTCTAAAAACTAAGACAGAGATCAGGTTAAAGGTCACATTGACCCATAAATAGTAGACGACACTACTCCATCCAAAGATTCACCCACTCATCACCTATCTGAAATGATACAAGCGATATGCTGCCGACATGATTATTCTAAAAACTAGGTCAGAGTTCAAGGTCACACTGCCCCGGACATGGTATGTGACACTCTGCCATCCAAAGATGCATTCACACATCAAATTTGGAATTCCTACCTCAAAGAATATAGGAGATATGCACCAGACTAAATGCCGATTCTAGAAACTACGACAGAGATCAAGGTCAAGGTCACAGTGACCCAAGGATGGCACGCGACACTTTGTCATCCCAAGCTGCACGCACATACCAAATTTGGGATTCCTACCTTAAATAATATGAGAGATTTACTCCAGACACGAATATTCTAAAAACTAGGTCAGGGGTCAAGGTCAATGTCACAGCGACCCGAAAATGGTACGCGACACTTTGCCATCCCAATATTCATCAAGATACTAAATTTGGGTTTCCTGCCTCACACAATATATAGAGATATGCATCGGACACGAAGCGGGACAGACGGACGGACGGACGATGTGATTACTATATGCCTCCAAAAGTTCCTTTTAGGGCATACAAAGTCCCATGATTTTCGAAAGTTTACCATTTCTCTATTAGTAAACATTTTCCGAATGTAAAAAAGTACCTCATGCAAGCAGTGGTCGCATAATATATTTTAATAAAAAAGGCTGGCACCAAATCGTTAATTCGTCAAATCATTATCGTAAACAAGTTCCCGTATTTTCCTTCGTTTTTCCCTAATAATTTGCTTAAAATTTCGCCAGTATATAAACCTCTACGCATAATGAGCATTTTTTTCGACAAAAATAAGCCATCCAGTAGCCATTGAATTCTAGTTTCCTAAAGAATGTTATCAGCGCATTGTGGAGTTATGATGCCATGCTACGTGCACATCGTACAAGAACTGCATCTGTACGATTTGTTTCAGATTCTTTGCTGAATCTAATGATATGTTTTGATGTTTTTATGCCGTCTTAATCAGGTGATATTTTGGTGATTTAACGAGAATAATAGATGGGTAGGGGGCAGAGGCACGGAGGTGGAGGGGATATACTTTAGTCTGTAGACTGGAAAGTGAAAAAAGTATGGAATACTTGAATCTGCTACAGTTGTATGGTTTGGAGATTAGTTTGGCTGGAACCTGTGCACTGTCATATCGACAAAGATACATATAGCACACCTTTTCCCACTTAGCCACTTTCTGCGGTTATCAAACATCTCAATTCTGGCTTCAAAATCGAGAGGCTGGAAGAATAGTAACCAGAGATCCAATAACCTTGAAAACGCTCAACTGACACCTGGCCATAGTGGATCGTATTTGAATGCTTATATAGGCGTATATTTGCCCAATGGCAGTGACAGACGAACGAATAGGTACATCTATTTCAATGCCAACAGAAATCACTTTTCATCCAGCTATGCAAGACTAAAAAATCACACATTTCTCCTAGAGATAAAATCTAACCATGCTTTAAAATAGGCTTAGATGTACCTATTTTTACCACAAGGTTATTGTCGTGGCCATCTTGTCAAGCGTCTAAGTTGCCCCGAAGAAACAGGCAGGGAGGGGGTGGGACATTGATAATTCTACTTAATCCTTAATATTAGCAACAGTACTCACAGTTTTGAACTCAAAGTGAGTAATGGTCAGTGCTGTCACACAACATGTCAGTGCAGTCACAATAGGGAACGTGATTGCACTGACCGTGACTGCACTGACATTCACACATTTATTCGATTCTTGAAAGAAAGGATTTCTTCGAAGTTAACCAAATCATATATCTGCTTCAACTCGCCCTCAACGCCAATTGAAACGTAGCCGTGGAAATGTACTCAGCTTCACGAAACGTGTCAATATATTCGTGATTGCACTGACAGATGTGGAAATGGCACTCAATTTATGACACGTTTGTGTGACATAAAATCTGTAAGATGTAAATAAGCCAAAAAGTGATCCTAATTGTCCCCTCCAGGGGTCGTTGTCAACGAAATATCGCCATTTTTAAACTTTCAGAATAATGGGTTGCTACACCAAACCCAATTTTCTATAACTGCAACTGCACTGACAGGTTCTCAAGGGACGGCCGTAAACACATGCTATCGCACTGAAATAGTTTATAATTACTGGCATAGTTAATGGAAACTACTTCTATACAGCTAGATGTATTAACCCATTCAATAATAAACAACTAAATATTTGTTTCTGTAACAATTAACGGCAACGGTTACCAACCACCCTCAAGTTGGGACACGCGAAAATTCGGAGAAAGTGCAATTACGTCAGCTTTAGTTTTCAAACAGCGTCGTCCAGAACCCGACAAAGTATTTTATT
Source organism: Loripinus fragilis (assembly GCA_964019695.1). Classification (NCBI taxonomy): domain Eukaryota; kingdom Metazoa; phylum Mollusca; class Bivalvia; order Lucinida; family Lucinidae; genus Loripinus; species Loripinus fragilis. The sequence goes on from OZ026527.1 coordinate 38,953,474, forward strand.
CTTGTGGCACATGCCGTCATTAAGTGTTATTGACAGAAAAGCAACAGGGAGGAGGTCGAGGATGTGAGAAAATCAGCAAGGACACAGATTCCTCCATTTTTTGATAATGACCCTAATAATTTTACACTCAAAATTTTTGTTTATCTAAACCTATGAATACTGCTTTCAAATGAGTTATTCCTTTGATTTCTTATAGATTTTCCCATACATATTGATCCAATAAGCATGTAATTGCTCATTTTGTATAGTACCTTTAAGGGTCACAGGATGAAATTTCTTAATTCTTTGTATTCTGATAGATTTTCCCATACATATTGATACAATAAGCATGTAATTGCCCATTTTGTATAGTACCTTAAAGGGTCACAGGAGGAAATTTCTTAATTCTTTGTATTTGATAGATTTTCCCATAAATTATGTAATTGCCCATTTTGTATAGTACCTTAAAGGGTCACAGGAGGAAATTTCTTAATTCTTTGTATTTGATAGGTTTTCCCATAAATTATGTAATTGCCCATTTTGTATAGTACCTTAAAGGGTCACAGGAGGAAATTTCTTAATTCTTTGTATTCTGATAGATTTTCCCATACATATTGATACAATAAGCATGTAATTGCCCATTTTGTATAGTACCTTAAAGGGTCACAGGAAGAAATTTCTTAATTCTTTGTATTCTGATAGATTTTCCCATACATACTGATACAATAATTATGTAAATGCCCATTTTGTATAGTATCTTAAGGGGCCACAGGCAAAATTTTCTTAATTCTTTGTATTCTGATAGATTTTCCCATACATATTGATACAATAATTATGTAATTGCCCATTTTGTATAGTATCTTAAGGGGCCACAGGCAAAATTTTCTTAATTCTTTGTATTCTGATAGATTTTCCCATACATATTGATACAATAAGCATGTAATTGCCCATTTTGTATAGTACCTTAAAGGGTCATAGGAGGAAATTTCTTAATTCTTTGTATTTGATAGATTTTCCCATAAATTATGTAATTGCCCATTTTGTATAGTACCTTAAAGGGTCACAGGAGGAAATTTCTTAATTCTTTGTATTTGAAAGGTTTTCCCATAAATTATGCAATTGTCCATTTTGTATCGTACCTTAAGGGGTCACAGGAGGAAATTTCTTAATTCTTTGTATTCTGATAGATTTTCCCATACATATTGATACAATAATTATGTAAATGCCCATTTTGTATAGTATCTTAAGGGGCCACGGCAAAATTTTCTTAATTCTTTGTATTCTGATAGATTTTCCCATACATATTGATACAATTAGCATGTAATTGCCCATTTTGTATATCATCTTAAGGGGCCACAGTCAAAATTTTCTTAATTCTTTGTATTCTGATAGATTTTCCCATACATATTGATACAATAAGCATGTAATTGCCCATTTTGTATAGTACCTTAAAGGGTCACAGGAGGAAATTTCTTAATTCTTTGTATTTGATAGATTTTCCCATACATTATGCAATAGCCCATTTTGTATCGTACCTTAAGGGGTCACAGGAGGAAATTTCTTAATTCTTTGTATTCTGATAGATTTTCCCATACATACTGATACAATAATTATGTAAATGCCCATTTTGTATAGTATCTTAAGGGGCCACAGGCAAAATTTTCTTAATTCTTTGTATTCTGATAGATTTTCCCATACATATTGATACAATAATTATGTAATTGCCCTTTTTGTATAGTATCTTAAGGGGTCATAGGAAGAAATTTCTTAATTATTTGTATTCTGATAGATTTTCCCATACATATTGATACAATAAGTATGTAATTGCCCATTTTGTATAGTACCTTAAGGGGTCACAGGATCTAATTTCTTAATTACAATTAATTTCTGTCCCTGAAGATTGTTTTAATCCTGGCAAACAGTGCATACCCTAATGAAATGCAGCATTATGCTGCATTTCATCTAGGTCTTCATTGTTTGCCAAAGAACCTATTTAAGGATTTCTAGTACAGAAAGGGTTAACTTGCTGTTCATAAATATTAAGCTAAGAAAAAAATAATAAGGTGTCAATCAGCCAAAGAGTCCTAAGAATTTCAAACTGGCCTGAATTTAAATGATACCAGACACAATGGATATGTCAACAATTTAAAGAGTCTACTTACAAAGTAGTTTAATCTGTGTCTTGTGCTGGCTAGATGTGATATTACTCCTGACCCCTGGGTCTCAGAATCACACAGTCTACACTTGAATGTTGAGTCAGACTGACCAAATAATATATACTAGACAATAATAGGTGAGTACTTACAAAGTAGTTTAATCTGTGTCTTGTGCTGGCTAGATGTGATATTACTTCTGACCCCTGGGTCTCAGAATCACACAGTCTACACTTGAATGTTGAGTCCGGCTGATCAGGTAATATATACTAGACAATAATAGGTGAGTACTTACAAAGTAGTTTAATCTGTGTCTTGTGCTGGCTAGATGTGATATTACTCCTGACCCCTGGGTCTCAGAATCACACAGTCTACACTTGAATGTTGAGTCCGGCTGATCAGGTAATATATACTCTGTGACAAAACTTAACCCTGAAATTAAAGTAACATTTACACTGCAGTCCATATATAAAGAAATGGACCATGTTTTAAGTGTTATGCTCTATCAGAGTTAGATTTAGGCTTGACTTCTATTGCGTCCCTGGGACCCAGGGCATCAACAAAAGTTGAGTCCCATGTAAATTTTACCGAGTCCCAGAAAGATTCCCAACCTATTTTTTTTTGCAATGTTAAACACAAAGAAGTTAGCTAAAACTATCTTTTAACTTTAATCTCAAACATTTTCAGTTTACACTGAGTGATTGACGATCAATTAAAAAAAAGCAAGAAAGAAGCAGACTTTGCAGTGATGGAGTCTTTGACTATTAAACTTTTTTGCTATTAAAAAGTCTTTACTTGACACTCTAGACCAAGATTATTTTACTTGTGCCTGTTGAAAATTGCTGAATCTGTCCGTGAACGCATTTTTAAATTGAATTGTGATAGTATTGGCTTCAAAATACACTTTATTAAGTGATATAAATGTTTCTAGTGTGGTTCCTCGAGGCAAACGCCATTTTTACCCAGCAAATGGATTTTGGGAAAACTGTAAATCATTATTTATAGCTGAGCCTCATTCTGATTTCAACCGTGGCTATGAACAACGGATCTCAGAAAACCACTACTGAATACAATTTATAGCAGTCTCTTTGTGATTTTGAAGCATTGCAAAGTACAAAATCCCGATATTCAAGGGTTTAAATGGTTTGTATTTAAATTATCTGTAAACAGATCAGGGAAGTGATTATAATTGCCTGAATTCAGGATTTAGAGGCTGACTTTCCAAAGAAATTCCTAATTTTCAGGTTTATTCCTGAATTCTGGATTTTGAGACTGACTTTCCAAAGAAAGTCAATCCTGAATTCAGGAATAATCATGAAAACTTTCAAACATGTGGTTGTTTGTTCCTTCCATTACCCACTTAAAATAATTTATTTTGAAATAATTTCCATATCTTACCAACTATTGCAGTGTGTCCCTCCTTCTTCAAATACTGCTCAAACTGAGATGCAGATTTCTTTTCTTTCTTCTTGTTTCGTTGTCTTGGCGATGGAGATCTCTCCTTGTCCGAATCGTCGGACGAAAATGACATACTAGTGGAGGAGACTGATCTGACACCATCACTAAAGAAATCATCTATTGCTGAAAGTAGGAAAAAATAACCTAATAATTTTCCTGTCAATTGTCCTTTGTTCCTAATCTGCTCTGATACTTGCTAAAAATAAAATTACAAGATATCACTAAAAATGATTGATTTATTCTTTAATATTTACATTTTTGATGCAATCCTTTAACGAATCTTTAGATTTTTGCAACCGCTCATAGCCCCATGAATTACACAAAATTTGATTGACAGCTGCCAAGCTCACTTGCTCGTGCAATACGCTTCGAACATGATACTCATTTGCCAGAAGTGATACGGGTGTTGTAATTGACAGAGAGCCACACCTAGTGGCACATGCAAAACAAGCCTCTTGTTTGCTCCATTGGCTGTCTGTGTTCAAGCTGCTGTTCCATTTTTCCATTTTACACTCTGACTATACAGTTAATACGATTAAAATTTAAATACAAAACTGTTTTAATTCCATAACTGAAAGATATTTTTTTATATTTTAGATTTTTATGATAATATGTAAATACTAGAGCGCGCAGTCGATGGGGCGCCATCGCAAATCCCCATGCTAAAGTTTTTGACCCCCCCCTGAGCACCCACAAGTCCCATCCCGGGGCATGACCCTGGCAACAGAATGAAAATTCTCTTTAATATGTTTTCTATCTTTTATTTGTGAGAACACACACAAAGAGTTTGGTATAAAAATCTTTGAAATCGACATGTTAATGATATTTGACCTTTTGACCTCGCCCCAAGGTCACCAGTTTGACCCTAGGATGAATATGTTACTTGTATTCTGTTCTGCTTGTCATCCCCGTCGATTTGATATGCCACACAACCATGTTTGAAAAAAAAAAATTGACCCCCCTGGGCACCCCCCGTGCCCCAAAGTCCCACCCCTAGGGCATGACCCAGGCGACAGATTAAAAATCCTGTCTGATATGTTGCGTATCTTTCATTTGTGAGAACTCACACAAAGTTTGGAATAAAAATCTTTGAAATTGACTTTGTAATTGAAATTAAATGATATTTGACCTTTTGACCCCTCCCCAGGGCCCCAGGGGGCGGGGCCAAAAAAAATTGACGTTGCGCGCTCCATTTATGTTAATAACTTACACACCACATTTGGTTGAATTTCGTCCAAAGGTTAAGGAGGAGATAGCATAACGGACAGACAGCAGGACGGAATTTGGTTTTGGCCCCTAAGTACCCCCAAGTCCCACCCCTAGGGCATGACCCAGGCGACAGAATTAAAAACCCGTCTGATATGTTTTGTATCTTTCATTTGTGAGAACACACACAAAGTTTGGAATAAAAATCTTTGAAATTGACTTTGTAATTGAAATAAAATGATATTTGACCTTTTGACCCCTCCCCAGGGCCCCAGGGCCAAAACAATTTTTTACGTTGCGCGCTCCATTTATGTTAATAACTCACACACCAAATTTGGTTGAATTTCGTCTAAAGGTTAAGGAGGAGATAGCATAACGGACAGACAGCAGGACGGAATTTGGTTTTGGCCCCTAAGTACCCCCAAGTCCCACCCCTAGGGCAAGACCCAGGCAACAGAATAAAAAACCTGTCTGATATGTTTTGTATCTTTCATTTGTAAAAACACACACAAAGTTTGGAATAAAAATCTTTGAAATTGACTTTGTAATTGAAATTAAATGATATTTGACCTTTTGACCCCTCCCCAGGGCCCCAGGGGGCGGGGCCAAAACAATTTTTTACATTGCGCGCCCCATTCATGTGAGTAACTCACACACCAAATTTGGTTGAATTTCGTCCAATGGTTTAGGAGGAGAGAGCACAACGGACGGACGGATGGACGGACAGACAGACGGACGAACGGAGGCGATAACAATATCCCCTTCGCTTTTTTAAAAAAGCGTGGGGATAATAAGCAGTAAATTCAATTTTCGGAATGTTTATGGAATCATGAATACTTCGGGTCTCTTGCAAAGTTAATGTGAAGCCTCACTTACTTTGCAAGAGACCCGAAGTATTCATGATTCCATGAACATTCCAAAAATTGAATTCATTTCTTAAATGATTTATGGTGTGTAGGTGTGTGTGTGTCATAAGGTAATATGGGGATGGGGTCATAGCTTAAAGCTCATCAGACTGGAGGAGATAGGAATCAATTTTAGGACCCCTGGGTACAAAGCGAATGCTTTACCCACTACACTACACTGGCCTCTTTTATTTAAGGTAAATTGCATGCCTGAAAATAGTAAAACATTTATGCTTATAATTTTTCAGGTAAAAATGCGTAATTGTTTTGTCAATCTAAAACAAAAAGGGGTTTACTTTTCTCCTGTTGATAACCATGCTTTCTTGAGAATAAAAACTAATTTTAATCATCTTTTTGGTTGTTTGTTCTGATGATGCTTTACGTCTCAAACAACAATTTTTCAGCCATGTTGGGATAATATCCGGCCTCGGTTGAACCAGTTCTTAGCAGAGGATAAAGTGTCTTGTTCAAGGACACAACGCAGTGCCTCCAGTGTGTTTCTAACTAGCAACCCTTCCATAACAAGTCCAATACTCTACCATAGACTACTGTGCTCTTATCCCAAAATGGCCTCAATAGCTTAGGACCAACACTATAACAAGTGGACAGCAAAGACAGATCAGTCTGGGTGGATGCTCTAGCTGATACGAGTCTTTGATGGGTGTACACGTGACTTTGTTAGTTTTATCAGGAGAAAGCTCAATTATTTAGCCTTAAATTGGTGTTCATATTCAATCTTACCTTTCAGAGATGCTGGTATGTAAAAATCAGCAGATGTGGTGTGAACATCCCTGTCTTCAGATGATTTTCTCTTTCTTGAATCTGGAAGACAAGCATTTATTAAAATAACTGCCGAACAATCTATAACAGAATTATTGAATTTTTTGGTTACTGTAAAGGCAGCACCTCATGAATGTGTAAATAGGTCTAGTCTACTTTAGATATGTTTGTTTGTTTGATTCTTTACGTCCCATCAACAATACTTTAGATATGGGTAAAAGCTGAAAATGAGGTGTGATTTTATTCGAAGGTAACTAAATCATTGTCCCATAACACCTTAGTAAACACAGTAATTATTTAGATGTTAAAATGCCAGCAAAATAATTACATTTGAAAGTGTCTGTTTATTGTTTAACATATGTATAGACGCAAATAGTGTGGACCCAGATCAGACTGCTCCTATGGGAGCAGTCTGATCTGGATCTACACTGTTTGTTAAAGAGGCTTCATAATGTTTCAGCAGACAACAAAAACATATGACTTTTTGTGATATCCGCTTTAAGGGTTAATACATGTGAGGTCATTTATATATAGGGTCAGGACTTTCATGAAATGCAAACACGTTTGCACGGCCCAAAAAGCTTATATAAATGAAAAAAGTCAATAAGCAATGCTTATTAGATACCCCCCGCACAGTAAGAGTCAGAGAAAAAACTTGTCAAGTTATAGTTCAAACCAGCAGACTTTAGTTTTGAAAAGAAGATTTCAGTATAATATGTGCAAACAAAAATTATAACACTCCTTCATGCATATATTCAATGTGTCTACATTGTATCGGCAAAGTATCAAATTGCTCCATTAAAAGCTGTGGTAGAAGTTGATTGGCCTATTAAGGCACCATCTATGCATATACAAAAGCCATATTAGGGAAAAATTGTCTAAGTTCTCACAGCTGTCATTTTGTCAAAAATTATATTTTCTGAACCAAACTCCTTCATGCATATGTTCAATGTGCTTACATTGTATCAGCAAAGTATCAAATTGCTCCATCAAAAGCTGTGGTAGGAGTTGATCAGCCCATAAAGGCACCATCTATGCATATACAAAAGCCCTATTAGGGAAATATTGTCTAAGTTCTCACAGCTGTCATTTTGTCAAATATTATTTTTTCTAAACCAAACTCCTACATGCATATGTTCAATGTGTCTACATTGTATAGGAAAAGTATCAAATTGCTCCATCAAAAGCTGTGGTAGGAGTTGATCGGCCCATAAAGGCACCATCTATGCATATACAAAGCCCTATTAGGGAAATATTGTCTAAGTTCTCACAGCTGTCATTTTGTCAAAAATTATTTTTTCTGAACCAAACTCCTTCATGCATATGTTCAATGTGCTTACATTGTATAGGAAAAGTATCAAATTGTTCCATCAAAAGCTGTGGTAGGAGTTGATGGGCCCATGTATGGCCTATAATAGCATAAGCATAAAACCCTATATTAAAAGCCATTTAGAACTACAAAGGGAAATAACTCTGATAGAATTGGCCCCTAGCCCTTACTTTTTTGTCTAAAAAATTTGTCTTGCATATATGAACATGTTTGCAAGGTTAATGAAAATCCAGCGATGACTCTTCAAGATATTAAGGAAACAAAGCGTTACGGACGGACGGACGGACGCACAGACAACGTGAAAACAGTATACCCCCTACAAAGTTTGCGGGGGGTATAATAAAGCTGATTTCCATTCCTTAGCAGATGAAATAGCCGAACCACGCCCAGATATGAATATTTAAGTTGCTGCCTTTACAGTAAGGGAAAGTCTATTAATATGTGCTATTATAGGCCAAACATCTACTCAGTGGCATACATTGTATATCAAGGCTTCCAAGACAGGTTTAGAAAAAACAATTTTTTTGAGCTAATAAGTCATTTTCTATCAGGTTCAACATATGTCTTGGGTGCTTAAACGAACTGTCTCATTGAGACGGTTCTTTTGAGTACCCACAACATATGTTTTGATCAAGAACTAAGAAAATTATTTTTTTGGTACACACTCTTAACTAAAGGCCTGCTCCTAATAAGAGAACATATGTATAGGAGGGTGTTGTTAAGATACTTTAAATGAGCTCTAAACCAATGTTGTTGTTTTTTATTTTGCTTGTTTTGATGTTAAATGATAAGACAACAGTTTTTCAGCCATGTTAGGACAAATTCCTGACTTCCAGGGTTAAACCAGTACACTAAGCAGCATATAAAGTGTAAAGCTCAAGGACACAACACAATGACTCAGGTGCATCAAAAACCAGCAACCCCACCCCCTGCCCCAGTATAAAGCTCTACCAACTGAGCCACTGCACTCCAAATGTTTTTGTGTGATAGAGGGAGAAATCATATGTAAAATGGTGATGTTTTAAAATCAGCAATACACAAAAATGTAAGTTGTGGGTACTTATTGGAAAAGTCCCATCTAGACGCTTCCAATAGGTTCCACAATGAATGTTTTCCTGGGGTTATCAGCAAAAACTCAAATGGAAATTGTACTATTTTGATTATACAGTGAAATTTGTTTGTTTTGTTGCTTTACATCCCAAGTCAACAGCTATGGTCATGGCGGGATGGTCAGTTCATCTAACCACACTTGTTCCTGGGAAAGCTTGAACAAGCGGTTTACCAGTACTTCATGAACATACATGTACTTTCGCTTGTAACTGACAACAACCCTTCTTGAATGATTCAGTGGAAGGGTACTACAGTAAAACATTTTGCTGGTACTCATTTGAGATATTTTTCAACAGCATTATTTTCATGGAAAAATAAGATTTTTTTGAGTTCTTAATTGAGAAAAAGGATCTTATGGTAACAGAATGATGGCACTATTAACCCTTAAAGCACCAATCACGACTGCAGCAGACGACAAATTTTGCAACATCTTGCTAATTTTCAGAAGAAATAAGGCATGATATATCATGAGAATTGTCTACCAGCAGACAATTCTCATGAAATATCATGCCTTATTTGTTATTTTGAAAAAGCGGCAAAATTTGATATTGTCGTCTGCTGCAAATTATAGATGACACTCTAAGGGTTAAAATGCCTCTAACCTTCGTGCATGCTGCTCCCTTCTACATGGTACTCAAGCCTCACTTCAAGAGGACTCCCCAAGAAGGAGCTACCACTAAGTTCCTTCACCATCTTAATGGCTTCTTCATCAGAGTGGAAATGGACTAATGCATGTCTGAAATAATAATCTTAAAGGATTAACCCTCACACTTCAAGGGGACTCCCCAAGAAGGAGCTACCACTAAGTTCCTTCACCATCTTAATGGCTTCTTCATCAGAGTGGAAATGGACTAATGCATGTCTGAAATAATAATCTTAAAGGATTAACCCTCACACTTCAAGGGGACTCCCCAAGAAGGAGCTACCACTAAGTTCCTTCACCATCTTAATGGCTTCTTCATCAGAGTGGAAATGGACTAATGCATGTCTGAAATAATAATCTTAAAGGATTAACCCTCACACTTCAAGGGGACTCCCCAAGAAGGAGCTACCACTAAGTTCCTTCACCATCTTAATGGCTTCCTCATCAGAGTGGAAATGGACTAAGGCATGTCTGAAATAATAATCTTAGAGAATTAACCCTTTTCACTTCAAGGGGACTCCCCAAGAAAGAGCTACCACTAAGTTCCTTCACCATCTTAATGGCTTCCTCATCAGAGTGGAAATGGACTAAGGCATGTCTGAAATAATAATCTTAAAAGATCAATCCTTTTCATTCTGGATATTGATAAACAGGCACTTTGGCAAACAGTGAAGACCCTAATGAAATGCCGCATATTCAATTCATGTTTATCTATATAACAGGGTAATGAGTATCCTTTGAAAGCCACCTTTGGACTATAAAACATAAAACATCATACCTGAAAAAAGAGTTAAATTAACCTTAGCATGCTGGGTAATTTTTCATGCTTTTGTTATCGTCTGTTGACTTTTTTCAAAGTTATTTTTTTCCAAAATTCGTTAAGACCATATCAGAGTATCAAACTGTTTGGATCCAAATCAGGACCGACATTGTGCCAGTCATGATCTGAGTCCAAACTGTTTGCAAAGATTACCAAAAGATGACAAAAGTCATCTCTAGCAAGGAAAGATTTTTCTATCAGGCACTTGTTAGACTGGCTCCAGTCCTTAAAACAATTTTTCATTGATACTTGTAGCTAGTCTTACTCTGATGGCTCTGTTTTAAGCAGAGCCATCAAAGTTAGACTAGATACAAGCATATGATATGACACATTGATGAAAATTTTTTTTAAGTACCCAGGAGCCAGTCTAGGCACTTGTGACAAAGGTTCAGTTTTTGTGGTCTTGAAAAGCTATACCTCACACAGGTTTAATGCACCAAATCTGTGCAATGTACAATTTCTCAAAACTATAAAAAACAACTCTTATCATGCAGAACATTTTATATAGGAGCCGCGGCCTGAGATTTCCAACAATATGACATTTTGACAAGAGTAGACTCAGACGAGCCTCTGCAGCCTCCTTCTAAGCTTAGAAACTCCAAATGGTGTTCAGTCAGTAGCTACTCAAGCGACTAGCAAAGGCTCTGATCAGACTGCGAGTATGCGCAGGCTGATCTGAGGCTTTGCTGGTCGCACATGCAACATTGTTGGAAAGCTCATGCACTGGCTCATACTACACTTCTCAATTTTTATCCCATTAAACAACATCACACTACTTGTAAGCATGTCATTTTTTCAATCAGTGTCGAAAATGGTGCGGATCCTGATCAGATGGCTTCGAAATAATGGAAAGGATAATTTTTGAACGACTGTAAAGCCCTTATGACTTACGAGCGTATGGTTTCTCCGTTTTTCAAGTGCTCTCCTGGAGTGAAGTCCATAGACATGTACATCAGATCAGACAGGAATACTTTCAAATCATCCTGAAAAAACATAATTTCCATAATAGGAATCAAATACGCTTTTTAACGCTTGAAAATTTCCTGGATTTTGCTCTCTTATCTAATTTTTGTAGCCTTTTTTGCAAACACTATGGAGCCCTTAGGAACAGTCTGATCTGTGTTCATAGTGTTTGCTTTCAGATTGTTTCTTTGGTTAAACCAGTACTAAGCAGAGGAAAAGTGCCTTGTTTGTTTGATTTGATTCTTTACATCCCATCAACAATCTTTCAGCTATGTAGGGATGGGTCTTCCTGGGTTGTACCAGTACTAACCTAGTATTAATGTGTCTTGCTCAAGGACACAAAGCAGCAGGGTTCATACAAATTCCAGACATCAAAATTCCACGATTTTTCCATGATATTTTATGATTTTCCATGATGCCAAACTGTGAAATAATTATACAAAAAATGTGTTAACTGATATCAGGTTTATTTAACTAACCATGGCAGATGACTGCCCTAGTCCAATTTGATCAATTTCTTGCTTTTTTTTTGTTGTTCTTCTAAGAGAGTCAAAAATGTCACCTTTCGGAGTTTTTTTTAAACAATTTGTCGGTTTTGGGGCGCATTCACACATATGAATGATGGTATTTAAAAATTCCATGATATCTTTGAAAATTCTATGAGTTTTCCATGATAAAAAGTGAAAAATCTGGATACCATAATTTTTCCAGGAAAAAGTAATTTTCCATGACTTTTCCAGATCTGTGCGAACCCTAACGCAGTGATGCCGGTGAGGCTTGAACCCACAGCCTCTCAGTCTTGAGTCAAGCACTCTACCACTGAGCCACTGCACTCCCTATAAAGTGCCTTATACAAGGTCAAAACACAATGCCTCCAGTGAGGCTTGGACCCGCTACCCCTCAATCCCATGCCAAGTACTCTATCACTGAGCCTCTACATTAGTAAGCCTTATAAGTATCAGTCATGTGGGTCAGTCCTGTCAGATATCAATTCTAACCAGGGTGAATGTTAAATTAAAAAACTCCTGAACTTTTGGAATTCCTATCTAAAATCTTACATTGCCCTAGCTCCCATGACACAATTATGCACATGTGTAATAAAAATAGTAACATTCAAGGGGGGTCACCTAATTGCTAAAAGTGATTTTCCATGCCATAAGGAACTGCTCTTAAAGGAAAGAATTTGCTCCCAGATAGGGAGCAAATTCTTTCTTTTAAGCGAAGTTCCCATTATGAAAAGGGGCGCAATTGAATAAAATCACTGGTTGATCCAGTAGCCTCCCTTTGATGTGCATAACTTTTTCACTGCTCTGGCTACATCATTGTCTTGGAGTATGTCTACAAAATATTAACAACTTCAAGTGAGACACTTCCAATGAACACCGCTAAAAAGTTTCATTTACTTTGCCTGCTGGGAAATTGAGTATGTTTTTTGTTGTCTGCTGATTTTTTTCAAAAACAACTTCTTGGAAGAATTCTTTCAGGAATACCATCTGAGTGTCAAACAGTTTGGATCCAGCATTTTTTTTAAAAATTCTTTCAGGAATACCATCAGAGTGTCAAACAGTTTGGACCCAGACCAGGCCCACATTTCGTCGGGCCTGATCTGGGTCCAAACTGTTTGCAAAAGTGATCAGCAGATGACACTAGGACATAATGAGTTAAATAAATAAGTAAACTATTACCAATTATGTTTTAAAAAAGTAATACCTGTTCTTCTCTATTTTTTTACCTTTTTTGTTTTTACTGGTAAGCCTCCAATATAAACCAAAGCTTTCTTCTTTTCCTCATCTTTGCTTGCATCACCAACAAACGTTTCTTCATCCCTTGGTACCCGATACCGGCATGTTATTTTATGACTACCAACAAGGGTCTTGTTCAGAGTTTGAATGATATTATCTGCTGACAACGCTGACGTCATATCGACTAGAACTCCACTGAAAGAAAGAAAACAAGCCACAGTGTGTCAAGACCGTACTTTAATATAACAAGAAGGTCCTGGGCCCCTGGATCTCTCACCTGAGTCCTGGCTCATTTGGGCGAGTGGTTCAAAAGGTGTCCTTAAAGATATTACTATTTTTATCTCTGGTGGCAATTTTGTTCAGTAAAGCGGAATGGTTTGTGCAATTTTGGTAGATGGTATTATGAGAAACATTTCTGTGAAGTTATATTGAATTTGAACCAGTGGTTAAGGAGATGTCGTTTAAAGATTTTTCTATTTCTAGCTCTGGTAGCCATTTTGTTCTACAGAGTGAAGGGTTTGTGCAATTCTGGTAGAGGGCATTATGAGGAACATTTCTGTGAAATAATTTTGAATTTTGGCCAGTGGTTGAGGAGGAGACCTATGTCGTTTTAACCCTTTACTCCATAGGCTATTTTTAGATCATGACATCATTTTCTATTTTTAGATAACATTGAAATAATTCAAGATAAATTTAAGAAAAGTTTTGAATACTTTTGAAATAATTATGGAAAGTGGAGCAAGCATTGCTCAATTTTCCATAATACTTTCAAATATTTTGTATTTCAAAGGCGTAAAAAGGCGTTATTATGGAGTAAAAGGTTAAAGATATTTCTACTTCAAGCTCTGGTGGCCATTTTTTTAGCTATATTTGAAAAGCTCTTCATACAAGGCACACATATGTGAAATATCAAACTCTATATCCAGAAGTTCAAAAGTAAAAGCCAACGTTTAACTCTTTTGCACAAATGCACACACACCCACAGATAAAAACAATATGCCTCAGGTGACAAAAATTTCACTCATTCGCTTGTAATTACGAGTGAAATCTAGAAGGGGCAAATAATTCTTCCCTGTAGGATGAGCGCTAAAATCTGAGGGTGAAACTAGCATTTTCTTTTAATTTGATTTGATTCTTTACGTCCCATCAACAATCTTCAGTTAAACAGGGACGGGTTTTCCTGGGTTGAACCAGTACTAAGCTAGGATAAATGTGTCTAGCTCAAGGACCACAATGCAGTGACGCCGATGAGGCTTGAACCCGTGGCCCCTCTGTCGATGAGACGGTTCTTGTGAGCACCAAAAAACATATGCTAAATCTTATGAGATAGAAAATATTTACAACTTTACGCTGAAAATTTTTTGTTTAAGTCTCCTCACTACACTTGGGACACATAAAGAAACTCACAGGACACTTCTGTGATCTTTGTGGCGTCTTAATCTGTAGGAATCAATACCAGGAACATACTCCAGCAGCTTATCAACTTCAGTCTGAAAATTAAACAAATAGAGAATACTAGGTGTGTCTTTTGATATCAAGTTTGCCAGGCAAGGCTTTGAGAACGCTTGTTGACATCGCGAGGCTTGCCGAGATATAGTAAATACTAGGTGAGTGTCTTTTGATATCAAGTTTACCAGGTAAGGCTTTGAGAACGCTTGTTGACATTGTGAGGCTTGCTGAGCGATTCAACATGCGTTCTCAAAGCTGAGCCTGGTAAACTTGATATCAAAAGATGTAAACCTGGTATTCTATTTATCAGTTTACCCATTCTTGAACACTCTTCAAACTAGCGATTATGACGTAATTTGTGAGTTTTGTGTCGATTCAGCGTTATTAAGGACGTCATTCAAAAAGTGCAACGTCATCATGACCTGATAAAGGTATATGCCGTGAGATAGGCCATGTTCTGTTCTGTTCAATAAATTCTGCCTTTATAGGCACACCTGGGATATACCAGTAAAATCTTCTTGAGTAAGAGTTCGTAAAAACTTTTGATATTTAAAAATGTTACAGAGCACACGTTAAAAGCCACGAGTAATTTAAAATATCCACACCACACAATGAATATATACAGTTAATCCACCACCTCGTATAAAAGTTTATGTACACAAGTGTTAAAACATCATCAAACTGTCTACCATCTAATCTCAGTAAATATGAGAAATATAAATGCTCTGCCACCGTGTGTGTCGCTGTGCACTATCCTTTTCTTTTACGCCTGGGTACCATTTGCAGCTTGCTGTATCTGGATGCGTGTGTTTTATAGATCAGGCGTCTACTATGATAATGTAGAGAGTCTATTTGGGTTAAAATGTCACTTTGTACATGTATATCAGTATCAATCAGACAACTGCTGTCAATCAGTAACTGGAGCAGCGAATAATCAGCAGCTTGAGGATATATATCTAGCAGACTTCTCAATACAGTTAAAAAGTCATTTAGTATGGGATCTCTATCTTCTGCCAAAGCTTCACAGTCAATAATAAAATGTTGGGGAGTTTCTTCACATTTATGACATAGTTGGCAGATAGGATTCACATCATTCTGATTGAACTTAGCTCTGTTTGTTTGGAGTATATATGTCCCGGTTAAAACTTTATTCTTGACTGGAATTCTGTATATGTCTCTATCACTATGCAAATAAGGTCTCACTGCAGGGTGACATTTCCCAATAACATAGGTTTTGGACAGGTGTTTCAGTGAGGAGTATAGCTTTGACTGCGACACGATCCATTCAGTCCAGTATTTATTGATAGCTGTGTGGAAACGTTTCTTCCAAGCGTATTTCTCTAGCACTTTATCAAGTAGCGATTCAGGGTCAGGCAACTCATATTGTATAAGTATTTTCTTCACCACAATGAACCAACTATGACTTTTAAAAGTTTTAATTTCTAATTGTCTCTTGGCTAACTTGTATTCTATTGCATTTTCTGTAAGTCTAGTTATATTTCCAAACAGCGAGAGAATTCTCTTGTGTATCATGGCTTCCGCGGGAAGTGCACCCGAGATTATATAAACTGCCGGATCTGCAACGTTTGTTGAAAGGGACAAAACTTGCTTCAGTATTTTTTTCTGTTGTACTTCAAGTCGATTCAAGGCTTTGCCAGTTGGGGTTATAATTTCCATTCCATAATATAAGACCGGAAACACGTATGTTTGCAATAGGGAGATGGCGGTTTCAGGGTCAAGTCCATTTTCGCCATGTAGACCGGCACCCATAAGGCTATACATTATACGCTGAGCTTCCTGTATATTTGTTTTGACTGCATGCATTTCCTGGTCCGAAGAGGAGCGGGGTATTCCCATATGTGTGGTTTGTTCAACGACTGGCATGTCTTTATCACCAATTTTCCATGTTTCTCCTTCTGGGTAATTTTTTATACTGTCCATTTTGAGTACAACGCTCTTGATTTCCTGCAGGATATAACCATCCATATCACTAGAATCTTTGCTGATGTTTATTAGAAATTGGAGACTTTCAGCATCATTACTGAGATATGTTGTATCGTCGGCACAGGCAGGCGCTTCAATCCCAATCTTTCCAATCTTAGCACCTCTACCAGAATGTTGGACTCTGTCTAGTAGACCATTATCATAGACTTTGAATAGATCAGTACTCAACACACCACCTTGCCGGACCCCCTGTTCGTTTACATAGGATTCAGGCAACATGCAGCAATGCAGTTAATGAGAGGTGACTGATAAATTGTCATACTATGTCCGACTTGTCTGACCTGGTCCAGTTTTATTCAAGATAAGTCAGACATTAACATCAGATTGCGGAAATCCCAAAATTTTCTACTTGCCCACAGGCAAGTAAGCTACAAAAATCTACTTATGTGTCACTGAATCATACTTGTACAAATTTTACTACAAATTATTTACTACTTGTTCATTTATGTATAAATGAATATTACTTTTATTATTTCAGTGGCTTTATTTATTTACAATAATTCACTTATATTACTTTTTGAAGAATTACTAGCCTATGTTAAACCAAGTTACTTACATGCGGGCAGCTAGTTATACATCAAAACAGTATAATGCTTATTGTTCATTCATTACATTAAATATTTCACAAAGTAGCTCACATTTTTTCTATGGGTGATTCATGGTGTCCATTTTTTAAGCAGATTATTTACAGCTCCCTTTCCCCCCTAAATTTGTGTCTAATGTGGATTTGAACGCATGTTTGGCAGTACCTTGAGCTGTCAATATTTAATAAGCTGTCCTATCTAATCAGGCCCCCAGATAAGAGTGTGTATGAAAATATTTTTTTTTTATTTCTCAACCAAAACATATGTTGTGGGTACTCAAAAGAACCGTCTCAATGAGACAGTTCTTTTGAGCACCCAAAACACATGTTTCAACTGGTGGATAAGAAAATAATCGCAATTTTACGCAAATTATTTTTCCTTAACTGGCCCTATGCTAATAGCTTAAAGTGCATCGTCTTTTCAAACATATACTCAGAAAAACAATTGAAGGATATTAAAATTCTTTTGACTATATAACATTTGGGAATTTAATTTTTAAACAAAGTAAGTTTGTATCTGATAGAACTATCACTTTGTAATTCACCAAAATGCAAAATGAAATTTACAGGTCATTGGTTACGATACAGTACCACACCAAATGTACCAACGCTCTCTACTCAAAGTTCACAAGCAATAAATTTAGCGCTTAAAATTTTTGCTACAACCTTTACCATGTCATTGCTTATGTTCTAATTCCGACAACAGACAAGTGTTCACACCTATTTATCAGTCATTGTCCCTAATAATGGGACAACTTCTTCAACAAAAATGCACAGATATGCAGGGGTGTGGAAATAGTAAAATTTTCTACTTGTCCAAGGACAAGTAAACGGCCATAATGTGCTTGTCCAAAGAAAAATTTACTTGTCCCATAGTACAGATTAGCTGATACCTTTCTGTGCTTAAACAATTTTCACTTTCCAAAAAAGTTGAAGCCATGCTGATATCAACTCTCTTGTAAACAGTGTAGATCCAGATCAGCTGGCTTCTTCAGAAGCCACCTGATCTGGATACACACTATTTTCAATGCAACATGTGAACTCATACTGATTAATCAAAATATCAAATACAAAATTACTTTATACAAATTTTGTACTTGTCCAAGGACAAGTAGATTGAAATTGTCAAATTGTCCCGAATGAAATGGGACCAGGTCGGACAAGTCGGGCATGGTATTTCCACAGACCTGAGATATAGCATACCCTGGTAAATTTGACCACAAATTGGCAGTAAAACACTGACAACAGCTACAAAATTAGGTGTCATACTTTTGTGGGAGAGCCAGCAATGATTTTGGAACCAGTCATTATGTATTACAAACGATAAAAATGGGTTTCAATCATTTTTGAGCGTTTGTGACTTTTCAGTATAGAGGGTTGCACCATTTGGATATGTACTGTTCTTAAACCATTGTAGCGTGACTGAAATAAAGCATCCAATTTGATTGTAGATATATGGAACTCTGAAATGCATGCATAATTAGTTTAGTTTTTATTGTATTGAATGTTAGAGATGGGACTGATTCTAAATATCCTTCAATTGTTTTTCTTAGTATAGTTAGTTTATTGTTATCGAGGTAAGGTGTGATAAACTGCAGACACAAAGTGACAATGTTCTATCAGTGAAATGGTCATAGAATGAATTGTGGGTCACTTTCATTCCTATCTGTATACCTTACCGCTCAAATTTACCAATACTTGGGAATTATCAGCGACACTGTGTTATCTCCCTTGTTGTGATTATCGATTTATTTTAGACCATAATTCTACGCAGAAAAACATAGGCAAATTAATGAATTTTAACAAGAAAATTCACTTATAAGAGCCAATGGATATATATTTTTGATATACAACGACTCATATGATGTTGCAAGGTATCCGAAAGTGCCTCAAAATCACTTTGTTCAGGGTTCAAATTTTGAATGTCATAAGATTTTGTGACCAATACAGTTCCGAAGACTTGGGGGGAAAAACATGTAAATTTGGCATTCCATTCCTTTTCAATGGAGTCAAAGGGGGCCATAATCAAGTGGAAATTCAACCCCAGATATGCACTTGTCCGCAGGCAACTCGTAGTAAAATTCCACTTGCTCGATGACAAAATTTCCTGTGTCTGGCAAGTCTGGCATGGGATTTCCAATTCCCTGTACATTAAATTGTCCTAGGACAAGTAATAAATAAAGAATACTTTTCTTAGGCTTTCTCTTTTAAACAGCGAGGTGGGCAGTTTAAACAGTAAGCCGAGGAAGAATCCTTTATTTTGCTTGTAGTATGGTGCAGGCGCAAATAAACACGTGTTACTGTCACCTGACGAAATTAACATTCACTCCTTCCTGCATCCGGCCGAAGCTGTCAATTATTTTACATTTACCTACGGGTTAATTTGTCGCTATTTAGGAAGTTCTCACTTGCACCGCTGTTTAAATAAATTGGAAGTTAGTACGGTTTTAAGCTCCACCTTTTTCATTATTCTAGGTTGTCCGATTTAAACATCAGCAAAGATCAAAGAAAAAAGCATTGACCATACTACAAGTTTAGTTTAAAGGAAGTTAATACAATTAGAACTATGATTCATATTTTAATTAATTATTATGGACTTGCATCTTGTATGAAAAACTGTCTGCCTAGCATTTTATCTCTTTTTCGCAACAAGTTTAATAAATTCAATAATACAAGAGCAGGAATGTTAGATTCTATTTATCATATGACATTAAGAATACCTTGAAATCTCATTTCTGGCATAAGAACGTTATAATTTTGTCATTATGTAAGCAACATTGTTATGGATGTCCTAATGTTTCGCATATATCTGTAAAACACTAGTAGTTTATCGATTATATTGCATGGCTTTATTTTAGTCCCAGATGCGACGTCATATGATAAATCTGGTTTCATACTGTTTTTGAGAGAGTTTATGTATTGTCTCAGCACAGTAAGGTATAAGCTAATGTGTCCTTTCAGACAAGTAAAATTTTCTTTGGACAAGTACATTATGGCAATTTACTTGCCCCTTTGGCAAGTATACAATTGTACTATTCCCACACCCTTGTTAATGATCTAAAATTTTGAACACTTATTACCCAAAAAATGAATAATTATTACCTGAAAAATGAACAGACTGACAGACAAAAGGCATTCCTATAACCCCCATCACCTTTGTGGCCAAGGATTAAAAAATCCTCTGTAACAAGCAGGAGTGACAAAAAATACTAACATTTATCAAGTTAGCATATACAGGATACATGGACTTACCTGAGTAACATTAGCTGGGAGATTCCCGATATAAACTTTTCTATCAGCACTACAGGGCTCAACCTGGGGGTCAAACGAGTCTGAAAAATAGAATACAATAAAAACACTTATAGAGCTACGTGCATTAAGAGGCTAATTTGGTCCCCTCTGGAGCCCAAAACTAAAAGTTGCTTTTCACCAATTTCTTCTAATTGGATTATTAGAAGAATAACCCAAGTGAAAAATCCTAGCATTTATTTAACTGTTACCGTTGCTATGGCAACAAAAAAGGCCAATAAAATAGGCTCAAAATAGAGAAATAGCCATTTTGGACTAAATTTAATGCTTTGGGAGACGATTTTTTAAGAATTAGATATAAGCACAGCTAAATGTTAACTAGAATTCCGAGAATTGGATGTGTCACCCGCCCAAACATAAGTCAAACAAAGCAAATTTGTCAAATTTAAATAAATTTCTTATTTCTCAACCAAAACATACGTCGAGGGTACATAAAAATACCATCTCAATGAGGCGGTTCTTTTGAGCACCTAAAACATATGTTAAAACTGATATTAATATTTTATGCTCAAAATATTTGTTTATCTAGACCTATGTGCAAATTGGATATTTTTTCCATGCATGACAAAGTTCCGTTCTACCCTTACCTGAATGTATATGGGGATCTGGTATAAACAAGGTTTCGTCAGGCCGCATTGCTGGTCTCAACGTCACATGTCTATCACAAATTGTCTGCCCTTGGAATGTTGTGTAAAAGTTCTTAGCTGCGAGATCTGACACCAATTCAACAATAATACAACTGGAATACAGAAAAACCTGTCTTAACCCATTTGAGCCTAATGGATTTTCCAACTATTACCAAATGGACCAGTCCATTTTCATTATAAAGGTAGCTGTGTGTGTTTTTTTTCTTTTTTATTCAAATCTTAATAGAACATTCTGTAAGCAAACAATGGAGACCCTGATCAGACACCGCATTATGCGGAGTCTGAGCTGGGTCTGCACTCATTGCCTATGTCCCACAAAAAGGATGCTATGCGCATATAGGTTAGCGGCCACTCAAAAGAAGACCAAAAATTAGGTTTTCAAGACCGATAATCACTTAATGCAGGTCACAAATATTGCAGAATGCTCTTGTGGAGCCTTCTGCAATACTTTTGACCTGCATTGAGATACCAAATGGCTTTCAGGCCTTTGTTTTGTCTATTTTTGAGTGGCCGCTTAAGACAGTACAACAATGAGATATGATGTTATAGACTAGTCAAAAGAACTTATTACTAGCACAAACCTATGGTAGTAGCTTCTTAAAACCAAGAGAACCAAGAGGACCCTGAGTTTTGCTGGCCCCTTTAACTCTTTGCATGATGTGTAATTTTTCATGCTTTTCGTCTACTGACTTTTTTCCCAAATAAAAAAAAAATATCCAAAAAAATCTTACAGAAACACTGTCAGAGTGTCAAATGATTTGGATCCTGATCAGGACTGACATTCTGGGTCCAAAATGTTATCATCAGATGACAAAAGTTGCTGCTACTCAAGGTTGGAAATTTTTTCCAAAGTCCACTTGTCCCATAGGACGAATGCCATAAAATTTTTACTCATCCGTATATGATTCTGCTCGTCCTACATCAAATTGCCACAGAGTATTTTTAAACCAAAAATGTGACCAAATACATGTAATTAGCTTTTATCATTCATTTCATACTGTATGGAGGGTAATAGAAAGTGTTGACGTATATAAAAACTGTTTAAACAGTGGTGAATATTTGTTTAGAGCATTATAACAAATTTGGCAAAATAAAGCACTTGCTGTCTCACATTATTCCATCCAGCTCCCCTGTCATTAAAACTTTTCAAAACTCGCTGCCTTTTAGTCCTGCCAAAGTTTGTTTACTCTTCCATTTCGGCAGCTTGCTTAACGTTTTTTCACGATCCCCACCAACTTGTTTTGGCCCAAAGTTGCTGTCATCGGCTCATGTAGAGCCCATACTCTGCTTGAAAAACAAGCACGTCTGGAGTTTTCCAAGGGGGGAATAACCGGACTGGTTTTAAATTTTTTGGATAGAAATACACTGCTGATATTGATTATTGACTGTCTGCCTCGTTTTGACGGAAAGCGTTGCTATGGACAACCGTAGTTTATGCATTTGGTTTACTGACTTTAACGAATTAATTACGATGTTTCCAGATAAAATCAAATTCCTTTGTGTATATGACTATTCCCTGTTTCTACGGCACAGACCAGGAATTCTTTATTTTCTCAAAGCAATTTTCACTCCCCCTTAAAGACGGGCAGATTAAAAAGTTTACTCGTCAACAAGAATTTCCACTCACCATGGCGAGCAGATGAGTAGAATTTTCCAGCCCTGCTACTAAGCTGCTAGCAAGTAAAGTGTTGAGGAAAACTAAATAGCGATTCCATCACTGTATTCAGCCTTACAAGAATATTATGCATAACTTTTTTCAAAATTTCATATCATTTTTCAGAGTTCTCACTAACTCCAAATTAGGATTATTTTACTCCAACTTTCTGATTCTGACTCCAACTTTTTCAAAAGTGCCAATAGAAAAGTATGGTAAAACTCCAAGTTTTTCTGGCAAACAGCATTTTTACTCCTATTTTCAAAATCCTAGTGAGAATTCTGATTTTTGGAAAATAAATGTAAGCCATTTCCAGCTGATTGTTGATGAAGTCAGCTGATCAGGATCAATCTACTATGAATCCACATCAATATCAAAAGCTAAGAAAATGGTTCAACTTGTCTTTCAATACCTTGATTTCCAGTACTTTTCTAAAGCAAACTGTATTTTCAAAGACATTTAAAGATGAATCTTCCTTTTCAAGCTTGTATAAGCGGCATTAAAGCCCAGGGCCCGGAATTAAAATGCCTCCTTAAAGTTAAGGAAGACTTAAGTTAAGTATTAATTTTTCAGGGTGCAAAAAATAACGTTTCAAACTGATTAAAATCAAAATAGTTTCATTTTTTCTGTAGACCACAATGATATCATTGACCACAAGTACTGCATCGATCCTGGCATTTTATTTAGCATTTAATATAGCATGATGAAATATCAATACTTAACTTAAGTCTTCCTTAACTTTAAGGAGGCATTGTAATTCCGGGCCCTGAACTGTATAACACAGAAGATTGAAACCATAACTCACGTGTTTGTCCCTCTGTCTCTGTGTCTGCCCACATACCAGGACACAATTCCAGGAATAAATTCAAACATCCTGTCCAGTGATTTCTGAAATAAAGTAATGCATTTTATCTTTGACGACATTTAGTATAAACAGTATTTTATTTAAATATAAGTACAAGATACAAACAAATCATATACACAATATACAGTCAACCCTCTTTATAACGACACTGTTTGTTCCAATCTATCTTTGACGTTAAAGTGTATATGCTGCTATAAAGAAGTTCTGACCATTACCAGATTTCAACATAATAATCATTCGGTAAAAGAAAATATTGTACAAATGAATTAAATGCTATTATTCCAAATGTATACATCAGTTCAATTTCATATTGCATCAAAATGCACAAAGCTTCCCACTCATCAAGTGAGACAGAAACCTGTTCATGCAAAAAGACCTTGCTCTGATCACAAAATTGTCTGACACATGGTAACAATTCTGTTATAATGAATTCATTATCAATAGAAATTGTATATCTGTTCCCAGAAGTTACTGTCGGTGTTGTTAAGTGAATATTCTGTTATAAAGAGGGAATTTAAATGGAAACAGATCTGTCCCCAGCAATTTTATGACGAATATTGAATATTCTGTTATAATGAGTGGCGTTATAAAGAGTTTTGACTGTATTACATTTGAAAGGGATACATGTACAGAAATAAGTCCCAGTGTTTAAATCTGTTTCCCGCGGCACTTGAACACTCCATTCCCAATGGAAAACTGCATTTTTTTCCAAAATTAAAAAAACTCATTCTACACAAGAATCAAAACTACAGATTCTTATGGGCATTTTATACCTGTAGTGGGGCGGATATGTAACAATTTTGAGAAGAATCGTGCATTTTATGATAAAAGCATGAAACTTGGTACATGGCTAGTTGATAACAAAACAAAAAAAATAAGGGTCAGTGCCACGCCGAAAATGCCCTCTAATGGCCGCCATCTTGTTTTTCCAAAATGGACGCCTTTTTCAACTTATTCATTGTAATCTGATTATTTATTTGCTAACATCATGTTTTCTTCAGTTAATTTTACTTAAATAGCCATCAGTTATATCTCAATACCTTAAAATCATCTTTCAATTTTAAAAAAACAGGATTGAGGCTGTATTTTTTCAAGATGGCCGCCACTTTTATAACTAAAAAGTGCAGTTATATTATAGAACTTTACAAAGTTATAAATTTTGATGCAAATTACTTCTAGCAAGTAGAAATTGTCCCATTAAACAAGTTACTAATTTATCAGCATGGCTTTATTGTTGTGTATTGTTCAAATATGGTATTAAAGATGGCTACCAATGTGCAAATCATAACATACTGTCTGCTTTCATTTGGCACTGGAAGAATGTAGTTTGAATTTATGCAAACGATTTTAAAGAATAACGTTATTTAATGGCTTTAAATAAAGAAGAGAGCATCCAACATACCATCCAAGACGGCTGTCAAAGTAGATATGTTATATGGACACCATTTTTAAGGTGGCCGCCATCTTGGTTTTCCAAAATATGCAGTCTATTTTAAATTGCATTATTTCAAGCTCATACATTTGCAAGTCAATTTGTTGTCTTCATTTATTCCCACTTATTGTGTAGTCAATTATACTAATTTGCCTCAAAATTGTCATTTAGGCTTAGAAAACACAAGATTTAGAACATAGTCTCAAGGTGGCTGTCACATTTTGCATCCAAAGGGAGCTCAGTGGCTCAATGGTAGAGTGCTTGACTCGAGACCGAGGGGCCACGGATTCGAGCCTCACCAGCGTCTTTGTGTTGTGGTCCTTGAGCAAGACACATTTATCCTAGCTTAGTACTGGTTTAACCCAGGAAGACCCTTCCCTGTTTAATTGAAAGATTGTTGATGGGACGTAAATAATCAAATCAAACAAACAAAAACTCATTTTGCATTCTCAATAGTGGTGGTATACCAACTTGACAAATTATGAATTTCCATGCAAAATAATTATGCAATTAAGTAGAAATAGCTACACAAACAAGGGACGAACTTATCAGATTTTATTTTTATTTTAACTTTTTATAACATGGTATTCAAGATGGCTTTGTATTTAGTTTTAGAAAAAAAGAAACATATTTTTACTTTCTATAGGTACATATTTTGAGGTTGTATGAAGTTATGAAAATGAGTTTCAAGAAATGATTATATTTAATGAATTAGGATAGTAAAGGGGACATCCATCCTGTCATCCACGATGGTTGCCAAATTTGGTTTTTGGAAACTTATACAGATGTTGCTATTATGTGTGTTCCATATAAATTGATATGATCAAAATGAGATACAAAGAATTTTTGTACCTATAGCAAACTAAAACTGTCCTTTGTAGAATTGCCGTTGCATAAAATATTATTTGTTTGCATCAGATTTTAGTGAAAAATCCTATAAAATCTGTAATAGAGATATCAAAATTTCTTTTTGACCTTTTTCATTCTCATCAAGTTACCATAGGCTTAAAAGGCTATGTGTCTCCTAAAACTGTATACAATTTAAAATAAATGTACTTAGACCACAACCCTCCGTTTTCACACACATCAACTTTTCAACTTGATCTTGTCAAATGGCGTATTTGCTGCAGCCAGCCTTATTAGGTTGTGTTGATGATGTAGCTGGCACTATCATATCTACTTGAAAGTAATCAAAGTTTATATTATTCTGAAGTCAATCCAAAATATAATGTTGCAGACATCTTAGTTTATAGTCAAAGCTTCCCTCACCAAATGCTTGCTAGTGAGTCGGGCATTTGATTCCATAATAGTTAAGTCCAAAAACCTCTTCAGTCTAGTTAGTTGAAACCAAAGCTTTTTGTCTATTTAGGTATGTAGGGTTTTTAAATGATGATGTTATTTTGCTCTGTATTTATAACAGTATTGGTCTTTTACAGCCCATGGAGCTTCAGCTAGGTGCCCCTATCGCATATCAGCTAGGTGCCCCTACCGCATATGCAGTAGAATCTCTGCCCTTACTGTATCAATACTTGCTTTTCGTGATTTATTGTTCACTGTGGTTATTCATTGACTGGTTTAACCTTCGTCCTATAAATCGTTCTAAGGTAGTAGTGCTGTCGTGGTTCTCATTTTATTATTATTGGTGTAAATGTGGTTTGTATGTACTTTTATATACATGCATGTGAATGGTTTTGGTTATGTTAAGGTAGCCTAGTAACTGCCTTCAAGGGGAGAGCTACATCACCACTGTATACTATCTATCTGTATATTTAGTTTTCCCCATTTTGAATTAGTAGGAAGAATGTTAGCTCTGATTGTACTAGTTTCTTGTCATTGCTATGATTTTACCTAGTATATGGAATAACATGCCTGGAATGACGCAGGCCAACAGTCGCTATGTGAAGAAGCGTTGAAAGAAGCATGGAAAGAGCATTATGAAGTTACTCAAATTCAAACTCTTTGGAATGCAAAAGGCATGCCAGAGTAAATCCCATTTGAAGGACTAGCCAGCTGATCAGTACAGGAATTATCACAAAAACAATTAGCAGGATGTGTTCTGACAAAGCAGACATCAGCAATTGTCATCCAGATGCTATAGACTACATGCATTTGAGAAACTGGCACAATCGAGGTGTTTGACCTAATCTGCAACATAATCTCGAGTGTTAGCACAGAGTGAAATTGACAGTATGAACATCGGCAAAGGGGGTGCTCTGAACAGAGGCTTGAAGATAATTAAGCAATTAATAAGGGTGTTAGAGTGCATATTGGAGAGACATGTCAGGCAGAGAGTTGAGATTGACGAGATGCAGTGCAGATTTATGTCAGGCCATGGTGGTACTCCAGTTGTGGTCTTCATTTTAAGCCAGCTATAGAAGCTGCTCCTGACTTCTAACAAGCCATTCTACGTCACATTCATCAACATAGAGAAGGACAGCAGGTAGCTAGTGTGCATGCTTTAAATCAACAAGTAGTTGGTGTGATTGATGAATGGTATGATCAAGGACATGAATAGCAGGACGATAGTTGGTAGTTGTCGCAGTGAGAAGTTTTTTGGTGTTGATGTTCATCGTGGCTCTGTTCTGACTCCACTGCTCTCAATTGTTAAGCAAGAGGCTCTAATTACGGATTTCAGAACAGACTGCACATAAATGCTGTTGTACAAATATGATCCGGTGATCAAGGCTGAGTCCATGGAGGAATTGTTAGTGAAATTGGATGCATGGAAGTATTGGAAGGAGAAGGCTCTTCATGTGAACATAATAATATGAAGTCATATACAATTAAAGTCGTCCCTTGAGCTAAAGTGCACCAAATGCCTTTGGCACAACACTACTTAATGGTGGAAGATGGAGGTGATAGCACCTGATAAAAACCTGAGGTAGGAGATCTGTAATCATATGGACATTCTCTACGCTAGAAACATCCTCGAGCTGCCTGCAGTCATACATTGCAAATGCACATGGCAGAAACTCCGTAAACTTCTAAATCTTATGATCATCTGCTGCCCTTGACTCAAGACAGGTAGTAATAAACATGCATTCATTGTTTTGTTTTTGTTGAGTGTATATTTCCAATACGTCCTTGATTATGAACAGTTCACTAGCATTATACATCCTAGCTTGTGATGTCAAAAACGCCTAATAGCAAAAATGTATAGATTTATTTAGAAAGAACAGCAAAAATCACCAATAAATAGGATTTTACTATTCGGCGGCCATCTTGGATGTCATGCTTGAATTAACAGTAAAGAAAATTTCAAAATTACATATTATATATAAGAAACGAACATTCATTGCTACTAAAGCAAATTTCACTCATACAAATCTCAATGATATATTAATGTATAAAAAATGAAAACCATAAATCATTCTTCTTTGGCAGCCATCTTGGATGCCATATTGTATCAAAGCTCTCTTATAAATTGTTCACAAATAACAAAGTCACATTTTGAGCCTTTCTATGCTTGGAATAGCTTGAATTTGATGCAATAATTGAATTAAGTTTATTCTATGATGTTTTCATAAAGCAAGCTTTGTTTGTTTGATTTGATTCTTTACGTCCACTCAACAATCTTTCAGTTATGCGGGACGGGTCTTCCTGGGTTGAACCAGTACTAAGCTAGGATAAATGTGTCTTGCTCAAGGACCACAACGCAGTGACGCCGGTGAGGCTCGAACCCGCGGCCCTTCGGTCTCGAGTCAAGCACTCTACCACTGAGCCACTGCGCTCCCATAAAGCAAGCTTAATGTAACATATAAAAATGGCGGCCATCTTATAAAATGGCCACCATCTTGGATAATATGCCAATCTACATGTGATTTCAGATAATTACAAATGTTCTATTATTCAAATTCACACTTGCACAAGCTTTATATAAAAGTTTATTGCAAAATGATACCCAACGTAACAGGCATTACATGAAAATAGGTCGCCATTTTGAAATTCAAGATGGCGGCCGTCAAGGTGCATTTCTGGCTTGGCACTGACCCTCAGAAATTTTGATAATTACTAATCTGGCCATGTACCAAGTTTCATGCTTTTATCATAAAGTGCACGATTTTTTCACATAGCTGCCCCACTACTGTCCCTGGGCAAGTATCAACTTTTGCGATTTCTTCACCTCCTAATCCTATAATAGAGAGATATCTATATGCCTTTTTCCATGATGATTGTTGTCTGCTCTCTCTTCTGCTTATGTACTTAAGAGGTTTATATTGCAAACAATATGGACCCAGATCAGACTGCTCCCTTACTAGCAGTCTGATCAGGGTTCATAGTGTTTGCTTAAAATAGTCTGACATACAAGATCAAAAGCAGTCCATTTTCAGCAATTTAGACCAAAATCAAGCCATAGTTCAAACCCTTGAATATCGATCTTTTGTACATTGTAACGCTTCGAAATCACAATGAGAATGCCATAAATTATATATTTGTGGCTTTCAGAGATCCGTTGTTCATGGCAACTGTTGAAATCAGAACGAGACTGCTACAAATAATGAGTTACGGTTTTCCCAAACCAATGAATTGCAGTGCTGGGTAAAAAAAGGCATCTGCCACAATGAAAGTCAAACACAATAGAAACAGTATCAAGCATTTAAAGAATTTAACAAAGTTAATACTGAAACCAATACCATCACAGTGAGATGGAATGCTTTCATAAGCGGGTGCAGCAATTTTCAACAGGTATATAATCAGATAATCTTGTGAAAAGTTAACAATCTAGGGCGTAAAGCAAAGACTTTTTAAAATCAAAGGCGACGTTTACTAGGCAAAGACTCCATCACTGTTTCTTGTTTTATATGTTATTGATCGTCAATCACTTAGTGTCAACTGATTCAGAAAACTATCATTTAACTTAAATCTCAAACATTTTCTGAAATAATGCTTTTACCCTATTTCCTAGTGTTTAACACTGCAAAAAACTTTGTCAGTTGGGAAATTTTCTAGCACTCAGTAAACTAGCATGGGAGTCAGCTTTTGTTGATGTGACTTGGTAAAAATCAAACTTAAATCTGACACTGACTATGCTTTTTCAGACAGGCTGCTGTTAAGTTTATAAAAGCATATTCAGGCCTTTATTTAAGAGTTCATAATAAAAAATGCTTTATTTCTCAACAAAAACTTATGTTGAAGGCAGTCAAATGAATCGTCTCCTCGAGTTCTTTTGAGCACCCAAAACACATGTTTTGATTGGCCTCTGCATGAGAAAACCTGTCTTCGGGGGTTTGCCAACAAAAAAGGTGCAGATCAGCCTGGGAATCTGGGCAGACTGATAAGCGCCTGTTATTTGCTTATTAAAAATTATAATATCTAAACTTGCTCCACGCGAAATTTCAATTTTCTAGCTAGTCTATGTAGTTGAGCAGGCTGGTTTCCACTCGTCCGCTCGTAATTACGAGTGAAATCTAGAAAGGACAAGTAATTCTTCCAAAAGCACTCGTCCTGTAGGACGAGTGCTTTGGGAAGAATTTCTCGAGGAAGTCATATACATGTAACATGTTACTCCCTTATGTTCTTTATTGCATACTAGTACATTTTTAAAGGACAAGTACATGTGTTTGCAGGACAAGTGAAAATTGTAAGTCACTCATCCTGCAGGACAAGTGCAATATTGAAATATTTTTGCCCCCTGCTTATCTGGTCATATGGGCAACACTGTAGATGAAGATATCTTCAAGCTTACCTTTTTAACACCAGTGTAAACATGTCCTATGAATACTTTGTGTGATGCCCAGGAACTGCCGCTTCCTGTACAAAAAGAAGGAATAAACTTTAAATCTTATCCTAATAGCTCTTGGACTACTTGGTAATTTGCATGCTTTTTTGTCTTCTGCCGATTTTTTTTATAATCAATATTTTAAAAAATTCTGTCAAGAATACAATCAGAGCGTCAAAACAGTTTGTATCAAGATCAGACCTAACATTGTGTCGGGCTTGATCTGGGTCTAAACTGTTTGCAAATGTTATCAGCAGATGACATTAATGTAAATCTATTCATCCTTTTCGATCATTGGTGTCATATTGTCTAGCTATATATGTAGGAACCTGTAAAGTAACGCATGCTAATTTGCTTTCAAATTTTTATTTACATATTTTTTTAATTTCATTCTTGCCTGCTTAGATTCAGATCTGTATATGTAGGGAGGGTTGCAAAGTTGTGAACGCCTGTGACCCCATACAATTGTTGTAATTTGTGGCAATAGAATAAGATATTATGCTCAAACCACACAATCCTTAGGAGCGCAGTGGCTCAGTGGTAGAGTGCTTGACTCGAGACCGAGGGGTCGCGGGTTCGAGCCTCACCGGCGTCACTGCGTTGTGTCCTTGAGCAAGAACATTAATCCTAGCTTAATACTGGTTCAACCCAGGAAGACCCGTCCCTATATAACTGAAAGATTGTTGATGGGACGTAAAGAATCAAATCAAACAAAAAACACAATCCTTATATCACTTCTATTGCCTCGAAAACCAAAAGCTCACAATGCCTTTAGTAAGGCCAGAATTTTTTTATTAGTTGATTTATGGGAAATATTTTTTCAGATTTAGGGTCGGGGGACGAAAAAGTAAAAAAAACCCTCTGAAAATGACCAGTTGACTGGTCATTTTCAGAGCTTTTTTTTTGGTCATTTTCAGAGCTTTTTTTTTTTAATATCTCCAGAAAAAACAGTAAAACTTATAAGTAAGGAAAACCAGCAGTTTGTATTAAATCTTTATATATTTCATCATTTTACTAAAAATCTGGAAAGGAAAATCACTTTTATCAGTGTCACTCTCAAAAATACAAAGACATAACTTCAAAAATATATTATTTTTCTTTCAACTAAATAAATAATATTTAGAGTTGGCGGATAAAATAAAAAAATAATTTTAGAATTTTTTTTTCTACTTTCCGAAAAATTACAGTAGGAGGGTTTGTAAATCAACTAATAAGAAATTCTGGCCTAAGTTTACTGTACATAGTAATGATATATTTCCATAGTGCTATAGCACTCTTCTATCTGAAAGCATATGACAATCTTTAACCCTTAACTCCATAATAATGCCTCTTGGTGCCTTTGAAATATCATTTATCTGAGAATATTATGGAAAATGGAGTATTTGCTCCAAAAGAGCAAATGCTCCATTTAAATTTTTCCATAATATTTTCAAAAGTATTCAAAACTTAACTTAATTTTTTCTTGAATTTTTCAATGCTCTCCAAAACAGAAAAAGATGTCATGATCTAAAAATAGCCTATGGAGTAAAGGGTTAAAGTCTTAACTTACAGACCAAACTTCAAGCACCTTTGCATTAAACTATTAATTTCAGTGTAGGTTGAAACCCCAATCAGATTATCTCACTGGAATATAGGGGCACACCCTATAAAACAAACCTCATTATAACATAAATTTCGATACAACAGTCATGTTGTGGCTCCCAAATTTTTGTTACCACGGATTTTTTAAAAGGAATAATAGGAAAATGACCATAAATGGTCATTTACCTATTATTCCTTTTGTAAAATTGTCCCTCCATAACATGATTCACTTAATGAATTGTAACACAGTCCACTCATATGGACCCTAAACAAAGTGTTAAAAAAGGACTCAGGTCTTTAGTTAAGAGTGTGTAACAGAAAAATAGTTGTCTTATTTCTTAACCACAACATATGTTGTGGGTATTCAAAAGAACTGTCTCAATGAGACGGTTCTTTTGAGAACTCAAAACATATGCTAAAAATTATGGGTACAAAAATAAATCACAACTTTATGCTGAAAAATGTTTATCTAAACCTATGGGAAGGTACTCTACCTTCTTTTGAGGAATCTTTGGAAGCTTTTTGTTTCTTAGAAGGTGTCTCCCTGTCTTCTGATCTACTCTTTCGTTTCCCATGAACATCTCTTTTTGAATCACGTTTAGACATAGCACCACTTGTGTCATCTTTTGACGACGTATCAGTTCCTATAGGAACAGTGATATAATTTTGATGGGATCCATAGTCAGTAGCATTAGATCCTGTCACGAATGTTGATGTAGCAGTTGTATAATTTGTTGAAGCACTTGTGCCACTACTACCTACTCCTGCTCCAGTCTGAGCAAAATTTGGGGCAGCATTGTGGGCACTGGACTGTACCATGTTGTAGCCAGCAACCATAGAGGCACCTAAAAGTCCTGCCAACTGAGGTGGAGTTAAATTCCCAATCATCTGAGGCGGTACTGGTGGTGGAAATCCCCCAGGTGGGGGAACTGGCATAGGTGGTGGAAATACCCCCGGTGGTGGTGGAACCGGCATAGGAGGTGGAGCACCCATAGGTGGTGGTACGGGTAAAGTTGGGGGACCGCCCATTGCTGGTGGAACTGGCATAAATGGTGGACCTCCCATAGCTGGGGGAGCTGGCATAAATGGTGGACCTCCCATAGCTGGGGGAACTGGCATGGGACCTGGACCTCTTGGGAATGGAGGAATAGATCTCTGAGGAACCATGCCAAAACCAAATCCACGTGGGATTATTCCAGACATAATTATTTTGTGTGGTATCTAAGGATCCACTTAAATGTAATCACTAATCAGCTTTTAATTTTCTGACAATTTGTAATAGTGACTATAAGCTGTCCTTTATCATCATACATTGAGAAGTAATTATCTTTCCTCTTTTGCCTGTAGTCATGTTTTGTCATCATTCATTGCCTAAACTCTAAATGTCTTCCTACATTGGCCAGTTGACTTCCACAGACATTGATATCATTCTTCTTTGATCATCAGCTTTCTTTCATGTTTAGACATTGACTAGCAGTCTTCTTTTACCCTCATACAATAACTAGTCTTCTTCAGTTTTAGACAATGACCTGTTTTCTTCTAATACGTCTATTATCTTCAAATAATGACCAAGTCATCTTAGACCTGAAAGAGAAACGAGATCTTAATGACAAATGGTAGCTTAATGAAGGTCAAAAATATTGCAAAATGCTCCGCAAAGGAGCATTCTGCAATACTTTTGACCTGCATGAAGCGATAATTAGTCCTGAAAACCAATTTGTGGTGAACACTTCTTTCCCTTAAATTTGATATGCAACTCAATCACTTTCAGATTTTTTTTACCTTTTGACAGTTAAAAATTTGACCCTCAGCGGTCGAGGGTGTGTGTAAGGACAAAATATTTGCTTTCATGGTGCTCTACACTCCATTCCTTTTAATTTGATATGCGGCATGACTAATTTCAGAAAAAAAAGTTTTGACCTTTCTGATCCCACCCCTGAGGGTATGCCTACAGGTAAAATATTTGCTACCATGTCGCTGTATGCCTCGTTCCCTTTAATTTGATATACAACATGACCATATTCCCAAAAAGTCAAATTTTGGCCTTGGCCCCACTCCTTAAGTCCAGCCAGGAGATCAGACCCAGTAGCACTAAAATCACATTTGATACCTTTCATATCAATTGTTCCTCGGCCTGCATGCAAAATTTTGGTAACTTGACTTAGTTATTGCCAAATTTAAATATTTTACCTGTGACCCTGGGGTAATAGTGGTATGACCACAGTGAACAGGTGAAGCAGGGATACAGACTAACCTTTTTTCACCAGGAACAAGCTGGGCCCCTAAAACAAAATGAATGGGGGCCCAGCCCAAAAATAAGGGGCCCGGATTCGGCGGAAAATTAAGCCCATTTTAACATCATTGCCAAGCATTTGCTTTACAAATAGTTGAAGTCAGAGACCCTCAAAACCTATATTCCTCAAGCAGGGGACAAAAATATTACAATATTGTACTTGTCCTGCAGGAAGAGTGACTTACAATTTTCACTCGTCCAGCGAACACAGTGTCATGCACTTGTCCTATGCAAAAAAGAACATATGGGAGTAATATGTAATTATACGACTTCCTCGAGTTATTCTTTCTAAGGACAAGTGCTTTGGGAAGAATTACTCGTCCTTTCTAGATTACACTCGTCGTTACAAGCGAACGAGTGGAATTTTTGTCCTCTGTCAATTATTTACCATATTAACAGTATTTGGAATCAGCTGAATGAAAATTTGTAAACTTACAACAGCAGTGTCAGATTTGAAAAAGACTTCATACTTTTACATACTATCCTTTTTTCAGGGGCAAGCCGGCCCCCTGAACATTTAGTTTAAGGGGCCCAGCCAAAAATTTAGGGGCACTGGCAGTGATTCATTTACAATTTTGTGCTTATGGGTCCTGAGACCGCTGTTTCCCATATCAACCAGTCCAGCTGCAAACTTATGAGTCCAGAACTAAGTAACAGAAGATTGATAGAACACTATTTTTCATGACATAGTGTTCCCCTAGCCAGTTTTAGCATCACATCGCGCTGTGCCCTTTTCTATATCAACATGCCCTTTTTCCTAGCCCCATGCCCCTTTTCTAAAACTACATTAATTGCCCTACATTTTTGGTAAAAAAATCATGAAAATCTGACAAATACTAAGGAAGTTACAATTTTTTCAGTTTGAAGCCTGAAGTAGCAAGAAAGACACCTGCTGTTAAACAATATTTTACTCAGTGTTAATCCTTTTACAATGGTCACTAATTAAGTGAGGCAATTTTGACAGTCATCACTTTGATGACAATACCCCAATTAGCAATTATTTAAAATGAAGTGTGAATCAGACCCCTACAAGTAAGATTGTGGTCAAAACAAGTACTGGAAAGAAAGGCAGTTTGGTTAAAAACAGGAAGTGGTCTTGGCAATTGAAAAAAAAAAGATTCCCATAACAATGTGCTTCTGATAGAAAATTTTAAGTATTAAAAAAAATGGTAGTATAATGAGTGCATGCTCAAATAGGAGTCCTAAAACTCCTTTGAAATTTCTAAAAATAATGATTTAATAAGTAGTATACTCCACTTCTAAGGTACCGCGGCTTCTGCGTCATTTGCATTTTGCACAAGATTTTTGTACAGCGCCACCTTCCCAGATGTTGACATAATCGCTGAGGTAAACCGGAAGCTGACCTTTTAACTGCTGCAAAATTTTGCTAAAATGTCGAGATTATTGGTGAGTAAATTTCAGATTTATTATAAAACTGTTTACACATGACTTTTTGTTTGTTTGATTTGATTTTTTACCTCCCATCAACAATCTTCAGTTATATAGGGATTGGTCTTCCTGGGTTGAACCAGTACTAAGCTAGGATAAATGTGTCTTGCCCAAGGACCACAACGCAATGACGCCGGTGAGGCTCGAACCCGCGGCCCTTCGGTCTCGAGTCAAGCACTCTACCACTGAGCCACTGCGCTCCCCCAAAAAAACATGACTTCCTACCTTTCCTCTCCACCCCCTACCTCTTAAAACCCTCCCTCCAACAAAGGGGAGTTCCACCATATATGGAATTTACATAGGGTTCTGTCCACCCACAGAATTTTATAAAATTTTGTAGAAAGATTGTCTATAACATGTGTGTCCCATTTGTGAGATATTTACGCGTTCATCTATTTCAGTTGTTAAATTTAAATAATTTTAAATTTTATAATTAAATAAATGGACACCCTAATTAAAAATGGCCCTAGGCGACACGATTTTTAATTTTTCAGCCTAATTTATTCTCAACATGATGCCTAGAAATTTGTTATTATGTTTGTACCATACATGTATTTCAACGTATAATATAAACAAGTCCACATCAAATTTTCTTTTAAGGTACCCCTAAATTCTACATTTTTAAAATATTTTCAACAAATTAAATAGTCAATTTTGCCTAGGTGCTGTTCTTGTCAACCTATGAAATTTATATCAAATTTGTCCACACGTGTTTGTTATGATCATAAAATCTCAAGAAAAAATAAAACCGGTAAAATTAAGTTTTTTGAATTTCAATCTTAATGGTCAAAATTTTGCAGAATGTAAAAATCAAGACATTTTGTAAACTTCCAGCAGTATGCTCAATTTATAGAGAGTTCTGTTCTGCACAGGCATAGATCCTGACGATATTATGCAAATTGACTGTTTGGCTTATAGGTATTTTGTTTTATACCGCTTTTCATTGGTTGATTACAACATATTGTATTGTGTAGTATGTGATTATATGTGTACCCCCCCCCCCCCCCTAAAGCAGCCCAATTTATCAGAAATCAGAATTTCTAAAATTGATAATTATTATATTAGAATAATCTGTGAGTTCTAGTTCTAGCACACATTACCATATCTATCACATAAAATGGTTAAAATAATGTTTCTTTTAGAATATTTACTCAAATTCAGCTTAACAAATTATATCAACAATGTATGGGTTTTCATTATGGTGTGTTACAGTTCTTGTCAACCTTTACCATCTATAATGTGTAAGGATAATATTCACAAAATTTGAAGCCCGGAAATATATTTGTTTGAATGGTGAGTCGGACTTTAGTTAAATGGATAAATATTATCAAATTCATTATAAATATTTATGCCCGGTTTTACAGAAGCGTTAAGTATGTAAGCATTATGTTTATGAGGTCATTTGAGAATGAAATTTGTGATTCTATAGTCACGATGGAAATAACAGCACAAAGACTGTTTCACCTCGTCTAATGCCAGATGTTCAGTATGTATATATTCAAAAATTCGCAAAGTGTTTCTTAATACTTGAAAATCCATTTATAATCTTAAAAAGTATCATTTTTATTTTCATCAACTCCATTTCTATTTATTAGAGCAGTTTTAAAACTTTTGTTGGAATATTAATGCTTTTAAATGGGGTTTATGATAAGTATTTTGGATACTCTTTTAAAATGTTTTTGCGGATAGAACTTAATGCAGGAGAAATAACCACAATCAATACCAATTAAGATACAATGCAATTCAAATAAGATTCTGTAAACCATTCATTAAATTGTGCACAATGATTAACTAAGGGACTGCAAAATAAGAATACTATTTAAATAATGTGGGAAAACGGATCATTCCATAACAGAAATAAACTATAAAGTTTAAAACTTAAGACTCAGTTTCACTCAGTCTCTGCATGACACTAAATGGAACGTGCTGCAGCTCGCATGCCTCCTAACACTGGCTTAAATGGTCTTCTACTTTCTGCTAAAATAATTATTCTAGAAGGACCAGAATATGAAAATACAACACTTTATCCATGTATGGGGGAAAGTTTAGCCCGATACAAAGACATCATCATCATCATAATCGGATTTTTGATTAACGTGCAGGTGCAGGGGCATCATCCACATCAGTGGGCCCCTTTCCAGGTAACTGGCTAGCTGCACGCATAGCAGATCTCACACCTGATCTCCAGGTGCTCCTTTCTTGAGGGTCAACTGTGGTGAGCTTCCACTCACGGCAGTCTTTCTCTGTCAGTTTCTTCCATGTTTGCTTGGGCCTCCCTGCCCCCCGCTTGCCGTCAATCTGCATATAATATGCTGTTCTGATTGCACCACTGGAACGGGCCACATGCCCAAACCAGCGAAGCCTTCTCTCTCTCAAAATGAGGTCGAGGTCCTCAAGCTGAAGCTTTGCCAGTAGCTCGCTTGACCCTACCCTGGCCACATCCTCTGGCTTGATACTGCAGATCTGTCTGATCATGGCCCTATCATTGCGTTGCAAGCGCTGCAGGTTTGTCTTGGTAAGTGGCCAAGTTTCACTGGCATGGAGCATGGCGCTCCGCACGCAAGAGCTGTACACATGGCCACGGGTCTTGTAAGAGAGGTGGCGGGATGTGAGAACTGGTAGTAGCTCCCTGAACTTCTTCCAGGCAGTTTTCACACGAGTAGTGACCGCCATTTCACAGCCTCCACCAGCAGAAAGCATGTCACCTAGGTAGCAGAAGGAAGCTACCACCTCAAGCTTATCAGGTCCAACCTGGACTTCACTCTGTGGTCTGCCGTCAATAGGGCGAGCATTTCCCATGCACCGTGCACACCTATAATCAGGATTTGGTATCAGTCTTTGTAGCCCACTGCATTTCTTATGCACCCAAAGTTTGCAGCCATTGCAGTAGATGCTGTTGTTGCCTACTCCTGTACGACAGACAGCGCATGGGTATTCGCCTGAACTCTGCAAGAGGTCCAGGCCTGTACCACAGATCATGACTTTTGTCTTTCCTGCATTCACCCTCAATCCCTTCTTCTCCATGGCTTCTTTCCATATCAAGAGCCTCCTGACACATTCCTCTAGGGAGTCAGCAATGATGACAAGATCATCTGCATATAGGTCTTCCCAGGGAACACCAGCCCGAAACTCACGTGACAAGGCCTCCAGCACAATGATGAAGAGCAAGGGACTGAGTACGGATCCCTGATGGACCCCGACCTTCACCTCAAACTCTTTGCTGAAACCCTCGCCAACACGAACCCGGCTTCGTGCATTAGTGTACATTCCCTGGACTAAACGAACAATCCATTCCTCAACGCCTAGCTTTCTCAGGGCCCACCAGATAACCTTCCGAGGGACACGGTCAAATGCTTTCTCTAGGTCCACGAAGGCCATATAAAGCCTCTTGTTCACTGCTAAGTATTTCTCCTGCAGCTGCCGGACCACAAAGATTGCATCTGTAGTGCCTCTTCCTGGGACAAAGCCAAACTGGGAGTCGTCAATAGACACCACCTGTCTTATGAGACCATCGACAATCCTCTCTAGGATCTTCATGGCCTGCTCAGTCAGCTTGAGGCCTCGATAGTTGCCTCTATCCAAAGCATCACCCTTGCCCTTGTAAAGGCAGACAATGAAACTTTCCTCCCAGTCAGTTGGGACCTTGCCATCACGGATAATCGCAGTAGCAAGATCTCGGATCATGGTGGCCCCTGCATCACCTGCTGCCTTGATCATCTCCACCACTATGCCTGATGGACCTGCAGCTTTGCCCGACTTCATCTTTGAGATGGCCTTCTTCAACATGTCAATAGTGATTGGGATAGGCGGGCCTTCTAACGGAGGTTCATTGGACAGGTGATCAGGGTCCCAATCAAATTCAACGTTGAGAAGCCTTTCATAATGTTCAGCCCATGCATTCTGCTTTGCCTCCTCACTCATTGACATTTCCCCAGTGTCATTCTTCACTGGCTTTTCGCCTACAACATCAACATTCTCTTTCCTCATCTGGTTGGCGAGGCGGAAGATATCAGACGACTTGTGGTCAATGCCCTCATAGACCACCTTGTCTGCTTCGTGGCGTGCATGGTGCACCACACGTCTGGAGATGCGCTTGGCAGTGTTATATGATGCTCGTGTGCATTTGCCAGCCTTCCATGCTTTGAAAGCTTGGCGCTTGGCTGTGATGGCATCATCTACTTCCTTATTCCACCACCAAGTTTCACGTCGCCATCGGTGGGGCTTTGTTGTGCCGCACACCTCCTCTGTTGTCTTCAGCAAACCTGTCTTGAGTTTCGCCCAGATTTCCTCAGTAGTAGTAGCTGCTTCAGTTTCCACAGCGGGCACATGTGCCTTGAAGACTTCCTGGAATCGGCTACACGTTTGAGGATCTCTGAGCTTCCACACTTTTGGACGTGGGGTGAATTTGCGCTTAATTTGGGGCGGCATATCAATCATCATGTCGCACACAAGGAGCTGATGCTGCAGAGCAACCTCCTCTCCAGGAATCACCTTCACATCCATAACAAGTTTGCGCAGGCTCTTTCGAAATAACATGAAGTCTATCTGGGTTGCTGTATTACCGGACCTGTATGTGATGAGGTGACTGTCACGTTTCTTGAAACATGTGTTACCGAGGAACAGGTCATATGCTAGTGCATATTCCAGGATCCTCTCACCCTCACTATCAGGGTCTGGCTTGCCATACCCATAGCCTCCATGAACTTCTTTGTAACCGGAGCCTGTACTGCCTACATGGCCATTCCAATCACCACATGGGATGAGTAATTCTGATGCTGGGATCATTGCAGTCACAGCCCTAAGTTGGTCGTAGAATAGATCCTTTACAGAATCACTGAGACCACACTGTGGGGCATAGACAGACAGAAGACAAAGCACCCGCTGACCGACTATGATCTTCACCAGGATGATCCGGTCGGAGACTCGCTTGACCTCAAATACCTTCTCTATCCACTTCTCTGCCACAAACACTCCAACACCAGCAGTACCCTTGTTGTTTCCAGACCAGAACAGTTTGTACCTTGAGTCTTTGCCCGTTATTATACGGCAATGACCACCCCGGTATCTGGTCTCTTGGACACAACAAAGGTCTACTTTTCTACGAGATAGTGTTTCCACCACCTCGCAGACCCTCCCTTTTAGAGTGTTCACATTAAGAGTGCCCACCCTGAAATTTCTCAGCTGGTGTGAAATCCAAGTTCTCTGAAAAAGAACCTACCAAAATAGTGAGAATGTACGCTATTTCTTAAACGCTTGACCTGGTTTCACTAAGTTTATGAGAGTTAATGAGAAGTATGCACATAGTCCAGAACCAATTTACCCTCAATATTTGATTTGGAGGGACATAAGATAGAGGAAATTTTAGGTGCAACAGGAACATAGAATGTAGACGGAGACGATGAAATACCTAGCATAAATCCTAATCTGTTTGAATTTTTTTCATTGGCTAAAAGACATTAAGAGCATAAATACCTGAGGCTTCACTTCAAAAATAATTTGGAAACCAGTGGAACATCAATTCACAAATGGTACCTGCTGGACACCCACCCATACACCTAAGTTCTAGACAGAGTGCTACTTATCAAGCGCTGCTTACAGAAATGCCATTTTTATGCTATTTTATTAGCTAAAACTTCTGACACCAACAAATTATTGGACCTGATTTGGATGAAGATACTAGATAGCGATAGCCAATACATTTTTAGAATAATACTGGTGGAAAAACTGTGGTTTGTAAGACCTAACTGGAATATTTTATTTGAAATCACTTATGAATCAAAACTGACTTAACTCATTTCATGCAAATTATAACACTTTTACCGGTGTCCAATTTTAATGAAAATTTTCATGCATTAACAGGATGCATTTGACCTACTTTTCTGAAAATATTATGGGTTGACAAAAACTGGAACATGATAAATAATAGGACAGAATCCCCTATAGACACTAACTTTAGTGTTCAATATGTGGATAATTCAAATTTTGATGGGTCAGATAAAAATTATCTAGATG
This sequence comes from Loripinus fragilis, assembly GCA_964019695.1. NCBI lineage: Eukaryota > Metazoa > Mollusca > Bivalvia > Lucinida > Lucinidae > Loripinus > Loripinus fragilis. Next base: position 38,995,560 of record OZ026527.1, read on the forward strand.
TATTCATATACATTAATGGTAGTAAGGTATACCCTGGGAAGTCTTTTTTTATATTCCATTCAAAGAATGTATAGTGCGACCAGCTAACAGAGACTGGGCGTGACAGACAGAGCGCTGTCATACACTGTCAAATAGGACTAGTCTACAGTAAATCGGGTGTAATAGCCTATGTACGCTTTACTCGTGCAACCAACTGAAGCGCAGACGACACTGGTGACCAACTTTATACGTTAGCATGCCTGGTAAATGTTTATCTTTAGTATGCTGCTGGGGACCTGCTGCATTTCATTTTCCGGGATGGATATGTTGTGAAAGTTTTCATGGAGGGTAGGTTTGCACTTTCTTCAAATTTTGTCTGTATGACAAAATTGGTTTGATTTATAAGCCTGATACAATAATAAATCACCAATAAGAACTCAGCGGTACAAGGGTTAAGTATCTGGATCATGAGAAAAGGGCATACAAACACGAGATTTGGTCTTACCGCATGTCCGCAAAAGCATCTAACAATCGCTCATTCTGGCATGTCCAGAGTGAAGTTGTTCCGAATCTTCTTCAACTTGCATACATTGTTTATGCGAGAAGCGAAAGCCCTGGCGAGGTCATGCGTACATTCAGGCTCGTCAGAGCCTTCGCTACCCGCCGATGTAATAAGAACCATCATTTCGTGTGCTGACCAATTTATAGTATTAATTTTTCATTGCGGACCATTCATTTTATTTTCTTATTCAGTATATAATTTGAATAGATAAAATTTCGAAACATTGTCAGAGCGCATATATCTAGACTAGTCAGTTTCCTTGTTATCCAAATTAATTCGAGATGCCTTTTTCTCATAATGGGCTCAAACCTACTACTATACAGGTATACAGGTATTTTCACAGGTGAATAAATACACTCTGTCTTACCGATTTTTATATGGAAATGTCCAAGGGTGTGTCTTTGCTAAGAACCGCCCAGTCTCTCTTAACTGGACGGACTATAGCAGTCAACAATGTTAATGATTTGAGACTTATATTTAATAGGTCATATATTAGTACAAAGAGGGTGTACATCAGGGTGCCCCCTGTGGCCTAACAGCGTTTGAGGAATAAAATAATTTCATTTTTGTAGTTGTTATACCGTAGGTATTTAACATACAAAATATTATCCAAATCCATGTGTGGGCAGATTTGGAACTCCCTCTTTGAAGTGTCAGAAATTTTTGTTTACAACGCTTAAGGCAATGTCTGGAAACGCCCCATCAACCACTACGTCATAGGTTACATTTGCCATATTTGGAAGTGGTTTCCCGCCAGTCAAAGTATGGGCCGCCCTTAAGTCAATATTTTAAATTAATATTAAGAAATGAAAGTTGTGAAAACTTGCTTGTTAGGAACTCGTTTTATTTTCTGCTTTCAAGCACAACAGTGTATTTCATTACCACAGGCAACTGCTTGGGTATTGTTGCCAAGGTCTGGACTGCTGAAAACCACATGACTGGTCATTTTCAATATAATTCTATTAATATTTCAACAGGTAGTAAGTAGGTGTTCTGTTTGTGTGGCAACTTTCTAATTGGGCCATCACTTCGGGAAGCTGTAAAAGCAGTAAGATAGCTGGCATCCCATACAACTATCTTACTATTTTTACAGGATGTTCCAGAAAAGAGGAGAAAATTGCAATATGACAGACTTAACCTGCAAAGGGCATTTGAAGCAACACAAGGAGGTGTGTCTGTATACAGAGCATCCAGAGACTATTCTGTTCCTGAATCAACACTCCGTGACATGTGGATCTTGATGTCAAGATAGGTTTTGACAGGATTTTCAGTGCAGAGGAGGAAAAACTTGTTGGTCACGTCAGTTACATGGCTGAGATTGGATATGGGTATGGTGTATCAGGAATAAGATATATGGCAAAGAACTATGCTGAATCTTCAGATAGACCTGTAAAAGCTAAAGATACTCTAAGCAACTGCTGGTTTTACAGCTTTCTCAAGAGATGGCCCAATTTGAAAGTTGCCAAGCCACAGAAACTCACAATTGTAAGGGCAAAGTCTGCATCACGAGATACTCTGGACAAATATTATAAAGAACTTGGGACAATATTAACCAAACATAATTTGAGAGACAAGCCCCAGAACATTTACAATGTTGATGAGTCAGGAGTGTCGACAGAACACAGTCCACCAAAAATTGTATGTACTACCAATACAAAGCCCCAAAACATCACATCAACCAGGTCTTCCAATGTGACCATCATAGCAGCTGGAAATGCCTTAGGCAATAGTGTCCCCCCTTACTATATTTTTCCAGGTCAGCGATGGAGCCCTGATTTCCTCGGTGGAGCATGCCCTGGTGCTGCTGGTGAGATGTCAAAGAAAGGGTGGTCAAATTCTCAAACTTTTCATAATTACATCACCAAACATTTTGCAACATTTGTAAAATTGTCTGATGACAAAGCAAGTGATCACACTCTTATTTTATATGATGGACACAAGTCACACATCTCACTAACCTTATCTGATTGGGCAAGAAAACACAACTTAACATTATTTGTTTTGCCTCCTCATTCCAGTCACATGACCCAACCTCTGGACGTTGCAGTGTATGGCCCATTTAAGGCCATTTATAATTCTGAGTGTCAAGCATACATGAAGAAGTTTCCTGGTGCAAATATCACTAGTTATCAAATTGCAGAGCTCACCAATAAACCTAACCTGAAAGCTTTGTCTGCCAAAAACCTTATATCTGCCTTTCGTCGTACAGGAATACGCCCATTTAATAACAAAGCTATTCCTGACTCTGAAGTTGCTCCTTCTCTGATCTACAGAAATGCACAAAGAGAGATTAGCCAGGAATCCAAGGATGTGAATTCTACTCAAGAGCAGAACTTTGAAAGTATTCAGCAAAATACTGTAAAAGGAACAGAGCAGCAAGAAGAAGGCAGCGAATGGGGTCATCAAGATAATAGAACAAGGCCAACAAGAACATGAGATTTGTTCTGAGTCTGAAGTAAATCTCCCACCAAAGAAAACAATGGAATCTGATTTTTTTGAAAAGAGAACCATAACTACAGTAGTCCAACCAAGGAAGAAGAGGAAGTTTGTTCCACCATACATTGCTGGTAGTCTCTTAAAGAAAACCAACAAACAGATTCACAAAGACTCAGCACAAAAAACAATCACTAAGAAAAAGCAGGCCACTAAGAACCAAAAGGGTACATCTAAGGTAAAATGCTCAAGGCCAGCTATACCAAAAACTGAAGCTGAAAATTTAACTAATGACCCTAGACCCAGTACATCAGGTACCGTCAAAGTGGGTGGCCCATTGATCTCTCACAGAGCAGTGAAGACAGTGATTATACTGACATAGCAGAGGGCGAGAAATGTTGTGTTTGTCACACATATGAAGCAGGATATTTAAAACAGTGTGTCTATGTTTCCTTTGTAAGCTGGGGCAAGTGTGACTTTTGCCCTCACTGGACCCATCTAAAATTGTGCAGAGAGGTGAGGGTTGTGAGGAGGGGGATGTATTCCGTTGCCCCCATTGCCTCACTAATTAATTTTCACAAGCTTACATGAAAATACTGTAAATATGTTTAGTTTGAAAGTTTTCCAATTGTTTTGAGTTCAACAAAAAGTTCGCTTTAGACATTTTTTTGTCATTAAGTAAAGACTGTCTGTTCAACTTGCCCAAAATACATTATTTTCACTTAAAGCATACCTGGCTTGTCATATTTTGACAATTTTCTAATTAACGTGGTACCATATGAGGAGTTCCAAATGAACTCAAAATCAACATGGAGTCCAAAATGTGTCAGTGTAAACACGGAGGAAAGAGAAGTTAGCGGTGGCATGCACTAATGTGGAGAGGAGGTACTATGGCAAATAACTAAAACCACAGTTTCAGGTGAGTTTCTTTTTGTATTCCGTTATGTCCGCTAAACATTAACTACAGTAGTACCTTAGAGGACAGGGCTATAGATTGCATTTAAAAAGGACAGATAACAGCTGCATTATGTTAAGGGACAAAAAAAATGGGCATGGTATATGATACCACATTCAATTTTCGAACTTGGACTTAAATTGCCCTCTTAGCCTGTCACCACACGTTCTTAGCCTGTTGTCACGAGCTTAAAGTGCCCTTTTCTTAGAAACTTTGTCATGCCCTTTTTGGGGGCTGGGGGAAACACTATGACAAGTCTCTATATCATAGTTGCAGAATAGCACTGAATTCAGGGCGATATGACAGATTTTTATTTTATGTGATTTTTTAAGCCTCTATCTTTTCCCTTACTGTTATCGTGGACGTAAACCAAGTTGAAAACACATTTCCAAACAGTATCTTCCTCTAACACTACTCCATTTTGTATGTTTATAGGTTTATCTATATTTTGCTATTAAGTTTGCCGCTGATGCATACCTGATTAGTTCTAAAAAGATAAAATACTCCTGTCCACACAGAATGTTTACACTATTTGTTTTCAAAACATGGCGTCATTTTTGTCTTCTGAGCTGAAGAGCATGCTTTTTCTGTGGGTACTAAAGTCACGCACGAATTTGTTTTGGTATTTAATGTACCGACAATGACCCGTTTACTTTCCGTTTTCTGAATACACAGATGTTTTAACAACATTAAATACCAAAATCAGACTTATATAATGTTTTCTTTTACCTTCCTTATTATCATAATTGGCCTAAAAATTATCATACCTGGTCTGTTGAGATTAAAAGAATCCAATACCATCTCACCATACATTTGTTACATGTAGATATTTGCAAAAAAAGATGACCAATTACCGATCTAACTGGGGCCGCCTTTTACCAATTTATTGCCATCGAGAACTACCCAGTTGGATATGTACAAATTGTGTACGAGGAGTTCTTAATGGCAATGGATGGGATCCTTTTTTGTGCATACAGGTTGATTTTTATGGTGACCTCTCTCACCATTTGTAATAGGTTTTCTTCTAATATCTTGATGAATGTCAACGAATAAAGGTCAATCTTCAACCTAGTATGCAAATTTTTCACCCTGGTTCTGTATTCTGAGGGATGCCACTGGATTGAAAATTGACTATTTTCAGATAAGGAACTCCCCAACTTCCGCTAACAGGAAATACATAGAAAAAAATCCAAATGGTTTTGCATATTCAAACAATGACATCATTATACAATTCTAATCATAAACCATTGTGCACATGTCAAAAAGAAGGTCAAAACACCCAATGTCTCTATATAAGATTCACGTGGCGCCTTAAAAACGATGGGTACCAACTGTGTGTATTGACTGATAGCCTATTTGAACATAAGCGTGTGCTAGTAAAGCTATTCAGCGTGCAGCAAGGTTAGCCATGAAATAAAAAATATTTTCTTTCACTAATATCTTACTGATCACTGTGCAAAAGTAATTTGATTCTGATCTTTCCAATCCATCGCTTCTTGTCGTAAACAAGCTGACCCTCTCTCGGTTCAGAGGTCAATGTACTCTTGCGTTAGCTTGCTACTTTTGGCGGGAAACTTGTCACGTGAGCACATGATCAGAATAACAATTGTCCGCCTTGTTGGAAAAGTCCATTTTCGGTCTGATTATGACATTTTGGGACATGACAAAGCTTCTTTTCCGAAAATTAGATTTATACGGGTGGGGTATGTGATTGTTAAGAATTTCTGTCAAGTAAGTATCTCATTTTCTTTGGCATGCTATATTAAATTGAAATCAAACCATTCTTGGAAATCGACTTTCATTTTCTGAAATAGGTCATTACTCGTTATAATTTAATAGAAAATAGGGGGCGCTACAATGCACAATAATACAGAAACGTGACTGCTGCGAGCGTACCAACATTGAGTAAGTTAACAGAATCAATAGCTTTAACAATTTTGCACTTATTTTCAAAATTCAAACACCTACTTGTCTCGTATAATGTCCAAAATCCACTGTTAACCTTATTATAATAATGTACTGAGTTTTTGAAAACGCGCTGACATACCTTACCTAGTCATGGGGAGTATAACCAGTACCGGGTTATATTATAGTATTTCTCAACGTTTTATTAAGTTCGTCTCATCAATTCAACATCCAAATTTTATCGCAAAAACGTCATCACCCCTAGCTCGTGAAAAGCATGCAAAATGGCTGCGATGAGCTGAAAAAAAACAACAAGAACATGATATTACAGATTGCATTGATCGTGTCATAATAACGAAGTCAATGGTAGCATTTTTATAACTTTGGTTGTGTATGTAAAACACATGAAGAAGTCTAAATGGTTGAATTATCAAGGAAACGAGTTTTTCCCAAAACAAAAGGGGACTCCATCACTGGTCAAGATAGAGCACAAAAACACTGCGACTTTAGATTCAGCTAGATCAAAAAAAATCTAAAGTCGCAGTTCTGCAACTAAGTTGCAGAACTGCGACTTTATTTTTTTTTTTCATACTTGATTTTAAATATTTAAAGTCGCAGTTAAAAGCCACAAATAAAAACGTGGCACCCAGGGCCAAAAAACGTGGGACCCAGAGCCAAAACGAACAGGGAGTGGGACGAAATAAAATTAGGAAGAATAAAGTGTTGGTAGACACTTTGTTACCGTTATAATTATTTACCAAATAAACAAATGTTCGCCTCACTCAGTGTAAGCCGACGAGGCAACGCACTCTTATTATTTAACAGTATAGTGCAGTAAGCTATTTTCGCCAAGAATGTAATTTCGCCAATTGAACATTCCCAACGTTTTTTCACTTGTGTGACGTCACAGGCTCATTCTGAAAAGGGGATTTCCAAGGGCAAAAGAAAAGCTGTCTGTTTAGTTGTTAAGCAGTAAGAAAATGCATATCTGAGAGGTAAAATAATGTTCACTTACCTGCATCAATGTTTTCCCGCCATTTTCACTAATTCTTTTTAACCCCAATCTTTAAATTATGATCCTGATACATTTTATTCATTGAATACATCGCTTCCTCCATCTTCATTTGTGTTGACATCATCACGATGGAGGTAAGAAAACTCAGTGATGTATTGGGGTCCAAAGTGGGGAAATAATTGATTTTATCATAAGGGGGTTCTTATTAATGTTGAGACTCAGAAACACTGGTCTGGCTAATAAGCAGCTGTACGGACCATATGTCTAAAAATGATTTTTGATAAATGATATCAATCTTTCACTTGCAATGGCTTGATGTATCCTTAAAGTGCATAAAAGAAAGCTTTTATGTCTATTTTTTCATTTACTGTCAGTGTGGTAGCACCCCAATGAACATAGGGGTCAAATCAATCTGAATTTAAATTCAATATAGTAAAAACACATGACTGAAATATTTTTGATTACAATAAAATAAATCATAGAAGAATCGCAATAATTTATGTTCATTGACTGAAAAAAATGGTTTGCCTCATAACATCTGTTGATTTTTTATCTATCCAACCCTTTATGAGGCCTCTTTTTCAGGTCAACATGAGTTGTCGGAATTAGATTACTATTTTCAAGATGGCGGAAAAACGGGTGCTCAAACAAATCAAATTTTTTGAAAATTAAAAAACATATTTTGATGGTCTAAGGTATCACAAATTATTATAAAAGGTTGAAATTTTATGATAAAATCATTTTCTTGTCAAGTTGTATTTGGTTTTGCTATCCTCAGAGCCATATCTGCTTATGTTGGCGAAAACTGATTACCCCAGTATATTTTTTGGATTTTTGCGTTATTTTTCTGACTCTGTAAAGGGAGATAAATATTGTAGAATTGCACATTGAATGTCTGTGCGCACGACTGTCGTGTTTTAGATAAAAATCGGTCCCTGTTTTACCGGAAAGACCCGAATTACCGGAAAGACCGCCGATATACCAGAAACACCAAATAATCATAGGCCACATTGATTTGTGATTATTGACATGGATCATAAAATACCTGGATATGAAACTGTAATAGATAAGCTAATAATTGTTTCCCAATGATTGCCGCGTCGAAATACAGGTAAATCCGATAATTTGAATGACCACTTTACAAATATTGAGATCCATACATGTACGCATACTTTTTCCCTTATGTTCTAGCAACTTGGGGGTAACGGTAGTAAAGTGAATTTAATACCAATAAACTGAGAATTTCTCCAGCTACAATTTGATACCAAACAATCTAGTGTTCTCAGGAAAAAATACCCAAGAAAAAAAACACGCATCAGGCCTTCCTACACTACACGGACATGGAAAACAAAGTAAGGAATTAGGCGAAAATCCTAGTGTCCTTTTTTGTAAAAAATTGGCAAATAGTGCAGACCCAGATCCCCAACCGCTGAACACAGCGTCTGATCAGGGTATCCACTTTTCGCTTATTCTTACAGAACGTTCTATAAAAATGCTACCCAACATCCCTTAAAACGCAAATGGAGTGGTCCAATTGACTGGAGTGGGAAATTCCATTCGGCGTAAATGGGTTAAATTATGTAATTATATAGAAATTTGGTATCTTTATTTAATTCTTGTGACATAAATCTGTTAATTGGCAATTAATTTATTGTCAGTTGTTGAGAATATCGCTTCAAAAATTAGACGGTTTGGTTGAAGAGATATTTTAACGCAGTAGCAGAAATAATTACTGCTCATAGACACTCTACCAAATCCCTTGTTAATTGTTAACCAAACGCTTAAGGGATTAAAATGAAGTGCATCTATGGTTGACAAAGCATCTTTTATTATTTAAGATATGTTTTTCACGCTTTTAAACTCTGCAATGTGTTTAAATTCCTGGTGTATATAAGAGGCAATGTTTAGGTTTCTGACATTTCCGCCATTTTGTTATGTGAAAAAACGAAAAAAAAAGACGATTTTGCTAGCATTTTAACTGCATGGTTTTATTTTGTTTTTGCTAAAAAATTTGATATTCTGGTAAGGAAATATGTGTACTTTATGTATCAAGTGTCAAATATATCCAAATTACTCACATTTATTAGCTTTAGAACCGACAACTTCGGTGGTAAAATTGGAAGTTATCATTTTCAAGATGGCGAATTATACACAACGGAATTTGTCCAAATTAACACGAAAATTAACCGTTATCCAGTGATTATATTCCAACATAACACATATGAGATATACTTACCAACTTATTCTCTTATATTCCGTAAGAATTTTCTCCATTTAAAATGAATATTCACGATTTTGATATGAAACTTTCCTATGGATCATCGCTATGAACAGCCTCTTTGAATATGGCGGCAGAAAGGTATTTATCTCGGCGTATACCCGATTCAAGCGTAGGCAATGATATTGATAAAATAGATAAGAAGCCAATCCATGTAATTTTATGATCCATGTTATTGATTAATGAATATAATAAAAAGTGTATGTTGTTTATAATATGATATATTTTTTTACTTGTGCATTTCTATATAGTGAACAATACAGAAATTGGACATTACAGAATAAAAATCTAAAAAGTTCATATTTTAGTATTATAATATATTCCTAGGATACTTGGAATATGAGATAAGTTTGAAAAAAATATGCAGTGTCAACTAGATCTATTCAAAAAACTGGTAGGGGAGACCGGGGCAAAATGATACATGGGGCAAAATGAAACAGCGCGATTTTTCAAACGATGATGCCATATATAACGTTTCTTACTCAAACTGAATGCGCATTTTGAAATCCGCCATATTATAAGAAAGGCTCAGCCGAAACAGAGCAAAGTTAAGCTTTTTACATAAACAATTGACTTTTGAGGCACCCTGAGTAAATTTCGAAGGTATCAGTTATTTTATGAATGTGAAAAATGTGGTAGATATACATTTTAATTGTATCGTGTAAATTGAACATTATAGATACCGATATGTTTCCAAATAATCAGAACTATTGTGGGGTGTCGTATTTTTGAATTGTTACGAGAACAGTAAACAAGAGGTCACTGGGGCAAAATGATACAGCGTGGTTGGGGCAAAATGATACAGTCTGAAATAATCTAATTTGACTCTGTTTTAAAGCATTTTCAAGATATTTCTATCGAAACTGTCTATTCCTATCACAAGAAAATTAAATGATACTGCTATGTCGGAAAAGTACCATTTTATTTTTCAGAATGTTAAAAATGGGTGGTCAACTGTATCATTTTGCCCCGTGGCAAAACATAAAACATGAATGGTAACAAATGTGACTCAGAAAATTCAGAAAACTGTTCGTGTTCAATCATATTTCCATGGCGATATATAGCATTATAAATTGTTTAATTGTGTTTATAGTTATTTCTGTGCTACGTCTTGTATATTTGACTCTGAGATGAGAAAAGTCTTACTGTATCATTTTGCCCCGTGTACTGTATCATTTTGCCCCACGCACGGGGCAAAATGAAACAGCTGACCGTACATTTTGAATGCCTGATTTCAAGCACTAATGTCACTTAATGCCTGTTTTTCTTTCTCTCAGATTGTAGCTAATACTTGACAGTGTTATACATTTAAAAGCAATTAAAATACATCCAGTCATAAAAGCAGGAAGAAAATATTTTAAAAAAGTGGATCATTTTGCCCCGGTCTCCCCTACGTCCACCTTTACTAATCATTTACATAGATTGGGTTGTTAGCCCTTGGTTAGCCTGGGTCCAGTCGTCAATATTTTGGCAATAATTTCTAATGCTGATATTCTAAAAAAATAAGAGAATAAAAATATACCACATCAAAGGTATCGGTTGTCCGTTATTGATTTCGGTTAATATTGACGCCTGGGGACATCGGTGGTATTTTCCTTTGATAATCCGATCAGCCGATTAATCTAATTATAGCCTGCTGCTTTAGTGTGACGCAATAAAGATGATAACGAGACACCGATCCGATAATGAGGATGCCATTATCAAACAGCTGATCATGGAAACTCCGCGAAAAGAACGTGAATAAAGATGGAATTTGTTTACTTGGTTCAAGACCGATTGATCCAAAACAAAGGACGCAGAGATGAAATTGAAGTGTCAAAAATATAGCGAAAATTCAAAGGAGATGACGTTTTTCTTGGACGTATTGTGTTTATCTCGACCATGTCTCGAAGCTATATACACAATAAACAATGTGTATTTTCGTTCGAGCCCGTAATTAAATGTGTGTCTCGCAAAGGCCAAAAAACAACTACTTAACAAATACACCAAAGTCGGAAAACGCTGTTTCAATTTAAAACATCGTCCACAAAGTGCATTTGATGATAGGACAGAGTGGTAATGTTTGCCTTTCTATCTATTCACCATATCTACATTAATTGCTGGTTCCCTGTCACTGGGATTCCTGTTACTATTTATAGCACAATAGAGTTATCCGATAGCGTTATCATTCTTGGCATTACCCCACAAAATTTGAGGAAAAATCCAGGTGGCGCTGTCGATTGAAATCGAAGTTCCCCAGGCTGTCATTTTTGACCAAGGAACGAAAAAATGATCAGACTGGAACCCAGGCTAGCCCTTGGTGTAAACGAGGGTCCTTTAATTAGGCTGGATAATTTCCCATTATTGACATGTTTGATTGGGATTATTAGTTATCAGTAGGTGTTAACAATGGTCCTTTAATTGGGCCTTAATCCAATTTGTCATTTCTTTGAATAAACATGATTCGAAGAGAGGGCAATACATTATATTGGCAATAAACATTTAAAATACTTTTAGCCTCAAAAACAAGTTAATACAGAACTAGGATAGCATATTTTATTTCCCTATTATTCTTTGGTCTTTCCGGTATTTCGGAGGCCTTTCCGGTAATTTGAGTCTTTCCGGTAAATCTAGGTACCCGATAAAACTTGATGGGCCCCATGCCCCAGACATGATCCTGATTACCAAAATCAATATTTCGCTTACGGAAAAGGTTACATATCACGGACAAGGCGCTGAAACTCCCAGACTTTATTTGCAGATGAAATTCTAACAATCTAATATAATATAGGCTACAATACAATAATGTTTATTGCACAAAAAAACAATCATTACAATCGCGGACCCAGTATAAACGGACTGGTCACTGACAGAAATACAAAGTTAAGTTGTCGAGGCCTTTTAGCGCTATTTCAAAGTACTACAGGCAATAAAATTGATTTTAAACATACACAAGATTATAAGAGGTTACTCCCGATATGCGACGCTGAAATATTACGAGTTACAGTAAAAATAATTGAAGTTTTCTCATCTTTTTATGTTGACTTCTGACGATTTTTCGGCTAAAAGTACCGAAAATAGCTAAAAAGGGTACCTAGGTTTCTTGTTGATGTTCATAAAGACGGATAAACTTTCAATAAATATAACAATACAGTCTTAAAGATAGTGTATTAAACCATTGCTTTTTGAAGAAAATTCAAAGATATGCAGAAAAATAATGGAGATATGATTATTTAATCTTCAACAAACGTCAGTTTTGAAAGCACAGTCACCGTTGAGCCACGACAACGTATTTCCAATATTTACATTTACCTGTCTGTAAGTGACCAGTCCGTGTTTATTGGGTCCGAGTTACAATGCGCCCACTATAGTGTTTCCAGAACTTAAGTGACTCCCGTTTTTTGCTAATTATTCTTTAATTGTGAGTTTAATTGAAAAATTAATTAGAGAAATGAATTTAGATACAGACCGCGTAACTGAATTATTTTTTCCACATAAATGTGAGTTTTTGTATAGGCTGGGATTAGATGGAATTTTGGTGAGTTTTTGCCGCTCCTCTTTGAATAAGTCCCCAAGTGAACCTTACGATATAAATAAAATATGGCTTATACGGGTCAGTGGAGGTAATTCGTCAGTCCTACAGATAAGAGTGCTTAACAGAAAATTATTTTTCCTATTTCTCAACCAAAAAATATGCTGTGCGTACTCAAAACAACCGTCTCGATGATACGGTTCTTTTGAGCACCCAAAACACGTGTTAGAACTAATGAAGACAATCGCTACTTCACGCTACAATTGCTTAACTGGCCCGATCTTCTTCATCGTAGCAATGCAAATATACCACGTGTATCTATAGGGGTTCACATGGGTATATTCACAGGGAAAAACAACTAAGTTATTCTTTTGTACAGGGGATTTGGGCTTCATTTACAAATAAGGGCGTCTCCCAAAAATAAGTTTTAGTTACGCGGTGTGTATTTAAATCCACATGCTAAGTGCCGTTCTTCTAAGTTCAATTTAAAGCTGTTTAAAAAAAGAAAAACTGGGGTCACTTAAAGCCTGGAAACACATTAATGTACCCGGCCACTATGTGTCCTAGGCATAACAAGACAACCTCAAACAACGTCTTGAAAATACCGCGAGGTAACGTCTACAGGTAAGGTATCTATGGTCACGATACAGCCGACGGCTGTGCACGGTAATGTTTTATGATCTACGGGTGGTTGGGTGGGGGTCAGGATCAACTAGAAAATTCAGACATGTTTTATTTTTTTGTCTTAGGGGGTCCGTACTTGTATTTAGCCTCAATTTCGTGTATGCTTCAAATTTCATTATCTATTGAAGGATGTACATTATACCCAGTTTTTTCTTTAGAAAAAAGGGTATATTAATTTTGTACCGTTCATCTCCGCTCCGTACTTGTTTACCCATGGAAGGATTTTCATATTTTTTTGGTCAACTATTTGCTTCAGCGAGATACTGTGTAGAGCTTATAATTCAACCAGGCCATCTTAAGGTCAATGTCACGATTGGAGGTCACAAGTTTGAAACTTTACCTCCTTGTCCGTATGCCAATGGCTCCAAGGCCATATATGATCTTGTGAAATAGGCAACGTCGACCGTCCTCCTCTGCACACCATAAGATCTTTTAACTTGGGCAATGTTTCTTTCGTTGGTAGATGTACTGAACTCATGTCTCAGTTGTGTTGGATTTAGTGTTTAATGTACTTTTCAATAGTAATTTCGTCATGATTCGATGATGAAAATGTGATTATAAAAGGCTCAGCGAAATGAAGTGCTGTTTTGGCCCAGTAGGATTCAAACCAGGGACCCCTTGATCAAAAGTAGGTAAACTACTCGCTCTGCCACACGGTCGCTTCTACAAACAAAGGTCCTACCACTCAGACTGTCATTCTATGTTGTGTGTGTGTGTGTGTGGGGGGGGGGGGTAAAGTTGTCCTTCAGACTGCATTCAAAGAGAATATTTTTGATGTACTAGGGCGAAAAGGAAAACAACCAAAGAGGCACATGTAAAGTGTTTCTCGTTCCAATGCGATAACAAATTACCTTAAAATACCATCCACGTTAAGGTTAAGGAACATATAAAGGCAAAATACCTATTTAAAATGCTTGGCACTGCATGTACAAGTTTATTCATAAATGATAGACCACCCCCCTCCCCTCCCCTCCCCTCCCCCCCCCCCCCAAAAAAAAAAAAAAAAAAAAGCTATAGCGTAATATAGATTTTGGCAATCAGGGCGTATCCGTTATAACTTTTAAATAAATAAGCTATGGTTCTCACAACTCTGAAATCCCAAAGTGGCTACTATAGGTTACAGAATGTGCCAAGCTCAATTAGATAGCCTGGTGACCGACATATTTTAGCACGTTTTGGCAACCCTGAACGTGGATATGAAAGGGAAATTCCATAAAAATTATCAGACCACTTTATTTATACTCTATCGCACAATTCTACTTTGTAGTCGTGGCTTTGAACAATTCGTGTGAAATTCCTTTTGAAATTCACCCATGAGACAGAGCTTTGAACCACATTTTCACCATTGAATGTGTAATTTATGACAACTTTTGGTAAAACATTGCATAAATATATACATTGCTAAAATATTTAAAGGAACAGTTGATAATTTACCCTATATGATAATGTAAATAACAACTGTCCAGTAGACAAATCATGCATTTCACTCAAAAATGCGACGGAAGTCCAGTTTCTTTTGTGATGTTTTTTCAAGAGGACCAATGAATTGAATCAAATAAAGTTACGATAAAACATTCGATGTCCAAGTTCATGGCTCAAATTTTGTATAATCTAACGTTTGGTAATGCAATGTATAAATATACATTGCTAAACTATTTAAAGGAACTTTTGTTTGCATATCTAAAGGACGTCTAATATGAGCAACCTTGGCTAAATGTCAAAGGTTATCCTTGACCATTTTGTTACATAGTCACTGATTCATTAGGTTAACGAATTTACTTGGTATAAAAGCTTTTACTGTGAGATGCCAAAAAAAAATCCAAGGAGTCAAACCTAACCTCGCTGTAAGCTAGACCAAGATCAGTCAAGGAACAACGTTTGAACAAACTTTGTATGGGCCATATCCCCAATGTTACACACCAAGGCCCTGGAGAAGTAAATGTTTGAAAAGCTAAGAAGTACTGTTTAAACGTCTTGACGGATAGTAAAAAATGAGTGACCTTTGCTGAAGTCAAAGGTTAACGTTGACCGTTGGTATTTATTTAATCTATAGCCATTGTCTGGAAGTGTTAAACATAGTATAATGATCTAGTAAGTATAATCACTGGCTTCAACCGTCATCAAAATCGAAAAATCATTTTCAAATTTTTGCCATTTCTGTAAAGGAGGGCCAGAGATAATTATTTTGAACACACTTGGATGGGCCTACATCCCCAATGATACATACCAAGGCTCAAGGTCATAGGTCTCCTGGTTCTGGAGAAGATATCTAAAAGTTTTTAACCATATTTGGGCATGACAGCCATCTTGTTCCTCTGAGCATACTACATTGTATTTGAACAAACTTTCATTCCACCACCCTAAGGAGTCTCCATATGAATTTTAAGTTAAATTGGTCCATATGTTTAGACATATTGTTGGCAATCCAATATGAGCAACCTTGGCTGTAACAACAAAGGTCAACATTGACCTCAAAGGTCAGTCTTGACCTTTGGCATTTACTTATAGGCATTGTCTCACTACGTCAAACATATCAAGTAAGTATAACGACTTTGACCTCAAAGGTTTTCAAAAAAAATCTACTTTTCAAAAATTGCCCCCCCCATTTAAACGATTAAGGAATCAAATACGACCTTGTTGGAAAGTAGGTGATGTGTTAGGGTCCATATTCCCATTACTACATACCAAGGCACAAGGCCATTTACGTTTGGTTCTGCACAAGATTATAATAGGGTTTACCATCTATGGGTATGGCAACCAACTTGAACGTGTGACGAAGACATTTTGAATAAACTTTTGTTCTCTCATCTTAAGGAATCTTCATATGATGTTCAATTTAATATACATGCAGCTGGTAATCTTGTCTGAAAGGCCAAAGATCATCCTTGACTTTTGGCACTTATAAATAGTCATGGTCTCATTAGGTTTAACAAAGCAAGAAAATATGACTTCAGCTTCAACAGTTTTTAAAAAAATCTACTTGATTTTTCCCATCTAAACAAAGCTCTTTGACCTTGAAGTACGAAAGTAGATTGTAAAAGAGTTTCACCATATATATGGATATGGTGGCCATCGTGGTTGTGTGACCAGTGCAGTTTCAACAAACATTTGTTTCCCCATCCTAAGGAGTCTCCATATGAAATAAGATTTCAATCGGTCTAGTAATTTTCAGAAATGTTGATGGGTGGATGATCTTACCTGTATTCTTGGTTGGATTAAATGGTACTCTTTGAAGTCACCCTTTACAACTTTCTTAGAATTATGCAATTTTCACATTGATAACGCAATGTAAAACAAGAGGGCCAAATGGCCCTTAAGCGCTCACCTGAGTTTTGTTTAAAGCTTACATATAGGTATCAGTAGAAAGCTGACCATGCCCCTGGTGACCCTGGCGCAAGGTTATTTTGGCGCCAGGGGAATAGTTTGAACAAACTTGGTAGAGGTCCATTAGTAATATGACCAAATATCAAAGCTCTAAGCCTTATGGTTTCAGACAAGAAGATTTTTTAAATGTTTTCCCCTATATAAGCCAAGCCAAGAAGATTTTTTAATGTTTTCCCTATATAAGCCAATGTAAAATATGTGATCCACAGGGCGGGCCATTTTGGCCCCAGGGGCATAATCCACAAGGTGATGCTACATACCAAGTATCATGGCTCTAGGCCTTATGGTTTCAGACAAGAAGATTTTTTCATGTTTCTCCCTATTTAAGCCTATGTAAAGCATGTGACCCCCGTGGTGGGGCCTTTTTTGGCACAGGGGTATAATTTGAACTGGATAGAAAATAGTGAGTATGATCAGGAAATACCACAATCACAAACTGCAGACAACCCCTGGCACCGCGAGGAAGAGCCGCTCAACCATCACGAGACACCAGGAAGACAAATTAAGCAAAGCAATCAGCTCTCTCTTCCCCATCAAGATAATTGCAATAATAGAATGGACATAAAGTAGCGCACAACAAAACATAGAACAATTACAGACTCCCACAATGGGAGTAAAAACAAACAAAATGTCAACAACAACAGAACCACCGCCTTAGAACGGACAGCAGCCTAAGCCACGGGGGGGGCTTAAATGCATTTTACTGGTACCAAATCTTTGCCCTAGATTCTGCTGTTGTTGAAGTACAAGAAATGTTTAGCTTGCGAGATAATGATTCATACCAAATATCATGGCTCTCAGACAAGAAGATTTTTTCATGTTTCTCCCTATATGAGCCTATGAAAAGCATGTGACCCCCGGGGCATTGCCATTTTTGGCCCCAGGGGTATAATTTGAACAATTTTGGTTGAGGTCTACAGAGTGATGCTACATAGTTATGGTTTCAGACAAGATTTTTTCATGTTTCTCCCTATGTAAGTCTATGTAAAGCATGTGAACCCCAAGGCCGGGTCATTTTTGGCCCCAGGGGTGTAATTTAATGAAACTTGGTAGAGGTCCACAAGGTGATGCTACATACCAAATATCAAAGCTCTGGGCCTTAA
This sequence comes from Loripinus fragilis, assembly GCA_964019695.1. Taxonomy (NCBI): domain Eukaryota; kingdom Metazoa; phylum Mollusca; class Bivalvia; order Lucinida; family Lucinidae; genus Loripinus; species Loripinus fragilis. The sequence continues at coordinate 39,013,369 of OZ026527.1, forward strand.
GAAGATTTTTTCATGTTTCTGCCTATATAAGCCTATATAAAGCATGTGATCCCTGGGGCTTGGCCATTTTTGGCCCCAGGGGTCTAATTTGAACAAAATTGGTAGAGGTCCACCAGATGATGCTTCATACCAAATATCAAGGCTCTAGGCCTTGTGGTTGCAGACAAGAAGATTTTTTTCATGTTTCTCCCTATAAAAGCCTATGTAAAACCTGTGACCCCTGGGGCGGAGCCATTTTTGGCCCCAGGGCTATAATTTGAACAAACTCGGTAGAGGTCCACTAGACGATACTACATACTAAATATCAAGGCTCTAGGCCTCCTGGTTTCAGACAAGAAGATTTTTTTTGTTTTCCCTATATAAGCCTATGTAAAACATTTGACCCTCGAGGTGAGGGCATTTTTGGCCCAAGGTCTATAATTTGAACAAACTTGGCAGAGGTTCACTAGGTGATGCTACATACCAAATATCAAGGCTCCAGGCCTTCTAGTTTCAGACAAGAAGATTTTTTTCACGTTTTCCCTATATAAGCCAGTGTAGAACATGTGACCCTGGGGCAGGGCCATTTTTGACCCAAGGGATATTATTTGAACAAACTTGGTAGAGGTCCACTAGGTGATGCTACATACAAAATATCAATGGTCTATGCCTTCTGGTTTCAGACAAGATTTTTTTTCACGTTTTCCCTATATAAGCCTATGTAAAACAATTGACGCCCAGAGCGGGCCATTTTTGACCCCAGGGCTATAATTCTAACAAACATGGAAAAAGTCCACTAGGTGATGGTACATACCAAATATGCTCTAGGCCATGTGGTTTCAGACAAGAAGATTTTTTCACATTTTCCCTATATAAGTATAAGCCTATGTAAAACATGTGACCCCCCGGTGGCGCTATTTTTGGCCCTATGGCTATAATTTGAACAAACTTGGTAGAAGTCCACTAGGTGATGCTACATACCAAATATCAAGGCTTTAGGCCCTGTGGTTTCAGACAAGAAGATTTTTCTCTTTTTCCCTATAAGCCTATAAAAAACATGTGACCCCCAGGGCAGGGTCATTTTTGGCCCCAGGGCTATAATTTGAACTAACTTGGTAGAGGTCCACTAGGTGATGCTAAATACCAAATATCAATAATCTAGGCCTTCTGGTTTCAGACAAGAAGATTTTTTCATGTTTTCCCTATTTAAGCCTATGTAAAACATGTGACCCCCGGCGCGGAGCCATATTTGGCCCCAGGACTATAATTCTAACAAACTTGGGTGATGCTACATACCTAATATCAAGGCTCTAGGCCTTGTGGTTTCAGACAAGAAGATTTTTTCACAATATCCCTATATAAGCCTATGTAAAACATAAGACCCCTGGGGCTAAGCCATTTTTGGCCCCATGGCTATAATTTGAACAAACTTGGTAGAAGTCCACAAGGTGATGCTACATACCAAATATCAAGGCTCCAGGTCTTCTGGTTTGAGACAAGAAGATTTTTTAAGTTTTCATCTTGAAAATCTATTTTTAGCCTGTGTGACCTAGATATGCAATGGACCAGAACCATTTGAACAATTATTAAAGAGGGCAATATAAGGATCATTCCTGCCAAGTTTGGTCAAAATCCAGCAAGTAGTTTAGGAGGAGATGTCTTTTGAAGCAATTGTTGACGACACATGAAGGACATCCAACAAACACGATAGCTCACCATGAGCCAAAGGCTCAGGTGAGCTAAAAACTCTGGTTTTACTTGAGTTAACCCTTTTCAGACCAATGGAACTTCCCATAAAGATACATTCAAGGACCATTGTGTATACTAAGGGGTCACAGGATATTATTAAAAATGTATTTCTTGCTCTAAAGATCTGCTTTGTCTTAACAAACAGTGCAGACCCTGGTGTAATTCCACATTCTGCAGCTTTATATCCGGGTGTGTCTTCACTGTTTACAAAAGTACCCTTCTAGGGATAATGAAAGTTGACTGTATTTCACATAAGAGAAGATTTCACATATACTACTCTTGGTTGTAATTCTAAAAATGAAATTTATAGCAGGATTGTTCTAAAGAAAAAAAGCAACAACATAAAATACAGATAGTCAAGCAATTGTTTATTCATTTTCTAGGTGTTACACATTCTCTAAATAACAATACTCAATATCAGGATCATAGCATATATCATCATTTTTCAGTTATTGTGACGGTGTGCCGCGGTCCCAGCGCACAAGGCATATATAGCACACACGGCACACCCAGTTTTATGCACCCACTTTGGCTTCAAAAAAGGAATTCGGGCTGTATCCTGCCCTTATCCTACGCCTATTTTGCATTTAGTAAAAGTGTGGGGCATTAGTTAGTTTGAATTTTGGAAATGTTCTAAAGCAGGTTTCAATCTTGTGGGGATCGACGTGACAATTTCGTCTGCATAGTGACACCCCCACTGTTCCTGAAAGTGTAAGTTTTTATTCCGCCTGGAAGGGCAAGGAGTTTTGTTATTGTTTGTTTATGTTTTCCACTCCCCCTAATGGTGAGCTGTACGTCATAGCATATATCTGAGCTGTGCTTAATTTAATGACATACATTTTTAAACAATATCACTGGAATATTAACTAACAGGGCACAAACAATTACTTTTCAGTCCACATGCATTGGTTATCATTCTAGTGTCACAGATGATATAGGCCATGATGCGACAAAACCTGTCTTCGTAGAAACCCGTCTTCGGGATTTCTGATAAAAGCCAGACTCAAACCAGTCTCCTCAGCTACAGAGACCTGCTAGAAAATTGAAATTCCATTTGTAGCAAGATTACATATGATACTTTCCAAAACGTAAATAACAAAGGTGCTGATCAGACTGCAGGGATGCACATGCTGGTCTGTGTCTTTGTGGTTTGCAAACCCCCGAAGACAATGTTTCTCACGTTGAGGCCTATATGTAATAAACAGTCTTTATGTTTAAAAAATACATGCATTAAAGTCATTATGTCTGTCCCAATAGACTGTATTTCTTCTATGCAAATTATCAAAAAACAATGACATTGTAAAAATAACCATTCATTACTGTCATACCAACCAACAGTGACAGTTATGTAATAGTTTGTTTACAATTGCTTAGTACATGTATATAGTACAATGCTATCAGTTAATCATTAACTTGTACACTCCACGTCTACTAATCCTCTGTGCTACCACTTGAGCTAGATCACTTGTATATTAATCCTATCCTGAAAGGTAAATATCGGTTAACTTTGTAAACAAAACATTACTCTTGGCTGTAGGGGCAGTAGTATATTGAAGATACAAGCATTCAGAAATCATTTCAGCACAGCAACCAAAATACATTTGAGCCGTGACATGAGATTTCCAACAATGTGGTATGTGCGCCCAGCAAAGCCTCAGATCAGCCTGCACATATGTGCAGATTGATCAGAGCCTTTACTAGTCGCTTGAATATTCTATGACTGTTAAGTTACTGACTGAACATCATTAGTAGTTTCTAAGCTAAAAAAAGAGGCTGCACAGTCTGAGTCTACACTTGTCAAAATACCACATTGTTGGAAATCACATGTCATGGGTAATTTATCAATATTAGATAAGTGCTTTTTGCAACATTACTTAAATAAAATCAAATAAATTATATTATCTTTTTTGCAATAAATGGATTTCTGACTTTTCCCATCACCAAAACAGATATATAAATAATAATTAACCCATTTAAGCCGAGAGTCCTTTTTGTGGGACATAGACAAACAATGCAAAGTTGAAACCCAGATTAGAAGCCACAGAACACGGCGTCTAATCAGGATCTCTACTGTTTGCTTACAAAATGTTCTCTTAAATTTTTAATAAAGATGAAAAATACCACCCAACAGCCCATAAAACGGAAATAGAATGGTCCAATTGATAAGAATGGGGAATTCCATTCGGCTTATATGGGTTAAATTTACAATATCAAGTGTTTATTTGATAATTTGTGATGAAAGAATAAGTAATTTGGGACTGTAAATAAATACATAAATAGTGGAATAAATAATCAATATGACAGGCCAAGATATCTTGGCCCTAAATCACTCACCTGAGTTTAATGTCATTTTTCTAATTGAACATGCTGTAGAAAGGTTAAAGACTGACAAAGTCTTAAAAGTGGACAGTTTTCAAAACATGCCAAATATGAGGGGGAGGAGGTTAAGTATGCCTTAGGGCCTAAACAACTGACTGGATTGTGACCAAAGTTTGCAGAAAAAAAGGTCTTTATATTTATGGTTTGGAGGTGGCCCACTTTTTCATATGATGCTTAATATATTGAAATCCTTTCAGATCCCCACCCCTAAACCATGTTTATTGTTATTCCTTATGATAGGATGCATTCATTAACAGCGAGCGTGTAAATGTCTATTGAAGCAAATTGTTGATGACTGACGATATACAACTAACTAACATCCAACGATCACAAAAGCTCAACCTGAACATGCTGTGCTAAGGTGAGATAAAACAAGGCCACCAATCCAGCTTCTTCATCGCATATACCAGTTGGATTTAACTTTTGATTTCATAATTTTGAGAGCAAAATTTAGAAATCGGGCAATGTTATTTGATGAGACACTTATTGAACTTTCCGCCACTGATATTGTTTTAAGAGGATATTCTGCTTGACAGTTTAAAATAGTTAGTAATAAAGAAAAATGGCATTTTGTCAACTTCAACACAGATTCTAGAATCTGTTTATGTGCCCTGGCACACTAGGTAGACATCAAGGCCATCGAATAGCATTTACGGATTTCTAAATTTTTGTATTGGTTAGAAAAAAATAAGATTTTGCTGAATTTAAGGTCATCTCATTCATAGGAAACAGGTCCCTCTTCTTCATAAAACAGTATTGATTTATGCGATGAAGGAGCTGGATTGGTGGCTGTGTAAAATGGACGGAACATTTTGAGAATTGATCGGTCTTGATCTTCAGAAATTTGTTTGAATACAATGTAATCAGATTTTACATTTAACCTGTTTTCATAGATGGATTTTTTCATGATGAACATAAAAAATGTGAATGTTATTGTTGTTTGTGGCTTTCATCTCTTTCAACAATTTGACAGTTATATCATAAATCAAAATTGTTTTAGTTTGCTTAATATAATTCTTTATGTCCTAGTCAACAATTTTTCAGTTATGTTGGGATGGGTCTTTCTGGGATGAACCAGTACTAAGAGCGGATTAATATGTCTTGCTCAATGACATAACGCAGTGACACCGATGAGGCTCAAACCGGTAACCCCTTGGTCTCGAGTCAAACCATCTACCACTGAGCCACTGCGCTCCAAAATCAAAATTGTCATTTAGCCTATGACACTGCACCTGAGCAGACTCCTCACCAGTTAAGCATTACTTAGTGTAGACATACAAGTGTCAGTGACTGATGACAGTCCTACTGAAATCAGAAGTTGAGAAAAAAATTATCTCTATGGAAGTATGTAGACATGCAGTCCCCTCCTTCTGATGTTTCGGGCATGGCAGCAGTCATTTATTAATGATAGTAAAGTGTGAATACACTAAACGCTGAAAAACCCACCATCTTCAACTTTGAGATAACAGTTTGACCTCTTAAGGCAGGTGATTGATTTATACAGGTGGCCTTTAAGACAGGTCTGACTGTATTTGAAATCGAAATATCAGATTCACATTTGTAAAATCACATGACAATGAAAATTAATTGAGAGATAGAAGTTATGTCTATGCCAAAACATCCCATAAGCCTTGGAGTGTAAAGCCATCTTTTAATTTTTCTATTGCTAGCCCAAGTTCTTCTGAATAGACTGGCTCTCGGTCTCTGTCCTTGTTGCCATCTGCAAAATAGGCCTGAAAATAAAAAAAAATAAAAAATGGTCTTGTTTTAATTTTCGCTTGTTTCAGAAAGTGTAATTTTGAACATAGTGTTTTAGTCAGAAAATAATCAAACACAATTTTTAGGCGATAATAAACAACCATCATAGGTCCAGATAAGGACATTTTATTTGCTTAAAATTTTAATTATTTTCATACCCTTTAATTTTAACATGTGTTTTGGGTGCTCAAAAGAACTGTCTCATTGAGACGGTTCTTTTGAGTACCCACAACATATGTTTTGGATGAGAAATAAAGAAAACAATTTTCCAATACACACTCTTATCTGGAGGCCTAAACCATGCTGACTTATCCAGCAGGGCAGGGTAGGGGTCTTAATTTTGGTCTGAGTCTTCATCTACATCCATACTTTGTGTATGTGAGTGTCTTGATCCACATCTGAATTAAGGGTGAGGTTGACACCGTTAAACCGGTTTAAGCCCTCCAGTAAAATATTTTACTGACCGTTCCAAGGCGGTACTTCTTTTGTGGATCTTTTATGTTTTTGTTCTGTCTTGTGTTTGCTATGTTTTGTGCGCGTCTGTTTATATGTGCTTTGTGGTCACCTGCTGGGAAAGGGCTGACCTCTTGGCTCTCGTTTGTGGTGTCTTCTGTGAGTTTGTCACTTTCCCATTGGTATCCTGGGTCAGGTGTGGTACTTGATTGTATCGATTCCTGATCTTTGCACCATTACTTACTTTTGCAAAGGCGTTTCCGTAACACTAATAATTGAGGAATTGGAGAGTTATGAGAATAATAGATCTTTTTTGTCGGCAAAGTTTTGAACATTATAATTAACAAGGGAAAGTTTGTTTCTTAGGCCTGTATCATTTAGAAAAGTAGCTGAACTAGCAGGAGTCGAATATTCTGATGATGGACCTAGATTCTTTTCAATATGGCCACATTTTATAGAGGCTCTGACAAGACTGTGTGAAGCAAATTGGCTGCTCGCTGATACAATAAGTACCATTATCTAATGAAATAATTAAGTATTTGAATAAACACAAAAGTCATACTTGGTCGTTTTCAACAAAATTTATCATTGAAGGTTCAAACAGCACAGTTAATCAGTACCTTAATTAGTAAGCGTATTTGCATATTTACCCAAATAAATTATCTAAAAAAGCAATTACAACTGAACGGTAGCATAACAAAAGGAAAGAGAAATTCCAAATAAGCAATGCTTTTAGTACATGTTTGCCCAAAGTGACTGCCAAGTCGAAGTGAGGGCGAAATAAGGCTAATTTTGTGCAGCAAAGCAATAGAATAAAGGTTAATTAAGTTGGTCTTCATTCAGGTAATGTTGCTATCATTATTAAACTGCTTTATAGTGTGTCAGACCAGGATTCAGAATTGTATCCTCAATTTTCACCGAGAATAGACATCCTTGAAGTTGAAACTGAAAGTAGCTTCCATTCGGGAGTGAATCCGTCTAAAACAAACTGTAAAATCATGGAAAGTTTTAAAATCTACGAAAATACCCAATTGAAAAAAGCAACATATGCAAATACGCATTTCTTAGAAATTTTGAATACCCAATTAAAATTTGAAATACCCAAAATGAATGAGAAAGGAGTGAGTAACATACCAAATTGCTCAAAGAATTAAGGACCTCGGACAGTTTCCTATTCAATCTGCCCAAATTTTGACAGCCTGTGGTTAGCATAATGCATAACGGACAACTATAGTTTTGTGCTTAAATGAAACCCTTACATTAAGTGCATCTAACAAAATAAAAACTATTTTGAAAATATTGCATAATTATACCAGGACTTTAGGGTTTAGGGGGTGGGGGTATTTTTTGTGACCAAATTTTATTTCACAGAAAGTCAAAGTTTCGTTGAGTATTCACCTAAATACATATTAATATAATGTTTGCAGCATAAAACTTGAGACGAAAGTGCTGCGTTTGCATAAAACTCGGGTTGAGAAGATTGCATTGTTTCGTCTAAAGAAGTGTGCTGTCATTTACTTTTGACTATTACCTGTAATGTTTCGAGTTCAACCAGTACGACTTGTGTACTGAGGTGTATCATATCTATATACTGTATAAATCATAGTCTAGATAAACACAGTTGTTAAGCGTAAAATCGTAATATTTTCTTACACATCAGATTTAACCTATAATTTTGGTGCTTAAAAGAACCGTCTCGGTTGCGACGGTTCTTTTGAGTACCCACGACATAATGTTTTGGTTAAGAAATGAGACAATTAATTTCTTTGTAAGCACTCATAACTAAAGCCCTGATATATGCCATTGCAAAATTGATATTTACCTACAGGTTTTTACAAAATAAGTTTCTAATAAGTTTTTATAATAAACTGTTTTTGAGCATTTCGACAGCGTTCCCCCCCGTGACCAAACACACCGTTTTTATATGATGTGTGAAATGTAAAACTACAACTGTATGCAAAAGGATTAGTTTGGTCACGGGGGGGAAAGCACCTCAGTAAAACTTTTTTCTATTTTCAATATGTTGAATAGCAAAAACGGAGTTTTCAACCCATATTTTTCAATTGGTACTTGTCCAATGAGAAAACGGCTTTTGTTGATAAGTCAAGGGTTGAACCTACTATCTTTTTAATAGAAAAAATATCATTTTCGTTGAAACTTTTCTCTGGTCATTTTTTATGGGCAATCCTTCATTAAGACTGTCCGAGGTCCTTTAGGTACTAGTCAATATTTTATTATGTTTGTATATATTCAGGGATTTCTCTAAGTTTTGGAGTAGCGGGCAGATATTGTCATGAACCTGGTCAAATTCACTGCTTTAAAGTATAATATATGGACCAATTTATCAAAGTAGCCGGCACAAAAGGCAAAGTAGGTGGCTATTTTTGATGGCTGCCGCCTCTTAACGAAAACACTGATATTTATCAGGAGATTCTTGCACTCAAATAGGTTATAAACAAAAACAAACAGAAAATTATGCAACATAGTTCATTCTTTGGATATTACCAAAATAATCAGATGATAAACATGTCTGTGATGTGATCAAATATTATACTGAACCTACCGCGAAAGCATCTGACTGTCCTTCTGTTTCTATCTCTACATCATCTTGAACTCTTTCCATTGTTAGCTCATCCAGGCCCATTGGCTGAGTGAAATAAAATGTACTCAATACAATGTAAACCAATATCAATTACTATTATATATAAACTCCTTAACCCTTATAAGCCTAGCATCCTTATTGAGTGGCATAGGCAAACAGTGCAAACCCAGATCAGATGCAACAATATGTGGCATCTGATCAGGGTATCCACTGTTTGCTTACAGAATGTTCTATTAAAATTTGAATAAACATGAAAAATACAACCAAACAACCCTTTAACCAGAAATTAATTGGTCCAATTAATTAGAGTGAGAAATTCCATTTGGCTTAAATGGGTTAAATTGGGTTTGATATGTGAAAGAAACATGTTTTCTCCTTATTTTGATATAATATGAAATACGCCTTTTTAAACAAAGAGACATGGCACCTTGTCAAATAGTTTATAGCTGTATGTACCGTCAGACAAGTTTTAAAACTGACATACATCCAAAGTTTAGGTGAGAAAAGGGCACCATAAGATACCTATGGAAAATGGGCTTCATTGCAACCCTGTGGTAACCATGCTTTAATGATCCATGTCCTACATGGGACAGCTGTGTATTGATATTCAAATGGCTATTTTCACCCTTTGTACTCTCCAACTGATGGATTTTTCCATACAGATACAATAAGGATGGGATTGTCCATTATATATTTCAAAAGGTCAAAGGTAGAAACTTCCAAATAATTATGTACTTAAGTCTATAAAGATTGTATTTATTTTAGCAAACAGTGCAGACTCTGATGAAATACCACATGTTGTGGCATTTCATCTGGGTCTTCACTGTTTACCCAAAAGTTTCCAGTATACAAAGGGCTAATCCAAGGTCCGCAAACTGAACTAGAAGACTCATAATTTACACTCAAGCTTAATGGTTTTACATGCAAGCCTCATTGTACGATGAAAAAACTTAATGGATTTCTAGTTTAAAATGCCAGCTTCAAGGGTTTACATGCAAGCTGCACTGTTTAAGTGTGAGGAAATGAAAGAACTTTGCTGCATGAGAAAACTATTGATAAAATAATTATCTTAATCAAAAGCATCACAGAAGGTATGTCTTGCTCTGACATTAAAAACATGGTTTAATAATTTTCAGTGTTTTACCCCACACTAAAGTAATTCTTTATACCGACTTCTTATCTTAAATATTTCTTATGGATATGTAAGAAAATTGACTTTTTAAAACTGAAAAACAAAGAAATACTGTAGATTCAGAAATTTTCGAGTGATCTTTATTTTGCAATTTTTCGATTTATGAATTATTCGCAAGGTTTTAAATTTGCGAGCAGAACGTGTGGTCGGTCATTTCCATGGGTTGAAACTAGGCATACAAATTGTAGTTTCCCAAAGATCAAAAGTTGTAGTGCCTAGAATAGCCGTCCATTTTTGGCATGCCAACTTTAACTGCAATAGTAATGTCATAGTTTATCTGAACACACGCTAAAAATCACTGGTCCATATCTGAATTATTGATCAGGCAAAATTGATCTCTTATCTTTCGATTGTCCGAGCCATCAATTCAACACTTTTGTTAGGTATCACTAAGCGACTATTGGGTAACATTTGAACGCTCATGTAAAATGACCTTGATTTGCATAATTGTTTCATGTCCATCTTGACCTTTAAACTACAACTGGTCAATTCATGAGAAACAGTGCTTTATTTCTTTTTGACTGAAACGCAAATAAATACACAAATATAGTTTCATATTTTGAGGATAAAATCAATCAGGGAGTAAATGATATTAAGGCAACATTTTCTCTGTTCAGTATCTGTTTACTCCATCGTCAATCATAAGCCATTCTCAAAGATCTTCAACGATCAATGCTACTTGATTTTGAGTAAGTCAATATTAGCGAGAACTTTGAATTCGAGAGGCAGCAAATTCGCAAATATTAGCGAAAACTAAGTTCACATGAAAATTTCCCAATCTACAGTAATCATCACTAGCAATAGCACCACAAAATGAAAGTCCCACCCTGGAATTCTGCAGAACCCGGCTATATACTCTTTTGAAAACAGTGTAGATTCAGGATCAACACTGTTTTTCATTCACACTTTTAATCCATTGTAAAAAATGGCATGTTGCAACCAAACTGGCTTGATATGAGGATTATATATAGCATATAAATACAATGCAGTCACTTAATAACGCACTTCCTTGAAATATGGATCTGGATATAATGCTGTTATAATGTGGCTCCGTGTTATGGTTTTTTGCCATGGAATATTACAAAGGAATTATAAGAAAACGACCATGAAATGGTCATTTTATATCGTTCCTTTGTAAGATTGTAACTTTATAGGATTTACTTATAACATGGTCCTTGCCAATGTCCCCAAACATAGCGTTAAAAAGGGACTGTATTGTATATTCAGCAGGACGTTTATCAAAACACAATATGAGCCGCTACATGAGATTTCCAACAATTTGGTATGCACAACCAGCAAAGGATCAGACCAGCCTGCACATATGTGCAGTCTGATCAGAGCCTTTGCTAGTCGCTTGATTATTCTATGACTCTGAGACTACTAACCGAACATCATTTGAAGTTTCTAAGCTTAAAAGGAGCATGCACAGGCTCCTCTGAGTCTACACTTGTCAAAATCCCACATTATTTGAAATCACATGTCACGGCTCATTTATTTTTACCTTTTCCTCTTCCTCAAATTCTACGCCAAACACTGGACATGTGCTGTAAACCTTGTGTAAATTCTGTATCTCTTTAACTGTAGCTTGTAGTTTCTCAACGGGATCTATTCTAAAACCTAGTACATAGCCACCACTCTGCAAAATACATATTACAGTAGAATTGAACAGAAATTCATTAACTCTTTGCCACAGGGGGTTAACTCAGTCACAGTGTGGGGTGATTCTTTATGAAAGTTGTCAATGATGCTTTATGAAAAGAGTTACATATTCTTTTCTTTGGGTTAATGATTCTTGACAATATGCAATGCTCATGTCAGACACGGGGTGAAAATGGTAATATTAGACAGTTTTAGAGTCAAATTTTGTTAAAAGACATATAAGCAGCATGTTTTATGATAGTCAATGCTTTTATCATACAGTTTAGCTGTCCAACAATTCACCATTTACAATAGAGATGCTAAGTTGTAACAAATGCCATATGTGTATATTTCATAGTTTTATCGAGCAAAACATGCTTGGAAACGAACCATTATATTATAAATTTGGTATTTGAAGCTTAAATTCTTCCTTAAATATACGTTTTAGCCAATTTCAAAAATTTTCGAAGTTAATGGTTCTTTATGAAAGGTAACAGATGCTTTATGAGCCTAAAATTCGGGTTACAGGTTCTTTTAGAAAGTTGTTGCATATTCTTTATGAAAGAAGTTACAGGTTTTTTTTGAGACAAATGCAATTTCGTCCTGATATACAGCCGTAATGCTTTTTTTGCACAAATAAATGGGCCGCAATATGAAATTTCCGACAATGTGGTATGTGCGAGCACCAAAGGCTTACACCAGCCTGCGCATATGCGCAGTATGATCAAAGCCTTTGCTAGTCGCTTAAAACTATTGACCGATAAGCATTTGAAGTTTCTAAGCTTAAAAGGAGGCCGCACAGGCTCGTCTGAGCCTATTCGTGCCAAAATGCCACAAAGTCCATGTGCGGATCCAAGGAGGGGATAGGGGGTCCAGACCCCCTCCCCCCTGGAAAATCACAAGTTATATGGGTTTCTATAGAAATTAGCAATTGGACCCCCCTCCCGGAAAAAGTTGGACCCCCCCCCCCCCTGGAAAATGTGTAATAAGACCATTGGACCCCCTCTGTAAACTGTAAAATAAGTTGAGGAGCCTAGACCCCCTCCCCCTGACAAAAATTCCTGGATCCGCGCATGTTGTCCCGGTATAAATGTCTTTGTTGTTAGTTTATGTTGATGCTGTTCTGGAAAAAAGTTGAATTTTGACCCATTGACCCCATACCCAGGGTCTGGGGAGGTAAGAAAGGGGGGGGGGTAGGAGAGGGGAAAGTCAGCAGTTTTCCCGTCATATTAGAGCATCCCACACTTTACTGGGCAAGCCGGCCCTATTTCCCCATATACCACAATCCCATGAATCATCAAGAATCGATAAATGTTAGAATTCGTGGAGAATTGTATTTTTTCAATCCATTCGTGATGTTCTACGATTCAGTTACGAAATAGGTAAGAAACATTTACGAATATTCGCGGGATTAGGGCTGAGTGCCGAATTCACTACGATGTACAATCACTGTTTGCAAAGGTTATCAGCAGATAACTCCAGGACTGGCTCGAATGTATGCTCGTGATGGGGTAGTTACTCTAAGGGAAAGTCCTTCTACTATCTCTTCCTTGGTTTTATTGCTTGTCTTAATCTGCCGAATACCCACGAATGAGTTAAGAGTGGCTACGATTGCCTATGAACGTATCCGAATCGATTACGATTCATTTACAATGTCCAAGAATGCATTAGGAATTTGATACGAATCGAACACGATTTTTTGAATCGGGGAATTCGTGGCCAAGTTTTGAACAGTTCACATTTATTTTTTGATCCCAATTCCCAATAGGCCTACGAATTGCAAGGACTGACTACGGATTGTATCATTCAGTTAAGATCTTCGCGAACTAAGTAGGTTTCAGCCCACAAATCCAAATATTTGTCAATTCATGGCGAATCGTGGGATTTGGGCCCTGTGTGGAATAGGGGTATAAAACAGTCCTTTTTGCACATACTTTCACTTGAAACTGACAAGAATCCTTCTTGAATCAGCGGAAGGTGGCGAATGAACGTACGTGTATCTCTGTTTTGATGACCAATCTCAAGGAAATAATGGACTTTGGTTGGGTCGCAATGGAACTCACGAACCCTTGATGAACAGCTAGGCTTGCCTCAGACTGAGCTACGGGACCCAATAAAATTAAACTCTCAAATGAATATTACCGATAGCATGAAGGTGTATCACTGGACTGATATCCGTCGTAGATGCTAATATTGCCCCTATGAATCCATATCAACCGCTACCATTCCAAAGGCGTGCTGTGGCTCAGTGATAGAGTGCTTGACTCAGAACCGAGGGGTTGCGGATTCGAGCCTCACCTGCGTTACTGCGTTGTGTCCTTGAGCAAGACACATTTATCCTTGCTTAATAATGGTTCAAGCCAGGAAGACCCGTCCCGACATAGCTGAAAGATTGTTGACTGCGACATAAAGAATCAAATCAAACAAACAAGCAAGAGCTACCATTCCACATCTTATCTTATGCTGTCCAGAAAATTAATGTATGTTCAAACATCTATGATATAGTAGATGAAGAAAAAGCAAAAGAAGAAGTATTTTAGAGGATTGATGATTTAGTTAAAATACATCAATATCAACAAAAACAAAATAAAAAAAACAACATATGAATAAAAAATCATGTCTCATCAGACTTTATAATTGGGCCGCGGGGCGAGAAACCCTGTCTTCGGTGTTTCCGACAAAGTGAGATTCAAACCATCCTGCTTAGCTACAGAGACTTGCTAGAAAATTAAATTTTTGCTTGTAGCACATCTTGATAAGCGATTAACAAAGGCGCTGATCAGAGGCTGCGCGGATGCGCTGGCTGGTCTGTGCCTTTCTTGTTCGCAACCACCAAAGACAGGGTTACTTGCGGAAGCGCATATGTATTGATATCAATTTAGTCACAGCTTTGACCCAAAATCTGTGAGCCGCGCTGTAACTAAGGGTTTCGTGCCCGGGTAGGCCAATCTCATTATATTTCGATTATAACTTCACATGGTTATAACTGATCCCACGAAGGTGTGTCGCATACAACACATAACCACCAACTCCCAAAGTCAAGGTCACAACTTTGGCTCAAACCTGGTCAGAAGCTGTTACATCCCGAATCTGATGTATTGGCACAACACTCAGCCACCATCTCCCAAGTTCAAGGTAACAACTTCTACTCAGATGTCTGTCCATCGATCATATCTGTATTTAAGATATCTTCATGAAACAGATGACGACGTGTAATACACAAAGACTTTAACATTGTTTTACCCTTTTTAAAAAAAATATATATAACCCGTTAAAATGGAAAATTGTAGATTTTGTAATTTAATTGTGTCCGCTCTGTAATAGAAGTACCTCGCCCAAAAACATTTTTTGTTCATTATATGGTAAGACTAGAAATATTTTCTTCTAAAATGCATTGACATCAATTTTAAAATTGCTTTAATTTGATCCTCTTGCCAACTACAACAAAAGCTGTCTGCTTTTGTCGTATGCTTAATGTTTTTGAAGCCTCTTAGGCAAACAATGTAGACCCGGAGATGTTTTTGCATTTTTGCAGACAGATGGTGCAGATTTGTCCGCATCTTTGTTGTTTTCTGTCAATTTTAAAAACTACACCCAATATTTCAAGCCTAGCTAGCTTTTATAGCTCAAGAAGAAAATGCACGGAGCGCCTTGGAGCCAGCTTTCATGCTTTTACCACTTTTCGTGCTACATCAAAAGCTATTCAACGGCAGATCCTTAAATTTTTGTCGGGATGCCGGGGAGGGGGACCAAGCCTTTGTAGAAAGAGTACTTGAGGTACCCCCTCCCCAAAATCACACACACCCTTTCCCCGAGGTATGTGACTTAATGCGTAAAAAGGATAATGTTCGCATATACACAAAGGAACCAATGAAGCTTGGCTTTTAAATGGCCAAAGCTTTAGATGTACGTGCCGTAAGTGTAAGTGAGGATTATCGCCCTTACAGACAAAAAAGCCTTACACTTTCTTTATCACACCGGGTAGGCGTCAATCGAAAACATTAAAACTATCGACGAACGTAGATCAAAAATCGATAGAAACAGAGTTTTCTATTGTCATTTGTCGCCTGGTTGGCAATCGTAAACACTGTTTCTTACGATTATTATCCGCGTTTGTTAATTGTTAAGAGTGTTTTCGATTGCCGCCTACCCGGTATGTTTATCAAAATACTGCACCAGCTTTGTGCATTGCTACATCTTGTTTCGTTTTCAAATTATGAATAAACAACTCCAGCAAAGAGAACTATAACTGCAACTGCAGGTATCCAGAATGAGAAATCTGGCGTCTGGGTTCACAAATGGTCTGCTTTTTGTAGGTTTTTTTTGTTAGAATCTAATGATTGGATATATCATAAGGCGAGGTTAGTTTGCGAATTTTGGAAAAAAAAATCATTTGTATTTCTTCTTGGTACTCAAAAGATCCGTCTAAAATAGACGTTTCTTTTGAGAATCCATACATGTAAATAGTTGTTGTCTGCATGTCTCTTTTTTGTTTATCAAGAGTAGACTATCAAGTAAAATTAAAGTTATTATGGACAATGTTTGCCTAAACCTTTCGTGCATGTGTGGGGTGCAGTGGCTCAATTGAAGGTTTGCTAGTTCAAGACTCACAGACGTCAGAGTCATTGTGTTGTGTCCTAGAGCAAGACACTGAAACTGGTATAAAACAGAAGGATAAGAAATCGTCCCGATCCGACTGGGATGAAAAGACATTTTACCGGCTGCTTAGTACTGGATCCACCCAGGTAGACCCATCCAGGCAAGACTGAAAGATTGTTGACTCGGACGTAAAGAATCAAACCAAGCAAGTCAAAACAAGCAAACGAACAAACCAAATGCTCCAACTCTGCCCTGTCAGGCTCAACTCTCACTAATTCATGTTAAGTCCCTTCAAAATATGCCCCATCAATCCACCACATGCTCCTACTGGGAATTTCGAAAAAGACATTTTGGATACTGGATGCTGATAGCAGGGTTTGGATGTTAACGATGCATGGGAGAATCCAGAAAGTTCTATCTGGGGGGTTGGGTGTCCTGAAAAGGGCAGTGCGGACCTGGCCTCCCTTTCGAAGCAATTGGACCCAAGGGGTCCTGCTTATTCTCGATGTTGTCAATAACAGTATTTCTAAGGACACATATAACAACTTGTGATATTCCAGGTGGGATGCAAACCCGCTGTCCTCCACCCTCGGGACACATACATGCAATGCTTGGCTAACAATCTGAACTCTGTAGCTCGGTCAGTTGCCTATCTGCTTAATATGCAGGCAGACAGTAGAGCGCATCCAGCATATTTTTCATGGAAAATACTGGTAGTTTCCTCTCCCGATGATTCAAGAAGACCAAGTTGCCAGTTATTTATACAAGAATGAGCAAAAGTAATGGTAAACTGTCCTACTGTTGGCTTGCATAGGAACACTGTAATTAAGTTGACCACAGCTGTTTACCATAGACAACAAATTAAATCAAACAATAGTTAAACGAAATCAGAGGCTATGTCTCGGCATCACTGATATAATATTGAAATAAATCTTAACCTTAATCGTAATGATACTGGCGTGATTTGCTTGACTTGTGGCAAATTTGGATGGGATTGGGCCCTTTTAGTCTCTCCCTGTCTCTTAGAGGAGTCCCAACATGACAGAAATATTGTTGACTGGGCCGTTAAGTCTTAATTCAATCAATAAACAAGTCAGGGCTGCAGTAATAGGTCTAATTGCCTTGATATTTGATTCTAAAACCATTAACATCTTTGCAAATTTTTTCATAAAGTATCCGAACCCTTTCATAAAGAACCAGTTATCCATCATTCGAACAGGTAAAGAACCTGTTACCAAATATGTTACTGATTCTTTACCACCAGTTTTTGGCTTGTCAATATTAGTCATTTAAAATAAGCCCTTTATAGTTTAACATGAGGAGAAAATTGATTTTTTCAAACACATTTAGATTGAACTTGAAGTTGTATGCACACCATCTTTGATGGAATATGTACTTTGATAAATATACTGATTTTTGTTATGGGTTTTAACAATATCTGAATTAAACCGCTCATTAATCCCTGACACATAAACCATCATCGCAAAGATTGACAGACTAAAACCATTAGCTTTTCAATCATATGAATTAATAAAAATAAAATACTTTCAGGCTTCGAAAATCTTACGTTTAATGCAGTTTCCCATCACCTACCTTATACTGATTAAGGAAATCATAAAGCACCTGTAACCCTTTCATAAAGCATCATTGACAACTTTCATAAAGAATCACCCCGCACTGTGACTGAGTTAACCCCCTGTGTTTGCATGCCGGGTAATTTTTCATGCTTTTGTTGAACTTAACCCTTAAAGCGCCAATCGCAACAAAAGTGGTCTGTTTTTCTCGTCTGCTGAAATGTTTAAGAAGCCTCTATGGCAAACAGTGTGGACCCAGATCAGACTGCTCCTATAGGAGCAGTCTGATCTGGGTCCACGCTGTTTGCTTCTACATTTAATTTGTCAGTAATGTAAGCCAATTGTTTGCAGCAGACGACATTTTCAGATACATTTTTTTTCTTGGCGCTTTAAGGGTTAAATGATGGAGGAAGAGGTGAAGTTCAGTGGTGAGAAGCCCTTTATGTGCTTAAAAAGTTGATGTTATATATAGGAATGTCTGAGACATATAACTGAAGATTCTTTAGTCATAGCTCAAGATTAACACAATCTTTGAGCGTAAAATTGAGAATATTTTCTTACTTATCAGTTTTAATATATGGTTTGGGTGCTGAAAAGAACTGTCTCACTGAGACTGTTCTTTTGAGTACCCACAACATATGTATTTTTTTTTATTTATGCACTCTTATCTATGGGTCTGTAATAGTGCAAAGACAGAAAGATTGATAAACAAATATATGAATATTGTAGGACTTACCGACTGAGAACTTTCCACTACAAGAGCTAGACCAAACTTCGAGTCTCTAATTTTAACTGTTTTCTGAAAGAACAAAAACAGAACACTGGATTGCTATGTCGCATGATACAGCAATTAAAATCAAGCTGATGTTGATTTTTGTAATATAGAAAAATTACCTCTTTTTTAAACCATATAAATTCAAAGCATATTAAAATGGGTGACCCATGATTGCTGCAGCCGAAGCAACCAGAGCAGATTTAGTTTGCAATATTTACTTAACCCTTTACCTCATAGAAACACTTTTGCAAACAGAGCATACCCAGATCAGGTAACTCCTGTAAGAGCTGCCTAATCAGGGTCTACTCTGTTTGCTTATGGAAATTTGATTAGATATGATCCTACACTAGTGGATCTGTCAAGTAACTTTTTTGTTCTATGTACAAATGTGAGTTTATTCATATAATCATTCATAGTGGGTGGAGCTTAACATGAATATTCATGAAGGAAAGAGATAAGTTTATTGTTACTCCCCAGCCAGACATAAATGTATAGATCCAGTCAGAAATGGAAAAACAAGACATTATAAATAAAAGAAACAAATAGAAACATGTTCCTCCTATCACCAAGATAAGACTTAAACTAAACAGCTAAGCTACAGAGACTACACAGGCTTAGATAAACAAAAATATTCAGCATAAAATTGTAAATATTTTCTTACCCATATTTTTTACCATATGTGTTGGTACTCAAAAGAACAGTCGGTTCTTTTAAGTACCCACAACATATGTTTTGGTCAAGATATAAGAAAATTTTCTGTTACACAGTGTTAACTAAAGGCCTGGAGACTGTCTAGAATTTAAAATGATTTGAATGAATATAGTAGCTATCATACTTTATCTATAAGGCTATCCAGGGAGCAAATAACAAAGACACTAATCAGACTGCATGACTGTGCATGTTGGTCTGCACCTTTGTTGTTCACACGCAACAAAGTAAGGGTTTTTGTGTCCGAGACCCAAGTAAAATTTGACTTACCATTTGTAGGTATGGTATGCTGACATTGAATGATTCATTGATATTGGCATGCCATACAAGCCTCACGTTTGTGATGAAAAATGTGCCTAGATTACCCTGAAAGACAAAAAGGGGGAAAAAGTAGAACAAAAAATGGCAAATGAGAGCAATAATTCCAAAATTACAAAAGACTGGAAAATAATCAATAATCTATCAATAACATTTTCTAACATAAAGGCCTCTTGCCCATAACATGAAATATTTCAAATACAATTCAAAGCAACGCCTTAAAGCTGCATAGTCTGTAACTTTTGATCTTCTAATTTTAGAAATAAAGTTTCTATTTTTCAAGAATACAGTAAAAATACTCAAATTCAGGTAAACATTTTACCATTTTCGTAAATCTTAACAAATTACCACTATCAAAACAACAGCATTTATGTTAAAAATGTACTGTCTAGAATTATTGAAGGAACGTAAATAATTACAAATAAGAGAAAAACACCTATTGTAATAAGATAATTTGCTTTTCCTTGCAGTTTTCAGCTGTACTGAACATATTTATTGTGAAAACATAACATAATTCTACTTTTACAAATGACAAAAAAAGAAAATATTTTTTTCCCAAAATTTTATATTTACAGACCTAGTTTCTTTAAATAAGTTTTCAACATCAAAGACCAATCTAATTGTAAGTTATGTTACAATTTTTCAGTTATATTTGAAACATGCAACCTTTAGAATTACAGTAAAACCTGTGTAAAACGGCCCCTCAAAAATAGAACAAAGATCTTAATGACAAATGATAGCTACATGAACGTTGAAAGTATTGCAGAATGCTCCCCTTGAAGCATTCTGCAATACTTTTGACATGCATTAAGTGATAATTGGTCTTGAAAACCAATTTTCGGTCTTTTTGAGTGTGGCCATTTTACACAGGTTTTACTTTACCTCAAAATATTAACATTTTTCAGCCTTTGACTTAAAAACATGCCATGTTGATTCAAGGAACATCACTCTCTATACTTTTAGGATAATTTTGGTGAGACTAAAATGTGTCTGAATATTTAGGGCAAATACAGTAGGATGATGTGACATGTCCAGAAAAACTGATCAAATATTGTCACAAATACGATTTGGGCTAGCACATTGGGTTTTGGTACTTACGGCATATGCCAGGCCTCTAGATAAGAGTGGGTACCAGAAAATTATTTTTCTTATTTCGTAACCAAAACATATGTTATGGGTACTCAAAAGAACCATCTCGATGAGATGGTTCTTTTGAGCACCCAAAACATACGTTTAAATTGTTGGGTAAGGAAATAAATGTCATTTTAGATGCTTCAACTATCCTTATCTGGACATGTCCAGAAAAACTGATCAATTATTGTCACAAATATGATTTGGGCTAGCACATTGGATTTTGGTACTTATCGCATATGCCTCTTTGTGTAAGCAAGCAGCAAAGGCTCTGACTCGTCTGAGCCTTTGTTGCTCACAAAAGCGATAAAGTTTTTTTACCTGATCGCTAGAGAGATTCCAGACACCCGATACTTTATCATATACTTGCTCCTGTGGTAGAAGTCGTAATTGTTTGTTGTTTATTAAAGCTCCTCTTAGCTTTAGATCTCTGTATAACTTTGATGTTTCATAAGCTCTGAAAAACAATAACTCAATCAATATACTGGTACATGTACATGAATTATTATCAAAACCACTTTGACTATCCAAAATGAATCTGTCTATTTCTTTGTTGTTGCTATGATTGAATTACCAAATAAATATTTGATAATGTATGGTAAAAACATCCATTCTATATTTTGACTAGGGCTGCCACATTTACAAAACTTGGTAAACATTTACACGAGTTCCAGTAACTGAAATGATTCCATTTAGATGAAACTTCCAGATTGATTTTTTCATTATGCAGATCGGTAAAATCACTGTTATCTTTCCTTAAAAAAAACCTCTTTCATTTCAATTGATTGCAACCTTTGCAGACTCGTACATTACCGACATTTTCTTCAGTTGCAAGTGTGTAATTAATGAGTTGACATGCACAATACATAACTGCCAATCACCACGTATGCTTCAATTCACACGCCAACAGGAAGCAAACAAAAAAAAAAACGTTTTAATCCATGCACTTTCATATGCCTCTCCACCAAATATTAAGACATGTATGCCTTTACATAACTCTTAAAAATGCAGGAATATAATTACTTCAAGCAGTGACTGAGTGAGACGATATCCGGGACATTTTTTTATGGCTCGTTGAGCCACTGTCTGCGCAGGCACGATACTCAAAGAATTTGAAAAATGCTCTCTATCGTAAGATTATTCCCTTGAGCATGTCGGCCATAATTCTAATTGCAGTAGATACTTCATCAAATACAGCTGAATCTAAGAAAACAAACAAACTGATTGATGATCCAGATCAGGATGCTCATTAGGAAATGCTATTAATAAACTACGACACTGGTCACATGCTAAAGTTCGTGTAAATGGTAGGCCAGTTTGTAAACCTTTATTGCAAAAACACGAAACGGTACCATTTACATGTGTAAACGTGGTGACCCCAATATTGACCTTACAAATTTTACAATTTTTTTACAAAATCAAATAATGTTAATTGTTGTTGTTATTGTGCAAAACAGATGTCTCATTAAACATACAAATATAAAATTGCATCTATGTAAGGCTCATTTACATGGCTGTTAACAACATGCTAACCTATGTTCTACCATAAGACTTGCCAACTTGTGTAAATATAAATCATCTGATAACTATTATAAAAGTGACTTTATTTGTTCTTACATTGCAATTCAAGTCTATTTGTAAATGCAAAATTTCTCAGCATATGGTAGGATAAACTAAATCCCGCAGTCGATGTTGCACCATCGCAAATCCCTACGCTTTCGAAATTGACTTAGTAATTGAAATGGACTTTCTAATTGAAATTTAATGATATTTGACCTTTTGAGCCCTCTCCAGGGCTCAGTGGGTGGGACAAAAAATGTGGTGTTAATTGCATGCCCCATTCATGTGAGTAACTCACACACTAAATTTGGTTGAATTTTGTTCAATGGTTCAGGAGGAGATAGCATAACAGACAGACGGAGGGACAGATTGAGGTGATCACAATATACCCGGACCCTTTTTCAAATAAGCGTGGGGATAATAATAGAAAGTAAAACAGAAATTGTGTTAGTTTAACATTGTGCCCCCAACCAATGCTTGTCCATCAGAATACAAATGTAGTACTATTTCTAAAATAAGAGCCATTTCATAGTTTATCCCTTTACATTCTAGATACTGGTAAACAATGAAGACCCAGATGAAATGCCACATAAGGCGACATTTCATCAGGCTCTGCACTGTTTGCTGAGATAAAAACAATCTTCAGAGACAGAAATACATCATTTTTATAAAGATTTTGACCAGCAACCCCTTAAAATAAAAAATGGACAATTCCATACTTATTGTATTAGTATGTATTGGATAATCTATCAGAATGAAAGGGGCTGCTAATATGGATTATCATATGTGTGACAGACATGAAAAAAAGCTTATGTAATGACCTTTTTCTTATCATACCCTATATATTTACATTTTCAAAGCAAGCCTTTAATTAATCTTTAGAATGTTGCAACTGTTCATAGCCTCATGAACAACACAAAATTGATTGACAGCTGCCAAACTCACTTGCCCGTGCCCAACAACAAATTCATTCGCCAGATGTGACACTGGTGTTGTTATTGACAGTGAGCCATGCCTGAGTTGCATGTGCAAAACAAGCTTCTTGTTTGCTCCGTTGGCTGCCCATGTTCACACTGACTGTTCCGCTTTTCCATTTTGCACTCCAACAAAACTGTTAATACGATTAAATACAAAATTGTTTTATCTCCTAAATTATAAATAATTTCTATATATTAGTTATTTATAATAAAATGTAAATATAAGCAATAAATTCAATTTTTTGAAGTTTCATGGAATCATGAATACTTCGGGTCTCTTGCAAAGTTAACGTGAAGCCCTTCGGGAACCCAAATGAGGAAGAGGTGTTTTAGTAACATATACTGTACCTATGAACAGATATAACTGTTGTAAACAACCTTGGAGAACCTGGTATCTGAAAAAAAAGAAATACAGCAACATTGCAGTCCCTTTATAACAAACCTCATTACAGTAAAACCTGTGTAAAACACCCACTCAAAATTAGAAACAAAGATCTTAATGACAAATGGTAGCTTAATGAAGGTCAAAGTATTGCAGAATGCTCCCTTTGGAGCATTCTGCAATACTTTTGACCTGCATTAAGTGATAATGGGTCTTGAAAACCAATTTTCTGTCTTTTTGAGAGTGGCCATTTTACACAGGTTTTACTGTACACTAAGTATTGATGTAGTACTTAAGAGAATAGCCTGCCCATGAACAGTATAACACCATAATATGACTGAAAAAATGTTGAAATGATATTAGACATCAGCATTGAAAACTCTTTATTTAACACAGTGTTTAGTATTGACTATCAAGACTGAGTAATCAGCATCTAGGGTGAAGATTTGACTGGTAAAAAAAGCCCCACAGTGGCCTAGGCTGCTGTCTGTTCAAAGCCAGTGATTCTGTTGGTGTTGTTTATTCATTGTTTGTTGTTGCTCCAATTGTGTTTGTGGGATGTGTTAGGTCCTTGTTTTTGTGGTGTGGTTGTTGGGGCCCTTGTTAATTTAGCAATCATCTTGCTGAGGAAGAGAGAGATAGTGTCTTTGTTCTGTGTCTCTTCCTCATAAAGCTGTGGGTTGGTTTGCAGTCTGTGATTGTGGCATGTCCAGATCAAAGTAAGAAAGAGGGCAAAGATCAGGAATCAATACAATCAAGCACCACACCTGACCCAGGATACCAGTGGGAAAGTGACAGCATCACAATAAGACATCACAAATGAGAGCCAAGAGGTCAGCCCTTTCCCAGCAGGTGACCACAAGGCATCAACAAACAGACATACATGAAAACATAACAAAACAAAACAGAAATATAAAAAGTCAATAAGCAATGCTTATTAGATACCCCCGCTGTAAGATTCAGTGAAAAAACTTGGCAAGTTAAAGTTCAAACCAGCAGACCTAAGTTTTGAAAAGAAGATTTCAGTAGAATCTGTGCTAAACAAAAATTATAAACTCCTTCATGCATATGTTCAATGTGTCTACATTGTATCCACAAAGTATCAAATTGCTCCATCAAAAGCTGTGGTAGGAGTTGATCCACCGATAAAGGCACTATCCATGCATATACAAAAGCCATATAAGGGAATAATTGTCTAAGCTCTCATTGCTGTCATTTTGTCAAAAATTAATTTTTTTCAACCAGACTCCCTCATGCATATGTTCAAAAATTATTTTTTCTAAACCAAACTCCTTCATGCATATGTTCAATGTTTCTACATTGTATAGGCAAAGTATCAAATTATTCCATCAGAGCTGTAGTAGGAGTTGATAGGCCCATGAAGGCACCATCTATGCACATTCAAACATCTTATTAGGGAAAAATTGTCTAAGTTCTCACATCTGTCATTTTGTCAAAAATTATTTTTTCTGAAGCAAACTCCTTCATGCATATGTTCAATGTGTCTACATTGTATAGGCAAAGTATCAAATTGTTCCATTAAAAGCTGTGGTTGGAGTTGATCGGCCCATGAAGGCACCATCTATGCATATACAAAAGCCTTATTAGGGAAAAATTGTCTAAGTTCTCACAGCTGTCATTATGTCAAAAATAATTTTTTCTGAACCAAACTCCTTCATGTATATGTTCAATTTGTCTACATTGTATAGGCAAAGCATCAAGTTGTTCCATCAAAAGCTGTAGTAGGAGTTGATCGGCCCATGAAGGCACCATCTATGCATATACAAAAATCTTATTAGGGAAAAATTGTCTAAGTTCTCACTGCTGTCATTTTTTCAAAAATTATTTTTTCTGAACCAAACTCCTTCATGCATATGGTCAATGTGTCTACATTGTATAGGCAAGTATCAAATTGCTCCATCAAAAGCTGTGGTAGGAGTTGATTGGCCCATGAAGGCACCATCTATTCATATTCAAAAGCCTTATTAGGGAAAATTGTCTAAGTTCTCACAGCTGTCATTTGGTCAAAAATTATTTTTTCTAAACCAAACTCTTTCATGCATATGTTCAATGTGTCTACATTGTATAGGCAAAGTATCAAACTGTTCCATCAAAAGCTGTAGTAGGAGTTGATTGGCCCATGAAGGCACCATCTATGCATATTCAAACATCTTATTAGGGAAAAATTGTCTAAGTTCTCACATCTGTCATTTTGTCAAAAATTATTTTTTTCTGAACCAAACTCCTTCATGCATATGTTCAATGTGTCTACATTGTATAGGCAAAGTATCAAATTGCTCCATCAAAAGCTGTGGTAGGAGTTGATCGGCCCATGAAGGCACCATCTATGCATATACAAAAGCCCTATTAGGGAAAAATTGTCTAAGTTCTCACAGCTGTCATTTTGTCAAAAATTATTTTTTCTCAACCAAACTCCTTCATGCATATGTTCAATGTGTCTTCATTGTATAGGAAAAGTATAAAATTGTTTCATCAAAAGCTGTGGTAGGAGTTGATCGGCCCATTTATGGCCTATAATAGCATAAGCATAAAACCCTATATAAAAAGCCATTTAGAACTACAAAGGGAAATAACACCAATAGAATTGGCCCCTAGTCCTTACTTTTTTGTCTAAAGTATTTGTCTTGCAATTATGAACATGTTTGCAAGGTTTGATGAAAATCCAGCATCAAATTGTTCCATCAAAAGCTGTGGTAGGAGTTGGTCGGCCCGTGTATGGCCTATAATAGCATAAGCATAAAACCCTATATTAAAAGCCATTTAGAACTACAAAGGGAAATAACTCCAATAGAATTGGCCCCTAGCCCTTACTTTTATGTCTAAAGTATTTGTCTTGCATATATGAACATGTTTGCAAGGTTTGAAGGAAATCCAGCAATGACTCTTCAAGTTATTAAAAAAAACAAAACGTTACGGACGGACGGACGCACACACCCACGGATGCACGGACAACGTGAAAACAGTATACCCACCACAAACAAAGTTTGAGGGGGGTATAATAACATAAATGATCCTTGGAATAGTCAGTAAAAATATTTTACTGGAGGTCTTAAACAGGTTTAACAGTGCACCAACCTCACCCTTAGTTCAGATGTGGATCAAGACACATAAATGTTTGGTTTGCATGATAGACCAAACTCACTTAATTTTTTGCTAAACCCTATTGCATTCAAAGGGGCAATCAAAATGGAAAAAATAACTCAATAGAGAACATGATTAAATGGATTGGTCTGGTTTGCACTTACTTGATCATACATTAGTTATGGTAGATACAGCATGTTAAATATAGAACTCTTACCAAATTTGTAAAAATGAATTCGAATCTTGTGTTGTTACATTTTGTTAGTACGTATAAGGCTTCTGTGGTACCACGTATTTTCTGAAACAAAAAAAATTAAAACATTTTTTGCTGTACACAAACAACATGGATTTCAGTTTCAGATGGTCATTTTGATATGTATTTTTTCTCCAAATTCTGAAGTTGGAAGAGAATAGCAGAACAAAATTATTTTGTTCTGC
This sequence comes from Loripinus fragilis, assembly GCA_964019695.1. Lineage (NCBI taxonomy): Eukaryota > Metazoa > Mollusca > Bivalvia > Lucinida > Lucinidae > Loripinus > Loripinus fragilis. Next base: position 39,040,683 of record OZ026527.1, read on the forward strand.
TATTCTCTTCCAACTTCCGAATTTGGAGAAAAAAGTTAAGCGTAAGGGGTAAAAATTTAGGGTAGGTCGGGTAACCTGAACCACACATATTTTTTTCTTGGCCTAAGTGCAAATTATAAAGTTTCTAACCAATCTCTGCAACTGTACAGATAGATCTGATTCTTGCACATCAGATAAAGATAATCTATGGTTTTAGCCTGGGGTTGAAACTTATCTTACACAGGTGAAGTCATCATGTAAATTCTCAACTCATCATTATTAATTGTGTTAGATTAAAAATGCTTTTAATGGATATAGTGCACTTGATATCATTTATATGACAATTCATTAGAATAATGATGGTACATATTACAAATAACAGAAATCTGTTTATCATTGAAAAGAAAGTAAAATTTGGCTGAAAACTTGTTTGATCATTTAACAGTATCAAATGTTAACGTAATTTTTAAATTTATATCAGAACATCATCATCATCATCATAATCGGATTTTTGATTAATGTGCAGGGGCATCATCCACATCATAGGGCCCCTTTCCAGGTAACTGGTTAGCTGCATGCATAGCAGATCTCACACCTGATCTCCAGGTGCTCCTTTCTTGACGGTCAACTGGCAGGAGCTTCGGTCAACTGGCGTGAGCTCCACTCACAGCAATCTTTCTCCGTCAATTTCTTCCATGTTACATGTAGCTTGGGCTTCCCTGTCCCCCGCCTACCCTCAACCTGCATATCACATGCTCTTCTGACGGCACCACTAGAACACTCCACATGTCAGATGAAAAACAACAACTCATTTTTAACTGAAAATGTGCATTTAAGATACAATATACAAAGGTTAATGAAGTAAAAAAGACTTACAGACTGGGCAGTTTTTGTTGATATGTTGATGACACAATTAAATCCAATGGCTGAAATGAAACAAAAACAATTTAAAACATAAACAAAAAATTTCAGCGTAAAATTGTAAATATTTTCTTACCCATCAATTTTTACATATGTTTTGGGTGCTCAAAAGAACCGTCTCATTGAGACAGTTCTTTTGAGTACCCACAACATATGTTTTGGTTGAGAAATAAGAAAAGTAAATTTTTGTTACACACTCTTAACTAAAGTCATGAAACATCCACATATTTTTTACAAAACCATTTCAGGAATAGGCCTACCATCAGAGTGTCTAACAGTTTGGATCCAGCTTGGTCCTGATGCTTTGTTGAACCTGATCTGGATCCAAACCGTTTGCAAAGGTAATCAACAGAAGATAAAAGTTGTCGTGAGCAGGAGAGTTTTTTTTAAAGTTTCATCAAAGATTGGAGCAGATACCATTTGGGCCGGTCAATGAGATTTAGGTTGCAGAAAAATACAACCATGCAACTACCAGCTTCGCAAAAGCATAGTTCATGAAATCAATTTGGTGATATAGCTGTCATGTAAATATAAACAATTTGCTATATAGTGACGGGTATTTTAATACTGATTGGCAGTTTGAGATGTTTAAAAGAGGCAAAGCCAATGGACATGATACTTGTTTAGTGTATATTTCAAAATAGATTTCCTTAATTTCAGTAACATATGTTGTTGGTACATATTGGAATTGCCTCATTGAGGCAATTCCAATGTGCACCTACAACATATGTCAATTCAATAAATGAGTGTTTTTCACAATAATTTTTTTCACAAACTTCTCAACTACTTTTTAATGTTTCCGTGTAATGAGAATGTAGAAATGAAGTTAATGAACAAGTTTTTGTGTAGTTTTTCGTGAACCTGGAGGACAATAATAGATAGCCAATTATATATTATTGACAGTTTATCTTTAGATGTTTCATTGGAATGAAATGCTAAATTGATGGTTGCCTGGTTGTAATGGTACTCAGACTGTGTGATATTTGCCTTTTTGTATGTATTGTGTGATTTGTGTTATTATTTTTTTTGCATACATAAAACGTTCTTAAAATTAATTAAAAAGTCTTTCTGGTGTCAAATAAAATATAGCTTCTTTATATCATTCATGTAATCCACACATACTGAAGTAAACATGTAATTTATAATACCCTTTAGTCAAAGAACCCAATTTTCTTTAGCAAGAATAGTTCTATTCGTTGATTCTTATTTAAATAAAAGGAAGTGTCTTTAAGATGTGGCTAACCAACCTAACCAACCAACTACATAGAGGATCTTACATGAGTGCTCATGTTTTATTGAGCGAGTTGAGGAAAAGTGATAAAATGGGAGGCTTGTCGAGCATTTTATAGCTTTTTTGCAACAAGTTTAATAAATTCAATAATGCAGGAGCATGAATAGTAAGATTCTATTTATCATATGACATTAAAATTATTTTGAAATCATTTTTGGGCGTGAAAACGATGGGATTTTGTCATATGTGTGACGTCAAAAGTATTATTTCATAACGTTTCCCGAAAAATCTGTAAACCACTAGTGGTTTATCGATTTTAATGCATGGTGATATTTCACTCCCAGATGCGACGTCATATGATTTAGTAAAATATACTTACACAGATTAACTCTAGGCATGGTGAGAGAATGCCAGATTATTCGAAGGTTTGTCACAATAAGTCGACCTGAAGAATAGAAGTAAAAAAGTAATCAAGCTCTTTGTTCAAAAGAAAATAAGTATCTACATACAGTAAAACCTCCAAAATTTAAACTTCAATTTTTCAAAATACTCGCTAATTTAAAATAAATTTGGTGCACACTGAATTCAAAGAATAGGACCTATTCATGATCTGTTTCAACTTTTCAATAACTGTCTATAATAATTCAGAGAATAGGGCCTATTCATGAGCTATTTCAATGACTGTCTATTATAATTTAACATATATTTTGGGTGTGCAAAAGAAACGTCTCCTTGAGATGTTTCTTTTATGTGCCCATAACATGTTTGATAGAAAAAAACAAACTGATAATTATTTTGGGGGTGTGAGGTATTATGATGCAACTGCACCTGCATGTTATTCAAAAATCTGATGATGATATGATGATGGTTATACATCATGTATATTTTATGTCTACCTCCCTATAATTCTAATTACTGATAATTCAAAATAAAACATCTTGTCCTGAGGAGTTCGAATTTACGAGATTCGACAGTACTTTCATTATTAAGAAACACACAAGAAAGAAGCTACTTTTTAAAAAATCAACTTTTGATAAATTCTTAAACCCTGAAAAGGATCAACTTGACTTTAACAGGGTTCCCACAGAAATTCAAAAACACAATTCCATGATTTTTCCATGATTTTCAATGATCAACAAAGTAATTTCCATTACTATTTAATGCATGCACCACCTCCAACCTCCCCTTAAAATTAGCGCCATCTTCACCACTCAGAGCATAAATGCGGAATGCAGCAGCAGTAATGTATTTAAATAAGCATGCTTGTAGGCTATACATGCATTTTGAAACTTGAAACCACCAGTAGCCAGAAAACTAGCTGTCAACACACAAGTTTTGTGTGTCTGACACCTAGTTTTCTGGCAACTGCTGGTTTTGTCAATTAATTCACAAAATTCCATGATTTTTCCATGCATGGAACTTTTTTCTCTCGATTTTCCAGGTTTTCCAAGATTTCCAGAGCTTGTGGGAACCCTGATTTAAATGCCATTTTTCTTACACATCCATATTAACATATGTTTTGGGGGCTCAAAAGAACCATCTCATTGTTTGTTTGATTTGGTTCTTTATGTCCCATCAACAATCTTTCAGTTAAACAGGGACGGGTCTTCCTGGGTTGAACCAGTACTAAGCTAGGATAAATGTGTCTTGCTCAAGGACCACAACGCAGTGATGCCGATGAGGCTAGAACCCGCGGCCCCTCTGTCTCGAGTCAAGCACTCTACCACTGAGCCACTGCATTCCCCCATCTCATTGAGCCAGTTCTTTTGAGTACCCACAACATATGTTTAGGTTAAGAAATAAGAAAATCAACTTTTGGTGCCCACTCTAAACTAAAGGCCTGTGCCTCAGGATAAGATGCACATCGTGATATATTTTTAGCAACTTAAATGAATGTTAAAGAAACATTGAAAATAAAGACAAATTAGTAAATTAAGATTATTTAAACTAAGATGTTAGTCTTTGGTAGAGATTAAGTAGTTAAAGCAGAAAAAATAGAGTGTCAAACAGTTTGGATCCAGATCAGTACCAACATTCTGTTTGCAAAGGTTATCAGCAGACAACAAAGTTGCCGCTAGCAAGGAAAGAGTTAATTATGACAGTAAATTGACAGGTGTTTACTTCAAAGGATCGATTAACAATTAAAGACCTGTTATTTGGACCAGTGTGTACTTTAATAAAGTAGAAAAATAACGTTTTAAAGTTGGGAAGTCAATACAACCACGCAACTACCAGGTTAGCAAAAAAGTAGTTAATGACATCAAATTTGGTGATACATGTATGGCTGTCATCCAAATATAAACAATTTGTGGTATAGTGACAGGTATTATACTACCAATTGGCAGTTTGAGATGTTTAAAAGAGGCAAAAAACAATGATCATGGTACTGGGTTTAAGTGTAAACATAAAATTTAATTTCCTTATTTTCAGTAACTTATGTTGTTGGTACACATTCAAATTGCCAATTCCAATGTGTACATACAGCATATGTCTTTCCAATAATTAATTGTTTTACCATAAGCTTTTCTGAACAAATTCTCAACTACTGTAATTGTTTCACTGAAATGTGCATGTATAAATGAACAAGTTTTTTTGTAGTTTGTCTTGTACCTGGATGACAATACTAGACTGCCTTTTTTATGCTTTTGACAGCTTATCTTGAGATGTTTCATTGGAAGATATTGCTAAATTGGTAGTTGCATGGTTGTAATATTCCAGCCATGTTTTTTCAAATTCAGGGACCATAATTAGCCTGTAGTTTATTTACTAGACTGGCTCCAGTCCTTAAAACAACTTTTCATCAATGTGTCATATCATAGACTTGTAGTTATGTGGCTAGTCTAACTCTGCTGGCTCTGTTTAAGGACATATGCTACTAAATACTTCCCATATTGAAACATTTTCAATACTTTGCATACAGTTTGTTTTATGCATGGGCTATCCATTTATGAAATAAAAAGGATATGTCACCGTGCTTATTTTTTCAGAATCTCATATTGAAGTTTACAGCATTTGACCAATTTTTTAGAAATATAAAATAATAACACTAGTCCTAATCATCGAGCTAAAACGGTTGTAATCCTCAGCCAGCTTCTTTCTTTTAACTTAAATCACTGCCCATGACCTCAAAGTTTTAAGAAAATGTGCATGTTTACTTGTTATCCCATGCTGTGGCAAGATACTGCATGATATATTTTGGCAATTCGTCGAAAAATGGAATTTGTTTTCAGAATAAATCATATATTAAAAAATCTGATATTGAAAATCTTGAAAATTTATTTTTAATTCATGGACTATTATAATACCTTTCAGAAAAAAGAATAAAAATCTGGGGTCACCGAACTAATTATCTTTCTAGAGGGCCAAATTTAACCCCACCCCCATACGTTTCATGCGTAATTCAATATTAAAAGTTCCGGGATGACCATTTCGGTCGTTTGATGATGCCATTTTACTAATATATGAAGTAATTTAGCATTAAAATGTTAAAAAAGAAAGAAAAAACACACTGAAAATATGTGCACATCCGGGAATCGATCCTGGTCCTATGGCTTTGTAGCCAGACACGCTAACCACTAGGCCACGAGGTCAGGTCGTGCGCCGCTCTAAATAACCATACATATAGTATAGACTCGGCCACTATTGTATTTCGTAACCAGGGTTATTGTGTACGTCGTTTGATTTCGACTGAGCTACATTTATCTGTCTTTAGTGCTGAGACGATCAGTTCTGAAAAGATGTCAATAGATATTTCGAACACACTTTAATTAGTTATTTTGTGAAGAATATGTCGGAACACCTATATGACATAGGAATATCGGAAGCTGTGTTGATCCGAATCCGTTAAGGGTCGAAAGACAGGACCAGACAACTTTCCCCGTTTGCAGACGCGGGAAAGGTGCGCATTGGAAATAGCCGAATATGTCTTTAAGCTTAAAACAGAGCCATCAGCGTTAGACTAGCTACAAGTATATGATATGGCACATTGATGAAAAATTGTTTTAAGGACTGGAGCCAGTCTATTTTTTTACCTCTTTCTCCATTGTTCCCTTTTGTATCTTCAACAGCGTCCATTTTATCAATGAGTTTCTCACCGGGTCGCATTTTCATCTGACTGTAAAACAAGAGAGTACCCGGTATTGTTCTTTGGAAAATGTACATCTGAACGATTAATAGTGGTTTGCAGAATGAGATACATGATTGATTTTCTTGACAATAGGGCAAATGAGTATACAGGCCTTAAGTTAAGAGTGCATACCAGAAAAATAATTTTCTTATTTCTCAACCAAAACATATGCTGTGGGTACTCAAAAGAACCGTCTCAATGAGACGGCTTTTTGAGCACCCAAAACATATGCTAAAAATAATGGTTAAGAAAATATTAAAAATTTTATGCTGAAAATTTTTGTTTATCTAAACCTATGGTATACACAGGTCCAGGTATGGAAATAAAGTTTAAAATTGTATTTTTTTTTTACCAATCAGTTTGAAAATATGTATTGGGTGCCTAATAGAACCCTCTCATTGAGATGGTTCTTCTGAGAACCAACAAGATATGTTTTGGTTGAGAAAAAAGAAAATGAATTTTGACCATGCACTAGCTCCTATTATATCTGGAGGTCTGCATACAGAATTAATTGTGGTTTCCATAAGTGAATTCACATTTTTTTCTGTACATTTATTCACATAAAAAGGTCTTTAGGACCCAGATGAAATCTTGTTCACTGCAAAGCATGTGCAAAATGTACGGATTAAATTATATAAACTTTTCCAATTTTATAATTGTTTTTCATCTGGGCTTATTGATAGTCACCTATAAATGACAAATTTGTTATCAATCTTGTGTCTTTACATGTACTTGCATAAATTTTGTTATAAATCTTGTATCTTTACTTGTATAAATCTGGTATCTTAACTTGTAGTCCTGTACCGAAGAGTTCTGATTGTACTATGCAGCTTGAACTGCTGCTTGGATATCCATTGCTGTACCCGGTTTGGTGACTTTAGGCAATGTTTCAGCTTCTTCAGCTTTCTTTGCCAACTGGTGCAATTTTGTTACCAACTATGTCTGCATGTCCCAGTGCCCATTTTAAATTGATATGGAATTTTTCTTTTTCTTGTGATTGTAATAAGAGATTAATTTCTGCAATTACCTGATTATGAATTGTTTTTATTGCTATTTCAAAGCCCAACTGCTGATTATGAATCTAAAAACAATGTGACCTCTTTAAATCACCTCTCCTAAACATCCATATTGACTTGGTCTTTACCATCACTTTAAATGCAGTGTTTTAGTCTTACCTTTGACTTTAAAGGGAGACCTTTATTTCTATCTAGCAGTGCATCGTAAAAATTTCAAATCTTATCCCTTATACCGCCGACAAAAATGCAGCCGAAAGTGTCGTCTGTTAAAGTAGTCTGCTGCATGTAATTTCCTGACATTGTTGACATAATTTGGGTGTAGGGGGCAGACGTTGTGGACCCAGATCGGGCTGCTCCAAAGGAGAAGTCTGATCTGGGTCTTCGCTGCTTGTCAATGAGGCTTCGAAACATTTCTGCAGACGAGAAAAACAGACAACATTTTTTATTGTGATCGGTGCTTTAAGGGTTAACTCAGACAATGCATGATGTATTTATCTATCTATCTATCTTCCTGTACACCTAAACCTCCGAGGAGGACGTAAGGTGGCGTTCCGGTATATACCAGGAGCTAAAGGGTATTAGATGGAATAAAAGCATAGAAAAAAGTGGGTGAAATGAGTTTGTACAGTGCGATGGAGAGTGTTAGTAAAGTTAAAAGATAAAACAGATGCTGGTATCTAGGGAGTGGAGTGGGCTACCTGGCAAACAGCTGTACTGAACTGTGCCAAGGTAGGCAGGGTGGGTATGTGGTGTGGTAGGGCGTTCCAATGTATTATTGTCCGAGGAAAGAAGGTGAGTTTGTAGAAGTCTTTTAGAGTTGTGATCTGTCGGTACGCTATCGGGTGATTTCTTGAAGAGGGGCGGGTGTTCCGGATCAGGTAGTCAGAGGCAGCAATGGCCAGTAGGTCATTTGTGACCTTGTATAGAAGGACCAGTTGACTATCTATGCGTCGTTGGTTGAGGGTTCGTTGGTCGAGGGTGCGCCAGTTGAGATCCTGAAGCATTGATGACACGCTAGATGTGTATTGGTAATCACAGGTTACCCATCTAGCGGCCCTACGTTGTACGGACTCAAGTTTATTTATTTCTAGATCTGTGTGGGGGGACCACACAGTAGAGGCATACTCTAACTGTGGGCGGACAAGGGTTTTGTATGCTGTCGATTTCAGGTCCTTGTTATGGACCCGAATGTTGCGTTTGAGAAAACCTAGTGTGTGATTTGTCTTTTTGGTGATGTTGTTGATGTGTTCGGACCATTGGAGGTCTTCTGATATAGTGACCCCTAAATATTTTGCAGATGGGACACTTTCAAGTACACAGCCATGGAGATGATATTTTGTTTGTCGGGGTGTTTTGCGCCGGGTCACATGAATGACCTGGCATTTGGAGGGATTAAAGCTCATGTCCCAGAGCTTTTCCTAGTTTTCTAGGATTTCTAGGTCTTTCTGTAGGATCTCTGAGTCAGCTTGCTTATCAAGAGCAAGATACATGGCTGTGTCGTCTGCGAATAACCGGACTCTGGATCTAACCTGTTCCGAGAGGTCATTTATGTAGGCCAGAAACAATATGGGTCCGAGAACCGAGCCTTGCGGGACACCTGAGGACACTGTGATATTATCAGAGTTAGTGCCATTTAGTATTACAGATTGCGTTCTGTTGTCGAGAAAGTCTTTTATCCAATTTAGAATGTTCCTCTTTATGCCGTAAAAGTGAAGTTTTAATAAAAAATTTTCGTGAGCAACTTTGTCGAAAGCCTTTCTAAAATCAAGGAGGATAAGGTCTGTTTGTTTTCCGGATTGCATGCTTTTGGAGAGTTCATCAACAAGCATAATGAGTTGTGTATCGCAGGACCTCTTTTCCCGGAACCCATGTTGCAGTTCTGAAAGAATGTTTTGTTCTGTGAAGTGTTTAGAGATACCAGAAGCCACAACATGCTCAAGCACTTTACAGAGGACACAGGTCAGGGATATTGGCCGATAATTGGCTGGTTCGTTTTTGTCCCCCTTTTTAAAGATAGGGGATACATTGGCCTTTATCCAGATAGACGGGAGTCTCCCTGTATCAAGGGATTTTTGGAAGATCAATTTTAGGATAGGAGCAAGTTCTTTGTGAAGGGTCTGAAGAACTATAGGTTTAAGTTGGTCTGGGCCAGCAGCTTTATGGGGGTTAAGGCCTTTGAGGAATTTTTCTATGCCACTGGAGGAAACTTGTATATCAGGCATTTTGGGGTGTGGGCTGGGTTTAAAGGAGGGGTTCGTGCCAGGGTCATGTTGGGATGTTGGGAGGGAAGGGGGAGAGGGTTTGACAGAATCTTGTAGGTCTTGTAAGGTCTTCTGTGCAAGTTGCTTGAGGCTTATCGGGCTTTTGGGGTTAAAAACAGAGTGAAATTGTGCATTTAGGGCGTTTGCTTTGTCTGTGTCTGCTGTATAAGTTTTGGCATTGGCCTTCAGTACTCCAATTCCGCTAGGATCCTGTTTCGAATGTTTTAGAAGAGAATACAGTTTTTTGGTTTTGACCTTGGGTGGGGACTCTAGGTCATGTTCCTCATTGTTTAAGCCTAGGATGTCTTTCAGGTACATTTCGTATGCCCTATCTATTATTCTGCGGACTAAGTGCTTTTGATCAAGAAATTTCTTCTGGTCGTCAGGTCTTCCTGACCTTGACCAGCGCCTGTAAAGTTTGTCCCTCTTTCTCATTAGTCTGCGGATTTCCTGGTTTATCCAGGGAAAACCGTCTTTAGTACCTGAGCTTCTAGTAGGAATGTGTTTGTCTATCCCCTGCTGAAGTCTACTTGTAAACTTATCCCACATGGCTTGACTATCTGTGGTAGCAGGTTCTGACTGGAATTCAATGTATAGGTCTCTCATAGACTGTTTTAGCTGGTCCCAGTTAGCTTTTTTATAGAGGGGGATGTCACGAGGGACCTGCTTTATGATTTCAGGGCGGCTGTTTACTTCTACTAAAACGATATTATGATCTGAGAGACCAGGCAAGATTGAAGTTTTGTTGACTAAGGTGGGGTTTGTAGTAAAAAAGAGATCCAATATATTTTGACCTCGTGTAGGTGAGGTCATCATTTGTTCTAGCATGCAGTCACTGAAGGCCTCTAAGCAATTTGAATAAAATGTATGGTGTTTGCAGTCAGGAGTTGGTGTCAGGAGTTGCCAGTCTATTTTTGGCATTTATAACCGAACCTGTAAATATGTGCTTATAGCTTTTTAATGTGTTTTATGCATGCAATTCAAAATCAAAATCCTTGCGCAAGCTTTATAATAATTTAATATGTATATAATCTACTCATATATGTGATAACCAATGCCTCTCTTTTAACAGCTGTTTTTACCTGTACATGCTAATTTTTACATCTGTTATGTCGGAAAATAGCTCTTGTAGCTAATGTTATTTGTTGTACTATAACCGACAGAAAATTAAGTTTCTTGTATCTTGCAATTTTATACCTGCCAGCTCATCCAACAAAATAGAAACCCTTCTTGCTTCATGATGTTACAAATCTATCCTCTCCTGGCTAGAAAAACATGTCTCCGCTCCACAGCTCTGATAATATCTATGCCAGTGTTTGTTATGGTCTCATTAAGCTGCAAATATGCCATCCAAATTTGCAAATGGGGACATCATTATCTCCTGAGTTTCTTCTTTCTTAGCTTTATATATTCTGAAAACATTCTGCTATTTTCTGATGCAGCCCCCATTTGGAGCCCTTATTTTAAAACTCAGATTCAACAAGTGGAGAAGGTACAGAGGACGGCAGCCCGCTGGACCTGCAGGAGGTGGCGCAACACTAGTAGTGTTGGAGAAATGCTCGATGAGCTGCAATGGCCAACTCTGGAGGCCCAGAGGGATCAGTCCTCTCTGCTTTTCTTCCACAAGATTCATTGTGGGACTATGTCTATTGATAAAGACAAGTACTTGAACCCGTCTCAGAGTACAAGATCTACCAGGTCATCACACAACTAGAGTACTAGAGACATTATACCAAGAAGATACCATCCCCACTTTTTGTTTATTTTTATGTCAAGGTCTGATATGTTTTTAGGTGTCGATTCTCTGCCAAGCAAATCTTCTGCCTATTTTGAAATTTTCGTGCAAGAGATGATGATTATCACTGATTCTTCTCTTGCTGTTTCTTTCGACTTTCGCCAACTTGGTAGAAGGCTTGTTTTCAGGAATCTTTTATGTAACATTAGAAATTGACATGATAATGCCCCAATGGAGGCTTGGCTATGACAACCTGGAGGTTGGATAGCCCCACCGAAGGGGCTCATAGTAAATTATAATCTGACCTGTGGGTGCCGGTCACGGCAGGGGTCGTCTGGTGCAGACGGTCTTTGTTGGGACTTGTACCAACAGGTCGGGTTGCCTTTTGAAAAATGTAAGGGTACTGCATTGACAAGGAGTGGGGACACGGAGCGGCCTGTTCCAGAAGCGAGCAGCCGACCTGGGTCCACACTATTTGTCTCTTTTATTTATTTTTTTTTTTTTTTTAGTAATTTATCTGGACTATTTTAAGGGATAATTTTAACCTTATGTAAATATCGAATTCCCTGTGATGCTTGTAAATACCCGCCTGTGATAAAGCTTTAGTGATAATGCCCAGTGATATATGAATTCTTTTTCAGTATTTTAACAGCAAGAATCTTTCTGCTACTGTTTTATCTAAAATGTTTTTCTTTTACAGCTTATTTTTACTTGTTGAATATTAGCTTTATAATATGTTTGTCGGAAAATAGCTTTAATAGCTAAGGTTATCTGTTTAAATGTATCCGACGTAAAATAAAGATTCTTGTATCTTGTATCTTGTAAGATAATACCTGTGAGATATTGCGGCTTAAGGGCCACGGTTACAGAATTACAATTCACAGTATTTCAGGCCCCAGACTTATAGTGATGCCCTGAAGTATTCTTTTTCCCCAAGGACTATTCCTCATTGGTCTGGCTCCATCTGTGGTCGCAGCTGTGACCACAGAGGAGTTCAGGGCACTCATTTAGATGACCCGCCAAAAGCTTTTTTTTTTTTTTTTTTTTTTTTCAAAATTCTAAAACACTCACCTCAGATAATGATCATATATGATCGCCTGAGTAAAAGAAGATAGATAGATAGGTTCAACCCCTGCCTCAAACCGTAGTGTTAGACAAGCTGTCTAAATGATAAATGATATAGATACTACCCCACCCACCCATTTATCATTAGTCAGTGATCCATTTTGCTTTTCAGCACCTGCTAAAATATGGATTTAGAGCGGACAATATATTCATTATAAAGATTAAGTTTCATACTTTGGGTTTATGTCAAATCTAACATCTCTATCCTCCCACAGGCCGTCCAAAGACATCTTTTCTTCTCTTCTTTTTTCGCAAAGTTGTTTACCTTAGATATTCATTAAGACGCTTGCAGGACCAAAAATGTTAATCCGAGTTAAAATGCGCTTTATTGAATCAGGTTTACCTTGATGCCGAAATTTTCACGATCCGTAAATTCACCGGTTCGGGCTCGATTACCGAATCGGACCAAATCGGGCCCGAAAATGGCCAATCAGCTTATTTTTTAAAACTTTTTTTCTTTATTTTATGCTTTTTATGTATGTATAGAATCATATAAATGCCGTCTGGGCCATCGGTTTGGGCATGCTAGGTCACGGCACTCATTGAAACATGAAGTGAACGTCTAGCTTTGCGTCTATTGTATCTGTATGGTTCTCCCTGTATCTGTATCTGTATGGTTACGGTATATGGCTTATTCAGCATAACACACCGGAGAGAGAGAGAGTGACTTAGTAACACTGTGGGAGAGCCTGTTTGAAACTCTCTTCTGTCTCTGCGCGTACTGTTTCAGTGTCAAGGTGGTTCCACTCCACTTCTGTTCTTACGAAGAATTAATGTTTAAGTTGCTCAGTTTTACAATGTACAACTATGAAACTCCTGTTATTATTTGATGTGTGCCTGTCCAAAATGTTTTTTGTTTACAATTTTCGAAATGTTTCACTTTAACTTGGCGTTTTTGTCTGGTAGGCTAATTTCAGAAACTCATTTGGAGGTATACTGGTGTTACTAATTACCGTTGTACTAACTGTTTAAGACAGACTATAAAACAAACTACTTAACAGAAACCAATGCATTACATCTTGTTAAACTTATCATTCAATCTTTCAATAGAAACAAACGATATATGCTTCAAAATGAAGTTTAACTTTGCTGAAAATTTAATTTATATTGGGCTACCCTAGCCAATATTTTGAATGTCTGTTGTTACTAATTACCGGTGTATGTGTAAACAATTGCTCTAGAAAATTATCTAGGTAGAAAACTCTACATGTGATGGGTTTCCATATTGAAACAATTAGTGGCATTCAAAGTGATAGCAGTAGAGGACCTGTTTGAAAGTTTATTATATTTTCTTTGCCTGTTTTTGAGAGGTATACCACTTTTTTTAATGTAGGTGAAAAAAATGATTCATCACTACAATGTTTTTACAAAGATAATACTTGTTGTCTTTCAATCATGGTCACTAATATCATCACAACTATGTTCCATAGTCATGAACAGATCACACAGTCTATATTGGGGATATGCACAACCAGAGAGTGCACCTAAAGAGGGTAGACAAACAAGAAAAAATAGAGGTGGAATATTTTATGTCTACACCTTTCAGCCGTATTTGGGCATAATGTGACCCATGTGCTGAGACAAAATTTTACGTCATCTTCAGTCTTTATACAGGGAACCAGGCTGCCGAAACCTTCAACAACAAGTAGACACACTTTTCCAACGGCAATTTCTTATTTATTTTCAATGAAAACATAATTTTGATAATATATAACGGCGAATCCGCATCGATGATTTTGGACTATACAAACAAGAAGTAAGTAATTTACCCTTAGAAACGACATTTCTCCATTTTTTTCTTTATTGACAAGAGAAAAATGTATTGTAAACAATGTGGGGTGGAAAATTCCAAATGATAATTACTCACTCGATAGTCATTTAGAGGAAACGGAATACACCGGTAACTAGTATACACCGGTAATTAGTGATATAGCCAGCACTAACCCCTCGACCACCTTGTACGTGAAGATAAGCCTGTTTGAGGAGCGGATCCAGTGAAGACAGCTCTAATTATTGAAGCATACCAGTGATACAGCCCTCCTCTCGAGTTCTGTAATCACTTGTTATAAAACGGGCTGTCTGTTTTTGTACTCTTTCTAGTTTTTCAATGTCCTGTTTAAGATAAGGGTCCCACGTGTAAAATTGAACGAACAAGGGTTATGTAAGCTGTTTTTCTGCATTCCTGTGGAAAGTTTTTCAGGCTACGTCTTAAGAAGTTAAAAGTTACCGTTGCCTTTTTGCAATCTTTGTAATGTGAGATGACCACTTCAAGATTTCAGTGAGCGTGAGTTCGAGATATGGGATTTCTTAATCTTGTTTTAATATATGGTCACAGAGGGTATAATAGAGTACTGATTTACAGTTCTTACACTTCTTAGCGTTAAGACGCATACCCCATTTGTTAGCCCAATTTTCTAGTTCAGATAGATCCTTTTGTAAGGCGGTGTGGTCCTGATGAGAAGTGATAGTCCTGTATAGAAGACAGTCATTTGCAAATAATCGAACTTTGGAGGTAATAGATAATGGCAAAGTAAAGGGTGCAAAGATCAGGAATCGATACAATCAAGTACCACACCTGACCCAGAATACCAATGCGAAGTGACAAAGTTACAAGTAGACACCACAAACGAGAACCAAGAGGTCAGCCCTTTCCCAGCAGGCGACCACAAGGCACATATAAACAGACGCGCACAAAGGCATAGCAAACACAAGACAGAAAACATAAAAGATCCACAAAAGAAGCACCGCATTTGAACGGTCAGTAAAATATTTTACTGGAGGGCTTAAACCGATTTAAAGGTGCACCAACCTCACCCTTAGTTCAGATGAGGATCAAGACACATAGATATTTGGTTTGCATGAAAGACCCCTAACTGATCAATGCATCATCTCCTAGAACATTTAAATCAAGATATAAAAAGGAGATAAAGCAAAGATAAGGACTCAACAGTAAATAAAACTGAAAACCGGAGCAAAAGAAATCCAACAGGTAAACGCCGGTGGGCCCAACAAACAGCCAAAGCATTAGGCCCCTACCATCTCATCAATAGATAAGTCTTTAAGTTGGAACCGTCAAAGAGTCTGAAGTCCGACCCACCGGCGTGCAATTAAAGAGGAAAACAAAGTTGCCAACCGTGATTGGATTGACCACCAAACATGCAGTCTGTTGCAATACATTAATGTTATAGCCAATCTTTTTATAATGGGAAATTATTTTAATGAACTGCGCTGAAAAATTATTAGAGCCAACAATCTTCATCAATTTATACACCAAGTCGTTCCGAAATTCCTTGGCTTAAGAGAGATCCAAGCTGGAACTCAGACATCGAACCACAGCATCGTCCACAAAACCCAGAAAAGGCATTGCGAAGTCCACGACACACACAGCCCTGCTCAAGAAGCCTCCGAGTCAACAATTTACTGCTAGCACTGAAGTCAGTAATACAGCCAGACGCCCCAGCAAAACGAACCAGCTGAGAGACACAGACTCCACAGGATTCAGAGCAAGGAACATCACCATCTAAAAATGGGAAATTGACAGGTTCAAAATCAAGCCGCCACGTCCACCACAAACCCTGGCACATGAAAATCCAGAGTGGAAACCGTGATTCAAATTTGTTAAGATACTATTCCTTTCTAAATGATTTAATAAATGTTTACATATGATGTGTTCTAACAGTTTGCAACACACTGAGGAGATAGCACTCAACCCTGGAGCAAATTGTTTCGCACAGTTTTTTAGTATCATGTTTGAGACGTTATCAGGTCCAATAGCTTTTGATGTGTTTATTTTCTGTAATAGTTTCTCAACACCAGGCGTTTTGATATTTAGTTCTGTCAGTTCATGTTTGAAGATTCTTGGAAATACCGGTAAAACATAAGTTCCCATTTTGGTAAAAACTGATCTAAATTGTTCAACTAGGATTTGTGCCTTGTCCTTACTATCACTAAATAAAGACCCTTTCCGTTTTAGTGGTGCAGTGCCAATATTATCTTGTCTTTTTGATTTGATGTATCTCCAGAATGATTTGCTATTATTTTCGAATCCGTCCTGAATTGTTTTATTCACATAGTGCATTTCAGCCTTTTAAAATTCTCTTTTACATAGCTTTTTATAGTTTTTAAATTCTGCCCATTGTTTTGATTTTTTCGCGTGTCTGTATAAGTGGCCTTTCCTCTTAGTCATTTTTTAGCTTTCCATTAAACCAGTGAACTGAAGTTTTTTTCTTAAAATTTTTTTACGGTATATAACTGTCCATTGCCAACTGAATACATGCCTTAAATTTCTCCCAGATACTTTCCACCTTCAATTTATTATGAACCATTTGGATAATTTCATTTGAGAGAATGTCATACCCTTTTTTAAATTTCTTCCCAGTTTGCTTTGGAAAATAGGTAGATTTTTCTTGGTTTTTGCTTATTGTATATAGGCTTCACATCAGAGTCTGTAACCACCATAGCATGATCACTAATTCCAGGGATGCTTTGTGAATGTTTTACTAAGGGAGGATTATCAGTAAAAACTAGGTCTATTATGTTTTCTTGGCGTGGTGGTTGGTCATGTACTTGTGTAAGTCCATGCTAAATAGAAATGTCAATGAGAGTCTGTTGTATTTCGTGGTCTGGTGCGTTTGACGAACTGTGAGTGTATCCCAATCAATATCCGAGCAATTGAAATCTCCCGCTAGAAGAATGTGCTTACTTTTACCATTTTCAGATAACTTTTTGAGTGAAGAATCTAGGGTTTTCAGATCTTTCAGGTTTGGGTACGGCATATAAAATGACAATAAATATAAGTCTTTATTATTTCTTTGTTTTTACCTTTGTCTATATAATTTCACATTCAGTCACTAATTGGGTTTGTTCATCTGCTATTAAGTGTTTCTTAACACCTGTAAAACACCGCCACCTCTTGACATTCTGTCAATTCTATGAATGATATAGTCTTCAGAAAATATTTATTGCACTTTTGGAGGGTTCTTTACCAGGCTATATTCCCCTGAGCCATGATTCAGTCCTACATATCAAATCGGGTTTCACATAATCCAATGTAGCAATAAATTCTGACTTGTGTTCGCAAATACTACAACAATTGACTGTCAATAACCATAGGTTTGCTTTATTTGGAAGAGAATTTATGTGCCTAGTCTCTGTAGTTTGGTCACTAGCATTTATGGAACTTGAGTTTGAACTATTGGTGGTGTAGTCCATTGAAGAAGTTGACTTGACACGAGGTTTTCTTTTCTGATGGGGGTTGCTGGTGTGCAGCGGACTGAAAGGAGTTGTTTAGTTCAGTGTATCTATTGAGTACTCAGTCCCTGACAATGGGGTGAAAAAGTTTGTCATATATAGCTCAAAGCTATTGAAGGTAAAACTGTCCACATTTACATTATCGCATTTACAGCAGTGCCAAACTACGCTGGATCGCTTCAAATACTCCATAGCTTTCGCACTTATATCGCCACACGACTTATGATGCCAGACACCACATTCATCACAGCAGACACCTTGATCTGACCCAAGTTACTGGGCATTCACAATAACCACAAGGAAAAACTGAGGTATTCCTGGGTCCGGGGTTACATTCAATATCACCAGAAAGGATTAGAAGCAGCATAAGAGTATTCTGTTTATGTATATGTGATCCAACAGGGAACAATATTGACTGATTGGAGAGTTTTTGTTTTTCTACATGCAAAACTATTTATCAAGTTTACATTTTGAGATTTAATACACATAAATGTTTTTGAGGCTGTATTTTCCATCAGTGGTCCTTTATCTGAGTATATGATGTTGAGAATTATCAAACACACGAGAAGAAGCATCACCAGATTGGTGAAGTTGGTGGCTTTTAAAGTGGCCGCCATCTTGGATTTTACTTCAATTGTTGGTTGAGGTCAAGGGTATTTGGCCAGCTAAATATCTTATTGTAACTGAACCACACCGAATTTGGCCCCAAAAACGGTTCATTAGCTTCTTTCTTTTTTTTCTTTTTTTTTATGTTTGTAAAGTATGTACATGATCATATAAATGCCGACTGAGCCATCAGGTTGGGGCATATTAGGCCACGGCGCTCAATGAAACATGAAGCGTCCGTTTAGTATCACATCTAGTGTAAGTAAACCTGACCGAATCAGGCCTGAAAATAGCCAATTACCTTATTTTTAGCATTTTTTCTATTTTATGTTTGTACGGTATGTAGGATCATATACAATGGAAATGCCATCTGAGCCATGGGTAAGGCATGTTAGGCCACGACGCTCATAGAAACAATAAGTGTCCATGTAGTTTTACATCTAGTGTAACTGAACCTGACCGAATTGGACCTGAAAATGGCCAATTAGCTTAATTTTATCTTTATTTATATGCCCCGAAACATTAAATGCTGCAGTCTCGCGAACAACTCTTTGATCATGCCCACATTGGCATTGGTTTGTAGTACAGGTGGTGAAAATTTCAAACCATTCCATTGGAAAATGAAAAGTTATGCACATTAGAAGATATAGCATTGCACCTCACTGACTGCCCTCTCCACAAACTTGTGCAGTGCACTTTCACGCATAGGCTCGAAACTGGTGTCAGAAGTTAGCCCGACCAGAGCTTCATTATGAGGCATTGTGTCATTATATCCATCTCCCGAGTGTCGAGTTATAGCCCCTGATTGGGTTTTTGGCACAATTTTCAAGCCCTTATTTGAGCCACTTGTAACTTAAAGTGTATGTTCTTGACTTTTAACATTTTACTTGAATCAAAAATAAATATTTCAGTATGTACTGATTTAATTTTCACAGTTGGTTTATTCATCTGCTAAGTTAATTACAGGACTATTTATCAGCTTTATGTAAACATATGGGTGCAGCCATCTTATAGCAACAGACACACATTAACCTGAGTTTACCTCTTTATGCAAGTCAGCTAAATGATTGAAGCAGCACCTTCAGTCAATTTCTTCATTTCGATATTGGATAATGGACATTCTGTTTTAACTACAATCAACAGTCAGATCAATGCAAATTAGAATGTTACAACTGTCAAAAGAAAAGTATTTTATTTTTCAATAAATTTCATTTGATTTTAATCTGTCTTTTTGAACCCAAAATGAAGAAAATTGTTACAAAATAAGTCGTCTGCTCTTGTAATAATTAGTGCTTTAAGGGTTAAATTTTAGAAATAAATATTAAATATCGGCCATGTATCAAAATATACACTGCTAAAAATATTACTCTGAAACATTGTAATTTTTGACATTATCAAGGATATATAACGGCTTGTGTTGTGTGTAAGCGGATGGCAGTGCTTCCAGTTTTCTTATGTAGAGCTCATTGACCTGAAAATAGCCAGACCCCCAAGCTAAACAAATCAATTACAGGCTAATTGAAGAGCATTAACAAACATTTGATGAGGGATCATTCCTGTCTTACTGTAAGCTTTATAATAAACACATTTGAAAAAAGAGTGGGAATTAAGTGGTGCTCCTGGGCATGGCTCATCACTTTGCAATAGGTTTCGCGTCAGTCACGTTTGCTGAAACTTTGGCTGCAACAGGGGTCGGTGTGAGTCCTCCGAATGCGTAGTTCTCAGCTCTGCTGTGGGCAACAAGCTATTTTTTCAAAATGTTGACCTATAAAAGAGCTTATTGGGGTATGAAAATTACCGTTATGCACGCGCACCCCGGATTGCAATCATGTAATTTTACATTTTCACATAAGGCCAAAGGCAAATTGCAATCGCGGGTCTATGCTCTTTCTAAGGCTGTGATCATTTTTTTCAGTTTTGTACCTGTACGCTATAGGACTATGACCATATACAATGTTTTTTAGGAACCAAAATGGCGGATGGGGGCACATGAAATACCAACACTTGGGATTCTTCCAATGTCATTTGCTTTTATTTTTACATAGGGCAAAGTTAAATACATGTTTATCTCTGTCGTTATCTAGACCTTGTTATTGCATACAATTTTCGTCCAATCGACTGGTATGTACAACAGAGATAACGAAGAAAGGTGGTCTAGTGGCTCTGCTTATGTATTTTGCATTCACTTGGTTATCTTTAAAGAATGAAAAATCACCTTCAAACGTGCATTTATGCTCAAATACTTTGTACATATACGTCTATTTAATTGTCCACTGTACAGAAACTAAAAGTTACAAAACCACGTTCAGAGCAGCTCACTCTTTTTGAGCAATACTAGACGGGTACTTCGAGTACATAACTTACATTGAGCAGGTATTCCGAGTAAAGTACTGTACGGGTTTTCCGAGTATTGAAAGTTTTATTTTATCTTTTCATTGACTTATTTGAATCTTTGAACGCACATACTTATCAGTCAAACGTGTTAAGCTTACAAACTTTGCCTATATTTGTCCCATATCTTTTTTACTTATTGACATTTTCTAAATTTTATAGACGATACTATGATTTGATATCTAAATTCCGAATTGGGCTTAAATCTCTCTTCTGCCATGGACTTTCGGAACCTAAATTCTATGTTGACTTGGTGTATAGATTGAAGAAGATTGTTGACTTTAATAATTTTTCAGCGCCATTCATTGAAATATTTTCCCATTATAAAAAAGATTGGCTATAACATTAATATATTGCAACAGACTGCATGCTTGGTGGTCAACCCAATCAAAGTTGACAACTTTGCTTTCCTCTTTAATTGCACGCCGGTGGGTCAGACTTCAGACTCTATGACGGTTCCGACTTAAAGACTTTTCTATTGATGAGATGGTAGGGGCCTGATGCTTTGGCTATTGTTGGGCCTGCCCGGGGTTTACCTGTTGGATTGTTTTGCTCTGGTATTCAGTTTTATTTACTGTTGAGTCGTTATCTTTGCTGTATCTCCTTTTTTATATCTTGCCATATATGTTCTAGGAGATGATGCATTGATAAGTTAAGGGTCTTTCATGCAAACCAAACATCTATATGTCTTGATCCACATCTGAACTAAGGGTGAGGTTGGCACACCTTGAAACTGGTTTTAGCCCTCCAGTAAAATATTTTTACTGACCATTCCAAGGCGGTGCTTCTCTTGTTGATCATTTATGTTATTTCTGTCTTGTATGTGTTATGCTTTTGTGTGCGTCTGTTTATTGATGCCTTGTGGTCACCTGCAGGGAAAAGGCTGACCTCTTGACTCTCGTTTGTGATATCTAATTGTGAAGTTGACACTTTCCCATTGGTATCATGGGTCAGGTGTGGTGCTTGTTTGTATTGTTTTCTGATATTTGCTCTCTTTCTTACTTAGATTTTTACTATTTTTGTTATTTCTTATACACAGTTTCATTGGGCGAGTAGTTTTTGTTGCGCAAAAATGTGTACTACCAGATATTTTAATTGTTCATCTTAAGGAACAACACCACTGAATTTCAACGTGAATTACGTTACTAAAATAAGTTATACTTGTACATGCCAAATTTCTTATAAGAAGAGAAACTTTAAGAGATTCTGTAACTTATACTCTTCTTGGACCTATTGCTTGTCAAAAAGCTCATCATATAAGATTTATGCACACACCGCAGACCAACATACGGCATCGTGAGGAAGCGCCAAATAACAATCATAAGACTACAGGAAGACAATCAAAGCAAAGCAAACAGCTCTCTCTCTCTCTCTTCCCCATCAACTAGAAAGGACACAAAGCAATGCATAACAAAACATAGAACAAACATAGAACCACACAATGGGAGCAACAATCAATCAACAACGAATAAACAACATTAGAACCGCTTCCTTAGAATTGACAGCAGCCTAGGCAACTGGGGGGGGGGGGCTCAAATACATTCTACTTGTACCAAAACTCCATTTTGAGTGTTTCCATCCATTTTTAAAGATATAACTAGAAAAACTATTGGTTGCAAAGAAGAAGATTATAAATTTTAAAATCTTTTTTGGGGTGGGGTGGGGGTCGGGTGCGGTACTGGTAAAAATAAATCGATGTTTTGTGTAAATAACATTGTGGCAATAGGTGGGTAACGTTATTCACATTCCCAATACTGCGATCTTCTTAGATGTGTAAGAACGTATATTTCTCTGCAAACTATCAGGTTCAAGTGTGTTTCTTAACACTATTTATATATCAACCTTTGCAAATGAGAAGTGAGTCTTTGTATTTCATTTTATTTATCTTGTGAAAAAGGTTGTTTCAAAATATAGAAATTAAAAAAAAAAAAAAATTCCATATAGTCGAAAACTTTTTTTTGTTCTCTACTAAAATAGTAAGTGAGTATGATCAGGAAATACCACAATAAAAAACCGCAGACAAACCCATGGCACCACGAAGAAGAGCCACACAACCATCGCAAGACACCAGGAAGACAAACTAAGCAAAGCAATGAGCTCTCTCTTCCCCATCAAGATGATTGCAAAACTAGAATGGACATAAAGTAAAGTACAATAAAACGTACAACAATTAAGATTCCCACAACGGGAGTAACAATCAACAACAAATCAAAAACAACAGAACCACTGCCATTTAAATGGACAGCAGCCTAAGCCACTGGGGAGTGTGTGTGTGTGGGTGGGGGGGGGGGGGGGCTTGAATGCATTTTACTGGTACAAAATATTCGCCCTATATTCTGCTGTTGCTGATGTACAAAAATGTTCAGCTGGCATGGAGGCCTTCTTACTATTACAATTAGTCTAGAACCCAGGTCAGGAAAATCTGGAAGAGTTGACATTATTTGCTCTTGTTGGTTTGAATGCATTTTTAAGTAGTCCAAACCTTCCCAAAGATGGTTTAAGTGGGCCGCTCTTGATTATTTTTATTGGCATGATGGTTTAGTCATATCATGTTTCAGGGTAGTGCATGAAAATACATTTACAATACAAAAGAAGACCCGTCCCTTTCTAACTGAAATATTGTTGATGGGACGTAAAGAATCAAATCAAACAAAGAAAACAAAAGAAGAATAATTACTCACTACGTTGTCGATTTGTATCTTAAATGTTTCTTAACAAACACACAATTTTGAATACAATAATGAGCCAAACAATACACCAAGTTTACGATATTTTGACTTTTGTCACACCAAATTACCCCACCCACCTTCAAACTATGGATTGTTGAAGAAACGCTAATTCTGGCCATGCGCGGATCCAGAAAGTTTTGTCAGAGGGGGTCCAACTTTGACTGGGTTTTTTTAGTTGATGAGGCGAGGGAGCATCCAAGTACCACTATAAGCGGGCCATCATCGGCCCGCCAGCGAAACGCCATTTATTGGCGTTTTGCTGCCGTGCCGATGATGGCCCAACATTGAATGCTGGCTTGGCAGCTGCGATTTTTCAGCGGATCCGGACCTGTATTGCTAGAAAACCTTATATTTTTGTGATTTTTCAGGAGGGGTCCGGCCCCCTGCCCCTCCCCCCTCTGGATCCGCACATGCTGGCTTCAACAGACAAGACATAATAGCATTTTTTCTTCATAACCATTGCATGACATAACCAAATTGCTATTTACGGGAAGAAGGTGGTCTTGCTATATAATTACTTTAACATTCCTTTGCAATATACACTGTACTGTGATTTTTATGGCAATAAAACGACAAGCTGTAGCACTTTTCTTATTTTTGCTAAAACATAAATTGTGGGCACTCATTAATACTGCCTCATTGAGCTCTCACAATCTATGTTTTAGAACAGAAAAAACGAATATATCAAAACCCCCTGTAAACCCCAGTTTTACCATTTGAAAGTTGGGGGTGAATGGGGGGGGGTGTCCTATATGTCGTATACATTAACCTAGAAATGTCGAGAACAATGGAATTAAGTTTTGTTTCTTTGCACTTTGCTGATGTTTTTGAAACAATTTAGCTTGTTTGCACGAAAAGCAAGTTTGGACAACTCATGAAATTTGCATATATCCAAGATGAACACCAGACGATATCTTGGAAAGACAACTGTTGATATATTTGTCACAGAATGTTCAAACAAACAAACAAACAACAAGCAAACAAAAAATCTCTTTATTTCTAGATAACAATTGTTACATATGAGCACATATGAAATGAGTCAAACATAGCATGGTGGCGACAACAGGAGAATAACATTGCTACGTAAACGATTTTTTAGATGTGTTTAACTCTACTGCAAGAGTTAAAGGGGAGGCTATATTTTGAAGATTCTTCTGATTCTAACTGTGTTAATAGCATTTTCTGTTTAATTTTGTTTACTTATATATATATATATATATATATATATATATATATATATATATATATATATATATATATATATATATATATATATATATATATATATATATAAGGCCGTGTCATGGCTACATATATATTAACGACATTGCCTTTACAAATATATGTATACATAGTACATTTTGTATATAAGACAAAACTACTTTATTTTTGTACTTCAGCAAAGCCATAGCAAGACCCTGTCAAACAACGTCTACCTTATTGCGCCGGCACATGTGCATTTTACTGGGATCAGGTTTCCGTCCTATCCGCCAGAGAATTGACCGTGAGTTCTCGAAAGAGTGGCCACCAAAGTAGCTTTAAGTTCAAACTGGTATATTTGACAATAGACCTCCATCAACCACATGCAGTGTACCCGTCACCATGGTGGAATGTTCACTCAGTAAATACATCACTGGCCCAACAACTTCTGGTATTTCACACAGCCTTCCTAGTGGCGTGATGGTTTTAAATACCTGTTCCAAGTCGGGGGATTTTTCAAAGTATTCAACGGTTAATGGCGTCCTAACTCCTGTTAGGTTCACAGAGTTTACTCGTATCTGGTGTTTACCGAGTTCCAAGGCAAACTGTTTCGTTACCATGTCCAGGCCCGCCTTTGAGACATTATAATCCATGATTCCTTTGCTGGCACTAATGGCTGTCATGCTGTTGAAGTAAAAATACACACACACATTAGAAAAATGAGTGATACAATGACTTATACTAGGGGGGGGGGGGTTAAAATGACATAAATGGTGTCGATTTCTTATTACTCAGTATTGCTAAGAACCCCTATATTTTGTGATTTTTCAAGGGGGGTCCGGAGCTCCTGTCCCCTCACTTGATCCGCCCATGGACCTCGCAGATTTTGTTGCAGCGCAGACCAGCATGTTTGTTTGTTTGTTTGATTTGAATCTTTACGTCCCATCAACAATCTTTCAGTTATAAAGGGACGGGGGTCTTCCTGGATTGAACCAGTACTAAGCTAGGATTAATGTGTTTTGCTCAATGACACAACGCAGTGACGCCAATGAGGCTTGAACCCGCGGCCCCTCGGTCTCGAGCCAAGCACTCTACCAATAAGCCACTGCGCTCCCTGCAGACCAGCATGTGTACCAGCACAGTCTGGTCAGGACCTTTGCTGCTCGTTTTCTAGAACTAATCATGAATAACTTGCTACGTGTAACATTTTGATACAGTAAAACCTGTGTAAAACGGCCCATCTCAGACCGAAAATTGGTTTTCAAGACCAATTATCGCATAATGCAAGGTACCATTTGTTTTTAAGATCCTAGTTTTGTCTATTTTTTGAGTGGCCGTTTTACACAGGTTTTACTGTATTTGATACTTAAACTTTTCAATACTTAAAATGAGTTCCGAGTTGTTTGCACGCGGAAGGCGTTGCGGCCCAGGCATTTTGTGATATTTCCTCATATTTTTGCTTAAAAAATGAATGTATAGTATGTTCTCATTACAACTGGCTCATGGAGACAGTTCAAATGAGTAACCACGTCTATTTTCATATTAGTTTCTTATTTCTGTTCAAAACATGAATTAAGGATACTAATTTGAACCACCCCATTGAGACAATTCAAATGTGTGCTCACGCTGGGTCCTTGTTTCAAATGAGTACCCACGTCTATTTTCATATTTGTTTCTTATTTCTGTCCAAACATGAATTGTGGATACTCATTTGAACCACCTCATGGATGCAGCTCAAATGAGTGCTCACGTTCTTTGATACGTGTTTCTTATTTCTGACCTAACTTGAATTTTGGATACTTATTAGAACCACATCATGGAGGCAGTTCAAATGAGTACCATCAGTCTTTGTTAAATATTTTTCCTTATAACCGTCCAACACAGCAATTGTGGGTATTCATTAGAACTACCTCGTTGAGACCGTTCTTATGAGAACCCAAAGTCTTTGTTTGATCCCAAAAACATAGATTATGGATACTCATTGGAACCACCTCATGGAAGCAGTTCATATCTTCTGGGACGTGTTGGTGTGATTTAGTCTGTTCAATATTTCTTTATCAATATGATTTTCTTGTGTGTGTTTTGCTACATCTGCAAATTGTAAAAAATTCTCAAATAAAATTTTATAGGTAATTATGTGAATGATAACACCATTATTTAAGAGCTAAATGGGATTTTTAACGTTAAACTGGGAAAGAGACAATTCAGATTCAAGCGGAAATTGCATAAATTAATTTAGGGACTTTCGCAAGTCGAAGTTCGATTTATCACATTTGATTTTGTGATATTCAGATACCAGTGATTTTAGATCACATCTAGAAATCTGAATGGCATTTACAATATGAACCGTGACATGAGATTTCCAACAATGTGGTATGTGCGACCAGCAAAGCCTCAGATCAGCCTGCGCATACGCGCAGTCTGATCAGAGCGTTTGCTAGTGGCTTGAATATTCTATGACTGTTAAGCTACTGACCAAACAACATTTGGAGCTTCTAAGTTCATCAGGAGACTGCACAGGTTCGTCTAAGTTTACACTTCACAAAATATCACATTGTTGGAAATCACATGCCGCGGCTCAATTATGTTACGTATCTAACTCTATACATTGCTAGCTGCAATGATGGTATTTGCAATTATTTTGGGCCCAGACCAGGCCCGATAAATTGTCAAGTCTGATCTGGATCCAAGCAGTTTGATAGTCTGATGCCACTCCTGAATGAATACTTTGAAAAATGGTAATGTTGAAAAGTGTCTAACTCATATCTTCATATGACAAAAAAGTCATGAAAAATTAACCAGTATTCAAAGAGCTTAAAATGCATGAAGACATATTCGTGGTTTAACTATGAGGTTGGCCATTAAAACACAGTTAGATAAACATATTGTTGCTGGTTATGGCTGGGCAATTTGAGGCCAATACATGTCAGTGGTAGCAGAAATTTCTTCGTTGTAGAGAAATATGACATTGTTCAAAACCTTGTGATTTTTAACCATTATCAAAGCTTTATGATACTGCTCTGGAAGTGTGTAACAGGTTATAGTGACCCAGTTACACTTGTTTGGAACTCATTGACCTGAACAATTGCTGGTTTCAAGGGAAAGCGAAATTGAGATTTATTGAAGAGCTTTCACAAGCATGTATTGAGGAAATACTATAAAGCTCTTTAATAAATACATTTGAAAAAATGGGTGAACTTTTGCTTTAACCATTATAGCATGTCGCAGAATGGGAATATTTTTGAAAGGTATGCTAAAATTTGAAGTATTTTGAGTGGGCATGCTTGATATGCCTGATATGTTTAGGGGTTAACAGAAGATGTTGGGGCTGAGCTTATGTAGTAGAAAAATCGTCGAGTGTTTGAATATCTTACCTTGAGATATTAACAATAGATCCGTGTATGCCTGCTTCGATCATTTTCTTTGCAGTAACTTGTATGACATTAATGGGCGCCAATAGGGTAATATCTAACGTTGAATTAAGCTGTTCTTTGGTAAAATCTATTGCATCACGGGATGGTATGGGGCCGGCTGCATTATTCACGACACCATGTAACGCAGGAAGCTTTTTGATCTCTTCTCTTGCTATTTCCCAATCACTCAGATCAACTATGATGGGATGGATGTTTTCACACTCTTTAGCCAGTGACTCGATATGCTCTCGATTTCTCCCTAGAGCGTATACTTCACCACCAGCGCTTGCGATGGATTTCGCTAGTGCTCGTCCAATATCTCTTCCCGCGCCAGTAACAAGGAATCTTTTCCCGGAAAACACAAACGGCATTCTGTAGGATCTGTAATAAAAATATCATAATTATCGCTTTAATGAAAGTTAACAAATATTCATGTTTAGTTTAAAATCACAATAAAAGAACAAGTATAACCAAAGATAGTATTTTGAGTTTTGATATACGTGTCTGCTAACCCTTTTTGCCCTATTCAGAGGTCGCAACAGCTGTCGTTGTGCCGTGTGGAGTTGGCAGAACGTTTCCCCGTACATCGAAACAGTGTTGATATTTTTCCAGGATTGTTGGGTCATGGCAAACAACCGCTTAAAGCGATTCCCAGGTGTGGCGATAATGTTTTACCATATTGTCAGAATTTCAAACCTTTCATTCCATTTTCTTCATAGCATAAAATCAAAGAACGAACTGTGCTATGAAGATGAGGGACCTGTTTCTTATGAATGAGATGGGCTTTAAATTCAATAAAAGCGTTATATTTTTTTCTCGTCAATAGAAAATTTCAGAATTCCGGAAATGCTATTCAATAGCCTTGGCGTTTACTGTCGACACACCTTAACCCTTAAAGCGCCAATCACAACTGCAGCAGACGACAAATTTTGCGACATCTTTGCTAATTTTCAAATGGGATAAGGAATGATGTTTCATGAGAATTGTCTGCCAACAGACGATTCTCATGATATATAATGACTTTTTTGTTATTTTTGAAAAATTGGCAAATTTGAAAATTGTCATCTGCTGAAAATTATAGATGGCGCTTTATGGGTTAAAAAATCGTGCCCTGCAATATAGACTGATTCTATAATATGTGTTGAAGCTGAAAAAAAGAACATTTTAAACTGTCATGCATAATATACCAGGTCCAAAAAAGTGTCTCATCGTATAGCATTGCTCGATTTTTAAAGTTCGCCCTCTAAAACAGGAAGCAGAAAGTTTTACCCTATTGGTGTATGGAAGTAGGCGTGTTTTTGAAGAAGAAAAACAATACCTGCTTTGCAGAAGTTTCCCTTTTTATGTGCGTAAATACACTTAACAAAAATACCAACCGTCTATTAATAATTCTTTTATTTTCTGGAGAGCCATACAGCATTCTACGAGGAGCGTTCAATGTGTAATTAAAACAGCCCAGTAAATCCCAAAGATTTATATTTACACACTTTATAATTACTTTCGTAAAAAGATCTGTTTCTTGGCTAAATAAATGTAAAATTGCAGTTGTCTAGCTCCTTATCTAATTTACACAAGCCACTTTCAAGATAGGGTACTGAAGTACACTGCCATATGAAATAAATAATGTTTTCAAAAGCAGATAACTACATGATCGAGGGATGTTTTTAGTCTGTTTCTTCGTGTGGTATATATACATATATTAGTGATTTTTACCTTCAAATTTTTTGATATTGCTTCATATTCTATGAAATACTGAGGCTGCCATTTTGGTTAAAATCCTTCTTGATGCTACAATTTCTGGCATTCCATTGACAAACGTTACCACAATTGAGAAAATGCACTCGAGAGGCTCCGACAAATGCAGATACTCCATTTTTCAAAAGTCACAAAAAATTGCTGCGGGACTTTTTTTCTCTCGAAGAAGTCGAGCCTAACGTCGCTTAAGACCTATTTATCTTAAATATATTGGTTGATATAAAAGGCTAGCCTATCATTGGGTAAGAATTTTGCATATTTAATTTGTGACGTTATCCAATCTTGCTTTTTTTTCATTGTCTCCGACCTGAAGCATTTTTCAAATACTCTGTGTATCCCGCCTGCGCAGAGAATGTGCCATTTTATTTATTAGCGACCTACATATAAGTGCAAACACGCGTTTGTGTATTCAATAAATGTTAAACACAACACACATTTTATAACCTTTACTATAACAGGATGGCCAACGTACGTCACAGTCACGTGATTTTAACTATATGGAACACACACATTTGGAGTCAATAATGCTCGACTCCGTTAAAAAAAACTAATTCGTGTGTCGCGCATACATTGATTGGAATCAGACCACAATTATGTCCCTTGATTGGTTGTACGCAATAAGGATGTTGCTTCACCCAAATAGTTCCCCTGTCAGTGGGCTGTAAATCTACCCATTCATGTGAGCATCCTTGTTATTGGGTATGTCTGAACTGCCCAATGAATAAGCTTTCAGGAAATGTTGCTTCTGTCCCGGTAACTGGTCATTCTAGGAAAATTGAGGTCTCTGCACACCTGAGTAAAATGCTGTTGAGATAGCCAACACGACTGCTGTGCAACATAGGGTTTGTCTAAACTCCTGTGGTTCCAAAACGAGCCAGACTTGCCCTATCTAGTCAGTGATTAGAATGACTCCCAGGCCATGTTTGAGTGGGGAAAAGCTTCAGAAAAAAGCCAGCTTCATCATGTATGATAGGAGGTGTTGTAATGAATGATTAACTTATATAGTAAAATTAATTGTAGTCTCGCGCCTTATATAGCTAAAAACGGTACAACGCAGCTACCCCGCATTGGTTTCTATTTTTACTTACATGTTTCATCTTTTCATGAAATTCTGGCATATGCGAGATTATTCGTGTCAACCTTGCTTTTTTCGAGAATATGGGACACACACACACCCAAAAGATGATGAGACCTTTGAAAACAGTGAAAGTGGTCTGAATTCTCGACTAAGAGAAAGCCAGGCTTGTTTTGCTCACGAAATGTTATAATAATACCTTTTACAGCGGTAACGAGCTATGACAGAAAAACCCATACGGGACACACCACAATGGGTTGGATTATGGGACACACCAGAATATTTTAACAAATTGGTAGCTTGAAATTTCTTCTATGCGAGCTGTATGATAGACCCTAACAATATGCTTTGTGCACTGTGTTCGATTTAGAAAATTTAGAAGGTTCGAAAGTTCACTTGACTTCAGATGAAAGTAAAGTACTGCCCAATATTTCCCCCTTCACATAATGCTAAAGCAGGTCCACTCTATCATTTGATGAAAAGGGGACCACTTTCCAACGTGCCCCTTTAGATTGAACACTGCTAGTGTTTGTTTTGTATAGAAGCAGCATCACGTGTGTTGTACTTACCACACATCTGCTTCAGTCAACAATAAAGTACAAGGCCAAGGCGTTAAAGGATAGTATTATGAAACAAATATGCCAGTACAGAGGCGACAACTTTACTATTTGTATGTGCATGTAGGCGTGCACTGGTTGCTAAAGTTTAATAAAAGAAGAGGGGTATACGTCATCAAAGTCTATTTGTACGCCTTATTTGTAGCGTGTTTAGCTCTGACTAGTCAGATACAACAGCGGTTTGAATCTCGCTTGTGTTGCAAGCCAAATGATATTAATTAGTATTGTTCCTGCATTGGTATGCATCAATGGTTTGACTATCACCTTGTTGATTGTGTATATACTTTCAATATACTGATTCAATTTATGTCTTGAACAACTTGAAAAATGCAGTGGTTAAATTGACATATGGGGATGACAATGTAAAAATGTAGATGGCGCTCGAAGATGTCGCACGCGAATTTCAAAGGGGGATTTTGGAACTTTAAAAAATGGATAAAAAGGAGGGTTCTTCTACCAATTTTATGCCAGATGACCTATTAGAAATCATCTGCATTCTTGAGAGAGGGGAAAAGCACAATCCGTATAAAATTATACGCAAGAGGAATTATTTTTCACTCATTACCAAATTTCCCTCCAAGAATGGAGAATCGACGCCATTGAAGAACTGCGCTTCCGCTCGAGGAACAGCAACTCATCAGGATAAGAGAGAATTTTCTTCCGACGACAAGCTACCAAATAAAAGGCGAAAGTGTAGAAGAAACAAATCTTCACATGCTTCTAGATCTGCAAGTCAACAAAAGGATAAGAAACTTAAAGATTCTTCCGATGTTCAGTTAGCACAAAAGAAGCCAAAGAAGAAATCTTCAGCTCGAGGGGCACGTAAGAGTGAACATTCTTCCGATGTACAGCTAGCACAACCGAAGCCAAAGAAGAAATCCCAAGCACAAGTGGCAAGGGATTGTGCCAGGCGAAGAGAGTTCTGGAAGCATATGCGATTTCCCAGACAGCTAAGAGCTGAGAACCTCGCCTTGCACTACCGACTATTAGCAGAAGCACAGACGGAAGCCAGTCCACAGTCCCCTGTGGTCAGTCAGTCAGAGTCAGCGAACTCCAGCTGCTTGGATCGTACATCTGATGGTTCGAAGTCATACCAGCTGCAAGAAACAGAGACGGTAGCCAGTCCACAATTTTCTGTGGTCAGCCAGTCAGAGACAGAGAACTCCGCCTGCTTGGATCGTACATCTGATGTTTCTCAGTCTTCCAGATATTTAACCATTGACAGTGACGTTGTCAACACACTTTTCACAGCCCAAGTTCAATCGGATTTAAATAAACTGTCTGCAGAGGCTGCAGTTGAGCATTATAGTATTTCAGTGGATAAATGTGACAATTTGGAAATTGTGTGTACACGCTGTTTGAAAAAAGGAAGTTTGACATCGTTACGCCGCTGTAAGGCTGTAAAAGCTCCAGCTACTGTAGCAAAGACTGCCAGAGATCAGATTGGCCCTCGCATAAGCAGCTGTGCAAATCAATCCAATCTCAAAACCTGCAAAATTAACTGTAATAGCTCAATTTGTACATAGAACTTCAGGTGAAGGTGTTTGAGACTTTTGAAACTAACTGAAAAAGCTCATTCTTGTACATAGAACTTCTTGTGGTGTTGGAAGAATTATTCAATTGATTACTCACTGTGTAATATTGTACACTGGTGTTGGTGACATTTAGTGTTTAGAACATTTTATCCATTATCCCCCTTTTACCGGTTTATCCAGGTGGTCCGACAAATCAACGGACGAACTCTAAGAAACAAAGAAGGAAGAATGGCAAATTCTCTTTGAGTGGAAAATCATAAAAATGTGGTTCTAAATATAGCTATCTGTTACAAACTTGTTCGAAACATCTTCTGTGCACAGTGACAGCAAATTTATGGCTGTTTGTGTACTTAACATTGATTTGTTAGTTTTGCTCCTTCAGAAACATAGTTTAAGCAATAGTGTATGTAATTTCAATTGATACAACAATATAAATACTACTACATGCATTACACACTGATATAATTCGTAGATGTACCAGACGCCAACAGAAAACTACATTAAGAATAACATTTTTCATGATTTTCCACTCAGAGTATTTGCCATTGCTATTACCACATGCCAATTTGACCACGGAATTTTTCAAGTTGATCACGACATATAGTGGATCAGTAATTAAAAGTAGAGCGATCGTTTTCTGCAAAATAATATCTTACAGACGTAATTTATATATACACATCTGAATTCAATGATACAAGGTCACTGGAGGCTTTCATCTGATAGAAAACAGAGCTTATTTACATATATTTCGTTTTCGCTAATGAGCAAGCATGACACAAGCAATTGCAGAAAAAACGTTTAGATTTTTTTCATACCATTTTGGGTAGACATACAATAGCTAAAAACTGATAACATGACATTCTTTGATTTTTTTTTTAAATATTGCTTGGGACCAGAAAAAATGTTACATAATACCTCTGTTTTCCCCACAGAAACTAGTGACAGGATATTCTCAAGTTGACCACAGGAAGTATTTTATTTCTTTTTACATTGACCACTGCCTGTGTTTCATTTCAAAGTTTACAGGGCGTGATTATAGAGAAAAACATGAAGTTGGTGGTGTGATTTCAATCACAGTCAGTTCAATAATAGTTCAACAAAGGTGACAGACCCGCATACACTTTCCTGATTCTTTTCCCAAATGGTTATGAGTTATACTATATCCTACCACTGATCGATACAATTTTGAAGCTCCAGTAGCTAACAGGAACCATCTTGTCCTACTCACTACCGTGACAGCGGATTGAGTAAGTCATAAGACGAAAAGTTTGACCAATCTCATTGCACACAACAAATTTATGAGAAGTTTTGCGCACAACAAATTAATGAGAATGAGGCTCAAACTTTTTTTCTAAACCATGGATAGTCTGTTCTTATCAAACAACAGCACTGAAGCATTGAACTTTCTCGAGAGCTTGTTTAAAATAATTACCCTTTCACAAATATCGACCAAACTTTATTAATCCTGAAGTTTACCCTATAAGCAGATAGCCCAGGGTTATAAAACTGCTTCCGTGCTCAACTCAATTAAG
The DNA here is from genome assembly GCA_964019695.1 of Loripinus fragilis. Lineage (NCBI taxonomy): Eukaryota > Metazoa > Mollusca > Bivalvia > Lucinida > Lucinidae > Loripinus > Loripinus fragilis. The sequence goes on from OZ026527.1 coordinate 39,075,180, forward strand.
CATGAATCCTCATCTGCTCATAAAAAATTTAGAAAGACTTTTTTTCTTCCAAACTCTCAGATATTTTAGTTACTATGCTAATAATATATTTAAATGCGTATAATTATTGTCCTTTTTGTAAACATCATTGCACGAGAGAGTAACTGGGTTGAGTATAAAAGCCCCTCTGTGACAGGTGCCCAGATTAGAGTGTGTTTTTGACATTCAATTTTCTAATTTGGCAACCAAAATTTATGGGGGATTTTGGTGCTTTTGATCGTTCTTTTGAGCACCCAAAACATGTGTTTAAACTGCAAAATAATCCTACAATTTTACTATCAAAACTTTTGTTTACATGTATCTGGAATTTTGGACACTTTTAAAATTATCAGCCAGATCTGTTTGGCAGTAACAGACTTATTTTTACATTTCCACTGCAAGTCTTTAAATGAACCATTACATTTGAGATGTTGTTCATAGCTTCATGAACGGAACTATGAAAGCCACGCAAATACGCGTTGTTTAGGCTGACCAACGTCAACGCCATCCAATAACGTTTGTTTACTCACGTTTGTCACGTTTGTCTGACATCGAGTGCGTATTGTCATGACGTTAAACGCAGGAGTTAGGCGTTTTGGCTGTTCCGAACCCTATTTGAGGTTGTTAGGCGAAAGTTCGTCGAAAGGTAAATTTTGACGAAATTTTCTTACAAATGAAGATGGGTCTAAATTGCACAGCAAAAGTGTGTATACATGTAAATTCACCGACTGTCTCGCCATGACCATGGCTGTCTACTGGGATGATAAACGTAATATGATATGAACAAACAGTCACGAACATGTTAAAAACCTCAAAGAGATAAGTTTTTGGACTTTACACAAAACTTTCAAACGTAGTTTTAAACTTGAAACAGATGTGACGCACATCAGAATATTCTCGTGTGTCACATTACCCAACCCATCGTGGTGTGTCCCGTATTGGGTTTTCTGTCATAGCTCGTTACCGCTGTAAAAGGTATTATTATAACATTCCATGAGCAAAACAAGCCTCTCTGCCTCTTAGGCGAGAATTCAGACCACTTTCACTGTTTGCAAAGGCCTCTTTTATTAAATTTCGTCCTCTTTTTACTCGCTGACGGGCGTGTATATGTCCCATATTCTCGAAAAAGCAAGGTTTACACGAATAATCTCGCAAAGGCCAGAATTTCATGAAAAGATGAAGCATGCAAATCAAACTAGAAACCAATGCGTGGTAGCTGCGTTGTACCGTTTTTAGCTATATAATATGTATGTGCGACACACGAATTAGTTTTTTTACCTGAGTCGAGCGTTATAAATGTGCGTGTTCCGTATGGTTAATATCACGTGACTGTGACATACGTTGGCCACCCTGAAAATGTAGAATGAATAGCCATAATAATGAAAATTTCAAATATTGATGTTGCAAAGATAGATGAAAATCGTTGAAAACAAACACTGGCGATTCGACCTTGTTTTGGGGCATACAGATGAGCGTACGACAGTGGAGTGGGAGTGAATATGTCATCTTTACCTGTTTATACTAAAGAAATATAAAATAGCCTCATGGCTATGCACTATGCGCTACATGTGACTTTGAGCGTAGACTATCTTAAGAGCGTATGTGGTATATTCCCGACCGAATCGCAAATACTAGGATTTCCCATTGAGCACAAGATCAGACACATTATTTGAACAGAATCAATACACCTGTTAACATACAGGAGAAGCAAGTATTTTGATTAAACTTTGTACAATGCACAATGTACAATGCATTCTCTTTCATTTTTAACACCTTTGCACAGACCTACCCTATTTTCTGCCTTTGACTTTACTGCAAAGGCAAAGCCCATTAAGGAATGAAAGTTGGAGAGCAAGGGGAACCGACCCAAGTGGCCTAAGAGTGGAAACAAGGATAGAGAAACACAAACCCACTGGAGATATCACATGATTGTATGAGGTAAACTTTTGATAATGGCTGATGGAATAATGAGAGTGAATAATGGGCTAAATATTTAATGATTAGAGAATACTAGACCACCCCTCCACCCCCACATCCTGACCCTCAGGCATATCCAATGGTTATTTATTTGTTGGGCTAATTATGTCGGCGTCTGCATGGTTTCAATGTACTGTGATTGCATTGTTTGTTACCCAAGTTGTTACTTGGAAATTAAGTTTCTAACTTTATGCTGTGATAATGGCCTTAACACTCTAGGGAATAGCCTCTATCTATACACTGTAAGGAATAGCCTCAAAATCCAGGCTCATATCTGAGCCTCCTTCAGCTTAATTGAATAATTGGCCAGGCAGTATATTATCACAGTAGGAACTGACCCCCAACAGTTGTAAACCTAGCTATCTAATGGTGCAAAGGTGTTTGAGAAAGATAAGATAGATTCTGTTTGTCAGCTAGCATACTCGATTTAATATTTATTCTGAACAATGTTGGGAACAATGTTTGAAATCATTTTTACAAGTATAACTTTTTGCATGCTGATTTTCTTTTCATTCTTTTGTTATCAATTGCTGACTTTTTCATTAATATTTTGCTTTTCGAACAGTTCTTTCCGAAACACCACCAGAGTATCAAACTGTTTAAGAATCCAGATTTTGTCCGTCCGTTTCTGGGTCCAAAATGTTTGCAAAGGTTATCAGCAGATGACAAAAGTCATTGGAAAGAATTAAATATTCTAATAAATTACAACTATTGTTTTCATATACTAAAAGGACCACTTAATTTAGACCTCATTGAACCCCTCTATTATATTTTTGTAAAGTCGGACTTACAAGGCTATACTTCATTTTTTGCCAACACTAAAAATGAAGGTACTCATTAGAACCTCATTCTAGCAGATCTAGCAAGAACCGGTAATCTATTAAACTGTAAAAGCCATTTCAGTTGTAAAAAATCACACGCAAACAGTGAATATCTTAATTATGAGCTTTCTGATCGGGGTCTACACTATTTGCCTAGACCTGTATGTCTAAATTCTAAAGTATTTTGCATAATTTTAAATGATTAGTCATTTTAAATGGACATTAGCATTGTGACAAATCTAACAAAATGGTGCACCCAGTCTGATTAGCCTGTACACCGGCTCATTCTTGCCAGACAATTCGCTGCAGCATGGTCATTTGCTGTCCAATGAGCACATAGCCAAGGCTCTGCAGTTCAGATTGGTTGGATGCCCATCCAAATTTGATTCATCGTTGGGCGCAGTTAACCGACAGCCCCACAGTCTCTACTTTTATCATCCTATGTCACCTATGTAAGCTTGGTCAATGCATCCACTATTTCGGACATTTCAAAGCGCATGTTTGACCTTGCAAATTAGGCCAAGGTCACCAAAATATAATCAACTCTTCCCCTTCTCCAAATAATGTGTTTATGCAAGATTGATTAAAATCCATCCACTGGTTCAGACTATAACGCACGGAAACCCAATTTTGGACATTTCAAAATGCCGGTTTGACCGTGAAAATTAGGTCTAGGTCACCAAAAACTTATCAACTCTTTGCCTCTTCCCAACAATGTATCTATGCAAGCTTGGTCAAAATACATCCACTGGTTTAGAAGATAAAGCACCAAACTATATTTCGAATATTTCAAAGTGTATGCAGTTATCCATCCGCTAGTACAGAAAACACATAGAAATGAAGCTACGCAGGCGCGGACGCTGATGATTACGTCATCTGATGCATATGTCTGCTAGCATAATTGATTTATATATTTGCTAGCATTATTGACTAATTTTAGTATCACACCAAACACTGTGGACCCTGATCAGACTGACAGGGTTGCAAATCAATATGGTTTTCAAAATTACTTTTCCCCTACTTTTTATCGTTTTCCAGGCCTTTTTTGATGGCTGATAATAGCCTGTCTCATCCATGGGTAGTTAAAAAATTTGGCCCAAATAATTATTTTTGATGTTAACACTCTATATATGCGTGGGTATTCTTTCATGCTTTTATTGATGGCTGCTGAATCTTCAAAAGTATTAAAGAAATCTATCAGAGTTTCAAATTCTTTGGATCCAGATCAGGACCGACGTCGGTCCTTATCTGGAGCCAAACTGTTTGCAAAGGTTATCAGCAGATGACGAAAGTCGCCTTGAGTATGATTAATCTTTAACTCTTTGAATGATTGTTTTTTATAAAAAAAAATGTTTTATCAAAAATCTTTCAGACTTTTAAAGAATGTGTACCCAGATCAGGACCGACATATTTTCGGTCGGTCCTGATCTTGGTTCAAACTGTCTGAAAAAGTTATTGGCAGACACACATTGAGTGAAGCTTCTGAAGTTTGGCAGCCATATTAAAAAAAAAAACTAGGAAAAAATGGAAATACACAAATTTTAAACAGCTGCGTCCTAATGTTCCTAAATGAGTCTTGCTCGAGGACACAACGCAGTGACGACGGTGAGGCTCGAACCCACGGCCCTTAGGTCTCGAGTCAAGCAATCTACCACTGAACCACTGCGCTCATAATTACAAAAACAGAACATGTGTATATTGTTACACCCAGGAAGCAACAGCAGCATGTGTTATGTTGACCATATGAAACCATATTAGCATATCAATTAACAAGTTATTGGAAATCCACAGTAGGCCACTGTCTAAGTGGCCTTTGATTATCTTATATGAACTCATCTATTTTTGCAATCTCACCTATAGATGGAGGCTATTCCCTAGAGTGTATAGGTGTGATTGCCAAAAAAGATGAGTTCATATAAGATAATCAAAGGCCACTTAGACAGTGGCCTACTGTGGATTTCAACTAACTCGTTAATTGATATGCTGATATGGTTTCATATGGTCAACATAACACATGCTGCTATTGTTTCCTGGGTGTAATAATATACACATGTTCTGTTTTTGTAAATATCTCTTTTCAAATATGAGCGCAGTGGCTCAGTTGTAGAGTGCTTGACTCGAGACCTAGGGGCCATGGGTTCAAGCCTCACCGGCGTCACTGCGTTGTGTTCTTGAGCAAGACACATATATCCTTGCTTAGTACCGGTTCAACCCGGAAAGACCCGTCCCGACGTAACTGAAAGTTTGTTGACTAGGAGGTAAAGAATCAAGTCAAACAAAACAAAATCTTATACTCGACATTTTAAATCCATATTTTTTCGGTGAGTTTGAACAGTGACCTATATAAGATGCGTCACTGGTTTAAATAACGAAAAAAGTAGGAATGGATGAGTATTTATCTCCAAATATTTAATTATATTTTCATAATTTTTCTTCATTTTGCTCTTGTTCGTAGATTGTGTATGCTTAGAATCGCATCAGTACGGTGGTTCTGTGAAGTACCACCAATATATGTTTTGCGCTCGCGTCCCCACCAAAAAAAGAAGAAAGAAATAGGACAAATATCTTAATGTATGACTGAAAATTGTCACAGTCACACAATGGCATTAATTGCATGAATAGGCATGTTAACGTAACGTACGTTTCATCTGATTTTTTTTTTGCTGTACAATGTGTCAAAATCTTCTGCCTGGGACATACATGTGTAATTGTTCAATACTTTAGGACGCAGCTGTTTTCCATTTTTTTCTTAGTTTTTTTTATATGACTGCCAAACTTCAGTAGCTTCATTCACTCAATGTGTGTCTGCTAATAAATTTTTAAGACAGTATGAACCAAGATCAGGACCGACCGAAAAAATGTCAGTCCTGATCTTGGTACACATTGTTTAAAAGTCTGATACAGTGTTCCTGAAAGATTTTTGATAAAAACATTTTTTGTAAAAAAACAAGAATTCAAAGAGTTAAAAATTAATCATTCGTCATCTGCTGATAACCTTTGCAAACAGTTGAAGTCAGATAAGGACCGACGTCGGTCCTGATCTGGATCCAAACCGTTTGACACTCCGATAAATTCTTTAATGCTTTTAAAGAATCAGCAGCCATCAATAATAGCATGAAAGAATACCCACGCATATATAGAGTGTTAACATCAAAAATAATTATTTGGGCCAAATTTTTTAACTGCCCACTGATGAGAATGGCTATTATCAGCCATCAAAAAAGGCCTGGAAAACGATAAAAAGTTGGGGAAAAGTAATTTTGAAAATCATACTGAGTTGCAACCCTGTCAGTCTGATCAGGGTCCACAGTGTTTGGTGTGATACTTAAATTTTATAGTCAATAATGCTAGCAAATATATTAATCAATTATGCTAGCAAACATATGCATCAGATGACTTAATCAGTCAGCTTCCCCACCTGCCTAGCTTCGTTTCTATGTGTTATCTTCTGTACTAGTGGATGGATAACTGCATACACTTTGAAATGTTCTAAATATGGTTTGGTGCTTTATCTTTGAACCAGTGGATGTATTTTGCCCAAGCTTGCATAGATACATTGTTGGGAAGAGGCAAAGAGTTGATAAGTTTTTGGTGCCCTAGACCTAATTTTCAAGGTCACACCGGCACTTTGAAATGTCCAAAATTGGGTTTCCATGCGTTATCTTCTGAACCAGTCAATCTTGCATAGACACATTATTGGGAGAAGGGGAAGAGTTGAATATATTATGGTGACATTAACCTAATTTCCAAGGTCAAACAGGTGCTTTGAAATGTCCGAAATAGGGTTTCCGTGCGCTATATTCTGAACCAGTGGCTTTCATAGGTGACATAGGACGATAAAAGTAGAGACTGTGGGGCTTTCGGTTAAATGCACCCAACGATGAATCAAATTTGGATGGGCATCCAACCAATATGAACTGCAGAGCCTTGGCTATGTGCTCACTGGACAGCAAATGGCCATGCATACAGCGAATTGTCTGGCAAGAATGAGCGGGTGTACAGGCCAATCAGACTGGGTGCACCATTTTGTTAGATTTGTCACAATGCTTTAATGTGTCCATTTATATGACTATGAAAAAAATAATGAGTACCTCCATTTTACATCTTGGCAAAAAAATAAATAAAGTATAGCCTTTTAAGTCCGACTTTACAAAAATATAACAGAGGGGTTCAATGAGGTCTAAATTAAGCGGTCTTTTTAGTATATGAAAACATTTGTTATAATTTATTAGAATGTTTAATTCTTTCCAATGACTTTTGTCATCTGCTGATAACCTTTGCAAACATTTTGGACCTAGATGCAGACTGACAAAAATCTGGATTCTTAAACAGTTTGATACTCTGGTGGTGTTTCGGAAAGAACTGTTCGAAAAGCAAAATATTAATGAAAAGGCAGCAAATTATAACAAAAGAATGAAAAAAAACAGCATGCAAAAAGTTATACATGTACTTTTAAAGTTGATTATATAATGTTCCCACATTGTTCAGAATAAATACTTAATTGAGTATGCAAACTCTTATCTTTCTAAAACACCTTTGCACCATTAGATAGCTAGGTTTACAACTGTTGGTGGTCAGTTCCTACTGTGATAATATACTGTCTGCCCAATTATTCAATTAAGCTGAAGGAGGCTCAGATATGAGCCTGGATTTTGAGGCTATTCCGTACAGTGTTAACTTCTACGTGCAGAAAATAAAGAGCTTCTGAAAAAGAATCCATCGTGGTTTGCAGGTTATCAAACACCCATCCGTTTAATCTTCGTCCAATATCTTTTTTAAAAATATTTCTTGTCTAGAATATGTATGGAATATAATGTATAGGCATGGAAAAAGTTAGGAGGCACTTTTTGGTCTGGTGAAATATATTGAATCTTCCAAGTTTCAATACTGGATTTTTACCCTCACCACGCTGGATAGTGTTGTGCACTACACTTCTCCAGGGATCATAATTACAACGCTTGCTTAAAGTTAAGTAGTTCAAAGCTAAGAGTTGAAATTTCAGGGGACGAAAAATGATATTTGAAACTTATAAAGATCAAATTTGCTTCATGTATTCTGTAAATCACAACGACATCTTCGACTTCTGCACCGAACCTAGCTAGGTATATATTTGATATTCAAAGTATCGTGTCGAAATATCAGTTACCCAGCAAACAGCAAAAAAAAAAAAGAAAAAAAAAAAAAAAAAACTTGATGCAATTCCACAAAATTATATGTCGCCCGACTGGCGATTTCGAAAACACTTTTTCTAGCGATTTTTGGCCCACTTTCGTCGTAAGTATTAACTTTTTCGATTGCCGCCTATCCGGTGTGAATTCTGGACATCGAAATATACTAAAATGGACATACCTTTATATTTACTAAATTTTCCAAACTTTATGTAACTTTTTCTTCTACTTCGATTGGCCTTGAAATATTATTACATTTAAAACAGGGTTATCAGAGCACATCATATGCGCTTTAGAATGGATATAAAGAATCTGATGCATTTTATTTGAAGATAAGAACGGGGTACGAAAATATTTTAGCGCTAAATCTGTGGACCTTAGTTTTAATCGATATCAGAAGAAGAAAGTAGAACAGTAAAACCTGTGTAAAACGGTCACTCTAAAAATTCGCTTAATGCAGGTCAAAAGTATTGCAGAATGCTCTATTCTGCAATACTTTCGACCTTCATTAAGCTACCAAATGTTACTAAGGTCTTTGTTTTGTCTACTTTTGAGTGGCCGTTTTACACAGGTTTTATTGTACGTCTACATTTTTGGCCACTCTTAATTGAATCTGTTCAAGCAAATATGACTTAATGCCACAACGGCATAGTTTGCACTAAATCTACGATTAATAGATTAACCTTTAAAGCGCCAATCGCAACAAAAGTCGTCTGCTTTTCTCTTCTGCTGAAATGATTAAGAAGCCTCTATGGAAAACAGTGTGGACCCAGTCAGACTGCTCCTATAGAAGCAGTCTGTTCTGGGTCCACGCTGTTTGCTTCTATACTTAATTCCAATTCGTCGGTAATGTAAGGCAATTATCTGCAGCAGACGACTTCAGCAAACGACATTTTCAGATACATTTTTTTCTTGCCGCTTTAAGGGTTAATAGTCTTACCAGACCTGCTGTGGTGATTGAACAGTCAAAACACAACGGGTGTTTAAAAGGGCGAATATGGTAAATTAATGCAAACCAGGAATAATTATGGACTATATCTAGATTACAAAGTGAGTATTTTGTTTGTTTGATTTGATTCTTTACGTCCCATCAACAATCGGACGGGTCTTCCTGGGTTGAACCAGTACTAAGCTAGGATTAATGTTCTTGCTCAAGGACCACAACGCAGTGACGCCAGTGAGGCTCGAACTCACGGCCCTTCGGTCTTGAGTCAAGCACTCTACCACTGAGCCACGGCGCTCTCACAAAGTGAGTATGACCAACCAGCAAATGTCACACTCACAGACTGCAGATTAAGCCACGGCACAGTGAGGAAGAGACACAAGACAGTCAAAGTAAAGCAACCAGCTCTCTCTCATCGGCTAGATGATTGCGAAACCAGAAAGGACACAAAAACAAACACGACAAAACAAGGATCCAACACAAAAACCCACACTCAGTGACAGCAACAACATGCATAACCAACAAGGATCACCGCCATAGAATGGACAACAGCCGATTTCAGCAGGTGGTGGGGGGGGGGGGGGGCTGAAATGAGCCACGACACGAGATTTCCAACAATATGGCATTTTGACATGAATAGACTCAGACGAGCCTGTGCAGCCTCCTTTTAAGCTTAGAAACTCCAAATGCTGTTCGGTCTGTAGCTCAACAGTCAGAAAATATTTAAGAGACTAGCAAAGGCTCTGATCAGACTGCGCATATGCGCAGGCTGGTCTGAGCCTTTGCTGGTCGCACATATCATATTGTTGGAAATCCCATGTCGCGGCTCAAATGTATTTTACTGATAGAATCTACTGTTGTTAAACACAAAAATGTTTAGTTCGCATAGAAGCTTCGTAACTTATGCAAAACATCGCTATAGAGAAACAATCAAATAAAATTAACATACAACATACTATGATGAAATAAAACAAGCGGCTCTTGCCTCACGGACACTCCAGTTTTTTCGTACACGTTGTTTCATACGACTATAAAGGTATAAAGAAGAGAACAAAACTCAGTTTTCAATGTATATTTGATATACAATTTAAAATGTATTATAAACGCATGTAGAATGTATAAAATTGTAAATAAAATATGAAGTATAGATTAACAATACATTGTATCCAATTTTCTAAGACTTTTAAATTTTAACTTCGTATCACAGCATTTTTTGAGAAATACTTTATAAATCCTAAATATTCGGATAGAAAAGTCTGTGCAAACAGAGTAATACAGATCAGATCCGTGCCGGATCAAATTAAAAACGGTTTTCCATTATATCTTTAATAATATTTTTTTCACATGTCAAATTGATACCCATATAAAGAACTATTTGCATGTATAAGTGGCTATTTTGACACCTCCCCCCCCCCATTGCAGACTCCCTATGAGGCTATAAAATAAAAGTTGATTTTTCACCAAATTCTTCATATTAGTTTTTTAGAACAATAGCCTAAGTGTAAAATGTCTGGTATTTATTTGAGTTTTACTGTTGCTGTGGTAACAAAAGTGACTTCCAAAATAGGCTGAAAATAGGAAAGTGACCATTTTGGAACAACTTTGAGAATTTTGACAGATAATGTGCCATAGAGCACAAGCATGAAGCAAATACCCCCCCCCCCCCCCCCAAAAAAAAAAAAAAAAAAAAAAAAAAACTAAAAGATAATAGAATTACATCGACACACAGCTTATTCAATTTAAAGTGTTTTGGTATTTAACTGTGCTATATCTAATTAGTTTTTTTTTTAAAAAAAGGCATCTGAAGCTTCAAATTTTGTCTAAAATGACAATTATATGTTTAGCCTGTTTTGGTGGCCATTTTTTGATGACTAATTAGTAATGATAAAAGTTAAATAAATACTAGACTTTTACGCTTGGGTTGTTCTTCTAATTAAACAATTAGCACAAATTGGTAAAAAGCAAGTTTCAAGTTTTGGTCTCACAGGGGACCAAACTATTAATGCACGCAGCTCTTAAGACAAGCATGTATTATAGACTGTTTAGAGTGAATGTGGACCATCACGTGAAAGACGGCACAACTCCAGCGTGCTGCATAGAAAAAAATGATGTTGGTAAACTACATATATGTCCAAAATGCTAAGTGGGCACAGGTGACTAGGCTCGAGACAGATATGTATGTTGGACTAAATCTCAATGCACATATAGTCTATAAACCAGCCCTTTACAGTCTGAAATAATTAATTTGCATGTAGAATCTGGGGACCATATTTGAAACTACAAGTCAATTTGGAATCACTTGTCCCACAATACAATCCTGGGTTTGCCTGGTGAATGCATAAACATTTAAATTTTTAATTTCATATCAAAGAAATCATTTTGACTTTAATCAATGAACGCCATCTGCATGTGACTTTCTTGAGCAATATAATAGCAACTTATAGTAAAAGTAACATATCAAGAAATAAATGATACACGACAAACAAATACACACATAAAAAAGTTCATAAAACAGATCATAGCAAATTGCTATTTCCATGTAACTAGAATAACACAATATCATTTCAGTATACTTCTTTAATATTCGGCACATACATCTCGTTATATGACCAGCAAGGCCACAGAAATAGTTTTATTATCATTTGCTAAATTTTCCAGACGGTAATTGGTATATCAAAACCATTGCTGGACCATAATATTTCTTTTTGCCAACCTTTTTAACCCTTTGTATGCTGATGGATTTTCCCATACGTATTGATACAATAAGTATGGGTTTGCTCATCCTGTACTTTAAGGGGTCATAGGTAAATTTTCTAATTTATGATATTTTTCTGTCCCAGAAGGTTTTTTTAATCTTCTTTTTTAATAAACAAAACCTTACGCTAACATGTACAAATAAACATCATTTATTAATACAAATTCACAGGTTTAGATAAACAAAAATTTTCAGTGTAAAATTGTAAATATTTTCTTTACCATAATTTTAAGCATATGTCTTGCGTGCTCAAAAGAACCGTCTCATTGAGGCTGTTTTAATCTTAACAAACAGTGCTGATCCCGATGAAATGCAGCATTATGCCTTCACTTTTTGTCAAAGTACCCGTTAAGGGTTTCAAGTATACAAAGGGTTAATGTGTTTTCCCAGATATTATCATATGTGACGTAGTGTAATATGTGGATACCGTATTTGACAATTATTGGTAACAGCTTACATTGGACGGTAAATAGAAATAATGGCTTATGGGAAAACTGCAATTTGCTTTATCCCTATTGTCACTCATATTTCAAACAATCTTTTAAGACACTTTATCGATAACTTGATACTATGTTTATCATAAAATCTGAAATACTGTCTCCACATCCTGCACTAGCTCATATATCACATCATACATGCAAAAGAACCCTTCAACATATTGCACCCAATATTGTTATGGAAGATTCCGCTTGAGCATTCATCACCTGACACAAGTAATTTGTCAGCATTATTATGATCATTAATTAGCATATTGATGTAACATTGATATTCTTATTAATTTTCATACGAATTATACCAAATGTTCATTTAATTATTTATGTTGGGTGAAACATGTTCATTTTTTACAATTAGTATATTTAATATTTAAATCCATCTAGCAATCTCATGTAGATGCTACTGCTAACGCTAATCGTTTCTCATATTGTTCTTTTGCCCACCTAGCATCAAGCTCGTGTGTAACTCGTTCCATGAAGGCACTGGCAGCTGGTCTGTGTTTCAATCTATGACGCTGAAAAAAAGCAAACAAAATTATCAAATTTTTGGGCATGTTTTCGATAATGCATGCTAAAGATGCATTATGGATATATTTGTTTTTTAAGATTTTTTTCGCGTACCATAATTTTTATTTCGAGGAGATAGGGCTGTGACAAAACTGTAAAAAAATGACACAATTCACTAAAAATTGACAGATTTTAGCCTCACATTCCTGAAATTTAGGCTAAAGAGATCAAAACAATTTCTGAACATATTCTTTAAAAAAAGCATAATCCTTCACCGTGATATTCACGTGTGAAAATTGAAAGGCTACCCCTGGTCTAATTATGGTTGTCTCAGAAACATGTGACCAGATTGATCCTTGAAAATTTTATTCATATTGACTGTGAAATGACTTTGCTAATAAATACTAGCTGTTTCAGGTTTATGACATTCGTTTGGTAAATGTTATAATTTTTGATATTCGAATATCCCCTACTTTTTGTGAACAGTATATTATCATTACAACACCAACTTACGAAACCGTTTGCATATTTAACACAGGTGGCATTTGAGTATATGCTTGCTTTTCAAGATGTTCAAAGCATATACACGAATGGTCATCTGTTTCATCAAACAATCATTGATGTATATGCTTGCTTAAAAGTTGCTGCAATGTCTTAAAACTAAAATTACAATGGTGTTTTTATTACAAGGCCTAGGCAAACAATAAAAGTAGAAATAAACCTATGCTCTATGTTCGTATTTTGACATTTAACAGTAAGCATCTCCTATACCTCATAGAAATATGTAAATGATTTATTTATAGCTATTTCAGCTCTTGTGCTTTCTAAGTGCAGCGATTAAAACTTGATGGTGTCCATACTCTGATTCAATCTGGGGCAATGATTAGGCACCAGTAAAATGCATTTCAGCCCCCAGTGGCTTAGGCCACTGTCCATTCTAAGTCTAAGTGGTTCTGTTGTTGTTGATTCATTGTTTATTGTTGCTCCCATTGTTTTAGGGTTTCTGAGTTTGTTCATTGGTTTGTTATTTCTTTCTAGCGTTGCTATCATTTTAATGAAGAAGAGAAAGTTGATTGCTTTACTTTAATTGTCTTCCTGATGTCTTGTGACTGTTAGTTGTCTGTGGCTCTTCCTCGCAGTGCCTGGAGTTGGTCTGCAGTGTGTGGTTGTGGTATTTCTTGATCATACTCACTTACCTTTTAATGAATCACCAATAAGCTATAGAGTAGCAGAGTCGCGTTGATGCAGTATTATGGCATTGATTTTTTTTTTTTTTTGGGGGGGGGGGGGGTCTTTACGTCCCAGTCAACAGCTATGGTCGTTGCGGGTTCACCTAACCAAACTATTTACCTGAGCAAGCTTGACTAAGCAGTTAACCGGTACTTCGTGCACATACTTTCGATTGTAACTGACGAAAACCCTTCTTGAATCAGCGGAAGGGAATATTATGGCGTTGAGCCAGCAATGAACTGACATTGGAATGACGTTGTGTGCCTTCTAATGTAGTCATGAGCTTTCTGATCGCAGTCCCTAGAATATGCATTCGGCTTTATCTGTATTTGCAATTCATGAATGATGGTCTATTGAGTAGTTGGAATGGCGAAATTACTTTGAAGAAACGATATATTGACACTTGAGAGCCTTTATGTGCATTCTGATGCGGATATGTACTTTCTAAGAGCAAGAATATCTATGAATGAAATGGGGTGTACGCTTGTTTGTATAAACTTCTGCTTCTACAAAAGGGCACATATGTAGACGAAAATATGCATACATTATATATTTTATATGTGAGTTTTATATACCGCATAGCGACCAATGTGTGGAAATAATCCCTTGTGTGCATATAGTGAAATGTCCATGTTTGCATTTTTTTCTCTTTTACGTTTGTGTATTTATGCAGTTTATCTTTGAACAGAACAGTATATATAGTGGAGGAAATCAAATATAATCTTACACCTAGACACCAAATAAATGTATACCTTCCTCTACATGTATAAAGAAGACGTTAGTTTCTAATTCATATATAAACATAAATAAATGGTAAAACCTATCCATAAAGTGTATGCGGAATGTTTTAAAAACTAAATGAAAGATGAAACCGGTTATAGTGGGGCAGATATGTGAAAAAATCGTGCACTTTATGATAAAAGCATGAAACTTGGTACATGGCCAGAATAGTAATTAACAAAATTTTTGAGGGTCAGTGCCAAGCCAGAAATGCACCTTGACAGCCGCCATCTTGAATTTCAAAATGGCGACCTATTTTAATGTAAAGTCTGTTAAGCTGGATATCATTTTGCAATAAACTTTTCTTTAAAGCTAGTGGAAGTGTGTATTTTAACAATAGAACATTTGTAATTATCAGAAATCACATGTAGATGGGTATATTATCCAAGATGGTCGCCATTATAGAAATGGCCGCCATTTTTATGTTAAATCAGGATTCCTTTATGAAAACATCATATAATCAGCTCTATTCAGATTATTGCATCAAATTCAAGTTGTTCCAAGCACAGAAACGATCAAAATGTGACCTTGCTATTTGTGAACAATTTATAAGAGAGCCTTAATATAATATGGCATCAAAGATGGCTGCCAAAGAAGATTTATTATTTTTGTTTTTATACATAAATATATCTTTGAGATTTGTATGATTGAAAGTTTTAATTGGAATGAATGTTCGTTTCTTATATATAATATGTAATTTTGAAATTTTCTCAACTGTTCATTCAAGCATGACATCCAAGATGGCCGCCAAATTGGAAAATTCTATTTATTAGTGGTTTTTGCAGTTCTTTCTAAATAATTTTACATTTATGCTATTATGTGTTTTCGACATCACTTAGGATGTATCACGCTAGTGAGCTTGTCTGAATCAAGGACGTATTGGAAATATACACTCAACAAAAACAAAATGAATGCATGTTAAGTACTACCTGTCTCGAGTCAAAGGACAGCAGATGTTAGTTGATCATATGGTTAAGCCATGTACATTTGCATTGTATGACTGCAAGCAGCCCGAGGATGTCTCTAGCATAGAGAGTGTCCACATGGTTACCAAAATCCTATCTCAAGTTTACACCAGGTACTGCCACCTCCATCTTCCATCATTAAGTAGTGTTGTGCAACAGGCATTTGTGCACTTGAGCTAAACGGACCACTTATTATGACTTCATATATTATGTTCACATGAAGAGCTTTCTCCTTCCAATACTTCCATGCATCCAATTTCACCAGCAATTCCTCCACGGACTCAGCATTGATCACCAGATCATCTTTGTACAATAGCAACTATGGACAGTCTGTTCTGAATTTCGTAATAAAAGCCTCTTACATAACAATTAAGAGCAGTGGAGTCAGAACAGAGCCACGATGAAATTCAACATCAAAAAACTTCTCACTACGGCAATTGCCAACTATTGTCCTGCTTTTTATGTCCTTGATCATGCCATGCATCAGTTGCACCAGCTACTTGTTGATTTAAAAACAGGTACACAACCTACCGGCTGTCCTTCTCTATGTTAATGAAAGTGATGTAGAATGACTTGCTAGAAGTCAGGAGCAACTTCTATAGCTTTCTTAAAATGAAGATCACAATACAGTGCCACAATGGCTTGACATAAATCTGCACTGTATCTCATCAATCTCAACTCTCTGTCTGATATGTCTCTCCAATATGCACCCAAACACCCTTATAAGGTGCTTAATTAACTTCAAGCCTCTGTTCAGAGCAACCCCTTTGCCTATGTTCATACTGTCTATTTTGCTCTGATACTAGGTAGTTGTACTAACTCGCGAGATTATGTTGCCGATTAGGTCAAATACCTCAATTGTGCCAGTTTTCCAAATACATGTAGAATAAAGTATCTCGATGACAATTGCTGATGATCTGCCTGCTTTGTCAAAAAACATCCAGCTAATTGCTTTTGTGATAATTCCTGTGCTGATCAGCTGGCTAGACCTTCAACTGGGATTTCCTCTGGCATGCCTTATACATTCCAAAGAGTTGGAATTTGAGTAATTTCATAATTCCATTTCCGCTTCTTCACCTAACGAATGTTGGCATGTGTCATTTCAGACATGCTATTCCCATTTTAGCTAATATACTAGGTAGAATCAAAGCAATGACCAGGAACTAGTAAATTCAGAGCTAACATTCTTCCTACAAAATCAAAATGGTGAAAACTACATATAAAGATAGATAGTATACAGTGGTGATCTGTAGCTCTCCCCTAGAAGATAGTCACAAGGATACCTTAACATAACCAAAATCATTCACATACATGTATATAAAGTATAAACAAATCACATTTTCACCAATAATAATAAAATGAGAACCACAATAGCACTACTTAATTGGAACAGTTTCTTGGACGAACTTTTTAACTAGTAAATAAATAACCACAGTGAACAATAGATCGCGAAAAGCAAAAATTGATAAAGTAAGGGCAAGGATTCGACAGAATATGCGGTTGGGGCACCTAGGTGAAGATCCCTGGGCTGTTAAAGACCATCACTGTAAATACAGAGCGAAATAACATCATCATTTAAAACCCCTGCATACCTAAATAGACAAAAAGGCTTTGGTTTCAACTAGTTAGACTAAATAGGTTTTTGGTCTGAGCTATTATGGAACCAAATGCTCGACTCACTAGCAGGCAATTAGTGAGGGGAGCTTTGGCTAAAATCTAAGATATCTGCAAGAGGGCAAAGATCAAGATTCGATACAATCAAGCACCACACCCACCCAGGATACCAATGGGAAAGTGACAACGTCACAATTTAATTAGACATCACAAACGAGAGAGCCAAGAGGCCAGCCCTTTCCCAGCAGATGACCAAAAGGCATCAACAAACAGAAGTGCATGAAAGCATAACAAAACTAGACAGAAATAACATAAATGATCCACAAAAGAAGCACCGCATTGGAACGGTCAGTAAACATATTTTACTGCAGGGCTTTATCTGGTTTAACGGTGCACCAACCTTACCCTTAGTTCAGATATGGATCAAGACATATAGATGTTAGGTTTGCATGAAAAACCCCTAACTTATTAATGCATCATCTCCTAGAACATAAAAATCAAGTTATAAAAAGCAAAGATAATGACTCAGCAGTAAATAAAACTGAATACCGGAGCAAAAGCAAAGTTGATGTGTGTGAAAACGGAGGATTGTGGTCTAAATACATTTTTTAAAAATCGTATACAGTTGGTAACTTGATGAGAAGGAGAAACGTCAAAAAGAAACTTTGATATCTCTATTACAGATTTTTAAGGATTTTCCACTAAAATCGGATGTAAACATATGGTATTTTATGCCAAGACAATTCTACAAAGGACAGTTTTAGTTTGCTATAGATACAAAAAATATTTGTATCTCATTTTGATCACATCCATTTCTATATAGAACACACATTATAACAACATCCGGATACGCGTCTAAAAACTTAATTGGCAACCATCGTGGATGTCAGGTTGGATATCCCCTTAACTATCCTAATTCGTTAGATATAATCATTTCTGGAAAATCATTTTCATAACTTCAAACAGCCTCAAAATATTTTCCTACTGGAAGTAAAACTACTTTTTTTTTCTAAAACAAAATACAAAGCCATCTTGAATACCATATTATAATACGTAAAAATAAAAATAATCTGATAAGTTCGCCCCTGGTTTGTGTAGCTATTTCTACTTAATTGCACAAGAATTTTGCATGGAAATTAATAATTTGTCAAGTTGGTATACCACCACTCTTGATGATGCAACATGTGACAGCCACCGTGAGACTATTCCTAAATCTTGTATTTTCTAAGCCAGAATGACCATTTATGAGGCAAATTAGTCTGAGTGACTACAAGATAAGTAATAAAAATAAAGGTAGACAACATATTGGCTTGCAAACGGAGCTTAAAATAATTCAGTTTAAAATAGACTGCATATTTTTGAAAAACCAAGATGGCGGCCACTTCATTAATGGTGTCCATGTAACATTTCCACTTTTGAAAGCCATCTTGGATGGCATGTTGCAGCTTTTTTTTTTATGTAAAGCCATTAAATAAAATTATTCTTGAAAATCGTTTGCATAAATTCAAACAATATTCTTCCAATTTCAAATGAAAGCAGATAGTATGTTGTGATTCGCACATTTGCAGCCATCTAAAATACCAAGTTTGAACAATAAGCAGCAATAAAGCCAGGCTGATAAGTAAGTAACTTGTTTAACGG
Organism: Loripinus fragilis; assembly: GCA_964019695.1. Classification (NCBI taxonomy): domain Eukaryota; kingdom Metazoa; phylum Mollusca; class Bivalvia; order Lucinida; family Lucinidae; genus Loripinus; species Loripinus fragilis. The sequence continues at coordinate 39,094,093 of OZ026527.1, forward strand.
GACTATTTCTACTTGCTAGAAGTAATTTGCATTAAAAGTTATTATTTTGTGATGTTCTAACATACAACTGCACTTTTAAGATACAAAAGTGGCGGCCATCTTTAAAATATAGCCGCAATCTTGGTTTTTTTTAATTGAAAGATAATTTTAAGGTATTTAGACATAACTGACGGCTATTCAAGTAAAATTAACTGAAGAAAACACGAAGTTTGCAAATAAATAATGAGATTTTAATGAATAAATTGAAAAAGGCGGCCATTTTGAAAAAAAAAAACAAGATGGCGGCCATATTAGGATATTTTTAGCGTGGCACTGACCCTAAATTTGTTTGTATTGTTATCAACTAGCCATGTACCAAGTTTCATGCTTTTATCATAAAATGCACGATTCTTTTCAAAATTGTTACATATCCGCCCCACTATTACATAAGAAAAATGCTAGGCATTAATATCCAGATCGGATTGTAAAAATGTAATAAAAGCAAGGAGTCAGTCAATGAGATTTTGGTACTTATTGCTTTTACAACCAGTTTCATCAGAGTCGTTACTGTTTGCACTAAAATAAGGAAGTAGATAAAGGCTTACACCTTTAGTTCTCTAGCCCCACTTACTAGCTGCGTATGAATAGTTAAAATGGCTTTACGTATTTGAGATTATAAGAACTATCATGAGTGTGATGGTGAGGTAGAAAAATCCGTTCCAAGATGATGCCAAACGGTGATCATTGAGACAGATTTTTCTATCCCACCCAAACACAAATAATGGCATCTTTTTTTGCTCACCATTAAATATCATATTTTATGTTTAAAAATGGCCCCAGAAAATCCTGAATACGCTGAGATGCGGCATAACATGATAACGACACTTTAACATGACATTATCTTTCCCATGGGTTGGCTCGGGGTATCAGACAGACAATGGTAAAACAGCAAAAACCCTGATCCGGTGTGCATGAAAAGTAATATACTATCAGAAATAAAAATGCAAGTTATGCTTTGGAGGAAAATGATAGAAACATTTGAATGATTTTGTTGTAAGTATGTTGGCAAACAGGATAATTTAATTAATGTTAAAGATAATCATTCTACACATTGACAACCATGAACTAAATCTACCATTCTATTGGTGAGCGGCGCCTGATGCTCTATCAATAAGTCTGTCAGAACATAGTTTAAGTGGTGGCTTATATGATCCTTCAGGCCTGGTTGTGTGTACCATCATTTTTTGAAGGTAAGAAATATATCATGCCTTGCATTTTAAGTAAATAAAAAAGTCAAGATTGTGTTATGAGTAAAATAATCCAAGTCTGAAAGCCTGTGATGACCCAAGCTCAAACCCTCTCTACCAATAAAATGTACATAATAACTTTAACGTTTGACATATTATCATATACTCTAGCGAGCACATTGTCTGGTAAATTTTCAAATATTACAACCCAACACTAAATGTCATTATAATTGTCTTAAAATGTTTTATAAAGTTGAAATACGTTTCATTGCTACAATTTGGTTATTTGATAAAATGTGTATGTGAGATTAAATCAATTATATATTTGCATTAATACACAAGGAAAAGTAATTAAAAGCTAATTTTGAAAATCATAAATTTTACAATTGTTTGGCTATACCATCACCATAATGTATATAAATATTTACAAAGAAATCCTTACAGTCAGTATCATTGGTATACACTTACAAGTTCAAGATGTCCTCTCAGCTACAAAATATACTTTGGTTGATTGGAAAATCGTAGCATTTTGCAAGTCAATTCAACAAATACTTTAAATGCCAAGCTAACGCCTTTTAATAAGGTTAAATTAATGTTTCTTTAATGTTTATTGAATTAAAACACATGTCATCAGCCCTTTTCAGATGTTTCAATCTTTGCCCAAGATGTTAGTCACGGTTGCACTGACCAATATCACCTTGTAGGAACCTAGTAAAATACAACCAAAAAAATGAAAGAAAAAAGAAAGTCTGTTTTATTAATAAGCTCAGTGGCACCCAGTTGAATACCACCGACTTGCCTTGTAATGTCATTATTCAAATATTCTTACACTTGCATAGGAAGGTGTGTGTGTGTGTGTGTGTGTGTGTGTGTGTGTGTGTGTGTGTGTGTGTGTGTGTGTGCATTGTGAATAATCAAATCTTACGTCATAGCTATACAGTATTCACATGAGATTTCCAACAATGTGACTTTTTGACAAGTTCAGATTCAGATGAGCCTGTACAGCCTCCTTTTAAGCTTAGATCATCCAACATTAAAAGAATATTCAAGCGACGAGCAAATGCTCTGATCAGACTATGTGTATACGCAGGCTGGTCTGAGCCTTTGCTGGTCGCACATACCACTTTGTTGGAAATCCCATGTCAAGACTCATTTCAAGTAAGTTTTATTCCTCATGAAAAATATATAGACATACTGTAAATTCAGAAATTTTCACAAGGGGTTTATTTTCGCGAAACTTCACACAAGGTTTCTTGAAAATAAGCCCCTCGCGAAAGAGCGAAATCACTCCATCGTGTATCACTCTGTTGTTTACTGATACAGGTAAATCATGCAATAGTCGCGAATTTTCAGCGTGGCAAATATGTCTTTTAACGTTATTCGCAAAAATAAAATTCTCGCGAAAATTTCTGAATTTACAATATTGTATGAGAGAGAATATGACAAAATATTCCATATCGATCAATGTATGAGGGGCATTTGGGAAGTTCGTAGCATGGCCATTTATCTCAGTAAACGATTTACAAACCCTATCATGTATGGTATCATTTTAAAGAGCTATCTTTCCTCTGTGTTATAGCACAAATTTCATAAGAATGTCATGATGCAAACACGAAAAATATTATTGTGGATACATGTACTGTTTGTATACTGGAAAACGCAAAATTTCAGTGGAAAATATAACTTTTTACCTTTTGAAAAGTGTGCAGAACATTAAGAATACCCAATGAAAATATATAAGTTGTACCATTTGGTAGGCCACACTCTGGTACAGTGATTATACAATTGATGACCGAGTTGGATGTGTCTAATAACTAAATACTGGAGCAGCAATACCAAAAGCATATCAAAATGCACATATTTGGAAAATATATAAATGACAGGAGTTTAAAAATAACCTATGTTGGTATTTTTGTCAAGCACCCTCTTTGTGTTGAAACCAAAAGAAATTTTGCAAACAAAAACGAAGGGAAAAATCACTCATAAAATCTTCCCATGGGCAGAATGAGTTTAGCTATGAGTTGACGTTCTGGTTCATTTCAATTGAAAACAGTGCCAAACAAAAAAGTAAAACTACCTTGAGAGTAGAAATCAATGGTGTGATGGTTAACGCGATACCATGAGACGTTCTTATGCCATCGACATGGGCTCAGTTACCCCACCCACTTCTTGAAAAGTAGATGTAGTGTTTTTAGGAATAATATTCTTGAATACAGAATTAATCAAGCCACACTTTTTTGCGCGACGAAATGATTTTTTATAAATTATTTTTTTACAAATAAAGGAAAACATATACTCAATAGGCTTGTTTCGTGCTCCTGTAGTGACTCAATTTATAGTAAAAGTATAAAGGAAAATGGAAAAATCCCATTTTTGAAAGTTTACCATTTCTCTATTAGTTAACATTTTCCAAATGTAACGGTGTAGGTCGTGTTAGCAATGATCGCATTATATATTTTGATAAAAAAAATAAGTTGGCAACAAATCGTTAATTTGTCAAATCATAATCGAAAATAAGGTCCCCAATTTTCCTTCATGTTTCCTCAAATATTTTGCTTCAAAATTTCCGCCAGTATATAAACCCCTACTCATATTGAGCATGTGCTGCACGTGCACGCCAAGTCCTTTTTTGATAAAAATTAAACGATCAAGTAGCCGTTGAATTCTGGTTTCAAAAAATGTATTATTTGACAGCATTTTATCAACGCATTGTGGAGTTATGATGCCATGCTACGAACTTTTCAAATGACCCTCGTACATCATCAGTTTGTTTGATTTAGATCTAGATGCTAGTTTCTATACCCTAGTCTTTCTAAGCTTCAAGTAACACATATATTATTGAAATCACATAAATTGGTGTGCAAACTTTTTAGTATGAACGTATGCTTTTGTGCACAAAAGAATGTTTCGCACAAAACCCTACCGTGTACGCTTCATTTTTAACAGGCCATGATGGTTTGTCTAGAATGATTTGTGCTTCCCATGATGGCTGTGGCGTCTTAGGTGGTGCCATTTGTCTCCCCTTGATATCACGATCAGTCGCTTTATCTACTCTAGTACCATGGACTGTAATATGAAAAATGTGATACGATTAGTTTACAATATTTGATATTGAACATTGCATATATATCGGAATCCAACTGTAAAGTTTTTAGAACTAATTTTTCGCAATAACTTTTTTATCTTCAATTTTAGCAAAATGTGTTCTCGATGTAAGTTGTAGAGGAGACTTTCCGCCAACTTCTCGAAATGGTCTGGTGCTTGTGGCTCAAACGGATTTTTGTGTATATATATGAAGATTTTGAAACAAATTGAATTCGTCTAAAATTTCTAGTCTTTTATTGAGAGGTAAAAATTCGCATAGGCGTGACAGAAAGGGGTAGTCTCAAAAATATTCGTAAGCGGTGCATATTCCGTTTATTCAAAGGTTGAACACGACGTAAAACTGCCGTTAACATGCTCAGAATTTACCGATCATATGCAGAATCAACTTTAAGTAGACTCATTGGCTGGGTTTTCACATGACGTGCATTTTTTCTCTTCTGCACGTGCTATGAAATAAAATGTTTTGACATGACCTACTAGTTTAACGCACGAGCAAATTAGGCGCAATTTCCATTATATTTGAACAAGCCATCTATCGCTTTAGTAATTGAATTAGGGCGGTGCAATGTAACCTTTTGACTGGCGCCTTGGACTTGGTTTAATTGCGCTTCGTTTAAAATGTCCAAATATTGCATCTAAGCGCAGAGGAATCGACAGCATCTTGGATGGTGAAACTGTTTGGAGAAGTTGGCGGAGGTGTTCCTGAATACTTTTCATCATAGAAGTTTTTCGATAAATAATGTAGTAAAAAGTTATCGCGAGAAAACATTACAGCTCGCTGGAGGTTTTTTAGTATCTAAATTGGCGAAGAAACAATATTTTCTGTAGTTACCTGCAACTACTTATTATTTTTTAATCAATTATGGTAAAGTAGATAAAGTGCAAAACAAAAAAATATATATTTTTTTTCAGTAAATAATCCAAAAACATTTCTAGCATTGAAAACAACCAAATTTTCCCTGGTAGAGCATTTGTGAATCTTATAATTTCCACACACTTTATGCAATAGTTTTTTTTGTATTACACCTTAAGAAATAAGTATCCTCTATATAGCAACATATTAGAAGGACACAAAGGTCTTTATTTTCTTAATTCACCACAGAAACATTTTCATTGGACCCCACAACAAGACAATTCTAATGTGGTCATACAAAAACAAATTAGTGAGAAATGTTAAAATATACAATCATATTTTCTAAAACATGTTTGGTTTCAAAATCGGCTGCATTGCATAGTCGCAGTTATATTGTACAGCTATGCATTCATTCTTTTATTGCACCTATACATAGGGAGTAAGAACTTTATATATTTTTGGTATACAGTAGACCTTTATAACACAATGGCATTTCTCTCTTTTGTTTTTCTTTTTATCATGATATGGTAGATGAATTAAGTGTATATTATACAACAACTTAATTCATCATTAACCCTTAAAGCTTCAATCACAACTGCAGCAGATGACAAATTTTCCTAATTTTTGAAAAAAATAAGGTATGATATTTCAGGAGAATCGTCTGCCAGCAGACGATTCTCGTGAAATAGCATGCCTTATTTGTAATTTTTGAAAAAGCAGCAAAATCTGAAATTGTTGTTCGCTGCAAATTGATGTTGGCACTTTCTGGCTTAAATACAGGTGTAAACCTGCATTAATGTCACAATGTTTTATTAAAAACATGTTGTATGCTTTCAGATATATAAGTTTGGAGATGCAGCGTTGTTTTTGTAGTATAACATACATACGAAGAAACTGTCGTTTTGGCAAATACACATTCTAAGCAAATCAGTTTACAAAAGCTCTATTTCTACAATATATTTTTCAACACATTTATGCCAACATGAGATATCTTAGTTGTTGTATGAGACTGTATGTTAAAACCAAAATAGCCGGCACAGGAGACTTTGGCACTTATTTCATATGCATAATGTCACAATTTAAACAAGCGAATGCAGCTACACATTATGTTTGATCTAAGCATGTATCTTCTTGTCTAAGCCTTGATTGTTTTCATTAGTGATACATGTCAGATTCTTAAGGACAGCTTCAAGTTGCTTCTTAAGCTGAAAGTAGATTTGTTAATCTGACTAGTGCAAGTTATAATGAGACACTATATTTTCGCTTTGGTATACGCTGTTGACCTTGTTCCTTGTAGGGACCTAAGGTTTAAATGTGGCAAAAAGCTAGCTGTATACATCACACCAAGACACCCTGTATACAGATTGCTACATAATCATTACAGACTTGTTATAAGTCACTGTAAATGTATACAACAGTCAATATTCTCAAAAAAGGTGATGTCATTTTCAACTTATACATCTCTTTCAAACCTGATGATTGTTATCTCACTTTCTAACAACCTTCATGAACAGACGCAGATAATCTGAGTTACTGTCCAATTTTTATTTGCAATTTCTCTTTTTCAGAAGATTATTTTAGAAAAATACCCCCAGATGTCCTAAATAAGAGTATATTATTTCATCTTATTTGATTGTCAACTGTTAGATATGACATATTGATCTAGTTAAAGTAACTGTATATTTCTCGCATGAACAGTTTCGATCAAATCAGGTCTTCTTTTATCATTTTGTACTCGTAAGCATATAAAAGCGGCTCACCATCAGCCCACCAGTGAAACACTTATGCATTTTGCTGGTGGGCTGAATGTGGCGAGAGACTTATGCTGGTTAGATAGGTTCTCTGTATTTAACTCTTGTTTCCAAATGTTTTGGTAAAAATAATCATACATAAACATGAAGCAATGTCTGAAACGTCAAATGGAATGTATCATACATCAATGTATCAGAAAAACACAATGTTTGTGTGAAACGTTGAGTATTATTAGGTTAAAATACTGTCTGTCTAAAGTACTATTTTATATCCACACACTAATGTCTGACCATATATCTATACTATCTACATAAAATGTAGTCATGAAAATCCAAATGAAACTGATGTCACTATTTTTTAAAAACTCATTATTTGACCCATATCATGAAAACCCCGCTTATGCCATCTGCAACTTATCATAGGCGAAGATCACCTGTGCATCCACAAACTATGATCAGCTGATTGATCTCGCTGCCTAGAAAGTATAATAGACATAAACCAAAAATATATCATTAAGAAACCTATGCTGAGCACCTGAGGTGATTTAAAGTGATGTGCTTTCTGTTACAACCCATATCAATTTTAGCACAAAATATATTGTAATATGCAATGTTGACACTGATGTTGATGGTATAAAATAGTTACACCTTGGTTGTTCCGCATGTACATGAGATGATTCACTCGCAAAAGCTCGTCAGGTGGATAAATCATGGTATAACTATTACATGTACAATATTTTGTATAAAAGTATGAGACCACTATAGACAAAATATATAAAGTACCGTAACACCCATATTAGTTATCACTAACAGCATCTGCTATCTCTATCGCTGTATGCTATATCTAACATCACATTTAAATACACACCTAAAACTCACCTAAAACATTTATCCTGTAGACATTATCATTTCAATATACTTGTTAAATGCACTTTTAAAGATTCAAGCCACTTTCTGTAGCTATGAAAATTTCTGTTAATCTTCAATGGTACTTTTAAAAACAGTTTTTCATGATAATAAGTCTATATATGATATATCATTTTAAAAGTATCTTGATCTGGCGGACTCTACCACGTCGAGTGGATTAGCTAATATAATCAGATCACACGAGACGTGAAGCGTCAAACATGATCTGATGATATCGGCTTATCCAGGAGACGTGATACTGTACGCCAGATCAAGTAAGTATTATAATATATTTATTATATACTTTTCTCTGACATTATTTGGATTCTATAAATTGTTTTGGTCTTTGATCCAGAAAATTTGCGAGAAAGCTCACCTTTACGTTTCGTTTCTTGACGTTATGTCATCATATTTTCCATCTCTGGTTTCATGCTTGAAATTTACTTGACATAACATCACAGCAAAAACAGGCAACTGATGTTAGTTTCATTTTTGGAATCAGAAATTCTCAGTTCTTTGATCTGGCTTTCTGTATCAAATGGCCAGAAAACAGACAATTCAAAAGATTTATTATTTATAGGTATATAATAAAATCATGTTCTAACTTTCATTTCATGTAGCATTAATAAGCTGTTAAAGCACACGCTGGTTACTTGTAAGGCATTTCATCATAAGTGAATACCCCTGCGTGACAAACCAATTAAATAGCCTGTGCATCCAGTGGTGAATCAGATCAGCCTAGACATATGTCATGTCTAATCAGAATCTTCACTGTCTGAAGTGGGGCCTCTGATGCCATTTTGTGCATAGCAAGAGTCCAGTTAGATGGCAGATTTCTTTCATTTTTTTCACAGTTTAAATAGTAAGCTAAGGTATCATGTGGGACAAGCCATGCAGGGAAAATTTCAGACAACGTATTTCAAAAGTGACAGAGTATCTGGAAGACTAGAATAAAGTAAATTCTTGCAACAGTAGCAAAAATAACATGTTTAAAAAATATCAATAAAAATATACATGATAAACAAAAGCTGAATAATCAATAAGTGGCTGCTTTAAATGACAGAAATGATAAAACACCTGTTTTAAACGATATGGCATGTATAGCTATGATGGACGTATAAACTTGCTTTTGTATAAACCCCTTGACGTCTAATGTAGGAATAGAACTCAGCTCTAAAAACAAATGCTTTCATTACCAAACAGAAAAAAACTACCCATTACCCAGACAAATTTAAATAAGATAAAATGGATTCTTTGTAAAGCAGGCAAACGTTAACAACCTTCTTTGATAAATCATTTAATAGCACTAGTGAGAATGCTTGCATCATAAATGGTTCAGTAAACATACTCCGAAACTACTAAATACTGACAATATGTTTGTGGCCTGAGATAAATAAGACAATCCTGCACCGTTCCAGCATTGTCTTTTTCTAAGATTGCATTTATTATTATTACTGCAAAATGCTATTGTATTAGCAACACAACAATTTTCTTAATTACTGACGTATTCACATAACATTTAGGCAAACTCAAGCATGCAGACATGCCTAAAATATTCCTGATATTTTAGAAGCTTCTCGTTGTAGTCAATATTACTAGGTTAAAGTTAACTACGATTTGAATTATGTTCATTTTTAAAAGCAAACTCTATTATAAGCGTTTCCTTAACCGATTACAATAACATATACAATAAATAAGCAGATCTAACCTTTGGAGATCATTTTACGGCACACTAAAATGACAAAAGATTTTATACAATAAACATGATCGCAACTACATCTTGAGGAATACATTTTTCATACGTATTTACATACTAGCTGTGACGCTATAAAGCAACACATCCATAGAACCATAGTAGGTCATGCGCTATGATTGACACAGTTCTTGATTATATGAGGGTCAGGTCATGAAAGCCTCCTTTAACCATTAAAGCGCCAATCACAACTGCAGCAGACGACAAATTTTGCAACATCTTTCCCAATTTTCGAAAAAAATAAGGTATGATATTTCATGAGAATCGTCTGCCAGTAGGCGATTCTCATGAAATATCATGCCTTTATTGTTATTTTCGAAAAAGAAGCAAAAATTGAAATTGTCGTCTGCTGCAAATTATAGGTGGCGCTTTAAGGGTTAAAATTTCCACATCGACGTACACAGCGAGGCTATGTTCAAGCCTAAATTTTGGTCACAATGGTCAGCAATTTGTGTGCGGGCAGCAAATGCCCTTGTGAGTCTATGCACTCCCAACAAAATGTCATGTGCATCCATACTGAACATCATTCTCGCGAGACCTGACGATACCTCATCTAGATCTCCCGCATTTCACCCTTTGCATTATGGGTAGCTAGCGATATTTGGATAGTCCCGTTCCATTCTTGTGCTCCTGTAGTGACCGAATTTGTTGTTAAAAATAGAAAATAGTCAAAAAAAAAATCTGACAGTTTACCATTTCTCTTTTAGTCAATATTTTCTGGATGTAAAGACCTGAGGCATGCATGCAGTGATAACATAATATATTTTTAATGAAAATGGCGGTTCAATCCCAGTGTGCACCGAGCGAAAGGCAACAGATTAGTACGATTAAATTGCTTCCTGTTTGCGTCAATGGACTGAACAGCGTATTCGCTGTCCACAAGCCCTACTCATTTGAGGCAAAGCATAACTTCTGACCTGACCTGACCCATGCTGAACTGAGTCTTTATTTGGTGCTCATGTCGTTTTGTTGGTTTTGGTTTTGTAGAGTCCCTGAAATTCGCCTATATAAAGAACAGATAGCCAGATCAGATTGCCTCTGGAGGAGTTTTCTTATCGGGGCTATCACTGTTTGCTACTCTGGCAAGCATTTCTTTTCTAAAATTAAAGACTGACACTAAATATTTTTGATGAAAACAGATGCTGAAAATTACTCTGAATATTAGAATATTAACCTGAATGACAGGAATGAAATTTAAAAAAATGATAGGCTAAAATCTGTATTGAATGAAATTGAAAAGACAATATCCATTGTCTTATGAACAATTCTAACATTAACCAACCAATAAACAACCATATCATTAAATTGAAATTAAATTGAGAAAAAACAACATGTAAACACGCCAAGAAACAAGAAATGCCAGAATCGAAGATTTTTGTCTGACAACAGTACCGTTGACAATATGATTAAAGAATAAGATGTTTTAAAGAGAACCTTACACAATAGAACATTTTGGGTATGGTAAGATTTATAAAACAAAACTGCGAGTGTCGCAATTTTCATTTAAATTGTCCATTCATGTAGCATTTTGTTTATCATTTGACACGTTCTTTTTAAAGGGTTTGAAGACATTGCTAATCATTTAAATCAATTCATTTCAGCCTTGTCGAGTCTGTAGAAGTCAAGTTGTTTCAGATCTTGGTGCTGAACGAAGAATGTACTTAAATAAATTGCTGGAGCTGACATTACAGCAAGATTTTAATTTAAGAAATAGATCAGCTCCAGCAGTGAATTGTTGAGTAATAATTCACTGTTTGGAGGTCAGCTGTAAAGAAGATCAAATCACGAGCGCGCAGCGCGAGTGATTTATCTTTGTACAACTTACCGACAAACAGTGAATTATTACTCAACAATTCACGCACTGGAGCTGATCTTTTTCGATTCTAACACTCAATAAACGACGAAAACACATTCGAAGTCTTCAGCTTCTTCCAACTTTCCGCCATTGCAATGAAGAACTCCCGCCAATACTTAGACTACGTCGCATACGTTTACATGTAATTGTAACGTCTTTCAAGCGTAAAAACGACGTTACACCGTCTTACGCCATGAACATTAACCAACCAATAAACAACCATATCATTAAATTGAAATTAAATTGAGGAACTCTTGAATTATGATATCACTTTAAGTGAAGTTGAAGCAGTTATTCAACACCTGAAAAGAAATAAGTCTCCCGGGCCTGATGAGGTATACACAGAAATGTTACAGAATGCTGGTGAAGAATTTATGAAAGCCATACAAAGATTATTTCAAATGTCTTGGCATACTTCGAAATTGCCGTCATCTTGGAAACAAGCTGAAATAAAATTTCTTCGTAAGAGTGGAAAGAAAAGTTATCATGATCCGGGAGCATACAGACCAATTAGTCTAACAAGTTACCTGTGTAAGTGCATGGAAAGAATTGTAACAACTAGATTATACGGTTTTGTTGAACACTTTAAGTTGTTAGATAAAGAACAGGAGGGATTCAGAAGATTTAGAGGGACACAGGATGCTTTACTTAGATTAACACAGGATATATATAATGGGTTCAACAAAAATGAACATTCAGCTGCCTTATTTATTGACATTGAAAAGGCATATGATAGTGTATGGCGTGATGGATTGATGATGAAACTTAAGGAAATGGGAATAACAGGGAAAATATGGACATGGATTAAAGACTTTCTTACAGGGAGGACAGCTACAATAAACATGAATGAATTTAAAGGGAAGAAGTTCAGTTCATACCTTGGATTGCCTCAAGGATCGGTGATTGCAGCACTCTTGTTCATCCTATTCATTGCAGACTGGTATTTGAAAGTTAAAAGTGAAAAAGTTAAACTTGCAGACGACGGAACTATATGGATAACTGGAAAGGATTGGCATGAGCTAGTAGAGAATCTTAGAAAAAATTTCAAAGAAATAATGGCATGGGCAAAAAAATGGAGACTTAAGCTAAGCATGGTTAAAACTGAATTCTGTATGTTTTCATTAAACAATCAAGTTTTAGAGCAAGCAAAAGAGTTCACACTTGTCATTGATGGCCAGACCATAACCTACAATCCCACACCAAAAATACTTGGAATAACATTAGATGAGAAACTTCGATTTGAGAAACATATTGAAAATGTAGAAAGGAAAGCTATACGGTCCTTAGACTCGTTGAGAAAAGTGAAAGAAACAGAAATTTTAAGTCCAAATTGTATGTTACAGCTATATAAGGCATTAGTAATACCACAGTTAGAATATGCAGCTCCTGTTTGGCAAATTGGTAATTGTTCTCCCCTTGAAAAGATTCAGAGAAAAGGACTGGCCTTATGTTTAGGAGTCCCAGGTACTGCTGGTCTAGATGCTTTGGAGGTTGAAGCAGGAGTCAAACCACTAGAATTAAGAAGAGAAGAGTTGGCTATAAGGCAAGCAGCAAAAATAATGTCAAAAGAAAACGATACATGTATCAATAAAGCTTGGAATACTTATGCAGAGTCTGAGTTGATGGAACGTAAAATCTCACCATTTGGAAAGATGAGTATACAGATAGCAGACATGATCTCAAATACTGGAATTTCCCTTCATTGTCTTGAAAAAGAATTCAATTTTTCTGAAACATTACAACCCAGTAAAAGACAGCCAGAGTACTGGCAAAACCTCGGACCATCCAAATCAAGAACTAAAAATCAAGAAGCTCAGTCTAGAGAAGTAATTGAAAAAATAATTGAAGGGTGTGATGAAAACACAGTTATTGCATTCACCGATGGCTCCTGCTTAGGAAATCCTGGCCGTTGTGGGGCAGGAGCCTGCATATATATGCCTGGATACACAGACCCAACCATACATAAGCAACCTGTAACTTCATGTGGATCAATACTACTGGGAGAACTGATAGCAATAAAAATGGTCATAAATGAAATTCAAAATCAAGCAGATGAAAGAGAATTGAATAATGTGAAGAAAGTACATATTTTCTCGGACAGCCAGTGTGCAATTGGTCATTTATCTCTTGGATGGGAGGCTAAAATGCATAGGGCAAGTATACAGGAGGTGAAGTCAGATATTCAAAGGTTAGAAACTTCTGGAATCCAAGTAGAACTATCTTGGTCACCTGGTCATTCAAACATAAAAGGGAATGAATATGCAGATCAGATGGCCAAAGAAGCTGCAGAAGAGGCTAAAGAGAAGATGGAGCTGCCACCAATTGTAACAATGGGTGATGTTAAGACAGCAGCAAGAGAATCAGGGAAAATGAAATGGCAAGATATGTGGGAGAAATCAGAAAAGGGCAGGCATTTATTCAATTTTAGAAATCAAGTAGGTCTCAGTCAGTATCACAAATTTGAATCAACAAAAGGAGAAATTACAGTCATCCAGCTGAGAACAGGATATGCCAGGCTAAACGAATATTTACACAAAATTAACATTGTTGATAGCAACAAGTGTCAATGTGGACAAATTGAATCGATAAGCCATTACTTGTTGGAATGTTCCCTATATGAAAATGAAAGAGAAAATTTGAGAAGGAAGTTGTTTCAAACCTGTGGCATCATTCATTTGGATTTAAACCTACTTTTAGATGTCAAGACAGATGATGAATACAAAGAATGGAGAACATTCATATTGTGTGAATTAGAGAACTTTGTGGTAGAAACTAAACGTTTCACCACACGAGCTTCATGTTAATAGCGCGCACCACCAAATACCGCGAGATAATACAAGTGTCGACATTATTGACCTTACGAAGATACCATTTCGTTTATATGGCCTTAAGGCTTTATACAGAAATACAGAAATAGTCATTTTTCAGTGACGTCAGCTATCACACACTTTTGTGGTGAATTATTGTCCGATATATCACAGTTTGTTACCGTTGGCTCTATAGGCGAGGTGTGTTAGAATAAAAAATAGATCAGCTCTAGCAGTGAATTGTTGAGTAATAGTTCACTGTCTGGAGGTCAGTTGTAAAGAAGATCAAATCACGAGCGCGTAGCGCGATTGATTTATCTTCGTACATCTGACCAACAAACAGTGAATTATTACTCAACAATTCACGCACTGTGGCTGATCTATTTCGATTCTAACACACAATAAACGACGAAAACACATTTCAAGTCTTCAGCTTCTTCCAACTTTCCGCCATTTCACTGAAGAACTCCCGCCAATACTTAGACTACGTCGCATTCGTTTACGTGTATTTGTAACTTCTTTCAAGCTTAAAAACGACGTTACACCGTCTACAGACATGAATGACGTCATTTTGCAGTAACAAATGACGTCAGCTAGCACGCACGTTCCTCGCGCTTTCAAAACTGTGAATTATTGTTTGATATATCACACTTTTTTAGCATTGACTCTATAGGCGAGATGTGTTAGAATTAGGTATATTTGCATAATTACAAAGAAAGTAATTGATAAAACATAATATAAACAAATATTAACACAGTTACTGAACAAATGCAAGATTGATACCTTACAAATGTTTTGTTCAAGAATTTAACAAAGAATGAACTTTTATACAGCAAAACTTCGATGGCTCAAATACCTTTAGGATGGAAATATGTTCAAGATTGGAGTTTGAACAACTGAAAGTTGATTATAACACTTGATCTGGAGGCAATATGAGTATACCATTTCGGTCTTCCATAAAATACAGATATACTGTGTGTCATCATTAGAATCGCCTCAATGAGGCAACTCTTATGATGACAAACAACATACCTTTAAAAGACGAAATAAGACAAACCTGCTTAAGTTATCATAATATATGGATTGTTGGAGGAGGAGAATAGATTTGCTACTGACTCAAGAGGGAGTTCGAATTAACCATGATAAACAAGCTTTCCATGTTTGGGCCATTGAAGGTTTACTGTAGTATGCTATTTCGCTTGTGTGTGTGCAGAATAAAGCAAACACTATAGACTATGAGTTTAGTACTTACTTATATTTAATCTGTCTGTATGGAATTTTATGTTGAATGGATCTTTATCAGCCCCTTGTTTAAACTCTGGTAATCCAAGAGTCTTGAGTGGAGGGTACTGTCAGATGAAACAAAACACACAATATAGAAACTATATTACATAAGCTGATGGCTGATTTACAAAGCGTGCCTTGTAATCAACATTTAATGTTTTCCTACACAGTTTATGAGGATTTCGTCTCTTAAATTGATCATTACTTGTTAATCATTTGAAAATATGTAAGTAAACACACACACACACACACACACACACACACACACACACACACACACACACACACACACACACATATTGACAAGATCTAGCTGAATTTACACAAATATTCGGTATGCCATATGATTGTTCGTAAGATCTATATCACTCATACTCGAGTTCTCATTATCTGTTTTAGCCAAGCTTATCACAATGAGAACATAATCGTTATTCTGTGGTCATGAATAAACTAACTATCACATAAAATATCTAGACCGTCAGTGATTGGCAATCTTTATAGATTGTATAAGCAGCATCGTGATTTTACTGTTGTTATTGCATGGTACTAAAAAGACCTAAAGGTTGACTTTTCAAAGTGTGTCCTATAATCAAATGGGATCTTTCAGTTTGCGGAAGCCAAAATACTTCAGATACTCGTGGTAACTGATTCAAGCTCACTGTCCTCCCCAGCATCCCCAATTTTGTCTACATTTTCTTTATTATTTAAAAAATGATAGGCCTCAGTCACCAAATTTCTTATTATAGGGCACGTGAGCAGTTACAGGGTTTAAAAATACTGTAGTGGATAGTGTGTGTCGAGGATTAGTTAATCATTCCTAACTGTGATTTCGAGCAGCGAAGGCTCAGAAGAGCCTATGCAATGAAGGCAGTCTTGTCAGAGACTTCACTGCTTGCAAATTCAAAGAAAGGACCTCGATAAAATTTAGATCTATAGTTTCACTAGATAGCTACGCATATAGGTTTAGTGAGTGACTTTAACATGCGATAACTAACAAAACCACACGAACAGTATTAAAATCCTTAGCCCCCCCAGTCACGACTTTTGTCCTCTGCTCTCTTCTCTGCTCATCAGTACCGGATCCAGAGGGGGTTCACTCGAACCCCCCACCCCCCATTTTTCTTAATTTCCCATGAAAATTGAATAATTCATTTCCCATGAAAATGAAATAATTTGGTCTCACTGAGACCAAATTATTTCATATTCATTGGATATTTAAGACAAATGAGATAACATCAGCAAAGCGAACCCCACCCCCTTTGAACCTTACTGAACCCCTTTCCAGAAATCCTGGATTCACCCCTGCTCATGTGTATACTTACTCCTCTAAAATCGTGTGGCTTTGGATTATTATATTCTCCAGCTTCATACATATCCTCTATAACAGATTTCTTTTTCGCAGTAAATGGTCTATCTATATGAAAGTAAGTTTCAAACCGTGTCATTTCATCTCTCGGCGATTGCAACAAATGTGGAATCACTTTTTTCCTAGGTCTTTTAATTATTTCCCTTTGTCCGGGAATAGTACCATATAACCATGGTTTCATTGAGTCTGCACTGTTTCGTTTTGGTGGCGTAGGAGCGTAACACTGTCTCCTGAAGTCAGGAGGCGGTCTTTTCCAAATGTCCTCCTCTTTTTCGACCGCCTTTTTCTCGTAATTTTCACTTCTAATTTGAATAAGAGATTCGTTGGCGTCATAATTTGTCTTCGATGGAAATCCGAATGGCATAAGACCAATGCTCAATGTGGAGCTGTCCGCTCGACTCGGAGAGTAGGAATCGCTGAAATCTAACTGGCTCATGGTGGCGTTGTTTTGTTTTAAGTCCGCCTTTAGATTAGTTTCACACCATGTCCAACTCTGTTAATTCTTCGCCGCCGTTCTGCAAAAGAGTTTGCAAGTTATCAAACTAAAAACTTGATGCGGAAGAAAAAACGGTCATTTGAGTGTCTTTTGTTACAGTTATAAACTTACTATTTTTTCACATAAATGTTCTCGTTTTTCAAAACAACCAATAAATGGGCCAGCTCATGAAATCATGACATGGTACTTATTCACAGAGCAGCGAATCCTCAGGCGAGACTATGCTCTTGTGCAAGAGCGCAGGCACTGCTTGCACACACACAATAGGGAACTCAGTAGGCCAAAATGTAGGCCTCTAGCCACAGCATTGTTGCTTTAAAGTATGGTTTTACGTATATGCGATAAGTACCAAATCCAAATCACAAAGGTTGTGATAATGGTATAACGGCACCACACTTGACAGTGCATTTAACTGATAGCATATTATCTCGTGCAGTGATAACCATAGAAAATGGCATGCCTCACTCGAAAGATTAACAAAATAAACAGAACTTGCTCTTCAATGCCCATTCTAAGATCTGAAACTATAACAAACACTGTATTTATCATAATAAGCACACAGTGGAGTCGTTTAGAGCTGTAGAAAATTCAGTCAGGCGGGTCCTGAAAAACTGTTTTAGTCATCAACGTATTACATAGAGGGCCGTACTGATTTTCCTGGGGGGGGGGGGGCGACCCCTGCCCCCCCCCCCCACCGCACCCCCATCCCCCGTCTGGATCAACGTATGTATATGCTGCCAGCCAGTCCGTTGCAATTTTATTATTGACATGGACGCATCGTGTGGATGGAAGGCTTCTTAATGGACAGGTGCGTATTTTTTTCGTGGCTTAGTTTATGTATCATGGAGTTAACGCCTCATTTTGGGGAGGTCATATATTTCTTAACGCCAACAGGCTTCTCGCAAAAAAATGGAACCCATATAGGAGCGTTTGGATATATTCTGCTGTGTTTAATTGGATATCAAGGACAGCTCTTTTCGATCTAAATTTTAAAAGCGTGTGCCAATTGGAGCTACTATTGAAAATAAATAGTTTATGTCAATATATCTAATATCGTTATAATAAAAGCTACAGGGTTATATTAATGGCTAAGTAATAGGCAAATATAATACTCGCTATAGCTATACAGAACGCAACTGTAGACCCTGGGATCAACTATAGAAAATAAGATATCGCTGATAATAATTAAACTGTATCAGAAAACAAACAAACGCGGCGCTGGTCCAATACAGAACAATACAAAACATGGACCTAAGAAAAATGTACATTCCAGACGTTTGCTTGAGCGAGTTTAAGGTAACAATATTTCAGTCATGACGGGACTCCAGAGAGAAAAGAAGAATGGCATAGACTAAAAGTCCTCAAACCCACTCAAATTTTGGATCTAGTGACCTGCCAAACAGGCCAAATATGACAGGACCATATCTCTGAAAGCTGCAGCAGAGACCGCACGGACAATGCAAATAAGTCCTTGCCATTTTTGGCACACCCTCGTAAGCCCAGGAGTAACCCATTCCATTACGCTGCATTCATGAATGCAGTGTAATGGAATGGGCTACGGCTGATCGTAAGCCCAAGCCCAGGTGTAACCCATTCCATTACACTGCATTCGTATGCAGTGTAATGGAATGGGTTACGCCTGGGCTTACGAGGGTATTTCTTGGCATAGAGTTCCAACATTTGGACAATGATACATAGGTCTAATAGGTATCATCAGGAAGGCAAATTCTAATTTGCCACCTGGTATCATCTACTAGCGGTGAATGTGGAATGTTGATGGTTATAAGAAACGCTCATTTATGAACAATATACCGTCGGAACAAAAACTAAACCCCACATATGATGGGCTAGCCCTTTGAGCATTGACATGTGGGCAATATTTAAAAATACATAAAATACAACGTTTCGTATAGAGACAGAAACAAAGGCCAGAGTTTGTTTATAAGCTGATTTACGGGACTTTTTCCAGATTTAGGGTGGGGAACTAAAAAAACCTGAAATGACCAGTCAACTGGTCATTATCAGAGCTTTTTTATTTTCTCTTTTAATATCTCTAGAACAAACAGTAAAACTAGTAAGGTGAACCAACAGTCTGTATTAAATCTTTTGATATTTCATCATTTTCCTAAAAAATCTGGAAAGGACTATCACTTTTGTCAGTGTCACTCTCAAAACTACACAGACAGAACCTCAAAAATATATTATTGTTGTTTTTTTTCAACGAAACAAATAATATTTAGAGTCGGCAGATAAAATAAAAAAAATATTACGATTTTTTTTTCTAATTTCTGGAAAATTACAGTAGAAGGGTTTGTAAATCAACTAATAAAATATTTTTGGCCCAAAGATTCAGATAAACATGGTCCTTTACAATCCATTAGTCTGCTGATAACCGATTATCATAACATAATATGAGCATCGACGTCAATAAACATACAGCAGGTTATACAAGACATTGCAGAAAAAAATATGACAACACAGCCTAGTCATATTCTACAGAGCGCATATGTGCGTGTGTGGGGGGGGGGGGGGGCATTATGATATATATAAATGATACTTATCACGTGTATATGCGTATGAAAGTCATTCGTTAAACGGTGCATTTGCAGCTATCAAGAGAGGATATACAGCTACTTCCACACTTTAAGTGTGCGAATCGTTAATTAAAAGGCTGTCTGGAGACTGCGGGAAAGCAAGGGCTCGACAGTCTTCGCAGTTAGCTTGTGAAGGACCATGCCTCAACTTGACATCGCAGCATAATTTAGAAAATCCACGTGAGGTTCTGATTTTAAACAAATGAACCTGACAGGCTATAGCTATTTTCAGATTTTGTATCGCAGTGTCGGTGTCTGCACGGTTTGACAGAATGAAAAGAAAAATAGATCGAAGCTTTCAAACTTTTGACCTTTTTGTATATGTTGAAGATTAGAAGAATTGGAAATTAATATTAACAATTGTATTAATGGCATGCGCGGATCCAGAAAGTTTTGCCAGAGGGAGTCCATCTCTGACAACGTTTTTTTTTTTGTTTTTTGATGAGGGGAAAGAGTATTTAAATAGCACTAAAAGATGGCCATCATCGGCCCACGAACGAAACGCCATTGAAATGGCTTTTCGCTGGAGGACCGATGATGGCCCAACATTGATTCACGGCTGACTTGGCAGCTTTGTGATTTTTTCAGGGGATCTGGACCAATATTGCTAAAAGCCCTTTATTTTTGTGAATTTTCAGGGGGGGGGTCCGGACCCCCTGTCCCCCCCCCCCTCTGGATCCGCACATGTTAATGGCATGCTCGTGTCAATAACTATAAGGAGTTGACATTTACTTACCTCATGTATTATTAGAAAACTGATTCCTTTCTTGGTGTGAATTAATCCATTTAATTATATTTATTATTTTATATATCTTAAAATTAAAGTACAGGTGTTAATATATACTTATCTCATCAATTACATGTGTACATAGTTGCTATGTCCTCACTGCGCTTGCGCGGGTATTGAAACTTTACTAGCGTGAAGATTAACCGGTATAGGCTTTTACAGGTTTTAGAAATATCCATTATGTTTTGTAAAAGAGTAAATTCGAAAATAATAGCAGAGTATTGACAAAAATTTGTCCTTTTACCTGTAGAATTTGAACAGTAGCAGACGACTCAGTTTGGAAAACATATTTGAATTTCACGAAAAATCCAAGATTTTGCATAACTCATAACGTAGCGTATGTTTTGGATTAATTAAGCGGGGCTGGGGGGGGGGGGGGGGGGAGTGGAAAGACAATGATTTTATGAATTTTGTCTTTCGGTGTAAGTATGAGCCAGGATATGAGCCTAAATATCATTTATTTATTTATTTAATCGATATGTGTAATTATTTATTTATTTATTTATTTATTATTTATATACATTATTTAATGACGGTAAAACGCATTTAGCTATAGAAAATTATTCTACCATGTGGCCCTCAGTAACAAACGCAGCATATATACTTAAGAAATCTTCTAACACATACAGTAAACAATTTACTACAAATGCTTAATAATGTTAGAAGTATCCAATTTTTGTTGTTAAACAAAAATTCAATATTATTTACATCGTGTGTGAAAATTTAAAAACAATACATTAGGTATTATGCAAGATAAATCTTATTTAATTCAAAAGGGTCAAAATCGGATGTCACAAAAATTTGAATTTAGGCTCAAGTCTGCATTTCAGTGAGGCAATTTTAATCTCATTTGTCATGCTGAACAATGAAAAACGTCATCTTGTAATAAGAAATTCACGGTGGATTAGGCTTCAGACACAATGACGAGCTTGGCAGAAAATCTTCATTGGTGGGTCACTGCCTGGTGTTTGTCTTTGGATGGGCCCACCGTGGCTCAACTGGGGGAGGGTTTATTTTAGCTCTGACTATCTGTGAGTTCAGAGCCATTTTCTTTCTTTCATCGCAGTAATAATTTGATTGTTTCCCCGTGATGATACATTGGATAAATAAGGAAGCCTCCACGAGAGCTTAATATTTTAACATAATCTAGGGCGAAGATTTGGCCAGTAAAATTAATCTCAGCCCTCAGTAACTTCGACTGAGCGTTCTAAGGCGATGTGTATTTTGTTGTTGATTTATTGTTTGTTGTTGCTCCTATTGTTTGTGGGTGTTTTTGTATTTGGTCCTTGTTTTGTTGTGCAGTACTTAGTGTCATTTCTAGTTTTGCAATCATCTCGTTGGGGAAGAGAGAGAGATGTTTGCTTAAAAATTGCTTTAAATGTCATGTGACTGTTAGTGATCTTTGTCTCTTCCTCACAGTGCAATGTGTCGGTCTGCAGTGTGTGATTGTGGTATTTCATAGCAATACTCCACTTACTTTTTTCATGAGATTTAGAACAGTTGAAATATAAAAAGTCCACACTGTGACTAACATCAGCAGGGTTCTGCTGCTAGCTAGCAGAATAAATGATTAACAATGGCTATCCTGCTCAAATCGAGCACATATACGATGTGAATAATTTGATTACTTATGTGTGTGCATTGTCCGCAAGATTGTCCGTTCACTTTTAAAGATGTAGAAGATAGAAGTTGGATGTGTTTTTTTCTTATTTTATGAATAATAGAATACAGACTGACTTACCTTTGAAAATGATTCATTTCTATTAATCCATGTTACTTAATGTAATACAACTGACAAATCGCTATTCTGTTTAAATTTCCGTATTGATTTATTTGAAAAATGGTCAATTTGCAACTTTGGTTTTTTGAAGTTTTCAACTCAAACCTTAATATTTTAAACACTCTTAATCAGTTTTCTCTTAAAATATGTATGCATTACCGGAAAACATTGATCTTTATTCCAATATACTTTTAAATTTGAAATTCTAGTTTTTTAAGAAAATGCCAAAACAAAAGTGTATGCGTTAGAATATTCCTTAGGTGTATACAAAAAGCTCATCCACATGACATATAGAAAATTATAAAACCTTTATTACCGTAGGCACATTCATTAATGAAATGATCAGCATGCGTCATAGAAGAGTGCCTAATTTCTGAACTCAGACGGCGGAGAATCACTGCTCAGTCGCCCAGATTCAGCAGATGGATGCAAAAAGACAACGAGTTTGGGTGCAACCCTAGCCTGGGCCCGAGCCTTAGCTGTGCATTTGGTGTAAAATGCAACTCACTTATTGCTAATTCTAGTGCATGTGCAACTACTGAGTTGTCTATTCTTTTGACTTCTTGCCTCACTGCGATTAAAAACCATGTCATTAAACATTGCACAACAGTTTAAGAAAAAAATGGTAAAAAATTATTTTGTTCTATTAAAAATTCAAGTGAAATTCTTGATAAATTGGAGTCTAGAGGTTATCTAGCATCTGGTTTGTCTAAATATGATTTCTCTATTCTCTATACTACATTGACTCATAATCTAATCAAAGAAAAACTCACATAATTAATTGAACAATTATTTAACAGAGAGGGCTCACTTTATTTGGCTTGTAATGATAAAAATGCTTTTTTTTTAACTTCTGAACAACCTAAACGATATAAATTGTGGTCATGTCAGAAAATGGGTGATGCTCTCCATTATCTTTTGGACAATATATTTATAAGATTTGGCTCGAAATTATATAGACAAATTGTAGGTATTCCAATGGGTACTAATTGTGCTCCTCTTGTTGCAGATTTGTTTTTGTTTTGTTATGAGAGAGAATCTATGTTGTCTCTGTCAGACAACAATCAAACTGATATTATTGCAGCTTTTAACTCCACCTACAGACATTTAAATTACTTCCTTAATATTGATAATCCTTATTTTGAACAAATGGTAGGTCAGATATATCCTACTGAACTTCACTTAAATAAGGCTAATTCTTTTGATACTGAAGCTCCGTTTTTCTGGACTTGAACTTGTCAATAGCAAATGACATAGTTTCTTCTAAAATTTATGATAAAAGGGATGATTTTAATTTTGAAATAGTAAATTTCCCATTTCTTGATGGAGATGTTCCTCGCTCCTCTTCCTATGGTGTATATTTTTCTAGCTTATTCGTTTTGCTAGAGTGTGTTCTAATGTTGATGACTTCAACAACAGAACTTTTTTTTAACTGCTAAGTTATTGAAACAATGTTATAGATATCATAAAATCGAAAATCATTTTCTAAATTCTACCACAGACACTCAGAGTTAATTGTTAAATACAACATTGGGTTAGAAATTTTTCTGGAACAAGGCATATCAGAGCCTATATTTTATGGTGATTTAGTTTATAAATTCAAACGAATTGTTGGAAAATCTAATTTTAGCGATCAATTCAAAAAGATTGTAAAAAGTTATATAAGGGTTGGATATAACTGGGCTACCATGCGGCAGTCTGCATACCTGGTTTTAAACTCAATCACGGTTTATAGCTATGGTTTTCTCTTTAATTGCACGACGGTGGGTCAGGCCTCAGACTCTATGTAAAACTTTAATCGGTGGGTTAGTGCCTGATGCTTATCTGTAGCTGGACCCACCGTGGCTTAACTTGAGGTTTTCTTTAGCTCTGACTATATGTGGGTCATGAGCCCTTTTCTTTGTTTCATCATGGTGTTAATTTGATTAGAGTGTTTCTCCATGATGATATATTGCATTAGTTGAAAGGCCTCCATGCGAGCTGAACATTTCTTGTACTTCAACAACAGCAGAATCTAGGGCGAAGATTTGGTGCCGGTGAAATGCATTTAAGCCCCCCAGTGGCTTGGGCTACTGTCCGTTGTAAGGCGGTGGTTCTGTTGTTGTTGACTTTTTGTTTATTGTTACTCCCATTGTGGGAGTCTGTATTTGTTCTATGTTTTGTTGTACGTTACTTTATGTCCATTCTAGTATTGCAATCATCTTGATGGGGAAGAGAGAGCTGGTCGCTAAATTTGTCTTTCTGGTATCTCGTGATGGTGGAGTGGCTCTTCCTCGCGGTGCCATGGGGTTGTCTGCGGTTTGTGATTGTGGTATTCCCTGATCATACTCACTTACTATTTTTTACAGTGGAAGGGCGTATAAAACTGAAACATTAAAATCTTGGCATTGGAAAAATATTATTCAGTGAAGAATAAAATGGACTATTGATATAGTCACGAAGTATCACAGCAAACTATTTATTATATGGATTTGATCCTATCTTTAAGTAAGTGAGGGTGCAAAGATCAGGAATCGATACAATCAAGTACCGCACCTGACCCAGGATACCAATGGGTAAATGACAAACTTACAGTTAGACACCACAAACGAGAGCCAAGAGGTCAGCCCTTTCCCAGCAGGTGACCACAAGGCACATATAAACAGACGCACACAAAGGCATAGCAAACACAAGACAGAAAAAAACATAAAATACCACAAAAGAAGTACTGCCTTGGAACGGTCATTAAAATATTTTACTGGAGGGCTTAAACCAGTTGCAAGACGCCAACTCGCCCCTAATTCTGAGGTTGGCGCCGTCTTGTTTTTGTTAAGACTTGTTGGAGATGATGCATTGCTAATTGGAATCGGAATCAAATTCCACAGTATGGGTGTTGTAAACGAATATGACCTATTAAACAAGGAAGAGCGAGACCTTGGAACAGCTAATGCACCATCGACTGACGATCGCAGTGTACGATTATGGGTTTCATCCACTAGCTTCAGTAAATCCGTGATATACTGGGGTGTCAAATTGTTCATGACTTTGTATGTAAATACGGCATTGCTGTATTTTAATCTTTTTACCGTTTTACTATTGGTAGCCAACTTAATTCTCTGAACATTTCCGCCACATTGTAATTTCTCTTCTACTTTATCTGGTTTGGCAACTTTGTTTCCTCTTTAATTGCACGCCGGTGGGTCGGACTTCAGACTCTATGACGGTTTTGACTTAAAGACTTATCTATTGATGAAAGGTAGGGGCCTGATGATTTGGTTTGGTTTAAACAATATTTTATTTGTAACTAGACATGTATATTACAGTACAGAAATATCATGGTACAGGATCTGACAGTAAGCAAGCGCTTATATTATAAGTCATCTCCTGATGATTTGGCTGTTGTCAGGCCCACCTGGGTTTACCTGTTAGACTTCTTTTGCTCCGGAATCTAGTTTTATTTACTGTTGAGTCCTTATCTTTGCTTTATCTCTTTTTTTTTATCTTGATTTATTTGTTCTAGGAGATGATGCATTGATAAGTTAGGCCAATAGGGATCTTTCATGCAAACCAAACATCTATGTGTATTGGTCCACATCTGAACTAAGCGTCAGGTTGGTGCGCCGTGAAACTGGTTTAAGCCCTCCAGTAAAATATTTTTACTGACCATTCCAAGGCGGTGCTACTGTGGATCATTTATGTTATTTCTGTTTTGTTTTAGTTATGCTTAAAGGCTCATCTGTTTATTGATGCCTTGTGGTCGCCTTTGGGAGGGGCTGGCCTCTTGACTCTCATTTGTGATAGGTAATTGTGAAGTTGTCGCTTTCCCATTGGTATCTTGGGTCAGGTGTGGTGCTTGATTCTATCGATTCCTGATCTTTGCCCTCTGTTTTACTTTGTTATCATAGGTGTGGAGAGTTGCGTCATCTGCAAAGAAATCTGAGTAGCAATAGTTCATGAAGAGGGGTAGATCATTGATAAATAATAAGAATATGATTGGTCCTAGAATAGAGCCTTGTGGAATGTACGTGAATGCAGAGAGACCCTTTCCGTGGACGACTGCTTGTTGCCTATCACTAAGATATGATGTAAACCAGGCCATAGATTTGCGGTTAAATCTGTAGTTAATGAGTTTCATAAACAGAATCGAGTGATCAACGACGTCGAAAGCTTTTTTGAAATCAACGAATAAACAGCCTACAAAATCACCATTATCTATGCACAGCATCTATCAACTTCACGAGCGCACAACTTTTTTTTGGCAAAACCAAGATTGTTTTTCATGAATTAATTTGCATTTGTTAAGGTAGTTCATAAGTTGTTCATTTATGTGTTTTTCAAAGATTTTAGATATGGTAGGCAAGATTGAGATGGGCCTGAGATTTTAGTCCTCCTTTGTATATGGGAACACTTTAACACTTTTCAGTTGACTGGGAAACGATCAAGAGTATATGCTTTTATCTATTAAATCAGCAATCACTGGAGAGAGACAATTTACTGCTAATTTTATTATCTTCGAGCCAATGCCATCTAACTCTGTTGCTTTAGAGGTATCTAGCGAATTTATGACGGAGAATACTTGCTCAGTAGTAATGCAGGGTATATTAAAATATGTATTATCTGGAATCTCATTGTTAACATAATCAATAAGTTCAGTAAGATCTAATTGGTTCAACTAGTACTTCTGTTTAGATGAAAAATATTCATTTAATTTAGATGCGATTGTGTTAGAATCTAAGATGTGCTCATAAGTTATTATTAGTTACTCAGGTATGCTGTTGGCTTTAGATGTATAGCCTCTGTTTACAGCGCTTAAGTGCTTCCGAATACTGCCTGTGTTTTTCGAAGATTACACAGAGTCTGCGAAGTACTTACCCTTTACGTTTCAAATTAGATTCTTAGTTTTGTTTCTGTACTTTTTTTTATATTCTGACCATTCGTTTAGACGCTTGAATTTATCTGGTAATTTGCGAGCTTCATCTATCTCAGGAACATACCAGACAGGAAGACGAGAAGATTTTACCCTTTTGTGTTTAATGGAGGCGTGTTTCCAAGCACTGTGTAAGAACAGAGTGCCATGTGGCAAAATCTTCATCAACTGACTCTCGGTCAGATTTAAAATACTCAATACAACTGGAAAGATCATTCAGAAACAAAGTTGCATCAAACTTCTTGAAGCAGCTGTAAGAGGTGTTGATATGTTCAGGTTTAGATATTTTTGCATTTACTTTTCTTGAAGTGATCACTTTATTGCATAGTAAGGCACAAAGGTCTCAGTAATGTTTTCTGGATTGTTTGTATAGATATAATAAATGATTGTCAATGAAGACTGTGTAACACGGGTAGGTGAAGTTACAAGCTGTGTGATATCCAAAAGCTGAATAAGATTCATCCATTTATAATTCATATTATGCGTAATATCGATTTTAAAGTCACCCATAAGGATGAATTCTAGCCCTGTAGTCTGTGCATTTGAGAGCTCTTCTTCAATCCAGTCTGAACTTGCACTGGGCGGGCGATATACGCTACAAATCAAAAAGAGCTTGGCATTTAGCAAGGAAACTTCTGTCCATTAAAGAAATAAAATTTAGAGCAATAATAGTGGTACCACTCATTAAAACCTCTCTCCAGGGGTCATACTGGACAGTTCAAAGAACAATCATAATTAGGTGATTATGACTTCCTTGCTAGGGCAATAAAGTAGTCCCATGAAGGGATTACGTATTTTCTGATAAAATATTGATCTTTATCTTAGCGAAAGAAATTGTGTTGAATACAGGTAATTCCCCTCTTGAGGCCCGCTTAATTTTGTGAGATATTGAAACTGTCCCTTATTCTTACACACCTCGCCTATATAGCCAATGGTTAAACTCAGTGATTTATTGGTTGATAAATCACTGCACGGACTGGGCATGGACCGGCATGACGTCATTCCGTCGCCAGTTTGTTTTCCATGACGTCATTTAACACATACGGCATTGTAACGTTGACAATAGACAGCGTAACGTCGTTTTCACAACTCGTACTTGACATTGAAAATGTTGGTAAAAATATAGGGATCACACATGTTTTTTCATGCATTAACATTTGCCGGGTCCCGAGAATGCTGTTTGAACACGAGGCCGATAGGCCGAGTGTTCAACATCATCCGAGGGACCCGGCAAGTGTTAATGCAATGAAACAAACATGTGTGATCGTTATTCTTGCATATTTTACCTTATTCCAGCTCAATTCGCACTGAAAACGCTGCTAAAACATTAAATAGTCCATTTTCTTACACTGGATTTCTCTAAACAAAATGGCGTCGGCTGTATACTTTCGAACGTCACAACGTCATAACCGTACGCAACGTTTTCGCGAACAAAAACATTGGCGAAATGATCAGTCTGGTCCGCAATGCGTTCCGTATATAACGTCATACAAATAATGCAGGGCTCATTTTAAGTATTTTCAAGTTCAGACCCATGTTCAAACAGCACGTGAATCTCCTGATTTGAACATGGATTTTCGTTCATTTGACAATGGGTGTAAACAGCTCTACGAATAGATATCTATGCAAGAATATGCGTTTCAGTCTAAATAAGAGTTGCGGGAAATTCTGACAGTCTGATCAAGATGGCGGAATCGTTATAGACTATGAAAGATTCGTTCGTATTTTTAATCTTTGTTGTGTGTTAGAATATAAATAAATTCGCACTGACCGTGATTTGTTGCTTAATATATCACTGGCTGTAGGTCAGTCGTTAAAGTGAATAAATCATGAGCGCGAAGCGCGAATGATTTATCCACTTACGACTGACCGCGAATATATTTCTTAATTAGTTAATTCTTTAATGATCTCTATTGGATAGTAACGTATGCTTTTAATTTTTGATATTCGAAATTTCTATGTCCGGTCTAAGTTTAACGTTAAGTGACTGTTTGAAGAAGAACAATAAACCCCACCATGTTATTTGTGGGTATCTGTCCTATCTTTACGAAAGAAATTATAGCTTCGTATTGATAGCTATGTGTACGTACGGAAGTATCACATAGGCCAAGAATGTGAGGACTGTTTTCATTGGACATTGATATACGAATTTCGTCGATTTTGGCTACGATATGTCTTAAACTTAAATTTGAAATATTAAGACCTTTTGATGAAAATGTGAAGTCAGTGTGCGTATCTGTTTCGATATTCTTTGAACTTTGCGACGTATTGGTGATTAAAGGGTCATTTTCAATATCGCAAGTCGCTGGTGCATCGCATGGATTAAACGACCCAAGGACTGGAATCGACTTGTATTGGGTAATCAATTTTTGTTTTGCTTTAGTTTTGATAGACATAATAATTTTTTATGTATGATATAGATATCTCCCTTGTATGATTTGCGAAATCGTTTAACACGCTCTGTAACTTCCTACCAAGCATAAACGTCACGTTACGGGGCGTTTCTTCCGTTGACCCATCACTATTGTGTACAGTGGCCTGATTTTGAACATATATGACAAAATATTTGCGACATGTGGCGACTTTTTCTTGAGAGACGAGATATATTGTTCATGTGCCTTCCTTGTTGTGGTTTCAATTTGTAAGGACCGGAAGTGTGCTTCGTAACAGGAATTACTTTGTTAATGCCTGAGAGAAACCTTCTCGTGTCATGAACATTTAAATGCAGCTTATCCTGATGAAGGAATGATGAAGACATTTCACCAGATACGAGAAGGAAACAGTCATAGTTATCTATGAACCCAATCTCGTTCTTGACGCATATATATTTCAGTGTGCCCCTGTATGAGGGTCTGGAGGGGGTATAATAATTAGTGAATAATTGCCCTTTTTTATAATGAATAATGAGCCCAAAAAATAATGAATAGTGAATAATCAGATTTCTTTGCCATCTCTCACTTTTAATGAATAATTGGCCTTATCATAATGAATAACCCAAAATTTTAATGAGATGAATAATGGGCTAAATTTTTAATGAATAGTGAATACCAGACCCCCCCATCCAGACCCTCCTGTATGGCTTTAAATCAACTGATTTACGTGGAAGTAAGCCTAGCTGTCACTATTATACGGTGATTGCCTTCTGATATACTATTTAGAAGAGTTGCATAGTTCCAAGTCCACACCGTCGTCTGCATCGTTGCCACCAACTTGCAAGGTTATCAATGTTAAATTCAGAAATCCTCTTTTCAATCGTATCAACACGTGCACCTGAGAATGATCTCACAGTTGTATCTGGCTTTAAGTCACTTGCTCGTACACTCTCCAATAATGAGCTGCCAACGAGCAGCGTAGACTGCTGGATGCGCTTTTTCAGTTCATGTGTTAAGTCGATTGTCTTGAGGATCAAATTATCATCATGAGACTTTTCATGGGTTAATTGTTTTCTTGATTTGGATGTTTGTTCTTTTTAAAACTGATTGTATATTTCTATATTTTGGTTTATTTGACGCTAATCTTGGTTAATTTTTGTAGCATCGATTTTTTGACTATGTTCTCGAGATTGTTTCTCATAGGATTGTTCAACTTCTGACTTCTGGCTTGGCTTTTATTGTTTTATTGGTTTTATCAACAGAATCTGCTTGAGTTCTACGTTTGTCTAGTACAGCACTTGTTTTATTTAGAATTTAGAATTTGGCTTGATTTTTGATCGAACACAGTTTTGATGTTATTTGTTGAACTGGTTTTCGAGGCAATCTGTCATAAATCTGTCTTTGGTGTTTATCTGTTTACTAAGAGAAGTGAGACGGTCATTTATTCCACCTATGTAAGTTTCAAATTTGGTTGATAGTCCTTGCACTGCTAGCAGAATAGATTTAGTAGATTCCTGTAAGATTTTAACGTCATTTTTATAGTTGACAACTTCATTTTGCACAGCCTTGGGAATGTTTCTGCGGGTAGGACACAGCCAGATACCAAAGAGCAGTCTGACGCATATATCATGAAACGATACAACACAGAGTGTACACCTAGTCATATCGTAGAACTTATTTCTTAGAATTTGGATTTACTCTGCGCGTTTCAGAGCATATTAGTTGCTTAACAGTGCCTGACTGGTTTGTATTTGCCGTCTTAGAATTTGCAGATGATGCATCGTCAGCCGAGGCTAGCTGTTTGAGTCTTGTCATGCTAGTATCGAGATCCACCTGATGGTCGGTTTGGCTTCTATGAAAAAAACATTAACGCTGTCGTCATTCGTCGGATTCCTCGCAGCTAGAGTGTTCGGTATCTTGAGGTTATTAAGTTATTTGATTTCAGTTGATGCTTTCAATACATCCTGGTAGACAACTTTCAGCAGTGTCGAGACGGTTAACTGAGACTCGAACCAGGGACCTCTCGATCTCACTGAGGCACTACACCCATAAAAATGGGAAAATATATGCAATTTTAAGCTGAAGATTACAGCCTAAAACATTCACGTCTTCAGACAAAAACCAAACCACTTATTAGTTTATATTATGCACACAAAGTAGCATAATCATCATAATAACATGTTGTATATACAGTAAAACCTCGAATTTCGAACTTCTATTTTTCGAAACTCGCTAATTCGAAATAAATTTTGGACACATTGGACTCAGAGACTAGGACCTATTCATGATCTATATTTATAATTATTGTCTATAATAACAATATGTTTTGGGTGCATAAAAGAAACGTCTCCCAAAATGTATGTTTTACGAGGGGCATTTGGAAAGTTCTTAGCATGGCATCATAACTCTACAATGCGTTGATAAAATGCTATCAAATTATACATTTTTGGAAACTAGAATTCAACGGCTACCTGATGGTTTATATTTTTCGAAAAGGGACTCGGCATGCACGTGCAGCGCATGCTCAAAATGAGTAGGTTTTATACACTGGCTGATATTTTAAGCAAAATATTTTGTTAAAAAACGAAGGAAAATTGGGGACATTATTTACGATCATGGTTTGACAAATTTACTATGTGGTGCCAACTTAATTTTTATAAAAAATATATTATGCGATCACGACTTGCACGACTTACACCTTTACATTCAAAAAATGTTGACTTATAGAGAAATGGTAAACTTTAAAAAATGGGACTTTTTTCGATTTTTCGTTATACTTTTACTATAAATTGTGTCACTACAGGCGCACGAAAATGTCTATTGAGTATATGTTTTGCTTTATTTGTAGCGAATAATGCATAAAGATCATTTCGTCGTGCAAAAAGTGTAGCTTGTTTAGTTCTGTATTCAAGAAAATCATTCCTAACAACACTACCCTTACTTTTCAAGAAGTGGATGGGGTAACTTAACCCCTCATATTTTGTCGATGACGTAAGAACTTCTCATGATATCGCGTTAACCATCACAAAATTGATTGATTTCTACTCTCAAGGTATTTTTACTCTTTTGTTTGCCACCGTTTTCAACTGAAATGAACTAGAACTTCAACTCATAGCTAAACTTACTCTGCCTCATGGAAATATTATAAGAATTGTCTTCCCTTTGTTTTGGTTTACAATTTTTTTTTTTTTTTTTTTTTTTTTTTTTTTTTTTTTGGTTTCAATACAAAGAGCATAAAGTGTGCTTGACAAAAATACCAATGCATGTCATTTTTAAACGACTGTCGGTTATATATTTTCATAATATGTGCATTGTGACATGCGATTTTTAGTCGAAAAAATAGCGCATTACTTCGCTTTCTAGACGGTTTTAGGTATTGCTGTTCCGGTATTTAGTTATTAGAGACATCCAACTCCGTCATTAATTGTATAATAACTGTACCAGATCGTTACCTACCAAAAGGTACAAAATTATCTAATTTCATAAACTATTGTTAATGTTCTGCACATTTTTCAAAAGGTAAAATGTTATATTTTCAACTGAAATTTTATATTTTCCAGTATACAAACAGAACATGTATCCACAATGATATTAATCGTGTCTGCATTATAATATCCTCATAAAATTTGTGCCATAACATAGAAGAAAGATAGTTCTTTAAAATGATATCAAACATGATAGGGTTTGCAAATCGGTTACTGAGATAAAAGACCATGCTAAGAACTTTCCAAATGCCCCTCGTATAGACGAAAAAAACTGATAATAATCACACACACGCACGCACAGAACATGACAAAAGCACCTGTCAAATCTAAAAAGCGGGATAAACTATATGAGGAGTTATACACATGCGGTACCTACTGTCAGATGGGGTAACAGTCAGTGGCGGATCCAGAGAGGGTTAAGGGGGTTGGCTCGAATCCCCCCTCCCCCCCCCCCCGTTTTTTAATATCCAATGAAAATGAAATAATTTGGTCTCGCTGAGACCAAATTATTTCATTTTCATAGGATATTTAAGAAAATGAGATAAAATCAGCAAAGCGACCCCCATACCTTTATATATATGAACCCCCTTTCTCGAAATCCTGGATCCGCCTCAGACAGTGAACAACATACCACGACCAACAGAAAGCCATAAACTATGTTACCAAAGATGGCAAACGGGCAATGAGCAAATGAATAATTTTAGTTTGCCTGATGTTTCTGTTTATTTGTTTGATTTGATTCTTTACGTCCCAGGCAACAAGTTTTCAGTTATGTCGGGACGGGTCTTCCTGGGTTGAACCATTACTAAGCAAGGATCAAGAACGCAACGTAGTGACGCCGCTTGTCTGATGTTAATTGAAATTTTAAAATAATGCCAATTAAACGTATACCCAGAAAAACAACAAGCATAACCCGTCTACAAACATATACCCTTGAAACCATGTTTTATATGCGTCTATTAAATGGGATAAGTATTCAAGAGAGCCATCAATTATGTACAATTAAGACAAGTCTGTTTTAGTAATCAGCTGTCAACAAGTACATGTACATAAAATATATATATAGTAACACTAAATGTGTTAATGGTTTCAAAAATAGTTGACTAGTCTGTAACATAAGATCAGGCAATAAAAATGTCGATCACTTATAGGTCATTTTAGTTGTCCCTCAACTAGTCACAGTGACCATTTTGCTTGGATAAAGCTGGAAATGGGGAAAAAGAAAAACCGAGGTAATTCTTTAAAAAAACACATTTGGACTATTTAACTTAAATTGCTTTGAGGTTAGCCAGCGGCGCCGCGTAAAATTCAATTGATATATTTTATAATTGAGCCACGGCATAAGATTTCCAACAATGTGGTATGTGCGACCAGCAAAGTCTCAGATCAGCCTGCGCATATGCGCAGTCTGATCAGAGCCTTTGCTAGTCGCTTAAATATTCTTTAAGTGTTAAGCTACTGACTGAACATCATTTAGTATTTATAGGCTTAATAGGGGCTGCACAGGCTGGTCTGAATCTACACTTGTTAAAATGCCACATTGTTGGAAATCACATGTCGCGGCTCAATAATGTTTCTGAAGATCGATCGACTTCTTACCTTTCATATTCCATATTCCGAACATTATTTGAGTTGCTTTATAAGATTCTGATATTAACATTGGGTTTTATGTGCGAACTGCTAAAGCTCACAGAAGTACGGAGTCAGATTAAGGTCCAGTTGGAAAATTAGGCGTCTATCCATACCGGATAGCTGTGTGTAGGATACGTCCTATTATCGCACATGTCGCAGATATTTCAATGTTTTTATACCATGTGCGTCTGTACGGACAATAGTCTACTCGCTTGCGCTCGAGGATTTTCTTCCCGTACAGACACACAGATTTAAGAAATACAACGACGTCAATCCCATTGACTAGATTACTTCATGAATTTCATATAGGCTAGCCATTTCACGTTCCACGTGGCGTCATGTTTTGCGCCGAAATTCCAGGGCAGTCACAGAAGATATTTATTTTATTTATCTATACATTATTTACTGAGGGTAAAACACATTAAGCTATATAAAACTATTCTACCAAGTGGTCCTCAGTAACAAACGCAGCATATATACAAAAAATACATTCACATGACATATATAAAATGATAAAGCATATACTACCATAAGCACAGTCATTAATGAAATGATCAGCATGCATCCTAGAGGAGTGCCAAGCTCCTGAACCAAGGCGACGGAGAATCGTTGCTCAGTCGCCCGGATTCAGCAGATGGATGCAAAAAAAAAAAAAAAAATTGGGTGCAACCCTAGCCTGGGCCATAGCATGAGCTGTGCGTTTGGTGTAAAAAGCAACCTACAGTGGAAGAGCGTATAAAACTGAAACTATTTAATCTGTGCATTGGACAAAATATTATTCAGTTAAGAAAAAAATGGACTATTGATAGTCACGAAGTATCACAGCAAACTATTTATAATAGGGATTTGCTTGTTAGAGATTATGCATTGCGAATTGGAATAGGAATCGAATTCCACAGTTTGGGTGCTGTATACGAAAATGACCTATCAAAAAACGAAGAGCGAGACCTTGGAACAGCAAGACGATCGCAGTGTACGATTATGGGTTTCAGCCACTGGTTTCAGTAAATCCGTGATGTACTGGGATGTCAGAGTGTTCATGGCTTTGTATGTAAAGACGGCATTGTTGTATTTTAATCACTTTCCTATTGGTAGCCAACTTAATTCTTTGAACATTTCCACCGACGGGGTATTGAAATATGCATGTAATAGTATTCGTGCTGCACGTTTTTGGAGTTTAGATATTCTGTCAAGGTTTGATGAGGAGGTAGTCCCCCATACCACTGATCCATAATCAGTTAAGGGCAAAATATATCCTTGATAAAACTTTTTTGAACATCAGTTGAAACATAGTTTGATAAATGTCTTAATAAAGATATCTTTGATGAAATTGAGGAACGTAAATGGTCTATATGGGAAGACCAAGAAAGTTTATCATCAATATTTATGCCTAGTAGTTTATGGTTTTGCGTTGTTTTGATGTGTTTGTCGTCTATTCTAATATCAAACTCTTGAGGTACGTTCTGTTTATTTGTTCTGCCTAAAACCATATAATTGCGATGTCAAAGACTGCACTATTTCCACTGAAAGAGTTATGTGCAGTAAGGGGTTATTTTGACCCCCCCCCCCTCCCCGTGAAGCTAAAAAATAATAGTTGGTTTTCACCAAAATGGCCGCCAATATAGGCTGTAAATAGGAAAGTGACTTTTGACAGAGAAATTAACATAGAACACAAGCAAATACAAAACTATATTTTAACAGATGTAACATTTATCATGCACACAACATAATAAAGTTTTTTTTTTTTTTTTTTTTTTTTTTTTTTTTGGGGGGGGGGGGTATTTTACTGTGCTGGTAGCTAATTCTTATCTCCCAAAGCCTTACATTTCGTCCACTTGGGTTATTGTCAGCAGAAATAGGTGAAAAGGTAATTTTCAGTTTATTTTTTTGCTTCAGAGGGGGCCTAACCAGCCACTAAATGCACGTAGCTCTTTCACGTGGATATCAGTATGTTTCAAAACACATATTTAATGAACAAAAATCCTAAATTTTCTTTTGGCTTGGCAGGCCGAATGTATAAAGTATTTAGTAAGTGCATCATTTACATTAAAGCATGTTTTACATCCTAAATATTTTCAATCGATTTTAAATGTTTTGCGTCCTAGTGCTCTGACATTATATTTGTCACGGCACCTTCAGCATTGAAACATGATGTATTAAGGTCCAATAACTCGAACTCAGATAGTTCAAAGTCGCTGCTTATGTCGAATTCAGTTTGAGAAAAACTGGATTCAAATAAAAGGGCGTATTTATGAATTATTCTTTCCATCATCGTTCTTATCTAACCGTATTCCAATCCAAACTTATGTTTTGATGCTCCAAGCAAAGGTCTCATTCTTATTATCCCTCGACGAATATAGTTTTGGCATCGTCCGTCCGTCCATTCCGTCTATTTATCTATGCAGTGGCGGAGCCATGATGAGATTCAGGGGATTCGCTTGAACCACCCTCTCCCCCCCCACCCTGTTTTTTTTAAATATCCTGCGAAATTGAAATAATTTGGTCTCAGTGAGACCAAATTATTTCATTTTCATAGGATATTTAAGAAAAATGAGATAAATCAGCAAAGCGACCCCCCACACACACACCTTTCCTTTATACGTATGAACTCCCTTTCCAGAAATAGTGGATAGTGAGTGTTAAAAGTATGAGGTAGTCAGAAAAAATGTGATAGTGTTAGTCGTTAGTAAGTTAGTGTGAGAATGAGCTAAAGAAAAAAAAAACATTTGTTACTTTCTACGGCCCTGAATAACTGATCTTACTCACGTCAAGGTCATAGACAACTCCACTTGATGGGAGCCCATTCTATGGAAAAAAGAAATATCTTTGAAAAAAGATATTGGCCTGCATTTCAATTGTGGAATTTGTTTTTATATGTACTGCTGTTTGTTACACAGAGTCATCAGACTTGGGCTACTAGTATAATTGATACACTGACAATGCAAACAGTCCCATAGTTTTATTTTGAAACCAATACAGGGCACCAATACAAAGTTAATACTTTGGTGCACGTGATAATTCCCCTTTAAACATCATAAGAACAGCCGCTTTAAATGTAACTGAAGACAGCATTTTAACTACTAATATGAAAATATTAGATTACACGGGAGGGTAAGAAAGTTTTAGTGAAATTGGTGAATTTTTTCATGACTTAACTACGATCTTCAACAGTGACCTGCAATGAAAAGATTTGTCTAAAAATGGAAGTGTACTTTCAGTTTCTTTGGCAATGTTTTTTTAGAAGAAAAGTATTATCCCTAGCAGAAATATTTTGGATGCTTCAGTCTGTATCCCTAGATATTGAATTTATTTTCAGTGAGTGTTATCGCCCGGAATGAAATTGTATGGACAATCTGGTAATTAACCAATTTTTTTCATATTCAAGCAGGTACTCTCATATTCTGTCTATCCCTAATTGGTTGAAATTTAGAAAGGTAAAACAATATCATACGGCTGCAAGCAGCCAAAAAAATAATACCTGTAAAAGTCAAAAGAAAGATTACCTGGCGGAGACTAAGTTGTGAATCTGAGTTGGGACTGCAACAAGGCCATGGTATATCTTGAAAAAACATCGCGAGTCGGGCGTCATCATGAACGGCAATATTCAGGAGGGATCGCCACCCCAGGTCACTCAGAGTCACGGAAATGCCATCGTATGGGGATTAAATGTTTGAAACCAACAGTGCAGCTTTTTTTCAGGACCATTTCTATTTGTTGAATGTTTTTCTTTGTATAAGGGTTCCACACGATGGAGGCATACCCAACTTGAGGTCTAACAAGGGTTTTATAGGCTAATTGTTTGACTGACTGATTTTTAGTTCAGACATTTCTTTTATCAGAGCCTAAAGTCCAATTATCAGATGATAATATATATATGTGGACCAATGGTTCAGAACGAGATGTGGTTTTAAGAAAAAGTTTAGAAACGGCGGACGACGAAGGCGACGTACGAAGACCGATCACAATAACTCACTTTGAGGGCTCTAGTTCTGTTAGACGCAGCAGGAAAAACAACGGCACGCTGCGTCAACGTATCGCGTCAGTTTGAATGAAACATGCTCATTCACAAATCATTCCAGTGTGACAAGTAATAGTTATACCATGGGTTATCCGCCTGTACGTGGAGATAATCCACGAGCTTTAGCGAGTGGATTATCTTACGTACAGGTGGACAAACATGGTATAATTATTTTATACCACCTACATCAGTGTAGACCTTACACATCATGAGATATTTCGTGCTTAAGTTGGTAAGGGTGGTATAATGACAATGTGTCACGAGATAGCTTTTGCTGACGTCTTCTTATACGCCCAGGTAATCCCGGATGTTATACCTGTGTATAGTGTTTACCTGCTAACTGATATTAATTCAACTGGTGAACCGGTAACCAGTACTAAAGTTTATACGTAACTATTGATCCTTCGGATTTGTTGATTTTGTTTGTGAATATACCCATTTAGAAATACTAAAATTGGAATATCTTTTTCTTAAAACATTGTTTTCTTTCTTAGAAAACTGTTGTAACAAGCAAGTCGGGCTAATTTGGCTTTTCGATAAAAGGTATGTTCTAAATAATCGCTCATTTAATACGTTTATCAAGATACACGAGTATATAAATAATCTTTCACTTAAGGTTAAGTATGTATAAGGATTTATTTGCGCAGCTCCAAATAAGCAAATATTGCTATATCTGTGTTTGCTTGTTTCTTGAACAACATCTTTGCTGCATTCTTCCGAGTGGGCAGTATCCAGCGTATATTGTGTTTCTGTGTATTTTGTAAAATAAAAAATGAAATATTTGTTTGTATTTACATGTTTGTAATATAGCCAATTGAGCCAGTGCATGAGATTTCCAACAATGTGGTATGTGCGACTAGCAAAGCCTCAGATCAGCCTGCGCATACGCGCAGTCTGATCAGAACCTTTGCTAGTCACATGAGTATTCTATACATGTTAAGCTACTAACTGAACACCATTTGGAGTTTCTAAGTTTAAAAGGAGGCTGCAGAAGCTCGTCCGAGTCTACACTTGTCCAAATGTCAAATTGTTGGAAATCACGTGTCACGGCTCAATTATTATACAACAAGATATGTTGACTATTTGACGTGGACCGTCTTGAAATCTTGTCTGAGATTTGAGTAATCTCGGAATACCAGGCATCACTCATATCAGACATCGTTTACATAATTCAATTACTGTACTCACATCGTGTATTGGGTCAATTTCAATCGTGTTGACCACCAAACACAAGGTACTGCACTTCATATAGGCCCTTTAATTCTCACTGTATAAAAATATAGATCTTTTCTGGGACTGAGGCTTATTGAGATGTTTACTCAACTATTACCTATGCAACACACCCCTAGGTGTATTTAATTATATAGTTCAATAAACTGTATATATATAATGTGTACAAACCAATGTAAGACTCACAAAATAGGATTTCTTTAAGACATTGAAGTACTTCTCTTTTTTTACTAATATTCACTATACGTACGTTTTGAGCATGTCTCTATACTTTTGCTATATCACTATTGGTCAATGTAAAGGGTAGTATTATATGTAGAAGATAATTCAGGACACACAGCACATGGTCTTACTAAGACCATATTTAATGTGCGTTGATTTAGTATATGTATGTACACATAAGACCAGAATATTTATATGTAAATTCTAGTTTAAGTCATGAAACTCGGTTTGCTCTTCCCGTCAAAACGGTTCGAACACAGGGGATGATATGAGAGGAGATGTTTGTTTGATTTGATACTTTACGTCCCATCAACAATCTTTCAGTTAAACAGGGACGGGTCTTCCTGGGTTGAACAAGAACTAAGCTAGGATAAATGTGTCCACTGAGCCACTGCGCTCCCATATGAGAGGAGATATAATAAAGCACTATGTGTATATAGGCCACCAACTATGAGATATCGCAGCCAGCAACGAAGGTTCAGGCGAGATTCGCCAGACCATTTTTTTGCTCGCATATACAAAGTATGTGCGAATGAAAACGTAGACCAAAGTTTAGACCTTAAACCTTGCTGGATGCATCAGCAGGAGGTTTTCACGCATATGCGTATCTCACGTGCTTGCCCATAAATGAGCCGTTATATGAGATTTCCAACCAATCGGCATTTTGACAGGAGTAGACTCAGACGAGCCTGTGCAGCCTACTTTTAAGCCTAGAAACTCCAAATTATGTTCGGTCAGTATCTTAACAGTTGTAAAATATTCAAGCGACTAGCAAAGGCTCTAATCAGACTGCGCGTATGCGCAGGCTGGTCCGAGGATTTGCTGGTCGCACATACCACATTTTTGGAAATCGCAAGTCAAGAAGTCTATCTTTTACAAAGACAATCGCATTACTTCAGGAGTGCACCATTTCAAAATTTAGGTTTTAATTGGCTAGCCATGTAATAATACTATCAAAAATGGCCTCTATCAAAGAAAAGCATGCATATGTTTCCGAACTGCTAAACCTATCGCCTTATAAACCAGTCACGGGGTCGTGGGTTCGATCCTCAGCTTCACCAGTCCGTCGGATGAGACTTTATGCTGTGGCTCCGTCTCCACATGACCTAACCTTTTGGTTGTGATGTTACACACACACACACACACACACACACACACACACACACACACACACATGTTCTGGTTTAAGCTGCATAGTCTGTAACTTTTGATCTTTTGATTTTAGAACTAAAGTTTCTATTTTTCAAGAAGACAGTAAAAATACTCAAATTCAGGTAAACATTTTACCATTTTCGTAAATCTTAACAAAATATCACTATCAAAACTACAGCATTTATGTTTAAAATCAACTGTCTAGAATTATTGGAGGGACGTAAATAATTACCAATAAGAGAAAAACACATATTTTAATAAGACAATTCACTTTTCCTTGCAGTTTTCAGCTGTACTGAACATATTTATTGTGAAAACATAACTTAATTCTACTTTTACAAATGATTTAAAAAGAAAATATTTTTTGTTTCGAAAAATGTTCATAGTTACAGACCTAGCCTCTTTAACTAGAGACATCCTTCGAGGACCATGACCTGGTGGAATATTTGATAATGAAATATTAATCCTCAGAAAAATATAATTGACAAGGAAGATATTTATTGATCTCAATGACTATTCAGTTGAGCAATGAAGCGGAACGGTTTACTCTTTGCGTGCTGGGTGATTTTTCGTGCTTTTGGTGACCTTTTTCAAAATTAACTTTTTCAAAAATGCTTTCAGAATCACTATCACCATGTCAAACGGTCTGGATCCAGATCAGGTCTTGCAAAAAAAATATCAGTAGACGACAAAAGACACTTTAAACTATATTTTCATGCTGGTTTGTCGTCTGCTGATTTTTTGTTCCAAAATAATCGCATCACGAACTTAGAACAATCAGAATGTCAAACAGCTTTGATCTATATCAGACTTGACGTTTTGTCGGGCCTGATTTGGGTCCAAACTGCCAACAGACGAAGAACATTCTGTCTAACTTGCTTGCAAAGAGTT
This sequence comes from Loripinus fragilis, assembly GCA_964019695.1. Taxonomy (NCBI): domain Eukaryota; kingdom Metazoa; phylum Mollusca; class Bivalvia; order Lucinida; family Lucinidae; genus Loripinus; species Loripinus fragilis. Next base: position 39,136,564 of record OZ026527.1, read on the forward strand.
CATTGGCAACATTTGCAGATACGGCATTTCTGTCATGGATGAAAAGGGCACTTTTAAAGCTGCAGGCGACAAGTGCGTGACTGCCAGCGCATCTTCACAGTCTGATCAGTGCACTTGTTCTTCGCTGTTTACAGTTAGTTTTAAAGTTCGAGACAACCTGTGGACCTCTGTCTGCAGATACCAGTCTTGTAATTCAGTCAACAACTCTATTGTGGTTGTGGGGTGACCGCAAATTTCGCACTTCGTAAATTTCACATTGTAAAGGATTGGCACCAATTCCCCACAGCACGTGAAATAAAGGTACCAATACGTCACATATTTCAAACAAATATCTCACACTTTGTGAAAAATAAGCACGAAGTTGAATTTCATATAGCATACATGCGTATTCCTCACATTAATAAAATACCCCCAAATCTGAAGCATTTTTGCATTCGATTCCAATTCTTCACAGTTTTGTTGCCGACATCTGCGACGATTTTAAAAGTTCTAGTTCTTTATATATGTGATAATTTGGTACCAATTTTTCACATATGTGAGGATTTGGTACCAGTTCTTCACACGTGTGAGTTTTAATAACACTTTTAACATGTGATGATTTGATACATTTTTTTACAAATGTGAGGATTTGGTACTGACTCTTCGCACGTGTGAGGATTTGGTACGGATTCTTCACATTTGTGAAAATTTGGTACCAATTCTTCACATCGTACTAGGTCTTCACACCTTAATAACATAAAAATAAGAAATTTGAGCACAAATTTTACACCCCAAAAATTATCGAAATTGACCGTACGTAACTTTCACATTTGCCAAACGTTCTAGAATCACTATCACAGTGTATTTTCTAAGGTCATTCAGCTCCTTCTGCTGATTTAAGAAGGGGTGTTGTCAGTTACTGGCGAAAGTATGTGAACGAAGTACTGGTTAAATTCTACAAACATGGTGATAAATTTACGAAGTGTGAAAGTTGCGGTTCAACAGCGCTCTCTACTGCAGCTTTCAGAGAGATGGTCATGTCATATTTGACGTGTTGACAGGACTTGAGGCAATTTTGATTGGCATTGGGTCCCTTTCTTCTTTTCAATCCCCCTCTCTCTGGGAGACGTCCCGATATGACTGAAGTATTGTTGACTGGGACTTTAAGCTAGCCAACACAACAATTATGCATCATATTGAACATTTGCGTGTTAAAAATGAAACTGGTATGCGTTCCGGATGGCGAATAACAAAGGCGTGGACCAGACTGCACATATGCGCAGGTTTGTCTGCGCTTTTGTTGTTCGCATGCAACAAAATCATGTTTTCTCGCTAGGAGGCCAATCTATGCATTATGTTCGACGACCCAGAAGTAAAAGATCTTTTCGTGGCGTGTCTCATTTCATAGATAGTATTGATAGAACAAATATCATGCAGCGTTCTTGGAATTCTATTGTTTGTATTTCTGTTAAGCTTGGAGATAATTGGGAGCAATATCGGGTCAAAGGAAGTGATCTTTAAATATTTACATATATGAAGCATTACTTTGTCCATGTTTTCATTTTAATTAAGTTCAGCTAAACGATACTGTTTGCCTGTCGATGGTAAGGGGATAATTGCGTCTAAATTTCTTTTGGAGTCCGACGATATGTCCCTGAATGCCTGAAATTTCCAATTTGGACATCTCCATTCTAATGCACTAGTAAGACTTTCCCTTAAAACATTAGTTTGCGTCTAAAACTGCGTAAAAGCAAAAAGGCAACGTTACATAACGACAACAGTACATGTCGCAAGTGTTTAGTGTTTTCCAATCGGACGTAAATTTTCGTACGTTGTATATTCGCAATCCTATGCTCATGTTTGTCCTCGAAGGGGACGACGTCTGTGAAAGTCCCAACGGCGGCGTTTTCGATGTCATTTTGTATTCCAAAAAGTGTCACCTAAAACCATTTAGATGTACTTACAGTCCAAAAAAGTCGCACAAAGATATCTACAATATTTAGCATAAAGGTTGTTCTAAATATGAGGGCCTGGATGGTATATATCGGTTAGCGATTTTGGCCATATTTTATATTCTAATGCACTTGCAAATGCAACGCGCGACGTCTGATTGGATAACGTCATAAATTTGCGACAGTATATCCTGCGATATACTGTCGGAAACCCGCCGTCATTACGTAACGTCGCTTTTCATTGGTTGACAAGTGAATATATGCAGCTGGCAAGCGGTTTTATGCAGCTGGCGTCGCTGGACGTATAGGCGCACCAAAGTACATTTTCACTGTCTTTTTGTAGGGAAATGTTAAAAGTGCATTAGAATGGGGATAACCATATTCAAATTTTCATTTGGGGAGGTATATCGTCGGATATACGTTCGGAAATCACGTTTTACGGCTCCGCTTACGCGTCGCCATAAAACTAAATTTCCGACCGTATATCCGACGATATACCTCCCCAAATGAAAATTTTGAATACAGTTATCCCCTAATTAATTAGCAATTTTCAGCCAAACAAATAACGTTTAGCGATTTTTGGGGGTCAACAATTTAACGATTTTCTCTCTCAAATATAATGAGGATCCAGGCCCTCGTTTATACTAAAACTGAATAAGACCAGCTGACTACCTGTAACCTAAGCGTTGTTATGAAATTCGTGTCATAGTGAAAACCCTGATCAGAATGCTCCTCCAGGGGCAGGCTGATCTGGATTTACACTACTTGGTCGAGCCAATCTTTCCACATATTTTGGAATATGTATGTAGTACACACGTACATGGCCGCTGTTATTCTATACACTGTGTATAATAGCATTACTTTATGCACATTTCAGGTATGTCGGCGCCATCAGCACCACCTAACTACGGAGCGGAGCCTCCACCCCCTTATTCCCAAGGTCAGCCAGCCTACCCTCCTCCACCACAGGGTAATGCTTTCAACCAACCACCGCCACAGAACTATCCCCACCCATACGGCGGCGGCGGTTATCCTCAGGGAGGATACCCACAGGGCGGATATCCACAGGGAGGCGGCTATTCACAGCAATACCCTCAACAACAACATCAACAGGGATACGGGTACCCATATGGGCAGCCAGGACAGACTGTGGTTGTAACACAGCAACCGTAAGTACTTTAAAAGTGAATTGAGCCGCGACATGAGATTTCCAATAATGTAGTATGTGCGACCAGCAAAGCCTCAGATCAGCCTGCGCATACGCGCAGTCTGATCAGAGCCTTTGCTAGTCGCTTGAATGTTCTATGAGTGTTAAGCTACTGACTGAACATCATTTGGAGCTTCTAAGCTTAAAAGGAGGCTGCACAGGCTCGTCTGAGTCTACACTAACTCTTGTTAAAATGCCACGTTGTTGGAAATCACATGTCGCGTCTCAATTGGTTCTTAACAATTTCTTTGCCAGAAGGATGGTCCATAGCATGTCTCTTTTAACTTAGCAAACAATCCTGGCACTGAAATAATGTCTGAAAAAAATAATTAATTCAGGCCTCCAGATAAGAGTGCGTATTGGAAATTATGTTCTTTATTCCTCATCTAAAACATATGTTGTGGGTACTCAAAAGAACCGTCTCAATGAGACGGTTCTTTTGAGCACCCAAGACACATGTTTAAATAAATGGGTAAGAAAATAATTAAAATTTTATGCAAATAAAATTTCCTTATCTGGATCTATTCCATTTTGTTTCCTTTCATGTGGGTCTTTACTGTTTTATGGGTTTCTAATATCCAGTCTACAAAAGGGTATATTTCGAACTATTTCTAAATATTTCTTCTATGTTCAACTATTTTAAAATAGTTTTTAAAAAAAATGCACATCATCCTTGTTGACATGTAAACAACTCAGCCAGAACATGACCCATAAAAAGTTTATGCTAAGAAAGTACATACTGACTAGTAGAAAACTACAGCATATATTAAGTGATTTAAAAGCAGCTTAAAATGGTGACGTTAAATGGAAATATGAATGATATTTAAAATATTTCACTCTTTTGATGCAAAAGTTATGATCAATTCATGTGTGTATCGATCAAATCAGTTAATAGACCAAAGATCTGGGTTTACCATATTTGTACCAATAAATGAGCCGCAACATGTGATTTCCAACAATGTGGCATTTTGGCAAGTGTAGACGTAGACGGGCATGGGCAGCCTTCTTTTAAGCTTAGAAACACCAAATGGTGTTCAGTTAGTAGATTAACAGTCATATAATATTCAAGCGCCTAGCATAGGCTCTGATCAGATTGCGCGTATGCGCAGGCTGACCTGAGGCTTTACTGGTCGCACATACCACATTTTTGGAAATCTCGTGTCGCGGCTCAAATGTCTAAGACAACTTGCCACGCCACTCAGTTTATACATATTTTATTGCCACAAAGGAACTCTAGCGATAAGGCGTATATTTTCCCTAGTTGACATGATTACAAAACCTTAATTTTCAAATTGCCCTAAGGTTGCTAATATTGGTCTGTTCCAGTAGTAAAATTTACATAGAAAGCATCAAAATAGGTTTCAAAGCGATTCATCATTTACAAAACCGTTAAAATTTGCGCCTTCTACTCCCACCCCTCATTTTACGTTTTTAGACTGGGTGCCGTTTAGACGAGAGTTTAAGTAAATCCTTTGCAGGTTTTCAAAAAGTAAAAGTGCTAAAATATTAAGGATATAAGTGCCCTTCATTTTCGAAACTTTGCGGTATTCCTTCTGCGCATGGCATGCGTACGAAATATACTTAAAATTGTGACGTTTGTCATTGAAAAGATGAAACTGGCGTCTTTCAGTTTGTTTTTAGATGCTTTCAACCCTGGACCCAAGATGCCATTTGGACAATTAAATGTCGCTATACAAATATATAACATATGTAAAGGGCGTCTTGGGTCTAGGGGGTGGGAGGGATTGTATAAGCGAAAGAAGGCATCAAATATCTGACAAAAAATAGACCACTTTGCAAGATGGTCGTTTTATTGTACATCAACTGTTTAAATAGTTTTACTGTCTATAGCGTGATAGGACGATTGGTACCCTTGTTCAGAGCTGCATAATCTGTAAGTTTTGATCTTTTAATTTTAGAACTAAAGTAGTAATGGGCGGCACTCTGGGTACGCCGCCTTTTAAGCCTGAAAAGAACTTAGTTTTTTTTTCAGGATAAAAATTCGGCGTACCCATAGATGACCGCCCTGTTAGCTTGAGTGACTAGCTGTGAATAACTTAGTTTATTTTAGGGGTATTTTGGTTGGGTCTATGATTGTGATAGTTTCCTGGTCATATTCACTGGTTGGGTTGTGATTATGATAGTTTCCTGGGCTGTTGGGAAATAACATTTTTGCAGGCTGATCTGTGATTGTGATAGTTTACTGGGCTGTTGAAAATAACTTAGTTTATTTGCGTTGACAAATTCCTACCTGGTAGGCATATTGTGGTCATCTTTTTATAAAGACTAACTTTACTTGCATCACAAACAACAGGGTTCCTAATTTGCATATCGTACATCTAGTACGTTGCAATAGCGAATTATATTTTACGTAAGGAATTTTGGGTTCATGAAGTTCTGCGTATCTTATAGTCTCTTTAGAAAAATAACTTAGATATTCAAGGCTAATTTCTGTAGCTAAGAAATATTACATTTAGCACAACTTTTCGCTTTTCGCGACTTTCAATGATAAGTTACGTCATATAGATTATACATGACGTCATTGAAAAGCAAGTAGTATCTTCTAAAAGCGACAACAAGTATAACTTTTCGAACCAATAGATAACTTGGTCATTTTAAGAGGAAAGGTATTCAGATATGATGGGCCTATTTATTATTATTTTAGCTTTACATTTTGGTCAGACTCTTAGCTTGATTTTAACTTAGTACTTTTAATAGTTGATTAGGGTAATTATATGCTAAAAGTTAAGTTGTATAGAATGTCGCTTGAGGTTGTATCTCAAGACCTCAACTCCTAGATGTATTACTCTGTAGAATCAGCTAGGACTTTGAAAATTACTGAGTCATTTTTTATCTAGAGTAGGTGTGTACTTAGCAATGATAAGTCTGCTTGAATGTTTCTAAGGATTATACTTTTTCAGGTTCTTGCATGGTGTCGTATTTGATAGCTAGTATCAATCTTTTGATTAAGTTAGAGCTTCTGTTGATACGCTAGATAATCATCATTGGCATGTAATAGTATTGGGGTTTAATGATAAGATGTTGATGAAAGTGCCCATGTCGCTTGAGATGTGGATGCAATGTGGACCTTCACACGTAAAATGTGGATGCAATGTGGATCCACCACATCTCCACATTTTGAAGGTGGATGTAATGTGGAGCAATGTGGATGTATTGTGGAGCAATGTGGATTTCCACATTTCAAATGTGAATAAATGCAGATATATTGTGGGTCAGCATAATGGAAATTTACGTTAATTCTTGGATAAATTCGAATTTAATGTGGACCGCCACACTAAAAATGTGGATCCACCACATCTCCACATCTTGACAATGTGGATCCACCACATCTCCACATTTCCACAATGTGGAGTTTCACACCTACACATTCGACAATTTGACTTATACCCTCTCTTCAATCAATTCTATTTTCTCTCAATCTCTCAAGTTGATAGTAGCATGGTACATTCGCTATGACAGCTTTCAGAAAGATTATCCACCTCTTTACACTGTTAATTTTGCACATTTACATATTTGACAAGTTAATGAATATGTCTAGGATTAACAAAATGTTCATCAGTACACGCAGGGTGCTAACTTAAATAGTGGTACCCCCATTTTCAAAATTCGCATTTGGCACGATTTGTGAGTCATGACTTTTTGAAATGACCCCATTTTACACGCAAACGTTTTCATGTCAAAAGCCAAACACATATTGAACACTTAAGTGCTGAAATGAACACTCCATATGCATGAAACTCGTTGGTATTGGCTAAAATGTCAAAAATTACCCCACCATCCAATGCAAATTCTTGTGAATTTTGAAATTGAGGGTAAGTGTGTTCGGCAAAGCCTCCCGGATACAATTTAAAGAGATTTTCTTAGCCATTTTCTGTTATTGATGACTGATAGACTGGCCTATTCGGGAATGCTAATTAATTAAATATAGTTCTAATAGCTTTTTCGAAAATCGTTAAAAACACACGTGGCCGGTTAGAACTTTTGACTAGTATATATGACGTTTAGCGAAGTCTAATTGTCATTATATTTCTATCAAGTGTGGTGGTTGTTTCACGTATTAGATCATGGATGAATTTTATCTGAGCTTACTAAGTGATAGCTCTATGGATATTTTCCCTAAAAATAAACAGTTCTCATTTACCACAAAGCTAAATCATCCTATTCAAGTCCAGAAAGAACAATGGGTTGTAGCATTGGTAGAAATTATGACTCCTTCGGAAGTATATAACATTTCACATAACAGCAATTATTTTTATGTTCACTTCTACGATGAGAATGTTTTGGAAAGACTGGGGAAAAGTAAAATGAATACTGTATGCATGAAAGATGGAAGTTGTCCTGAAATAAAATTGTTTATCCCAGTAGGAAACTATAATTCGCCTCAGCACTTAGTAGAGCAAATTCAGATTGCAATTGAAGAAAAATGTGGAGCTATTCTACGTCAAATCCACAGTATGATCACATTAAGTTATAAGAAATCAGGTAACCGTGTAAACTTACATGTTGAAAATCCAAATAGAGTCCAAATTAGATTTTCAAAGTCTCTTGGAGAAATACTTGGATTGAATCCTGATCTTTCAAATAAACTGATTGGGAGTGATAATCAGGTTTTTACATATGCTGTTGATTTGAACATGACTCACCATCAGATGTTTGTTTATTCTGATGTTGCAGATTACACTTACGTTGGAAATATAACAGCTCCTATACTTAGAATTGTTTCTTATAAACAGTCAAAATCTAGCACTCAATCGCATCAAGAATTTGTGAATTTGCATTATGTACCTTTGGCAAAATCTTATATTGATCAGGTTCATATTGATATCAAAGATGAAATTGGCAGGTCTGTCCCTTTTGTTGGTGGGAAAACTTTAGTAAAATTACATTTCAAACGTATAAAAAGTTGAGCAATTTTGCTATCAGTATAAATATGATGGTTTTGGTTAACACTTCTTATTGTTCTTCAAACACTACAAGAGGAAGAATGGATCTCTCAGCAAGACAAAAAATACAAGCTGCAATGATGATATGAAAACACCTGCATCTAAAAGATCAACTAAATATCATATGAGCTATGGACAAATTCGATATCTAATGAAAAGACTGAGCACAGTGTTGGATAGTAAACTCAAGCAAGGAAGACCACCAAAGTACTGTAGAATGTGTCATAGAGAACTTCGTAAGCTAATAGGAAACCAACTAGAAAGAATGCCATTAGAGAAGAAATGTATGAATGGAAGAAATATAATTGAGCAAAGATGTGGTAAAAGAAAGAATTTTTCTTCTGCAAAAGAGAGCAGTAAAACAAGAAAATGCAGTCCTCTCTCAAGTGTTGCAGCAAAAGAAGTACATGCAAATAATAAGACAGAGTAGAAAATGTCATATTTTTGTGAGAAATATTGACAAAACTGTGGGTTTTTTATGTCACTACAAGTATAAAAGGACACAATCAGAGAGAAGCTACTCATTTACCAAAACGATTTCAATGGGTCAACATCAGTGTCCAAAGTGTGAACGACAGTTTGCAAGATCAGACAGTTTGAGACGACATCTGACAAGTGGTATCTGCAGTGAAGATATGGAGTCAGAAACAATGTCAGAAAATGAAGACTCTACTAATTCTGACGAATCAGATGCAGAGACTTCTAAAAGTCATCAAAAGGAAGATATCTTTGGGAAATATACAGACAAAGATTATGGCATTCAAGTTTTTGTTGGAGGAGCCCATAGATACCTACAAGATACTTTCAATGAAAGTGTACAGCATACAGTAGAGAAACATCCAGACATGGACACAGAAGAGGCAGAGGAGGTCGCTTTTGATAAACTAGAACCTAGATACAGAGCAGAGGTCATTGATCGCTACCAGAGCTTCCTTAGAGTATCTAAGGCCATGAAGAAAGATCCCTTGCACAAAAAGATAACAGCTACAGCAAAGAGACTACGAGATGACGATGAGTTTGATGAGGATGAAGCTTTGAGATATGCTATTAAAAAACGAAGATACCTCTTGGATGGAAAACTTGAAGAATATGATCCACCATCCTATTCTTTAAGTGAAGATGATGAATCAGATTCATTACAACAGAGTTCAGGATCAAAATATGCACCAAGTCAGCTGCAACAGAACAACATTGGACCAAAATATACTCAAAGTCAACTAGGCTCTGGATCAATGTTTAAAACATTTTAATTGAATTCTACTTTGTATGATGGCATATATTCTTTAATTCCTCTTATTGTAAACAATGAATAGAGGGACGGCCCTAATCCTCTGTCATTGTAATCAGTTATAGTTAGCGGGGCAATAAAGTTATAGAAATGTTCACCAGTCTTTGTTGTTCTTTCATTAAAAAATCAGTAGTAGTAAGCTTGAGATGGCTAGCTATACACTAGTTAATGCTACAGAGTGATGCCTCTAGGAGATGAGGTCTTGATTGACCAAGAGACTCTTAAGACGCATAGAACTTAGTAGCCTTGACTATTACACACACACATATGACACTCTATACCCATCTAAAATGACTAAGTTATTTTCAAAGCTGAATTTGACTAAGTTATTTTATATATAACCACAGCGGGACTAGGAAACTATCATAGACCAACTAGTGGATACGACCAGAAAACTATCACAATCATAGTTATTTCAGCTCAGCGCTGAAGTTTACCTGAAATTGAGAGAGGGTATAAGTCAAATTGTTGAATGTGTAGGTGTGGAAACTCCAAATTGTGGAAATGTGGAGGTGTGGTGGATCCACATTGTCAAGATGTGGAGATGTGGTGGATCCACATTTTTAGTGTGGCGGTCCACATTAATTTCGAATTTATCCAAGAATTAACGTAAATTTCCATTATGCTGACCCACAATATATCTGCATTTATTCACATTTGAAATGTGGAAATCCACATTGCTCCACAATACATCCACATTGCTCCACATTACATCCACCTTCAAAATGTGGAGATGTGGTGGATCCACATTGCATCCACATTTTACGTGTGAAGGTCCACATTGCATCCACATCTCAAGCGACATGGGCACTTTCATCAACATCTTATCATTAAACCCCAATACTATTACATGCCAATGATGATTATCTAGCGTATCAACAGAAGCTCTAACTTAATCAAAAGATTGATACTAGCTATCAAATACGACACCATGCAAAAACCTGAAAAAGTATAATCCTTAGAAACATTCAAGCAGACTTATCATTGCTAAGTACACACCTACTCTAGATAAAAAATGACTCAGTAATTTTCAAAGTCCTAGCTGATTCTACAGAGTAATACATCTAGGAGTTGAGGTCTTGAGATACAACCTCAAGCGACATTCTATACAACTTAACTTTTAGCATATAATTACCCTAATCAACTATTAAAAGTACTAAGTTAAAATCAAGCTAAGAGTCTGACCAAAATGTAAAGCTAAAATAATAATAAATAGGCCCATCATATCTGAATACCTTTCCTCTTAAAATGACCAAGTTATCTATTGGTTCGAAAAGTTATACTTGTTGTCGCTTTTAGAAGATACTACTTGCTTTTCAATGACGTCATGTATAATCTATATGACGTAACTTATCATTGAAAGTCGCGAAAAGCGAAAAGTTGTGCTAAATGTAATATTTCTTAGCTACAGAAATTAGCCTTGAATATCTAAGTTATTTTTCTAAAGAGACTTTAAGATACGCAGAACTTCATGAACCCAGAATTCCTTACGTAAAATATAATTCGCTATTGCAACGTACTAGATGTAAATTAGGAACCCTGTTGTTTGTGATGCAAGTAAAGTTAGTCTTTATAAAAAGATGACCACAATATGCCTACCAGGTAGGAATTTGTCAACGCAAATAAACTAAGTTATTTTCAACAGCCCAGTAAACTATCACAATCACAGATCAGCCTGCAAAAATGTTATTTCCCAACAGCCCAGGAAACTATCATAATCACAACCCAACCAGTGAATATGACCAGGAAACTATCACAATCATAGACCCAACCAAAATACCCCTAAAATAAACTAAGTTATTCACAGCTAGTCACTCAAGCTAACAGGGCGGTCATCTATGGGTACGCCGAATTTTTATCCTGAAAAAAAACTAAGTTCTTTTCAGGCTTAAAAAGCGGCGTACCCAGAGTGCCGCCCATTACTACTAACTAAAGTTTCTATTTTTCAAGAACACAGTAAAATAACTAAAATTCGGGTAAACATTTTACCAATTACGTAAATCTGAACAAATTATCAGTATCAAAACAACAGCATTTATGTTAAAATTAATTGTCTATAATTATTGGAGGGACGCAAATAACTACCAACAAGAGAAAAACACACCTGTTTTATAAGATAATTCACTTTTCCGTGCAGTTTTCAGCTATGGTGAACAGATTTATTGTGAAAACATAACTTAATTCTACTTTTACAAATGATTTAAAAAGAAAATAAATTTTTCGAAAAATATCAAAAGTTACAGAGTATGCAGCTTTAACGGTCTAGTTCCCATATATGTTACTGAATAACAAGTACAGTTGATGATCGAAATAAATTCTCATTCAATATGAAGTAGATTTATTACATGCATTAAGGAAATCCCGTTTTAAATATACAAATTCAGGGGCAATGGTGCATCGACGGCCCGTCTATATATATTAGTTGAATGTGCCTAGTTTCTCCAGTCGTTATTTCAACAAAATAAAACGAACGTCTCGTTTAGGGAGATTGCTCGCCTTATCGCTAGAAATTCTTCTGGGTCACAAGTTCTGGCAACCTTAGTTACGACCCTCCCCCTACATAAGCGTGTAAACATGGCTACAAAATATATCTTCAACTTTACAGAATCATAAAGAATAAATAAATAGATAAATAAATAACTGTCAATGAGTGTTTTTTTGAGTGCAGGTTAGCATCATTCAGATTCTTAAAGGCAAAAAATCAGTTTGCCAATCCTAGTGGATCGACATCCATACCGCTTGTCTTTAATTATCTGATATGCGTCTGTTGTATTTTTTCCACACTCGTGAAAATTTATTATAATGATCGAATTCGGGCGATTATCAGAACTGTATAGAACAGAACAAAACAGAATTTTAAGTTACATGAACTATACAGTTAGTTTCTAGTCTACTCTAATAATTCATGCAAAACAGAATACAATGTATGGAAATTATTGCCGTGACACAAGGGAGAGTGATGTGCTCTGCCTTACTAATACTTTACTTTGTAAATGGATGAAAATAACAGGACAAAAACTGGTGATTTTTATAGTTATGTCGCAAAGACTCTGTGGTATTCAGATGCCGCAATCATGCTGCTTAACGCCCAAGTAAACAGCTATTGTCATGTTGTGACGGTCAGTTGACCTAACCACACTTTTTTCTGGACTTTGTGCGCGCCCCTAATTGCGCTTGTAACTGACAATGTTCAACCCTTCTTCAATCAGATGAAATATGAGAATGACCACAGAAAATATTCATGTCCAATCTTCATGAAAGTATAGGGCCGGACCGGGGTTGAACTCCCGGCCCCTGGATCACATAATTCTGTTGAAGACACCTTGTAATATATATATTTTACCATGAGCATGTATTCATACGTAGTTAAGAGAGCGCAGTACTTCAGTGGTAGAGTGCTTAACTCGAGACCGAAGTGTCGAAGGTTGGAGCCTCACCGGCGTCACTGCGTTGTGGTCCTTGAGCAAGACACATTAATCATAGCTTAGTACTGGTTCAACCCAGGAAAACCCGTCCCTGTTTAACTGAAAGATTGTTGATGGGGCGTAAAAATCAAATCAAACAAACATACGTAGTTAGCATATAAAAGTTGACTGCAATCGGCCAGCCACCGAAACGAAATTAAATGTTGTATTGCATGTGGGTCATTAGTACTCCAGACTGTTTGCTGATGGGTATACGTACCTATATAGCGCATACAAAATGACAAAACTAGTGTAGCCTTTGTCTCATTCTGAGTGCAGTTTGGTTCAAACGACTGCTGACCCTTTAGCGCCAAGAAAAAATGCATCTGAAAATGTCGTCTGCTGAAGTCGTCTGTTGCAAATATTTGCCTAACAATACTGACGAATTAAGTAAAGAAGCAAACAGCGTGGACCCAGAACAGACTGCTGATCTGGGTCCACACTGTTTGCCATAGAGGCTTCTTAAACATTTCAGCAGACGAGAAAAGCAGACGACTTTTGTTGCGATTGGCGTATTAAAGGGCTTATTGTGTTTGTTAAACCACTGCTCATATTATGTGGTATGTTAACTTTGTGTTTTGAATGTCTATTGCAGGCAGGTGCAACAACAGCGGCGACAGAAAGACCATAGTACAGAGTGCTGTTTATTGGCGCTGTTAGCGTGTGTGTGTTGTTGCTGTCTACTGGATTAATGTAATGGACGAAACATTCGCTGTCTCCAACAATTTGACGAAACGAAATATTCAAAATAATATGTTTTCACACCGAGATCTGATTTTTACTAGATAAAACAACTACGTATCTAGACCATCTAAACGATACACGGATTTAGCCGTGTTGAGTATCCAGGAATTATGTGTTTTACCTTTTTCTGATCTGATTTCCAAGGATCTGTGGAGCAGAGTATCCAGAGAAATATATTTTACCCATTTCTTGTATGATTTCCAAGGATCTGTTGAGCAGCGATAGCGATGATGGTAGACCTACATCAAGTTGATCGGTCCCGTTATTGCCAACTGGAATCCTCTTTCATATAAAAGAGTTCTGTTTGGGTGGTCCAATGCAATGGATAGCTGGTCTTATTTCAAGATTATTTCATGGTCGAAGACAATTCGAAGCAGAATGAGATGTTAGTTCCTTTATACATCTAGCCCCAGTAAATACGTCAGCATGTGCGTTTAAAGGAGGTTTTGTGTATATGAGACAGTGCATGCGCGGATCCAGAGGGAGACAGGGGGTCAGGACCCCCCCCCCCCCCTTGAAAAATCACAAAAATATATAGTTTCTTAGCAATACTGGTCCGGATACCCTGAAAATCACAAAGCTACCAAGCCAGCATTCAATGTTTGGCCGAAGATGGCCCGCATATAGTGGTATTTGGATACTCACTCCCCTCATCAACTAGAAAAGCTGTTAAAGTTGGACCCCCTCTGACAAAACTTTCTGGATCCACGCATGAAGTACCAATATCTCATACGCCTACATGTTAACACCAAGAACTAACTTCGTCTATGCGATCTGGCAACAGATGATAATTATGTCAACATATATTTCAATGCTCAACATTTTTTGCAGATTTTTTTTTCATGAACTGATGCTAGACTTTGCTGTTATAGGCACAAACGTTTTGTAGAGTTTGACAATGTAAATAATCCGGCGAATCACTCACCGAAGGATTAACCTTAAATGGGACAGCAACATTGAAAGAATGTAATCTGAAATACAAGCCCTTATTATATCCTGCAATCTGCCACCCATCCGGATCAAAATCGGTTGTAAAATCAGAAAGTTGTAGCAATCTGAAAATCAAAATTCTGGCTTTGTAATCAACTCCTGAAAATTTTGAAAAGACAATAAAATCCCAACTTGATTGCAAACTGTACAAATGTTTTTAAAGATTAACTATGTTTAACAGTAGAATCAATAAGAATGCAAACACATTTAAAATGATTATCAAAAAACAAGTTACACGTCACACAGCCTAACAAGGATTTTCTCATGACTTTTAGTATTTGTAACTTTCTTAGTCTCAATCGATTTTGGTCGAAGTTGCAGCAGATTGCATGGTATAATAAGGGTTTGCATTTTAGATTCAGCTGCGTTCAATTTTGCCGCCCCCTTTAAGTTTGTAAGTGAAGTGCTGGAGCTTACCCATAAATAAAATCCACAAAAATAATAACTCGTGTCAAATTGTTTCAACTTCAACTTCTAATGCTTATTTTCGTTAACGATATATTATAACAATTATCAGAAGGCAACAGAAATAATTTTGCTTGTGGAATGTATTTAAATTTCAAACTTTTGCAGCAATTCAAATTAAGTAATTAAAAATTAATCAGTAAAATGGAGAAGGATTGGAAATATGATGATTCTTGTTTTAAGCTTGCCCCGCTTTTTTTCAGGGGCCTGTTGGCAGGGAAGTTATATGAAACTTTCCTGATTAAGTTGTTAACTTTTTATTATGTCATATTTAATTTGTTATTTTTTTTATACAATATGTCATATTTATTAGCTCACCTGAACTTTCAGGCTCGTGTTTGCTTTTGGTTGCTTGGCTGTCGTCAGTCGCCATATGTCCATCAACATTTCATTTGTATCATAAGTGGTCTACGAAGAATCATACATTGTGGACCACCTACGATACAAATTAATTTTTATGGATAGTTGCTAAGTATAGGTTGAGATTAATTGTAATGCTTTCCATCTATTAACTTATGACTCTTGATTTATGGCAGAATTTATTACTTGGCAATGCCGTGACCAGCTCATGAAAGTTCGTTACTTAACCCATTATTATTCTTGGTCCTTGCTTCACAACAGTGTTTTTGCTTTTTGATGTTTTCTAAACTTGTTTCAGGTTGTGAATAGTAGGGCCAGCTAAATCAATCCAAAAGCAGTTTAAATGTTAACCAAATGCAACAATCTTAGGAAGGGTCTAAATATGTAATGCTCAACACTTCAGATAATTTGTAGAACGGTGCAATCATCTAGGTTGAGTATTATGTGTCCTGTTTTCCGTGTATTCTTCATCAAACAGAGAAAATTTAGCGACAATGACAACCTTTTTACTGGTATGCAAATACATTCAGACCGAATTTTAGACATTTACATCGAGAAAGTTTAATTTTTTTTCTCTTAGCTGTAGTCCGTACACTTATTTTGCTATATTTAATCCACTGATGTGTCAACAGATTGCTATTGACCATAAACCAGAAGGGTTTTTTTTCTCCTAAATATTGATGGAACCAAATTGAATTCGGAAATAAAAATTCGTTTGCAAGTACTTATGACAATGTAGAAGCCATATTTAAGCGAATATTGATCTTTATTAGCGAGAGATTTGTTAAAATAAACAGATTTCATGGAAGCGAGGCTAGGGGTCATGTGAAATACCAGTGATTGGGCAGGTCATTTTGTCAATTGTAGTGCTGACCAATTATTCCTGACTTGTTTTTCATAGCCACCGATATACACCAATTTCTCAATGATGGCATCGCTGTGATTTCCTCGCTTCACTTTTGCTATATCCGGTGTACGATGCTATACAGTGATAAAGTGAAGTCAAATTTATGAGTAGCTCTAATAAGCTGCTAAGGTGTAAAGAACGTACCATGTGAACTACGTATGCTAAGACTAGACACACAGTTCACATTAAGTCCTAAAGGATTGTCTGAAACAGTGACATACACCACAGGAGCTTGAAGTTAGATCCTTAAATCACTTCTAAACCCTAAAACAGAAAATCCCATAACGCCATTACATAATGACATTGTGAGATTTTGGTTTTGATGCTATAGAGGTGAGATTAGGACAGAACTTCAAGCCCCTGTGCATACACAATCGAATGAGCCGTTGTCCAGCAAAAGTTACAAGTTGGCATGTGCGCCCATCGAAGACTCAGCGCGTCGATGGGTGCTCTTTGAGTAGCCAAGAGAGGCAGAAAACTAAGATTCTGGGCAGAATATGTGGTTGCACAGACTGATCGCTGTATGCACATGCTAACTTGTACCTTATGCTGGATACCAGCTCATTAATAACGTCGATACAGATTATTGTTTTATATTCTCTTATATTTACATTTTCGAAGCAATCCTTTAATGAATCTTTAGATTTTCGCAACCGTTCATAGCCTCGTGAATTACACAGATTTGATTGACAGCTGTCAAGCTCACTTTTCCGTGAAATACTGAAATACGCTTCGAACATCGAACTCATTCGCCAGAAGCGATACTGGTGTTGTGATTGACAGCCAGCCACACTCGAGTCGCACGTGCAAAACAAGCCTCTTGTTTGCTCCATTGGCTGTCCGTGTACAAGCTGGCTGTTCCGCTTTTCTATTTTACACTCCGACTAAACTGTTAATACGACTATATTTTAAATACAAAACTGATTTAATTCCTAAATTATTTTTTTGATTAAGATATTTATAATAAAATATAAATATAAGCAATAAATTCAATTTTTGGAATGTTCATGGAATCGGGTCTCTTGCAAAGTTAACGTGAAGCCTTTATGCCTTCACTTACTTTAGTGAATACCCGAAGTATTCATGAATCCATGAACATTCCAAAAAATGAATTCATTTCTTAAATGTACATAGTTCCAGTCATGCAATATTTTGTGTGTGTGTGTGTGTGTGTGTGTGTGTGTGTGTGTGTGTGTGTGTGTGTGTCGCAAATATTTGTGATCATGTTTTATACTGTTAATACTTTTCCGCAATATGCTGTTATATATGTTTTTATTGATCAACTATTTTTCTAGAAAATAAATTATTCTGTAAACGATTGCGTCAGTATTTTATCTGTCCTTATATTCTTTGCAGTCTTATATAGCAGATTATACCACATTTACCATGTCTCGTGATGTGCAAGGTCTACACTGATGTAGGTGGTATAGAATAGTTATACCATGTTTGACCACCTGTGCGTAAGATAATCCACTCGCTAAAGCTCGTGAATTATCTCCACGTAGAGGCGGACAACCCATGATATAACTATTACTTAACTGAACCAACCAAGACTTCCTCTGACATATCTGCATAGGCTTTAGATATCTAGTAGGACAGAGGATTACAGTCGTCCTTTCAGTTAAATAATGTCCTAAACTTTTATATGGATTGACAAGTCATAGTTGTATTTTGAATGTTAAATATAACACACGCTTCGAAGTAGTCCATATGTACGAAGATGCTTTTGACATCTAAAGAAAAAATGAAGCTATTATTTTACGATTTAATGGCTTACTCTAAAATTCTACAGGATCTGTGTTTGCTCTTCTCTAAAATACTTGAAGAACCCGTTTTTCAATGAATTAAAAAATGACAATGACATGTTGGTGATTTCAGATACTGCTTATAAATAACAATTAAAATCAAACTAATAATATTTATAAGTATGCATTTCACTTTCCGATTGAGTAAAGTGTCAATTTTGCTTATTTTGCAACCTCATAGCACTATAACTTGGTATATTAAAATTCAGTTGAGATTCCTCTTAACAAATCAAATTCTAAGGGTTTCATATACCTGCATATGGCTTATCTATTCTCATAACTCCCTTACCTCATAACCTCAAATGGGTACTAACTGTTCTCCTCTTGTCGCAAATTTGTTTTTATTTAATTGTAAGAGAAACTTCTTGTTGTGTGTATCTGATAATTAACAAGCTGATGTGTAATAGAAGCTTCTTCTTTCTCTATACATAGGTTAGTAAGCTATTAAGTCAACTATATCCCACTGATCTTTGTTTAGATAAAGCATCTAATATTGAAGCAACCTTTTCATACACGAACTGGTCCATATTATATGTCATACTTTCATTTAAAATGTATAATAAACGATATGAATTTTTATATCCAAATGGTTATTCCCCCTTTTGAATGAAGATGTCCCTCGCTCTCAAATATGGTGTAAATAGTTCAGGACTTAGTCGTTTTAGGAGAGTATGTTCTGAAGTTATATTACTTCAATAACAGAAAATCAGTGTTGCTAAGAGATTTAAACATGGCTGACGATATCGTAAACTTCATAAATCATTTTCTAAATTCTGATGCAGACACTCAAACTTGATTATTAAACATAATAGTGGCGTGAAAACTCTTCTATGATATGGATTATCGGAATAAGTATTTTATGGTGATTTAGTTTTGAATTCGAAAGAATCATTATAATCTGAAAGCCAACATATCACGATTAATTTCAAAAAGATAAGCAAACGTTGTAAAAGAGTATTCTATAGCGAGGATATTATATGAAAATCTGCATGCCTCGTTATATAAACCAAATGATGGTTTATTGTAAATTTGAACCAGTTTCTTTCTTATAATAGTTTTATTATCTATAAAGTATACTTTACTTCATGCAACCTAGCTCTGTAAGGCTGAAGAAATATTGGAGACTGAATATCGGACTAGGTTAATAGCTATGGTTCCTCTTGAAATGCATATGGTATGGCCTCAGGCTCAATGACGACCGTGGTCTAAGCTCGTTTTGGCTAGATACACCGTGGCTCAACTAGTGGCTTAATTTAGCTCTGGCTTTAAACAATAGTTTTCGTTTCACCATAGTTACATGTAGTTTATTACATTTGAGTTCTTCTCTTTTGCGAAACGTTGAATATTAATTAGAACACATCTATGCTATGTGTTTCATCTATGCTAAGTGTTTGAACGATAAAAGAATCTTTGGCGAGGATTCGGCCAGAAAACTATATTTCAGCGCAATTGGTGCTGCGTCTGCTGTCCGTTATAAAGTGGCGATACTGTTAGTACTAGTTATACATGTTATTAACTCATGTATGCCTAATGGATTTCCCACCGTTTCAATTTCAAATTTAAGGGTTGTTGGGTAGTAATTTTCAATACCATTCAAATTTTAAAAGTACATTCTGTAAGCAAATAGTGCAGAACCTGATCAGGCGCCATGGTCTGCGGTGTCTGATTTGGTTGCGCACTGTTTGTTCTATCCTTTAAAAAGGACGCTAGGCTTAAATGAGTTAATGCTCAACATAAGGGGAGGGAGTCTTGTTAAGTCCTGTTTTAGTGATGTAGCCTTTTGTGTCATTTCCCTTTTGGCAAACATCTCGCTGAAAAGGAGACGTTCTGAGCACGAAATTTCAACTGCTCATAAAAACCTGAATACCGACAAATTAAAGACGTTTCTAGCTTTAAGTCTCTCAGGCGTTGTATTTATCATGCTAATAAATGTTGAAATGCCAACAATTAAATTTCGTGCTCAGCTTAGTTGATCATGAAATAAGAATGCATGTAAGAATGGAGGCAAAGATCAGGAAATGATACAATTAAGTACCACACCTGACCCAGGATACCACATGGGAAAGTAACAAAAATACAATAAACATCACCAACAAGAGCCAAGAGGTCAGCCCTTTCCCAGCAGGTGACCACAAGGCAACAATGAACAGACGCAAAAGCATGAGAAACACAAGACACAAAACACAAATGATCCACAAAAGAAGTACCGCATTGGAACGGTCAATAAAATCATTTTACTGGCGGGCTTAAACCAGTTTCACGGCGCCAACCTCACCCTTAGTTCAAATGTGAATCAAGACACATTGATGTTTGTTTTTCATGAAAGTAAGAAAGAGGGCAAAGATCAGGAATCGATACAATCAAGTACCACACCTGACCCAGGATTACAATGGGAAAGTAACAGACTCACAATTAGACATAACAAACGAGAGCCAAGAGGTCAGCCCTTTCCCAGCAGGTGATCACAAGGCATCAATAAACAGACGCGCACCAAAGCATAACAAACACAAGACAGAAATAACATGAATGGTCCACAAAAGAAGTACCACCTTGGAACGGTCAGTAAAATATTTTACTGGGGGGCTTAAACTGGTTTCACGGCGCCAACCTCACCCTTAGTTCTGATGTGGATCAAGACACATAGATATGGTATTTGGTTTGCATGAAAGACCCCTAACTTATCAATGCATCATCTCATAAAACATATAAATCAAGATATAACAAGGAGATTACAAGGGATTCTACTAATGATCACTAATGATCGTGATAGTTCGTTTCAGCTAATGCTATATATATATATATATCAGCGCCTATCGTACACCTCCCAATAATGTGACTTACACATATTTACGACAATATAGTTCCATAGCAAGCGATTATGTCACAAGTGG
The DNA here is from genome assembly GCA_964019695.1 of Loripinus fragilis. Classification (NCBI taxonomy): domain Eukaryota; kingdom Metazoa; phylum Mollusca; class Bivalvia; order Lucinida; family Lucinidae; genus Loripinus; species Loripinus fragilis. Next base: position 39,157,580 of record OZ026527.1, read on the forward strand.
CATTACATAATACTCAGGTGGTCAAAAAGAAAAAGCAAAAATCTCTTAAATGTACTAGGCTTCTTCCAATCACAGTATACTGCATTCCCACTTATTATTATCCAAGATTTAAGTCTGCTATCAATAAATTTTGACTTTTACACATACCAAACTTGAAAGGTCTTACAATAAATCTTTATCATATGAGCCGTGACATGTGATTTCCAATAATGTGGCATTTTGACAAGTGTAGACTCAGACGAGCCTGTGCAGCCTCCTTTTAAGCTTAGAAACTCCAAATAATGCTCAGTCAGTAGCTTAAATCTCATAGAATTAATTAGCGACAAGCAAAGGCTCTGATCAGACTGCGCGTACGCAGTCTGATCAAAGCGGACTTTGCTGGTCGCACACACCACATTGTTTACTATGTATAAAGCAGCATATCTGCTGAAACACAGATGATGTGATAGTAGTGATAACTAAAAATTAAGCAGTTGAAAAATTCTGAAAACTAATTAAATTTTTTCAAAATGGCGGCTAAACGCTGGCCATATTGAATTCTTTAAATGCCCATAACTTGCCCATTTTCAACCGAATGTGATGATACTTGTATCAAAATTCATGGTTCATAGAGCTCTATCTGATAAACATACTTATAATTTGGGTTGCTGTCCCCTTTAAATGAATCTCTGCATTTGAGATGTGGTTCATACCTTCATGAACAAATCGATTTAAGCTACACCCACATACGCGCCATTTGAGCGGCCTAACGTCAAGTTCATCCAATAACGTTGCTTGCTTACTGACGTTTGAGTGACGTTGAACACGTATCGCCATAACGTTAAGCGCGGAAACTTGGCGTTTTGGCTGTCCCAAACCCTACGTTATGTTTGATTAAATTCAAAATATCTGGAAAACCAGCCAAGTTATGTGAAAATTGAAAATTGATACTTGACTGATAATATAAAATGTAAATATAAGCAATAAATTCAATTTTTGGAAGGTTCATGGAATCATGAATACTTCGGGTATCTTGCAAAGATAACGTGAAGCCTTTCGGGCTTCACTTACTTTGCAAGAGACCCGAAGTATTCATGATTCCATGAACCTTCCAAAAATCGAATTCATTTCTTAAATATTTACATTTCCACTGCGAGTCTTTAAATGAACCTTTACATTTGAGATGTGGTTCATACCTTCATGAACAAATCGATTTAAGCCACCTCCATATACGCCCCATTTGAGCGTGTTAATGTCAAGTCCATCCAATAACGTTGCTTGTTTACTGACGTTTGCGTGACGTTGAACACATATCGCCATGACGTTAAGCGCGGAAATTTGGTGTTTTGGCTATTCCAAACCCTACGTTATGTCTGATTTAATTCCAAATATCTGGAAAACCAGCCAAGTAAGGTGATAATTGAAACTTGATACTTGACTGATAATATAAAATGTAAATATAAGTAATAAATTCAATTTTTGGAATGTTCATGGAATCATGAATACTTCGGGTCTCTTGCAAAGTTAACGTGAAGCCCTTCGGGCTTCACTTACTTTGCACGAGACCCGAAGTATTCATGATTCCATGAAAATTCCAAAAATTGAATTCATTTCTTAAATGTCATATGATATATAGAATCTAACATTCGTGATATTGTATTATTGAATTTATTAAACTCGTTGCGAAAAAGAGATCAAATGCTCGGCAAGCCTCGCATTTAATCTCTTTTCCCCAACTTGTTCAATAAATTCAATAAAACATGAGCACTCATGTAAGATCCTCTATGTTCTTAACCTGTAAATTTAAAAAATCCCAAACAAGTGAGTATGACTAGGAAATGCCACAAGCACAGACCACAGACCCGGTCACGGCACCTAGAAGAGGATACACAGAATACAGACACCATGCACACCAAAGCAATAACACCGTTACAGCAGAGCAACAAGATATACTTTCCTTAGCAAGATGACTGCTAAACTAGAAAGGACACTAAGAACTACATTGCCAAACAAGAACCCATCATAACCCCATCCCCCAAAACAGAATGGGAGCAACAACACTCTTTCCATAAAACCAAAGTCTGTACAAGTTTTCACTATAGGGATCAAACATGCTTTTCTATACATTAACATCTGCTGGACCCCGAGGGTGGTGTTGAAACCCGAACCTGAAAGGCGAGGGTTTTAACGACACCGAGGGGTCTAGCAGATGTTTGTGTATCTGAAAACCATGTTTGATCGTTATTTAAGAAATAGATCAGCTCCAGCAGTGAATTGTTGAGTAATAATTCACTGTTTAAATGTCAGTTGTAAAGAAGATCAAATCACGAGCGCCCAGCGCGAGTGATTTATCTTCGTACAACTGACCGACACTCTACTTTATCTCATTTTTTCTGATAGGCTGCCATTCCACTTGACAACTGTCAAGTGAGCACCCTCAAACCTTCAGCAGCAAACTATTATGACTAACGAGATCAGATGCATATATAACGTCGAGAAATGATATATATGCTGGTTAACTAGAATCCGTATTATTTCTTATATACTCTTCCATGATAAGAGATCAGCTTGGAAATAACCATTAAGTGAGTTTCCGTTGTAGACCATTCTGACATATTCACTTGCTTTTTCCATTACTTTTCCTTATACAACCACACCTTTGAAAATATTCAGTCAGCAAACCCCCTTGGTATAACCATCACAGATAACGTTGTTTTGGGTCAACATGTCTCTGAAATTTCTTCCAAAGCTACTAAGACACTTAGTTTTCTTCGCAGGAACTTGACTTATGCAACTAGAAATACTACTGAAGTTGTATACAAAACTTTTGTTAAGTCTATACTAGAATATGCAGTACCGATTCCGAACACTAACTCTAAAACTTAGATTAACCCAATTGAGAAAGTTCAGAGGAAGGCAGTCCGCTAGATCTGCAGGGGATGGCGAAACACCAGTAGCGTCGGTGAAATGCTTGATGAGCTTGAGTGGCCATCTCTTGAGGGCAGTAGGGATCTGTCCTCTTTGCTTCTCTTCCATAGGATTCATTGTGATAATGTGTCTATTAAAAAGCAAATACCTGTCCCCTGCTCACAATTCTAAAGTTACCAGGTTATCGCATAGTGTCCAATACTGTAGATACCAGACATACAGCGATTCCCAGAAGAGTTCGTTTTTCCCAACTATTCCACGTTTTAAGTCTTTCTCCTTCTACGGTCACAGCCTTTTTTTCAAAATATAGTTGTCTTCTAAATTTCAAAATTAGCATACTTGGTGTGGTGGGTGGGTGTGCGGGTGTGCGGGTGGGTGGGCGGGTGGGTGGGTGGCTGGGTGGGTGGGTGGCTGGGTGTACAATGTGCAAGAAGCAAATGTGTCAGTGCAGTGTCTTCAACAGTGTCGGTTAATAGTCTAGTTCTCTTCTCATGGTCGGCGCACTCGATGAACTGTCTTAAAAATTGAGTCGGTGTCGGTGAACTGTCGTGTCGCTGAACTTCCCGATAGATTGATACTGGGGAGTTGGAGCAGGGAACCAGAGATTGCTGATTCTACTTCCTGGAAATAATTCAGGCGAATCAAAATGACTTAGCGTCGTTCGCTAAGTGCCTGTAGATATTGTTAGTTCAGTAATAAACCTACGTATGTATTGATCATATTTATTGTCTTTTGGGTTACATTACGCCTGTAGCAGAATCAGAAGCCCGTTCCAATAATCTCTTACAGAAGCAGACCTAGTTTTGGTAGGTACTAATGTTCGGACATTCATGTATAAGTCGGACATTTGGGAAGGATTGTAATTTCTCGGATTTTATGAACCTTATTCAGTCACGTTAAAGCGAAAGTTGCTGATCTATGACATTAAATACTTCTTCATGGACCAGTGGGGGATTCTTATTCCATTTTGGGGAAAGGAAGTGTCTAGTACCGGACCCAAGTGTCCCCTTTGAGGAATGGCTCGGGTTCGGTAGTACAAGATACTTTATTTAAAGTCGGCATTCAATTTTAACATATCAAAACATTAGACATCAAGGCTATTTTACCGACAAACTATTTTACCGACAAAGTGAAAGACTGTACAGGTATAAAACATATAACAAATCACAGGAAAATTGGGTTAATATCACAGAATTTACATTGTTAAAGCACAGATAATTATACATTGAGATCATTATTATATGTAAAATAAACTCTTATAAAGATAAAAAAAATTAAAAAACGGATAATTTTCTATTTTTAAAATTACATGTTATGAGCATACAGAGGGTCCTTTATTTCGATCTATCTAGGGGGACGAAATTTCGAAACTCGAAAAGGTGGGATAAACAGGGCTAAAAGAGACCCTGACCGCCATGATGGCTGGTTTCAAGGCTCTTAGGCGAAAGACGAAAACCTAGATAGGGCGCAAAAAATAAGACCTCCAGATAAAAGCGTGCATTGGAAAGCCATTTTCTCCATTTTAATTCTCATCCAAAAACATTTGCTGTAGGTACTCAAAAGAACTGTCTCAATGAGACGGTCCTTTTGAGCTCTCTCAACACATGCTATTTATTGGTGAGAAAAACATATGTTGTGGGTACTCAAAAGAACCATCTCACTGAGACGGTCCCTCTGAGCACCCAAAAACACATGCCTAATATTGGTGAGAAAAACATTCCAATTTACGTAAAAGCAAAGCAAACTAGAAATAAAAGCAAAATAAAAGTTAAGCAAAGCAAAGCAGGTAAAAAGCAAACTGGGATAAAAAAACTTAAATAAGCAAAAGCAAAATAAAACTGATTAACTTTTGCACATTGAACATTTGCACGATGAGCCGCTCCATGTGTTGACCAGCCTCTTGAACTCCTTAAAATGTTCAACTTTGCGAAGATCATTCGGGAGGCTGTTCCACACACCAGCTGTCTCGTAGCAAAAAGAAGATTTACCGTACTTTGTGGTACGCATTCTTGGTACATCTACAAGGTTGTCATATCTGAAAGAGTAAATAGAATTTTTGTATGATAATAGGTCCTGCAAATAGACAGGTGACATTTTATGGAGAATCTTAAAAGTTTCGACAGCAATTAATCTAATCCTACTGATATGAAGTGTAGGCATGTTAACTCTTTCAAGTAGAGTTTCATAAGAGCTATCGAAATCATTGAATACTAATCGAAGTGCCCTGTATTGGAGTTTTTCCATCTTAGCAGAGCTAGTTTTTGAGCAAAAGTGCCACACAAGTGGACAAAAATTAAAACTTGATTTTATAAACGATTTGTAAATTAAAATTTTTGTTTCAATCGCCAAGAATTTGCTAAGACGTAATAAAACATCAATTTGTCTTGCAGCCTTTTCACAGATGTTTGAGACATGAAGGTCAAAGTTTAATAGATAGTCAATGGTTACACCTCAGTGATTTTATTTAGCCATTTTTGAGGCCGTATATGGGAGTCATTCCCAATCCAAAATTGGCCTTTATTTTCCCAATTTCATGTATTTTAGCTCTTATTTTCCCAATTTTAATCAAATATTTTCCCAAATGTGTAGGGAAAGGTAGCTTCCCAAAATCCCAAATAAAATCACTGCACCTAGGAGTTTTACGGAGTCCTCACATTTGATCTCTGTACCGTTCAGAAAGAGACTTTTGCAGTTCTCAAATCCAGACTTTCCAAGCATAATTGCCTGGAATTTGTCTGGATTTGCTTGCATTTTATTATCTCTGAACCAATCAATGCATATGGTAGTATGTTAGATAATCACTGCACATTAGTTGTTTATGCCTAAAATAATGATAATTCGGCTTGAAAATACTCAAGATGAAATTGTACATGATATCAGACACCAGGAAATGCCACAGAACTCAACTTACTGGTGTGAACATTATTTATGGCAAAATCAGACCTGTTTACTCCTAAGTTTTTCGGGCATTTTCTACGCTTTTTGGGCTCCAAAATACGCACTATGGATCTCTATTACAGACCTACTCACACGAGAAGGTCCCGATTTTTAGCTAAGTTTTCATTCATATTAGATGTTTAATGTCTGCAATGACCGGAACCACATGCCTAAGTACTATAAATAAGTCACGCTGTATAAGCAAGTTAGTGCCAATTAACACAAAACTGCTCAGGTATAGCAAAAGGCTTTGTCATTGATTTCATTTTCACAAATAACACTTAATTATACCCCCCGCAAACTTTGTTTGTAGGGGGTATACTGTTTTCACGTTGTCCGTCCGTCCGTCCGTGCGTCCGTCCGTGCGTCCGTCCGTCCGACCGTAACGCTTTGTTTCCTTAATAACTCGAAGAGTCATTGCTGGATTTTCATCAAACCTTGCAAACATGTTCATATATGCAAGACAAATACTTTAGACAAAAAAGTAAGGGCTAGGGGCCAATTCTATTAGAGTTATTTCCCTTTGTAGTTCTAAATGGCTTTTAATATAGTGCTTTATGCTTATGCTTTAATAGGCCATACACTGATTTTCATCAAACCTTGCAAACATGTTCATATATGCAAGACAAATACTTTAGACAAACAAGTAAGGGCTAGGGGCCAATTCTATTAGAGTTATTTCCCTTTGTAGTTCTAAATGGCTTTTAATATAGTGCTTTATGCTTATGCTATTATAGGCCATACACGGGCCAATCAACTCTTACCACAGCTTTTGATGGAACAATTTGATACTTTTCCTGTACAATGTAGACACATTGAACATATGCATGAAGGAATTTAGTTCGGAAAAAATAATTTTTGACAAAATGACAGCTGTGAGAACTTAGACAATTTTTCCCTTATAAGGTGTTTGTATATGCATAGACGGTGCCTTTATGGGCCGATCAACTCCTACCACAGCTTTTTATGGAGCAATTTGATACTTTGCCTATACAATGTAGACACATTTAACATATGCATGAAGGAGTTTGATTTAGAAAAAATATTTTTTGACAAAATGACAGCTGTGAGAACTTAGACAATTTTTCCCTAATAAGGCTTTTGTATATGCATAGATGGTGCCTTCATGGGCCGATCAACTCCTACCACAGCTTTTGATGGAACAATTTGAGACTTTGCCTATACAATTTAAACACATTGAACATATGCATGAAGGAGTTTGGTTTACAAAAAATAATTTTTGAAGAAATGACAGCTGTGAGAACTTAGACAATTTTTCCCATATTGGGCTTTTGTATATGCATTGATAGTGCCTTCATGGGCCGATCAACTCCTACCACAGCTTTTGATGGAACAATTTGATACTTTGTCAATACAATGTAGACACAATGAACATATGCATGAAGGAGTTTATAAGTTTTCTTGAACTTAGACAATAATTCCCTTATATGGCTTTTGTATATGCATGGATAGTGCCTTTATGGGCCTATCAACTCCTACTACAGCTTTTGATGGAGCAATTTGATACTTTGATGGAGCAATTTGATACTTTGCAGATACAATGTAGACACATTGAACATATGCATGAAGAAGTTTATAATTTTTGTTTGCAAAGATTCTACTGAAATCTTCTTATCAAAACTAAGGTCTTCTTGTTCGAACTATAACTTGCCAAGTTTTTTCACTGACTCTTACTGTGCGGGGGGTATCTAATAAGCATTGCTTATTGACTTTTTTTTTAAGTAGCATTTGATTGCATATTGTAATTGTAATGGGTTTTCGTGACCTTTTTTTTTACCATCGCCGGCATAGGGTGCATGTTATTTACAAAGTAATAAAACTGATCTTATAGTTAAAAAAGATACAATATGTCATACATATATCATATAAATGTTCTGCTTTCCAGACTTCTAAATCAGACAAATAAAAATGTAGCTTTAATTCCAAAGGAAACTAAAGAGTCGAACCACACTGGCACAGGGGCTCTCAATGGATCATACGATGCATTTGACGTATGTATCTTTTTCATATCTGTCTAAGGTTAATTTAGGGGAGAAGGTTGTGCATTGGAAGCGGACACTTAGTCAAGACTCTTGTAGTCTAATGAGCAAATGCATCACACCCACCTTTTCCCCTTACTTCTGTCTTGCCCATATCTTTAAACAGGCCTGTGTAATGTGCAAAGAAACTGCAAAATACAGGGGAACCTATGCCCAAATTTTTCTTAGTTTTGGACTTCGTTGTTTCTGGGGTTTTTTGACCAGGGGTAGCTGATTCAAAGTACTCTTCAGCTATTGCCCCCCCTCCAACCCCTACATTATGTTGACAGCGCGTATCATGATGGACTACACATAAGTACTCAAAACTACACTTAACAACATCCTTGAATACACATACACAACTTTCAATGTAAAGGGGTCTGCTAAATGCTGAAATCTTACATGTGATACAACGTTTGGAATAAAGAACCGTATGTGTATCCCTGTAGCTCATTCGGCTGGGAACTAGCGCGTAGTGAAGGGCCATCGATTTGAAATCACAACATATTATCGGTTTACAATCGGAAAGACTAAACCAACTAGCTATTGATAGAACAATTGATTACCTTAACCTTTTATATGTGATCACATATGCTTAGCTACATATATGTTTTTGTTTGTAGCATTATATTTGTTATTTCTAATCTTGATTTCTTTTTTACTATTTAACTTGAAAAAAATAAGTTTGTGCTTTTATGGTACATGTAAAGGAATAAAAATTCAATCTGAACACTTTGTTTTATATTCAAAGACAGAATTGAACTGTAGCGAAAATGTTGACTGCCAGACTACAAGTCTATAATATAAAATCATGAGCATCTTGATCCTGACCTTAGTTAAACATATTGGAGTAGAGTCTAGAACACAAATGGTTATGCTCCACTGAACAAAAGGACTGCCAGAGCTCTAGATAAGAAATACCTTTAAACAGCATTTTCTCCTGAACCACTGGTCCAAATTCAAAATAATTTCACAGGATTGTTCCTCATGATGCCTTCTTCCAGTATTGCACAAACGGTTCCAGTCCACTGAACAAAAGGGCTGCCAGAGCTCTAGATAAGAAATGTCTTTAAAAGACATCTCCTAAACCACTGGTCCAAATTTCATATAACTTCACATGAATGTTCCCCATGATGCCCTCTTTCAAAATTGCATAAATGGTTCCGCTCCACCAAACAGGAGGGCTGCCAGGGCTCCAGAGAAGAAATCTTTTAAACAACATCTGCTGAACCACTGACCCAATTCAAAATAATTTCACAGAATTGTTCCTCATGATACCTTCTACTAAAATTGCGGGTCTGCTGAACAAAGGGGCTGTCAGAGCTCCAGATAAAAGATGTCTTTAAAGGACATCTCCTTTTAAAGCACAGGGTCAAATTCCATATACTTTCACTTGAATATTCCCCATGGTGCCCTCTCTCAGAATTGCATAAATGCTTCTGCTGCACCAAACAGGAGGACTGCAAGAGCTCCAGATAAGAAATCTATTGAGCGACATCTCCTGAACCACTGACCCAAATTCAAAATAATTTCAAATAATTGTTCCTCATGGTGCACTCTACCAAAATTTCACAAATGGTTCCTCTCCACTGATCAGTCATTCTCGGAAGAGGGACCCAGGGCCCAAGGGCCCTTTTGTTTTATTTGGCCTAACTACAGGAGCCACAGCCGTGAGACATAGCCAACTATATTCAGGGAGTATGAAGGGAGATTTCGTTGCGACAAAACCTGTCTTCGGGGTTTCCCACAAAGCGAGTTACAAACCAGCCTTCTCAATTACAGAGACTAGCTAGAAAATTGAAATTTCACCTGTATCAAGTTTACACTTCCCAAAAAGCGAATAACAAAGGCGCTGATCAGACTGCGTGGATGGGCAGGCTGGTCTGCACCTGTGTTGTTCGCAAACCTCTGAAGACAGGTTTTCTCGCATCGAGGCCCATTTACATTTGACAAAATACATCTGGAGTTATGGCCCTTGTAAGGAATGTATTTCTTTCATTTCAGGTCTTGTACAGTAAAATGCTTTCCGGAGTTTCAAATTTTATCAAGAAAAGTCTCCCACTGAGACTAACTGGTGAAGACTCCCCTGATCAGCCCTACAGGGAGAGGGGATCTTCTCAGAGAGGTGACGATCGTGTTGAAGATGGGTTTCTCCTTGTAGGAGACACAGCCAGTGATAGATCAACAGTTTATACCTCAAGCTATAGAGCTAATCAAGTTGATAGGCCACCAGGATATTCAGAAGTATGTGCCTCATACATGTATTTTATCTATTTTTCTAATTTAATACTCAGTGGAAAAAATTATTTTATCACATGGCGTCGCGTTTGGGAGTTAAATAACGCCATGCAATTAAATCAATAAACCACAAGTGGTTTACAGATTTAGTAACGTTACGTAATAATGCCCATTTTACCGTTGTGTAAAAGTGGCAAAATCTTAGTGTTTTAATGTTAAATGAGATTTTAGGTTAGTTTTAATGTCATTTGATAAATAGAATCTAACATTCGTGCTCCAGTATTATTGAATTTATTAAATGAGTTGCAGAAAATAGATAAAATGCTCGGCAAGCCTCACATTTTATCTCTTTTCCTCAACTTGTTTAATAAATTTAATAAAACATGAGCACTCATGTAAGATCCTCTATGTAATACTAATGAGTAACTACAACATATTTTTTCATGGAGAAATCAGAAGTAGCAGGGATCGAACTAACCCTAAAATATCTGCATTTGTTGGGTCCATGGGATACTGAGTTCGCCCTAATAAGCACTTAACTTTTTTCAAAATTATACATCCCATTGTGAAAACAGTTTAAATACAGACCAGCTGGTTTCTGATGAAGCCAGCTCATCAGGATCATTTCTGCTTTAATCCACACAGTGAATCCATTTTAATTATGAAATTGCACCAATGGACTTGCTGGAATCAGACGTTGATACTGTGCTCCAGATACGGTCCTTATTGCTGTAAAGTGCAGGTCGATCAGTTTTCAACAGATTTTAAAAACAGTCTGAGTTTACAAATACATGTGCATTATTATAGCCCCGCTTTGAAAAAGAGGGGCTATATAGGATTTGGGTTGTCTGTCATTCTGTCTGTCCGTTCGTTCGTCCGTCCGTCATAATTTTGTTTCTGCTCAATAACCTGAGAATAAATTGATCGATTTTCACCAAATAATATATATGTACTGATATTGATAAGATCTAGCTTGAAATTATTACGCATATATCGTTTTTCGCATATTCATACCAGATTCATGGCCCTTGATTTACGCCAGAATTTCATTTCCACTCACATTATCTTGAGAACAAATTAACAGATTTTATATATGCATTCAAATTGACAAGATCTAAGTTAGGATTGTTACATATTATTTCCCACATATTTGTACCAGAGTTATGGCCCTTGATTTACGCCAGAATTTATTTTCCCCTCAATATCGTGAAAACAAATTGACAGATTTTTCCCAAATTTTGTAAATATATTTATATTTATAAGATCTAGGTTAGGATTGCTACCTCCCATATTTTGCTTATTTGTAGCAGAGTTATAGCCCTTGATTGATGTCAGAAATTTGTTTCTGCTCAATAACTTTAGCACTTGGCCTTTTTAACAGCAGGGGTTATAGTCAGATTCTATGACAATTCTAGCTAGAAACAATCCAATTTTTACACTTATGACATGGGCTGAAATTTTCCAGTATCATCAACGAACATGTTTGGTTATGATTGTACATTATTCTTTGCAGGGTTTGATTTGACTGTTTCAAATTTATGTTGTTATCCATTATCGCTAAGGAAATAATATTACTATATCAGTCTGTAAAAGTGAAAGTACAAATTTGTTGAAGTGTCCAAGGAAGCCGAAATGTCCTGATATTTGAACTAGAACATACATTGGCAGCTAGAAAACTTTCCCAAGTGGATGCAACAAAATCCTGTTTGAATCAGCAAAGAGGACAAAATTTACAGGGAGGTAATTCTGAAGCCATCTGATCATATCTACACTGTTTTTTCTCCATATTTTTGGCAAAGAAATATCTTATGATTAAAATATGTTCAAACCAATCCATATTTATAATGAAAATGCACTACTGAATTAAATGGAAAAACTTCATAGTGTAAACAACCCGCATCACATGATCTCATGGCAGGAAGTGATATATAGCATTAGCTAACACAATGTTTTACATAAAGCCCGTAACAACTTTGCATACTATATTATTACAACGCTTTCATGCCAAAAATATTGAATATCATATGATATTAAAATAGAATCTAACATACTGTATGTGCTCATGCATTATTGAATTTATAAAACTTGTTGCGAAAAAGTGATAAAATGATTGGCAACCCTTGGATTTTATCTCTTTTCCCCTACCTGGCCGCGCAGTGCAGTGGTTAACGTATCTGGCTACAGATGCATGTCTGACTGCAGATACAGGGGTAGTGAGTTTGATCCCGGCCCAGTTCCATACTTACGTGAAATTATTTCTACGGTCATTCTTCTCCCTTCCGCTGATGCATTCAAGAAGGTTTGCCGTCAGTTACAAGCGAAAGTATGTGCACGGATTACTGTTTAACTGCTTGTTCAAGCTTGCCCAGGAAAAAGTGTGGTTTGGTGAACTGACCATCCTGCCATGACCATAGCTGTTGATTGGGACTTAAAGCAACACAACAAAAAAAATCTCTTTTCCCCAACCTTCTTAATATATTCAGTAATACATGAGCATGCCTGTAAGATAGTAATCAGTGCACACCTATAAGAGCATGTGTGTTCATTAGGTTGAATACAGTATGGAGAGTTTTAGCATCAAACACTAGTTGCCTGCCAAAAAGGTCAAGGCAATAGGACAGACCTAGATCAGACTGCTTCCGAAGAAACAGTCTGATCAGGGTCTTCCCCATTTGCTATTCTACCAAGCATTTCGCAATTCCAGCCTTGATAACCAACGCTACTTTGAGAGTGTTCAGAATTTTAGACCATTTATCATATGTCCTTTGTACTTTTCAGGTTTCAGGAAATGGTGAACTTCCATCATACTCCGAGTATACCTCACAGTCACAGTATTATTCTCCCACAGTAGACAATTCCAACTTCCAGTACGGAAATCCATTCCAAACAGGGATGCCAACCACTCATACAAGGGCTTCCTCTTCTGAAATGCAACTTGAGACCCTCACATCTATGGGGTCACCAGATTCTTCATCAGGGGTCACACACATGAGTGCTATATCTGATGTACCATTCACATTAGGAGGCAATGTAGACTTGTTTAACTCTTTTAGAGAACTTTGCTCAAGTGGTTTGCTTTATCAACAGACTTTTGACCATAACTGTTATGAATATGATTTTAGTTTAGAAATGAAATTTCTTATGGAACACGAAAGGTGCAATACTGATATGAATTGGCAAGATTATTAGCAATATTCTATATGGAAGTTAAAGCGGATGGCAATGTTGAAAATGGGAGCGCAGTGGCTCAGTGTTAGAGTGCTTGACTCGAGACCAAGGGGCCGCGGGTTCGAGTCTCACTGGCATCACTGTGTTGTGTCCTTGAGCAAGAAACATTTATCCTAGCTTAGTACTGGTTCAACCCAGGAAGACCCCGTCACTACATAACTGAAAGATTGTTGAAGGGACGTAAAGAATCAAATCAAAAAACAATGTTGAAACCATGCAATATGCTGATAGCGTGATCAAAACAGATATAAAATAAGATTGTTATTGCAATCCAAAAGTCAAAATTATGACCTATTAGTCAGTGGTAACAGCCATTTTGAATATTAAATTAACTTCAAGTAAATTTTGAAAAGCCAATACAATCCTCTATTTCATCTCAAGCTGTACAGATTTTTTTCAAAATCAACCTTTTAAATGAAGAATCAAAAAAAAAAAAAGAAAAACAATGAAATATTGTATAACAGGAAACTAGTTAGTTTCTTTATGCATATTTAATTAGGGCTTTGTGACATCACACAGCCTAAAAATGACTGCCCTCCATTGCTTTCAATTATGTACTATACAAACATCTGCAAGATATTTTTCATTCTATTCATGTTGGGTAATTTACTTGCCTTCTGATTTTTCCAGAATTAATGTTCGCCTGTCCGCGTAGAGGGCAAATATATCAGCTGACTCCTTTAATAGTCTTTCAGAGTTCGCAGAGGCTTGAAAAGTACTTGAAAATTAAATCTGTCTTGAAAAGTACTGAAAAATCACTTGAAAAGTCCTTGAAATCTACTATTTTCTGTTGGACTTAGCTCTGTTGATAGAGACCTAAATCAGCATAAAACTGGTGTGCCTTTATTTGGTGCAGCATATGCTGCACCAAATGTAGGCACAACAATTTTATACTAATTTTCCAGAACTTCTACTAGCATTTCTGAAGTAGAATTTTAACACTTAGATCAGTATTTTTCTTTAAGTTAAAACTGTTTGAAGTCCTTGAAAAGTCTTTGAATTTTACTCATACTTGCCTGTATGAACCCTGTCTTTGGTGACAATTATCTGGTCCCATAGATTTAGATCCATTCACAGTTTGCAGATTTTTCAAAACAAACTCTGTATCAGTAATCAATTTAGTCACAGGTGTTCCATGGTATCTAATGTTAAAAATAGGCAACGGATACAACCATCATTTAGCAAATCTGCTTTAACACTTTCAGAAGTAATCAGCCTGCCTTCCCAATTCAAGTCATATATGCCAGTCTTATATTTGGTCTGATCCTAAATATGACAATGAGCTTGTATGTTTAGGCCTGAAATAAAATTTCTGTTTTGTTCTATTCTTAATATATGCTAAGAAACTCTTTGTGTCCACTTTCATATTGTCCACTATTGATTGCTCAAATTCTATTTTGGCTTTCCTGATGGATTTTGTACACTGGTTTCTAACTACAATGCTCTACATATATCCTGTGTGATTTCAAATGAATATAAATTTTCCATGCTTAAGGTTTCTTATGAATGGAAAGTAGGCAGTGTCTTCTCAGTGGAATATGCCTGCACCCCCTGCCATCAATCTGTATATCACATGCTGTCTTGACTGCACCACTAGATCGCTCCACATGCCTAAACCATTGAAGCCTTCTCTCTCAAAAATGCCCATGTATGCTATGATCGTGCATACGCAGGCCGATCAACTCCTACCACAGCTTTTGATGGAGCATTTTGATACTTTGCCTTCAGAGTCTTGTCTTACAGAATCATAGTCTCGTTATACCCGCTTTTTTCTTTAGAAAAAAAGGGTATATTAATTTCGTGTCAAAGTCGGTCCGTCGTCCGTCTGTCCGTCCGTCCGTCTGTCCGTGTGTCTGTCCGTCTGTCTGTCCGTCCGTGCGTATGTCCGTCCGTCACGTTTCTTGTAAATGTATCTCCTCCTAAACCGTAAGAGGTAGCAACTTCAAACTTTGTAGTTGAATAGGTCACATGGTGTAGAGGGTACTGGGCAACATTTCGTGTGACCTTGACCCCAAGGTCAAGGTCAAAGGTCAAATATTGTATTTTCTTGTAATTGTATCTCCTTCTTAACGGTAAGACATAGCACTTTCAAACTTTGTAGCTGAATAGGTCACATGATGTAGAGGGTACTGGGCAACATTTTGTGTGACCTTGACCCCAAGGTCAAGGTCAAAGGTCAAATATTGAATTTTCTTGTAAATGCATCTCCTCCTAAACCTTTTGACATAGCAACCTCAAACTTTGTAGCTGAAAAGGTCACATAATGTAGAGGGTACTGGGTAACATTTTGTATGACCTTGACCCCAAGGTCAAGGTCAAAGATCAAATAATGTATTTTCTTATAAATGTATCTCCTCCTAAACGGTTAGACCTAGCAACTTCAAACTTTGTATCTGGATAGGTCACATGATGTAGAGGGTATTGGGCAACATTTTGTGTGACCTTGACCACAAGGTCAAGGTCAAAGGTCAAATATTGAATTTTCTTGTAAATGCTTCTCCTCCTAAAGCTTTTGACGTAGTAACTTCAAACTCTGTAGGTGCATAGGTCACATGATGTAGAGGGCACTGGGCAACATTTAGTGTGACCTTGACCTGAAGGTCAAGGTCAAATTATGTACTTTCTTGTTAATGCATCTTCTCCTTAACTGTTGGACTTAGCAACTTCAAATTTTGCAGCTGCAAAGGTCATATGATTTGGAGGGCACTAGACAACATTTGGTGTGGCCTTGACCCATAGGTCAAGGTCATATAGTGTGTTTTTTGTAAATGCTCCTTATCCTTAACCATTGGACATAGCAACTTCAAACTTTACAGGTACATAGGTCATATTATGTTGAAGGTACTGAGCAACATTTTGTGTGACCTTGACCCCAAGGTAAAGGCTATAGGTCAAAAAGCGGGTATTTGCGATGGTGTACCATCGACTTCTGCTCTAGTTTATTATAATTTGAGCCGCCGCATGTGATTTCCAACAATGTGTCATTTCGACAAGTGTACACTCATACGAGCCTGTGCAGCCTCCTTTTAAACCTAGAAACTCCAAATCGCGTTCATTCAGTAGCTTAACAATCATAGAATACTCAAGTGACTAGCAAAGGCTCTGATCAGACTGCCCGTATGGGCAGGCTGATCTGAGGCTTTGCTCGCCGCACATACCACATTGTTGGAAATCTCATGCACTGGCTCAATTCTTATAACTCTCTTGATAAGTTCAAGTATGGGTTTACATTTAGTGTCACAAATAATGCCAAATTATCACTGATTCCTAAATTATTCATATACATGTACTCTATAGACTCAACTAACTCCAGCTTGTACACTATCAGTAGATCTTGTATGTTAGCCAGACATGTTAAGTTTCTGAAAAAAAATGCGGGGAAACGCGCGGAACGACTTGCTTTTTACCTCAAATTTTACAGGGCACCATTTGCCAAAATATGTATAAAGCAAGATTGGAATCTTTTCAAGATAATGTTTAGGATTCTTAAAGAAGCCATCACCTTTGTTGTTTTATGAATTTTATTTTTGTAATACATTTATATGAATTTTAAATCATTCTATACAATGCAAAATTTAAACAAACACGCACACAAAATAAAATATCACATGAAGTTTAGTTTTAACATTTAAAATTCTCATCTACATGCATAAAACAAATTACAACTTTGGCACCTTACATTACAAAATTATATTCTTAAAAATGTTTTAAATCACCAGGTGGTCCGCAAAAGCCAGTGGCACATTGTGTTTTGCCATTGCAAGGTTTATCAGTGTCTCAGCTTTGATAACATTCTCATCCAGTGAGCTAGAATTTGATGAAACGTAATACTTTGTCACTTTGTTGGTGCTCTTTCTAGCATTGTACAGTTCTAAATGCTTTTTGCGTTCCCCATATCTACGGACGTCGTCAATCCCTCTGTGAGAGACGTTGAAATGCTTACTGCAAACCTTGCAGTACGCCTGCTGCTTGCCCCGGTTGCTGGCCATAACCCAGTCAAACGTTCTTGTATATTCTGCATTGAAATTTGAGGGGCTTCTATACCGTATTAGTTTTTTTGCTTGGCTAATCCCTGGCAATGATTCGCGTCTCGCCATCTTTGTTGGGTTTATCAAGTTATACAGCCGCTTGGATTATTTGTACCTGTATTATTCGGTTAACATTGAAGCCCTTAATTGATATCGATTTTTCAGTGACTTTGAGATGCTTTACCTGACAGCTATTCGAAACTACCAAGCATCCTTACGATATCAATATTGATTTTTCTCGGCGACTTCCGCCAAATTATCACAAGAAATGGCTTTTAACAAAAAAACGGTAAATCTGTGATTTTTTTTAAAAATCCGTTTTGCGGAAAATGGCAGTGTTTTCCGTTAGTGACACGGGAGATCCGTTAATCTTAACATATCTGATGTTAGCATTTTGACCGTGCCAATGTCTTGTGGGCTGTTCAATAAGTTTATGTAGGAAATTATCTCGTAGGCATTCTAAAAACAAGAATTCAGAGTGATTCATATTGTGTATGGTATACCAGTCATTCCAATTGGGATGTTTAAATCCCCTATTATTATAGTGTAGTACTTTCAACAATTCATTGCCTTGTTCATGAGATTTTTAAGTTACTTTGAATTAGCTTCCATGCAATGTTTTGTTTCCTTAGTATCTGAAGAGTCATTGCTGGAATTTCATCAAACCTTGTAAACATATTCATATCTACAGCACAAGTACTTTAAATAAAAAAGTAAGGGCTACGTGCCAATTGTTTAAGAGTTACTTTCCTTTGTAATTCTTAATAGCGTTTTATATAGGGTTTATGTTTATGGCAGGCTGATCAACTCCTACCACAGCTTTTGATAGAGCAATATGATACTCTGCCTTCACAATGTAGACACATTGAAAATATGCATGAAGGAGTTTGGTTCAAAAAAATTTGGGATGAAATGACAGCTATGAGAACCTATACAATTTTTCCCTGATAGGCCTTTGGTATATGCATAGATAGTGCCTTCATGGGCTGATCAATTTGGAACTACTCCTACCACAGCTTTTGATGGAGCAATTTGACACTTTGTCTTCACAATGTAGACACATTGAACATATGCATAAAGGAGTTTGGTTTAAAAAAAATATTCTTGACAAAATAACAGCTATGAGAATTTAGACAATATTTCCTTAAAAAATTTTGAGTATGATCAGGAAATACCACAATCACAAACCGCAGACAACCCCGTGGCACCGCGAGGAAGAGCCGCCCAACCACCACGAGACACCAGGAAGACAAATTAAACAAAGCAACCAGCTCTCTCTTCCCCATCAAGGTGATTGCAATTCTAGAATGGACACAAAGTAACGTAGAACAAAACAAGAACAATTACAGACTCCCACAATGGGAGTAACAATAAACAAAAAGTCAACAACAACAGAACCACCGCCTTAGAACGGACAGCAGCGTAAGTTATCGGGGGGCTTAAATGCATTTTCCTGGTACCAAATCTTTGCCCTAGATTCTGCTGTTGTTGAATAACAAGAAATGTTCAGCTCGCATGGAGGCCATCTAACTAATGCAATATGGCTTTTGTATAGGCATAGACAGTGCATTCATGGGCCGATCAACTCCTACCACAGCTTTTGCTGAATTAATCTAATACTTTACATACAAAATGTAGACATACTGAACATATGCATAAAGGAATTTAGTGCAAAAAAAATATTTTGACAAAATGACAGCTATGAGAACTTGCTGGTTTAAACCATTACTGGCTAAAACTAAATTTTTTTCACTGACCATTACTGTGGGTGACTCTTTTTTTCATTATACATGTATCATTATTTTCCTCCGAATTTTTTAGATACTTTTTCCTTCAACTAATTCACTTGACTTAGGAAACAAGATTGCTGGCTCTTAAGATCCCTGATTCTTTTTACTAGCTTTTAAGTACCTGAAAGACTTATCCTACAGTAACTACAGAACCTCAATTTGACACTGATTTAAATTTGATGGATGTAGTTATTGTGTTGTTTGATGCACACAGATTCATACTTCAGTGAGATTAATTGGAATTATACTCATAATACTAGTATCTTCATATATATTCATGTTAGTCACAAAATGAGAAACTGTAACTGCAAGTGTGTTTAAATTCAACCTGCTCAATAGAGCATTTTTGCTGAAGTCTTCATTTCTTTGCTTACATAATAGTTTATACAGTAAAATCTGTGTAAAACTGTCACTCAATTATAGACAAAACAAAGATCTTAATGACAAATAGTATCTTAATGAAGGTCCAAAGTATTGCAGAATGCTCCCGTAGAAGCATTCTGCAATATTTTTGACCTGCATTTAGCGATAATTTTGTCTTGAAAGCCAATTTTTGGTCTTCTTTTTGAGTGGCCGCTTAAGACAGGTTTTACTGTAGTTAATGTGTTGTTTGATGCTCACAGATGAGATTAATTGGAACTACATGTACAGTGTATGCTCATAATACTGGTATCTTCATATATAAACTCATGTCGGTAACAAAATAAAAAACTGTACCTGAAGGTATGCTTAAATTCAACCTGCTCAATAGAGCATTTTTGCTGAAGCCTTCATTTTGTGCTTACAAGGTTGGGCTACATAATAGTTTATATTAGTAAAACCTGTCTTAAGCAGCAACTCAAAAATAGACAAAACAAAGATCATAATGACAAATGGTAGCTTAATGAAGGTTGAAAGTATTGCAGAATGCTTCCCTTGGAGCATTCTGCAATACTTTTGACCTGCATTAAGCGATAATCGGTCTTGAAAACCAATTTCCGTCTTCTTTTGGACTGGCCGCCCAAGACTGGTTTTACTGTAGTTTAATAGAATGAAATGATTTTATGACTCCTGATTGATTAACTCTTTCCCTGCTAGTGGCGACTTACGTTGTCTACCATTAACCTTTGTAAACAGTTTTGACCAGTATCAGGCTTGACTAAACTTTGGCCATAGGTCTGGATCCAAACTATATGTATTTGACTCACTGATTATAATTCTGTGTTAAGGTTATGTATGAAAAAAATATATTGAAAAGTGTTTTAAATAAATCTGCAATGACAAAAAAGATGTGAAATTATTCAGCATGCAATTAAATTTGATGGATGTAGTTAATTTGTCATCAATTTGCTTAGCACTCATAATTTCATACTTCAGTGAGATTAATTGGAAATATACTGGTTTTTCATTCTCATCGATAGGAGTCACAAAATGAGAAACTATCTGCGTGCATGTGTTATTAAACCTGCCTAAATGAGTATTCTACAATGTAACTAGCCTTTCTTTTGTGCTTAACAAGTTATGGAAACATGTGGATCTTTGCATGCAATAAATAGAGGATCTAACATGAGTGCTCATTTTTTATTTTATTTGTTAAACGAGTTGAGTAAAAGAGAAAAAGATGTGAGGTTTGCTGAGCATTTTATCTTTTTTCGCAGCAATTTGATAAATTGAATAATACAGGAGCACGAATGTTAGATTCTATTTATTACATTACATTAAAATAACTTAAAAATCACATTTTTGGCGTGAAAACAAGATTTTGCCATCTTTTATGCAAGGTTATAATGGACATCATTATTTAACGTTACTAAATTTGTAAAGAACTAGTGTTTTATCAGTTTTATTGCATGGCATTATTTCACGGTATGTCATGTGCTATTGTTACTTATCTCATATGTGTCATGTCATTTAAGTTGCACCAATGGATGGCTTAAATTCAGTAGCATCCACAACTTAAAAAGTCAGACCTTTAGTTAAGAGTGTGTGCCCAAAAATAATTTCATATTTCTCAACCAAAACATATGTTAAAAGTGACAGGTAAGCACTTTTTGGTACGAATTCTTAGCTAAATGTTGCATATGAACATGACCTGGACTGACTTTGAAAATACATGTAAATGAAAAATTGTTCAATATAGCTATGATGTGCAGGGGATGTTAGTGTTTATTTGGGGTGGGGGGAAGTATTTGGTCCTTGTTTGGTAATGCCTCTTGTTATTTTATGTTCAAATAATGCATTGTTGGTTATAGTATTTGTTAATAATGTATTATATTTTCTTTTATAATTAAAACATATTTCTAATATTAAGTTATTAACTTTCTTATATGAACAATATTTGTGCTATGTTGCAGGGAAACCTGCTATTTGGAATTTCAAGGTGGCTAAAGTTAAACCAGCCTTCTAACTCTGAACATCTGGAGGGATAGGCCCAAGCAAAATTGTACGAACCCAGGTCAGAGTGCTCCTACTCTGATCAGGGTTTACTCTATTTGCCATTCCATTACTACCTTTTTACACAACTCATCAGATTGAAAAATGACTAGTTTAAGCCCTCCAGTAAAACTATTTGAGCCACGGCATGAGATTTTCAACAATTTGACATTATGACAAGTGTAGACTTGGACGAGCCACTGCAGCCTCCTTTTAAGCTTAGAAACTCTAAATGATGTTCAGTCAGTAGCTTAACAATCATAGAATACTCAAGCGACCAGCAAAGGCTCTGATCAGACTGCGCATATGCGCAGGCTGATCTTAGGCTTTGCTGGTCACACATACCACATTGTTGGAAATCTCATGCACTGGCTCATTTTTTAATGGCCATTCCAAGGCGGTGCTTCTTTTATGGATCATTTTTGTTAGTTATGTTTAGTGTTTGTCATGCTTTCTTGTCTGTTAATTACAGCCTTGTGGACACCTGCTGGGAAAGGTCTGGCCACTTGGCTCTCTTGTAATGTTTATTGTATTTTTGTCACTTTCCCATGTGGTGTCCTGGGCAAGTGTGTTACTTGATTTTATCGAAGTCTGATCTTTGCCTCCTTACTTACTTTCTTAGAAATTTATGACATGTATAGTGAAGAGATAGTGTCTGAATATTAAGGGTAAATAGGGTTGCAAGAAAGTATCGAAGAATATGATTGTTGCAAGTCTATTCAATATACTGTCTAGTCAAATGACAATATCTGTTATAAGGCAGTGGTTCTGCTGTTGTTGATTCATTGTTGCTCTCGTTGTTTTAGGTGGAGGGGGATGGGGGGGAGTATTTGGTCCTTGTTCGGTAATGCAGTAGTGAGTGTCATCTCGAGTTTTGCAATCATCTCACTGAGGAAGAGAGAGCTGGTTGCTTCACTTTAATTAAGTTCTTGCTGTCGTGTGGCTGTTTGCGTTCTGCGTCTTCTCAGGGGACAAAAATTCCACTCGTCAGCTCGCAATTACGAGTGAAATCTAGGAAGGACAAGCAATTCTTCCCAAGCACTGGTCCTGTAGGACGAGTGCTTTAGGAAGAAATACTTGAGGAAGTCGTATTACATATTACTCACTTATGTTCTTTATTGCATACGCTTTTTAAGGACATGTGCATGCGTTTGCAGGACTAGTGAAAGTTGTAAGTCACTCGTCCTGCAGGACAAGTGCAATATTTATATATTTTTGTCCCCTGCTTCTCATAGTGTGTTGGGTTGGTCTGTGATTGTGGCATTTCCTGGTCATACTCTCCAGTGACGTAGCCAGAACGCTGAAAAAGTTACACACATCAAAGGAGGACAACTGTATCAAACATTGATTATCTACAATTATGTCCCTTTTCAAATTGGAACTTCTCTTAAAGAAAAGAATTCGCTACCAGAGGGAGCGAATTCTTTCCTTTAAGAGCAGTCCCTGGTGGTATGGGAAATCACTTTTACTACATTAGGTGAGCTCCCTTGACTGTTACTTTTTTTAGAACCCATGTGTGTATACTGCGTAATGGGAGCTACGCCAATGCTCTCAGCGAAACACCATTTTGCTGGTTGACTGAAAGTGGCCTGAGATTATATGCTGGCTGGGTATGATTGATGCTGATGATGATATGGGCCTCGTGGCGACAAAACCTGTCTTCCGGGTTTCAGACAAAGTGATATTCAAATTAGCCTGCTCAGCTACGGAGACAAGCTAGAACATTGAAATTCCCTTGTAGAATGTCTAGATATTATGCTTTCTGTTAAGCGAACAAGAAATGCACTGATCAGACTGCGCGTATGTGCAAGCTGGTCTGCGTCTTTGTTGTTCACAAACCCCCGAAGACAGTTTTTCTAGCGTCGAGGCCCATATCAGACTAAAGGAATACCATGATTTGACAAGGTGCATATGAAGCATTGGAAATTCTACTAAAGCAAGACTGCGACAGCACAGATTCTGATGATATCACATAGGTATGAGCCAAGGCTCACACTGGTAAATGTATACGTCGATTTGGTGGTATTTACGCGTATTGCCGGTACTTCATAGACCGGAAGTGGTAGATATTGGTGTTAATACTATATGGAAAAACATGCCATATGCCTAAAGGACTATAGAACTAGAGCATTTTTAAGTATTCCGCATGCACATGGCGATTTATGTAAGCATTTAGGAATAGATTTGAGTACCGATCTGGATGATCGGTACTCGAATCTATTCCTAAATGCTTACATAAATCGCCATGCACTTACTGGATACTTAAAAATGATTGAAGTCTATAGTCCCTTTGGCATATGATATGTTTTTCTATATAGTATTTACACCAATATCTACCACTTCCGATCTATGAAGTACCGGCAATACGCGTAAATACCAGCAAACTGACGTATACATTTACCAGTGTGAGGCTCGGACAAGATTGGGCATTTGTGCAGTATCACCAGCCTCTGCTGCATGCATACACAAACAACAAGTGAGAACAACAAGAAAATGCCACAAAGTAACCTATTGGCACTATTAAGAGAAACGGCATCAGAATGCAGACAAACAAAAAAGAGTATGATTAGGAAATGCCACAATCACACACTGCTGGCAGACTAACCCACGGCACCGTGAGGAAGAGTCACATATCACTTACGGTCACAAGGCATTGGTAAGACACTTAAAGTAAAGCAACCAACTCTCTCTTCCCCATCAAGATGGTTGCAAAACTAGAAATGACACAAAAGTACTGCATAACAAACCAATTAATGACCAAACTCAGAACTCACACAATATGAGCGAAAGACTTACTTAAAAGCAAGACCACAACCAGCATAAACACCATCTCTCTCTCGCTCTCTCGTCAAGCAAGAATGGATACAAATAACAACAGCACAAAATGCAGTAAAACCTGTCTATAACGGCCACTCTCAAAAAGACCAAAAATTGGTTTTCAAGACCAATTATCGCTTAATGCAGGTCAAAAGTATTGCAGAATGCTCCAAAGGGAGCATTCTGCAATACTTTCGACCTTTATTAAGCTACCATTTGTCATTAAGATCTTTGTTTTGTCTATTTTTGAGTGGCCGCTTAAGACAGGTTTTACTGTGATCAGGAATTACACATACCTGATGGGAGTAACAACATATCACACAAAAATGTCAAATGTAATTCTCTAGGCTTTGTACTGGCCATAGACCCCCATTCCCTCTGCATTATATAAGCCGCAAAATGAAATATGTAAGTCCTTTTAGAGTGGCAGCGTTAGCGTGTAACATCATGCTATGTACGTTACCTGCAAAATAACATTAAATTTTCCTGATAATGTCTCCAACATGACATATTCACACTTTTTTTTAATTTGGAAGAGGTTTAAGAACTTCTTATAACACAGTTACATATTTTTAGCATTCATTTTATAAATGTCTTGACTTTTTGCTGTTGTATATGTTACTTAGTGTTTCATATGTAATTTCCTGGTATCAATATGGCAGTTATTGACCAAACATGTATTACATCCGTCAGTGAATATACCAAATCTATAAGGCTGCTATTCAAATGAATTGAAGTTCCTTATTATGGTGTCTTACACTATTTTACTGCCAAGGTTACTTACGTTACCCTCTGATTACCAATAAACGTTCAAGTTATGGTCTCCAACACAACCTGCTTGTACTTATTTGCATGCTGGCACAGGTCTATGACTTCTTTTTACTCTAGCTCATTTGCTGAGGAAGTAACTCAAAACATGAATTACCATAAACTCTCTTTTCTTTTATAGAGACATCAAATATAGTTGACATAATACTCGTGGAAAGTTTGTAGCATACAGTGCAATCTGTGAGTAACAACTTAAAAGATCAAAGAAAACCCATCAGATAGAAGTGATAGAGCTGTTTCTTGCCAAGCTAGCAACTCTGCATATTATTCAAGGGTTTAAATAATTTTACAATACAGTTTATTTATCCTCTATCAGATCCATCTTGCAAGGATTTTGCAATATGCTAGCACTCTGGAAATGGCACCATTACCTTGTAACAGCCAATTACATATATTACCCATCATTATCTTTGATAATTTAAGTAAGTGACATGACTTCTGAAAAGTGCAAACCATAAGGTAAGATTTCCATATTGGCTATATCATCTAAGTAAGCTACTTTTGCATCACAGATATGGACGTTTGAAAACAAATATGCACCCCCAAGTGTTATGTATGTTACTTTTTTCATTATTCCTATATAAATGATCTATGAATCTAATATAGTTTGATATTTTTTAAATGTGAATGTGCTAACTAATTCATTTTGTATGTACCTTTTGGAAACTGCAAATACATGTATTATGTTTCTATCTTTTATAAGGTTTGAGTTGTTGAGTTTTGAACATGGTAACTCCATATCACACAAAATATGAAATATAATTCTGTTGCTCTTTTGTTAGGGTACAATCAAGTTTACTTTCACCCAGAGGAACTTGATTTCCCTCTCATTTATTTTCCACACATTTTGTCCATATCTAGAAAGCCTTACTTGTTCTCATGGGAAAGACTTGATAGTTCAAACTTTGTATGTGCATCTCAAGGACAGAAAAGCAGGGTAGAAGTAAGCTCATGTTCATGCCATTTGAAATAGTATATGTGTATGGCTTTGGTACTTTTTCAGAAACCTGTATTGCAGCTTGTTCACATTTATATAAATAGCACATGTTAGGGTTTCATGCCACTGATGAGTGCCTAGAGCAATTCTTTGTTTGTTTTCCTACCCTGCTTAGAATGTAGATGAACTAGTGGACAGGGGTTCTCTATCAGTTTGATAGGAACAACCTTTCCGTAGTACTAACACATTGGCACATTGGTAGTGTCACAATCTGTTAAACAGTGCATGACTGCAGATCTCTTTCCCCATATTCTGGCCAATGTTGACATTTAGAAGGAGCACCTTTTGTTGCATAGACCAGTGTTGAACAAAACAGCCAGGTTAAACTCTGCGAGAATGTTTGTAAGAATTTATAGACTGTTGCTTAAAGCTGCGTAGTCTGTAACTTTTGATCTTTTAATTTTAGAACTAATGTTTCTATTTTTCAATAATACAGTAAAAAAACTAAAATTCAGGTATACATTTTACCAATTTCGTAAATCTTAACAAATTATCAGTATCAAAACAACATCATTTATGTTAAAATTAACTGTCTATAATTATTGGAGGGAAGTAAATAATTACCAACACACCTGATTTTATAAGATAATTCACTTTTCCGTGCAGTTTTCAGCTATAGTGAACAGATTTATTGTGAAAAGAGCTGAATTCTACCTTTACAAACGATTTAAACAGAAAATGAAAAAAAAATCGAAATATGTTCATTGTTGCAGACTTAGTCTCTTTAAACATTGTATATATGTATCAGACAGCATGCCCTGCCTTTAGTGCCTGGTTGAATACTGGTTCCGGAAGATCCTTGAAGATGACAGGAAAAGCTATTATGCTCTGTAGTATGAAATTGCCATTAAAGTTATGTGCAGCACTACATGGCTAATCTAATGTTGGATCAATGTGTGATTGCAAGCCAAGCGGAAGTTCGGACTTGTCAGTTTTGGTGGGAATTCCATTGTACAGGTCCCAGAAGGAATGACAGTACCAACTCAAGGTCAACATTATGTCCAATAGAAAGAAGGTCATGCTGGCCTAAGACTCCTTTCCGAGCTCTCATCTGTAATGTCATGATTATTGTTATGTTACTCTTGATCTATTAAACATGTAATAACTTAGAGTTGTTGAGACATTACATTGGCGACGAGGATACAAGAGAAGTGAAGAAGATAAAAGTAGAATTGAGATACAGAGCAGAAGAAATAGAATGAAAACTTAAGTTTATGGAAGAATATTTAGGAATTTGGTAAAGAAGATATAGACAAGAATCAGACAGGATACAGAGAAAAGAAGACAAGATAAGTTAAATATATTAAATATATAAGAGATTATACAGACAGCTATAGAAAAACTCTATATACATTGAAATAATAAAATGAAAAGATAACAGAAAAGAAAGAAATCTGTTATTTTTCCTAATTTGAGAAACTAAATTAAAGAAGAAAAATAAAGATGACATTAGAGATGGCTGACAATAATGTAGCTATGATTATTTCTGAATCTAGAAACTTGAAAGCCTTGCCATTCAGACCAACAGAAGATCAGCTCTCTGTAGGGAAAGAGTGGGAGGAATGGCTTGATGCAATAGAAAGAGAATTTATATATTTCAGAATTAACAGTCCGGCAGAAAGAAAAGATGCTTTAATAATATATGGTGGGACTGAGATAGCGAGGTTAGAGAAAACATTACCAGACAACGATCCTGATGGAAACTTGGATATTTATCAGAAAGTAAAGAAAAAGCTGAATGATTACTTTGTGCCTAAAAGAAATAAACATTATGGCCGATATATGTTTCTGAAAAGTAGACCTGAAGCAGGAGAACCCATCGTAGAATATGCCACAAGATTGAGAGAGAAAGCCCATGGGTGTGATTTTGGCAGCAGTAATGACGATAGAATACTAGAGCATCTTATTCAAACAATCGAGAACCAACACCTTATACAGAAATGCATTTATGAAGGGTGGACATTAAATCAGTTTCTGACTCGAGCTAAGCAAATTGAAGACATATCAGTGCAGGTGGATGACATGAAAACAGACCAATGGAGCAAGAAAATATCTAAAGTTGAAGAACATAGAAGGGAATGGACACAGAGTCAAAACTACATACGGTTTAGAACACAGCCCTGTTCTTATTGCGGTTTGACAGGAGTACATCCTAAGGGCAGAAATTGTCCTGCTTATGGAGTGCAATGTGAAATATGTAGAAAATATAACCACTTCACATCTGTATGCAGGGAGAAACGCAAGTGGATAGAACCAATAGATAAAACGACGAGACCGCCACATTGTTATACACGTATTAAGAGGAAAGAGGGTGTCAACAAAGTCAATGTGATACACCATAACAGCCAGAGTTTAGATGATAGTTCAGTGGCTCATGTCAGAATAAAGACTGTCAAACAGTCACCGCATCAAGAGAATGAAAATTTTCGACAGATAAAGGAATTACAGGAAGGAATCAGCAGACTTCAGAAGGATCTTGATTCAGCAAAGAATATGATACAGCAGATTTTGGTACAGCGGAGAATGATAGACGTTGTGCTAGATGAAGCAAGAAATGAAAAGGAACGGTTTATGGAACCATATATTTATGACTTGTCACGCAACACAGATATGAAACAAACATGTTTTGTGACACAAACCAACCTAAATAATGAAATAACATCAAAGAAAACTAACATTTACACTACAGAAAGGAATGAGGGTCCTGTTCATAATAATAAAATGAATGTGAAAAATGAAGAAAGGGGGACTAGAAGCAATCAGAGAGGTCACCGAAGTAGGAGTAAAGGAAAGCACAAGAGGCTAGATAGCCAGTAGACGATACAATTCATAATGACTATTTGTTTAATTTATCAAACGCTTATAAGTTGATAGAATTAACAACATTATATACATTCACAAAATCGTATTTCTCTTAAAATGGGGGTGAAAATGTATTATTTGCATCATGAACTCTTGTGATATTCAATTAGAAAAATATCAATTTCATATGCTATCTATAGTCAGATTTTTGTTTGTGAATTTGAGATGATAGTGATAATAGGTGCATTGCTCAAGATTAAGTATTACTAGAAATTATCGTATGGCATTATCAATTTGCATTTCTAACATGCAACAAACATATTACATGTCATTAATATCTATTTGAATTTAGTAAGATGTTGACGTAAGCAGCAGACTCCTGAATTTTTATAAAAGGGGAGAAATGTAGTATCCAGCTCTGTGCTACATTGGAACCAGTCAACGTCATTATGACGTTACGTTATTTACGTCGTTGCTTGGTTACATGATTATTGTTATGTTACTCTTGATCTATTAAACATGTAATAACTTAGAGTTGTTGAGACATTACATCATCTGGTTGATTACGTTTGTAAATTGGACAATTTCTTCTTGACCTCGCAAGCCAGAAAAGTTTAATAGCTTGTAGCATTTTATGGGGATGTGAAAGACAGGTTTCAACTAAAAGTGAGTCAATGAAGTCTGCAACAGCCTTCCTGCCAATGTCATCAGCCTCAATAAGATCCTTAGCTATGCCAGGCTTAGCAGGAACACGGAAAGACAAAAAGTACAGTACATTGTCTTCGAAACTAGAACTATAAGGATTGGTGAAGCCAGAAACTTCCTCTAGTACTGTACTCGTTCAACTTTGAATCAGATCAGATTGGCTATTTCATTTCAGTGTAATGAAGAGTTGTTTCAACATATTGAGCTCTGATGTGATGAGTAATACACTATTCCATCTGTAGTACAAAGCATAATTCTAGCTGCTGAAGCCTATAATACCTCCTTTGACTTGGCACAGGGTTAATTGTTCACCTGAAAGTTATGTCAAAAGCATTTCTCAAGCAAAGAACCAATGAGTGTGACACACTAAACCCATTTTGTTGGAGAAGTTCTTTGCATCCGTAGTTGTGATCCTTTGCAATGAACATTGGGGTCGTTTGCAATGAACATTGGGAACGAGGCATTCAGATAGAGCTGACATGCAATTCAAAGTTGTTTTCCTTGTAGCCCTAATCAGTGTCAAAACCATCTGAATTATATCCATATACATTGCCCAGAACTGAGCTGTTTCACAGTGCCTGTCTTTCAGAACTTCCGATTTGAATGCATGGTATCTACTGTTTATGTGAACAAACAGCGAAGGTTGATAGATCACCTTATAATAATATTTCAAATCAACATAAATTTATTAGGAACCTCAATTTATTTCAGCTTTATAAATTTTCTTAATTCACTTACAGACTTATAATACATGTATAGTCAAAAACTGCTATACAGATACTCAAAATAACGTATGTATCATTATGTAACACATATAACAGTATTTATTAAATGAATCCTTAAAATAGGTAACCTTGTTAAAAGAAGTACATAAACCTGTGCCAGCATGCAAATAAAGATAAACAGGGCTTGTTAGAGACATTAACTTGATTGTTTAATGCTATTTTGGGGGTAACATACGTAACATGGGCCTGAAAAATAATGTAAGTTACCATAATAAGGAACTTTATATCATTTCAGTAGCAGCCTTATAGATTTGCTATATTCTGTGACAATTGTAAAACACATATAGTCAATAATTACCATACTGATACTCAGAAATAACGTAGAAAACACTAAGTAACGTATACAACGGTAATAACTCTAGCATTTATAAAATTAATACTAAAACTATGTAACTGTGTTAAAAGAAGTTCATTAACCTGTGTCAGCATGCAAATATGTACGAACATGTCATAGTTGAGACATTATCAGGGACGTTTAATGCTTTTTCGGTGGGGGGTAACATATATAACGTGATGTTACACCTTAACGCTGCCATTCTCAGAGGGCTAACATCTTTTATTTTGTTTCTTATATAATGTAGTTTCAGACAATCATAGTGTACGAAATTCCCCCTGGAGGGGAGGGGGTCTATAGCCAGCTCAATGCCTAATACTGCTGGTAATATAATAGTACTGCACAACAGACTAGAGAAGCAACAGAGATGATGATGAAATAGAATAAAGAATGGTTTGTAATTATAAAGAAAACATATTGTTGAAAGATATAAAGGGAAAAAAATACTACAGATGTACCACGACCTGAGTAATGACCTTTAGATCATTCCATTTCAAAAGGCTGCGGAATGCGTAACATGAGCCAGTCGAGCTGGAAGATCTGTGTGTCAAAAGCAGTATAGTTACCTGACACCCATATTTCTAGAAGTATTTGAATAGCGTAAATTCAGTCACATCCCAAAGAGTTTTGCTTATCTATAGTATACCAAAACAATTCGATAAATGCAAACGACACAATAAATAAAGTGGCTGATTAACTGATTCATGAGAGTTACAATGTAATGCAAGAATATATCCCTTAGTGGTGTCTTGGGGGCTCTTCTGTTTTGTGACGAACCAAATACTTGTAGCGCCAGAGGATCACCAACTCCATATGGTACAATGACGCATGTTACTATCTCTAAATGATCTGAAAAATGGGTCCTCTATACAGAATTTGAAAAAGTCAGAATCTGAATTTAATTGAGTCTGTTCATATGGGTTTATGAAAAAAAAAGTTCAATAGCAAGGGAAACGACATTGCTCAAAAAGGAAATGTAGGGCTTTGTATCTTGACAAGCGAAGATGTGGAGATTTGGAAGCGCCAGTTAAAATTGTGAGTTGTTTGATAGGCAGTCAAAGAAACTACTAAGGCCAGATTTTTTTTATTAGTTGATTTGCGGGAATTTTTTTTTTCAGACTTAGGGTCGTGGGGACAAAAAAAATAAAAAAAAAAAAAGCTCTGAAAATGACCAGTTAACTGGTCATTTTCAGATCTTTTTTTTATAGAGCTTTTTTTTTATTATAATTTTTTAATATCTCCAGAAAAAAAACAGTAAAACTAGTGAGGTAAGCTTTAATCTTTATATATTTCATCATTTCCCTAAAAATCTTGACAGGACAATCACTTTTAACAGTGTCACTCTCAAAATTGCACAGACAGAACCTCAATTTTTTTTCAACCAAACAAATAATATTTAGAGTCGGTGGATGAAATAAAAAAAAAATAGAAAATGAATTTTATTTTTTTTCCTACTTTCCGGAAAATTACAGTAGGAGGGTCGTAAATCAACTAATAAAAAATTCTGGCCTAAATAAATTTGGTTTGCCGTAAACAGTGTTGGTGAAATATTCAGAAATCAGAAAGGTGTTGGTTAAAGAAAAGACTAAAGAAACCACAAAGGACACATAAAATCCCAGGGCAATTAAAAATGAAATATATAATTTTTAAAAACCATGACCAAGAAATACTTCAATTACAGACCAAAAGGGTCACTACTTTTATTAAGCCATACAATTCGCTCCCATTTCTCCAATAAAAAGACCTATTGAAATTTGACCAGGAAATGCCACAATCCAAGACCAACGTGTGGCATCAAAAGGCGGTGAGGATGAGACAGTAGACACATGGACGGGTCCAGGATTTCTCGAAAGGGGGTTCATATGTGTAAAGTTGTTGTGCTTCACTTTGCTGCTTTTATCTCATTTTTCTTAAATATTCCATGAAAATGAAATAAGTGAGACCAAATTATTTCATTTTCATAGGCTAATTCAAAACGGAGGGGTGGATTAGGGTTCAAGCGAACCCCCTCTGGGTCCGTCCACAGGCACTCAAAAGCTGGCATATGCTGAGAAAGTTTGGGGACCCTGAACGCACGGCCTGTGTTGTAAGTGTACTTTGGCGAGTCTGGGACGTCGCTTCCTCTGTGTGGTATGGTTTGGTCTGCGAGTATGGATTGTGACATTCCTGTTTGGTTTTGTTGCTAAAACATTTAAGCGGCATGCTTACGAAGTTATAGAAATCTCTCCAATACATGCTTAAGGAAATTAAAGAGTTGGTAACGTGTTTCAGATGCTCAGTAGCAACGTTTACAAACTACATTTTCTAATGTCAATGTCACAAAAAGCAAAATGTGACCAGGAAATCTCAAAGTACCAGATGACAGCCTTTCTTCCTAATATACTGGGTTCTATCAATACATATGTATTTGATCGGTAATACGCCATGAAGTGCTAATTTTGAAATGTAGTGGGTGGGGGGTCTTTTGGCCGAGGAGGGTCCTTAACTCTTCTGTGGTCTGGACAGTGACCGCAGAAGGAGAAAAAAACTATTTCAACGTGGAATAGTTCTCGGGAGAGGGGGGGAATTATTCAGGTTAAGTTTGTTTTATATATACAGTATATGGCACTATGTGGCGATCTATTAACTTTCGAACTATGAGCAGTACTTGTCTTTTTCCACTGACACAGCACCGCAGTGAGTTTTGTCCCGACACTACTCGCGTTTCGTAATCTCCTGCAGGTCCAACGGGCTGCCGTTCTCCGCTGAACTTTCTTCACTTGGTTAATCTGAGTTTTAGAGTAAGGGCTCCAAATCGGTGCTGCACATATTGGAGTTTAGGCCGTACCAACATTTTATATGCAACTTCTTTAGTACTCTTAGGTGCAAAAGCAAAGTTCCTGCGTGGGAAAACAAGTGTTTTGTTGCTTTTTGAGAAATTCCATAGATGTGTTGACCCCAATCCATGTTATCAGTAATTAATGGTTATACCAAGGAATACTTTGCTGACTGAACATTTTCCAAAGTTTGGTCGTGCAGGGAATATTCAAAAGTATTTATTTATTATGTGGAGAAGACCCTGCATCAAATTTTAGTATACGTAAAGAAGAATTCACACAACGATGATCGAGTTGAAATAAATTGGCAACAATTGATACGAAAACTGGAATCAATGTACACGAACAACTGAGATTATTCAGATATAGAAAACCTCACCGGAGGCACTGCGTTGTGTCCTTGGGCAAGACACTCTGTCCTCTGCTTAGTACTGAGGCGAGTTTAACAATGCAAGCGTTCGCGGGCGCTCGTTGTTCTGATACCTATCTTTATTCGTAATGTGTAAACAATGAGCGTCCGAGAGCGCTCGGATCGCTGAACTCGCCTCTGGTTCAACTCAGGAAGACCCGTCCCGACAAAGAATCAAAACAAACAATAACAAGCCTCAGAGATCTATGCTCTGCGTGTCCGTTCGGGAAAACCCAGGGTACTCTCATGTTTCCTTCATACGTAGGCTCGGGTCCGGCATCTACCGTTCACCCCAAAAAATATCAGGAATTTCAAGCACCCCCAAAAAATATTTGGAATTGTAGCGACCCAAAAAATACCCCATTCTGTACCTAAGACCCTAAAATGCATAGAAATGACTTAAATTTAGTCGAATTTTGTGATAACCCCCAAAAATATCCACAAAATCTTTATATCCAATAAAATATTCATTTTATGACCCCCCCCCCCCCCCCCCAAAAAAAAAAAAAATAAATAAAAAAAAATATTGAAATTCAAAATTTTGAACCCCCCAAAACACGTATGTGTGAAAATATCAGACGTGTACCCCCTCTGGGGGGAAAACACCGGTAAATCATTTAGCTTTTGGTGATTTTCAATTCAGATTATTTATACAAGTAAAAATAATTGCACGTTACAAAAATGTAACTGAATCAACTTTATCCACAAATCGGTTTTGTGACTTTTCTTTTGTTTTTCGGAGATATTTACGTTTGACAGTTGGGAACGGAAAACACGTGGACCGGATGTTTACATTTTGCTGTTTGTTGTTATGAATGAAAGTAAGGGACGCAACTCTAGTCCGGGAATTGTGGGCTTTGTTTATAAAATATTCAACAAACAGCAACTTTATGAGTGAAATATTGAATTGCTTTACTAGGATGTACTATATGTTGGTATTCTGAGGAATGTCGGAAATATTTTAATTGAAATATTTCCAAAAACCTTCATGATTTGTCGATTTCACGGGCAAACATCGGTGTGCCTGATCGACCAATCAGAAGATTTATATTTACCCACGTGACCTCATGTATAGAAGAATTCTTGAACAGCAGAAAAGTTGGACGCGAGTGGTTATGCCGAACGTATGGTTTTGGAAAAAAGTAGAGGATTTTGGGCGTAAATGTTGAACGGACATAACTGATTAGTTGTTTATTTATTTTCTAGTGAATTGTGGAATTATTTTAATGCAAAATGTCGGGGCAAGGGCCTCCACATGCACCGAAAGTTCGGCGAAATGTTTCTCCTTCCCAAAGACAAGGGCCCATGAAGGCTATGAAAGCCTTTTCTTTGATAGGCAGCAGTCCTTCAAGAAGCCCTTCCTCACCAACTCATCTGGCAGCTCTTCATGGTCGTTCTCCAGGACCAGATAACCGTGTCTCTCCAGATAGGAGGTCACCAGGATCTCCTTGTTTCAAAGGTAAGAGGTCTAAAGGAGGGAGCATGGTTTGGCAGATTGCCATAAAAATCGTCTGAAAAGGGGCTTTATAATTGACTGTCAAGTAACTGTCACTTGTCATATAATACTAAATAATGTTGACATCTCAAGGAGTTTTGTTTGTTTTTGTTGCTTTACGTCCCATGTCGACAGCTATGGTCATTGCAGGACGGGCAGTTCACTTAACCACACTTTTTCCTAGGCAGGCTTGAGCAAGCGGTTAACCAGTAATTTGTGCACATACTTTCGCTTGTAACTGACAACAACCCTTCTTGAATAAATCAGCCGAAGGGAGGAGAATGACTGTAGAAATTATTTCATGATCAATCTCCACGAAAGTATGGTACCGGGCCGGGATCGAACTCGCGACTGGATCTGCAGTCAGACACGCATCTGTAACCAGACACGTTACAGACTATGCTACACGACCCGGTACATCTCAAGGAGTGACTCGAATATCTGTGCACCACTTCGTCTGATCCAGTGAGTTTGTGTATAACGTCCCGCCAACAGCTAGGGTCATATGGAGTTGGCCACGGCTTTCATTTGACAGACTGACAAACTCAGAACCCCTGTGTATGAGTGGTTTATCCACTACATCACGGTGGCTCCAACCAACATTCGACAGTGGGGCCAGTCATTTGTAAACCACAAGTGACTAGCCAGTAGCCACCCTTACGAGGAATAGCTTTTCAGTGTTTGTGTTGATGCTTTACATCCCAGTCAACATTTTTTCACCAATGTCGGGACATACTATAATCAGTGAAATATATTAGAGTGACTGGTAACTTCAATGAAATATCAATACTTTACCAAAGCAGCTTTATTGGACGTCTTACACAGATAAATTAGGGGAAATTGATATAGTTTTTTTACACGCATTGCTTTTATCGCGGTTTTTGGAATACATACTGTAATTTCTAGATTGTTTACCAAATCTTTTAACACCTTTACAAACTCACCAAAATTGAATAAAAATTGTTTTTGTATATCTGTTTGTACTTGAATTATAAACCACAGTCAAGGCCCCGCTGTGACTGCACTGTCCCCTTGGGCTTTGGGGGCTGTGGTTACAAATGACTGGTGCATAAGCAGAGGATACGGAAACCAGGACACAACACAGTGTCTCTTGTGCATGAGTCTTAAGCTAGCAACCTCTCAATCTCAAGTCTAGCACTCTAACTGAGCCTCTCGTTTTTCACACCGGGTCTCGTAGCGCAGTCGGTAGCGAGTCCAACTGCAGATCCAGGGGTTGATAGTTTGATCTGACCTGGTCCCATACTTTCTGGTCATTGTTCTCCTTCCGCTGTTTCGGGAAGGGTTGTTGTCAGACAGTCAGATGTGCACGAAGTACTGGTAAACCGCTAAGTCATGCTTGTCCAGGAAAAAGTGTGGTTAGGTTAACTGACCGTCTCAACATGACCATAGCTGTTGACTGGAATGTATAACCTCAAACCAAACAAGGGAGGGCAGTGGCTCAGCACAAAGTACTGGTAAAGCTTGCCCAGATAAAAAATGTGATTTTGGTCACTAAGGTGAACTGACTGTCTCAACATGACCATAGTTATTGACTGGAATGTAAAATCTCAAACCAAACAAGAGAGCGCAGTGGTAGAGTGTTTGACTTGTGTTTGATGGCAGAGCTCTCGGAAACGCAGAATTACGCGTATTGGCACGCACGTTTTTTCCCTGGGACGCATGTTTTCCGCTAGGCAGGAGTTCCGCGTATGCATGTTTTTTTAGTCGGCACGCGCCAAAAATCCAAATAAACACCGGAGATCAAAAGCCCTTCGCGACACGCTTTTCGAGCGCGGGAGACGTGATAAGTGTCCTGTCTCTGTTGGCCAATCGTATGCAGTGTAGCAATTCTGACAGGTGATTGACAGGATTACCGATGCGGTACAGTGTGATTATTACGAGGTGATTATTAAAGTAATTAAGCAAGGATTATCAGATAATTGATGCGCTACCGATTTACCGTTAATTAAAGGGAGAAAAACTTATGGGGTATTGTAAACAACATCGGACTTCCGAATTCGACTGATTAGGGATGAAAGAGAAAACATATTTAATTGCATTCGTTTGCGATTTGAGCAGCATGATAAACATGGAGAGAAAATAATAAGTTTACGGATTTGCATTTCGTTATTCGTTCATTGCTACGGCAATGAAAGAGTCTGAGAGAATTGTTGAAAAAAAAACAGTACAGTGGTAAGCCGTATACGGTAACGTCCGACTGACAAAAGTTCCAAACGAAGCTACACTACAAGCCGTGCGATGAAATAGATCATCGGTTTCAAGTGATTGTCTAGTTGAATAAACACAAACAAATCACTTTCGGCAAGTAAATTCGTTCATTCTAAATGTTAAATGGCTAAGTAATGTCAGTATATTCATTGCAATCGCCGTAGACACTAGCGAGATGCGTTTTTATTAGAAAAAAGAAGACTTCCATCTGCATAAGATTATACAAAACAGAGGACTGCTGTCTGTCTGTCTGTCTGCCTGCCTACCTGTCTGTCTGTCTTGTTAATGAATAAAACAAGTACCAACAGTTTAATCTTTTATTTTGATAAGGCCAAACAAAAAATTTTGTGTTGATGTTACATGAAAAAATATAGCAAAATATTTTGTTTTGTTAAGTAGGAACAATCCGTTTATGATTAAAGGGTTAAAATCAGTCAATCTAAAAATTATTCAAATGTATCACTTCCGGCTAAAATGGAAAAGATATACGGTATGCACAAATTGGTGGGACTCCCACTTTTTCCAGTGGGACTCCTACTTTTTGCCAGATGGGAGTCCTGAACTCCTGTTTTCAAAATCCTAGTGAGAGCTCTGGATGGGTTGCGGGTTCAAGACCCCCTTGAGGGTAAACTTCGAAAACTTATATCATTTTATAGACGAAAGATATTACTTAACAGCATGGCTGTAAAGAAATGGTCATTTGTATGTATCTTCAAATCACTGGTGTTCATGTATATGTAGGAGTTGGTGTGGTGTAAACCACATTCCTTGTACCCAGGGTCCCTAGTTCGGTCCCCGACTCCAATCAGTTTTTCAGAAATTTCTTCGAGGAATACCATCAGGGTAACTGTTTGGTCTGGCCAGGTCTTGGTCTAAAATGTTTGCTACTAAAAAGTTGTCTAAATAGTTAAAGGTGATTCAAACATGTATATTGTCAGTTATTTTAATGGATAACTTTTGTTTTGTAATCTTTATTAGGCTATTGTTAGCAAGTGTAAAATTTCATTACTTGTTGAAGAGTGTATTGTTGTCTTCCAAATTAACAAAGATTTAAATGTCCCTTTTTGGACAAAGAATTACTTATGACATATAAATAGCTATTGAAAACCGGTCATTTGCAACGAAGTTGAGTGAGCATAAATACGGCTTTTGGCTTCTTGCCAAATATAACAGAATGTAAAGAAATCTCCCGTTATTATCAGTCACTTGGGTTTAAGTTTAATATGCAAATTTACAAAATAATCTTTTCATCGATTTTGAGCTGTGTGTAAAGTAGTTTACATTTTTCTTCCATTTTATAATAAATCTTGATAAACCTTGTACAAGTATTTATGTTCAAGTGATTTATTCATTATGATTTTTTCTTTTACTTTTTCCATTTTTTATTCATTTTGAACACATAACCCTTAAAGCACCGCCTATAAGCAGCAGGCAACAATTTCAAATTTTGCTGTGTTTTCCAAAATAACAGATATTGAAATACGGCATGATATTTCATGAGAATAGTCTGCTGGCAGATACATATAATTCTCACGAAATATCATACCTTTTATTTTCAAAAATTAGGAAAGTAGTCACAAAATTTGTCGTCTGCTGCAGTCGTGATTGGTGCTTTAAGGATTGCACAAACTTAATTTACATATGGTACATTAATTAAAGCTGCATACTCTGTAACTATGAACATTTTTCGAAAAAAAATATTTTCTTTTTAAATCATTTGCAAAAGTAGAATAAAGTTATGTTGTCACAATAAATCTAATTTCTACAGCTGAAAACTGCATTAAAAAGTGAATTATCTTATAAAAACAGGTGTATTTTCTCTTGTTTGTAATTATTTGCGTCCCTCCAATAATTCTAGACAGTTGATTTTTAACAAAAATGCTGTTGTTTTGGCACTAAGAATTTGTTAATTATTACGAAAATGGTAAAATAAATACCTGAATTTTAGTATTTTTACTGTGTTCTTGAAAAATAGAAACATTATTTTTAAAATGAAAATATCAAAAGTTACAGATTATGCACCTTTAATAGACCTTTTAATATAATAATTTTCGCATACAAGGTTTTGTCCATGTACATTTACCTGATTTTTCTGTAACCACAGCCTACACTCATCAGACTCCCCATCCCCAGTGGTCTAGATAAGGATTGGACCAATGGGTATTTCACCCCCTACTTTTTAATATAATGAGTATTTTATACTCCCTACTAAAATATCAAAATGCAGAAACCTTGTCCTTAAAGCATCAGTTCTGTTGCAAAGCCTTGTGAAAACTTGAAAAGACGCATTTTATTTGCTTAAAAAGTAAAACACACTTTTATCTGGAGGCCTGTTAAAAATACATCTGAATCTGAGAAAGAATTTTTTAGGACAAGCTCTGAATAGGCAATGTATCTACTTTGACTTAATTCTTTCCTTGCTAGCTGTGGCTTTTGTCCTTGCTACATGTAGCTGCGACTTTTGTCGCCTGCTGATAACCTTTGCAAACAGTTTAGGCCCAGATCTGGACCGACAGAATGTCTGTCCATATGTGGATCCAAACCGTTTGACACTCTGATAGTGTGAAAGAAATCAGCAGATGACAACAAACACTTGAAAAATTACACAACATGCAAAGAGTTAAGAAAGCTCTGAAGGCAGCTCAGAGCTCTCACTAAGATTTTTGAAACCAGGAGTCCCAAAGCCATCTTTCCCATACAAAAGTATACATCCTCCTTTAGGAGTCCCAGCACCAAAAATGGGAGTTCACTCAGTTCAGGACTGCAAGTTAGTGAGAGCTCTACAGGCTGGTGACGCTACAGGCTCCTTTGAGTTAAGATTTTGGTACACATGTACTTTTTCCCACACATGCACGGGGCTGTGGAAATACAATGCCTGACTTGTCTGACCTGGTCCCATTTCATTCAGGACAAGTTAAAAATTTCCATTTACTTGTCCTGGGACAAGTTTGAAGAAAGTTAATCACAATTCTGTATTTCATATTCGATAATTACCGTATTTACGGTATATGTTTGATGAACTCATACATGTGTTGTGGGAAAATAGTGTGGATCCTCATCATCCTGATCAGCTGACCTCTTAGCTGATCTGGATCTACACTGTTTTCAATAGCTTTTGTATCTGGTTCCATACTGTTTTTAAAAGAGTCCCTATATATTATCTAGTAACATTGCTGAATTAGGGCTGAGCTAAGTTCTTTGTGCATTATCTGTTCTTTGAGACAAGTAAAACTTTCTTATGACAATTTACTTGTAAAGTAAGAATCAACTTTTGCTATTTCCACAGCCGTGCACATGCAGACATGGGCCTAAATTTTGTCTTGGGCAGTGGCTCAATTTGAGTTGCTGCTTCGAGCCTCACCACTGTGTTGTTTCCTTGAGCAAGAAAGACTCTATGAGATAATCCTCTACTTACATTTAGTACGGGTTCCACCCAGGACACATCCCAACATGACTGAACAATTGTTGACTGGGACATAAAACATAAGCTCAAAGCAAATACAAATCCCAATTTTGTGTGTGCCAACAGCGATATTTGACTTAGACTACATGTTTGTGCAGGCTTGACAGAGACTTGGCTGCTCAAGTACATTGTATGTGATACGTATGAAATGAGCTGACTCATTCAATCCTTACAAAATAGCAGTACATGGACATTTACGAGCAATGACTGACTGTGACATGCAGTCATATACTGAAATTACAAAAGTCCTATTTAAAATACTCATTGCTTAGAAATTCACCTAGAATGAGAAAATATGTTTATTTTCCTATAATTTTCCTTTGAGGGCATTATTTTCTCTGGCATGAGTAAACCTATCTGTAAATTAATAATTAACTCTTTGCATGCTTGGTAACTTTGTATGCTTTTTTGTTGCCTGGAGTTTTTACTTTTCCAATAATTCTTCCAGAATCGTACAGCTTGGATCCAGATCAGGCCCGACATCTTGTCGAGCCTGATCTGGGTCCAAACTGTTTGCAAAGGTTATCAGCAGATGGCACTGGCAGTCTAGCAGGTGAAGAGTTAATCACTGAAGTTGAATATTGACATGGCACAACCTGATTGAGATGTTTATCTCGGAGGACTTGTTAAGAAAATCAAACCACTTGGCAATATATTTTTATTGATCCATTTTTCTTCATACAAGCCAATGTTGTGGGGGAATTCTAGTGGCTACAATCAGCCTTACATTTACGCAGAATTAAAGATGAATTTTGATGAATTACTAGCTATGCCTCCATAGCTTAACAAGGGCCCTAATTGTCAGGTGAAAATTCTTCTGACACATTAAATTGGTATGTTGGATAATCAATACTGGTGGAATTGTAGAATAATAGTGGCAAGATGCTGAGTTGGTCATATTGTTACATTGTATTTGTATACTGAGTCTTGGTCATCATTATGTCCCCACTCCGAAGGGCGGACATATTGCTTTGGTAAGGATGATGGATCCCGTTCACTGTTGGCGTTAGTGTGGGCAAAGGTTTTTGTCAGGGCTCCATCTTATGACTTATTGGGACAGCCGTAAATTTTCATGACCTTGTCCTAATTTTCAAGGTCACCAGGGTCATTAAATATGAAAAAGCCTTGTTAGCAGTCTATGCCAGATTTTTACCAAACTGGAACAGATACATCATTAGTAGGACTTTAAGAAACTATTAGATTTTGGTGACTTTTGCCTAATTTTCAAGGTCACCAAGGTCATATAATTATGCCCTTCCACACTCTATCTTCTGAACCAATTTTCAAGGTCATATAACTATGAAAAAGCCTTGTCAGCAGTCTATGCCAGATTTTGACCAAACTGACACAGATACATCATTGGGAGGACCTTAGATTTTGGTGGCCTTCACCTAATTTTCAAGATTACAAGGGTCATATAACTATGAAAATGCCTTGTCAGCATTTTATCTTCTTATCCAATGGCCAGATTTTGACCAAACTGGCACAGATACATCACTCAGAATCGGTGGGAGGGCCTTAAGAAATTATTAGATTTTGGTGACCTTGACCTATTTTTCAAGGTCACCAGGCTCCTATAACTCTATTAAAAAGCCTTGTCTGCACTCTATCT
Source organism: Loripinus fragilis (assembly GCA_964019695.1). NCBI lineage: Eukaryota > Metazoa > Mollusca > Bivalvia > Lucinida > Lucinidae > Loripinus > Loripinus fragilis. The sequence continues at coordinate 39,200,451 of OZ026527.1, forward strand.
TCTGAACCAATCTCCAGGTTTTGACCAAACTGGCACAGATACATAAAATGTCAGACCTGATCTGGATCCAAACTGAATGAAAGAATTTTGTGAAATCTCAGCATGCATGGAAAATTACCTGCATGCAAAAAGGTAAACCAGGCACCTGCCTCAGCCCATGCACAGCATTTAAATCAAAAATAAAAATAAGATTCTTTAATTTTTTTAGCTTCTTTGTACACAAGATTTTTTTTCTCAATACTACTTGATTATGTATTCAGAGCACTGAAACTTAAATGTAATCATTTTCTTTAAATAGCAGATGGCTGATCTTGCATTAACTTATTTAAGTAACTATACTAGCACTTTCGTATCAGTATGCAAATATTTCCCTCTCAGACTATACTCTTGGTGGGGAGAGGGTGCATATTATAAAATAGCTGTCCCATTTCCAATTGAAAAGCTTTTTTTTTCTTCATTTTGATGAGCGTTTGTCCAAAATACAATGTGCATGTATGAGAATGTTTAACCCTGGCTGAGCAAGCACCTGCCATGTTAAACAAGCTGATCTAACCCTATATCAGGGTTTTCATTAAGAGGCGGCTGGAGACCAAAATGACTGCCTCAAACCATTTTCTGGCCACCTCAAATGTTCTTACTAGCATTAAAATATATACAAAAGCTTAAAATCTGACGGCCTGAAACTAGTGTATAGCCTCTTGCAAAAAATCTTATTGAAAACCCTGCTTTATTACGGTCGCCCCCCGTGGCCGGCCATATATATAAACTTTGTGCAAATCATACATCATATTCAGGTTTTGACCGAACCTTTATGCCGTGCTCATACTATTTTTTAATGTGCTGCCATACAACGAGCGGGGTACCAAATATCATGGGTTAACCTACAGCGCGAAGCAAAACTGTCCGTGAATCTGTAGGTCTACCTATAGCGGGAGCCAAACTCGTTTGCGAATTTGATCTGTTAGCACAGCCGTCGTGCGGCCTATTGAAACACCCCAAAACAACCCAAACCTCCACCAAACCATTACTGTAAATATAATGCACGAAAAGCCGATACTTGTATACTTAATGGTTTTGAACAATAGACCGCTACTGCTACCTTGGTGACATGCTTTCTTCTGCTGGAAGCTGTGAACTGGTGGTCACTACTTGTTTGAAAGCAGCCTGGAAGAAGTTCAGGGAGTTCACTGTCAGTTCTCACATCAAGCCACCTACCTGTCATTCCCAAGCAAGGAACACCTGAAAATGTGTGTATCTAGCCAGCTACCTGGGGGGGCCCATGTCCCTTCAAATAAATAAAAACCCTGATGAAGGTGATGATGATGATGATGATGATGATGATGATGATGATGGTGATGATGATGATGATGATGATGATGATGATGATGATGATGATGATGATGATGTTGATGATGATGATGATGATGATGATGATGATGATGATGATGATGATGATTGCAAAGGCATAATCTATGCATAAGACAGCTGCTTACAGAATAATACATGTCAATGTCTCCAAGCATTTGAGCCTGGTACATGTACATTGACAGACAATATGCTAAAAAATAATTTTAACGTAGATGCTTAGCTATCAAGTGGGGCTATATGTCTAAACTTTTGTCTGAACCTTCATCTAGTTCCAATCCCTTGATATGTGAGTACTAAGGTTCTGGTATGACTGAGCAGATGCACAGACTTGACTGAGCCGTGGCTGTGACTTGCTAATATCAATGATAAATACTTAAATCTCATGTGCCGGTGCTCAGATAATATTTTACAAACCAGGTTAAGTTGTATTGTGTAGAAATAAATTTGCCAAAATTGAAGGGTTTATCAGAAGTTTTCATCACCATATAATCATAATCAGATTTTTGATTAAGGTGCAAGCAGAGGGACATCGTCCACATCAGTGGGCCCCCTTCGAGGTACAGTAGCTAGCTAGCTGCACACATAGCAGATCTGGCACATGATCTTCGGGTGCTCCTTTCTTGAGAGTCTCAGGGCAGTTGTTCTATGTCAGTTTCTACCATGTCATCTTGGGCCCATGTCATCAAGGCTTTGCCAGTAGCTCGCTTGGCCTTACTGTGGCCACATCAATTAAACATGTTGTACTTTTCAGAGAAGGAGAGGGCTCTGACCCTCTAGTTCAAAATAGCAAAATCAGACATCTTCAGATGCAGTCTGATCTGGGACTGGGCTGTTTGTCAAGGCCTTTTTGGCAGGCCAATAATGATTGAATTTTTTATGCAAATAGTGTTCGAAATTTTGAACGCCTATTTTTAACGCATACTCTATTATGGGTAGTGCACTCTGCGGCAGCTTTCGGAGAGATTGCCCTCAGACACCCTGTCATATTTGGCTTGTTGACAGGAAAGTTGCTTCACTGTGACTTGAGGCAAATTTGGACGGGGGTTGAGGCCTTTAAGTCTATCCCATTCTTCCTTTTTCGCTCCCTGTCTCTGAGATGAGTTCCAACATCATTACATGGCTGAAATATTGTTGAATGGTGTCTTTCAATCAATCAAACACATTCTCTTTCAGAGTATTTTAGTTTTTTTGGTGGCATTTAAATTTTTTTTGTACAAACCCTTCATTCTATTTTCAGTAGAGCGGCCTAAGCCAATACGATCAAGCCCAGCAACATCAACTTTACGGCGGACAGGATCTCTAGACACAATCAATGGCGTTGGATCTTCATATCTCAAAGGACAGTGGCCAGCAGACATTGGTGGTCTCCATCACACACAACAGACAAGTGGATCACATGTGGTCGACAAACAAACACAGGTCTGTTTATAGATTGTGATTAACCCTTAATGCGCCAATCGCAACAAAAGTTGTCTGCTTTTCTCGTCTGCTGATATGTTTAAGAAGCCTCTATGGCAAACAGTATGGACCCAAATCAGACTGCTCCTGTAGGAGCAGTCTGTTTTGGGTCCACACTGTTTGCTCCTATACTTAATTTGTTAGTAATGTTAGGCAATTGTTTGCAGCAGAAGACTTCAGCAGACGGCATTTTCAGATGCATTTTTTTTCTTGGTTTTTTAAGGGTTAAGTATGTTTTAGTACTCAAAATGGATAGAAAGGACGTATATTTTGACAAAACTTTAGTATAACTTTGCCAGTATCCAGTGTAATTTACAAGTTGACATGTGCGTACAGCAAAGATTCAAATCACTGCACATCAGCACAGTCTGATCAGAGTACTTGTTTTGCGGCTGAAGAAGGGTTTGACCCTTGGCTACCCTAAGACTGATAATTTGTTTATATTAAATGAAAAACTGTTTTGGTTGGATTCCATGTTTTAGTTTTCTCTGTATTAAACCTTCAAACATGGGCAAGACTAGGAAAATATTTTGGTTTGTGCTGTATCACGGGTGGTAAACCTAGGAACTACCACGAAATTGTGTTAACGTAATTTTGTTCCCAAGCCACATCCGGGACACGTCGTGGTAGTTTCCAGGCCGAAAATTGGATAAAGAATTGTTGGTGTCACTTTCATTTTTGTTTTATTTTAGAACTAAGAACAGACAATGGTGAAATCCGACAATGTGGTTCCGTGTAAATATGTCTCAGCGTCCCCTCTAGCCCAAAAATTTGTTTGAAAAGTTATTTTCTTTCTTTAGATTCGTGTTTCCCTACTGAGCATCGGACCAACTTTCCCCAAAGTTTGAAGGATTTTAGCCCATATTTGTCAAATTAAATGTAATTTGATATCATTTGACAATGGAAATGATAAAAAGACCCTGAATAAACATTCCTACACAGAAAAAAAATCTGAGCTTTTACTCGTGAACGATTCTTGCCCTGTTCGTCCTGTGTGGTAGTTTCCAGCTCATCGTGGTAGTTAAAATGCTATCGTGGTAGTTTTCAAGACTTTGTAGGAATTTTGTAGTAGTTCGCATCAGTAGATGTTCACTTTTCAGGGGCTACTTCATTTTTATAAAGACAGGGTGTGCGGGCCCAACCTTGAATACCCCTCTTATTCATACGAAGACCTTTTCAAACAACCTTTTAGTCAGATAACAAATTTCGACTGCCTGAATTTTAATTTTAGTGGGCTATTGAAATGGTGAGAAGAATGAAAAGAAGGGATATTCACATTTCGCTTTTGAGTAAACATGCATTTTAATTATCCAATAACATGCCCGTTCATCGTCGCACTCACATGTATATAAAAGGTATCCCAACCCGAGGATATTTCCTTTTTTGGGAAGCGCAAGTACTAACGATACTTTGGGCCAGTAGTCTTAGCCTGTCATTTTTTCTTAAAGTTGACTGAAGATGGAACAACGTAGCGAGTGACGCAAAATTTTTTATATCATTTTTTTGTCTGTTGCTTGGTCCACCACGGCTCAACTGATGACCTTCTTTTGCTTTAGATTTCAAGAGGTGTCGTTTGGCAGTCCAGGGCATGATCTCCACCTGTCGCGCATCACATTGAATCTCTTGAGTCCTCAGCTTAGCTTCTTCATGATGTTGAAATGTGATTTATTTGTTTACCGTGGTAATTGACGAGTTCGAGGGTTATCATGCGAAACAAACAACTACTACAATGTTTTATAACACTTCAGAAACGTATCCTACAAAGTCTTGGAAACTACCACTACAGCATTTTAACTACCACGATGAGCTGGAAACTACCACACAGGATTAATGGGGCATGAATCGTTTACGAGTAAATGCTCAGATTTTTTTTCTGTGTAGGATTATTTATTCAGGGTCTTTTTATCATTTCCATCGTCAAATGATATCAAATTCCATTTAATGTGACAGATATGGGCTAAAATCCTTCGAACTTTGGGGAAAGTTGGTCCAATGCTCAGTGGAGAAACACGAATCTAAAGAAAGAAAATAACATTTCAAACAAAATTTTGGGCTAGAGGGGACGCTGAGACATATTTACACGGAACCACATTGTCAGATTTCACCATTGTTCGTTCTTAGTTGTAAAATAAAACAAAAATGAAAGTGGCACCAACATTTCTTTATCCAATTTTCGGCCTGGACACTACCATGACGTGTCCCGGATGTGGCTTGGGAACAAAATTACATTAACACAATTTTGTTGTAGTTCCTAGGTTTACCAACCGTGTGTATGCAAGCACAGGACTTTAGTTAAGAGTGTGTAACGAAAATTTAATTTTCTTATTTCTCAACCAAACCATATGTTGTGGGTACTCAAAAGATCCGTCTCAATGAGACAGATCTTTTGAGCACCCAAATGATATGTTAAAACTGATGGGTAAGAAAATATTTACATCTTCATGCTGAAAATTTTTGTTTATCTAAACCTGTGCAAACATTAATTTATTGTATTGCTGCAATGCATGGTAACTCAAATGCATTGATTTCTTAAGCCCTTTCAGAACTTGGGTAATAAGCTACAATTGCATTGCTATTTTTTTTCACATAGGGCCAGTTAATCAAAATCTTTTAGCGTAGAATTGCAATCATTTCCTTAAACATGGGTACAAATATGTGTTTTGGGTGCTCAAAAGAACGGTCTCGTTGAGACAGTTCTTTTGAGTACCCACAACATATGGTTTGGTTGAGAAATAAGAAAATTATTTTTCAGTTACACACTTTTATCTGGGGGCCTGGTGAACAAATGAATCCCAGGTTTTAGTACTAGTTAAGATTATCATTCGCCTTATAACTCGATGAAAATGTTTACTGTTTCTTGAAAACATTTGCTGCTGTTCATTGGAAGCAAATGTTTTCATTGTAGGTACAATGATGTACTCATTGAAAATAGCTTCATTGGGATATTGAAAAAGCTTTTTTAGGGTGGGGGATGTTGGAAGAAGCTTCTTATCTAGAACTGTGCCGGGGTGGAGACTTGCCTCCATTGAGAAGCAGGTGATAATCTCCTGCACAAAAGAATGTTGATCTTTCTTTGGTTGATTCTGCTATTGTTACAGTTTGTGTGACGTTTAACTCTTTAGCTGTATGCAGTGATTCATTTACAATTTCGGGCTAATGGGTCCTGGGACTCGCTGTTTCCCATATCAATGAGTCCAACTGCAAAATTATGAGGCCAGAACACTATTTCTCATGACAAGTTTGCAAAAACATTGCATCCTGGGACTCGCTGAATTAAGAACTTTGCATCCCAGAGACAAAATTATGCGCAAAAGATGCAGTATGCGCAGGTAAAAAAATCACTGTGTATGCTGGTTATCTTTCAGGGGACAAAAACTCCACTTGTCCGCTTGTAATTACGAGTGACGAGTAATTCTTCCCAAAGCACTCGTCCTGTAGGACGAGTGCTTTGGGAAGAATAACTCGAGGAAGTCGTGTTACATATTACTCCCTTATGTTCTTTATTGCATACACTTTTAAAGGACAAGTGCATGTGTTTGCAAGACAAGTGAAAATTGTAAGTCACTCAAGTACAATATTGAAATATTTTTGTCCCCTGCCTTTGCAAACAGTTTGGGCCCAGACCAGGCACAACAAAATGTGGGGCTTTATCTTGATCCAAACTCTGACATCCTGTGAATATTTTTTGAAATACTAGTTACAAATGTAGAGACTGAGATACAATGTAGGCTCATTATGTGTAAAGGTGCCATTAATTTCTTTTTCATATGATTTTCATACCCAAAAGAGCCGCCACATTGAGACGGGGGAGCGCAGTGGCTCAGTGGTAGAGTGCTTGACTCGAGACTGAGGGGCCGCGGGTTCGAGCCTCACCGGCGTCACTGCGCTGTGGTCCTTGAGCAAGACACATTTATGCTAGCTTAGTACTGGTTGAACCCAGGAACAACCGTCCCTGTTTAACTGAAAGATTGTTGATGGGACGTAAAGAATCAAATCAAACAAAGACAAACATTGAGACAGTTCTTTTCAAATTTCAATATTATAGTTTTGGTTGAGAAATAAAATTTATTTATCTGTGTTTGACACTGATTGTACACCCCTAAATCTAAGGGGTCGGAAAATAGTAAGTGTAAGAAGGAAAAAAGCATAAGTGATTCAATCTTGGCAAGAGTTAATGTTTTTGAAGTGGAGAAATAACTTAAAATAAGATGGTTAACCTACTTTTGTAATACCATAAAGAGAAATAATAAGATTATTGTACGTGTGAATGACTCGATAGGAAGTTTTTGGCAGATTTTTGGCAGCTCCACAGTTTGTTACAATACTAGTGTAGTTGTAGCGTCAAGCTGTGTCAGACGTCAATATCCCTTGTTGGATACAATGTGAGGCCCCAAATAAAACATGTTTGGTTAGTTTTGGGGAAAAAAGAAATACATGTACAGTTAAACCTGTGTAAAACTGCCACTCTCTAAAAGACCAAAATTTGGTTTTCAGGACCAATTATCGCTTAATGCAGGTCAAAAGTATTGCAGAATACTTCAAAGGGAGCATTCTGCAATACTTTTGCCCTTCATTAAGCTACCATTTGTCATTAAGATCTTTGTTTTGTCTATTTTGAGTGGCTGTTTTACACAGGTTTTACTGAATGTAATTTTTCAAGCTTTAATAGCAGCTACTGTTCAGTCTGGTGGTTATTCTACATTTGGGCCTCGTTGTGAGAAAACATGATTTTTTGGCATGCAAACACCAAAGTGCATTAGGATGGTCTGACCAGCAGTGCTGTTGTTATCACTTACAAAAGAATGAAAGCTGAACTTGCTTAATGCTAAATTTCATAATTCTATCCAGTCTGTGTAGATGAGCAGGCTGGTTTTGAGTCTTATCAGTTACCTCTCATATCAACTGCATTGTTGCACGTTCTGTGATAAATGTTGTCTCTCTCATGGCATGTACCTTTATCAGTTCATGATGTAATCACACTTTTTGAATGACTTTGCTAATGACGCTGACGACAATTAGGTCATAATCGCTATTTTGAAGCAGTGAAACAATGGGTAAACTGATAAATAGAATACCAGGTTCGCGTCTTTTGATATCAAGTTTACCAGGCTCTGCTTAGAGAATGCATGTTGAATCGCTGGGCAAGCCTCACGATGTCAACAAGTGTTCTCGAAGCCTTGCCTGGTAAACTTTATATCAAAAGACACTCACCTAGTTTTTTCTTTTTACATGTACCTGTACCTGAAACTGGTTTTCTCATGACCAGGCCTTATGGGCCTCCTCAGGAGAAAAGCTGTCTTCGAGGTTTCCAGTCAGGTCATACCCAAACCAGCCTGCTCTGCTAAGGAGACTCAGTAGCTAGTTTAGATATGATACTTTCCAATACACCAATATAATAAATAAGCAAATAACAATGGTGCTGATCAGACAGCACAGATGCGCAGGCTGGTCTATGCCTTTGCGGTTTGTAATTCCCTAAGACAGGTTTTCTGGCGCCTAGGCTAGTATTGAATAAGCCATTTTCCCTCTTCATGGAAAATAATGGCTTATTTTGATATGATCAGGTATTGAAACAAAATGCATTATCAAGGTTGCAGGGTCTGTTTTGTGATTGCAAATCTATAGCAAACCTGACAGAACTAATTTTAAAATGCTTTAAAAGGGTGGTAATTGCAGGATAAAATTATTTGCTTCCTTTTCCTTCAATTGATTATGCAAATTCCAAATTCATAAAAATCATTTTGTTTTGAAAAGTCCAGAAGGTATTTGTATGTTTTAAGACTTTAAGCATCTGCCATTGGCATTTCAGTGATCTTCAGTGTGCCACCGTAAAGCGACCATTCATGCCATACAATTGGGTCCATTGCTACTTGGAGTTCCCATGGGGAAAGCTTGCTTAAAATGCTATGTACGCATTTATGGAAACAGGACAAATGTATTTATGCCAATAATTTTTAAAAGGAATCTTTAACAAACAGCGTAGACCCAAATGAGATACCGCAAAATGGGTCATCAGGGTTGTTTTCCACGATAAACATACTCTTGGTAATAGTGGGTGATGAAAAACGGTAAGGATAAAATCATATATAGGCCTCAACACGAGAAAACCTGTCTTTGGGGGTATGCAAACAACAAAGGCACAGACCAGCCTGCGCATCCACTCAGTCTGATCAGCACCATTGTTATTCCTGTATTTGTTATTCCCTTATTAGATAGTATATCTAGACTTGCTACAAGCGAAATTTCAATTTTGTAGCTAGTCTCTGTTGTTGAGCAGGCTGGTTTGAATCTCACTTCGTCAGAACCCCCGAATATGGATTAAAGCGTGTTACAGCCCATATGATTCATTTCCTCCTTCAGTTTGTTATAAACGGTGTTAAACCCTCAAAGGATGTCTAGGAAGCTATGCTGGCAACACAAACCATGCCAGGGAGCGCAGTGGCTCAGTGGTAGAGTGCTTGACTCGAGACCGAGGGGCTGCGAGTTCGAGCCTCACGGGTGTCACTACATTGTGTACTTGAGCAAGAACATTAATCCTAGCTTAGTACTGGTTCAACCCAGGAAGACCCGTCCCTTTATAACTGAAAGATTGTTGATGGGACATAAAGAATCAAATCAAACAAATCAAAAACAAACCATGCCAAAATTGGATTTACAGAGATTTAAGTGTTCTCCGCACACTTTCATCAAGAAACCATCAAATCTATGATGCAAGCATCACATATTTTGGTTCAAATATATAAACACATTAGTTTTTGCATATACGGTAGCCGGGTTCCTGCTTCCCATGCTGTTTATAGATCTTTTCAGAGAAATGAGAAAAAATGTCGTCTTTTCCAATTTAGAGAAAGGTATACATATTAAACCTATTGCCGAAAACTCTTTTTCCGCTAACGGTACTTTGTCATTTGCTGATATTCTTTGCAAGCAATGTGGACACAGATCCGGCCTAACTAAACATCAGGCCTGATCTGGATACAAACTGCTTGACATTCTGATGGTTTCAGATTTTTTTTTTTAAAAGTTCATTTTGAGAAAAAATAATCTGCAGACAACAAAGAGGCTTGAAAAATTACCCAGCATGGCAAATTAATTCATGTTAATTTTCCTTGCAGACACCAGAAGACTGGCCAAAAGAAATTACAAACACAAAAGAGAACAAAAAGAAGAAGAAACACAGAAGATCAGCATCATTTGGTCATGCCGATAAAAAATTAGCAGTAAGTTACTAAACAAAAACTTATCAGCGTAAAATTGTGAATATTTTCTTACCCATCAATTTTAACATATGTTTTGGGTGCCCAAAAGAACCGTCTCAGTGAGACGGTTCTTTTGAGTACCCACAACATATGTTTTGGTTGAAAAATTAGAAGATTAAATTTTCGTTGCGCCCTCTTAACTCAAGTCCTGAGTTACAACTGTAGTTGTTTGCCTTCCTTAACTTATAAAGTGCAGCAGACGACATTTTCAAATTTTGCTGCTTTTTCAAAAATAACAAATAAGGAATGATATTTCATGAGAATCATCATTCTCATGAAATATCATATCTTATTTTTGTCAAAAACTAGGAAAGATGTCGCAAAATTTGTCTTCTGCTGTAGGCGTGATTGGTGCTTTAAGGGCTAAGATATCAAGGAAAGGTCCTTGTATTCATAAGATTTGTAGCATATTGTAAACAGCATGTCTCCACTAAAGTTGCTTATCATTGGAAATGTTGGTAATATCAGTCTTCATCGCAAACAATGTGGGATAACTTAGAATCCATTATCCCATTCTCAACATAAAACCCATAAACAAACAATTCAAAATACAGCATATTACCAGGGTCTGTTCTGTTTGCTAAGATAAAAAAAGAATTCTTCAGGAACAGAAATTTTTCCCGCATTTCACAACAATAGTTGTGCTGATACATTTTGGAAGCCTATATTGCATAGTAATTCATACAATATGATCTCAGATCAAACTGCTTTTATTTGTACCTTGTGGTACAGTTTCCATTAGTACTTTAGTGTTTTAACTACAATAATCATCCCCCTTGGAACAAAAGTGATTACTTCCCTTGAAAATACTTTCCACAGCTAAATTCGGCGAAGACGCTTTTTAATGACACAAACAACTGTTTGAGTATCCACACTTTGGGTAGGACCTTTATATCCATAAATATGGCAGAAATGGTCATTTTTAAACAGAATTCAAAGATAATCTTCATTTGTAATAATCTTGCCCATTCTTAAAACTTGCCGTTGGAAAATTTCTCACATGTCCGCATTGTTCAGAATGAGACCAGGTTAGAAAAGTCATGTATGGTATTTCCACCCATGCATGCTATTCCTCCCTGTTGCCAAACATGGCCCACAATGACCATGAGTAGTAATGGATGCCAGGCGTACCCAAAGTGGCATCCATTACTACATTAGTTTCCAGTGTATTCTTTATCCAACACTGTCCATTTTCGTTCCAGACTTTAAATAACATAAACACAGGAAGTATACGACAGCGATTAAAAAACACAAAGGATCATGGGAACAAACAGCGACAAAGTCCAGTGCCAGCCAACCACCTGGCATTATCCATGACAGCGCCAGCTGTCCTTATCAGGTCGGCAGCTATCGGAATTCCAGCACACATTCCTAAAATGCCAAGACATCAGAGGAACAGTGTTGAAGGCCTTAATCAGGTGAGTACAGTTTGGACCCAGATCATGTCCCTTTTTTGTTAGACCTTGCCCCGAAGTTATAAAACTTTTTTCATGCTCAACTCAGCTGAGCACGAAATTTATCCTGCTCATAAATGTTAAAACGCCAACAATTGTTGGCATTTTAACATTTATCAGCATGATAAATACAACATCTGAGAGTTTGAAAGCAAGACACATCTACATTTTTCAATATTATAGTTTTTATGAGCAGTTGAAATTATATGCTCAGTTGAGTTGATTATGAAAAAAGTTTAATAACCTCGGGCCTGATCTGGGTTCAAGCTGTTTGCAAAGGTTCTCAGCAGGTGATGGTATTAGCTGGGAAAGAATGAAACAGTTACACTTAAAACCCTATTGCGACTGAAGCAGACAACAATTATTTTGGCACCTTTTTTTTTATTTTTTTTTGGTGGGGGGGGGGGGGGGGATTAAGCTTGGCATTTCAGGTGAAATAGTTTTTCTGCTTGTTATTCTAGCTTGCCATAGAACTGAATAAATTGGTATTAGCTCATGCTGTGCTTTATTTGTACCAATAGTACTGTACCGAATCAATAAGAAGATGTTTATTAACAACACCACGCCCTGGGATTATTGTAGTTTTATAGTCTGAAAACTGATTGTCAATTAATCTGGCTTACGCTGCGGAGCAATTTATTTGTAAGCATGCATAGAAGATTCATTATTGACCTATTTAGGTTGAATTCATCTTTGGTTGGCTTGATTTATTAAATTGGGATTGGTCCACTCTGAGTTGGTCAATTATTGATTGTATGGGGCTGTGGGTTGAAAAAAATGTTTGTAAGGTGTTTTATTTATGATGTGGCAAAAAGATAATCGATCTATTGGTTCATCTTTTAAATGCATGTCACAGTTCACTAAATAATCCGAATGAATTCACTGCATTATTAATATTTTCTGAATGGAAGTATAAAAACATTCTATTAACTCTTTGCCTCCTAGTGTCGTCTATTCATAACCTTTGCAAACAGATTGGACCCAGATCAGGACTGACAAAACATTGGGCCTGATCTTGATCCAAACCGTTCGACACTCTGATGGTATTCCTGAAAGAATTTTTTGAAAAATTTGATTTTGAAAAAAAAAAATCAGCTGATTACAAAAAAGCATGTAAAATTACCCAGCATGCAACAAGTTAAGATTAGTATGATCAGATGAGAAATAGTGTAAATATGGTACATGTACTAGGTTAATTTTCCTAAGTCAACTGGTTTTCAGTGTAACAGGTACTAGAAAGAAATCACAAAATAGTGATGAATACCATGGCCTCGGAGTCTCGCAACATAATTGAGCCGCTACATGTGATTTCCAACAATGTGTCATTTTGAGATGGGCCTGTGCAGCCTCCTTTAAAGGTTACAAACTTCAATTGCTGTTAGGTCAGTAGCTAAACTGTCATAGAATTTTCAAGCGACGAGCAAAGGCTCTTATCAGACTGGGGGTATGGGCAGGCTGATCTGAGCCTTTGCTACTCACACATACCACATTGTTTGAAATCTCATGTTGCGGCTCTTATCTTTTTGATTCATGATTCTTGATTTATAGAGTCAAGTAAGCTCTTTAGAGCTTGTCTACTCCCTCTGAACAGTCTATGAGGGTTTGGTTGTTTTGCTCAGATTCAGGTCCGATTTGTATACTTCCTTTCTAGTGATTTTGTGATGGTTTTTTTCTATGTAGTGGAGCAGACTGGTTTGAGTCAAATGCAAATTTCCCTTGATAAGGCTCATTTAGGCTTTTCAGTACTAAAGCTACCATTTGAAGATATTGATTGATAACTTGATATGGTCAGGTCAGTCTAGGTGATAGTGTAAACAAGATGACATGCTGTAAAATTAATAGTAGGCATGTAGGCATGGTGGGCCCAGGTTATCAGGGTTTTAGGCTCCTTGAATTTATACAAAAGCTTAACCTAGGTCAGCCTTTAGTTAGTTTGGTGCAAGATAAAAATTTGATTGGGAAATTGTGAAAATGTGCAAAATATGCTAAAATTGCTAAGACATCTAAGTAGTTCATATTGAATGGAAAAAATCCTACCGTATATGTTCCATGAGTAGTGTATTTATAAACTAGCACAGCCTTGTGAGTTTTGAGAAAGTTTTACTCTAGAGGTTTAATGCAAATTCTGTGCAATGCACAGCTTTTGAAAACCCTAAAAATCTGAATTAATTTATTTGTACATGGTAATCAAATTTCCTGTTTGGCTTGTCATGAAATATTGAAGCCAAAAGCTAACTTTCAGATAATTACTTGTCCATGTATTTGTAATTCTCGTCCCAGATTTAAGAATGGTATTAAAAGTCAATATTTTAAAAATAATATGCTATGCATAATGTAAATGTATTCATAGCAAAAAAACAACAACATCCAAACATTCATCCCATAGGCACTGAAAATGCCTTCTGAGTGCAGCAGGGTTAAGCAGTTAAAGCATACGTTTTATTAAGCAGAGGTTTTTATCATTCATGCAAACAAGAGTTAAGCAAAGTTTTGAATCGTAAAATTGTCATTATTTTCTTACATATAGACATAAATTTAAGCATATGTTTTTGGGTTCTCAAAAGAACTGTCTCATTGAGACGGCACTTTTGAGTACCCACTACATATGTTTTGGTTGAGAAATAATAAAAATGATTTTCAATTATGCACTCTCATCTGGAAGCCTGTTTTGATTTAATTTTAGCTGCTGGTGAGCTTATAGAGCTCCTGGTGAGCTAATGGCTGTTAGTATTTAAACATGCATCTGTTGTCTTTCATCCATCAACATTAAGGGGTTCCTGGCAGTCATACTTTTTTTTTTTTTGGTTTTCTTTTAATTATCCAATATTACTTACTTACTTATTTATTTATCTACTATTCTGATGTTCGATTTTTTCTTCTTTCATATATATTTATTTATTCATTTCCTTCCTTATTTATTTATTTATTTATTTTTTATTTATTTATTTATTATTTATTGATTATTTCTTTATATTTATTTGCTTATTTATTTATTTATTTATTTACTTATTTATTTATTCTGATATAGTCTTGTTTATGTTACTATCTGTTTTGCTTTGATCAAAACTTGTTAAGTTAACATATGCGTTTGTATATATAGCCATGTTTATAAGCTATTGTGTATATATAGAATGTAGGGGAAGGGTCGAAACTAATGTTGTGAGAACTTGTGACCCAACCCCATTGCTGTAAATATTTTGGCAATAAAATTTGTTTAAACTAATCCATCAACATTTTCAAAAAATTTCTCAGAAACCTGGTCAATGGTTACGGAAGGGCCACCTAAAGCATCTCAGTTCTTGTTGTTTCTTCAAGAAACTAAATAAGGCTAATGTGTATTGTCTACACAGGCAGATATAGCCCTTTGACATGCAAATCTGTTGGGCATCTGATTTTGTTGAATTGTTACAAAAAACCCAGCCTGCCCATTCAGATCCATTGTTATTCACTCTAGAAAGAATAATAGCTAAAATAATTAACCCTTTGAGGATCAGCAACACCAAACGGGTACTTTGGCAAACAGTGAAGACTCTCTGCTAAGATAGAAACAATCTTCAGGGAGAGAAATACACCCAAGATCAGGCCTTTAGTTAAGAGTGCGTACCAAATAATTAATTTTATTATTTCTCAACCAAAACATAGGTTGTGGGTACTCAAAAGAACAGTCTAAATGAGACAGTTCGTTTGAGCACCCAAAACATATGTTCAAACCGATGGATTAGAAAATATTTGAAAATTTCTGCTCAAAAATTTTGTTTATCTATATCTATGAATCATTATACAAAAGGTTAAGCCAAGACTCAGAAAAGCCAGCCCATCTGGGTAGTTGCGACAGTCTTCACTGCCAGCATATACAAAGTATGGAAGCAGATGAAGAAGCAGACCAAAATTTGGGACTCGTGTCCCACCACATGCAGATAGCTGCTTATAAATGAGTGTTTAAAGAGTACTTATATGCTTACAGTAAAGCCTGTCTAAAACAGCCACTCGAGAAAAGACTAAACAAAGGACTTTACAACAAATGGTAGCTTAATGAAGGTCGAAAGTATTACAGAATGCTCTCTTTGGAGCATTCTGCAATACTTTTGACCTGCATTAAACAATAATCGGTCTTGAAAACCAAGTTTTAGTCTTTTTTGAGTGGCCACTTAAGACAGCTTTTACTGTATGTGATGTTGTACTTAAGTGCTGGCCTGTTTAATCTTATTGTACTCAAAATGACCAAAACTATGGAAATTTGATCCCTCTAAAAGTGCAATTTGACAAAAAAGGTTCAATGTATTTTGAGAGGGGCATGTGCTAATAATCAGTTTGGTGTTTGGTGGGTCAAGGGTTTATGCCCTCCTATAAATAATGCATTCTGATATGAACACTTACAGACTCAATAAAAAGACCAATGTGTTCAAAAAGATCCCTTATTCAGGCCTTTAGTTAAGAGTGTGTAACAGAAAAATAATTTTCTTATTTCTCAACCAAAACATATGTTGTGGGTACTCAAAAGAACCGTCTCCATGAGACGGTTCTTTTGAGCACCCAAAACATATGCTAAAAATTATGGGTAAGAAAATATTTACAGTTTTACGCTGAAAATATTTGCTTATCTAAACCTATGCTTATTAATGGACAACAAAGGGCAAATCAGTCTGCACAGATCATTTGTGCAGGATGTTCAGAGGTCTTTGTCTTTGCACGTGAATTTAGGGAATTCATAATCAACCTGTAGATCAGAAAAGTGAAAGCAAATGTCTACTAAATTCTATATTCATAGAAACAAAGTCCATAACAATTAACACTTTGCCTTCCAGTGGCCACTCTTCAGTTTGTACCCAGATCAGGACATACAGAATGTGGGTCCTGATCTGGATCCAAACTGTTTGACGCTGTGATTGTGTCCCTGAAATGTTTTTGAAAAGTTAGTTTGAAGAAAAAAAATCAGCTAAAGATAAATTACCCGGCGATGGGCCAGCATGCAGAGTTAAGAGTAGCCATAGATTAAAGAGGGTAAGTCTTGTAGTCTTATTTCTCCTAGAAAACATTATGTTGTGGGTACTCATTGAAAGCATCTTGTGAGATGCTTCCAATGAGTACCCCCAACAAATGTTTTGGTAATATCTCAATATTTAGTTGAGCTTATCTAAGGAGTGTGATTCAATCATGTCAGCTCTCAGTACTTTTTTTTCTTGATTCGGCCTATTGAGATAGTAATGGAAATTGGGGTATAGCAAACACATTAAATCAATTTTGTTTACAATATAAATGATAAATTATCAGGCAAGATCAGGTGGGGATCAGCACTGCTCCAGATTGGGTATGACTTGTCACAGTCCTGCCCATGGGTAAGCAGTAATGCCATACTGGTCTACACTAAGTTTATATGTTCACAAATTCTTTTGTTCAGCTCTTTACCTGCTGTTAGGAAAATCCTGTTGATGCGCATCTTGATTTAGGTCAGCATTTCACTAATAATTGATCTTAGGGGGACAATTTCCAAATTTTATCAGTTGAGAGGATGAAATCAAGATAAAATAAAATAAAAAGGTAAAAAAGTTTCAGTCGGTCAAATAGAAAACTTTTTCTAAATACTTAGTAAAATGAGATTTTACAAAAAAATTGATGACTGAGAAACAAAATAAAAAGATGTGCCTAAGCACTCCTATACAGCGACTTTTGTCGTCTGCTGATAACCTTTGCAAACAGTTTGGACCCAGATCAGGACTGACGTTGTGTCCAAACTGACACAAAGATTTTTATTTAAAAAAAGTTGATTTTGAAAAAAAGTCAGCAGATGACAACAAAAGCATAAAATTTGCCAACAAACTAGGGTCCCTTTATTACCATAGCTATTGATAGCAAATATTTCAATTTGAGCCACGACATGTGATTTCCAACAATGTGGCATTTTGACAAGTGTAGACTCAGACGAGCCTGTGCAGTCTCCTTTTAAGCTTAGAAACTCTGATTGATGTTCAGTCAGTAGCTAACATGTAACGCTCCTTGAATATTCAAGCGACTAGCAAAGGCTCTGATCAGACTGCGCGTATGTGCAGGCTGATCTGAGGCTTTGCTGGTCACACATACCACATTGTTGGAAATCTCATGTCGCCGCTCATTTGTAAATATTTAAAACATGAATGTAAATGATACTTAAAGGAGCAATTTAGAATTTGTCAGCAGGTCCCTAATAGAAAAAACAGCAGCGGCAGCTGGATGGAGTAGCTGACTCAAGGTTACATCATGGAGTTCTCAAGTGTTTTAATTTAGACCTTACTCATCAACGTTACACATATTACTCTCATACTCTGATATGAGTCAATTCGGGTCAGCCTGCACATCTGCACCATAGTTTAAGTTAAAAGCAATCTGGATGTACACACTGATGATGCACTGAATAACTCTACATGCTACTTCAACCAAATGTTCAAGATTCTAGCTAGTCTCTGTGGCTGAGCAAGCTGGTTTCATGATTCCTGATTACAACTTTTCGGCTCGTATTTATAAATATATCTGCATAGATAAACAGAATTTTTGGAGGGTAAATATTTTCTTACCCATCAGTTTTAACACATGTTTTGGGTGCCAAAAAGAACCGTCTCATTGAGACAGTTCTTTTGAGTACCCACAACATATAGTCGGGGAACCAAAGTCGCGTATCATGCAAAACCACAATTTTTTTGCTCCCGAAAAGTATACGGCTGGAATTTTGTATACTGATTGTCAAAATAGTGCTTGATATGAAACCACTGTATAGCAACGCGACCAGAATTGCATTTTGCGGAAAAATGCATTTTTGTATGTTTCCATAGGTCATGTTAAGTAATCTTTCATAGCAGAGAAATTGTGATGTTTACTTTATCAATAAGTTGAAGAGCGTGCTTTTTGTCTTCAAAAGAACCATCTCATTTAATAGGCCCATTTTAGTACCAACAACAGATGCTTTGGTTGAGAAATAACGCAACTAATTTTCCATTACGCACTCTTATCTGGAGGATTGGTATGAGAAGCCGTTTTACTGTTCGATAATACAATAATACACTATCAAAAGCATTTAAAAGTATGGGCAGTCATTTGTGCATCAAAATAATCTTCTAAGGGACATTTTTGTCTTTACAAGTACTATGCCGTTACATATCTGCATCTCAGACGGGGACAGACAGGTTGTCCATGGTGATATGATAATAGATATACGAGTTTTTCATATTTATTTTACCACTGTTAAATGAAATTATTGTTTTCAGTAGATAAAAAATCACCATGGTCCCTACAATGACCCTCTGTTTCAAAGCTGCTGTAAATATGGAAGATAAACATCCTTTTAATCCTTGATAACTTTCATTTATGTGTTAAACTGCTCATAAGTTGTCTGGTATGTAACTACGCACCCGCTGGCATGAGCTAAATTACTAAGGATCAAATTATCGTGGTTTCATATTTTTACTTTTCAGCTACCTTTTCTAGTTTGCCATATAAAATAAAATAAATTGTCTTAAATTATGTCCCGAACGTCTGTCTAACTGTATGCAGTGTGTAAACCCATTCAATTTAAAATTTATTTATTTAAAAAATAAGCAATTCAAACCACTTCAGCAGGAGGACAAACGTGATTGAGTAAGCACACAATTTTTTACAAGATATGCTTCCAAGCGATATATAAATAGTTATCAAATACATTTTGGGGCAATAAATGCAGTTTTAATTAGATTTGAAGAAAAGATATTTATAAATTTAATTTCAAAATGGGGGTGTCCTAATCTACATGCTTTAAAAATCAATAAGCAGTATTTTTAGATGACCACCATTGCTTCTGAGGTCTACGCTGATGTTGTATTATTATATAAACTTAATATTTTTCAATCCTGAACTTTTTTGATAAAAATATATAAGATTTTGAAAAATAATATTTTGACATGTTCTTGCTGGGCTTCCGTAGAAAGTTGACTGTCTGGCGTTATGCAAGTCGATCGAGTCTGCTATACAGTGGTTTCATATACACCATAGAATTACCTTTGCAACCATACAAAATCCAGCTGTAT
Organism: Loripinus fragilis; assembly: GCA_964019695.1. Lineage (NCBI taxonomy): Eukaryota > Metazoa > Mollusca > Bivalvia > Lucinida > Lucinidae > Loripinus > Loripinus fragilis. The sequence continues at coordinate 39,220,020 of OZ026527.1, forward strand.
ACCTTTCAGGTGCAAGGGTTAGCATTTTTTCTACCTTGGTTCACCAACTAATATGTTTTGGTTGAGAAATAAGAAAAAAAAAATGTTAAAAAATTATTATGCACTCTTAACTAAAGTACAACTTACACATGTATGACTTGATGAGAGCAAATTTGAAGTGAAAATCTCATTACATATGGCTCAGTGGTAGAGTCTCAGACTTGGAATCAAAGGTTCGCTAGTTTGAGACTCATCCAAGGCACTGTTATGTACTTTATCCTCTGCTTACTACTGATTCAATTCAAGAAGACATGAATGAAAGATGGTTGACTGGGAATGCAAACATGCACCAGTATGACAAGCTTGCACTATTTCTCATGATCAGTTACTATACTTAATTTTGCACTGCAGATGTTTTTTTAAAAGAACTTTGTCAAAAAAAAATCAGGATGTCCAGCAGTTTGGATCCAGATAAGGCTCAATGTTTTGCCAGGCCTGATCTGGATACAAACTGTTTGTAAAGGTTATCAGAAGGAAAGAAAAGATGTCTGTTTAGTGAATGGTGTATTCTGTTTAGTGAATGATGTATTATAGTTATCTTGTAGTTATCAGTACTCCCTAATCTTATTTAATCCATTGAAATCCAGGGGAACTTGTAAATATTTGATCCAGGTTTGCTCTTTGCCTGACAATATTTATACCCCCCGCAAACTTTGTTTGTGGTGGGTATACTGTTTTCACGTTGTCCGTCCGTCTGTCCGTCCGTCCGTGCGTGCGTGTGTGCGTGTGTGCGTCCGTCCGTCCGTAACGTTTTGTTTCCTTAATATCTTGAAGAGTCATTGCTGGATTTTCATCAAACCTTGCAAACATGTTTATATATGCAAGACAAATACTTTAGACAAAAAAGTAGGGGCTAGGGGCCAATTCTATTAGAGTTATTTCCCTTTGTAGTTCTAAATGCCTTTAATATAGGGTTTTATGCTTATGCTATTATAGGCCATACATGGGCCAATCAACTCCTACCACAGCTTTTGATGGAACAATTTGATAATTTTCTTATGCAATCTAGACACATTGAACATATGCATGAAGGAGTTTGGTTCAGAAAAAATAATTTTCAACAAAATGACAGCTGTGAGAACTTAGACAATTTTGCCCTAATAGGGCTTTTTGTATATGCATAGATAGTGCCTTCATGGGCCGATCAACTCCTACCACAGCTTTTGATGGAGCAATTTGATACTTTGCCTATACAATGAAGACACATTGAACATATGCATGAAGGAGTTTGGTTCAGAAAAAATAATTTTTGACAAAATGACAGCTGTGAGAACTTAGACAGTTATTCCCTTATATGGCTTTTGTATATACATGGATAGTGCCTTTATGGGCTGATCAAATCCTACCACAGCTTTTGATGGAGCAATTTGATACTTTGCCGATACAATGTAGACATTTTGAACATATGCATGAAGGAGTTTATAATTTTTTTTGCACAGATTCTACATAAATATTCTTTTCAAAACTAAGGTCTGCTGGTTTGAACTATAACTTGCCAAGTTTTTTCACTGACTCTTACTGTGCGGGGGGTATCTAATAAGCATTGCTTATTGACTTTTTTCATTGATCCAGGTTTGCTCTTTGCCTGACACTTCAGCTAGCTTCTAGGGGGTGAAAAAAATGTTTGTGGGGTTGGCTTGGCTCAGTTATGTTAGGAAAATTTCGGTGTCTGAACATGCTTTCTCTAGTGTCATTTGCAGGGATGACGCTAGATAAGTGCATCGTCCGTCGGGTTGGGACGTTAACTGGATGTCCCCTGTGCAAGGATAGTCACCCCCTGTGCAGGTTAAAGAACTCTAAGGTAATTTAGATATGGTTACTTGTAGGCTTTCATCCTGTAACCCGGAGTGTACAAGGTACACCTTCCAATTATCTGGCAGTATATAGAGAAAGAGAAAGAAAGTAGAGTGCTGGACTCTAGATAGAAGATGGGTTGCTGGTTAGAGCCTGGTGGGTGTGGTGTTCATGGACAAGACACTTTATTATACCCGCTTTTTTCTTTAGAAAAAAAGGGTATATTAATTTCGTGTCAAAGTCGGTCTGTCGTCCGTCTGTCCGTCCGTCCCTCAAGTTTCTTGTAAATGTATCTCCTCCTAAACCGTTGGAGGTAGCAACTTCAAACTTTGTAGTTGAATAGGTCACATGATGTAGAGGGTACTGGGCAACATTTTGTGTGACCTTGACCCCAGGCAAGGTCAAAGGTCAAATGTTGTATTTTCTTGTAAATGTATCTCCTCCTAAACGGTTAGACGTAGCAGCTTCAAACTTTGTAGCTGAATAGGTCACATGGTGTAGAGGGTACTGGGCAACAGTTTGTGTGACCTTGACCCCAAGGTCAAGGTCAAAGGTCAAATATTGAAATATCTTGTAAATGCATCTCCTCCATAACCTTTTGACGTAGCAACTTCAAACTTTGTAGCTGTAAAGGTCACATGATGTAGAGGGTACTGGGCAACATTTTGTGTGACCTTCGGTCAAAGGTCAAATATTGAATTTTCTTGTAAATGTATCTCCTCCTAAACGGTTAGACCTAGCAACTTCAAACTTTGTAGCTGGATGGTTCACATGATGTAGAGGGAACTGGGCAACATTTTGTGTGACCTTGACCCCAAGGTCAAATATTGAATTTCTTGTAAATGCTTCTCCTCCTTAAGCTTTTGACGTAGTAACTTCAAACTCTGTAGGTGCATAGGTCACATGATGTAGAGGGCACTGGGCAACATTTAGTGTGACATTGACCTGAAGGTCAAGGTCAAATAATGTACTTTCTTGTAAATGCATCTTCTCCTAAACTGTTGGACGTAGCAATTTCAAAGGATCATTGACGGTTTGGGCCTTATACGCCTATTTTTCTGATTCCCAGAACGCTGATTTTGAGCTTCTGGTGTGGTGCATGTAGTATCAGTACAATAGGTGGATCAAATGGCAAGAGCCAGTTAGCAAAATATTTTCAAAATTCCTTTGCACTCGAGAGTTATGGCGGGTAGAAAGGGCAGGGGGTCTGGAATTTCATGAAAATAAAAAGTGCTTTAAAAAGTGATTTCTGCACGTTTTCTTGATTTATTTGGTAGGCATGGTGATATCTATTGAAAATACCATATGCAGATTATCAACGGATCACGATAATTGATTAAATTGTATTAAAAACAAAATATGTTTTGTAATAAAATGATTTTGGGGAGATAATTTAGAAGTAACCTGTACATTTTTGACTACATGTACCGTAAATAATACAAAAATGAAAGCTCAACAAAAGAAATAAATATTTTTGAAGGAAATAAAGTGTCCCATTTAGCATTGGAAAGTAAAACTGATTCTAACTAGATCCTTTGAATATTACTTTTGCTTTGTTTAAAGGGCATAGCATGTTAAATGTATTTAAAGTGTCCGAATAATTATGGTATATATATACATGTATATCCCTATAGGAGACAATATATTGAACACTAAAGTATTTACCTATTATAACTCTTTGCACGCCAGTGGATAATTTTGTCGTCTGCCAATAGCCTTTTGCAAACAGTTTGAACACAAATGAAGACCAACAGAATGTCAGTCTTGATCTGGATCCAAACTGTTTGATACTCCGATGGTGGTCCTGGGTGGTTTATTTTTAGAAAACTTAATTTTGAAGAAAGTCAGCAGACGAAAATAAAAACATGAACAATTCCCTAGCATGCAAATAGATAAGTACAGAACGTTTGCAAAGGAATGTGTCTTTTAATAACAGTGAGATTTTTCTAATGAAAAAATGCATAAAACCTTGCTAATTCTACTTTTAATCTTTAAGTACTTTATATTAAACTAGCACAGAATACAAAGCAATTTAGGAGGTTGGTTCTAGAGAACCACATTACTGTTAGTAATTTCTTATTTGGTAGAAAAGGCATTTTATGGGCTTAGGCCCCGGGTTTTTGGGCTGCTGAACATCTTTCCCCCCCGTGTGCCAGCAAGCCACTTCCATACAATGTGTAAAATGCGGTAACACATATACATGCCAAAGCTTTAGCTGGCACACGGGGGGGAATGATATTTTAAAAAATGTTTTCGGATTTCTATATATTATAATGTAAAACTGATTGTTCTACCCAAAATTTTACATCTTTGAAGCATTTAATATCGAAAACGGATTTCACAGCAATAAAGTACTCAGGTCAGGGTAGCTTTAAGGTGAAGATAGGGACGATTGACAAACTTTTATTTTTACTGAAAACCATAGGCATTTACCCATATCAAGTGTCAATGATCCTTTTGCAGGTAAAAAGGTCATATGATTTGGAGGGCAACATTTAGTGTGACCTTCACCCATAGGTCAAGGTCATATAGTGTATTTTTTGTAAATACTTCTTCTCCTTAACCATTGGACATAGCAACCTCAAACTTTACAGGTGCATATGTCATATTATGTTGAAGGTACTGAGCTACATTTTGTGTTACCTTGACCCCAAGGTAAAGGCTATAGGTCAAAAAGCGGGTATTTGCGATGGTGTACCATCGACTTCTGCTCTAGTTAAAATTTAATTTTGAAAAAAAAAATCAGCATATGAGAAATATTCAAGCATCCAAGAGTTATTGGTCATTCTGAGTGCTTTAACCCTTAAAGCGCCAATCACGACTGCAGCAGACGACAAATTTTGCGACATCATATTTAATTTTCAAAAAAGAAAAAGGTATGAAATTTCATGAGAATTGTCATGTTTTTTTTATTATTTTTGAAATAGAGTGTCCTCCGCTGCAAATTGTAGGTGGCGCTTTATGGGTTAATCTCATAATCCTATGGATACTAAGCATGACTGCAGTCAATGACATATTCCGTTAGAAGGCTTCACATTTCATGTGAATCATCAAATCAGCAGCAACAAGATCTTCAATGTCGTGAAATTGGGAGTCTGGATCCTTTCCCATTTATGCACAAGTCATTTGTATCCACTGCTCCCCAACCTACGGGGATGGGCGGGGATAGTGACCCTTCACTTTTCAGAGCCCTTATATAAGCCCCGCCCTGTGGGGACAAGCTGATGGTAACAACCCTACTCTTAGCCCTGTCCTACACTACAGAAAATCTCAACGGGGCAGATGTCCCAATGTTATAACCCCCGCACTTCCCCGGCACTGCAGGGACAATCAAAAAGTACTTGCCCTGCACCATAGCTTGGCTACCCCACCGCTACCCCCGTATGTGGGGGGGGGGGGGGGGGGCAGTGGATACAAATGACTGGTACATTACACATGGCTGCAAATCAGATAAAAATTCCAGCAAAACCTCATGAAATAATGTACCAGGCATTTGTAACCACACACCCCAGCCCCTGAGGAGGGTTGGGTGTAGCCGGGCAAATGTGCTGTGTTTTTACTTTTGTCCCTATTGTGGGGGGGGGGGGAATGTCAGGGATTTGATATACCTAGGTAAACATTGCAGTGCAACGTATAACATGACAGACTGCAGGGGAGAACTGCCATGCGTTTACCAGCTTGCTGTCCCTGCAGTGTGGGGGTTGTAGCAGGGAATTGCTAGACAAAACGTCAAAGTCCCCACTGTTCCCAAAGACTGGGGGCCATGGTTACAAAATGACTAGTGCATAACATGCAGCTCTTTTTGGTGGTGACCTTGAAATTGAGATCAATGTAATGCAAAACAATTGGTTTTTATCATGTGCATACTTTCTTGCAAACATTTTCACGAGACTGTGTGCTACAGATGCAATTATGCAACTTTGCTTGAGCATTAATTAAATACGGTTTTAAGAGTGCAGTTATACAATGAGATGAATTGCAAAATAAATTTGCTCACATTAATATTTTTTAACAATACGCCCACTAAAATTCTCAATAATTTTAGGACTCTTTCTAGGAACACTTGTAAAAATGGATGAAACAAGATCACTTGATGACAAAATTACTGTTAAATAGAGCAAAAAAATATGGTTAGGAGGTATGTTGTCAGGGCCTCGACTTGACAAAACCGGTCTTCTTGCTTTCCGACAAAGCGAGACTAAAACCGGTCTCCTCAGCTACAGAGTCTAGCTAGAAACTCAAAATTTGCTTGTTGCAAGTTTAGATGTGAAACTTCCCAATAAGCTAATAACAAAGGTGCTGACCAGACTGTGCGGATGCCCAGGCTGGTCTGCGCTTTTGTTGTTCACAAACCCCTGAACACAGGTTTTCTCGCGTCAAGGCCCAAATGGGCCAGCACATGAGGTTTTGGTACATGTACTTTATCACCATGGCATTCACAACGAAGGCCCATTAAAGAACCAGATGATTCCCTATATTCCTAAAACTTGATCAAAGCTTTCAGTGATTCATTTACAATTTTGGGCTTATGGGTCCTGGGACTCGCTGTTTCCAATATCAATGAGTCCCAACTGCAAACTTACGAGTCCAAAACACTATTTTTAATGACAAGTCTGCAAAACTATTGCATCCCGGGACTCACCGGGACTCGCTGAAATAAAAACTTATGCGCTAAAGATGCAGTATGCGCAGGTTACAAAATCACTGAGCTTTCAATATCACACACCAGGTGCAAAGTCCTGATTATTTTGCAGATCTACACTGGCTGGTGATGATATTACATGATGTCTTCTTCCCAGATCTGGGAATACCATTAATTTAACCACAACAATTTTAATATCTCCTTGCCCAGCTTTTGTTGATTTCACAATTTTACATATATTAGAAACATATACATTGACATATTTCATCAATTTAAAAGTCCCAGGGAAATAAAGATCTTCAAGATTTGTATTTACAGTCATCCTTAGCTGACATGACCAACGCCAGTTGCAAAAAAAAATAAATAATAATCATTTGCTATAATGCCTATTTTAAGTAAGGTCTTAGATTTAATCCCTTGCTTTGCAAACCACATTGCACTCCTAATTGGTCAAAATTAGACATTACAAAAGGCTGTTGTGACCTTGAAAATATGGTCAATGTCACCAATATCCTTTCAACTCTGCTTCCTCCCAACAATGTATCTATGCAAGTTTTGTCAAAATTCACCCACAGGTTCAGAAGATTGACTGCAGGGAAAGGTTGATTTTTACAGTCTTTATAGGCTGGTGACCTTGAAAATTTGGTCAAGGTCACCAAATTTAGTCAACTCTTTATTGTTTCACAATTATACAATTGAGTTTGGCCAGAATCCAGCATTCAGTTCAAGATGTAACATGCAAGAATGTTACGTTTATTCTGGTCAAAATTTGACACTACAAAGTGCTGGTGTGACCTTGAAAATAAGGTCAAGGTCACCAATGTTATCAAGTCTTTCACTCCTCCCAAAAATGTATCTCTGCAAGTTTGGTCAAAATCCACCCACTGGTTCAGAAGACTGAGTGCGGGAAAGGCTGATTTTTACAGTCTGTTTAGGATGGTGACCTTAAAAATTAGGTCAAGCTCAACAAAATCTAATCAACTCTTTATTGTGTCACAATGATACAAAAAATAAAGTTTGGCCAGAATCCATCCTTTCGTTCAAGAATGTTATTCTGGTCAAAATTTATTTCAAAGTGATGGTGTGACCTTGAAAATAAGGTGAAGGTCACCAAAATCTTATCAACTCTTTTCCCCCTCCCAATTCTTCAGACCATATCATGTCATGAAAAAGCCATTGTAACTCTTTGAATGCTGAGTTATTGTGCAGTTTTTTTGCAGTGTGCTGATTTTTTTAAAGTAAATTAACTCTTTCAAAAAATTATTTCAGGAGTACCATCAGGGTGGGTCCAAACTGTTTGCAAAAGATCATCAGCAGACAAAAGTCACCACTAGCAGCTGAAGAATTAACCCATAAAGCGCCACATATAATTTACAGCAGACAACAATTTAAATTTTTGCTGCTTTTTCAAAAACAACAAATAAGGCATGATATTTCATGAGAATGGTCTGCTGGCAGACGATTCTCATGAAATATCATATCTTCTTTTTTTTTCAAAAATTATGAAATGCCGTCTGCTGCAGTCGTGATTGGCGCTTTAAGGGTTAATGCAAACAGAAACAAGCATTTGCATTTGTTGAATAAAGTGCCTACAAAGATAATATGATTGTCAATAAGGGACATTGTCAAAAGGGGACATGGAGTTCTTCTAGAAGGGCCGTAACTCCAGAAATGTATTTTGGAATATTGTCAAAAGTTAATCAGGCAGCCCACACATCATCCCCTATAGTCAGGGGCGATTGGGACTCCCGTGCGAATTTGATGCCGATTTATGGTGACCTATGCCAAATCAAACTTTAGGGGATAACTAATGAAAATCACCTGGTCACCCATCTGGATTTTACGTCTGGACGTCATTATGACGTCATCAAAATAACGTATATTGTATCAGTGCAGTTTAAACGGTATGCCCATTGTAGTCTATGGCGATCAGGACTTTCTTGCATTTTGTTTGCCATTTTCAGTCGAAATGCACCAAATGAAATCTTAGGGGGTAAATAATTAAATTTAACATGTCGCCTATATTGTTTTCTCATCAGAACAAAAAGATGACGTCATTGAAATGACGCCTAATTGGGTGAAGTCAGTTCGAGGTTGGGACGTAAATGCCGTCACGATTTACGAATAAAAAGACAGTGGAGTGAATGAAAAACAAACAGTGTTTTTGATAATAAACTGTGTAAATATAATCTCTTATGCTAATATATACTGTATAGATGTACCACGACATCTGACCAATGACATTTGGGTCTTTCTATTTCAAACGATTGATGTAGAATACATATAATGAGCCAGTCCGGCTAGAACATATGTGTATGTCAAAGCTTTTATAGTAAATGTAAATAAATGCCTGAAACCCTTTTCTAGAACAACATATCATTTTTTTAAAATAGAGTCGCGCTTCAAAGCTTTTGGTTTATCTGTAGCTGCTTATCCTACACCCAAAGAAAAGATAGTAGTAATATTCATTTACATACACTATCAACCAAAACTCATTATAGTCCGATTTTGACCCCTGAAGGATCAAAAGTTAGAAGTCTACTTAGTAGTTCATGATATGGAAATAACGATAAAACCCTCTACAAGTTATTCATTGTACTTCGATAGCACGGGCAATAGAAAACTGTTACAATCTGATTTATCTTTCGCATGCTACTAGGTAGAATAGTCCAATTTTTGATCCATCAGAGGTCAAAATCGGACAATAAGGCTTTCTTGTTTATACGGCTAAAGAAATATCTGAATCCACATGAAAATAGTTGTTCAAAAGTCATGAGCATATTGATCACTGGCAATATTTTACATGAGTCCTCTTCTGCTCCACAGCAACACAAATCAGTACAATATAAATGGGTTGCTTTGTACTTACCCCGAGATGTTTTGCATACATACATGCTGCAACCACATTTTATCAGCTGCAGAGGGGTTTCGGGGCAGGAGGCAACATGCGCCGATCCAGGATTTTTTGTCAGTTTTATTTAATCCTCAGCTTATTTTACAATTTACAGAGGGGGTCCAATGGTTTTATAGCTGAGAAAACTATGCTTATACTTTACCAAGGATCCAGAGGGGGTCCATTATTTCTAGGGGGGGTATCCAACTTTTTCCAGGGGGGGGGGTCCAAATGCTAATTTCTATAGAAACCCATATACGTACTTGTTATTTTCCAGGGGGGGGGGGGGGGTTCCGGACCCCCTTTCCCCCTCTGGATCCGCACATGGGCAATGTCATTATAACGGGACAATATTTATCACAGTCCCGCTTCTAACCATGATTGCAGGCATGCTTTGTCAGGATTAATGACAGGTGAGGTTTTCCAAATGATGCACTGCTACTGCGCACGTTTGACACATTCGAGAAACACAACTCTTGGAAGTGGTAGTTTTTGCAATTCAGCTTTTTTTTCTCCAAAATATCCACTACCTCAACGCAGTGAGTCGAACAATATCGGTGACTGGCTAATACAAAGTAAGAAAGATGGCAAAGATCAGGAATCGATACAATCAAGTACAACACCTGACCCAGGATACCAATGGGAAAGTAACAAACTCACAGTTAGACATCTCAAACGAGAGCTAAGAGGTCAGGACAATTTACAAATTTATTCTCTAGTGCATCCGCCACAGTGTGCTTTCTAATGCCACTGAGCCGCGGTTAAAAGATGCTTCGTGGATAGAGTCTCCAGCATAGCTAAATGCCTGCCAATATAATGTTTTGCTCTTTCCTTTTGAACTAGTTAATATCAGCACCTGAAAGTGCCTGAATTCGATCAAAGCCCTGGTTGTGACATCACCCATGGCACATTGACATCTTTAATACATGTCCTGATATTAGAAACTTGATGATATATGAGCAAGACTATTTAAGGAAAAGGTCAAATATTAACACTCTGCAATTGTTTTATATGTGTTTTATTTAAGCGACGAAAACAAAATTTGCTCCTCTGCAAAACTGGAGGTAGGGTTGTGCATTAGCTTATATAAGACAACATATTCAAGATAGAAAAGCTAACTTTGGTTTTTGCATTTGTCAATTGAGTATATGTTTGTTAAACCTTAACTTAAACGATTGGAAACCAACTCAGAGCAGTCGTTAAACTAAATGACGATAGCCAAAATCACCACTTTTAAATTATAATCAAGTTCATGTAACGCACATAATACAACATGTGGCCGTAAACAGCTGTCATATATAGTAAAGACATCCAGTAATTTGCAGATTATTAGAATGTTCATTGATTAGCTAGTTTTAATGTCTTCTTTCTGTAGCTCAAACTTTCAATTTTCTAATTCTCAAATAGATAAAGTAACATTATGTAACAAGCTGTTACAGGCTAACACTCATGCTAACAGTGTGCAAACATCTCCTATTCGATGCACCTTGAATTGGTACATACGATAGAGTATGTCTAAAAGGGTTTGTGATGGAGCAGGTCATTACTCAGATTGCAGTCAAAATCTTGTATGAGGATTATTCTGGTTTTTATGAGATGAGGAGGACAATTATTTTACCAGAGAAGCAGAAATAATAATCGATATTGTATATGACTAGGATAAGAATTGGTGTATAATATTTACATTAGAAAGGGACATTTACTAAATTGAACTGTTTAAATGTGAAACGATAATTTTCTATGATCCTCTAGGATGTATCTTTATTTTAGAATTGTTCATATTAGGAAACATTGAAAACAAATATTCATAACATCTGTAACAAAGGTACAGGGGCTTAATAATCATCAAGATATAGGCATCAAAGGATACAGACTTTAGCTAGGAAAACATGCGAAATATATTCATTTTTCCTAAAATATCATCTCTTACATCAAGTTAATGTCCTTGCTCATTTATCATGTCATGTAACATATGTTTCAGCCTTTAACAAGTGCTTCAATCTTGTTGTTAAACCTGCAAAATCTTCTTTATAGATCTAATATGAGCAAGACAATCCCAAATATGCAAGATATCTAACAGCAGCAAATGTTTTCATATATTTTTACTTAAATGATTCCTACCAAATTCAGCTCCTTAAAATTGGGTGTAGACTTTGGGTTGTTTAGTTGCATGTATAAGACACTATATTTAAAGTATAAAAGCAAACTTTGGATTTTCTCTAACCCAAATGAGTTTGTTAGTACAAAATAATCAAAGCAATTTGGAAAATGCACATAAAAAGTAAATGATATTGGTCACAATTTTCATGTTTAAAGGGTAATCTAATTAAAGTAACGCACATATCACCACAGGAAGCTGTAATTTTGCTCCAAATTATTTATATGTAGCTAAATAAGTCGATATGCAGACCATATTAGTAATTTAAATAATAGGCCTTATTTCTGTAGCTCAAACTTTTAATTTTCTTTTTTTTTCCTAAATTTAATAAGGTAACATATGTAACAGCTGTCAGAGACTAACGCCCCAGCGAACATAGTGCAAACATCTATTAAAAGACGCAGCTTGAAATCCTCTTTTATATGGATAAGCTTGCGAAATTCCCCCGGGGGAGCAATAACATTCTCAGCCATCAGCCTAAAGGTGGTCCGATAAGCTGGGTATTTATAGGAAATCTACGGTATTTTGCATGCAAAATATAGTTATCGAGAAATAATTCATTGTCAAAGTCATGTAAAGCATTGATGTAACCATCATATGACTAAAAAAATGAAATTATGTTTAAAAAACCGTTCGTGTTGGATAAATATGACCATACCAACACAAACTATAGCTTTTATTAACGGGCAGTTTCTTATTATGGTCGCCATATTTATGACGTCATAACTAGCCTCAGACGCGGATTTGAGATGGGTGACCACCTTTAAATTAAAGGTAAGACTCCATTGAAGGTTTTGATATAGGTCACCATAAATCGGCACACAATTCGCACGGGACCTATTTTTTGTCCCTAAGGGCCCTGACTACTATAACCGTTTTCATTCTATTTGATTTTCGTGTGCAAAATTGTTGATAGAATAAGTATGGAATTACCCGTTTTGTATTTTAAGGGGTCCCCAGTAGAAATTTCCAAATTTTGATAAATTTCAGTCATGAAGATTTGTTTTTATCTTTGCAAACAGTGCAGACCTGATGAAATGCTGCATTATGCGGAATTTCATTTTTGCCAAAGTACCGTAAAATCTCTATTACAGGCCCGGGTGTCAATTAGAATCATTACCGTTCGCGGAGATGGGGGTGGGCCTCTATTAGAGGCTACAAGTGCAAGAAAAATCTGTAGCTCCAATTTATCGGTATGGGTTGCTATCTTGAAATGTAAGTGACTATTGATACGATTAACGGTTATTTCCGTGCTAGGTTTTGATAAAACTTTAGATATGCACTGGCCAGGGCATAACACAGTACGGGGTTCACAACTTGCTAGCGAGGGTCGGTATTTCTGGACAAAATGTAAGTAGGGTACAAAAAATGTACCTTATTTAGAGGGACAATTTGTTGAAGGCAGACAACTAGAAATTAGCTGCTAATAACAATTCAAGATGTTTCTGCATAATGTAGTACCTATTTTTTTCAATATTCGTGGGTAGGCCTTTACACTACTGCGACTAGAGTAAATAAACAGATCAGATCTGATCAGGTTTTCATAGCAGCCTAATGGGATTCTATAAATAGCACGGACTCTAGTCGTAGGAGTGTTTATTAGAGGCTCGGTTTTTGGAGAAATTTGCTAGAAATATCAGCTTACTTTTGGTCCAATCTGGGGAATGGGCCTCTGTTAGAACATGGGCCTGTGATAGAGATTTTACGGTACCTGTTTGCAGGTATCAAGAATGAAAAGGGATATAAAGCTGCTGACCAAGGTGTTGTACTAACAATGTACGAGATCTGACAAGGCAGGAATGACTGATGGATGCAATGACATACAGACATGCAAAAAACAATATGCACCAACAAAGGAGGGGGCAAATAAAAGCAGATCAGCCAGTGCATCTCATAGATAGTGAAATAGTCCTATGGGCTACATTCCGATTATCATTAATTTAACTTTACTGGTTGAAAAGACAGATTTACAAGTGACAGTGTCAGCAAGCATAATTCTGAGAACTTTCACCCAGACAAAAACACCATTATATTATGTCACCAGGTCTTATAAGGGGAAGCTACTCTGTCAGATTGCATTGAATCTTGTAACCTAAAAAAATTCTGAAATTCCTAAAAATGAAGAAATGTCGTCTGCTTCAGTTCTTTTAAAGACGCGAGGGCTGACCAAAATAAGGGGCATCAGGGCTTATATTGCTTACCAAAACAAAAGCAATTTTTTAAAGCTGGGTAATTTTTCATGCTTTTGTTGTCATCTGCTGACTTTTTTCAAAATTAACTTTTTAAAAAAATTCTTTCAGCAACACTAAAAGAGTGTCAAACAGTTTGGATCCAGATCAGGACTGACAGAATGTTGGTCCTGATCTGGATCCAAACTGTTAGCAAAGGTTATCAACAGACAACAAAAGTCACTACAAGCAAGGAAAGAGCTAATAATTTTGCTTATAGTTTCTTAGGCAATACCTTTCTATGGTAATTATGTTTCCCACAAAGATACATTTCAGTGGAGAAGAAGGTTTGGCTTTTACCTTCAAACTAAACCAAAAAAGTACCTTCAAACTAAATCACAAAAATGTACACCGGGCCGCGTAGCGCAGTCGGTAACGTGTCTGGCTACAGATGCGTGTCTGACTGCAGATCCAGGGGTCGCGAGTTCGATCCCGGCCCGGTCCCATACTTTCGTGGAGATTGATCATGAAATAATTTCTACAGTCATTCTCCTCCCTTCCGCTGATTCATTCAAGAAGGGTTGTTGTCAGTTACAAGCGAAAGTATGTGCACAAATTACTGGTTAACCGCTTGTTCAAGCCTGCCCAGGAAAAAGTGTGGTTAGGTGAACTGACCGTCCCGCAATGACCATAGCTGTTGATTTGGGATGTAAAGCAACAAAACCAACCAACCAACAAAAATGTACATTATGATCAAAATAAAACAATCCCTTTTCAGTTTTCATAATCAAGGGCTCTCCTGGGACTGCAAACATAACATTTATCTCTTTCTTTGCTAGCAATGACTTTGTCATCTGCTGATAATTTTTGCCTACAGTTAGGTCAAATAAAAAAAAACTGTGTTTATACCTAAATTTACTGGTCATACCTAGGATTTTTTTCAGGTTTTCTGAAAAAAAAAGATCTTATGCATTTTGAAGGCAAAATGCCTTTCAAAATGCATAAAATTATATTTTTTTACAGAAAAAAAAAGAATTAAAAAAAATTTGAGTGCCTACCATACCTAAAATTTTCAGACCCGTTACCCAAAAAACACATATTTTTTTTATTTGGCATTAGGTTCAAGATTTCATTTATCTGTATTTCAATACAATTTGACAGAGTAGCTTCCCCTTTTAAGAGGATTACTCTGATTCTGCATGCAGCAGGTTTCGCTATTATACTTTCTAGATAACAGTAACAAAGGCACTGATCAGACTGCACAAATGCAAAGGTTAATCTGCTCCCCTGTTGTTTGCATGCAACAAAATCAAATTTCATTTACTGCATAAATGCACAGGCTAGCTATAGTCTGCTCCGCAACAAATCATGTTTTTGGGGAAAAGGTCTACTTAAAAGACATCTCATTATTCAAGGCCACTTGAAATAAGTGGGCCAACTTTTTTGGTACTAACAATATTGGCAGCTAGGGAAGGCTGAGAGAAACCTGCACATCTGTGCAGACTCCCCAGAGCTTTCACTACTTATATATATTCATAATCAGATTTTTGATTAACGTGCAGGTGCAGGGGCATCATCCACATCAATGTGCCCCCTTACAGGTAACTGGCTAGCTGCACCCATAGCAGATCTCACACCTGATCTCCAAGTGCTTCTTTCTTGAGGGTCAACTGTCTTGAGCTTCCACTCATGGCAGTCTTTCTCAGTCAGTTTCTTCCAGGTTAGCTTGGGCCTCCCTGCCCCACCTGCCAGCAATCTGTATATCACATGCTGTTCTGACTGCACCACTAGAAAACTCCACATGCCCAAACCAGCCAAGCTTTCTCTCTCAAAATGAGATCCAGGTCCTCAAGCTCAAGCTTACACCCATAAAGTACAGCGGTAGATAGATGAATGGTCGGATCCAAAACTAGAACCTAACCCCACTAGCTAGCTGCCCACGCATGTATAATTTTTTTCATGCTTTTGTTGCTAACTTTTTTCAAAATTAACTTTTTAAAATATTCTTTCAGGAACACTATCAGAGTGGCAAACAGTGTGGATCCAGATCAGGACCAACATTCTGTCGCTCCTGATCTGGGTCCAAACTGCTTGCAAAGTCTATCAGCGGTCACCACTAACAGGCAAAAGGTTAAAAGAATTCTTCTTACTTTCTAGGAAAAGAATAGGATAGTACTACTAAGAAAAAGTAAAATTTACATATGGCCTTGATCCTTCAGGTTATGTTTCGAAAAATTATTGCCCTAATAAGGATCAAGTTAAATTTGATGAATGCACACATTCCAAACTCCTCCACAAATTCCATGAAATCAGACCTCCGATGTATAACGTGGGGCTACTTTGACCACATGATTATCATATCATAGAAACCATACCAACTCAATAAAAAACCTGCTAAAGTCATGATAAACGTTGTGGAAAAAGGAAGCTGTCATAGCGATATATAATGGAAAAATGTAAACTTTATTTAACCCATCGATAAAACTCTTTGCGTAGCCAGAATAATTGAGCTTAATTGAGCTGACTTCGAGTTCATGTGCTACCAAACTCTTTTCACTATGCCAGTTCCAGTTAACAGAACTCAGCTTTTTTGTGCTTAATACCACCCCTTACATACATCCAAGGTCCGATTCACAATTGGGCAAAGAAGTTCCGATAGAGTGCACAGAGCTCTGTGGTCAAATGAAGACAACTCGCACATAACAGAACATGCCCTGTTGAATTTTGTCGGGTGGTAACAGTCCAGGATTCTCAATCAGGAAAATCTTTCAGCTCAATCCTGAACTTGGCCAAAAATATTCAGAAATCACCAATAAAATGTTTAAAAGAACAAAACATCCATAGAAAGCAATCAGTTTATGCTATCTTATTGTAAATATCTGATTAAAAGATGATTAAAAGATCATGATAGGTTCTGATAACAAATTACAGTAATAATAAATTTGATCTTATATGCAAAATGCATGAGTGCTCAATCAGGAAATCCTGATTAATCCTGAACTTTATTACCCCTGTTTTGTATGTTTGTTTGTCAGTGATATCATGACAGTCAGTTATCCAGAGGAGGCTTCCCCTTAGCCATTTACCAGTACAGTGCAGTTCCTTTATAATGCTATATTTGGGGTCCATAGGTATGGACTGTGTTATAAGTGAACTGTTTTAAAAAAATCTGACATCAATCAAGGGCCATAACTCTGTTACAAATTTGCGAAAAATGACAGGTTCCAATCCCAAGCTAGTTCTTGTCAATACCAATGCACATACAAAACTTGGTCAAATTCTATTGATTGGTTCTCATTCACTAACATTTACTTTGTAAAATTCCATGGTAAAAAAATAGGAGCCATAAAATGACCATGTTTTTTTTTCATTTTGTTTTGATCCTTTACGTCCCAGTCAACAAGCTTTCAGTCATGTTGGGGCGGGTCTTCGTGGGTTGAACCAGTACAGAGTAGCGGATAAGGTGTCTAAAGGACCATTTTATATCCAAATTGGTGTTATACTGAGGTACATTATAAAGGGACTACACTGTACTTAATGTATTCAAAATTTCATCAGTAGCTGACAACTGCCTTACTTGAATCAGCAGTCAGGAGAGAATAAAAGAATCTATCATGAGTATAAGGATGAGATAAAAAATACAAGGCTTGACAGATTTTCTATCTGCCACTCCTCACACAAATGGGCCTCAATGTGAGAAAACCTGTCTTCGAGGGTTTGCGAACTACACAGGCCCAGACCAGCCTGCGCATCCCCACAGTCTGATCATCGCCTTTGTTATTTGCTTTTCGGAAAGTACCGTATGTAAGCTTCCTATATGTGAAATTTCAATTTTGTAGCTAGTCTCTGTAGCTGAGGATACTGCTTTGAAACTCCCTTCGTCATTAACCCTGAAGACAGGTGTTGTAGCAACACAGCCCAAATAATAGGTTCCTTTTTTGCTCCCCATTGGATTCCACATTTACATATTTCAAATATGCTAGCAGAAAGTCCTGAATATACAGAGATGTGACATAACATGATGAAGTCACTTTGACATAACAATGATGTCACTGGGCGACAATTCCAATGGATACAAGTGGTACCAGGTAGAATGCTTGATTGGAGATCTAAGGGTTGGTTTAAGTTTGAGATTTACTAAAGCACTGTGTTAGCCTAGTATTGCTTCAACCAAGGGAGACAGAAAAAACGTCCCAACATGACTGACAAATTGTTGACTGGGATGTAAAGCATCAACATATTGTACTAGCTTTGCTTTGACTGCTATGATATAGTCAAAAGGAGAGAATTAATACGTGACATTTGTTCTAGTCTGTCCTGCTGAATACAAATAGTTCAAAAATACCTGGTCAATGAGGGATGAACTACAATATTGGAAGTTGCAATACTCACAGATGTTAACAAGCCCAGCAAAATCCATTGATCACAATGTATTCCCTAGCTTATTATACCCGCTTTTTTCTTTAGAAAAAAGGGTATATTAATTTCGTGTCAAAGTCGGTCCGTCTGTCAGTCCGTCCGTCCGTGCGTATGTCCGTCCGTCACGTTTCTTGTAAATGTATCTCCTCCTAAACCGTTAGAGGTAGCAACTTCAAACTTTGTAGTTGAATAGGTAACATGATGTAGAGGGTACTGGGCAACATTTCGTGTGACCTTGACCCCCAAGGTCAAGGTCAGGTCAAATGTTGTATTTTCTTGTAAATGCATCTCCTCCTAAACGGTTTGATGTAGAAATTTCAAACTTTGTAGCTGAATAGGTCACATGATGTAGAGGGTACTGGGCAATATTTTTTGTGACCTTGACCCAAGGTCAAAGGTCAAATATTGAACTTTCTTGTAAATGCATCTCCTCCTAAACCTTTTGACGTAGCAACTTCAAACTTTGTAGCTGAAAAGGTTATATGATGTAGAGGGTATTGGGCAACATTTTGTGTGACCTTGACCCCAAGGTCAAGGTCAAAGGTCAAATATTGAATTTTCTTGTAAATATATCTCCTCCTAAACGGTTAGACGTAGCAACTTCAAACTTTGTAGCTGGATGGGTCACATGATGTAGAGGGTACTGGGCAACATTTTGTGTGACCCAAGGTCAAGGTCAAAGGTTAAATATTGAATTTCTTGTAAATGCTTCTCCTCCTAAAGCTTTTGAGGTAGCAATCTCAAACTCTAAAGGTGCATAGGTCACATGATGAAGAGGGCACTGGGCAACATGTAGTGTGACCTTGACCTGAAGGTCAAGGTCAAATAATGTCCTTTCTTGTAAATGCATTTTCTCCTAAACTGTTGGACGTAGCAATTTCAAATTTTGCAGGTGCAAAGGTCATATGATTTGGAGGGCACTGGACAAAATTTGGTGTGACCTATAGTGTATTTTTTGTAAATGCTTCTTTCCCTTAACCATTGGACATAGCAACTTCAAGCTTTACAGTTGCATAGGTCATATTATGTTAAAGCTACTAAGCTACATTTTGTGTGACCTTGACCCCAAGGTAAAGGTTATAGGTCAAAAAGCGGGTATTTGCGATGGTCTACCATGGACTTCTGCTCTAGTCTTCTGCTTAGTTTTGGTTAAACCCAACATGACTGAATAATTGTTGACTGGTACAGAAAGCATCAACTCAAACAGACCAAAGTACCGCCTTACATGCCAAATGTAACTGCGGCTGATTTTTATAACTTTATTTTTTAGGAGTAGAGTTCGATATTTTAAGTGAATCATCTATACAAGAGTAATCATCTGGTAATCTTTTCTAGCAATTTTTTTGACCCACATCAGAACAACAGGCCTGATCTAAATCCAAAATGTGTACTCTGAAATAATTTTTTGAAAAAGATGATTTGATTGACAAAATATTATGAATGCAGAGTTGTTAACTTCATACAAGGATGTTTGACTAAAAAATGCTTTGTCAGCATTATGTGTTAGCCCTTATTTACAGTCAACGAATTTTGCCAATCAAACAATGCTCAATATTTCATGTTAATGTCAGCTTGACTATGATGCAGAAAGGAATTTGTCGTCTGGTGCAGTCATAATTGGTAAGGCTGTGCAACAAGCTGTTGAAATTATTTCATTAAATTGCACTGAACAGAGACTAATGAGAGGTTAAAGTAGCTGCAGGGAACCAACAAAAAATTAAGCTGGGCCACAAGATAATGGTACTTTTTGTCCATCATTATGTCCGTTTTTTTAAACTCTTTACCTGCTACTGATGACTTATGACTTCTGTCATTGACCAAGAGAGGTTGAGTCAGACTTAATATTGGTGTAGCTCCCATTATGCAGTTATGCACGTGCGTATTAAAAATAGTAAAACTCAAGGGAGGTCACCTAATGTGGTAAAAGTGATTTGCCATACCAAAAGGAACTGCTCTTAAAGAAAAGAATTTGCTCCCTCTGGGAGCAAATTCTTTCCTTTAAGAGAAGTTCCTATTTTGAAAAGGGACGCAATTGAAGAGAATCACTGCTTGTTCCAGTAGTCTCCTCTTCATGTGCCTAACTTTTTCAGCATTCTGGCTACGCAATTGCTTGATAAAAACCACTAAGTCTTGTGGTATTACTGAAAGAATTTTGGCAGCATTGGGAAAAAAAAGTTATCAGAATAAAGCATACATAGTGACCCAGCCGGCTTGGCAAGCATGTAAAGTGTAATGTGAGTTTTGCGGGTTTCCAATGTTTTGCTCCTGAGCCAATATTAATTAATGACTCTTTTTTTTTTCAAATTATGTATTTCAAAAATCTCTTCTATTCCTGCTTTTTTACATGGACAATCCCTACTTTTTTCACATTTTATCTACTTTTTTTATGGAAGGGCACTTGGAAGCCAAAAGATCTTGTCTGGAGGCCAATAGTACTATCAAGCTTCTGATTTGTTATGTTCTGAGTTTAGCCAGAACTGTATACGTTTTGGCTGTTCTGAGTAAAGCCTGTTTCACATTAATCGTACAGCAGCCGTACACCTGTCTACGAAGACAAATTTCTGGGTTTTGTGTGGCAGTCCTACATTGTTGTATGCAACACTGCAAGTCTGCCTTGCGAAATCACAGGGTCGCACGGCTGCCACAATGGCAAAAACTAAGTTTTCAACATGTTCATTTTCCTTGCGATTCTCTTGCGATCTTATGAGGACGCAAGAGGCACTAAAAGCTGCTGCATGGCACGTAAGGCGTTCGTACCACTAACATAAGAGCTTGCACTCATGCTCAAGTCTGCCGTGTGATTACCATGCTACGACCTTTATTACATGGCTGCCTCAAGAATGCCACGAACCATACAACAACCCATGAAGTCCCCACCACTGTCCTGCGACCGCACTTGCGACAGTCTTGTAACTCTGCAAACACATCTGGCGACAGCCCTGTGGGTGAACGCAAGACATTTGTGCAAGCATTGTACGGCTGACTTACGTTTTGTGAAAATCAACTTGTTGTTTGCAATTTTGTCTGCGATCTGCCGCATGGCATGACGCCTGCGGAAAATCGCACGGCCAAACAATCATACAATTGATGTGAAACAGGCTTAAGTGAATAGAAGTTGTGATCATGGAATCATGGATGCTAATCTGGGTCAGTGTTGGTTGAAGATCATGTTTGATCAGTTTTTGTTGATCCATGCCTATTGATGATGATGATGATGATGATGATGATGATGATGATGATGATGATGATGATGATGATGATGATGATGATGATGATGATGATGATTGAAATATGAAGAGACACCAATTACAAATTTTGATATTTGAGAATGACTTAAATTAAAAGGTAATTTGAGGTACATGTAGTTAAATTACCTATAAGTCATAGGGAATAAAAATTAAAATCAATTTAAAGCAACATATTTCTGCAATTTCTGCTGATTTCTGCATTTTCATGTTTTATTATACCAAAGGTTTAAGGTCAAAATATAAAGCAACATATGCAGACAGCTGTTTAAAATGTACCAGTGTATTTTATTGTAAGTTTCCAAGATAACAGGGTTCAACCGCTACATGTTATGACCCACACCTGATGAAAAGGTAACTTATACTTTATTAAGACTGACAGGAGTCATTAAACTTGGCAAATGTACACTGGAGCATTTATAGCGCAGTATTTGGAATCAGCGACCGCGGTACAAGCCCTTAGATTGGTATAATGCAGTGTATTTCTGTGCCTTTTTTCGTGATTTGATCATGCGATACCCCACCCACCATCAATATTATCATAAAATTCCAGAATTCCAACATTTAAAAATGTAATATCTAAATCACATGATGAAAACATATTTTACCCTCAAACTGTTGACCGGGGCGCGTAGCACAGTCAGTAATGTGTCTGCCTACAGATGCATTTCTCGCGAGTTCGATCCTGGCCCGGTCCCATACTTTCGAGGAGACTGGTAATGAAATAATTTCTACGGTTATTCTCTTCCCTTCCGCTGATTTTTTCATGAAGTGTTTTTGTAAGTTACAAGCGAAAGTATGTGCACGAAGTACTGGTTAACTGCTGGTTCAAGCTTGCCCAGAAAAAAAGTGGTTAGGTGAACTGACTGTCCGGACATGACCATAGCTGTTGACTGGGACGTAAAGCAACAAACCAACCAACCAAATCAAACTGTTGACAGTTACTAAAATTAGACTCCTTTATTATAAATTGTCATCATCATAATTAATGCTGAAATTATTATATATCTCTTGTCCTGCTGATCCAGAGATATGTTGACTTTTGAAAATCTGGCCAGGGTTGAAATAAAATCAGAAACTTGTATACCATCCAGATTTATTCTGCAGAACCAGGACAAATGTCCCTGTTTGAATGATACTGACTCCCCCTGACAGCCAATCTTTAGAGTTTTTGCACTCTGTAAGTGTAAGACTCAAACCAGCCTCCTGGCCCCAATAGAAGGTGATTGTGATCTTTCTGTTTTAGAGGGAGTTTAGGAGTGGGGAGTTTAATCTCAAGATTTTAATCTCATCGATCTCTTTGCATGCTGGGTAATTTTTTTGTGATTTTCTCTTCTGTGATTAACTTTAAAAAAATCTATTAGGAATACCATCAGCGGGTCAAACAGTTTGGATCCAGATCAGGCCCAACAATCTGTTGGGCCTGATCTGGTTCCAAACTGTTTGCAAAGGTTATCAGCAGAAGACTCTATCAAGCAATGAGTGAAAGTAGGTACCAGAGCCAACTGTATAAGTAGTTTGAAATCCTAATCAGATACATTTGCATGTAAACAAGCAACTGATGAACCATTAACCACTTGCTGACAAGAAAATTGATAATTACTAAGCTTGATAAGGTTGTGAAATGCTGCTACCGCATTTAACCTCATTATCTGGACGAGCTTTGACTGAGAATATCTGACCGCTCGACCTGTAAACAAGGGGTCGCTGGTTCGATCCCCAGCTTCATCAGTTTGTCAGATGAGACTTGGATCCATATGACCTAAGCTGTTGGTGTGATGTTTAACACAACAACAACAACTGAGAGTATCTGTGGTGAGTCTGGTTACTTGCTTATTTCCCCCTGTGGGAGGGTTGCTTATTTCCCCCTGTGGAAGGGTTATAGTCATGCCCTGTGTCCATCTTTCAACAGGACGCATAACTGTTTAACCCATAATAATATTGACTTGAACTGCATAGGCAGATAGGTCTTATTGAGGAGAAGAAGTGGTGTAGTGGATAAACTACATGCCTTGTACCCAGGGATCCAGAGTTAGATCTCTGGCTCTTCCAGTCTGTCTTATGAGGCTTTTAAGCCGTTGCCCCGGTCTCCATATGATCTTAGCTGTAGGTGGAAACACAAACTCACCGACTGACTGACCTTATTGATCAGCATGCAAAAGGAGTACAGTGTCTCAGTGGTAGAGTGCTTGACTCGTGACCGAGGGACCGTGGGTTCGACCTCACAGCAAGACACATTTATCCTTGCTTAGTACTGGTTCAACCCAGGAAGACCCATCCTGACATAATTGAAAATTTCTTGACAGGGACATACGTAAAGAATCCAAACAAACAAACAAAATTAGCATGCATTAAATCAACTCCACATTCAAGTTGACATGTACGATTGCGGCCTCTTCAATGTGATTCTGCATATCCTGTAGATCGGCTGACCTGTATGACATGTAATCATGTGACCTATTTTCTCCTATATTGATGCATATTATGATGGTAATTTATTACATCTAGTCTTGTCACTGAAGGGAAGATGTGCTTTTTCATATAAATGACAGGATGTTGATTTAGCTTGGTCAGGTCTTGACATTTGGCCTATGAATTCCTGCCTTCAGGGTCTAATGTGTGCTTCACCAAGTTTTGCTCAGTATATTTTGAATCCTAATGCTATTACACACAGAATGGTCAAATTTCACTATTCAATAGATTTTCGCTATTCTCAGTGCATAATGGATAAAAATAAACTGCTGGCTAACTCTTTACCTTCCGGTGTTGTCTGCTGATAACCTTCGCAAAGAGTTTGGATCAAGATCGGGCTCGACAAAATGTCGGGCCTGATATGGATCCATACTGTTAGACTCTCTGGTCGTATTCTTGAAATAATTATTTAAAAAGTCATCACCATGCAAAGAGTTATTGCATTAAAGGGTCATTCTAATACTATCCATTGAGGGTAGTCCTAGCCTTCATCTACTTCAATACGTTATGTATGTGAGCACTAAGTAGAAAGTCAGACTTGTCTGAGCCTTTGTGCTCACCTATTTAGTAGGTTCTAAAATCTTGCATGCTCGCTCATATTGGCACTGATGGGAGAAAACCTGACTGTTATATGCCAACAACAAAGGCGCAGACCAGCCCCAAGCAAGGGAGCGCAGTCGCTCAATGGTAGAGTGCTTGACTCGAGACCAAGGGGCCGCAGGATTGAGCCTAACTGGCATCACTGCGTTGTGGTCCTTTTAGCAAGACTCATTTATCCTAGCTTAGTACTGGTTCAACCCAGGAAGACCCGTCCCTGTTTAACTGAAAGATTGTTGATGGGATGTAAAGAATCAAATCAATCAAACAAAACAAAAGCCCCAAGCAGTCTGATCAGCGCCTTTGTAATTCACTGACTGGAAAGTACAATATTCCAACTAGCTCAATGAAAAATATCAATATTCTGGCTGGTCGTTATAGCTGAGCAGGCTGGTTTTGGGCCTTGCTTGGTCAGAAACCCAGAAGACAGGTTTTATCGCGTTGAGAGGGAGCGCAGTGGCTCAGTGGTAGAGTGTTTGACTCGAGACCCAAGGGGCGCGGGTTCTAGCCTCACCGCCGTCACTGCGTTGTGGTCCTTTAGCAAGACACATTAATCCTAGCTTAGCACTGGTTCAACCCAGGAAGACCCTTCCCTGTTTTAACTGAAAGATTGTTGATGGGACGTAAAGAATCAAATCAAACAAAGAAACAAAATTATCGCGTTGAGGCCCATATTATGTAATTTTGAAATTTAAACCGGGAAAGGACGGCACCAAACATTATTGCACCAAACTAGACAAAAGATGTGATCACTCAAAAAGATAAAACCACACTAGGTGCAGTTAACCCTGTCTTAAGCCGCCATTCCAAAAAAGACAAAAACTGGTTTTCAGGACCGATTATCGCTTAATGCAGGTCATAAGTATTGCAGAATGCTCCAAGAGAGCATTCTGCAATACTTTCGACCTGCATTTAGCTTCCATCTGTCTTTAAGACCTTTGTTTTGTCTATTTTTGAGTGGCCGCTCAAGGCAGGTTTTACTGTACTGGTAGGCAGTTAAAGCAAGTGAACTGATTTATATAAAAATGTTTTTGATTGTCAAAACAGCAATTGTCAGATACAAAATTAAGGCTAACAATTGCCAAAGCCTTTTCTACTTGGTGAACTAAATTGTAGTTTTTATACCCCCTGCAAACTTTGTTTGTGGTGGGTATACTGTTTTCACGTTGTCCGTGCGTGCGTGCGTACGTCCGTCCGTAACGTTTTGTTTTTTTAATATCTTGAAGAGTCATTGCTGGATTTTCATCAAACCTTGCAAACATGTTCATATACTTAAACGCAAAAGTTTCGCAACCGTTTTATATCTGTGTTTTCTTCAGTATGGACCATATTAGATTATTTATATAATCATATCTTATGCTCCTGCACAATGTGGAATGATTTACCGTAAATTTGTTTTGATCATGCTCTTTATTCTGACGTTATAATGACGTCAGTGTATTTCAACAGTTTACGTCTAGCGTAAGGATAGTAATCTCGATTTGAAAACAAACGGTGCGATGTGATAGCCAGATGTCTAAACTGGCGAAAAACATTTAAAGTTTTAACAATTAACGTTTATCAACAATCCAAATCGCTGCGTTTCTTTGTTAACGTCAACCAATTTATCAAAATTGTGTATTTTATTCCGTTATGTCGCGATACTTTTGTCTTCTATGCAATGTATTGAAGGCTTTCACTTTTGACATTAAAAAAACCCGATTATTGATGTTCAGTTGTGTTTAAACGGCCAATTACGTCAACTATTAAAGGCTTTACGTTGACGTAATGAACGTTAACAAATGCATAAAATAAACACGATTTGATTATCTGCCCTTCTGCTTTTGAAAACAGATAATGGTTAAACACATTTTCCGAATAAAATGTAAGGTGTTGTTACTCTGTAACTCAAATAAAATGTAAGGTATTGTAACTCTGCAACTTCTCAAATTTTGGTTGCCTTACATTTCTTGTTGAAGATCGGCAATCGTAAGTCTTACTGATCTGATGTTCATGCTGTATGGAAGGCAAATCATTGGATTTGTCAATCACAATATCATGGAGTGAAATATTTTGGTCAAAAAGAAGGAAATAACATTTTAGTAAGAGTTGCGAAACTTTTGCGTTTAAGTATATATGCAAGACAAATAATTTAGACAAAAAAGTAAGGGCTAGGGGCCATTTCTATTAGAGTTATTTCCCTTTGTAGTTCTAAATGGCTTTTAATATAGGGTTTTATGCTTATGCTATTATAGGCCATACACAGGCCGATCAACTTCTACCACAGCTTTTGATGGAACACTTTGATACTTTGCCTATACACATTAAACATATGCATGAAGGAGTTTATTTCAGAAAAAATATTTTTTGACAAAATGACAGCTGTGAGAACTTAGACAATTTTTCCCTAATAAGGCTTTTGTATATGCATAGATGGTGCCTTCATGGGCCAATCAACTCCTACCACAGCTTTTGATGGAGCAATTTGATGCACTGCCTATACAATGTAGACACATAGAACATATGCATGAAGGAGTTTGGTTCAGAAAAAATAATTTTTGACAAAATGACAGCTGTGAGAACTTTGACAATTTTTCCCTAATAAGGCTTTTGTATATGCATATATGGTGCCTTCATGGGCCGATCAAATCCTACCACAGCTTTTAATGTAGCAATTTGATACTTTTCCTATACAATATAGACAAATTGAACATATGCATGAAGGAGTGTGGTTAATTTTTTTTTTTTTTTTACAAAATGACAGCTATTAGAACTTAGACAATTATTACCTTATATGACTTTTGTATATGCATAGATAGTGCCTTTATGGGACGCTCAACTCCTACCACAGCTTTTGATGGAACAATTTGATACTTTGCGGATACAATGTAGACACATTGAACATATGCATGAAGGAGTTTATAATTTTTGTTTGCACAGATTCTGCTGAAATCTTCTTTTCAAAACATAGGTCTGCAGGTTTGAACTATAACTTGCCAAGTTTTTTCACTGAATCTTACTGTGCGGGGGGTATCTAATAAGCATTGCTTATTGACTTTTTTCATTGACATTAAAACTTGGAAATGCAGTTTCGACAGTTTGTTAAAAAAAAACTTGAGTTCAGGATTGCCATGTGCTTAGTGTGAATATATATTAGCACAAAAATTGGATTAACACTAATCATAATATGTTGTAATCTTTTTCTTTTTCAGGAAATAGAAAAACTAGTGCTAGAAAATGTCTCAGGAGCTGAAGAAGAGTTGGAAAAAGTGAGTATCAGGCCTCTAGATTAGTGTTTTGGAGCGACTATGGCATTTGAGCCGTGAAGTGATTTCCAACTATGTGGCATTTTGACAAGCATAGACTCTGACGAGCCTGTGCAGCCTCCTTTTAAGCTTAGAAACTCCAAATGATGTTCGGTCAGTAGCTTAACAGACATATAATATTCAAGTGACCAGCAAATGCTCTGATCAGAATGCGCATCTGATTTGAGACTGCTGGTTGCACATACCACATTGTTTGAAATCTCATGTTGCGGCTCATTTATTTCATCTGAGTGAAGTGAAAAATATTTCATGAGTGGTGAAGCCAGGAGTGAAATACATTTTTCATCCCTTCAGGAGATTCAATGTCATATTCATGCCAAAAAAAATGTATTTACTTTTTATTATACAATTTTGAAGCATAGCATTTTTTTGGTATTTATGACCACTCATGATCACAGATGAAATTGTTATTATGATGACGTTGCACAATAGTATGACTAGCTGGAGCAAAGCCAAACAATTTTATTAGCAAAACGTTCCTTACGATCTAATTAAGAAAATTAATAACCACACTTTGAAAGTGATAGGCGTTTGAAAATCTGAAGTGGGCTCAGTCAGGGTAGTAGATTACATATGTTAGTTTTGGTTACGTTGAGAATGTCCAGCTCAATTGACTGATAGAAAGATGGCACAGTTGTTTATTCTACGAAGGTTTTAGCCATTTTACACAAGGTGAAATGTTTACAAGAGTTGTGACATCATACTGAAAACAAACACAACTGCTGCTGGGAGCGTAGTGGCTCAGTGGTAGAGCCCTTGACTTGAGACCAAAGTGCTGTAGGTTCGAGCCTCACCCGCGTCACTGCGTTGTATCCTTGAGCAAGACACATTAATCCTAGCTTAGTACTGGTTCAACCCAGGAAGACCTGTCCCTACATAACTGAAAGATTGTTAATGGGACGTAAAGAATCAAATCAAACAAAAAACAACTGCTGTTAGAAATACTTAAAGATTGGTTTTTGAGGTACAACTGAAATCTACAAGACCTGCTGAATGACTTGGCAACTGGTTATTTCAAATGCAATTTACATGCTAACAAAATAGAATGCCTGCTGTTATTTTAATGCTGATATTAATTTTGATTGGCTCATTTAGCCATGTTATAAAACTACATGTGACTTGCATTAGAAATGAATTATGGAAAAGTATGGAAGAACTATGAAAATAGCTACCGTAGGTACCATAATCACATAGGCTGATCCTTTTTTATTTCAGCGTGATATTCCTGATGGTCATCGAGCCCCGGTGCCAGAAATCTCCAGAACCAGTGGTACAAGAAGTATAGATACACAGACACCGTCGAGCAACGACAAAATATCTTGCAGCTCAGCCAGTCCAAACCGTCCACAATCCATCAGCCCAGCAGTCGTTGGGCTCCTGGATCATTCACCAAGACCGTCCAGTTCTTACGATTCCTCGGGGAGCACGCCTCGTGATAAATCTGATAAAGAAACAGGTATTGTTTAGCTGCTGTAGCTGGTCCTTGGATTGTTTGTAGGGTTGCGGGTTCAAACCCTGATCCATCCACATGCTTTCATGATTGTCGTCTGTTCACATTAGCAAAGAAGTGTATATCTCTAAAGTCTGTTGGCCAATTCTGTCAAGTTTCAAGTAAAGTTTAACGGGTAAGGGGAGTATTATCGGGTAAGGGAAAAGGCTGCATATAGATTTTGGGCTGATTGTATTGGAACTCTGGGTATCATGGTAACATATAGCTCCCAGACTTATTAATGGAAAAAAACTTTTAAAAATCTTCTCTGAAATCATGAGACACACGGCTTATATATTTGGTGTGTAACTGTCTAATGGTCCCCTACATAAACTTAAAAAATCTTCTTCTGAAACCATGAAGTCCACAGCTTATATATCCCATTTGTCCAAATTTTGGCTAAAAAAATGACACCTCCCTCCTGCGGCTCTACTCGCAAAACATTTCGAAAATAGTATTGCCATTTAGTTTTGAATAGGGAAATGATGAGATTATCCAACTCTGCAATCGCTGACCGGAAAATGTTAAAAATGGTCGTCATTTGCGCACATTGATCTTTGCATAAGAAACTGAAAGTTCACATCGCTGACAATTCAAAGGGGTGTCCATGTATTATTGACCCCTAGAAATATATCCGCGCAAAATATTGATCAAAAAGATTGTAAAAATAATTTTTGAGTGAATGCAGTGTCCTGGGTCAGACATGGTAGTTGATTATATCAATTCCTGATCTTTGCCTTTCTTATTATTATGATTGTGATTATCTTATGTGATTATTTGTTTGCTTCACTATCTGGCTACAGTAGACCCTGTCTTAAGCAGTCAGTCAAAAGAAGGCCAAAAATAGGTTTTCAAGACCGATAATCGCATAGTGCAGGTCAAAGGTATTGCAGAATGCTCCACGGAGCATTCTGCAATACTTTCGACCTTCATTAAGCTACCATTTGGCATTAAGACCTTTGTTTTGTCTATTTTTGAGTGGCCGCTTAAGACAGGTTTTACTGTATTTTGGTTCTCAGTATACCATGGGATGAGTATGTCAAATGAATCTATGAGCATTTGTTTTGATTGTCACAAAGGTAAAAAAGTTGCTGATTTTCTTATTTTACCTAATACTAAAAAAAAGTAAGTTCAGTATGATCAGGAAATACCACAATCACACACGACAGACCAACCCACAGCACCGTGAGGAAATCACAGAACATTTACAGTTACAAGGCATCCTTAAGACAATAAAAGCAAAGCAACCAGCTCTGTATTCTTCAAGATGATTGCAAAACTAGAAAGGACACGAAGCAATGCACAACAAAACAAAGACAAACACAGAACCCCTAGGACCAATGGGAAGCACACCAAACAACAAAACCACCGTCTTAGAACGGACAGCAGCCTAAGCCAGTGGGAGGGGGGGCTTTAATGCATTTTACTGGTACCAAAACTTCGACCCAGATTCCCGTGTTGTTAAAACCAAAATTGTTTAGCTCACATGGAGGCTTCTTAACTAATGCAGTGTATTATCACAGAGAAGGCTGGAAATTAGAAATTTTGGGACAATTCAGAAATCTGGATTTATAGAGCCCCCTGGTAGTGGAAATAATTTTTAAAAGAACCTTTTAATTTTCACATCGCTAATGATATACAGCATATAAATGCTGCAAAATGGTTTTAAATCATTTCATACACAAAATAACTTAAAATAGCATTTGCATAATTCACATAAGTTGTTATAAAAATGAAAATTACATTAAAGGTCTGGATAAGCAGTTTTCCTTTATTCTCATTCCTGGAAATATGATTTTCTTTTGGTTAAGATTATCAGGAACATTCTGATCAAGGTCTACACCATTTGCCGTTTCTTCACAACACTTCAGCAGGTTTTCGAATTGGACCTGTTCAAAATTTAGAAGATGCCTAGATGGTTGAATATATGGCCATGTATTGAGAGTACTGGTGTATACATAACATCTAAGGATACTGGTAATATGAATTACTCACAAGTCAGAAAAAGTACCTCCACTCTGCTTAACCCTTTACTCCATATGCTATTTTTAGATCATGACATCATTTTCTATTTTTAGACAACATTGAAAAAGTTTAAGAAAAGTTTTGAACACTTTTGAAAATAATATGGAAAATGGAGCATTTGCTCTTTTAGAGCAAATGCTCCATTTTCCATAAAATTTTCAAATACATGATATTTTAAAGGCGTCAAAAGGGGGTTTTATGGAGTAAAAGGTTAAACTGGCCATGGTCTTTGATTTCAGGTGATCGCGATAGTATCTCTCCCGAAGTAAATCACAAAATCTCAACAGCTAGTCCTAAACCCAACAAAATTGTACGAGAACCACCTGATGGCTGTGAAAAAGTCAAAGCTTTTGATGAGAACAAGTAAGTGCCTTACGTAGCATTTCATCCGGGTATTCACTGTTTTCCAAAGTACCTGTCTACCGGTATCCAGAATGAAAAGGATTAATAGCTTCTGATCTATTTTCAGATTATCTGAAAACAATTATCTACTACCGGGCCGCGTAGCGCAGTCGGTAAAGTGTCTTGCAACAGATGCGAGTCTGACTGCAGATCCAGGGGTCACGAGTTCAATCCCGGCCCGGTCCCATACTTTCGTTGAGATTGATCATGAAATTTTTTCTATGGTCATTCACCTCCCTTCCGTTGAATCATTCAAGAAGGGTTGTTGTCAGTTACAAGCAAAAGTATTTGCACCAAGTACTGGTTGACTGCTTGTTCAAGCTTGCCCAGGAAAAAGTGTGGTTAGGTTAACTGATCATCCCGCCATGACCATAGCTGTTGACTTGGGACGTAAAGCAACAAAACAAACAAAAAACAATTATCTACTTGAACTTGAAATAATTTATTTGATGTAGACACACTGTGAGACTGAAGTTTTGAATTTCTAAAGTTCAGGATTTTGGAATGTTCAGCTTTCGTCCATGAATAAATATACAGGATACAGTAAAACCTGTGTAAAACGGCCATTCTCAAAAAAAAACAAAAAATGGTTTACAAGACCAATTATCGCTTAATGCAGGTCAATAGTGTTGCAGATTGCTCCAAGGCTGAAGGGGCGCATTCTGCAATACGTTTGACCTTCATTAAGCTACCATTTGTCATTAAGGTCTTTGTTTTGTCTACTTTTGAGTGGCTGCTTAAGATAGGTTTTACTGTACTTTCCTGCACTGGTTAAGCCACTGTCACAGCATTGATTAATCTAGGTTTTGGTGATAAAAAAAATCACAAGATAATAGGATATCTGAACTTGAAGCTCATTCTATGAGCCTGTGTCCAATATGACAGCACTTCACTGTGAATGTGCTATGCTGTCCTTAACGCAGGTATAAAGAAAAATAATAATTTCTGTTCTATTTTTAGAGCACCACAGATCAAGGAGCCACTTCTATTTTGTCCAATCCAGGGCAAAGGTCAGTTTGTTTTAAAGCCAAGTATGGGCTCAGCGTTCTGTTCATTAACCAAACCATATACTCAGGGGCCAGCATATACACGAACCAGTCCAATCCAGGCAGCAGCTGTCATGGAGAGCAGCAGTTGTCTATACAATAGAGTGTAGCCATGGCGAGCAGGGAAATAACTGCAGCTAACCCCAAGGAAGGGAGATAATTACTTTGCCTGAGGTTGTCAAGGTGACCTGTAAGCACAGAACAAATGCAAGCTTATATTGTATAAAATGTGGAAATAATGTAAGACTGTTTCACGTGGAGTTTTGACATCTCAGGGCTGAGGAGCAGTGCAGAGAATTTCCAACAGATATTGTTGATACTCGGGGATTTTCAAATCTCAAAATCTGGGGCCAGATAGGGGCTTTTAAAAGAGAGGTATGGTAACAAATGTATATCCGTTTGGATTAAATAAATCTGTAATTAGCAAGTACTTGTCTTAAGCAAGCAGATTTTGTATAAAGCAAAATCTGCTAGCTTAAATCAGGTGCTTGCATAAGAGATTCAATTAAAATTGAAAGAAAATTAACTGATAATGGCAATAGTTTCCGGTCATTTTTTTCCAAAATTCTCCAGCCCCTGGCACCAAGTTGAAAAAGGCACGAAAACCCCTGATGTCAATATTTTAGCCTGTGCCATAAGAAAATAGGCCTTTACATTTACAATGTTGAAAGGGATGGTTGAACTCTGATAAGAGTCTGATAAGGTCAAAACTTTTGTTTGTTTGTCATTTCTATAAGAGCAGTACCAGTAGTTCCTCAAAAATGCTTTTAGAGGTTTTACACCGGGTAGGCGGCACTCGAAAACTCTAACAATTGATGAATGCGGATCAAAATCGCGAGAAACAGTGTTTTTTGATTCAGTCGGTCGACAAATTGCAATCAAACTCTGTTTCTAACGATTTTTTATCTATGTTCATCAATGTTATTAATGTTTTCGATTGCCGCCTACCCGTTGTGGTTTTGCAGCTTTGGTCTAGCCTATTATGATTGAATGCACCATAAAAGGTATGATTGCAACATAAAAGGTAGCTCAAGGCTCTGATCAGACTGCGTATGTGCAGGCTGATCTGAGGCTTTTCACAGTCGGTCGCACATACCACATTGTTGGAAATCTCATGTCTCGACTCATTTCTATTTACTAAAAATGTTTCTATTAGACTCTCAAGAGAAGACAAACAAACAAGAATATTGTAACCCTTAAAGCACCAAGCACAATTTGTAGCAGACAACACATTTTGAGTTATCTTTTCATTCTGGTGGCAAAAAAAGCTTGACATCTCATGTAAATTATCTGCCTGCAGATTATTCACATGAAATGCCATGCCATGTTTTTGGAAGCTCATGACAGTTGACCCTCAAGAAAGGAGCTCCTGGAGATCAGGTGTGAGATCTGCTATGCGTGCAGCTAGCCAGTTACCTGGAAGGGGGCCCACTGATGTGGATGATGCCCCTACACCTGCATATTAATTAAAAATCTGATTATGATGTGATATGACAAGCATCAAAATTAAAACTGTTGTCTGTTGCATATTTTTGCTGGTATCTTAAGGGCTAGATATGGCCTGACATGGGTTTTTATGATTGGTAACAGAATGACCGGATCCTGTAAAGGAATAATCAAAAGAGAAGGTGTTGATTGGATTGTGCAGAATTGAAGTGTCACCCCATTGCACTCAGATTAGCCAAAACTAGAGTTATGGTCATTCTGAGGCCAATGGAGTTATCAGCAGCAGACAGCAATTTGAATTTACATTGTGTAACATGGTGTCATTAGTCTGCTAAGATAAAGTTTAACCCTATTGCACTAAGAATGACCAAAACAAAGAGTTTTGGCCATCTTAAATGCAGTAGGATTAGCTCTGCCTCCTACAGTCGTCTGCTGATATCCTTTGCAAACAGTTTGGACCCAGATGAGGCCCGACATTTTGTCGGGCCTGATCTGGATCCAATCTAGTTGACACTCAGACATACCGAGGGTATTCCTGAAAGTATTTTTGAGAATTATTAATTTTGAAAAAAATCAGCAGACGACAAAAAAGCATGCAAAATTTCCCAGGGGGCAAAGAATTAAAAGCAGTTCATATTTGTAGTGTTACCTGGTCTTGAGGTTGACATAGTTTCAAAAGGATTGATCAACAGTGTTTTAAGTTACTAAATGGCAGCAGATGACACTTTGAGTTTTAATTTTTCAAAATTGTCTCAAGTTTGACACAGTGTTGTGATATTGGATGAACAGTCATCAGCGGTTCAGTATGATGACTGCTGGGATATCATTTTAACCCTTAATGCGCCAATCGCAACAATTGTCGTCTCCTTTCTCGTCTGCTGAAATGTTTAAGAAGCCTCTATGGCAAACAGTGTGGACCCAGAACAGACTGCTCCTATAGGAGCAGTCTGTTTTGGGTCCATGCTGTTTGCTTCTATACTTTATTCGTCAGTAATGCTGGGCAATTATTTGCAGCAGACAGAATTTTCAGATGATTTTTTTTCTGGCGTTTTAAGGGTTAAATGGCAGCAGATGACCTTTACATGCTTTCCCTTGAGATAAGGGCTTTACTGTACATACACATGATCTCCTTTTTGTCTCAATGCCTTTTTTACTGCAGAAAAATTAACATCCAAAGCCCAAATCACGACTGCATTAGACGACAAATTTTGTGATATCTTTCTTCATCTTTGAGAAAAATAAGGCTCTGGCATTTCATCAGTATTCCTTAGGAGTATTCACATAAAATTTCAAGCCTTATTTATCTGTATTAGTTTCTCTAAGCAGCCGCAGTAATTGAAAATTTTATCTGCTACTGACTCGAAAACAGTGTGGTTCCAGATCAGCTGGCTTCTTATGAAACTTATGAAGCCAGCTGATTTGGCTCGACACTGTTTTGGAAAAGGTATTATATCTAGGTTTAGCAATGCAAGGTTAAAGAAAAAATACATTTCAATGTCTGGTAGCACTGTAGTTAAGTTGGTAGAGTGCCAGAGTCTTGGTTCAGATACAACTGGTGGTGTGGTGTGGTGTCTTTGAGCAAGACATTTTATCTTCATTGCTTAACCCTTAAAGCACCAAGAAAAAAATGCATCTGAAAATGTTGTCTGCTGAAGTGGTCTGCTGCAAATAATTGCCTAACATTACTGATAAATTAAGTATAGAAGCAAACAGCGTCGACCCAGAACAGACTGCTCCTATAGGAGCAGTCTGATCTGTGTCCACACTGTTTGCCGTAGAGGCTTCTTAAACATTTCAGCAGAAGAGAAAAAACAGACGACTTTTGTTGCGATTGGCACATTAAGGGTTAATACTTGTTCAACCCAGAGAACCATCCATACATGACTGAAAATATTGTTTACTATTTTGCATTGGCCAAGTTACAGGTCTGAGGTCACTGTATTGGCCTGAGGCTGAAGGCATGTTTACATTCAATTTGACCTCAGCCTAATACAGCTGACCTCAGACTAATACTGTTGAACTCAAGTCAATATTGATTAACCTGGATCAATACAGTGTAATTAATTGATAATGGTATGTAAAGCAAACAAAGAACAATATTTCAAAGTGTCTTCTGCTGCCATCAACAAGTATAGTGGTATAGCGTAAAGGACATAAATAAGACTATCACGAGATAGTTTCAACTTGTTTGTTGCACGTTAGTTACTCCTGTTATTGTTCACTGTTACAGAGACAGATATTTTTCTACTTTGGCAAATGTTATAAAGTTCATCCATTGATGGACTACTTTTTTAGCGATCTAACTTGGAGGTAATTCGGTCTCTTGTCTTGCATTATATTTTCTGTTAGAGAAGGGTTATCAATTTATTTCTGGTAATCGCAATGATATCAGTTTCCTAAGAAAATTTTGATAGTGTTTCAGTGTGATATGAAAATATGAGCGAGTATATGACATAACAATGAATCTGCAGCCAGAGAAGACTCAGATCTGACTGGGCAGAAGCCCAGTCTGATCTGAGTCTTTACTGGTGACATGTAGTAGCCATGGACCATTAGCTACCTATTTAATAAAGTGTTCGACCTGATTAGATTGATACCCAGGCTGGTCTGAGTAGTTAATAGGTGCCCAGATTATTTTGCTGGTGGTGTCATTTGCTGGTTCATATGTTCTTTGGCACACATTTTGATAAAAACCTTTCTGAAATGCGTTTAGAAAAGCTCAACTTTCATAAATATATGTGAATTACCAGGACTTGGCCTTAAACTGCATTGTCCAGAAAGAGTGATAATTTATAGCTAATTGGAAATGAAAAACCCCCAGAAAAATTAAGAAGAAAATTGATAACCCAACTTTACAGAATAGAAAGGTTGTGATATACATTGAGCCATGACATGTGATTTCCAACAATGTGGCATTTTGACAAGCGTAGACTCGGACGAGCCTGTGTAGCCTCCTTTTAAACTTAGAAACTCCAAATGATGTTCAGTCAGTAGCTTAACACTCATAGATTATTCAATCGACTAGCAAAGGCTCTGATCAGACTGCACGTATGCGCAGGCTGGTCTGAGCCTTTGCTGGTCGCACATTGTTGGAAATCTCGTGCCGCGGCTCCATTCATTTTCATTGTTCTGAGGGGGAAGCTTGTCATCAAGTGCTATGTCTCAGTGTTAATAATTAAATTAGGAGTCATGTCATGAGACAACCTGTTTATTCATACAAAGCTACAGATCAGCCTGTGTTTATGTAGTCTGATCAGTGTCCTTGGTGTTTGCTACCTATAGTTATAATAGCTAAACTTGCTACTTTCAAGGTTCCAGGTACGGTATTTACCGTAAAAATACAGAAACCTTAACTTCTCTCACTGTATTGTTCCCAAAATAAAATATAAAAAAAATAGAATGTACAGTAAAACCTGTCTTAAGAGGCTTCTCAAAAATAGACAAACCAAAAATAAATTGACAAATGGTAGCTTAATAAAGATCGAAAGTATTGCAGAATGCTCCTCCAAGGGAGCATTCTGCAATACTTTTGACCTGCATTAAGTGAAATACGGTCTTGAAAACCAATTTTGGTCTTCTTTTTGAGTGGCTGCTTAAAGCAGGTTTTACTTTATACATTTGATAACTTGATGAGCATTGTAAAAGGTGATGATGAAGTGTCAAACAGTGTTAACCCTGATCAGACCACTCCTTCAGGACTGCTCTGATCTGGGGTTTTGCTTTTTACTTAACATTTTCATTGTGGACACCTGCAAAAACAGGCACTTTGGCAGGTGGTGAAGCACCAGATGAACGGGTCTGCACTGTTTGCAAAGATAAAAAACAAATCTGCATGACAGAAATGCAGCATAATTTAGAAAATTTAACCTGTGTTGCTGTGTTGTGTTTTGAGCATGACACTTTACCTGCTGCTTAGTACTGGTTCAACCCAGGAAGATAGGAAACCATCTTGAAATGACTGAAAAATTGTTGACTGGGATGTAAAGCATTAAAACAAACACAACATGTATGATTTATACTTGATAGCAAATCTGGGAGACATGTTTTCTCATGACATCGCTCATAGTGTGCTTGAGATTTAGTTTCATTAGACTTCTTTAAATTGATGGGCAATGTAGATTCTGTTCAGCCTTACAAAAAGTGTAGACTGATTGGAGTCTCCTTTGACCTCATACATTCATAGGGCTTTTATCATTGTGGCTCATAGATTAAAGCATAATTCGGTAGATTCAACAGTATGAACATCTAAACCAGGCCCAGATGTTATAACTTTCATTTGCTGATAAAACAAAATACGGAAAAATTGACTTCTCTCGTATGTTGTAGTCATCCTGCTCATAAATATTAAAATGCCAACAATTGTTGGCATTTTAACATTTATAAGCAGGTTAGATTTCATGCTCAGTTGAGTCGCGCAATGAAACTAGTTTTATAACCTAGGCCTGATGAACAATGTTGCTTTTTAGATCATGAGGGCTTATTATGATCTATCACATGACGTCGCGCCTGGGAGTGAAATAACGCCATGCAATAAAATCCATAAACCACTAGTGGTTTACAGATTGGTGCGTAACGTAATGACGTCCATTATAACGATGCATAAAAGATGGCAAAATCTTGGAAGTTTACGCGCAAAAAATGTGATTGTTAAGTATTTTTAATGTCATGTGATAAATAGAATCTAACATTCGCGCTTTTGTATTATTGAATTTATTTAACTCGTTTCGAAAAAGAGATCTTTTCCCCAACTTGTTTAATAAATTCAATAAAACATGAGCACTCATGTAAGATCCTCTATGAATATGATATGTCTATGAATAAATTAATTTAGCACATTTTCTGTTGATTTTCCACCAATAAAATGATCTGGTTCAATTCATTTTTCTTTGTCCACAAACTGAATTGAAGACCAGCTGATGTGGACATACACTCTTTGCAAATGTTGTTTTATCAGGGCATAGAATTTCATCAACCACACATTCAAAATTCTGGAAATCGTTTTGCATTGTGAATGTATTTTTTGCATTCTCTGTTGATTTTCTGCTATAAAGAAATGATCTGATTCCATTCCCTATCCATCTCAATATGCCAACAAATAGATTAGAAACAGTGTATTTCCAGATCAGCTGGCTTCTGAGGAAGCCAGCTGATCTGGATTTACACTGTTTTGTCAAGGTATAGTTCTCATCAATCACACTTTCAAAATTTTAGATATTTCCCGTGGGAATTACAAGTCAAAAGTTATAGCTTCATTTTTTTTTATGCAGCTAATTCCTTTAAGTTGGTAGGGCATATTGCTTTTGGCATGTGTTCATCCATAAACCTACTTTAAATATAGGGACCTACCCCCCCCCACCCCCCAAGTTTTTTCACTGACTCTTAATGTGCGGGGGTATCTAATAAGCATTGCTTATTGACTTTTTTCATTTTTCCATGCATTAACATTTTACCGGGTCCCGAGGTAGCTGAACACGAGGCTGATAGATCGAGTGTTCAAACATCTCCCGAGGGACCGGGCAAGTGTTAATGCAATGAAACAAACATGTGTGATTGTTTTTTTGCATATTTTAACTTATTGCAACCAAATAAGTACTGAAAGCGCTACTAAAACATTAAAATATTCATTTTCTGACACTGGATTTCTCTCAACAAAATGGAGTCAGCTGTAAACTTTCGAATGTCATAACCTCGTCACAACATCATATCCATACACAACGTTTTTGCCAACAAAAGCATCGGCGAAAAAGAACAGTCTGGTCTGCAATACTTTCCGCATACAACGTCATGCAAATAACTCGGGCTCGTTCAAAGTATTTTCAAGTTCAAACCCATGTTCAAACAGCATGTGAATCTCCTGATTTGAACATGGATTTTTGTTCATTTGACAAAGGGTTAAAACCGCTATACAAACAGGTATTTATGTAAGAATCTTGGTTAGCCTATAGGGTGATGAACTTAATATTCTGAGTTGCGGCCCTTGTTTAAGGAAGGGCATCACACTTATGGACTAGCATAATGGTTGTGGGCATATTGATTCACAAACACACCTTCAGGCTTAAAGACCTGTAATGCCCAAGGGAAGTATGACCAACATTATGAAAGTTAACGCAATCATCTTTGATCATTTAACTTTTGCACAGAAAATATCATCAAACGACATCATATTGTATTGTGGCATTACATCATTCAGTTTCCTACATCATCTATCAATTAGAGATATTTTCTAGACAAATGCATATATGGACCAGTCCATGAGAATTCGCCAGTGTCCTCTGCTGACAACCTTTGCAAACATTTTGGAGCCAGATCAGGCCAAATGCGATGGTAGTCTTGAAAGAACTTTTGGGAAAAGTTGATTTTGAATAAAAAAAATCCTCAGATGGCATAAAATAACTGCAAAATTTCCCAACCTGCAAAAAGTTGAATTTCCATACATGGCTATCCATTGGGGCTAGAGGACTAGTAATATTGGTGTAACAATCATTCAGTTACCATACTTTGTGTAAGTAGTGAAGGCAATGTCTAGACTTGTAGATGCACTGGCTTTTCTGAGCCTTTGCTGGCCTCTTGCTTAACAAAAGCTCATGTGCTGGCCCATATAGCCTTCAATAGAGGAAGTCCTCAAAAATTTCAATTCAAAATAACTACATCAGAAATGTAATATATCCCAACCAGTTACTTTACAAAAAATAGCGTGTGGGCTCAGTGATAGAGTGCTAGACTTGAGATTGAAGGGTCCCTGGTTCGAGACTCAAGACACTTTATCCTCTGCTTAGTACTGGTTCAACCCAGGTAGACAGGAAATTGTCCTGACATAACTGAAATATTGTTAACTGGGATGTAAAGCATCAACAAAAACAAACTAAAATAGCTACAACCAGTTTCAAACTGGGATAATTATTAAGGTTCATGAATCTTGAAATATGGGTTAGAGGGAGGGAGGTAAGGGATAAGTCAATTATGCATGTTATGTTATTTTTTTGACCTGTCTATAACTGGTTGCTATAGAAACAGAAATAGTAAGATTTTAACTAACAGGGGACTAACTCCAGTTGCTTATTCATTTTGCCTCTAAAAAGACACAAACGCATTGTAATTATTTTATTGTTGTGCCTGCTATACAGTGCAGATCTCTACAGCACAGCTCATATGGTTACAAGGATTTTCTGCATTTGTAAAGATATTAATGTTTTCAGTGTCTTAGTGTACAGGCTTGAAACATTGCTGTATTTAACCTAAATATTAGGATGTCATACTATAAAATGAAAAGTCTGTTTGAGACTGAATAGCAAACAGTGTAAACCCTGATCATACTGCTCCTAGGGAGAGCCAGCCCTTTTGGCACAGTCAATAGCAAATCCAGGCATCCAGTTAATTGTGTGTATTTGAAAATTATTTTTCCTATTTCTCAACCAAAACATATGTTGTGGGTACTCAAAAATGGTCTCATTTAGACGGTTCTTTTGAGCACTCAAAACATGTTTAAACTGATGGATTAGAAAAATAATCTAATTTTTATGCTCAAAAATTTTGTTTACCTATAGTGGACCAATGATTTACTGATGAAAGAAAACATACACTAAGTACTGGTGAATGGCTTTTAAGAGGAGCGGCCAGGACTTTAGTTAAGAGTGCGTACTAGAAAATTATTTTTCTTATTTCTCAACCAAAACATTTGTTGTGGGTACGAAAAAGAACCGTATCAATGAGACTGTTCTTTTGAGCACCAAAAACATATGTTAAAATTAATGGGTAAGAAAATATTTACAATTTTACGCTGATAATTTTAGTTTATCTAAACCTGTGAGGAGCCTGACCAGGAATAGTGTGATAGGATATCTAACCGTCGTGTTATGACTGAGTTGATAGAGAAAATTATGAGCAGTCTGTTTTTTCTCTGTCCAATATTTAGGGTAAATACGGCAATACAATTTCTTGTGGCACATTATGTGGCTTTATACAAGGATGGCAATGTATTTATATTTGTAGATCATGTTAAAACAGTTCTAATTTATTCAAATTTAGTGATAGCTTGACTAATATATCTCATCCCGAGAAGAGGCGGTATATGAAATGGATGGTTTCTGTTGAGACAGTGTCTGTCAAAAGGTTCAAGTTGCATGGATGAAAGTGTCAAAGGTTCAAGTTGCATGGGTGAAAGTTTTCAGGATTAATCCTGAATTCAGGATTTTGAGGCTGACTTTCCATAGAAAGTCAGCCTCAAAATGCTGAATTAGGGAGATTATAATAGCTTCTCTGATTAATTTTCAGATTATCAAAACACATTTAATACTTAAAATATGAAATTATCAATTTGTGCAGGCATCCTGCAAGTCTGAAAATTTGAATTTCTAAAGTTCAGGATTTTGGAAATTTTGCACTTTCACCCATGAAGTTGGCATGTGCGCCAATCAAAGACTCAGATCAGCCTGAACATCCATTCAGTCTGATCAGTCTTCAATGGGCTCTCTATGTATAGCCAATGGTCCAATGTTTTTTCAGGCAGAAAATTAAGGCTCTGATCAGACTGTGTGAATGGGCAGACAGTTCTGAATCTTCGCTGAATGCACATGCCAACTTGTACCTTATGCTGGATACTGGCTTTTCTCGATAAGATAATGAAGGGCTTCAGTTTGACCTATTCTGAGCTAACCCCTGAATGGGCTCTGTGAAAAAGGGACTAATTTCTCTGACAGTACTATAGCACCGTTGGATCTCTTAAGTATTTACCTGTGTACAAGTCTTCACTATCTCAATGTTTTCACGCCTCGAAACTTTTCAACGAGGTATAGTGATGCTCATTTTCTTAGGCTTTGACTTCTAAATTTTATTTTTCAAATTGATTCTAGTTTGATGCAATGACTTGAATATTTCATTGTACCGGCCTTTAGTTAAGAGTGCACAACAAAAAATATTTTTCTTATTTCTCAACCAAAACATATGTTGTGGGTACTCAAAAGAACCGTCTCAATGTTAAAAATAATGGGTTCAAAAATATTTACAATTTTACACTGAAAATTTTTGCTTATCAAAACCTGTGATTGTACATATAAAGGGGTCACAGATAGAATCAAGATGTTCACTTGTCTGTAAAGTTATTATCTAAGCAAACAGTGCAGATGCTGATGAAACATCACATTCTATGGCATTTCATCTGTGTCTTCACTGTTTGCCAAAGTACCCATTTATGGATTTCCGATGTAGAAAGGGTTAATGGCAATGTCTCTTTGCTGAACCCTTGTTCCAAACCCAACTCGGTCTACAGTGTGCTGCACCTTTCCGTCTTTCACATCGGAATTGTAGAAACCATAAGCAAACTGAAATCCAAGAGTCAGAGGTACTGTTTTCTCTGTCCAGGCCTATAAATAAGAGTGTGTACTGAAAAAATAATTTCATTATTTCTCAACCAAAACATATGTAGTGGGTACTTAAAAGAACTGTCTTGATGAGATGGTTCTTCTGAGCACCCAAAACAAATGTTTAAACTGAAGGATAGAAAAATATTCCCAATTTTCAATGAGACGGTTCTTTTAAGCACCCAAAACAAATGTTTAAACTGATGGATAGGAAAATATTCCCAATTTTACGCCTACCCCTTTGTATAGACCTATGTCAGACCCAAGCAGAAGCCATCTACATTCTTATACCACTCTTGCAGGATGTATCCTTGTGTCTGTAAAGATGTTTTAGCTTATTTCGGTTCTTCCATTGTTAGATATAGCAATATTTTCTCTTTAGCATGCTGTAGATAGCAGCAAGTGTTTTAACATGTATTTCTTGTTTTTCCTGAATAAAGGCGACCACATCTCATTTGTCAGTCGTTAGTAATCCATTAAGGACCAGATTAAGGTACATATCAGAATTAATTTCAGTTTAACAATTTCTTGTTTCCTCTAACTTATACAGTAATTGTTCTAAAATATTGAGCACAGGGCTTTCGTTAAGAGTGTGTAACAAAAATCATTTACTTATTTCTCAACCAAAACATATGTTGTGGGTACTCAAAAGAACTGTCTCAATGAGACGGTTCTTTTAAGCACCCAAAACACATGTTAAAAATGATGGGTAAGAAAATATTTACAGTTTTACACAGAAATATTTTGTTAATCTAAACCTATGATTGAGCATGATTACCGGTACTATAATATTGTTCAAATAAACTATTGTGATATTTATACCCCCGCAAACTTTGTTTTTATACCCCTACGCAAACTTTGTTTGTGGTGGGTATACTGTTTTCACATTGTGCGTGCATGCGTCCGTAACGTTTTGTTTCCTTAATATCTTGAAGAGTCAATGCTGGATTTTCATCAAACCTTGCAAACATGTTCATATATGCAAGACAAATACTTTAGGCAAAAAAAAGTAAGGGCTAGGGGCCAATTCTATTAGATTTATTTCCCTTTGTAGTTCTAAATGGCTTTTAATATAGGGTTTTATGCTTATGCTACTATAGGCCATACACGGGCCGATCAACTCCTACCACAGCTTT
Organism: Loripinus fragilis; assembly: GCA_964019695.1. Taxonomy (NCBI): domain Eukaryota; kingdom Metazoa; phylum Mollusca; class Bivalvia; order Lucinida; family Lucinidae; genus Loripinus; species Loripinus fragilis. Next base: position 39,264,652 of record OZ026527.1, read on the forward strand.
TGATGGAACAATTTGATACTTTTCCTATACAATGTAGACACATTGAACATATGCATGAAGGAGTTTGGTTCTGAAAAAAATAATTTTTGACAAAATGACAGCTGTGAGAACTTAGACATTTTTTTCCCTAATAGGGCTTTTGTATATGCATAGATGGTGCCTTCATGGGCCGATCAACTACTACCACAGCTTTTGATGGAGCAATTTGATACTTTGCCGATACAATGTAAACACATTGAACATATGCATGAAGGAGTTTGGTTCAGAAAAAATAATTTTTGACAAAATGACAGCAGTGAGAACTTAGACAATTTTTCCATAATAAGGGGTTTGTTGCTTGTATATGCATAGATGGTGCCTTCATGGGCCGATCAACTCCTACCACAGCTTTTGATGGAGCAATTTGATACTTTGCCTATACAATATAGACACATTGAACATATGCATGAAGGAGTCTGGTTGAAACTTTTTTTCTTGACAAAATGACAGCTGTGAGAACCTAGACAATTATTCCCTTATATGGCTTTTGTATATGCATGGATAGTGCCTTTATGGGCCGATCAACTCCTACCACAGCTTTTGATGGAGCAATTTGATACTTTGCCGATATAATGTAGACACATTGAACATATGCATGAAGGAGTTTATAATTTTTGTTTGCACAGATTCTACTGAAATCTTCTATCCAAAACTAAGGTCTGCTGGTCTGAACTATAACTTGCCAAGTTTTTTCACTGACTCTTTCTGTGCAGGGGTATCTAATAAGCATTGCTTATTGACTTTTTTCATTGGTCCATTAAGGCTTTGAAAAATGGTGAATTCCCTGATCAGTGGAATAGCTTTTGACTTTTTGTTGGAACAGGGTTCACACGTTGTAAATGAAGGCCATTCTTGAAAAGTCCTTATAAATAAGATCTGCCTTAAAAAGTGATATAGTATAATTTAACATGTATGAAAGTAGCAGTAGATGTCGCAAACTCTTACTCAACAATTGACAAATTGTTCTTGTGCTGTTATCAATGTCAAGATATGGCAGACCACAATAGGGATTTTCCATTTAACATACTCTATGTACTTCACTCAACTGTTAACCCTTTGTATACTAATGGATTCTTCCTTCTTGTTTGATACAATAAACTTGGAATAGTCCATTCCACATATCTAGGGGTGCCAGGCTAAAACTTTCAAAAAAATATTGTATTTTTTTGTCTGAAGATCTTTACCTTTACAAACAGTGTAAAGGTAAAGGTAAAGATCTTTACCTTTACAAACAGTGTAGACCCATATGAAATGCAGCATTAAGCTGCATTTCATCTGGGTCTTTACAGTTTGCAAAAGTACTTGTTTAGGGGTTTCCCAAATACAAAGGGTTAATAACATGCATAAGATCTTGGACTATTTTTGCTCATCCTCAGTCTGTTTAAGTGATTGGGTTCCTTGTTGTTGGATAAACTGAAGAAATAAGAGAGACTGCAAAGCTGTTCAATTCTTTAATACTACACTAGACTATATTTTTGTCTTTCATACTCAATCATATGTTCGAAATTCCATTCATCGTACCATCTACAACTACCATGCTCATACTCATCACAGGAAACCCGAGGTTGGCCAGCACTCCGCTGTGGAATAGGGGGCTCGGGCGGACGCTTCCCAAGGGAATAGAAACTCTTGTAGTAATACCTGCAAAATAAATGCATTAGTTAACTCATTCCAAGCTAGCTGCGATGTTTGTCTGCTGATAACCTTTGCAAATGGTTTTGACCCAGATCAGGACAGACAGAATGTTGGTCCTGGTCTGAATCCAAACCTTTTGACACTCTTGTGGTGATCCTAAAAGAATATTCGAAAAAGTTACTTTTGCAAAAAGATCTGGTTTCAAACCCTTTGACATTGGTAGTTTTTTGAAAGATTTTTCTGAAAAAGATCATTTTGAAAATGTCAGCAGAGTACGCCTAAAGCATTAAAAATTACCCAGCATGCAAAGAGTTAAGGCCACGCCATGTCATAATGGTGTTTGTAGCATATGCATTCTAGGTAATGGTACATGCTTTTATGTTGCCTGCTGTTTTTCTTCAAAATTAAAGTTTTTCATAAATACTTCGGGTATACCAATGGAGTGTCAACAGTTTGAAAGCAGATCAGGCCATCTGGGTCCAAACTATTTCCAAAGGTTATCTGCAGGTGGCACTATCAGGGGCCGAGATGTCCAATATCTGTTGTGATCATTGAGAGCAGGACTGTGGGAATACCATGTCCGACTTGTCCGACCTGGTCCCATTTCATTCAGGACAAGTTGAAAATTTCAATTTACTTGTCCTTGGGACAAGTGCAAAATTTGTTATAAGGTAAATAAAATTTTGTTTTTCATATTTTGATTAATCATCATGAGTTCACATGTTGCATTGAAAACAGTGTGGATCCTGACCAGCTGGCTTCTTCAGAAGCAAGCTGATCTGGATCTACACTGTTTACAAGAGAGTTGATATCTGCATGGTTTCATACTGTTTTTGAAAGTGTAAATTGTTTAAGCACAGAAAGGTATAAGCTAATCTGTACTATCGGACAAGTAAAATTTTCTTTGGACAAGTACATTGTGGCCATTTACTTGTCCCTGGACAAGTAGAAAATTTTACTATTTCCACACCCCTGATTGAGAGTGTCCCATCTTGATGATAAATTGTGATTTGAATATTCCTCTTTACTAAGAGTATGGTCAACCTTTCTGAACTGATGGGATCTTCCATCTGGTTTGATTCAATAAAGATTTGGATGGTCCATCTTATGTTGTAGGGGCCACAGCACAGGTTAGAATTTAACAATTATACTGCATTTCTTCACGTAAAGATCTTTATATTTTGTTTTGTGAACAGTGCAGACCCTGATGAAATGCAGCATTTCATCTGGGTCTTCACTGGCAGAGTACATGTTTCCAGTGAACAATGGGTTAACCCTTAAAGCGCCAAGAAAGAAAATGCATCTGAAAATGTCGTCTGCTGAAGTCGTCTGCTGCAAATAATTGCCTAATATTACTGACAAACTAAGTATAGAAGCAACCAGTATGGACCCAGAACAGACTGCTCCAATAGGAGCAGTCTGATCTGGGTCCACACTGTTTGCCATAGAGGCTTCTTAAACATTGCAGCAGACGAGAAAAGCAGACGACTTTTGTTGCGATATGCGCTTTAAGGGTTAACTATTTACCTGCTAGTGTTGTCTGCTGATAATCTTAGCAAACAGTTTGGACCCATATCAGACCCGATCTGAATAGGAACATTTAAACACTGATGGTTTTCCTGAAATAATTTTTTGATAATATTAATTTTGAAAACATCAGCAGGCAAGCCAGTGAAGAATGACATTGGAGAAATGTAAATGAGGGAGGAGGCAAAGCGGAATGCGTGGGCTGAACATAATAAAGGCTTCTCAACGTTGAATTTGACTGGGACCCTGATCACCTGTCCAACAATCCGCAGTTAGAAGGCCCGCCTTTCCCAATCATTATTGGCTTTGCTGGTTTAGGCATGTGGAGGGTTCTAGTGGTGCAGTCAGAGCAGCATGTGATATACAGATTGATGGCAGGCAGGGAGGCCAACCTAACATGGAAGAAACTGGCTGAGAAAGACTGCCGTGAGTGGAAGCTCCCGACAGTTGACCCTCAAGAAAGGAGCATCTGGAGATCAGGTATGAGATCTGCTATATGTGCAGCTAGCCAGTTACCTGGAAGGGTCCCCACCGATGTGAATGATGCCCCTTCACTTGCACGTTAATCAAAAATCTGATTATATGATTATGAAAAAAAATCATGAAAAATTTCCCATCATGCAAATTAGCAAGTTCTTACCATCTTTGAAGGATAATTTTACGTCCATCCACTACTTTGTTGGCCTTATGAGTTGACAGTGGCTCACAGTGGCCTTTTGCATCCATGTTATTCCACACCAGTGCTCGAGCCTTTCTTGGACGCACCCAGATTCCTAATTCTAAAGCAAGGCAAAATAACAGATGTAATTAATATGAGGGAAAACATTAAAAAAAAGTGCAAAACATGCAAACAGTGATGGCCCACATTGCATCCTCGGAGTAAAATAGACACCACAGATTTTATGAATAAAAAAACAAGCTCAGGTGAGTGCTGTTTTTCCATCTAGGTCAAGATCACTATGTATACATGCAGTTTAATTTTCAGCTAATGTGATTAATAATGTGAACAACAAAGTTGCTGCTCAGACTGCACTAGTGTACAGGCTTGTATGTTTGCAAATTCAATTTGTATGTTTGCAAATTCAATTTCTTTTTTTTGTGTGTGTGAACAAGTGGTTATTTGGCCTTAAAACTTAAAGGTTTAGCAAAATTTACATTACAATCTATAATTAATGAGTGATTTTTTGCCCCACATCCCACCATCACCTCTCCACATAATAAATCCCGAACCAAAGACTGAAAGTGAGGCTAACAATGTCGTGTGACCTGCCAACTTACCTGGGAATGAAGTTTCACCACCCTCCGAGACGGTGTCCAGGTAGACCAGAACGGTTGCCACTCTGTCTCTCTGATCTTCATTGTCCTCTATACAGTCTGTGTGGGTTTTATAGCCTAAAAAAGTGTGCAAAATGTTCCAACATCACAGCAAGCTTATCACTTCATAATGCATTCAAAAGCATACATGATTTTTTTTAAATACATGTATAGAAATAAAGTGCTATATTTCTAAAATGGAATCTTCTGATAAGTTGACTAAACTACTCCCAATTTTAACTCTTGTCATGCTGAATATTTTTACGTACTACACTTATCCTGTTACCTGCAGCATTCCAGTTCTAAGCATATCGTTTCCAAGTAAATTTTGAGAAAAAAGGAATAAATCAGGCACCCAAAACGGCACTATTTTTTAAGGCGTTGACATTGTAACCGCGTCGTGCTTAGTGTCATCGCAACAGCGCATACTTTAATTATGAATATGAAAATAATGAGCCAGTTCTCAAAATAAAGTGCGAAGAAAGATTAACAAATATAGATTAAAAAAAAATAAATAAAGATTAAAATTAGTGGTGGTATGCAAGAAAAAGGATCTCGGTTCCGATCAGCAAGGTCATTCCTCGGGTTGGAAACTTCTATCTCGACTCGACACACATATAAGATCCTTATAGTATATACAAAATTAAATGAAAAAAGTGTTCTGCAGATCAGCTTTATGCCAATGAAACATAGAAAAGGGCAAAAATCAAGAGCAGATTGACTTCATGCAATTCAGAATTTTAGGTTGTATTATGCAACAAGTTTATAAAGGGGTACTTTCATCTGTGCCCACGCATGGATTTTCTTCAAACTTTGCATATTAATAACTCATTATATACGAACTATGAAAATGTATTTATCGAATTAGATAGTTAAGAATAAGGCTTAGGAAGCAACCCTGATGTACTCCACCTTTGAGGTGGTACCTGTCTCTAAATTTCCATGTCCTGAATCTATAGTTTTGTTTATTTCTATGATTTGTCATCTAGATTGAATTCAAAATACCATAGACATTATTTTAATACCACAAAGCCATTTGGATAAATTATGGTTCACGTTTTCAGAAGAAGTGATTGTAAAATTTCAATATTGTTTTTCAAAAATTTACAAAACATTCAACATTCAATTCAAAAGATGGATATAATCTAGTCTTTGTCAAGATATCATATTATCACAAAAAATGCCATATATATACTGCTGATCTGAGCCAAATATCATGAAAATCCAAAACCGGTAACTTTGTCATTTCCTACCTCTTATTGGTATAGGTCAGTTTTAGCAAAATTATTATTCAGTTCAAATGATCAATAACTCGACATAAGGAGGTTGTTGTTTTTTAATCTACTTCCACTTTTCTTTAAGAAAGACATGTTTAGACAATTTCAATGATTCAATGGTCAGAAATGCCGAAGGTCATGGCCCTGTGTCATGGCACTATGGGGCCAAGACAATGTGTATCACTTCCTCAAGTCCTGCATGATATTGTTTAAGAAACATAATATCCTAACAATAAAACATGTGAAAACAAGAAGACTAAATATTTTCTTTACATCCCAACTTATCCAGAGGAACCACATTTTGGTGCCGTGACCAGGATAATGTGCAACAGAGTTTTATCAAAGGTATCATAAAACAGTGTTCTACATGAATAAGTGAGGTCCAGAAACAAAACTGTATGCCTAGAATATACAGCCAGCTAAAGTATACATGTTGCTATTTGATGGAAATCAGCATCAGTTTCACAAAACAGAATGAACAGAGAAGATTTAAGCATTAAATTAGCAATACCTTTGAAACCAAGGGTTATCTGTGACCAAAATGGTTAATTTTAACCAATAGGTTTGACAGGGGGGTATTTTTGTGAAGCAGGTTTATTAATGAGTCTTAAAATTATAAAATCATAGATATAAGGTTCTTCTCCTGTATGAACTGACTTGTCATAAGGTTTCTCTTCTGTATGAATTGAAATTCTTAATAATGTTACATATTAAGTGTAAAATTGGCTAGATGTAGTTTTAATGTTAGAAACTAGATGTGTTAAGTACAGGTGTCAACATATTGTATCATTTTGGCTAATATTATTGTGTAAGCACTTCATTAAATAAGAATCGTGGCACTTAATATCAAAGAATATTGTTTTTTTCTTTTTCCAATCCATAACAGGGGAAAACACTGAACATATCAACTTCTACCAATAAACATACTAGCATGATGATTCAAACTAAGCAAGTATTCAAGTATGTTTTACACTGAAACATAATTATTGTATTTTTTACATTTCGATGAATTAGGGCTATGTGTTTACATCAAGTTAAATATATGTTACCGGTCCTTGAATTTCATGAAATTTGGTCTACATATTTTTAACATATATGGATAGTTTATATGTTGAAATGGTATCTTGACAAAGACAGCAACCTGTAAAAATGTTAATTCCAAATTTGACTGAATACAAAGTATACAGTCGAAAATTGGGGTACCATGCTATAAAAATGAATGCCCACCCACTATCCTAATTCATACAAAGCCATTTTAAGTAACAGCTAACTTATCAATGATATAGCTATTTAATAAAACATTTCTCCGCCCGTTACATGATATGTCAATTACTCTAAAAATGATTATAACTGGGTACCCTAAGGTATTATAGTGATATCATTCATGACGTCATAAATTAGCAATGGAATTGCATAAAAACTCAAACGCACCATAAATATTAAAGTTATACCCCAGACAATTAAATAACAATATTTTCAAAATCCAAGCGTGGGCAGACTCCCATGTTAATTTCCCATACCATGCAAGAGCCCCTTTAATTTAAAGTAAAGAACTAAACCAGGCATACACAGCATTCATGTTCACGAAGCACTGGTTAACTGCTTGTTCAAGCTTGCCCAGGAAAAAGTGTGGTTAGGTTAACTGACGGTCCCGCCATGACCATAGCTGTTGACTTGGACGTAAAGCAACAAAACAAACAAGCAAACAACCCTATTACTGTAATATGATACAAGACATCAAACTTTGACTATTTTGAAAAAATTACAGAGCACCCACCTATTCCTTTTGGATATGATGTTATTTGAAATTTACCACCATTTTCTGGTAATAGTCCCATGGCCTCCTTGACACGATTCTCATATATTGATGCAAATCGGCTTTCCCCGGGGTAAAAGGCAGTACTGTAGCTCCAATTGCCCTTTAACCAATCTTTCAACTGACGAGAAAATGATGCATTTACACATGTGGTCCCTAGAATAGAATAATAATTATATGGAGGATAATTAAATTTTCGGAATGAGTATGATTTTAGTTGTAAACAGTACATAACAGTAAAGAAAAAAAGAAAAAATAGAGAACATTAAATTTTTTTACACTTTACTGTAACACTCTGTGAAAATATTTCATTTTTAACTTGTTGAGGGTTCAAGACAATGGCAACACACCCATTGATTGATAAGATGTATCTGTTTCAAACCCTCCAATATAGGATCAAACATACATAGAGGATCTTACATGAGTGCTCATGTTTTATTGAATTTATTAAACGAGTTGGGGAAAAGAGATAAAATGCGAGGCTTGCCGAGCATTTTATCTCTTTTTCGCAACGAGTTTAATAAATTCAATAATACACGAGCATGAATGTTAGATTCTATTTATCATATGACATTAAGATATCTTTGAAGTTTCATTGCTGACGGTAAAACGTTATAATATTGTCATTATATACGCAACGTTGTTATGGACGTCAAAACGTTTCCCGTAAATCGATAAACCACTAGTGTTTTACAGATTTTATTGCATGGCGTTATTTCACTCCCAGACGCGACGTCATATGATAAATGTCGTTTTCTATGCATTAACATCTTCTGGACGCTGAAACTTAAGCCTGAAAGGCGAGGGTTTTAACAACCCCTGAGGGGTCTAGCAGATGTTAGTGTATCAGAAAACCATGTTTGATAGCTATTTTTGAATAAAGTCAGTTTGTCACTTGAAAACATTGGGAAAACTTTTTGAAAAATTCAATTTTTGTATCACCTATAATGGAGCACTAAAGTCTGAAGGATTCATAGTTGTCACCGTTTGTTTGTAATCATTAGTATCACCTCATTGAGGCGATTCTAATAGTTGAAAAACACAACAAACCTTATGAGGATGAAGTAAGATGAACTTGCCTAAATCTATCCGGTTCTATGGAGAGACTTCAAATTAATGATGGTAAAAGAGCCATCAGTGTTTAAGCCATTGACCTTTCACTATATACATTTATCAGTCACCACTAATATTAACTGAATTGTTTCAACATAACCTAATAAACGTTCCTATCTCACGGCATGTTACCTTTATCAGGTCATGATGACATTGCACTTTTTGAATGACGTCGCCAATGACACTGAATCAACACAGAAATAAAAAATTACGTCATAATCGGTAGTTTGAAGAGTGTTTAACAATGGGTAAACTGATAAATAGAATACTAGGTTCGCATCTTTTTATATCAAGTTTACCAGGCTCGGCTTTGAGAACGCATGTTGAATCGCTCGGCAAGCCTCGCGATGTCAACAAGCGTTCTCAAAGCCTTGCCTGGTAAACTTGATATCAAAAGACACTCACCTAGTAATCTCTATTTATCAATCATTATATGGTTGTTTAATTGTTTATGTAGCCGTAACTATTGTTAAAATCTGCTGATAACCTTTGCAGACAGTTTGGACCCAAATCAGGACCTGTGGAACATCTGTCCTGATCTGGATCCAAACTGTTTGACACTTTGATGGTATTCCTGAAAGCATTTTTGGAAAGAGATGACTTTTTGAAGAAAGAAAAACTGGTCATTTTCGGAGCTTTTTTTTTTTTTTTTTTTCAGCTTTTTTTTTTTTTTTTTTATTTTTATTTTTATATATATATCTCCAGAAACAGTAAAACTAGCTATAGGTAAACTAACAGTCTGTATTAAATCTTTAAATATTTTATCATTTTCCTAAAAATCTGGACAGCGACAATCACTTTTTACAGTGTCACTCTCAAAAATACACAGACAAGACCTCAAAAATATCTTATTTTTTTCAAAGAAACAAATAATATTTATAGTCGGCAGGTAAAATATAAAAATGATTTTAAAAATTAAATTTTTTTTTTGTACTTTACGGAAAATTACAGTAGGAGGGTTCGTAAATCAACTAATAAAAAAATTCTGGCCTTAAACACTATCAGGTTTATACACTATCTGGTGGCTTTTGAGTGACATTCTGGGCAAGATTTGGAAATGTCTGTTGCGTTTGCTGCAATATATATCTTTTAATCAACAATATAACCTTGTGTGAAGTCCCTTGGAGTGACCAGGGTTTTCCTTCCGACATTTCTCAAGTGTTTTCTTAAGGTGGAGACGCTGTCAAAACACAGTATAGGATCTTGTTTTGATTGTTCCGCAACATGTTGATTGTGAACCCGGATTAGACCATCACACTCTGCCTCGGACAGAAAATCTTCAAACATCCATACCCTGGGATGTATAAAAACAAATATTTAATGGTTAGTATACATTAAGGTTACTTATACATTAAGATTACTACTTGATTTTTATACCCCCCCCCCCAACTTTTTCCTAAAGTTGGGGTATTATATTTTTCCCACCACTTTAAAAAGTGGGGGTATTATATTATACCCTCTGTTCAAAAAATTGGGTTGAGTGTCCATCTGTCACCCCTTCGTTTCCGCTATCTATCTTGAGCATTTTTTGACCGTTTTTTGACCGTTTTTCTTCAAACTTAGTATAAGAGTTGATATTGGGGATGAGTGGTTTGGGATTGTAGATGGGTAAATTTTGTCAAATAAGTGCAGAGTTATTGCCCTTGATTGGTGTTGAAAATTCATTTCTGTGCTCTATCTTGAGCATTATTTGATCAATGCTCTGCATGAGTTTTGATATTAGGAAGGAGTGTTATGTGATTGCATGTTGTTAAATTTGTCAAATGACTACAGTTATCCCCCTTGATTTGAATTTTGTATAAAGTTAGTGCCCTTGATGTATGTGAAAATTATTTTTTTATAGCCCCGCTTTGAAAAAGGGGGGTGCTATATTCGATTTGGATCGTCTGTCATTCCGTCCGTCATAATTTTGTTTCCGCTCAATATCTTGAGAACAAATTGAATTTTACCACATTTTGTATATGCATTGATATTGACAAGATCTAGATGGGGATTGTTATCTGATATTTTTCGCAAATTCTGGCCCATGATTGATATCAGATTTTCATTTCCACTAAATATCATGAGAACAAATTGATAGAATTTTACCAAATTTTGTATATGCATTGATACTGACATGATATACATTGAGATTGTTACACATCATTTTCCGCTCATTATGTCAGACCTAGGTTGGGAATGTTACCTGTCATTTTTCACAAATGACCCTTGATTGATGGTTTTTGCAGCATGAAAAGTGCTACAGCAGGGCTATAGTCAGATTCTCTGACAATATCTTCAGCTTAAATGGTGAAAATATGATGAAATTTTTTATATGCCTTGATGTATTATAAGATCTAGGTTGAGATGACTGCATTTAGCTTTTTCCTAAATTTTCAAATGAGTTATGGCCCTTGCTTTATGGATTGTCTTTGTACTGAAAATATTTCATGGCGATGCATGTTGTGCTTTTATCTTTTATGATTTTCTTTTATGAGATGTTAAAAAAAATCTTAGAATAAAAAGTGCTCATTTTAGGTTCAAACTTTTAACTTTTATTGGTTCCAAGTTTTGAGGTAGTTGAAAATTAAAACAATAAGAAGCTTTAGTCCTTTCTAAAAGCTATATCTCTGATTGCATTTCATTTTTAACAGTGATTTGTTTGGACCTTTGTCAAGAGTATGTGACAAGTTCATCTGATGACAATTCCCATCACTTCAGAAGAAAAATGGCAAACTTTTTGTAATTTATAATGGTAAACTGTGAAGTTACTTTTGGTTTTAAGTATATTCTGATATGTACTGTAAGGCCAGCGCTCTTTGACATAACATTTACAACATTCTGCAAATTGTTTTACTCTTTCCTGATAGTGTTCCTGAAAGATTTTTTCAAAAGTTAACTTTGAAAAAAGTCGGCAGAAACCAGCAAAAGCATAAAAAATTGTCCAGCATGCAAAAGAGTTAATGCCCCTTATAGTATTTATACATATGTATATGGCTTTGATTGACTACAGTTTCTGAGATGTTTTATAATATTGAAAAAGTCATATTGTTTGTTCTGCACCTTTTAACAAAACAACCCTTTCCCACCAGATTTTTAAATTGTCATCTGTGCCTCTTGTCTGCTTCTGTTCTTAGCCTATATTATAAACAATATGGACCCAGATCAGACTGCTCCAAGGGGAGCAGTCTGATCAGGGTTCATAGTGTTTACCTCCATGATAAAATCTAGTCTGAAGTGAACTAGACCTAAAAAGCAGAAGACATTTTCAGGACCAAAAATATTGGCAGGCTGAGGGTTAATTGTTTATATCTGCTCCAATGTCATGGCGAAAAAAAAAATAAAAAGCAAAATAACAGAATGGAGGGTTTCATTATAGATGAGGATGTCTATCACCCACTTTATAGACTGTTGATAGTGTATCAATAGAGTACCTGGTACATTTGATGATAATGCTGATAATTTATCACGAAACATCTTAAATTAACTCTTTGCATGCTGGGAAATTTTAGATTATTGTTTGTCGTCTGCTGATTTTTTTTTCAAAATTAACTTTTAAAAAAAATTCTGACAGGAATACCATCAGAGTGTCATACTGTATAGTTCCAGATCAGGCCCGAGGTTTTGTCAGGCCTTGATTTGGTCTAAACTGTCAGCGAAAGTTTTCAGCAAATGACACTAAGTAGATAAAGAGTTTAAGGTGCATAATCTTTTTTCATGAAATTGCAGTATTACCATATTAACCCAGATTTGGATCCAGAAAGGCACAACATTGGGCCTGGTCTGGATACAAACTGTTTGACACTCTCATGGTATTCCTGAAAGATTTTTTGAAACAGGTGATTTTGAAAAAAAAGTCAGTAGATGATGAAAAAATCATGAAAATTTCTCAGCATGTAAAGAGTTAGCACTATGTCTCTTATTAGCTTTATTGGTGGTAAAAAATCAGAAATCCATTTAGCGCCAAATATAAAAGAACTTAATTTTTCTTTTGTGTGTGAACTAAAATATTGCTGTTTAACAAAAAATCTCCTCTTTTCCTCAATAAAGGTATTTATTATTTTTTTCAGCATTAACATTCTGATTTATAATTTAATGATCAAATCTATAAAATCAAAAGTTCATTTTAAGAAAAATTGTCGTTTGGGAGGAACATAGGGGTGCCTTTAAGATTAAATGTCAAAGATCGAAGCTAATATGGGCCCCAGGGCAGGAAAATCTGTCTCCGGGGGTTTGTGAACAACAAAGGTGCAGACCAGCCAAATTTCACTATCTTAGCTAGTCTCTGTAGCTGAGCATGCTGGTTTGTATATGAACTGGTTGGAAACGCCAAAGACAGGTTTTCTCGTGTTGCGGCCTATATATAAGCTGAGGAAATGGTTCATGTACATAGGCATCTATATATATAAAGTTTCCAAGGAAAGTGTTTGCTTACTTTACACTGCTATTGTTTGGTTTCTGTGGCAACAATTCCATGGGTGGGATTCTTCGACCATCAGCAAATATTTTCTTTGGTGTTACACCTTTCAACATGGTTGAATTGAACTCTAAAATCTCCTTTGGAAGCTCTTGTTTTGTATTTGGCTTCTCAACTTTTGTTGCTTTCTTATCTGTATCTTTTGAAGTCTTTTTATTTTTACTGACTTCTCTTTTAAATTTAACCTCTTTTGCCTCAACTTCAGGTTCTAGACTAACGGCATCATCATAATCATCCTCATCAGCTGTTAATGGCATCAATTTTACGTCTGGAATATCTCTTTCTTCCCTTCTGTCAGTTGTCTTGCTACTTTGATCAAGCTCATCTTCATCGATTAGTTCATCCTCCAGAGGATCAGACTTTTCAATTGTTAGAGGAACATGTTTGATAGATTCATTTTTTTTGTCAACATATTTACTAGTACTTAGATTTGGCGTTTTAGAATTCTTTGAGTCATCAGGCACATCATTTTTTAAATCATTTAAACCATCATCTTCATCCAAATCATACTCTTGTTCAATGTAATTTCCTAAGTTTTCACCTGCTGAAGTTTGTTTTGTGTCAGCAGTAATGTCTTTTGTTTGAAGAAGACCACCTAGAGTCTTTGAAATTTCTGGGTAGAGTACAATTGTTAATCCAACTCCCATGAAGAAGAAAAATGCAAATTTGAGAACATTACTTGAACTTTTAGCTTGTATAGTTTCAATTTTGTTTAATCTTTCTTCTAGACTCTCTGATGATGGATTTACTGATTTATTTAATTGTCTGTTGCGTACTTTTGTCTGTTTCACCATATTTGAACACTTTTTTTTGTCTTCTGCTGACTTTACTTTTTTATCAAACAAAAAATCAGGAATACTAATAATTTAGTGTCCAACAATTTTGGTTCAGTTCAGGACAGACAATTTGTTGGGATTGATCTGGGTCCAAACTGTTTACAAAGGTTATCAGTACGAGAGTCAGGCAAAGAGATAAGTTATTACTTTTTGCATGCTGTGTAGTGTTTTTTTTTAAAATTTTGTTGTCTACTGATTTTTTTCTTCAAAATTATTTTTTCACAAAATTCTTCAGGAATACCCTCAATTTTTGAGTGTCAAACAATTTGGACCCAGATCAGGCCCGACTACACGTCCAGCCTGATCTAGGTCCAAAATGTTTGCAAAGATTATCAGCAGACAACAAAAGTCAACACCAGCAGGGAAAGGTAATAATTTTAGGAAAAACCTTCCAAAAACGAAATATATAATATCCACACTTTCAATATGGTTATCAATGATACGTATAAAATCTGAAGCAATCTTATCATGTAATACATGTAGATAACTCAAGATAGGACTAGGTCATCTTTACATAGAGGATCTTACATGAGTGCTCATGTTTTATTGAATTTATTAAACGAGTTGAGGAAAAGAGATAAAATGCGAGGCTAGCCGAGCATTTTATTTCTTTTTCGCAACGAGTTTAATAAATTCAATAATACAAGAGCTTGAATGTTAGATTCTATTTATCATGTGACTAATACTTTGAAATCTCATTTCTGGCGTAAAAACGTTATAATTTTGTCATTATGTATGCAACGTTATTATGGACGTCATAACGTTTCCCGTAGATCGATAAACCACTAGTGGTTTACAGATTTTATTGCATGGCGTTATTTCACTCCCAGACGCGACGTCATATGATAAACACCATTTAACCCTTTACCTCATAGAGACGCCTTTTAATGCTTTTGCAAACAGAGCAGACCCAGATCAGGTAGCTCTTGTAAGAGCTGCCTGATCAGGGTCTGCTCTGTTTGCTTATGGAAATATGATAAGATATATCCGATCCTACACTAGTGGACCTGACAAGTCATTTATTTGTTCTATGTACCAGCATGAAAGTTTATTTATAAAATTATTCATAGTTTGTGCAGCCTAGCATGAATATTCATGAAGGAAATGGTTAAGAAGGGATTCTTCCATCCAGCTTCACTGAAAGAATTTTAAACTTGATGGTGTTACAGATGTGAATTTCCATATATTTGAGTTTCTGTCTCTCCATATTGTTTTCATCTATGCAAGGCAAAGTGTGCAGTACCCAAGTACATGTACATGTTTCCAGTCAAAAAAAGGGTTAACAAACATGGGGTTTGCATGCTAGGCTCCACCCACTCTGAATAAATATATAAATAAACTTTCGGAATTGTACATAGAACAAAGAAATTACTTGTCGTAGGATCACACCTAATTACATCTCCCATAAGCAAACAGAGTAGACCCTGATCAGAGCTAATAATTGGAATCTTGCAAGTTAACCCTTTGCATGCTAATGAAGTTTTTTATATGGTTTGGTACAATGGGCCTGGGATGGTTCATTGTAAAGATATCAAAGGGTCAAAGGTTAGAATTTCCTTATTAACCCTTAAAGCGCCAGCAAATAAACTGCATCCAAAAAAATCTACTTAAGTGGCCTGCTGCACATATTTGATAAGTTTGTTTAAGTTAATGTAAGTATAGAGGCAAACAGTGTGGACCCAGATCATAGTGTCTGATCAGGATCTACACTAGCTGTTTGTCAAAAAGGCTCTGAACATTTCAGCAGATGACAAAAGCAGATGACTTTTGTTGTGATGGGCGCTTTAAGGGCTTATTTAGTTTGTTTTTATTTCAGCAAACAGTAAAGACCCCATAGCCGCGCTTCCAGTTGTCAAACACTTGTTTAGTAAAACATGCATATCTTTACAAAATTTGTTATAGGACATGATATATATTGGCAAATTCAATGCAAGCCAGTCTACAGACACCAATGCAATGCTGTTTTCTGCGTCATTTCATCTGGGCATTCAGTGTTGGTGAAAGTACCCTTTTTGCAGTTTCCAGTATACAAAGGATTAATGTAATGTAATGTCAAGATCATTGAATTTTAATCAGAGGACTATATGGTCCTGAAGCACTCACCTGAAACTGAGCCCTACTTAATGTAAGGTTTTACAATGTCAAGATCAACCTAGGATCATAATTTAAACAAAATATGTAGAACCCATATTCCCAATGTTACATTCCATGACCACAGATGATTGGCCCTGGAGAAGAAGACTTTTGAATAGTTTTACCTACCATAGCATGGAAACCATTTTTGCTATTCTTCCTGGACTGCATAGCCATATTTAGTTTGCCTCAACTAAAGTGATGCTCCATATAGAATTTGACTTCAAAAGATGCACCGGCTTCTGAGAAATAAATGTATGCAATGTAATATGAGCTATCTAATTGGTGGTTATCTATAATTATTGTCTTATTAGGGTAAACATATCTAGAGTAAGTATAATTACTTTGACTTCAACAGGATAACAAGATCATGTTTCGGGTCCAAATTGAACTCACTGTACACAAGGCCAACCTAGAACTATCATTGTATAGCACACATCCCTTATGCTACATAGTACATACCAAGTCCCAGAGTCATTGGCCTTTTGGATCAGAAGAAGATTTTTGAATATTTTTTACCTCATATTGGCATGGCAGTCATTTTGGTCACGTGATGATCATTTTCAGGTTGATTTTCTAATGGATGCTTCATATGAAATGACTTGAAATGGCCTTGTGGTTCATGAAAAAAATTGTTAAGCATATTAATATGTGACCTCGACTGAAAGGTCAAAGGTCAACCTTTAAATTGGTATCTAGAAATGACTCAAGATTTTTCCCAACTAAAAGCTTTAGGAAATCTGACCTTGATATTTAGTAGGTCAAGGCCAACATAAAATCATCATTTGGACAAACATGGTAGTCCCACACCCCAAGTGTTACGTGTCATTGGACTTTCTGATCCTGGATAAGATTTGGCCTAGTGGTTTCATAGAAGAAGATGTTTGAAGATGCTATTAGCTCACTCATGATCGATCAAGACTTCCGATCAGGTTAGCTAAAAAAGGGAGGATTGTTTCTGTTTCTGTGTTGATACACCATAGATACCAATACTTGCTATTACATGATGGAGAGGAGGTGCTATTTAGCACAGATTTGTTAAAAGTGACCTAACCCTTAAAGTGCCAATCACAACAAATGTTGTATGCTTTTGTCATCTGCTGAAATGTTTTAAAAGCCTGATCAAACAGTGTAGACCCAGGTCAGACTGCTCCTGTAGGAGCAGTCTGATCTGGTTCCACACTGATTGCGACTTCACTTACATAAGTTATAATGTTAACAAATATATGCAGCAGATGGATTAAACTTTTTAGATGCATTTTGCAGGCACTTTAAGGGTTAAATGTTTATATAGTAGTGATTTACAAGTGCGGATCCAGAGGGGGGACAGGGGGTCCAGACCCCCCCTGGAAAATCACAAGTTATATGGGTTTCTATAGGGAATAAGCAATTGGACCCCCCCCCCCCCCCCCCCCCCCCCTTGAAAATGTTAGACCCCCTCTGGAACCTTGAAAAATGATAGTTTTCTTTGAAATTAAACAGTTGACTTCTGGAAAAAAAGCTGAGGACTAAAAAAAAAAAAACGTTGTCAGAGCTTTTTTTGTCAGATTGACCTGGACCCCCCCCCCCCCCTGACGAAGATTACTGGATCCGCACATGATTCACAGGTCACAATGTCATCACTGAGGTTTTTTTCCAGTCAGTACTGTAGTACATAAAAATACCCAGCGAGGGTAAGGGTTAAGTGGTATCTAAAATACCAAACAATATGATCATATATGAATTTATCTATACACGAGCTGATCCAGAGGTGGAGACCGGGGGTCCAGATCCCCGCTGGAAAATCATAAGTTCTATAAAAAATATAGTTTTCTTGGAATTAAAATCGTTGTACCCCCTCTGTAAAATGTAAAAGAAGTTGAGGACTTAAACAAACAAACAAAAACAACAAAAAAACTTATTGATCAGATCGTTTTTCTGTCATTTGGACCTGGACCCCAAATCTAAACTGGTGCCCTGTTATCGTCTCAAAAATCGACCTAGATAGGCATTGTCGCAGACAGCCAGTACTGACGTACTCACCTGTCGCCTTTCGCTCGGTGCACACTGGGATTGAACCGCCATTTTTATTAAAATTATTTTTTGCGATCACTGCTTGCGTGACTCAGGGCTTTACATTCAGAAAATATTTACTAAAAGAGAAATGATAAACTGTCAAAAATTTAACTTTTTGCTATTTTTAACAATAAATTCGGTCACTACAGAAGTGCGAGAATTGAACGAGACTAGCCAAATATCGCTAATTACCCATGATGCAAAGGGCGAAATGCGAGAGATCTAGATGAGGTATCGTCAGGTCTCGCGAGAATGCCTAGATAGGTAGATCAAGGGGAGGGAACCAGACTACCCCAAATCATGTATATTGACGTTTTGACTTGGGGACGTTTTGATCCACTAATTGTAGCTACGCAATTTTAGCCAATCGGCTTTCAGGGTTTTAATCAGTCCGTATAGCAGGTGCGCTCAAGTCAAAACATTACGACAGGTTGTCAGAGAAAATTTTGCGGTATCGAGCGCACTCAAGCTTTCAAAGATTATTCCGAAAGTTCATTTTGGCTTAAAGTAGATATTCCTTTCAAAAATAGAACGTGACATTCGTTCAAGATGAACCAGGAGTGGGTTTATGAGCCTAAAAATGCCTAAGTTTTTGGTAACGTAGGACGCCTTCCAGCCTAATTGAAGTGGGTGGGGTAGGTATATATCTGTTATCAATATGCATGACTATCAGTATGGAGCTGAAGACGGCATTCTGCAGCTTTCTGGGATCCAGAAATGTCCATTAATTAGAATTCCTGCACCTCAAACTATCAGAGTTTTGCACATAGAGAAAGCATATAGTTTTAAGATATAGACAGTGTATTTATTGGCAGAAGAATCTACAACAACATTTAGGTTGATCGTAGCATAGATTATCACTACAATAAGATATTGAGTCTCAGATATCCTAAATCCAAGCTTATATGATCTAGCTTTAAAACAGCTGTTGTTAGCCCATAATTTAACTGTTTAAAGATAATTAAGTGCACACACTCGCGGGGGTGAACATACCAAATTTGGTCCTACAGTCTAAGAGATACAGCAAAATTGATAAAACATTGGTGTTGCTTTAGTTTCCTCTTCTGAAATTACTCATAATTGCGTTGCTAAGTTTCAGGGTTGCCACGGTCAGGGAAAAAGTTCTGGAAAATGAAAAATTTTCCAGGTCAGGGAAAAGTCAGGGAATTACAATTTCAGTCAGGGAAATTTAAAAAAAAATGAAAAAAGTCATGGAAAAGTCAGGGAATTTCAAAATTTTCCTAAAAAGATGCTAGTTAACAGGCTTCTGGAAATTTTAGTTTCCATAATTTGCAAGCAATATTATAAAAGGAATGTTTCTGAACATAAATTGCGAGCAATTTATGTTCAGAAACATTCCTTTTCTAATATTTATGTTTTAAGATTTTTCTTTAAAGATTAAATCCGCAAGTTCAAATATTTGTGCAAAATCTTCGAATAGTCGATGGATGGAAATGGCTAAAATTGGCCTTCCAAAGGGTCTGGAAAACCATTGAAAGTCAGTGAAAAGTCAGGGAATTTTGAAATTGATATTGAGTGGCAACCTTAAGTTTACTTCTTTATATATACTGATCATGGTGGGCCATTTTTGATTATGCCCCCATGGCATTAGCTCTTCTTCCTGGTGAAGTGCATGACTTCACAGGCCCACTGGAGCATCGGCGCAATAGTGACTGGTCCAAGATTGTTGTTAGGTGCATATAATGTGCAGGTTAACCTGTTAACAATAAAAACCAGGATGTTACTCCCGATTAAAAATGGGTTGAAACTACAATGTATATATCAAAGGATGGGGCTTCTGGCAGCTGATTCCAGAGATGGATACTGGAAGAGAAGATATCTGTAGATATCTGTGCGACTATATGGTAGCATGAATCTCATTGAATGACCTCTGGTTGACAGGGCAGTAGGGTGCAATCGTACAAAGGGGATTTAGAAGAAAACATCAGTAGACTTATTTGAATCTATTTAATGCTTTACGTCCCACTCAACAATGATTTAGTCATTTGAGGATGTTCCCAGGGTTGAACCAGCATACTTGTGTTTTAATCATTCTCTGTACCCTAATGATGTTTCACATTTTACTGCAGGTGATGACCAACAGTATGTCGACATCGGAACAAGAAAAGTCGGAAGAAGCCGCACAGGCTCAGAACATTGCAAGAAATGCTCAAAATTATATTGAGCGATATGAACGGTATGAATGTCAGGAGTTATTGGCATTTATTCAGACCCATTGGATGTTATCTACCGAAGATTTCCGCTTTCCAACAGACCCTCCAATGGGCTTGATAAGCAATATAAACCCAAAAGATTCTAATTCCTGTGTAATACTCATTCCAGAAGAGGAAAATACTCAACCACTGGATTACCGAGAATTGCATCAGATTGTTCGCGAGTTAATTATGGGTATATTTGTGTTGAATCAGACTCCAACATTATCGTTGGAAGCAAACTTTGATCAGAGTACCACCTGCCAGCTACCTCCAGCTTACCAGGATACTAGAATAGGGCAGATCATGATCAATGTGGACTATATGATGAAAGCTTTATGGCATGGGTGCTACTTTCCTAAAGATAAACGGACAAAGTTCTCGGAAAAATGGCGCTCAAATTTGGATGTCAATGCAAATGGAAAACCTGAAACTAAGAAGACCTTAATAACTGAGTTCATTAGAAGTGGTAAGTCTTAGCTCCAAATATTATCCCTTATCATGGTAAGGCCAGATAAAAAAATAAGTGTGGTTTGGGTAATGGGTCTGAAAATTTTAGGTAGGGTATAGGTATACATATTTTTTTAATTATTTATTTTTCTGGAAAAAAATATATGTGATTTTATGCATTTTGAAAGACATTTCACCTTTCAAAATGCATTAAATTAAATTTTTCAGAAAACCTGAAAAAAATTTCTAGATTTCACCAGTAAATTTAGGTAGTATCGGGTTACCCTAACAGTGGTCTAGATAAGGATTTGGACCAATGGTATTGCACCCCCTACTTTTTAATTTAAGGAGTATCGTACTCCATATTTAAATATCAAATTGCAGAAAATGCAAAGCCTTGTAAAAAGGCCAAATATTTGCTTAATATATTTTAAAGAAACTTTGCTTGTATCAAATACATGTTGTGTTTCTTAGGAAATCTTCCAAGATTTATACAACCGGTGTAAATTAATTAGTTTTTTCTTACTAAGAATAAAAGATTTCACCACATAAATTGAATATCAGCACTATCAGTCAATTGGTCATTTTCAGAGGTTTTTTTTTGGTTCGTCCCCCTGAACCTAAATCTGAAAAAAAATCCTGATAATCAACCAATAAAAAAAATCTGGCCTTATATATACATTTGTACATAAGAAGGTGGTTTCTGTCATTTTTCAGGTATAATGGATGTAACTAAGGATCCAGATTATTCAAGTGCTTACAACAAGCTTCCCGTTGAATCTCCTGGAGATACTGAAATGGCGGAAGAGCGTCGGTTCTTCATGTCACATGTAGATGATCTGATGATGCAGATGACCGTATACCAAAATAAAGTTCTTCATTGTAAAAATATTTTTGTCATGGACTCAGACTGGGTTGTGTCGAGCGTTGTTAAGGTTCTTGATGATAAACTGGATCACGTTAGTTACGAGAGATTAAACTCTCGTCTACAGCTGCATGAACAGCTTGTAATGGAGCATTTGGCGAACAAAGCTGAAATAAGACAGCAGTTGTACTTGTTGAAATTTATCAGTTACATGACGCCATTCTTGATAGGGATGAAGAAACGAATGAAGATTCCAGATCTTAGTAGACTCCTGCCGAATCTGACAGGTAAGCTCTCGTTTTGAACACATCTTCTCATGAGTGTCAATTTGAATTTGCAGCAGACAACATTTTCAAGTTTCTTCGCTGTTTTAGCTCTTTCCTTGCTAGCGGTGAACTGTGATGTTTGTTGTCTACCGATAATCTTTGCAAACAGTTTAGCTCTTTCCTTGTAAGTGGTGACGTTTCTTGTCTACCGATAACCTTTGCAAACAGTTTGGACCCAGATCAGGACCGACATAATTTTGGTCCTGATCTGGATCCAAACCATAATTGGCACTCTGATAGTGTTCTTGAAAGTATTTTTTGAAAAAGTTAATTTTGAAAAAAGTCAGCAGATGACTTCAAAAGCACGAAAAATTACCCAGCATGCAAAGAGTTAAGAAACCTGTTTATGTGAATTGTCTGCTTGCAGGTGATTCATATGATATGGGCCTTGTCGCAACAAAACCTGTCTTCGGGGTTTCAGACAAAGCTAGTTTCAAACCAGTCTCCTCAGCTACAGAGACTAGCTACTAGCTAGAAAATTGAAATTACGCTCATACAGTAAAAACTCTTTATAACGTCACTCAATATAACAGAATATTCAATATCCGACATAAAATTGCTGGGAACAGATCTGTTTCCATTAAATTTCCCTCTTTAAAACAGAATATTCAATTAACGACACCGACAGTAACTTCTGGGAACAGATATACAATTTCTATTGAAAATAAATTCATTATTTCAGAATTGTTACCATATGTCAGACAATTTTTGATCAGAACAAGGTCTTTTTGCATGAACAGGTTTCTGTCTCACTTGATTAGTGGAAAGCTTTGTGCATTTTGATGCAATATGAAATTGAACTGATGTATACATTTGGAATAATAGCATTTCAACTCATTTGTACAATATTTTCTTTTACCAAATGATTATTATGTTGAAATCTGGTAATGGTCAGAATTTCTTTATAACAGCAAATTCACTTTAACGTCAAAGATAGCTTGGAACAAACAGTGTCGTTATAAAGAGGGTTGACTGTATCATGTCTAGATAAGATACTTTTCAATAAGCGAAAAACAAAAGGCGCTAATCAGATCATCATACTGCATGGATGTACAGGCTGGTCTGCGCCTTTGTTGTTTCGCAAAGCTCCGAAGACAGGTTTTTATGCCAGTCAGTATTTTCTCAGAAAGACGCCACAAACTATATGTTTTCTACTGGAGATATATTTGACATCTTTAGGAATAAGTTTAGATAATATTTACTGTAGTCTAAATGCTCTGAAAGCTTGATTAGGGATTAGGTTTGATAATTTCTTTGTTTGGGGTTTAGGTTGTATTTCACCTTTATTTTCCTACCTTTTACAGGACTCATACATCTACTGTATACTTGTGACAATTCAATGAAAATCAGATATTTTTTTTCACAAAAAAATAATTTTTTTATGTAAATGTCCGAGAATTATATAGCCACTAACGCTAAATCTGCTTGCTTTAAAGCAGGTGCTTGCTTAATGCATATATTTATACTTCATGTAAGATGTGTTCTGACCGTTGTGCCTGTTCTGTTTTATGGCAGTAAAATAAGTTCAAACTAAAGAAAATCTAATTATTATAATTATATGCGGAAGCAATGAGCATGTTTAAGGTAATCAGTTTAACTGCCATAGAAAAACTGGGGGTGAACAAAAGACACATCCAGTCACCTTGAATATGATTTGATAAGAGTTATGCAATTCATATTGTGTAAATAACCCTTTCCTTGCTAGCGGAAACTTTAGATGTCTGTTGAAAACCTTGGCAAACAGTTTGGACCCAGACAGGGATCCAAACAGCTTGAAACTAATAATATATCTGAAAGAATTTTTTGAAATAGTCAAATTTGAAAAAAGTCTGAAGACTAAACAAAATTTGAAAAATTACCCAGCATGCATAGAGTTAGTGCATGTATTTGAAAGCAATTATGTTTTGTTTTTTTTGACAAGCAAATAGTGTTCAAAGTTCTAGAACACTTACAGCATATCTTGCAGAAAGAATTTATATGCTACATGTATACCCATTTCTGCTTTTAAGTCATAGCAGTTGCATAATTCCATTTAGTACCATGTACATGTACTCATCAGCCGAATAGTACTATATAGTGTTAATCCTGATCAGCTGGGTGATCTGGCCCTACACTGTTTTCAAAAGATGATGCATCCCAGTCAGGCAGGACAAGAGTAAGCTAAATATAACGTAATGACCAAGTACTTGAAATAAGAGTGACCATTATACTAATCATATTTGATGTTTACTTACAAGGAAATTTAGATTTGTTTTACAAACATGCCATCATGGCATGTGAGGCCAATTTTAGTACACAGGAATTTTTTTACTTTGGGATGTTTGTTTGTGTTGATTCTTTATGTCCCAGTCCAACAATTTTTCAGTCATGTTGAGTTAATTTCCTGTCTTCCTGGGTTGAGTCAGTACTAAGCAGCGGAGAAAGTGTTTTGCCTAGTGTCTCAGGTGGCCAGTTAACTTCTAAAGCTACAGCTATAAATGAGTACTGTGCGTCTTTTCTAGTTTTGCAATCATCTCACTGGGGAAGAGAGAGCTGGTTGCTTTTTTTGTCTTGTAGCTGTTATTGTTCTTTGCCTCTTCCTCACAGTACTGTGGGTGTGATTGGGTGCTCACTTTTGACAGTGTCAATTATTTTGAAAAAAGTCCATTTGTAGGAATCTTAGAACCATATTTTTATGACCAGCTCCTAAAAAGTGGTTTCATTTCTATAATAGAGAATATTGAGCCGTGACATGTGATTTCCAACAATGTGGCATTTTGACAAGTGAAGACTCAGACGAGCCTGAGCAGCCTCCTTTTAAGCTTAGAAACTCCAAATGGTGTTCCAGTCAGTAGCTTAACACTCATAGAATATTCAAGCTACTAGCAAAGGCTCTGATTAGACTGTGCATACACGCAGGCTGATCTGAGGCTTTACTGGTCGCACAAACCACATTGTTGGAAATCCCATGCCATGGCTCAATTATGTAATACCAGTTCAATGTTATTATTATGATTAGAAGATTATTATTAATAGGCAGATTGAATAGCTCCGGTGATATTGTCTGGGACAAAGAACTATTGGTTTTCTGTTATTGTAACTTAACCCTAGATGAGAGGGGTATCCAGATTGAAACTTTTTCCTTTATTCTCAATAGAAACATAATGTTGTGGTACTCATTCTCAATAGAAACGTAATGTTGTGGTACTCATTCGAAGCATCTCATTCTCATTGAGATGCTTCCAATGATCGAGTAACATGTTTTAAAGGAGAAATAAGAAAAATATCATTGTCATCCCTGATAAAATGCCTGGTCTTCACTACAGGCCTTTAGATAAGAGTGCGGAACAGATTTTTTTTTTCGTATTTCTCAACCAAAACATACGTTGTGGGTGCTCAAAAGAACCGTCTCAATGAGACGGTTCTTTTGAGCAACCACAACATATGCTAAAAATTATGGGCAAGAAAATATTTTCAATTTTACGCTGACTATTATTGTTTATCTAAACCTCTGGGTCTTCAACAATGTTGTTACAAGAATTAATCAATTTCTTACACTTGAATTAAATATGGAGTGGTATCAACAGGTTGAATTCCCTATTGTTAACGAGAAATATTGACATTTGTCAAGTACTTTCCTTATTGCTTCATATTAGCACATAAATACCTGAAGTCCTTGGAACTCGTAACCTTTGCAGACAGAATTTTGGTATTTATCTAATAGCTGCAACCGGCAAAGATTTAGACATTTTGCACTCACACATGCATAGAATCTGAATGGAATTAAGTTTAGGTAGCTGGGTCAGATGGAAAACTAGACAACTAGTCCCCTGCATATAAAGACCATTCCAATGCACTTGCTATTGTGTCACAACTGATTGGATGTAGCTTTAAAATTTTGCGACAGTATATCTGAGAAATAGTTGACTTCATTAATTATGTCACATTTCAATTGATGACATGTGGCTTTATGCTGCTTGCAACTCTCCAATTTGAAATGAAACAAATATATTTTTATAGTACTTATTTAAAACAAACCAAGAAGTGCATTAGAATGGGGATAACCATATTCAAAATGTTCATTTGGGGTATATCATGGTCAGATATACAGCCGGAAATCACGTTTTACAGCTCTGCTTGCGCAATTCTGTAAAATTATATTTCTGACCGTATATCCGACAATACCGGTATACCTCCCCAGATGAAAATTTTGAGTACATTAACCCCCTTTTGAAAATTTTCTAGTGTGTACTTATCAAAGCATGTGCTATTATTTTGTTTACGATGTTAGTACTCTGCATGTTTGTGTTGTCATAAATGTGTGGTTCTTGTTTTGTCAGCGTCAAGGTTTAGAGGTGGGTACATTGCAATGTAGCAAATAACATAAAATTTAGATAATGAATTTAATTACTATAAATTGATATTTCTTCTATGATTTTGTTTGTTTGTTTTGTTGCTTTACGTCCCAAGTCAACAGCTATGGTCATTGCGGGACTGTCAGTTCACCTAACCACACCTTTTTTCTGGGCAGGCTTGAACAAGCGGATAACCAGTAATTCGTGCACATACTTTCGCTTGTAACTGACAACAACCCTTCTTGAATGAATCAGCGGAAGGGAGGAGAATTACCGTAGAATTTTTTCATGATCAATCTCCACGAAAGTATGGGACCGGGCCGGGATCGAACTCGCGACCCCTGGAATTGCAGTCAGACACGCATCTGTAGCCAGACACGTTACCGACTGCGCTACATGGCCCGGTTTCTTCTATGATACTATGCACCGTGTTAGAGAGCACTGTATATATAGTTTGTTGTGATCAGTAACATTTTCGCCAAACATTAATTTGACTGACTTACGAATATATACAAAAATGTTCCCGATTTGCACAAATCACTGTTACAGGGACCTTGACATGTGAAAACCTGACTTTGTTGCATGCAAACAACAAAGGCGCAGATCAGCCTGCACATCCATGCAGCCTGGTTTGTGTCTTACCTGGTCGGAAGCCCGAAGAGATTTTCTCACATCAAGGCTTATCACAATTGATATCACAATTGATAATATGTGCAACAAGGTGATTGTCACGATGCAGATCGCAACAAACTATACAGTGCTCGTGCCATTTTACACCTTTTTCCAATTCAGATTAGAACAGCATGAAACTTTGAAAATTAAATACCATAGTAAATTATATGTACATAGGCTAATTGATTTTATCTTCTTTTTTTATATATTTAATTGTTTGCATGTTCATATCCATTATCAAGAGATAAATTTTCAGGCAAAGAAACCATTAGCTGTAGACAAGATGAAGTTGTCTTTTAAAGCTTTATGTATATACATTATTAAATTTTGTACAGTATTGTTTTAGATTTTGTCGCACCTTTATGCATGCAAAAATTTCAGCATATACACCCCACACATTTTTTAGGATAGTCTCAGTGACACGTCTTACTAACACAGATTTTGTTTCAGATTTGTTAGTAAAGTAAGGCCAAAAATTTCTTCTTTTGGAAGAGTGTCGGTAGGTTGCCAAATTTTTTTTGCTTGGCTTTTTAGCTCACCTGAGTGGAAGGCTCAAGCTGAGCTATTCTGATCGGTCTTTGTCCGTCGTCTGTCCGTACATCTGTTCGTCCGTACTCACGAATGGACCCTTGTTGGGTACTTTAAAATATCAAAATTTCTCTATCCCAAGGCTCCCCTAAGCCCACCCACCCTAATCGGTACTTACGCTTTCTTGGCTACTTTTTCTAACACTGTAAGTACCCAAGAAGTCTCCAACTGTAAGAGCATCCCTCCATCCGTTGTGCGTAAACTTTTTCTTTAAACGACATCTCCTCCTGAACAACTTGTCCAAATTTCATATAACTTCACATGAATGTTACTCATGATGCCCTCTTTCAAAATTGCTTAAATGGTTATGCTCCACCGAACAGGAGGGCCACAAGAGCTCCGGATAAGAAACCTTTTTAAACACCATCTCCTCCTGAACCACTGACCCAAATTCAAAATAATTTCACATGTTAGTTCCTCATAATACCCTCTACCTAAATAGCACAAATGGTTATGCTCTGCTGAATGAAAGGACTGCCAGAGCTCCAGATGAGAAATACCTTTAAACGGCATTTCCTCCTGAACCACTGGTCCAAATTCAAAATAATTTCACAGGATTGTCCCTCATGATGCCTTCTACCAAAATTGCACAAATGCTTCCAGTCCTCCGAACAAAGGGGCTGCCAGAGCTCTAGAAGATAAGCAATGTCTTGAAACGACATCTCCTCCTGAACATTGGTATGAATTTCATATAACTTCACATGAATGTTACCCATGATGCCCCCTGAAAAATTGCATAAATGGTTCTGCTCCTCTGAGCAGGAGGGCACCCAGAGCTCCAGATAAGAAATCTTTTAAAAGACATCTCCTGAACCACTGACCCAAATTCAAAATAATTTCACAGAATTGTTCCTCATAATACCTTCTGCCAGAATAGCAAAAATGGTTATGCTCTGCTGAAGGAAAGGACTGCCAGAGCTCCAGATAAGAAATACCTTTAAATGGCATTTCCTCCTGAACCACTGGTCCAAATTCAAAATAATTTCACAGGAGTGTCCCTCATGATGCCTTCTACCAAAATAGCACAAATGCTTCCTATCCTCCAACAAAGGGGCTGCCAGAGTTCTAGATAAGAAGATAAGAAATGTCTTTAAACGACATCTCCTCCTGAACATTGGTATGAATTTCATATAACTTCACATGAATGTTACCCATGATGCCCCCTGAAAAATTGCATAAATGGTTCTGTTCCACTGAGCAGGAGGGCCCCCTGAGCTCCAGATATGAAATCTTTTAAACGACAACTCCTCCTGAGCCACTGACCCAAATTCAAAATAATTTCACAGAATTGTTCCTCATAATACCTTCTACCAAAATTGCACAAATGGTTATGCTCGGACTGCTAAGCCCCAGATAAGGAATACTTTTAAACGGCATTTCCTACTGAACCACTGGTCCAAATTCAAAATAATTTCACAGGATTGTTTCCCATGATGCCTTCTACCAAATTGTAAAACTGGCTCCAGTCCAAGGAACAAATGGGGCTGCCAGAGCTTTAGATAAGGAGGTGACACATGGAATAGAATACTAAGCATACTAGGAATATGAGCTAGCCAACATTTATAAGAAGCTAGTCAGAAGCTTCTTAAGTTGCAAAAAAGAGCAAAATGTTCTTCTTTTAAAAAGCTTTTTTACTACCCTTATCTCATCTTTGCAAGCCAAGGGTACTAAGTCCACTTTGTTCCGTACGCATAAGGAATGAAGTCCACTTAGTACCCTTGGCTTGTGAAGATGCCCTACCTTGGAAGTGCACCAATTGTGCCCATGCATAGGAGAAGAAAGAAAGTCAGGAAGGGAAGAAAAGAGAAATATACCGGTAGCAGAAAAAGGACGAAAAATGGGAAAGTAAAGCTTTTTTAGCTCACCTGAGCCATTGGCTCATGGTGAGCTATTGTGATCATTGGATGTCCGTCATGCGTCGGTCATCGTGCGTCGTCAACAATTGCTTCAAAGGGGATCTCCTAAACAACTGGCTGGATTTTGACCAAATTTGCTAGGAATGATCCTTATATAGCCCTCTTTAAAAATTGTTCAAATGGTTAGGGACCATTGCATATCTACAGTCACACAGGCTAAAAATAGATTTTCAAGATGACAACTTTAAAAATCTTCTCTGAAACCACAAGGCCTAGAGCTTTGATATTTGCGATGTAGCATCACCAAGTGGACTTCTGCCAAGTTTGTTCAAATTATCCCCCTTGGGCCAAAAATGGTCACACGCCGGGGGTCACATGTTTTACAATGGCTTATATAGGGAAACATAAAAAATCTTCTTGTCTGAAACCAGAAGACCTAGAGCCATGATATTTGGTATGGAGCATCACCTAGTGGACCTCTACCAAGTTTGTTCAAATTATGCCCCTTGGGACAAAAGTGGCCCAGCCCCAGGGGTCACATGTTTTACAAAGGCTTATGGAAAAATGTTCTTGTCTGAAACCATAAGGCATAGAGCCTTGATAGTAGGTATGTAGCTTCACCTAGTGAACCTCTACCAAGTTTGTTCAAATTATGCACCTTGGGAGAATAATGGCCCGTCCCCAAGGGTCACATGTTTTACATAGGCTTAATAGGGAAAAACATGAAAAAATCTTCCTGTCTGTAACCATAAGGCATAGAGCCTTAATATTTGGTATGTATCATCACCTAGTGGACCTCTACCAAGTTTGTTCAAATTATGCCCCTGGGGCCAAAAATTGCCATGCCCTTGGGGGGGGGTCACATGTTTTACATAGGCTTATATAGGGAAAACATGGAAAATTCTTCTTGTCTGAAACCATAAGGCGTAGAGCCTTGATATTTGGTATGTAGCATGACCTAGTAGACCTCTACTATGTTTGTTCAAATTATGCCCCTTGGGCCAAAATTGGCCCCGCCCCAGGTGTCACCAGGGACATGAACAGCTTTCAACAGATACCTATATGTAAGCTTTAAACAAAACTCAGGTTAGCAATTTAGGACCACTTGGCCCTCTTGTTTAAGTCTGTGCCCAGGGCTTTCCTCTGTGCAGTTGTCACTTTTTTGACCAAACGTATGATAATAAACTGTACCTATACTTCCACAAAACGCTTTGAGGCGTGACTGTAAGGGTAAATGCATTGAATGAATCGAGGGTCATTACTTAGAGGTTGTGGTAGAAATAATAAAAAGTATAATAAAAACATGTTATGTCCACTTTTCGTTTCCATGCAAAACTTTAATTCTGAGTGAGTAAGGTGATTATTAAGGGCCAAACCCTCATCAGACAGCAAGAAATGGGTTAAATCAAGGGAAGAATTTGTGTTAGTTTTATTAGTGATTCATGTTAGTTTACACATCTATAAATCAACAATTTTTTCAATTCATTCCTGTTTTATTACAGTCATTTTGAAGTTTCTCAAATAAACAATTAGCAGGTCTATTGACAAGTTGAGGTAATTTAAGATTTTAACCCTTAAACAATCCCTTTAACCC
The DNA here is from genome assembly GCA_964019695.1 of Loripinus fragilis. Lineage (NCBI taxonomy): Eukaryota > Metazoa > Mollusca > Bivalvia > Lucinida > Lucinidae > Loripinus > Loripinus fragilis. Next base: position 39,295,751 of record OZ026527.1, read on the forward strand.
ATAAAGTGCCACCTATAATTTGCAGCAGATGACAGTTTCAAATTCTACAGCTTTTTCAATAATAACAAAAAAGACATGATATTTCATGAGAATCATGCGAATCATCTGCTGGCAGAAGATTCTCATGAAATATCGTGCCTTGTTTCTGTCGAAAATTAGGAAAGATGGGGCAAGATTTGCTGTCTGCTGCAGTTGTGACATTTTGTCATATACTCTATGATTGATATATATTTTTGATTTCTCTTTATATATTTTTTTTCTAATATATCAAGTCTTGCATGTTCTTACTTTATGCCAATATATAAAATATTGCATGCTAATACTGTTAAGTGCCGCTACCAGGTTTAAGGGTTAAATGGTGTTAAGACATACATTGTATTACTTTCCAACTGATTGGTTTTTATTTATACAAATATCATAACTAATCGATCATATAATATGTTCGTATAATTCCAAATAAAAGAATATTATATTTTTCACCTAAATGTAAATATTAAGGCCACCCTTTAACCCAGCCTTGGGACCAGATATTTCACTTAAACATTGATTTTGAAACCTCAGTGGTTTGAGTTAAAGGAAGTTGATCTGTAAATAGTATATATTTGATGAAAAATATTTTCTTAAGATATACTGTTGGTGGTCTCACTAAATAATGTTTTTAACTCTACTGGGTAATTTTGCATGCATTTTTGTCGTCCTCTGATTTTTTCAAAATCAACTTTTTTCAAAAAATTCTTTCAGAAAGACCATCAGAGTATTAAACAGTTTGGATCCAGATCAGGCTCGCTGTTTTGTTGGGCCTGATCTAGGTCCAAACTGTATGCAAAGTTTATCAGGAGACAACAAAAAGTTAAGAACCACAGCATCTTTTAATAAATGTAGTTGCAAGTTGTCTTCCAAAAAAGGCCTAGAAAAACAGTGCAGACCCAGATCAGACTGCTTCTGAAGAAGCAGTTTGATCAGGGTTTTCCCTATTTGCTGTTCTGAATAACTAAAGCCCTTAAAACCAACATTTTATTTGAGGACAGAAAGAGAAAAGTATCTAGTTCATATAAATTTATCTTTTTCAGCCCAAGAGTCTAAGGTTCTGCCAAAATGTCTAAGTAATGATAGGGTAACATGGCATACCGTCTGCAATATCAATGTCCTAACTGGTAAATAATGTCCCAAATATGTGTTAAATACAGGAAAGCTATCTTGACATCATTCATTGTGTATGTATTTATAGTTTTGTTGTTATGGCTACAGGTCACTCCCACTCAGGAACCAATCCTTATCACAGTAGTAAGTTGATTAGTTGCTGCAATTGAATAACCGCCAATCAGATGCCTTCTAAATAGAGAATACTAGGTGAGTGTCTTTTGATATCAAGTTTACCAGGCAAGGCTTTGAGAACGCTTGTTGACATCGCGAGGCTTGCCGAGCCATTCAACATGCATTCTCAAAGCCGAGCCTGGTAAACTTGATATCAAAAGACGCGAACCTGGTATTCTATTTATCAGTTTACCCATTGTTGAACAATCTTCAAACTAGCGATTATGATGTATTTTTTTATTTTTTTATTTTTTGTGTTGATTCAGCGTCATTAGCGACGTCATTCAAAAAGGGCAAAGTCATCATGACCTGATAAAGGTAACATGCTGTGAGATAGGAATCGTTTATTAGGTTATGTTGAAACAATTCAATTGATAGTAGGGGTGACTGATAAACTGCTTTATGATGTTTTATCTTAATTTGATGAATCAGATGCTTTAAAACCATGCTTTTTAATACAGGATTTGCTTGTAGTGTTTTATGATGTGTATGATAATTGTACTTAGTGGTATATGTATGAGATATTTAGTTGTGCATTTATGATAATTGAATTTGAGCCAACACATGAGATTTCCAACAATGTGTTATGTGTGATCAGCAAAGGCTCAGATCAGCCTCTGCATATGTGCAGTCTTATCAGAGCATTGCTAGTCGTTTGAATATTCAATGGCTCTTAGGCTTATTACTGCACAAACATCATTTGGAGTTTCTAAGCTTAAAAGGAGGCTGCACAGGGTCATCTCAGTTTACACTTGTCAAAATGTTACATTGTTGGAAATCACATGTCACGACTCATTTATCTATATCCAGGATAGTCAGGCCCTTTATTCTTAACTTTGGAAACACATCACTGGAAAAACAGCTGTTTTGCACTTAAAATACTTAATATGTTTCATTAGGTGATACATGACCTATTTTAAGCAAGCTTTTCTCATAAATAAACAGGTTTTGCAAAGCAGAATATGCTTGCTTAGACAGGTCCTGGGTAAATACAGGTGTTGCAGTACAGTTTATATGCTCAATTTAGATGTTATGGGAATATTTCTTTAAAAAGTTGTAAATGATCTTAAATTTTGGTTGGATTTTGGATCCATATTAAACCCATTATTATATTTAAGGAAGATAAATCTCTCAAAGTATATTATAGCAATTGTAAATGCATATAGCAGATAGGAAGAAAAAGCAATTCCTTTAATTAAATTATCTAGAGTTATCAGTGTCAATTCTAAATGCACACTGGTTAAGAAAACTTTGGTAAAATCTATTTGTGGTGTTATACCAAACCATTTTGTAGACCCATGCTATTGGATTTATAGCTGTCTCTAACACAAATGCGGGCTAGCACAGAACTTGTTTTCGCTACAGTCTTTGGTGATAGCGTTTTTCGCATAACTCTAGAGTCATACTGGAGAGATCATCTCTAAACTTCAAGAAAATCTAAGTATATTTTAGTTTTTCATGTTTATTAACTTTGTGTCCTTGTAATTTCGGTTTGCACATTTTTGTAGTTAGTGAGGGCCCCATGGAAGATTAGTTTTTGCTAAATGTTTCACCCTTTAGAAATAATGTAAGTAAAGGTGCAAAGATCAGGAATAGATACAATCAAGTACCACACCTGTCTATTATTACTATTACTATTATTATTATTATTATTATTATTATTATTATTATTATTATTATTATTATTATTATTATTATTATTATTGGTTAACATCAAGAATATTTGGACCTTCTGTCAGGGACATTATGCATATGATACAATTTTAGCTTAGAAAAATCCAAATAACAATAGTGTTCTTGTAAAGACAATGTAAGGTTGCATCCTTGGAACCTGAAGGTGATGTAGACATCAAGAAACTGAGCCCTGAAAACTTTATCCAAAATCTCTTTTAGTACTAGTTATTATACCATTGCATTCATTAAAGCTATTGTTGTAAAAGCAGACACACTTGATTTTGATTAATAATGGACCAATAACAAAAGTCCAATATTCACATTTGTGAAAACAAAATGGCCCTTCTGTGATAAATAGATGAATTTTAATCTGAATAGTAATGGAACTCTTCAAAGGCCTCAAATATAAATCAAATTCAAGGATTCCAACTGTGATAAAAGCAGATGAACTCCAATCTGAAAAGTAATAGATGACAAAAGCCAATAGGTATGTTGCTATAAAGCAACTCTAAGGGATCCAACTAAGATAAATATAGATAAAATTTTAACAGCATGAAAGGAGCATTTCAAAAGCCAAAAGACATCCAGGTAAATTCATAAAGGCAAACAAAATTTAGATTCTAACTTGTGATTTTAACACATGATTCTAATTCTCTTTTCAATTTACAGTCTTATATTGAAACATATCATTCCAAAAGACAATCGAAAACACATGCATAGAAGCAAGAACACAATTAAAGTAAAGCAACCAGCTTTCTCTTCCTCAGTGAGCTGATGGCAAAACTAGAGAGGACACAAAAACTATGTCACAAAACCAGCATATAACACAAACCCACAAACACAGTTGGTTTAACTCGAACAATGAACAAAATATATACATATAAAAATAGTGTGACACATTACCAATCAAACTCCTTTAAACTGTTTATTGATATATGTGTGCAATGTCTCTTTCATGTAACATTTAGGTATTATCATTAACTAATTTAAAATGGGTTAAAAGCTGACTTGGAGAAATTCACTCATGTCCTTGTCATCCTCCAATTCCTTATTAAAGTTTATTTGACGTTGTAAAAGTTTCTGTTTTTCTCGTATGATTGCTAATTTTTGTAAAAGAAGTCACTTCTGTACAAGTTATGCTTTTAAAATATTTTGTGTGTTTGTTTCAGACATTTATCTAATAATAATAATATGTTATATTTAATTCACTTGTTTGAAAATTAATTTCATTCTAACACATGTTATGAAACATTAACCTGTTTATTGTTTAGACAGTTATAGTTTGTATGGGTACTAATACATGTTATAAATGCTCTCAGTCTGGTCAGTATTTGTCAACCTGGGTACACCAAAATGAAGTTATGGTTAACAAGTTCTATAAGTTTTGTACTCATTTATTCTGTTATAAATAAATCTTATTGATTTTTGTTTAATAAGACATCAAATGGTTTAGCTGATAATGTGAACATTGAATAATACTGAATTAACCCTATCAGTAAATAATCAACTGAGAGGCATTATCAAACAGTGAAAAAACATGTGGATATGATCAGGAAATGCCACAGGTCATAGCCAACTGTGATACAGAGTAGACTTCTCCGGTCATTTTTGTATGAGGGTCTGGCCCATCTTTTCTTAAATAACCTCAACCATTCAGGTACATGTACTTAAAGCTGCATAGTCTGTAGCTTTTGATATTCTAATTTTAGAAATAAATTTTCTATTTTTCAAGAATACAGTAAAAATACTCAAATTCAGGTAAACCTTTTACCATTTTCGTAAATTTTAACAAATTATCACTATCAAAACAACAGCATTTATGTTAAAAATCAATTGTCTAGAATTATTGGAGGGACGTAAATAATTACAAACAGGAGAAAAAACACCTGTTTTTTATATAATAATTCACTTCCCATGCAGTTTTCAGCTGTACTGAACATATTTATTGTGAAAACATAACTTAATTCTTTTTTTACAAATGATTTAAAAAGAAAATAAAAAAAAATGGAAAATTGTTTATAGTTACAGACCTAGTCTTACCACTTATAAACATACTAGAAGCTTATCACCTATTTTATATGAATTCCAGCACAAAATAATTAATGTTTTATCTGATTATAGCAATTTTAAGGGCTAAAATATACTTCTAACATGAAAAAGGGGGCCAATCATCTATCAACCTGAAAAACAGGGGCCATTTCCAATCCGAAACAGCTGACTGTTATGGCTGATCAGAAGTACCACAAGAACATATGGGCCTTGATGCAACAAAACCTGTCTTCGGGGTTTCTGAAAAATCGAGACTCAAACCAATCTCCTCAGCTACAGACACTAGCTAGAAAATTGTAATTTCACTAGTAGCAAGTCTAGATATGGTACTTTTGAATAAGGGAATAACAAAGGCGCTGATCAGTCTGCGCAGATGCGCAGGCTGTTCTGCGCCTTTGTTGTTCGCAAACCCTTCAAGACAGGTTTTCTCGCGTCAAGGCCCATATAGTTAACTACTGCCCTCCCTTTATCTTTCAAGGACTCCACTTTAATTGTAGCTATTAACTATGGACCAAACTTATTGTGAAAAAGCTTAGTTTATTCTTAGGCCAGATTTTTTTTATTAGTTGATTTACGAACCCTCCTACTGTAATTTTCCGGCTAGTAGGAAAAAAATAAAATTTAATTTCTAAAAAAAATTTTTTATTTTATCCGCCGACTCTAAATATTATTTGTTTTATTGAAAAAAATAATATATTTTCGAGAGTGACACTGTAAAAAGTGATTGTTCTGTCCAGATTTTTATGAAAATGATAAAATATTTAAAGATTTAATACGGACTGTTGGTTTACCTGTTACTAGTTTTACTGTTTCTGGAGATATTAAAAAAAAAAAATTGAAAAAAAAAAGCTCTGAAAATGACCAGTTAACTGGTCATTTTCAGAGCTTTTTTATTTATTTTTTTTCGTCCCCCCCCGACCCCCCCGACCCTAAAAAATCCCGTAAATCAACTAATAAAAAAATTCTGGCCTAACTATGGACCAAACTTAATGTGAAAAAGCTTAGTTTATTCTTATATTTTTAAATTCCTGTTCCCTTTCAGGTGATGAATGCAGGACAGAAAGAGAATTACCTCCATTGATGCTGAGTTCAGATTTCAAATGCAAGAATTTTAACTTTGGAAGCCATTACTTCCACTTACATGGAGGTAAGATATTCTGGGGACAAAATTTTTTCAATATTGTACTTGTCCTGCAGGACGAGTGACTTACACTTTTCATTCATCCTGCAAACACATGCACTTGCCCTTTAAAAGTGTATGCAATAAAGAACATAAGGGAGTAAAATGTGATATGACTTCCTCGAGTTATTCATCCCAAAGAACTTGTCCTCTGAGTGCTTTGGGAAGAATTACTCGTCTTTTCTAGATTTCACTCGTAATTACGAGCGGACGAGTGGAATTTTCAACCCCTGATATTCTATTTTCAATTTTAACCCATAATTGCCATAAAGACTTTTTGAACAAGTCAGTTTTAAGGCATGGCAGAAATATATGTTCATTCCTACTTCAATTTGAATAGTAGGTTCTTTTTTAAAACATTTGAGATTCTGATTAGATTCCTCATTCTGTGGTTCCTGATCTGGGTCTGTTTTGTTTACCAATGTCCCAACAATAAAATGTCACTCTTATATAGGTTAAATATTAACTTTTTAATAAAGTCAAATGACCAAATTACAAGACATGAGTGGGTGTACATATAGCTCAGTTGGTACAGTGCGAGGCTTGTGACTTAAGAGGTTGCATGTTCAAATCCCACTTGTGGCATCATGTAGTATACTTGCTTCATTACTTGGTACTGGTCAAACCATAGATTCAAACAAATCATACATAGACATTGATTCAAACAAATCATACATAGACATGAGTAATTGTCTGTTGGTCAGCTTTAGGAACAATGTTAAATGAATGAGAAAAGGCATGCATAATATGTGTTAATAAATTGATTTAAGTTTTGTTGGGGATTTGAGACGCTGTGCATCTTGCAAGTTTAATATTTGATGCATGCAATAAGATCTTGAGTTTTTAAGAGACAGAGAGATACTTAAAAAATCAGATATTGCAGATGGATGTTTTTTTTTCTAAATGTAATTTAAAGTTGAAATAAGATATATTTAAGTAATTTAAAAACAGTAAAATGAGAGATACATTGCATAAGTTAGAAAGCCTCCATGCAAGCTGAACCTTTTTTGTGTTTTAACATGTGCATGCATGGTGAAGGAACACTCCCGCTGAAAAAGATTGTTCCTGCACCACCTATGCACCAGTACGATGATATACCAATGATGGTGTCAGTACTTTATTGGAAGAAGAACATCAGAATCTTGGGCCATTATTTGGCCAGTAAAATTAATTTAAGCCCCCCCCCTCATTCCCTCTCCCCAACCCCCATCCCGGGTTTCCAGTCTGAAAAGAGTTAAGGACCACAATAAATTTGGTCAACAGTCAATTTTTTCTGGTACATGTACATTATAATCAATTTATCTTTGATTGGCGGGTGGTTTGTGTATTGATAGATTTATCTTTACATTTTCCAGGTATATTAATAGATTTAGAGACAGATAGTCTTGAGGAGGCATCAGATGGTTTCACTGAAGCTCATGATGAAATTACAAAGGAAGCAATAAGCTACCTCAATAAACTACTGGACATGGAGAACACCATGATGGAACATTATAAAGTACCAACAACTGTGGTTGATGGGAAAAGGTAGAGTAATGAATTCAATACAACCAGTGTTAAATTTTTGCTATCCTTACAAAGAAAGTAATCTCATTAAACGTCTAGACATTGAAAATAAAGTTATGAAGTTTTGATAAGATAAAAAAGCAACAACAACAAGTAAGTTTGATCAGGAAATGCCACAACCACAAACTAACCCAAAGCATCATGAGGAAGAGACACAGAACGCAGACAGCCATATGGCAGCAAGAACACAGATAAAGCAACCTGCCCTCTCCTCAACAAGTTGATTGCGAAACTAGAAAATTCACTAAGAACCACAACACAAACAAGGACCCAACACCAAACCTCCACACACTATGGGAGCAACAACAACAGATCATCGCCTTAAAACGCACTGCAGCTGAGACCATCAGGTGGCTTGGATATATTTTACCAGCAAAATCTTCATCCTAGATTCTGTTTTTGCTTTAAATATGACTCAAGAACACAAGCAAATACACACACAATACATCAAGAACACAACCAGAGTAAAGCAAACATCTTGTAAGACAACTGCAAGACTTGAAATGGCACAAAGAACCATGCAACATTCATTGATGGGAAAGGTACTTTTGTATAGTAATGATTTCAATACATCAAGGGTTATTTCTACACAATCTTCAGGAGGAAGCAATATAAGCTATGTCAATGAAATACATGATATGAAAAAATTGATGATGGAGCATGATAAAGTACCAATTGAGCCGTGGCATGTGATTTCTAACAATGTGGCATTTTGACAAGTGTAGACTCAGATGAGCCTCTGTAGCCTCCTTTTAAGGTTAGAAACTCCAAATGGTGTTCAGTCAGTAGCTTAATAATCATAGAATACTCAAGCGACTAGCATAGGCTCTGATCAGACTGCGTATGCGCAGGCTGATCTGAGGCTTTGCTGGTCACATATGCCACATTGTTGGAAATCTCATGCACTGGCTCAATTAAATTTTCGATGGGAAAAGGTACACTAATCATTCCACTAAATTGATGACTATCTCTATGTAATATTATGAAGGTAACAATAAGCTACCTTGATAAACTACTTACTAGGCATGGAAATTGTTACAATGATTAAGCATTATAAAGTACCCATAACAGTAATTGAGTCTTCACGAAGAAAGTTATAAGCTCCCTCATGAAATTACTAGCCCCTCATGTAATATGGAAGGACAATGAATTTTTATTCTTGAACAAGTCTAAATGCAAAAAAAATTTAAATATCACAAAGATTACCTGTTTTGTTTTTAGGCTCAGCAATCAGTTAGTGCAACAAAAAATTCTTCTATTGGGCATACTGAGCACTTTTTGAACCTTAAAGCTCAACCCCTTAAGCTCCAAACTTTACTGAACGAGATGACAAATTTTGTGATATCTTTCTTTATTCTCTCTCTAATTACTAAAATGAAATCATCTGAATCATCTGCATACAATTTACTTTAAAAATGAATTCTTATTTGGAATTTTAAAGCCAGGACAAAATTTTAAAATGGGTCTTCAGCAATTTTTATAGCTCTTGAAGGTTATTACCATTCTCTGATTACACATAATGTCAGCTTAATAGAGAGTATGCAATAAATATGCCTGATATATTACGTTTGGCCTTATTTTCAGCTACTACGTGATGTGCCTACAGTTTGAGACATTCTACCCTACAAATCCACAGAAACCACTGTGGGTGAAAGTGTACCATGAGGAGCTTAACAAACTCAAGCCAAAGAAGCTTCCTATGAATGATATTCATCTTCATGAACAGTTCAAGAAATATTTTGGCTATAAAAAGGCTATCAAATGCAAGGTTAGTTGTGGTTTGTATAATGCCTTACCTAACAGTGTGTGGATTGTGGAACTCAGTGGCTCAGTTGGTAGTGTGTTAGGCTGGGGATCGAAGTGTTGCTAGTTCGAATCTCACTGCTGGCGGAGTCGCTGTGTTGTGTCCTTGAGCAAGACACTTGATCCACAGCTTAGTACTGGTTCAACCCAGGAAGACCTGTCCCGGCATGACTGAATAATTGTTGCCTGGGATGTAAAGAATCAAAACAAAACAAAAACCTTTTGTAATAATAACATGTCTAATTTGGCACCTGCTGATGTACTTTTGTGGCCTATATTGTAAACAATAGAGACCAAGATCACGCTGCTCCCTTTAGGTCTTGGTTCATACCATTTGATTTTCTGGAGTGCATATTTTCAGGACAAAACTATTGGCAGGATAAGGGTAATAAATGGAGACTACTCTTAAAGAAAAAAAAGCAGTATCACTTCATTAGGTTATCTCCCTTAGATTGTATAACATTCTGCCTCAGCTTAAAGTCACATCCAACAAACTGGTGAAGCCAGGGATCTAACCTGCAACATCTGGTTTACATTAGGCAAGTGGTTTATCTACAAGTATACTGTGAGTAACCATTTGTATACTGATGGATGTACAGTAAAACCTGTCTGAAGAGGCCACTCAAAAATAGACAAAACAAAGATCTTAATGACAATTTGTAGCTTAATGAAGGTCAAAAGTATTGCAGAATGCTCTCATTGGAGCATTCTGCAATACTTTTACCCGCATTAAGCAATAATTAGTCTTGAAAACCAATTTCTGGTCTCTTTTTTGAGTGGTCGCTTCAGACAGGTTTTACTGTAGTTTGATATAATGGGCCTCGGAAGTTTCTTTGTACATATCAAGGGGTTACAGGTTAGAATTTTCAAATAAAGATGCACTTCAGTTCCTAAAGATCGTTTTTTATCTCAGCAAACAGTGTAGACCCTGATGAAATGTAGCAAAGCTCTATTTTGATTTTGTATGGGCATGTATCATATTTGTGTTACAGACACCTTACACAGGGTTGAAAGAAGCAGCTAAGCGAGGTCTTGTGGCCATGTTCAATGCCCTCTGTCGAAAGATGATGCAGCCATCTCGCCTTGGGAAACAAGACGAACATGGCCTGTCCCTCCTACACTATGCCGCCATGAACAATCATCCCCAAATTATCGCCCAACTCCTGATACAGTCCATGGATGTCAACGTGAGAAGAAATAATATCATGGGAACAGGTATGTGTATGCCAGTTTTGATGCTGTTGTTTTTAGCACAATCATAATTAGGGGATAACTGTATTCAAAATTTTCATTTGGAGAGGCATATCATCGGATATACGGTCGGAAATGTAGTTTTACGGCGATGCGCAAGCAGAGCAGTAAAACGTGATTTTTGACCATATATCCGACGATATACCTCCCCAAATGAAAATTCCCCATTCTAATGCACTTCTGCAGTTTCCACTCAAATTGAAGTGTTGCAAGCCGCAGAAGGCCGCACATCATCCAACGATATTTGAAGTAATTAATAATGTCAAACTATTTCCGACAGTATATAGTCTCAAATTTTTGACGTTATCCAATCAGACATCGTGTTACAAAAGCAAGTGCATTAAGATGGTTGTTTTTTCATAATTTTGAAAGCTGCTAGAAATCCCAGGCTAGAAATGCTAGAATGTATTTATTTAGTTTTTTTTTCAAAATGTCATTTGACAGGGGTCAAGCTAGACTTCTAAAAATTTAGGGAGCCTTTCTCACCTCCCAGATCCCAATTTATAGATCTTTAGCCAGGGCTATCTTCAGCTCCTATGAATATTGTGCCATCTAGCCCTGTTTGAAGAAGTAATTCCTCTGTTTTATGTTCAGAAAGCCCCATATATGTTACCTATTAGTATATGTATTAAGCATCAAGGATTGCAGCATATTACACCACACTGAATTACAATTACTGACTGCTTAGAAGTTTCTGATTGGGAATATGGTATAGTTACATTATTGAGAAATAGAAAAATTAACCACAATTTTTATGTACTGTATTCATTTTTAAATCTTAAAGCACCATATATAGTCGACAGACACTTTTATTCCCACCAGCTTTTAGTGCAGATCACCTTTTTGGCATTTTCCGCATTGTTGGCATTTACTTTGGTATGACAGATAATTGCCATGGATGCAGCCTTTATAAAACAAGTTCTTTGATCAAATCATTTAGTTGCTGAGAAGTAGTTGAAAATTATTTTTCTTATTTCTCATTCAAAACATATGTTCTTGGTACTCATAAGAACCGTCTCAATGAGACGATTCTTTTGAGCACCCAAGACACATGTTTAAACAAATGGATAAGAAAATATTCACGATTTTATGTACAAAATTTGCTTATCTAAACCTAGGATTGACTACCTGTTCAATAAATCTTTGTCTGTAAATATCCTTATATTTAGTTCAGTTGTGATGAACTTTTCAGTTTGGGGAAGGGGCTGAGACAGATATAGAAAGGGAGCAGGAAAGAATGCTTTATTTTTTAGACTTCTTTTTGTTGCTTGTATATTTTTAATAATATGGAGTATATTTCGTTGCGTGTCTGCAAAGAAGAGTATGACGTAGAATGAATAGATTTGTTTTTTAATTTAAATTGTAGGGTGATGTCCCTTTAATAAAAAGTACATGTATCTTTATTTGTTTTCTAGACTATTCTTATTTCACCTGTGTAGGTAGGTAATTCTTGCACAAATTGTTTTGTTTTTCATATGATGCATTTTTCAGTCATGGCTCATCCATTAAACCTTGTCTTGCTGAGTAAATTGAGGATCTAACATGGGTGCTCATGTTTTATTGGATTTATAAATGAGTTGAGGGAAAGCGATAAAATGTGAGGCTTGCCGAGCATTTTATAGCTTTTTCACAATGATCTTAATAAGTTCAATAACTCAGGAGCAGGAATGTTAGATTCTATTTATCACGTGACATTAACATTACTTAAAACTCACATTTTTGGCGTTAAAATGCCAAGATTTTGCAGCCTTTTACACAAAGTTCAAATGAACGTCATAACGTCTGTAAACCACACAAGTGGTTTATCGATTTAATTGCATGGCGTTTTATCACTCCCAGACGTGATGTCATGTGATAAATATATTTTATCCACTTATGAAATGCAGCTTGGCCTGGAGGTTATAAAACTTGTTTCATGCTCAACTCAACTGAGAATGAAATTTCAAATGCCCCCAAAAACTATAATGCTGAAAAGTAAAGATTGTTCTTGCTTTAAAACTCTTAAAGGTTGTATTTATCCTGTTAACAAATGTTAAAATGCCAACAGTTGTCACAGTTGTTGGCATTTTAACATTTATGAGCAGAATACATTTCATGCTCAGCTGAATTTAGCATGAAAAAGTTTTTTAATCACAGGGCCAGGTCAATTAGATGATATGATTTATCACGATGGGTTCAACGGTTGAATGGAAAAAAATGTGGTTTCTGATCTGACAGCTGGAATCATACTGTTTTCACAAGAGGATATAATCCATTTTAATTCAACAAGTCAAGGGTTATAAGCACTGTAATTTCATTAGTTATGATACTTGAAATTAATTGATTGAAATGATGAAGTATCAATATGGGTACCTTCAGAGATGTTTAAACTTGTTTTATTCTTTCTTTAATGCTCTAGGATAATATAGGTAATAAGAAGAGAATATATTTATAACATAACATGTTCATATACTGTGAACATAAACTCATCCTTTATTGCTAGAATTAAATTGAATCTATACTGAGCCAAAGTTCTAACGCAACTTTATTTTATTTTGATAATATCTTTGTCCGAACGAATTCCCTAGGCCGATTGGTTCGCCTAAACAAAAATTCATTCAGTTAGGCATCGAAACTTACTTTAGTTTTAACAATATGCCTCAAATTTTTTAAGAAACAAAGCATTAGATTGAAGAAGGGTGGTTAAAAAAATGAAATGAATGGTAATGTTCCAATATTCGATATGTGACATGCATTTCTGCATCATGAAATCTGAGTTGTTTTTCGGGATTTTTGTCGGAATTCTTTAAGTTTTTAGCGATAAATTATTATTCCTAAATTCGGCTAGGCGTCAGATTCTGTTGTTTGCCACTAAAGAGAAGGATTTAGTCAGAATTGAGCTAACCTTTTTTACAGGAAGTTTCCATTATTGTCAGAGTGAATATGAAGCCGCGTCGGTAATATTTTTTATCCATTTTTGCTCCTCGCCATTTCTAAGCAGCAGAAGTAACGCATGTTTATTATTCTTTCAATGATTCCACGTTTTTGGTAATTTACGCCATCTTGATTTTGCATTGAGTTGTATGGATGTCCTGGCAATAAACGCTCAAATCTCAATTAACTGAAACTCGACGCTTTATTTTGTGAAATTCAACAGAACAATTTTCAAGCAATACCCCTCATCTTATTGACCTAGCGTTGGAGTGTGGGTTAATATGGGCTTTTTTATTTTATGACCACTCAAAGGTCCTGAGACCCAAAAAGTGTTTTTGACCAATCAGACAACAGCTCACAGAATCATGCTCCAGACAACATATTCTCTGTGCGAGAAGGATTCTTCAAGATTAGTTGAGCAATTTTTCCAACATAAACTGCCCTACAGCAATTGGTCGTATAAAATTCTGGCCCCTTACGAAACAGTCCATGAATTGTAATCTAAGATTTCATGAATTGTAATCTAAGATTTCATGAATTAGCAACTGTGATCTGGTAATCTAAAATTTCATGATTTGTATTCGATTTCATGAATTGTAATCTAAGGTGATAGAAGATTTCATGAATCAGAATCTAAGATTTCATGAATCAGAATCTAAGATTTCATGAATTGGAATCTAAGATTTCATGAGTTGACTAATCAGTCTTAAAAAGTGATAATTAAATTCTTGAAAAAACAAAAACAAATATAAAAGCTCCAGATCAGACTGCTTTACGAGCAGTTTTGTTTGCATTACCCACCAACCATAGTGGCCAATTTGAAATGACCACTCAAATGAAATGTATTTTGCACATGTACATCTTGTAATGCACTAATAGCAGTTAATCCATTGCCAATCATAACTGCAGGAGACGACAAACATGGTCAGAAACTTAAAGACAGGTTTTCTTGTATCAAGTTCCATATTTTGTGCAGGCTTACAGTAAAACCTGTCTTAAGTGGCCACTCAAAAAGAAGACCAAAAATTGGTTTTCAATATCTTATCACTTAATGCAGGTCAAAAGTATTGCAGAATGCTCCTTAGGGGAGCATTCTGCAATACTTCCAACCTTCATTAAGCTACCATTTGTCTTTAAGACCTTTGTTTTGTCTATTTTTGAGTGGCAGCTTAAGACAGGTTTTAATGAATTTTAAAAAAAACAACTACTAAAATCTCATTCACTGGCCATTTTGTTTCAAATTGTCGTCTGCTGCATTTATAGGTGGCGTTTTAATTTTGAAAAGATCTGGTTACAAGAAAGAAGAACACACGGTGATGGTCAAATGTATTTGAGCAGTGTCATACAAAAGGATACCTGAGTCAGCACTCCCAGGGTTCACACAGGCTTGAAAAGTACTTGAATAAACAGGGCTTTCTTGAAAAGTTCTTGAAAATTAAATTTGCCTTGAAAAGTACTGGAAAAGCACTCTAATGCCTTGAAAAGTCCTTGAATTTTATTTTTTTCTGTAGGATTTAACACTGTTGATGGTGACCTAGATCAGTATAAAATTGTTGTGCCTTTATTTGGTGCAGCATATGCTGCACCAAATAAAAGCACAACAATTTGATACTTATTTTCTTTCAACGAATTTCTTCCATATATCTCAGTTTAGCATTTCTGATGTAAAAGTTCAACACTAAAATCCGGATTTCTCATACACTTTAATCCTTGAAAACTTTAGGATAGTCTTGAGATGCCCTTGAAAAGGCTTTGAATTTGAATATGAACCCTGACTCTTTACCCTCTTCATTCTGGATACCTGGAAACAAGTACTTTGGCAAACAGTGAAGACCCAGATGAAATGTTGCATATGTCAGCTTTTCATCAGGGTCTGTACTGTTTGCTAAGATAGAAACAGTTTTTAGGGACAGAAATATATAATTTTATAGAAATTAGCTTTGACCGGCAACCCCTTAAAATACAAAATGGACTCTTCCATACATTTTTTGCTAGAAGTGAGTATGTGTTGGCAATGGTGGAGTTGGAGGAGGGAGGTTAACGGTATCTTTTTGAGTGACATTGCTCATAAGTTAATGAGTATTCACATAGCTCACTTAGAGCTTTTGATTTTGTTTTATGGATTCGGTAGTTGTGATTTCTGATTAGATCAATGTTGCATGGGCTGATCTGCTAAATTTGATTTGATTATTTCCATTGTAATATCACCATGGGTACATGTCCTAGATTTTAAAACCATCCTAGTCAAAAGGGTGGAATTTCGATCACTCTGGATGCAACTGGAGGGAATAGTGGCATACAGGGAAGAGGGTGGAATGTTTCCGGCCTGATCTGTGATTTTCAGCATGGAGACCCTTCCCCATTGATAAATCAAGTCCTTTCATATATGATTTTATGTTTCCTTATTTGTAGAGCCCTCTGATCAGAAAAGTGGTATTGTCATGTTTTTCATATTTAATATTCAGCCACTGATTGTTGTTTAAGTCACAAAGTTTGAGTTTGAATATTACACCATCCTGCTTATCTCTGCAATCACAAAACAAAAGAGTGTGGTATGAACAAATACCAGTGCTTAAACAATTCAGAGAGAGAAGTTATATCATTTTCACATGGCACAACAAATATTTTCCTGCCAGTCATGAGTTTTGCTGTCTTCGCTCTCATCTGCTTCTGTTTGTAGCTAGCCTATATTGCAAACAATATGACCCAAATTACCGGGCCGCGTAGCGCAGTCGGTAACGTGTCTGGCAACAGATGCGAGTCTGACTGCAGATCCAGGGGTCGCGAGTTCGATCCCGGCCCGGTCCCACACTTTCGTGGAGATTGATCATGAAATAATTTCTACGGTCATTCTCCTCCTTCCGCTGAATCATTAAAGAAGGGTTGTTGTCAGTTACAAGCGTTAGTATGTGCACGAAGTACTGGTTAACTGCTTGTTCAAGCTTGCCCAGGAAAAAGTGTGGTTAGGTGAACTGACCGTCCCGCAATGACCATAGCTGTTGACTTGGGACGTAAAGCAACAAAACAAACAAAATGACCCAAATCAAGACTGCTCCTTTAGCTGTAATCTGCTTTCAGACGCAATAACTGAATAATCGCAAATGACTAGAATATGAAAAACTGCCAGCAGTATAAGCTTGCTGAGGAAGTGTGATATTCTTTAAAACTGTTAACCCTTTTCCTGCCAGATGCCACTTTTTGTCATATGCTCTCTCATCTACTTATTTTCTTAGGTAGCTAATATTACAAACAATATGGACCCAGATCAGACTGCATCCAAGGGGAGCAGTCTGATCAGGGTTCATAGTGTTTGCTTCCATGATAAAATCTAGCCTGAAGTGCACTTGAATATATACAGTAGACGTAAAAGACAGATGACATTTTCATGACAAAACTATTGGTTGGTAAATACAGGTAGTTAAGCTTGTGGAGTTAAGCAGGCATGTATATATTATGATTTGATTTCCGAAACTAATATCACTATATTCAAATTATTAAGTGCGTATGATTTGGGCCTCGTTGTGAGGAAAACCTTTTTTCGGGGGTTCCCGACCAGCTCATGCTCAAAAGAGCCTGCTTAGCTAAAGAGACGCTGATCAGAATGCACAGATGCACAGGCTGGTCTGTACCTTTGTTGTTTGCAAACCCCTGAAGACAGGTTTTCTAGCATTGAGGCCCGCTTTATTAGCCACACTGAGGTCTTTTAGAGTTTGAGTACTGTATAAACTTCTGATCTAATATTTTTGCAACCAGTGTAGATCCAGATCAGCTTGCCCCTTTTCTCTTCAAAATATAAGGCTAATGATCTGAGAGAAAACCACCAAGTTATCAACTCTTTGCATGCTGGGTAATTTTGCATGCTTCATTGTCGTTTGCTGATTTGTTTCAAAATTATTCTTCAAAAAAATCTTTCAAAAGTACCACAAGAGTGTCATACAGTTTTGATCCAGATTGGGTCTGGCACATTACTAGACTGTTTGCAAAGGTAATCAGCAGGTGGCGCTAGCAGGCAAAGAGTTAATACTTATTTTGCTTGTGACTATCTGAAATAAAGCATTGGCGTAGCACCCATTACACAGGCTACGCACATGCGTAATAAAAATGGTAACATTCAAGGGAGGTCCCTTTATGTGATATAAGTAATTTCTCATACTATAAGGAACTGCTCATAAAGGGAAGTATTCGCTCCCTCTGGGAGCGAATTCTTTCCTTTAAGAGAAGTTCCCATTTTGAAAAGGGATGCAATTGAAGAGAATCATTGCTTAATCCAGTAGTCTGCCTTTGATGTGTGTACTGGCTACGTCATTGTATAGTTATGATTTTCATTTTGCGAATTTCGTCTTAACTGTTGCATAATGTGCAAGAATTATTCTTATTCCTATGTATAATTATCAGAGAAGGATTCACCTGGCGGTAATATTGTTTAAATCACCATATTGTCCATACTTGTTCAAAAATGTTTTAACCCCACCCCAAAGTTATCCAATACCTCCCTGGTGATGTTAAACACCATGTCGTCCTAATAAACAATGTCTTGATTTTAATCCCCTCGCAACATTCCAAAGTTATTCCTTGGTAATTTAAAACTCCATATTGTCCTTATTTGCAGAAGAATGTATATTGTATTAACTTCATCTCCAAACTCCCAAACCCTTGCCTGGTGATGTAAAACATCCTTTTCTCCTTTTTTGTTAAGATTTTTTATTATTAATGAATGTTTTGTTAACAACCCCATTCCCAAACCTTTCCAAAGTAATGCATTTGATATTGTTATCAGTTTTATGCGTCGATTTTATTAATGTGTTAACTCCAGCTGATTGCTGATGCAACTAAAGTTGATACAATGTAATAAGTTCATCACACAAGCAATTCAAACTTAACCATGCTGGACCTGAATATATCCTGTGGATCAACATCATTTAAAATACAAAGTTGACTGTAAGAACAGTAGTGTCTGAACTAAAGTTGACAGTTGGTATAGTGGAGTCTGAACTAAAGTTGACAGTACATTTAAGTATAGTGGAGTCTGAACTGAAGTTGACAGTAAGTACTGTCACATGCAATTCAAACTTTACTATGCTGAATCTGAATATATCCTGTGGATCCACATTTATCCCCACTGTGCATTTAAAATACTAAGTTGACTGTAAGTACAGAAGAGTCTGAACTAAAGTTGACAGTTTGTTTGTTTGGTTTGATGCTTTACCTCCTAGTCAATAGCCATGGTAGTGTTGGGATGGTCAGTTCATCTAGCCACACTTTTTATCAGGGCAAGCTTGACTAAGCAGTTGACCAGTACTTTGTGCACATACTTTCGCTTATAACTGACAACAACCCTTCTGGAATAGGAGGAAGGGAGGAGAATGGCCATTTATATTATTTCATGATCAATCTCCGTGAAAATATTGAACCTGACCGGGATCAAACTCATGACCCCTGGATCAGCTGTCAGACACGTTACCAACTGCCCTATGCTGCCCAGTATAAAGTTGACAGTAAATACAGTGAAGTCTTAACTTGGTTGACAGTAAGTACAGTAGAGTCTGAACTTAAAGTAAAAGTAGGTATAGTGGAGTCTGAACTTAGTTGACAGTAGGTATAGTGGAGTCTGAACTTAGTTGACAGTAGGTAAAGTGGAGTCTGAACTAAGTTGACAGTAGGTAGAGTGGAGTCTGAACTTAGTTGACAGTAGGTATAGTGGAGTCTGAACTAAGTTGACAGTAGGTATAGTGGATTCTGAACTAAGTTGACAGTAGGTACAGTGGAGTCTGAACTTAGTTGAAAGTAGGTACAGTGGAGTCTGAACTTAGTTGACAGTAAATACAGTGGAGTCTTAACTTGGTTGACAGTAAATACAGTAGAGTCTGAGCTTAAAGTAACAGTAGGTATAGTGGAGTCTGAACTAATTTTGACAGTAGCTATAGTGGAGTCTGAAATAAGTTGACAGTAGGTACAGTGGAGTCTGAACTTAGTTGACAGTAGGTATAGTGGAGTCTGAATTAATTTTGACAGTAGCTATAGTGGATTCTGAACTAAGTTGACAGTAGGTATAGTAGAGTCTGAACTAAGTTGACAGTAGGTATAGTGGAGTCTGAACTAAGTTGACAGTAGGTATATTGGAGTCTGAACTTAGTTGACAGTAGGTATAGTGGAGTCTGAACGTAGTTGACAGTAGGTATAGTGGATTCTGAACTAAGTTGACAGTAGGTACAGTGGAGTCAGAACTTAGTTGACAGTAGGTATAGTGGAGTCTGAACTTAGTTGACAGTAGGTATAGTGGAGTCTGAACTAAGTTTACAGTCGGTACAGTGGAGTCTGAACTTAGTTGACAGTAGGTATAATGGAGTCTGAACTAAGTTGACAGTAGGTATAGTGGAGTCTGAAATAAGTTGACAGTAGGTATAGTGGAGTCTGAACTTAGTTGTCAGTAGGTATAGTGGAGTCTGAACTAAGTTGACAGTAGGTATAGTGGAGTCTGAACTAAGTTGACAGTAGGTATAGTGGATTCTGAACTAAGTTGACAGTAGGTATAGTGGAGTCTGAACTTAGTTGACAGTAGGTATAGTGGAGTCTGAACTAAGATGACAGTAGGAATAGTGGAGTCTGAACTAAGTTGACGGTAGGTATAGTGGAGTCTTAACTTAGTTGACAGTAGGTATAGTGGAGTCTGAACTTAGTTGACAGTAGGTATAGTGGAGTCTGAACTTAGTTGAAAGTAAATACAGTGGAGTCTTAACTTGGTTGACAGTTAATACAGTAGAGTCTGAACTTAAAGTAACAGTAGGTATAGTGGAGTCTGAACTAAGTTGACAGTAGGTATAATCGAGTCTGAACTAAGTTGACAGTAGGTACAGTGGAGTCTGAACTTAGTTGACAGTAGGTATAGTGGAGTCTGAACTTAGTTGACAGTAGGTATAGTGGAGTCTGAACTTAGTTGACAGTAGGTATAGTGGAGTCTGAACTTAGTTGACAGTAGGTATAGTGGAGTCTGAACTTAGTTGACAGTAGGTATAGTGGAGTCTGAACTTAGTTGACAGTAGGTATAGTGGAGTCTGAACTTAGTTGACAGTAGGTATAGTGGAGTCTGAACTAAGTTGACAGTAGGTATAGTGGAGTCTGAACTAAGTCTGAACTAATTTTGACAGTAAGTCATCAGAGTCAGAGCAAAATTTGACAGTATGTACAATAAAGTCTGAATAAAATTGACTGTAAGTAGAGTGGAGTCTAAACTGAAGTTAAAGTAAAAACAGTAGAGTTTGAATAAAGTTGACATTTCATACAGTGTGGTCTGAATGAAGTTGACAGTAAGTACAATTGAGTCTAAGGTACAGGAGAGTCTGGTGGGGATTTTCATCAGATGATCCTGTGACATACTCGGGGCATAGATCCAAATAAATCACTGATTAAAAAAATTCAAATGCAATCAGAGACAAAGCTTTTAGAAAGGATTAAAAATCTCTTTAATGATCAGTGCTGTGTGGTGTATCTAATAAGCAGTACTTACATTAGGAGTACATTTATATGATGTGCTACATGTTCAAATTATTTTCCATTTCACATTTTAGATTAATGCTTGTACTTGTGCACTTACACACATGTGTACACATACAAACACACTTCTCCTGCTTTGTCCCATTCTTAAATGTTTCCCTTGTGCCAAGTTTATACAATTTATTTACACATTCATCCAAAATATACTCACCCATCCATTCATCCATCCATCCATCCTTATGCATATTCTATCACCACAACCTTACTTTTGTTGAATTTAAAATGTTAATTTATTATTCACTAACTTAGCGTGTAAGTAAGCAATTTTGAAAATACACATTTTAAAGTGTTAATTATTTCATATCTTTTCTCATAAAAATTGCTTTGTTATTTGCTTTGTCATCTTAAGATATTAGTGAATTTATGTTTTTTAACAGGATATCATTCATGCATTTCATTGCCTTTACAAGTTTGTCAAACCAACTTTAACAATGCAATAAATGCTGAATTTTATTCTAAAGCCTTTAAGCACCGATCATGATTGCAAAAGATAGCAAATAACAAATCTGGCATGTCTTTCATGTGTATTATCTGTGGACAGATAATTCATATTATCAGCTACTTCTCACATTAACTGCATTGTGCATGTTGACCTGATAAACATTGCCTATCTCACGGCATGTGCCTTTATCATGTCATGATGACGTTGCTCTTTTTGAATGACGTCGCTAATGACTCTGAATCAACACAAAAATCTATAAATACATTATTATCGCTAGTTTGAACAGTGAATCAGCTTGTAAACAGATAAATAGAATACCAGGTTCGCGTCTTTTGATATCAAGTTTACCAGGCTTGGCTTTGAGAACACATTTTTAATCGCTCGGCAAGCCTCGCGATGTTAACAAACATTCTCAAAGCCTTGCCTGGTAAACTTGATATCAAAAGACGCTCACCTAGTATTCTCTATTGAAGTGTTTAGCCTCATTTGCATATCTGGAGCAAATTACTTATCACAACAGAAGATGGTTTAAAAATATAGAACTCACCATTAATATGGAATATGAGAACCACAGGTCCTTGTCTGTATATATCAACTTTTGGCTCCAGTATCAATGATAATGTCCAAGAGTTATCAAAAAAGAGACAAGCTCATGAACAAAATATTCAGGTTTTGGGGAATAAAGAGAGGTTGCACCTCAAAAATCTGAATGATTTTTTTATGTAATTTATGTAACAGTCGAACCTTGTAAATTTGAAGTCCTCGTGACTAGAGGTTGAGCCAAATGTTGACTCCTGGGTCAGGTGTGGTACTTGATTGTAGCCACTTGATTGTAATGATTCCTGATGTTTGCCCCCTTTCTTACTTAGAAAATGATAAAAATATACCTGTCATTCTCAAATTCCATTTTAAAGACAAATTCAATCTTTAAAAAGTCTTGTGGTTAATAGTTTTGCTTTAAGATTTAGAATGCATTGTTGTTAGGTTATATTTTGTTTGTCATTTGTTTCTTAAGGTTATATTTTTACCTGACATTATTTTTGCTTCAATTTACCAGAAGGTACAGAGGATGCCAAGGCTGGTTCCAAGCGAGGAGGAATGAGTTACTACCTCCTGGAAACCTGTAAATAAATCATATCCCAATATACTTAGCACAGGAAGCTGGGAGGTGGACATCTTTGAATATGTTGCCAAACTCTGTCAACCTTTTTGTAAGGTTGATTTATTTTCAAGAAAGACTCTTTGCAAATTTTGCTGAAGGTTTGCTTTACAATTTGTTTGCTTTCCAATTTGCTTACAAAGCAAACAAATAGCCCATGATCTTAGAGCAGCCTGACTTAGAAAATTATTTTGTTTGCAAAAGCAATTTCGTGTTTTCTTTGGTTCATGCATTGAATATTGGGTTGTTTGTTAAGTGTCTATGCTGCAAACCATGGATATTATATGCAGGCCTTTAGTTAAGAGTGTGTAATACAAAATTAATTTGTTTATTTCTCAACCAAAACATATGTTGTGGGTACTCGAAAGAACCATCTTAATGACCTTTAAACATATGTTAAAACTTATAGGTAATAAAATATTTACAAGTTTAAACACTCAAAAATTTTGTTTATCTAAACCTATGATATGCTTATCAAATTTGTATAGGATGTTATTAATTTGAAAAGAAACAAAGAAGAAAAGAGAAATACAGAGTTTGGCTTCATAATTCTTCTGAGATTTATTAATTATTTTAGTATATCTTTTCACAATTCATATATATCTGGTGACACAGAGAATTTTTCTAGAAGATGGTGCATCATACATGTACATAGCTGTTTTAATACATACCAATTACTTGTGGTGGAAGACAGAACACTATTAAACTACATGTCATGCACATGCAATATGTGGAAAGGCATTTAGAAAGTACAGAATATCAAAGGAGAATATCATGTATTCTAACACACCTTGCCTATAAAGTCAATGCTAAAAAAATGTGATATATATCAAACAATAATTCGCAGTTTTGAAAGCGAAAAGAAATTGGGAGCTATCTGACTTCATTTGTTACTGCAAAATGACGTCAGCCATGGCATTAGATGGTGTAACATTGGTTTTAAGCTTGAAAGACTTTATAAATACATATAAACATATGCCACACAGTCCAACTGATGGTGGGGACTCTTCAGTGCAATGGCGGAAAGTTTGGCGAAGCTGATGGCTTCAAATGTGTTTTCGTCGTTTATTTTGTGTTAGAATTGAAATAGATCAGCTCTTGTATGTGAATTGTTGAGTAATAATTCACTGTTTGTCGGTCAGTTGTATGAAGATAAATGCTCATGATTTGATCTTCTTTACAACTGACCTCCAAACAGTGAATTATTACTCAACAATTCACTGCTAGAGCTGATCTATTTCTTAAATACAAACCCTCTGGGATTATGAAATTGATATCTTAAAAGTATGATGCACCATTTAAGGTGGTCAGTGTCTCTGTAAACAAGTGTTATATTTTCTCTTAGGCACAACCATGACTGTAGCAGACAACAAACTTTTTGCCGTCTTTTATCATTATTTGCTTGATATATCATCTTCCAGCAGTAAAAATTAACCGTTAAAGCGCCAATCACGACTGCAGCAGACGACAAATTTTGCGACATCTTTCTTAGTTTTTGACACAAATAAGGTATAATATTTCATGAGAATCGTCGGCCAGCAGACGATTCTCATGGAATATCATGCCTTATTTGTAATTTTTGAAAAAGCAGCAAAATTTGAAATTGTCATCTGCTGCAAATAATAGGTGGCACTTTATGGGTTAGGGTACCTATTCTTGATATTCCATTCACATAGAATAAACGTTACTCGAAATGTTGTTTGTTGCAATTTTTAGCTGATGCTATATAGTATTTTTAAATATCTTATTAGAAATTTGTATTATAATTAAATCATGTTTAGAAAATTATTTGTACCAACCATATTGAAAAATTATTTCAGGAATCATTTAAGAGATGCTTTACAAAATGCCTAGAGAAAATGCACACCTGCTTACAATATTTCAATACTAAGCACATGACTTTTATTTCACAGGGTTAGTCAGGATATTAGTTTCTATACTGTCTATTTAAAGAGTTTTCCCAGCATGCCCTCAGATTTCCCACAATGCATTGCATTTCCTCTTCTGCTGGTGGAGGTGGGAAACCGGTATTACTAACCTTTCTGTTATATAGATAGAAAGTAACAAACTGGGAAATGGTTGCAAGCCGACTAACTTTAATAAACATGTGCACTTAGATGGTCACATTTGGATGAAAGGTGTTTTTTTTGCTATAGAAGTGGGTTTACAGGACAGTCTCATTATAATACACCTCACCACAATGATAATTGGGCTTTGTCGCATGAAAACCTGTCTTGGGGGTTTAAGACAAAGCTAGGGTCAAACCAGCCTCCTTAACTACAGAGACTAGCTAGAAAATTGAAATTTCACCTGTAGCAAGATTACATATGAAACTTCCCAAAAAACGAATAACAAAGGCGCTGATCAGACTGCCCGGATGTGCAGGCTGGTCTGCGCCTGTGTTGTTCGCAAACACCAGAAGAAAGGTTTTCTCGCATCCAGGCCCATATAACATAGTGGTTTAGAGATTTACTAATGAATTATAGGGGGAAACGATTGAAATTTATCATTTTCCTTTAATAAATAAAATGGACTATGATGCCTTAATGACACCAAGCATCTATAATTGTGTTACATTATAATGGGACTTCTTTGTATATTTTCAATCACATATGTAGTATCTGCTGTAATATTAGCACAAAATATTCAGAGAAATGTTCTTTCTAAAAATTTGATTCTGGTAAGAAGACAGTTAAGAACAAATGGCCCTATTAAAATCACTGTAATTAAGATACATTAAACAAATCACATATAATTTTAGAATTAACACTTGATTTAGACTAAATGCATATTTGAATAAGTAAAGAAAATTTTATTTATCTGAATGATTTTTTACCCCACTTTTCCGAGAATTACAAGACTGTGACGCTATAAGTGAATGCTTGCAGGCCTTCAGATTTATGGTGGGCCCGGGTCATTATCTCATGGTTTCAAAATATGGCCCATCACTTTCCAAGGCAGTTGGCCCAGTGGATTGAGTGGACCCATCCTTTTTAGTTGTGAAAAAATCTCACTTTGATAAAAATATTCATCTTACAGTGAGTCTACCAAGTCCACAAAACAGAAAGTACATGTAGGTTGTCAATACAGTAAAACCTGTCTTAAGCAGCCACTCAAAAAAGACAAAACAAAGATCTTAATAACAAATGGTAGCTTAATGAAGGTCGAAAGTATTGCAGAATGCTCCATTCTGCAATACTTTTGACCTGCATTAAGCGATAATTGGTATTTTTTTTTTGAGTGGCCGCTTAAGACGTATTTACTGTATAATCAGCAGTCAGTATGTATTATACATATTTTTTTTATATGCATACAAGCATCAGTGTGTAGGTAAAGTATACTACCCAAATGTCAACTGTGTTTAGTTTGATATGCTTGGACCCATCATTTCAGAAAATGGCCCACTACTTTTTGCACCATTGGTCACTTAGGCCCATCCAATCTTGAAAAAAATCTGAAGCTCTGGCTCGTTTAAATGGATTATATACATTATAGTACACAAAGAGGTAAACATCCAAATCTCTGGAAATTATTTTAGAATCAGAGTCTTCCTCTCCTACACTAAATTCTGATCGTGACTCCCTTGTGATGACGCCGACTCTCAAACCACAAGGTATCGCCCTCAGCTTTGGCAACTAACAACATAATGTAGCTTGATAAATAATGCATGAAAATAGAGATGAATTATGAAGCATTCTGCCTTTAAACATGCTGAAACTAGTTTTAAATAGCTGTGTTTTAGTTTGACTTGGAATTCCTTTTTGCCAGCTTTTGAGATATTTAAATGAATAACATTGGGTCCACACACAGACTCATCAAATCAAAACATACGCTTTATGTGGGTGCAGTCCAGCTTTAGAGTGGAGCCCACGCCAAGACATGACTCCAGTCCATATTTTAGTATATGCCATAAAACTAGAGTGCAAATCATAAAATTCTAATTTTTAAACTGTAAAAATGTTTATAATGGTGATTTTTTAATATTGATAATTTACATAGTATAAACAGTTAAACGATGTAAACAATATCACTGTACATTTGAAAATAAAGCAACTGTACATTTGAAAATAAAGCATTATATTTAAACCCATTTATACCTATACTACTGTCGGTTCAAAGATAGATGAGAATTGTTGTAGACAAAAAAATATGAATATCCAGCTAATGGGTATTTATACAAGTATATATCCTAAACTGCCTCAAACTGCAGTAATTTACCTGTTTCAGTGAAAAATAGTATAGTCCTATTATTACGCATCTTTGAAACTACAGTAGTAGTGAACAAAAGCAAATGCTGCACAGCGTCTTAATGGGAGTGCAGTGGCTCAGTGGTAGAGTGCTTGACTCGAGACTGAGGGGTTGCGGGTTCCAGCCTTACCGGCATCACTAGGTTGTGTCTTGAGCAAGACACATAAATCTTTGCTTATAGTACTGGTTCAACCCAGGAAGACCCGTCCTGACATAACTAAAAAATTGTTGACTGGGACGTAAAGAATCAAAGCGTCTTAATAAGTCTTGCATCATATCATTTTAAGAAAAAAATTCTCAGCTAATGAAACAATTTCTTAAGTATAATTCATGACCCCTTAATGTGAAGAATGGACTATCCCAACATACTGCAACAAGTTAGATGGAATGCCTAAATCTCAAGGTCTAAATCCCCATAAATGGGTTACTTTAATAACGCTTACTTAGCTAACACTGCCTTAGAGTCTACATTTTACTAATAAATTTGAAAGTGACTAAAATAAATTAATAAGAGCATTAACCTTAAGATATATTGAATCTAGACAGATTAGATTTTAGACTCTTCTAAAACTTAGCAAATATAAATATTTGAAAGGTGTGAAGAGCATGAGATTAAAACATACAGTAGCACAGCCCTTGATATCTCGGTTTGCTGGATTTTTTTAAATGAAAAATGTCAATACTTTTCTTATTTTCACATAAAAACATTTGTTGTGTGCTCATTGGAAGCGTCTCATTGAGACGCTTCCAATGAGTACCCACAACACATGTTTTCTTGGAGATTCACGAGAACTAGAGTGCTGGATAAACTTTTTATCTGGGGTCCTGCGTTAATCAAACACTTTACACAAACTTAAGCTTCCTTTTGTATGGTAGGATCGCGAATCTTGACCTAAAATCGCTTCTCTTTTAAGCACTCATCGCCAAGATAAAAGAATTGAAGAAAATATTGCTATACTTAAGATGGTTTACTTCAGAAGATTTAAGTGCAAGTAAAGTTTGAGACTTCAGTTTGGAGGGTTTTATATCTAAAAGTGATAAAGTTTTCATTTTATACCGCAAAAATATTTATCTGTCACAGGAGGCTGGATATGCATCCAGCAAAGACTCAGATCAGCCAGGGCATCTGCCCAGTTTGAGCAGAATCTTTGCTGTGGTCTGGCCTCGAGGTTATAAAACTTTTTTCGTGCTCAACTCAGCTGAGCATGAAATTTCAATTGTTAATTAAAGCCTAAATGCTAAAAAATAATAACTTTTCTTACTGTCAAACTCTTAGTTGGTGTATTTATCCTGCTAATAATTGTTAAAATGCCAACAATTGTTGGCATTTCAACATTAATGAGCAGGATAAATTTTGTGCTCAGTTGAGTTAAGCATGAAGTTTTTTTTATAACCTTTGGCCCACAGTGACCTCAGGCAGACAGTGAAGACTATTGTCAGACTTTGCAGAGGGACAGGCTGATCGGAGTCTTCACTGGGCCCACATCTCACTTTGTTGGTGTTGTAATGAGGCAGTTAAACTTTTTGCATTTGTGCTGGAATTCATTTGCAAATTCAGTTGAATATATTAGTGGATTATTACAAAACAGAAAAAAAAATGTTTAATTTCTAAGATAAGCTAAAAAATCATTAGAAAGATTGCTTATTCAATGTTATGAGGCTTATCCAAAGATTGGTGGTA
The DNA here is from genome assembly GCA_964019695.1 of Loripinus fragilis. Taxonomy (NCBI): domain Eukaryota; kingdom Metazoa; phylum Mollusca; class Bivalvia; order Lucinida; family Lucinidae; genus Loripinus; species Loripinus fragilis. The sequence goes on from OZ026527.1 coordinate 39,324,582, forward strand.
AGTTTGTAAGCATCTTTTAAAGGGCTGTCTTTGGTAGGAATTATGAAGGCTGGTGTGTGGTTTAGGATTGATAAAATTGAGCCAGTGCGTGAGATTTACAACAATGTGGTATGTGCGACTAGCAAAGCCTCAGATCAGTCTGTGCATACGCACAGTCTGATCAGAGCCTTTGCTAGTCGCTTGAGTATTCTATGATTGTTAAGCTACTGACTGAACACCATTTCCAGGTTCCTAGCTTAAAAGGAGGCTGCAGAGGCTCGTCCGAACCTACACATGTCAAAATGCCACATTGTTGGAAATCACATGCACTGGCTCAATTTTTATGTCTATTGCCTGTTAGTGGTCTATCCATTTAATGTTCTCCAGGCAATCTCTACATAGAGGATCTTACATAAGTGCTCATTATTTATTGAGTATATTAAACAAGTTGGGAAAAGAGATAAAATGCAAGGCTTGCCGCGCAATTTATCTCTTTTTCACAACGAGTTTAATAAATTCAATAATATACTGGCTTCAACAAAAAACGCCTCACTCATTATCTACGATTTCTTAGCGATGTTATACGAAAAATGAACAGCCACGTATGGCTTCTTTATGTAAATGTGGGAGGAGGTTGGAAAATGACTTTAATTTGATATGCAGTTGATGTGTTATTCTGATGACGTCATACAGGTTCAACCTACACATGTCGCCATTATTTATCAATCGCTTATGATTTCAATTCGATTTTGCACACAGTTTGTGCCGTTAACGTTTTGCTAAACCATGAACAAATTTTGGAGCAATTTTTCAAACAGCCGTGATTATGACGTCATATTAAAGACAAAATGTAAGGTCCTTTTATGAAACTTGCCAATGTTCTCGTTTTGTTTTAAATAATGGTAAAAATGATAAGGGGGCACGTTAGCTAATATACAAAGAATATGCCTACATAAAATTATGCCATTTAAGATTAGCTGTCACTCTCAATGACCAATCGTTTGTCTACGTTAATGTCATCTAAAACGGCCATCTGCAACACGAGACAGATTGCCTTTTCTCAGTAATCGTTGCTGGTTAAAGACTATAGACTATTGCAAATGATTCGTAACAATATTTTCACCCACTTTGCAAAGCCATGAGGTTTAATTTTTACTCAAATGCATTTCAAAAAGGTGGGTGGGGTAAGTTGTTTCGTTCAGCAGACACATACAAGCATTGTTTAAACATTATAAACACATTTTCGGTAAAATAGAGACGATTTTACGATGGTAAAACAATTTTTCTTGTCAAAGGATTGTGTCTGGAACAAAGTAAAAGTGGCTAAAATCCTGTGTGGCACGAAACTGGTAACCAAGGTCTTTTTCTCAGCCTAAAATATTCTTACAGCAATTTGGTTTTCATGGATACGCTTGACTGATGAGATGTTATAATGCACTTAAAATCATAACTTTATTCTGATCAGTCTAAGAGATATTTACGTTTACTTCTGGATGAGTTTTTTTTTGTTGACGTCAATATAGGAAAGCACAAATGTAATATTCTATTTATCATTTTGACATTAAAATTACTTAAAAATCACATAAATGGGAAATATTCAAGAATTTGCCATCTTTTACGCAACATTATAACGGATGTCATTACCTTACGCACTAATCTGTAAACCTACTAAACCACAAGTGGTTTATCAATTTTATTGCATGGTGTTATATCACTCCCAGACGCGACATCATGTGATAAAGTTTAAAATTATGCTTGGCTGCTACCCTGTCATTTGTCCTTAGATGAGCACGATTGGACTATTTAACTCTTTGCATGCTGGGTAATTTTGCATACTGTTTTGTCATCTGCAGATATGATCTGGGTCCAAACTGTTCTTTAATGCAGATGACACTGGTGGGCAAAGAGTTAGGGAAGAGATTTTTCATCATTTAAAATGATTTAGTAGCATGAACACCACATTAATGACTAAAAATATTTTCATTAAGATTTAAATCATTTTGTTTGGAGGTAATGGGTGTTGTGAAATATATTTTAGAAGATATTTGACTTAAAGTGGGCCTAAAGTAATTATTTTCAATTTCATCTAATAAACATAAATCGGTGTTTTGTTTAAAATGCACATTACTGTTGTAGGACAAGATTTCATATCTGTAATTACTTAAGCATTGGAACTCTGATAAGTGAATTTAAGTATGTTTGCACAAAAATATTGATAAACACCTGGCAAAATTGTTATAAGTTTTCTCTTGAAATTTAATTTGTTTGGCCAATGATAAGTTGATACGTAATCAAAAGTTGGAAAAATCTGTGTGCAGCATATATGTGTTTTTATCGCAGACATGTTGGATCAAATGAGATATTTTTACAGAAGGTAGTGTCTTTATAAAACTTGATGTGAGATCAAATACATTTTTCAGAAATAAATCAATGTTTTTTACACTGCTATGATGTTGTGATGAGGTTATGATGTTCAAAAAATAGATGCTGATGCCAAATGTATGGAGAAATCCAGTAATCGGAAAGGATATTTTAGCGTCATATTCGTGATTTTGGTAGGAATCAGGTAAAATATGCAAGAATAATGATCACACATGTTTGTTTCATTGCAATAACATTTGCACGATCCCTCGAGATTGACAAGGCTGCTTGAAAATACTTTTTTAAAGAGGCAATCTCATGTGGCCTAAAAGACTTTTGTTCCATTTACAAATACCTTCTGACATCTTTACCTTGGCCATTAAAACATACAAAAAATCATTCAGAAAAATTAACAAAAATTATTTTTGGGGGGCTTTCAAACCATAGAACCATCACCAAATCATGCCATTTTTAAGTCAAAACATGATTACAAAATGCAACAACAACAGCTTATCAAGGATTGTGCTAGTCTAGGAAGAAATGGCTTAACCCTTTACTCCATATTAATGCCTTTTTTTGCTATGTATTTGGAAATATTATGGAAAATGGAGCATTTGCTCCAAAAGAGCAAAAGCTCCATTTTCCAAAATATTTTTAAAGTATTCAAAACTTAACTTAAATTTTTCTTAAACTTTTTCCATGTTGTCTAAAAATAGAAAATGATGTCATGGTCTTAAAATAGCCGATGGAAGAAAGTGTTAAGCTTGAATCTGGAATAACATATTACTTACTTGTGTGCTGCTTTACTATATTTACTAACAAAATTAATATGGAATATGCTACCTTAATTAAGAGCAAAATTAATTAGTGTGTAAAGATAATTAATTCACCCAAATGTTGGGATAACCTACCTTAATAAATTGAAGATACAATTGAGGAAGTTTCCCAAAATTTATGTAATGTTTCAGTACAAAAAAGAAATAAATTATTCTAAAATGTTGCTTACCCCATAATAGATTTAATGTATTAGGGTAGTTTGTCCCCAAATAAAGAAGTTGGATATATTAAGGTAGCTTGCTCCAAGCTTTTTGTAAATTATTTGTATATAAGCAGCAGCTTTTAAATAAATGCCTATTACAAATTGGAGCATAAGTTGACATATTTTTGTGTTGCTAATAGTCTGTGAATATTTTCCTTGTTATGAAACATTTGCAGAGAAACTCAGAAATGTCTTGAAATTACAAAAATGTATATTGTAGCACATTTAATGGAGTGTCAACCCCAATGAATATTGTATTTGAATTTTAAAGAAATTAAATGAAATACTAGCTAGAATTCATTAGAGAAATTTGTGTAAATTAAGAACCACAAAGATGTATACTAGCATAGCTTAACAATGGTAAAAGGTATATATAGATTAGAATTTTTGTGGATGTCTTGGAAATAGGTAGGGATTGCCATAATTTTATATGTAAGGAGATGCAAATGCTGTGGAGCTTCAACAATTTAGGATAATTACTTAACTTGTCTTACTGACAAATGAAGACAGAAATACTTTAATCAACCTGCAGAGACTTAATCTTACATGTATAAACATGTTAAAATCAGATAATTTTGTTCACTTCAGTGTTGTTTATTTTTCAAGTTTTTATTTTGTATTAACTTTACTATTAGATTTTTTGCCACAATGGTGATATTACCCAAAGAAACTGATAAATTTTATTTGAAATACTTTATTTGTACAGGTACATGTATGTATATATGTATTTTTGATTAAGAATCAGTGAAAAACGTCTATATTAAGCTTGTTTCTATTGGAACCAAATTCCTTTTATTCACATAATTTTTTTTGGTTTAGATTTTTCCACTGACATACATGTATTTGGTAGAACTTGGTAGATAAACTGATGCATATCCTTTATTAAATAACAAATATTTATCATATGACGTCGCGTCTGGGAGTGAAATAACGCCATGCAATAAAATTTGTAAACCACTAGTGGTTTATCGATTTACGGTAAACGTTATTACGTCCATAACAACGTTGCGTACATGATGACAAAATCATAACGTTTTTACGCCAGAAATGAGATTTTAAAGTATTTGTCAAATGATAAATAGAATCTAACATTCGTGCTCTTGTATTATTGAATTTATTAAACTCGTTGCGAAAAAGAGATAAAATGCTCGGCAAGCCTCACATTTAATCTCTTTTCCCCAACTTGTTTAATAAATTCAATAAAACATGAGCATTCATGTAAGATCCTCTATTTAAATAACAAATATTTATTGTACTTCTTTGTATATATGTATTGAAAACAGTTCATTTTATGTGAAGTGCAGTACTGTAGATTTGTTGCGTTCAAAATTGCCAAAACTAAAATGCTTTACTTAATTTATAAAATATTATTTTGCAAAATTTTGTTAGATTATTTTTAATTTATCATATCAGTTCACAATTCTTTTATTGTTTTTTAACAAATTGATTCATCATCTACACTTACAAAATTTCAGCTGCAGTATAATTTATTTATGTGAGAATATTTTTGGCCATTCATAGTTCCTATATATTATAAATCTCGTGATTTGAGAGGTGGTTATATATTTTGAAACCCATTTATATAGCTATTACAATGTACATAATACATTAAGTTCAGTATAATTTTTTCAATTGTGTTAGTATTGTATCATGGAAAAGATCAAACTTTTTTGAGAATGTGTTTGATTATATGTATGTATTACAATACAATAATGTCCATTAACATATGCCTGTTACAGGTCCTACTGCCATACATATTTACAAATTCCTTTTACAGGTCCTACAGCCATTCATGTAGCAGCTAGATGCGGTGCCCTGGATACCGTAGCCTGTCTCTTGGCCAACTATGCTAACATCCTGGCCACAGACCAAGATGGTTGGGCCCCGATACACCACGCAGCATTCTTTGATCATTACCCAGTTCTTCGCTTGATGATCAGAAAGAATAGAGGACTGATGGAACTAGTGACGAAGAATGAGTAAGTTTGAACACTGCATTTTGTCCATTATTTAAGCTCATGTCTTTTTCAGTTAAAATCTTTATAAACACGTAATCTTTGTACATATCTATAGATACAGTTAATTGTGAACTTCTTCACTATTGCACTGAAGTTGGACAAAACTAAAAATATGATTTCCACTGTGTTTATTTGCCTAATATTTCTAGGCAAGCGTGAGTAAATTTCAGAATCAAGTTATAGTTTTATGGCATATAGTAAAACCTGTGTCGAATGGCCACTCAAAAAAAAGACATAACAAAGGTCTTAATGTCAACTGGTAGTTTAATGAATGTTGAAAGTATTGCAGAATGCTCCCTTTGAAGCATTTTGCAATACTTTTGACCTGCATTTAGCGATAATCGGTCTATAAAACCATTTACACAGGTTTGACTGTATATGCTCCCTTAATTGCTTGTGGATGAGTGTGAAGGTTAGACCCAATTGATCATGATGTTATTACTAAGTTAGCTTTTATGCCTCAGTTACATTTGCCAGTGGTGTTGTAGGATTTATTTGTCTAAGATTTTCTGTACAATTTTTCAGGCATCGTAGGTGGCTCTAAGATACGGCGTATGTGTTTACATTCTTTATGATCACCTTGTGATTTCTTTCGGCAACAGACACGGACAGTCCTTACCGAGACCTTGTGGCCATCTTACGGAAACTGCACAGTCATCATGCAGTCATTGTGTAATCTTCATGACAAAAATCGCATGATGCCCATTTGATGTCCTTGCGGGCTCCCCAAGATTATCTCAAGAGCCTACAATCATCTTTTTGGGCCCAAATGGCTATCTAAAATCATGCATTGTCCTAACCATCAGCATGCGGTGCCCGTACGAGGAATATGAGATTTACCTGTGATGTGTCTACGAGCAACAGGCTTGGGATTTTTCAAAATTTGTCATAGTACAGAGTTAAACAAAATCTTTGATTTGGACATCCATGTAACCTAGGCATTAGAGACTGTTCCCATTTTTAAGACAATTTTATTTATTTGAAGTCAAATTATGTGTACTAAAATTAAATTTTTTTATGATATCAGTGTGAGATCAACACCACTACTATTAGCTGCTAGCTCTGGAGGACTGTCTGCTGTGAAGGGATTGATCAGTATTGGAGCAGACTTCAGGAGACTTGATGCCGAGGGTAATGGCATTGTCAGTCTGGCTGCCATGAGGTTCCACACAAATGTTCTCGAATATCTCATAGAGTGGAGCCATCCAGATGTTCCTGTTTGGAAAATATTAGTTGGTTAGTAGAATGCAAGGCAAGGTCTAGATTGACGAAATTTTTGAGCGTAAAATTGAAAATATTTTCTTAACCATCAATTTAATGTTTGTTTTGGGTGCTCAAAAGAACCATCTCATCACAGGAGCTTGAAGTTCGATCCTTAAATCACCCCTATATCCTCAAAACCAAAAGCTCACAATGTCATTACGTAGTAATGACCAGGAGTGAAACTAAATTTCAGGCACCTTTGAATCGCCGTTACCAGGAGGTTTTGGGGAAGACTGAACATCTAACCATAAAAACTATGTCAACAGGTCATGCGAGGCATGGATAACTTTTTCTGACATATCACTGAGTCAAAATAATGAGCGTTTGAAAATAAGGAAAAAATAACGGTAGCCATTCCGGCTCCAGTATCCGGTTTTGCGCAGTGAATCCGAGCCTTCGTCACACTTGGAGAAAATACATTTCAAAACTTACAAACTCTTCAACCAAAAAATGAAACAATCAGCTAAATGTGATCAGAATATTAAATAAATCAAACCCTTACATTTACTTATCACGAAAAGTTCTGTTTTTCAGAAACTTTGCGGAAATTCAAAACTGAAACCGTTGTTTTTCAAAGATCGTGTGACGTTGGCGTCGCGCACGATTTGGCGTACAAAGCATAACATCAAGTTATAGCGTCTTGGGGCTTATTCCGTAGATGAAAACGTCATTGTCTCATTGTTTATGCCCTAACAAATAGGTTTCCCGGTACTATATCGACTTAAAGTATATTTGAGACATTGTCCTGTTTTGTTTTAACGTCGCCATCTTGATCATAAAAAGTTATGGAACACTTTGACGTTGCCGTCGCAACATTCACTGCCGATTGACCGGAAACTGGAGCCGGGATGGCTACCGAGAGCTTAGTTTCACTCCTGGTCATTACTACTTTCGGTTTTGAGGTTATATAGGTGATATAAGGACAGAACTTCAAGCTCCTGTGATCTCATTTAGATGGTCCTTTTGAGTACACAAGACATATGTTTGGTTGATAAATACGAAAATAAATTTTTGATTATACGTACAGTAAAACCTCTGTAAAATGGCCACTAAAAAATAGACAAAACAAAAATCATAATGACAAATGGTAGCTTAATGAAGGTCAAAAGTATTGCAGAATGTTCCCCTTAGGGCATGCATAGCTTGTCCTGTTAAATATGTTTTTAGAAGCTGTACATAGCACAGGTTAAATGCATGCATTTGAAGAGCGCAATGGCTCAGTGGTAGAGTGGTAGACTTGGGATCGATGGATCGCCAGTTCAAGACTCACTGGAGGCACTGTGTTGTGTTGAACAAGACACTTTATCCTAGCTCTGCTTAGTACTGGTTCAACCGAGGAAGATAGGAATGGTCCCGATATGACTGAAAAATTGTTGACTGGGATGTAATAAAAAGCAACACTTACAAAACTTGCCAGGCAAGACTTCATTTTTGCAACTCAGCTAGTTGCCAAGATTCTTACCTATACACATATCTTGTGTTTTTTTCAGGAATGTTGAACAGTGATGATATCAAGAAGAAAGATAGCTCTGTAAAATGTCTGGAGGTGTTGTCAACATCGAAACCTGATCACTGGAGGTCTATACTGCATGCTGGTAGGTTCATAAAGATGATTGACTTTATAAGTGCAAAGTGGTAGGTTCATGATTCACTGGCACTGAAGGTTGACTTTAAGAGTGTGCACTATTAAAAATTTTCATTTCCGTAGGTATATCCTCACGGGGGTAATACCAATTTCGCTATTTTTGCTAGCGACCGGGACGGTACTGCGTAAAGCTGCTATCGACCGAGGAGTCCGGCTTGCGACCGGTCGGTACGGCTGTCGGTATAGGGGGGTCACGAGTTGAACGCTTCTGGAGGGGTCATAGCGATGTTTTATCGCCTACACACGCTATAGAGTTTTCTCAAGAGGACATGTGCTATTTGTCTGATTAGTTATTTTGAGTTTGTGACTTAGAAAAACAAAAATCCAGTTTTCATAGATTATCATTAATCTAACGTATTAAGAATGATGCAAAAACAACGAAACGCCCTATATATGTTATTTGTAACTTGAGCTTCTTCAATCAAGTGCGAATGGCATATTTTTTGCACTATGGGAGATTTTATGGACCCTAGAAAAATGCCATGATACGGCTGTCAACTACCAGTGATACGGCTGTCGAGGATTTCATATTCTGAATGATACGGCTGTCGACGAGATATGAAAAATATATATCATGCACTGGGCTTAAAATACACAATTTATTCTATGGCTATAACTGAGATTTGTTTTTTCAGGCAGTTTCCACTAGCAGCAATGAACAAAATTGTAGGTTTTATGCAGATTGGTATCTAAAAGGCACAACATTCACAAATAATAACTACATTCCATCTCTCCCATATAGCCTATTCAAATCCACACAGCAGGTCAGTGAAGCAAACTCATAGGTTAAGATAGACTTTGAGCGTAAAATTGTAAACATTTTCTCATCCATCAGTTAGAAATTCCAAATGATGTTCGGTCTATAGCTTAACAGTAATAGAATACTCAAGCGACTAGTAAAGGCTCTGATCAGTCTGCGCATATGCACAGGCGGGGCTGAGCCTTTGCTGGTCGCTGTTGGAAATCCCATGCCGCGGCTCAATTATGTTTTGGTTAAGAAATAAGAAAAAATATTTTGGTTACCCTCTATAAACTTAAAACCTGGCCCAAAATTACAATGCCTCCTTATTGTTAAGGAAGACTTTAGTTAAGTATTAATATTTTAACATGCTATATATTAAATGCTAAATAAATTGACAGGATCGGTGCATTACTTGTAGTCAAAGATATCTTTGTGAGCTACAGAAAAAATGACACTATTTTGTTTTTACTCAGTTTGAAACGTTATTTTGTTATCCTAAACAATCAATACTTGATAAAACTGCAAAATCTATGTTAAAGGAATAGGATTGCAAATAAGTGTAGAAACTATTGAAGAATGGTGTTGGAAAAACATGTCACTTCAAGTTTAAATCAAAAAACGAAAGAAAAAATATTGAGGCTAGGTGAGCCATTTCGAAAAATTAACGTTGGCGTAAAGCATTTTTGAGGGGGCGGGATGAGCACAGAACTTCAAGCCTTTGTGGAGTGAGCACATTTCTCAACAAATTATCTCCTGCACAACACGCTTATTTTAAAAAAGCGAACATCCATTTACAAACTTTAAGGTTAAAATAATTGCATACGCGGATCCAGATTGTTGCTTCAAGGGGAGGGGACCAGGTGTTTCCCTGGCGGACGGAAGAATGCAATGTTGGACAGCTTTTTGAATTGTCGGGGAGGGGGGGGGGAGGGAGGGGGTCAATACCTGTATTCCTAAGCAAATCTACATCCCTGTGATCTGCCAAGACGCGCGCGCATGTGTGTGTGTGTGTGTTTGTCTGTGTATGTAGGGTGTCCGGAACCCCATTCCCCTCCTCTTGATCCATATATATTGGACACATGTGATTTGTTTGTGCTACTATGTCACATGCTAGGGATGTCGTCTATAAGAGTGAAATTCTCGCGGTTGCTGTACATTATGCGCGCTTCCAGAGGGGGAGGGGTGCGGACCCTTGGGAAATCACAATTCTATAGGGTTCCTTAGCAATACTGGTTCGGAGCCCACTAAAACTCGCAAAGCTACGAAGTCAGCATTTAATGTTGGGCCACAATCGGCTGGCCAGCGAAACGCCATTACAATGGCAAAACCACTGTAGGGCCGATAATAGCCTGCTCTCCAGACAAACGTTTCTGGATCCGCGCATGACATTTTAAGAGAAATTTCTTTTGCAGTATAACGGAACTTTTGATATACCCACCTACAAGTATCAGCTTTTACAAAAAAAGGCCTACGCAAAGCTTATACAAATTGTTACTGTCTTGAGCAAGGGCAACATTGGTTTATGACAGACAGACAGACAGACATACATTCATAAATGCAGACAGGCTAGCCAGGACCTCTTAGAACCTGAACTACACCGATGGTCCAAAATCCCAACCACTTTCTTTCTTTGTATTCGACCATTCGGAACGTTTTGACATTCGAACGAGTCGGGCAAAATGGTTTGTGATAGACAGATATACAGACAGACAGGCAGGGGCATGGTTAAGTGATTTAACCAGTTAAGCTGCTCTCCTAGCTACCCCGGTGGTCTCAGTTGTAAGACTCCTTCCGCTCTTTACTCTGGTAGGGACTATAGGTATACCCGCTCACTGTCCGTACGTTCATCTGTCTGTCCGCTATAATCTAGAACCTGATATAACTAAAAAAACTATTCAAACTTGCTTCATGAAACTTGGTATGTGATTAAGTGGCAATATGCTAATTTTGAACGATATTTTTTCGCCGTTGCAAGAACATTATGTGTACTATGGTAACAGAAATAGTCAAATTGTTGCGAAAACAAACTTATCCCAGATAAAAGCTAGCTTGATGAAACGTGGTATGTGAACAGGTGCTGGTTATGCGCGTCATTTTTGACGTCACATAAAATTGATTGTGGTGTGGTTGCTATGGTAACAAAAATTGCCAAAATGGTGTATCATTAGGTGGTGACTCACGCGTTGGTGACAACACCTGCGCTTGTTAGATTAGCCTTTATTCACATTGATATTCATAGTGTTTTGACTAGAGGCGTCCCTATAAGCAGTCACAAATGTGGCAATACCACACGGGTCACACTTCCAGTTACATGCAAACGAGCCAAACTTTGATAGTATCCCAGCCAATGGGCGTAGACAACTATATCCTTGTAAATAAGGACCGATTAGATTGATTTGCGTTAAAATAATTCTCATTCCAAGACCATTGTTCATGTACATGTTTGTTATCCTTCTTCTTATTATAAAGCTTGACTGATTTGACATCTTCCCGTAAATTGTGTTTATTGCTAAAATAATAGGCTAGGCTTGAAACTGTATAGTTTACGTCTAATTATATTTCGGTTCTGATCTGTTCTGTGTCTCTTCAAGTTAAAGCACTAGTTGTGCACATCCCTGGATTTTCGGTGACTTACTTGGCTACTATGTTGGTCAACCAAATGTAGGAATACTGGCCAACATGAAACATGAAGCGAATTGACGTGTACACCAAAAAGCACGGGTGTACATCTCGGGCAGCGTGGGACAGGATGCTCTACCAGGACCCTTGCATCTGCTGGTTCAAATTGTAGCGATACCACCGAAATTTAAAAAAATGACCCGAAAAGAAGAAGCTCAATTTTTACTCCCCCCCACACACACATACCTGCGTAGGCGCAATACACAAAGGATCGGTATTTGAAAAATGCTTCCTATCAAAGGTAATCACCCCCATCACCCTAAACACAAAATTTGCCCCCTTATCCCCCCACAAAAATATATCAGACCCCCCTACGCCCTACCCCCTCCCCCTCTGCGTGCTTTACCATAACATAGACTCGTCTGATCAATGGCGGGTCCAGGGGGGTTCGCTTTGAATTAAAATTATTTCATTTTCATGAAGAATTTTCAGAAAAACTATCAGGTAAAGTTAACAAATCCCCCCCCCCCCCCCCCCCCCCCTCTATGAAAATTTGAACCCCTATCAAGAAATCCAGGATCCGCACTTGCTGATCTGCCTAGCAGGCACACATCGCTGACGTAACATAGAATCAACATTGATTCAACCCCATACATTGAATCAATGTTGAGTCAAGGTTATGTGCCTACTTGGTGATCACCGGTATATACTCAGAAAGTCAACAGGAAATGGGATAACCGCGAGAATATTACGGTTTATAGAGGCTTTGCAGCATACATCAGGCACAAACCAAGAAAAGGGTCATTCAGCGTCTCTATTGTCGCATGTTCAGCCCGAACAGGCAGGTTTAGATAAACAATTTTTGGAGAGTAAAATATTATCTAGATGTTTAAACATACGTTGGTGCTCTAAATAACTGTCTCATTGAGACGTATCTTTTGAGTACCCACAACAAATATTTCGATCGAGAAATAAGAAAACTAATTTTATGCTACGCAGTCTTAACAAAATGTCTGAACACTGGTCACATTGGCAGAATTTTCTGTTTATTTGTTTGATTTGATTCAACACTTTTTCAGTTATGTCCGGACGGGTCCTCTTTGGTTGAACAACTACTAATCAAGGATTAATGTGACTTGCTCAAGGACACAACGCCAGTGAGGCTCGAACCCGCAGCCCTTCAGTCTCTAGACATGCACACTGAGCCATTGCGCTCCCAGCAATTTCGGATGAGAATGTGCAAATGCACACACGTCTAAACATTTGCTGTACTTATATGCAAAAACTGTCGTTTTCCGCTTTACATTTAACATGCAGAAGTAAGTGAGCATGGTCAGGAAATACCACAATCACACAATGCAGACTAACCCACAGCTACACGAGGAAGAGCCGCAGAACACAGTCACATGAAATAGGGAAGACAATTAAATCAAAGCAACCATCTCTCTCTTACTCGTCAATATAATTGCAAAACTAGAAAACACATGACTGATTATGCATATTAATAGTTCCTTACAAGCTGTAGTCCAAACGGCTCATACCAATTACAGTGGTGGCTCAGATTGGTACAGCGTTGGACTGGGGATCGAATGGTAGATAGTTAGAGAGTCGTCAGAGACAGTGAGCTTTTTCCTTGAGCCAGACACTATATAACCGCTGTTTAGTGCTTGTTCAACACAGGAAGACTGGAAATGGTCCAAGTATGACTAAAAACTGTTGACAGGGTCCTAAAACATGACCACAAACTAAATGACGTAGAAAGTTAGATTTTTTAGTGTTAAACTGTTAATTTTCCAGCAATGAAATATGTTTACATTCTCGTTGAATCGTCGACATCCGTATCCAGTAAACGGCGACAACCGTACCCATGAAGTTTACTAATGGTCGACAGCAGTATCACAAAAAATATAAAAATACCACAGAGGCATATAACAATATGCACATTCACAGATTAAAGGTAATCATGTAAGTGTATGATAGATCTGCATCATATCGCCTCGATTTGCAAATTTTCTTGGGAATACTGATTTTATTTTGTTTTTGGTGAATATCCGTTGAAGTACGCCCAGCGTTAAAACAGGCTAATAGCCAGGCCTGCAAATCATTTAAAACAATAGCAAGCTATCCAAGAAACGGTTTAAACACCAAAATGTAGGAACACACACTAAATTAGCACACTTACCGTCGAATTTGATGGTTTGTTTATCTGTCGATAGCCGTACCGACCGGTCGCAAGCCGTACTCCTCGGTCGATAGCAGCTGTACGCAGTACCGTCCCGGTCGCCAACAAAAATAGCGAAATTGGTATTACCCCCGTGATCCTTGGATTTATGAATGACTGTACATTGTATACTATTGCATTTTTAGCTCACCTGAGCCGAAGGCTCAATGGTGAGTTAATAGTATACCAGTGACTCCGGCGTCCATCGTCCGTCCGCCGTCCGTCAACATTTTCAAACATCTTCTCCTCTGAAACTACTTGGCCAATTGAACTCATATTTCATATGGAGACATCTTAGGATAGGGGAACGAAAGTTTGAACTAATGGTCCTGGTCACATGACCAATATGGCTGCCACGCCCATATATGGTAAAAACCCTTTAAAAATCTTCTTCTCCAAAACCAGAAGGCTGATGACCTTGGGACTTGGTATGTAGCATTGGGGATGTGGGGCCTACCAAGTTTGTACAAATGATGATCCTAGGTTGACCTTGACTACCTTAACGTCAAGGTCAAATTTGCTTCCTAATGCATTTAAGTGGGAAATTTTTGAAAAGTTGATTTTTTTGAAAACTGTAGAAGCCTTAGTCATTATTTTCACTTGATATGTTTAACCCGATGAGAAAATGGCTATAAAAAAGTTCAAAAGGTCAAGGTTGACCTTTGACCTTTCAGCTAAGTCGCTCATATTGGAGTCCCATCAATATATTAAAACCTAGTTTTCTGACAAAACATTGGCCCAATTGAACTCAAATTTCATATGAAGACTTCTTATGCTAAGTTAGCCAAAATTTATACAAAATATTTTGGTCACATGATCAAGATGACCGCCATGCCCATATATGGTAAAAAACCTTTAAAAATCTTCTTCTCCAGAACCAGAAAGCTGGTTACCTTAGCATTGGGGATGTTGGGCCTACCAAGTTTGTTCAAATTATGATCCTAAGTTGACCTTGACCTACTTAACAGCAAGGTCAAATTTGCTTCCTAATGCATTTAAATGAGTTTTTTATTTGAAAGGTTCATTTTTTAATACTGTTGAAGCCACAGTCATTATTCTCACTTGATATGTTAAACCTAATGAGACACTGGCTATAAATAAGTTTTGAATGTCAAGGTTGACCTTTAATTTTTCAGCCAAGGTCGCTCATATTGGAGTCTCATAAACACATTAAAACATAGTTTCCTCAGAAACCACTCGGCCAATTGATGTCAAATTTCATATGAAGACTCCTTATGATAGGATAGCCAAAATTTATACCAATTGTACTGGTCACATGACCAAGATGGCCACCATGCCCATATATGGTAAAAACACTTTAAATATCTTCTTCTCTGGAACCAAAAGGCCAATGGCCTTGGGACTTTGTATGTAGCATTGGGGATGTAGGCCCTACCAGATTTTCACAAATGATAAATCTAGGTTGACCTTGACCTACTTTATGGAATGGTCAAATTTGATTCCTAATGCATTTATATGGGAAAAATCTTGAAATGTTCGTTTTTCTATAACTGTTTAGGCCAAAATCATAATACTTGCAAGAAATATTTAACCTAATGGGACAACGGTTTTATATAAGTACCCAATGTCAAGCTGACCTGTGACCTTTTATCCAAGGCCACTCATTTGGACTGCCACATATCTAACTAAACATCTTTTCCTCAGAAATCACTGGGCTGTTTTATGGAGTATTTATTGTAGGTCACTTGACCAAAAGGCCGCAACCCCCATAAAACAAAATATGTTTCATTATAAGCCGTAGATGATCTTGACCTATTTTAACATTATTAAGGAGATCAGATGAGCCCCTCAGGACCGTCAGGTCCTCTAGTTTTTAAATATTATCCATACATAAGTAAGTGTTAGAAGATGTAGCACAATTAATTATTTTCAAAATCCATTTGAAATTGGCTAAATTTTGTCGAGGCTCAGGCTCTGATAAAAAGTGCCCCTGGCCCTATCGATAATTTCTTGAACATTTTAGCATATCATGACCCTAAGAAAGTTAAGCTAAATGCTGAAGTTCAGTGTATATCCTATAATCATTCATTTGTAAAAAAAGTTGATACAAGAAATTTGTCATTTAAATGTACATGATCTGAGCCAGCGCAAGAGATATTGTTCTCACATATCCAAGCAGTGAAGGCTCAGATGATCCTGCACAAATGCTCAGTCTTGTCAGAGCCTTAACTGCTCACACAAATATAGAAAGGATCAGGCCAAAAGTATAAAGAATGTCATTAAACCGTTACTCCATAGGCTATTTTTAGATCATGACATCATTTTCTATTTTTAGACAACATTGAAAAAAGTCAAGAAAAATTTAAGTACTGTTTTGAATACTTTTGAAAATATATTGGAAAATGCTCCATTTTCCAGAATATTTTCAAATACATGATATTTTGCAATACTAATTGATACATTGTCGTAGGGATCGTAAGTTTTCGGACAATTGAGTCCCTTCTGTAATTTAACTTGAAATCAAACCTTGGGGTACTTTGTTAAATTATGCACATGGAACAGCGAGCGGTGAGGTCCCTTATCAGGCAGTTCCCAGAGGTGGTCTGATCCGGGTCTGCACTGTTTGCTGTGACCTATTTGTCCGAGGGGTTGGGATCGTTGCGGTATATACTAACCACAATACTCCCGAGTGCTGTCAGTCCAATCTAGTCAACCATGAAGCTTTCTTCTAATTGTTTTTGCTGTTTTATGTATTTTTGACATGTGTATATGTTGTTGTTTGACATATACCCTGGCTAGGGGTCTTGTCGTAAATAAAAACCTGAAACCTGAAAAGGCTTCAAAAGGCGTTTGTTATGGAGTTATATGCTATAAGTACCAAAATCTCATCAACTTGCTCATTATTATTATTGTAGATGGTGTACCAGCTCTTGTGAATCTTCTGAAGATTGATAATGAAGAGATACAGTCCGTAGCTGCGTCAGTACTGTGTAACATCTCCGAACAGACAGAGGTTCGCTTAGCACTAACAAAATGTAACGCTGGACCAATTCTCATCATGCTTCTTGGTTCACCTGTAGATGACATACAGTCACGTTCCGCTATAATCCTCTCCGATCTTGCTTGTGTTGAAGGAAATCAGGACTCCATAGCGGAGGAGAACGGGATAGCTCCGCTTGTGAACTTGCTGGACTCCGAGCTAGAGGATGTGCTAGTTAATGCTGTGAATGCAATACGAGTGCTATGTGAAAATAATTATCGTAATAAGACTTCTGTGTCAGAGTGTCATGGACTTGAGGCCTTGGTTGAGTTTCTTACGGTGGATTCTCGTAAGTAATATTTATGCCTCTAAATCAGTTTGAAATACCCTGACTGCCCTCCTAATTTTTGAAATTTTTTCTCTTCATAACCATTTGTTTACAAAATAAGTATATAACCTGAGAAGTGGAAATTTTTATACCACATCTGCATCAGCGGACATGTTTTCTATATGCATTTTTCCACAGCTATTTTTTCTCATTTCTCGTCTACATAGGATTGATAAGAATAGAAGTAAATTTTATGGAAAAATAAATTAAGGAATATGGTGATGTAATGGATATTGTGCATTGGGGCTTTTATGCTCACTTTTTGTCTTTAAAATTTGTGTTGTTTAATACGTTCATTCCATTGATGTTTATTTTGCTTATGGTAGACATTCTGAAGTTTCAAACTTTATTGCCTGCTAAGCAAACAAGGAAGACCCTGACCAGACTGCTTCTGAAGACGCAGTCTGATCAGGGTCCTCCCTGTTTGCTATTCTGACAAACATTTTTGTGAATTCCAGGACTGATAACTAAATGATTTTATCTGAGAACATTCAAAATTTCAGAACATTTACCGTAACTCTTTTTGGGACAATACAATCTTCAAGAATTGCAAGATTGGACAATTTTCTTCTGAAATTCAGAGATTAAAAGTTTGTTACAAATTTCTGTATTATTTCAGCTATACTACAAGCAGCAACATCGGCAACTATAGCTGCAGTAGCTGCCGGACATATAGAGAACCAGAACTCACTGTTGGCGGAAGGTGCTGTAAAGTAAGTAAATTGTGGCTTTTTGAAAGTGAATAAACAGATGGGGATGATTGATCTAGCATAGGAGGGGGAGGAAGAGGTGGGGTGGGTAACTATACTACAAGCAGCAACATCGGCAACTATAGCTGCTGTAGCTGCTGGACACATAGAGAACTAAAACTCACTGTTGGCGGAAGGTGCTGTAAAGTAAGTAAATAATGGCATTTTGAATTAGAATACACAGGCTAGCATGGGAGGGGGGGGTGGGGTGGTGTTGGGCAGCAACATCGGCAACTATAGCTGCTGGACATATAGAGAATCAGAACTCACTGTTGGCAGAAGGTGCTGTAAAGTAAGTAAATTGTGGCTTTTTTAAATTAATTGAATGATTGGAAGATGGTGATTGATCT
Organism: Loripinus fragilis; assembly: GCA_964019695.1. Classification (NCBI taxonomy): domain Eukaryota; kingdom Metazoa; phylum Mollusca; class Bivalvia; order Lucinida; family Lucinidae; genus Loripinus; species Loripinus fragilis. The sequence goes on from OZ026527.1 coordinate 39,342,897, forward strand.
TGCATAGGAGGGTGAGGCAGGGGGGGGGGGGGGTTGGGACTGGGCAGGAGAGTGGTGGGGGTGGGGGGCATCAACAGCTTAAGTAAGATTGGTGCATATGTGATGTGATTATGTGTGTCTTGTATCATTTGTATGTATGGTACCTGTTCTAAAATTTCAAACACTAGTTGCCTGCCAAAAGACTCAGATAAAAAGCCCAGACCCAGATCAGACTGCTTCTTAAGAAGCAGTCTGATCAGGGTCTTCCCTGTTTGCTATTCTAGAAAGCATTTTGTGAATTCCAGTTCTGAAAATAAACATTTTATTTGAGAAGAGAAAGAGAAAAGTGTTCGAAATTTTAGAACATTTACAGTATTGGTCAGTACTTATGGAACATGCACAAAGTAGCTCTTTAATGCATGCATCCGCAGCTAGCCAGTGTGACTTTGATCAGAGCCTTAATATTCTTCCATACAGTAAAACCTGTCTTAGGTGGCCACTCAAAAATAATCAATACAAAGGTCGTAAAGACAAATGGTAGCTTAATGAAGGTCAAAAGTATTGCAGAATGCTCTCTTGGAGCATTCTGCAATACTTTTGACCTGCATTAAGCGATAATCGGTCTTGAAAACCAATGTTTGGTCTTTGTTTTGAGTGGCCGTTTAAGACAGGTTTTTCTGTACTTTGTTTATGTGAGAAGAGAAGGCTCTGGCAAGACTGTGCATATGTGCAGGCTCAACTTAACACTCGCTGCTTGCTAATGGGATAAGTACAAAATATCATGTTCTGGTTTGTGTGATATTTCAGGCCCCTGGTGTATGAACGTAAGAGTACAGGTGAAGGTTGCCAATGCCCTGGAATCTATGGCAACTGATATCTACAACTGTCAGAAAGCTCTGTCCTGTAAAATGTCTGCTGCATATTTTACAGGCACTTGAAACCATTTTTATCAACCCTGATCTGGGTCCATTGTATTTGCAATACAGGCTACCAAAGTACAATATCAGAAAAACAAACAGACAAACATATGTCATAAATACCTAGAAAATGGTTAACAGATTTAGATTGCCACCTTTTTAATTCTTACCTTGCTAGCTGCTACTTTTGCTGTCTGCTGATAAACTTTGCAAATAGCTTGGACCCAGATCAGGACCGACAGAATGTCGGTCCTGATTTGGATCCAAACTGTTTGACAATCTGATAGTGTTCCTGAAAGAATTAATTTTATAAAAAAACAGCAGATGGCAAAAAGCATGAATAATTACCCAGCATGCAAAGAGTTGATATGATTATGAGTAATTTGCATGTATAATATTTCAGGCCCCTGGTTGACCTGATAAAGGGTAAGAATGTAAGAGTACAGGTGAAGGCTTCCAATGCCCTGGAATCCATGGCAACGGATAACTACAACTGTCAGAAAGCTTTCCTAGAACTGGATGCTCCAAGAGTTCTTATCAAACTCCTCAAGGTGAGTGCAGTATTAACCCTTAAAGCCCCAAGAAAAAAATCCATCCGAAAATTTCGTCTGCTGAAGTCGTCTGCTGCAAATAATTGCCTAGCATTACTGACGAATTAAGTATAGAAGCAAACGGCGTGGACCCAGAGCAGACCGCTCCTATAGGAGCAGTCTGATCTGGGTCCACACTGTTTGTCATAGAGGCTTCTTAAACGTTTCAGCAGACGAGAAAAGCAGAGGATTTTTGTTGCGATTGGCGCTTTAAGGGTTAATGCAGCTTATGGCATTTCATATTTTTGACAATTCACATGAGATGTCAGGCATCTATTTTTCTGAAAATCAAGAATGTTATGATCACAAAATATGTATTCTGCTGCAGTCTTGTTAGACTTTTGGCTTAAAATTATTTATCACATGACGTCGTGTCCGAGAGTGATATAACCTGGCATCTGCCTTTTAGTATATCTAGGCATCTTCTGTTTTTTTTTATTCTCTTCAATTTCATATGGGACAGATAAGAGGAGAAAACTTAAAATCATTCAAATAATTTTTGTCACATGACCAAGATGGCCACCATATCCATATATTCAGATGAAATACAGATGTTTGAATTTGTTTGATTTTCTTACTGTATTTATCTGTAGATACATATTTATAATCCTTGTTAAATGAGCCAGTGCATGAGATTTCCAACATTGTGGTATGTGTGACCAGCAAAGCCTCAGATCAGCCTGCACATACACGCAGTCTGATCAGAGCCTTTGCTAGTCGCTTGAGTATTCTATGATTGTTCAGCTACTGACTGAACACCATTTGGAGTTTCTAAGCTTAAATGGAGGCTGTACAGGCGCGTATGATTCTACACTTGTCAAAATGCCACATTATTGGAAATCACATGCCACGGCCCATTAATGTATTTTTTTCAGAACATCAGTGTTGAAGTGCGGGAGCAGGGAGCATGTGCCCTATGGTCACTGGCAGGTCACACTAAAACCCAGGAGAAGTACATAGCTGAGATTACAGGAATCACTCACATACATCAGATGTTGTTAGAGCCCACAGAAAAACTTCTAACTGTTGGTAAGACAGCTTTTAATTTTCTTTTCTTAACACTATTTCACGCAGAGCGGCCAAAATTGTTGCCTTTTAAGACACTCTGAGCTCAACAGGGTGAACAGGTTTCTCTGTGTAATTTCAGGCATATTAGATGGTACATATCTAGGGGTGTCAGGTTGAAATTTTCAAAAAATAATGTTTTTTTTGTCTTGTGATCTTTTTAGCTCATCTGAGCCATTGGCTCATGGTGATCTGTTGTGATCATTCGATGTCCGTATTGCGTCATCCGTTGTCAACAATTGCTTAAAAGGACATCTCCTCCTACACTTCTGGCTGGATTTTGACCAAACTTGGCAGGAATGATCCTTATGTAGCCTTCTTTAACAATTGTTCAAATGGTACAGGTCCAATGCATATCTGGGTCACACAGGCTAAAAATAGATTTTCAAGATACCAACTATAAAAAATCTTCTTGTCTGAAACCTTTGATATTTGGTATGAAACATCACCTTGTGGACCTAAATCAAGCTTGTACAAATTATGCCCCTGGGGCTAAAAATGGTCCCATCCCGGGGGGTCACATATTTTACATAGGCATATATAGGGAAAACATGAAAACATCATTTTGTTTGAAACTAAAAGTCCTAGAGCTTTGATATTTGGTATGTAGCATGACCTAGTGAACCTCTACCAAGTTTGTTCAAATTATGCCCATGGGGCCAAAATAGGCCCTACCTCAGGTGTCACCAGGGACATGGCCAGCTTTCAACAGATACCTATATGTTAGAGTTAAACAAAACTCAGATGAGCAATCTAGGGTCACTTGGCCCGCTTGTTTGCTTTAATGTAGACCCTGGTGAAATGCAGCATTATTCTGCCTTTCATCTGGATCTTCACTGCTTGCAAAAGTACTTGTTTAGGGGTTTCCTGAATACAAAGGGTTAACTGCTGAGTATAATAGCTATAATTGCTATGTTATCATTTTTCAGATTCTATGTAGATAGTCTCAACAGCTGAGCAGACTAGTTTGAGCCTTAGGGGTAAAGGTTCATCCTGGAAGACAGATTTTCCCATCACTTTCCAAGGCAGTGGCCCCAGTGGACCCATCCTTTTAGTTGTGGAAAAATCTCTCTTTAATAAAAAAATATTCATCTTACAGGGAGTCTACGAACTCCACATAACAGAAATTACATGCAGGTAGTCAATACAGTAAAACATGTTTTGAGCAGCCACTCAAAAAAGACAAAACAAAGATCTTAATATCAAATGGTAGCTTAATGAAGGTCGAAAGGATTGCAGAATGCCTTAGAGCATTCTACAATACTTTTTACCTGCATTAAGCTATAATTGGTCTTTTTTGAGTGGCCTCTTAAGACAGGTTTTACTGTATAATCACCAGTCAATATACATAAATGCATACAAGTGTCTGTGTCAGTGAGTAGGTAATGTATACAACCCTATTGTCAACTGTGGTTAGTTTGATATGCTAGGGTCCATCATTGCAGAAAATGGCCCACCATTTTTTGCTCCATGGGTCACTTCAGCCCACCAATCTTGAAAAAAATCTGAAGCCCTGCTCTTTTTTCCAGGCTGTATGATGGCTATAATAGCTTTTCTTTTCCAGGCTGTATGATAGCTATAGCTTTTCTTTTCCAGGCTGTATGATGGCTATAGCTTTTCTTTTCCAGGCTGTATGATGACTATAGCTTTTCTTTTCCAGGCTGTATGATGGCTATAGCTTTTCTTTTCCAGGCTGTATGATGGCTATAGCTTTTCTTTTCCAGGCTGTATGATGGCTATAGCTTTTCTTTTCCAGGCTGTATGATGGCTATAGCTTTTCTTTTCAAGGCTGTATGATGGCTATAGCTTTTCTTTTCCAGGCTGTATGATGGCTATAGCTTTTCTTTTCCAGGCTGTATGATGGCTATAGCTTTTCTTTTCCAGGCAGTATGATGGCTATAGCTTTTCTTTTCCAGGCTGTATGATGGCTATAGCTTTTTTTTCCCAGGCTGTATGATGGCTATAGCTTTTTTTTTCCAGGCTGTATGATGGCTATAGCTTTTCTTTTCCAGGCTGTATGATGGCTATAGCTTTGGGACGAGAGAGTATAGAGAACCAGAACAGACTGGCACATGCAGACTGCTTCTCACAACTTGTTAGACTGCTTCGCAGACATAAATCTTCTACTAAGGTGATGCTCATGGTTATAAAGGTGCTTGGAATACTCTGTGTTGGTAAGTGAGAACTTTAGACTGCTTTGCAGACATAAATCTTCTACTAAGGTGATGCTCATGGTTATAAAGGTGCTTGGAATACTCTGTGTTGGTAAGTGAGAACTTCAGCACATTAGACCACGAGGAATGATTTCATGTCGTCTGCTGAAAACCTTTGCAAATAGTTTGGACCCAGATCAGGAGCAACAAAATGTCTGGTCTGATCTGGATTCAAACTGTTTGACACTCAGATCCCAAACCAAAAAAATCACCCAATAAATCTCTTTAATGCACCGCAGACAAACTACAGTCTGTGGTTTTATAGCGGTAAAATTTCACATGCAAATGAGCTAACAGACCGCTAATTATAATAATAATGAATCGCAAAAAAACCCACTGACAAACCACTATAAATCCATACCCTATCTAATAAACCGCTATAAAACGCAAATAATAGATCGTCTAGGATCGCTGTTTTCAAATTAATAGACCACTTTCGAATCGCTCCAATTATTAATAGATCGCTCTCAGTTCGCTCTAATACTTAATGGACCGCTCTCGGATCCCTTTAATAAGCCACACTTAGATCACTCTACTACTTAATGGAATGCTCTCAGATCGCTGTAATAAACCACTCTCAGATTGCACCAATACTGTGTTCATCATGTCTTTCATCACTTCCTGCTGCCATCAACATAATTTTGGCCCTTTTACCTATATAGATCATTATGTTTCCCTGTTGTTATAAATGTTCAATATCGGAAGAAGGAATATATCCAAAACATTTTACAGTGAAACAGCTGTGTTGATTTTCATTTTTCAACACTTTTATATGTCCATGTCTCATGTCCTATGCATACAGTGAAATTAAAAAGCAGGGTTTTACTCATTTTGTGCATACCAAGATTAGCTGAAAAATATTGACTGGGTCATAAAGCGTCAATTCCAACAAACCAACAAACAAATCAGCACATATTTTTGGTCTCGGCTTACATTATACAACACAACTTTATTTGCTACCTTCAAAATATTCAAGATAATTGATAGTCTCTGCAGCTGGGCAGGCTGGTTACAAGTAGAGCTAATCTTAACCACCATAATGTCAATCAGCTTGGACCTAGATCAGGCCTGATGATTTTGGGCCTGTAATCTGGGTTCAAACTTTTTGAAGTAATCAGCAGACAAAAGTCAGGGTATCTTGTAAACTTGATGATTATGGCATTTTGCGGCATCTGATCTTGGTTTGCACTCTTTGCCTATGTCAAACAAAAAAGACACTAGGCTTATATTGGTTAAGCATTTAGAAATAAAATCAATTTTCGGGTCTCTTGCTAAGTAAGTGAAGCCCGAAGTGCTTTACCTTAACTTTACAAGAGACCTGATGTGTTTATGATTCCATGAACAAACCAAAAATTGAATTTATTATCCCCCGACGAAGTCTGAGGGATATAGCTTTGGCGTCGTCCGTGCTTCCGTCCGTCCATCCATCCGTCCATTCCGTCCGTCCACACTTTTTGTCTGTCCGGAACCATATCTCAGTACCTATTGGTCAGATTTGATTCACTCTTGGTACAAATGATAAGTACCATGGACTCTCGATATCCTATAAGTTTGGTCAAAATTGACCCCTTAACACTTGAGTTATTGCCCTTGTTTTGGTATAGGCAATTTTAAGGCAAAACAAAATTAGCTTTTTTGTGTGATGATCTTCACATTTCATCAAAGCTTTTATATTTAACAACTTCTCACAATAGACCATGATTGCCAAGTGCCTGTAGATAAGCATGGCAGTGTCAAAGTTTTACCCCACCCCCTTTGACCCCACCTAAGGGGTCAAAGGTCAAATATTTTAATTTCGCAATAACTCAGGCAGTTGTTAATATTTTTTGCTGAAATTTTGCATGCATACAGAGCAACAATAGATATGAAACATATTAAACGGGATTTCAGTTTGAAGGCCTGGGTCGGAGTCCGTTGGGTGGACTAAGGGGGTGGGGCGGAGGCCAAAATTAAAACTTTTTCAGAATATGGTCATTTTGCATATCAAATTAAAGCTGACGACGCTGACAGCAACATGGTAGCAAATATTTTGCCCACAGACACACCCTTGACCCAGGGGGTGGGGTCGAAAGGTCAAACTATATATTTTTCTGAAAGTAGTCCTGTTGCATATCAAATTAAAGCTGACGTCGCTGGCAGCAACATGGTAGCAAATATTTTTCCCACAGACACACCCTCGACCCAGGGGGTGGGGTCAAAAGGCCAAACTATACATGTATATTTTTTCTGAAAGTAGTCATGTTGCATATCAAATTAAAGGCAATTGAGCACAGAGCACCATGAAAGCAAATATGCTGTCATTAAACACACCAGCGACCCCTGGGTTGGGGTCAAAAGGTCATTTTGTTTTCTTTTCTAAAAGTGGTCATGTTGCATATCAAGTTAAAGTGGAAGAAGTGTGGACCTACATGCAAGGTACAACTTTGAGTTTATACACACCCTTGACCTCTAAATTAAATACACCCTTGACCTCTGGGGTTGGGTTTAAAGGTCAGATATTGAAATTGTGCAGATGTTAGTATACTTTTTATTAAACTAAGCACTAAAACATACTTGTTACTTATATTTGCATTTTATATTATCAGTCAAGCATCAATTTTCAATTTTCACCTAACTTGGCTGGTTATCCGGATATTTTGAATTAAATCAGACATAACGGAGATTGGGAATAGCCAAAATGCCAAATTTCTGCGCTTAACGTCATGGAGATACGTGTTCAACGTCACGCAAACTTCAGTAAAAAAACAACATTGGATGGCATTGATGCTGTTCTACCCAAATGACATGTATGTTGGCATGGCTTAAATCGATCTGTTCATGAAGGCATGAACCACATCTCAAATGTAAAGGTTCATTTAAAGACTCACAGTGGAAATATAAATATTTCTTTTTATCATATGACGTTACTGTTATTCAGTGGATAACGTCATTTCATAAATGGTGTTATGACCACACGTTACATAACACTTTCGGCGTGAAAAGTAATGTCATGACGTCAACAATGCAAATTTTCATTGAAATAAACAAACTTTGAAGACGATAAAATCGCATTCATATGATAAACAGAATCTTACAAAGGCTTGTTTAATAAATTTCATAAGAAATGATCACTCATGTAAGATCCTCTATGTATTACACATATAGTACAATAAATTCAGTGGCTCAGTGGTAGAGTGCTTGACTCGAGACCGGAGGGATGGGGTTAGAACCTCACGGGCATCACTGTGTTGTGTCCTTGAGCAAGACACATTTATCCTTGCTTAGTAATGGCTCAACCCAAGAAGACCCATCCCCACATAACTGAAAAACTGTTGACTGGGACGTAAAGAATCAAATCAAACGAACAAACTAACAAACAATAAATTCAAAAAAATGTACATCATAAAGTACTATATTATACAAAGGGTTTAAGTAGAGTCTATCAACTAATGGAAATCTGTCTTGTGTAACATTAAGGCAATGTCATTCAACAGTGTGGCAACAGAATTCTTGCTTTCCATATATAAAAAGTCTAGTATTTTAAAACTTAAAATATTCTCAAAGATAAGAATTATCTCAAGTCATTTACAGTAAAACCTGTGTAAAATAGCCACTCTCATAAAGACCGAAAATTGGTTTTCAAGACCAATTATTGCTTAATGGCAGGTCAAAAGTATTGCAGAATGCTCCAAGGGGAGCATTCTGCAATACTTTTGACCTTCATTAAGCTACCATTTGTCATTTAGATCTTTGTTTTGTCTATTTTTGAGTGGCCGTTTTACACAGGTTTTACTGTAATTCCATATTCTAGGTGTTGCATACCGGAACAATAAGAACACCCAGAGTAAGATTGCTGAGGAAGGTGCCATCCCTCTACTGGTGCAACAATTAAACCGTCCCGTCTCCGAGGAGGTACAGGTGGAGGTTGCCATAGCGCTGGGTTGTATCATCCTTAGTAACACACGGAATCAAGACATTTTAAATGAAGAACCAGAGTTCAAGTTTGATGTCTTGTTGGATTTGTTGAAGTCAAAGAATGTGGTAAGTGCTTGTTCACGGCATTTTCTGCCCTTTTTCTAGGGGCCGAATTTCGGCACCAATGCCAATCGAAAAAAGCCACCTTTTTTCCCAATACCATGTCTGTTTTTCCCAATTAAGAAAAGTGATTTTTTTTTTTTTTTTAAGAGACCACTACTACTTATGAGAAACAATGACCCATATCAGAAGGATAGTTAAACACTTGTGCTTAAGTGATATGGTTGGCATTATACGGTATAAAATAGCTTGATTTTGTGGATATATTTTGCTACCCTTGTTATGTTCTTTGTTGTTAATTTCCCCCAATTTTGCTGTTAAGTGGATCATTTTTTCCCAATTTTGGCCAGGAGCCTTTTCCCAAAATTGCTGGAAAAGCCCTGTTGTTATTTGTTCAGTTTTTAACCCTCTTATGCCAAATGTAACCTTCCATCTTTATTACTATAAACAACATAATTGTAAAATATAATTCCCTTTTTTTTCCATTACTAACTACTGTGTCACACATAGCCCCCTGCAGTTATAAAGTAAAGCTTGGCTGTTCTATTGTCAAGTATATCCTTTAATTAACCCTTTACTCCATAGGCTATTTTTAGATTATGACATCATTATCTATTTTTAGACAACATTGAAAAAAATTCAAGAAAAAAATATGTAAAGGTTTGAATACTTTTGAAAATATTATGGGAAATGGAGCATTTGCTCCAAATGAGCAAATGCTCCATTTTCTATAATATTTTCAAATACATGATATTTCAAAAGAGTCAAAAGGTGTTATTATGGAGTAAAGGTTTAAGCAAACGTCAAGTATTTTCTTGTTGATAATCTTAAAATGTACATAAGATGATGACATACAAGCATGTACATACGACACATAAATTCTGAAAAATAAGTTCAGCTAATAATAATTATGTTCTTTCAGGATTAGTGATGCTCTTGCAGGAGTGTCTCATAGGTTTAGATAAACAAAAATTTGAGCGTAAAATTGTAAATATTTTCTTACCCATTCGTTTTAACATATGTTTTGGGTGCTCAAAAGAACTGTCTCATTGAGATGGTTCTTTTGAGTACCCACAATATACGTTTTGGTTAAGAAATAAGAAAATTATTTTTGTATTATGCTCTCTTAACTAAAGTCCTGGACTATCTAGTTAGGCATTTTCTAGGCTGCAGCTCAGATCTGCTAGACTGAGCTGTGCATAGATTACCTAACAAAATATGGTAGGTATATTTTCTCAAGTTGAATTCTAGTACAAATTTAACATTGCCTTAAGCAGTGAATTTATGTTTGATAGTAGCAGGAATGGCTATAAGCAGGAATGGTTCCAAAAGTAAGTGAGTATGATCAAGAAATGCCACAATCACAAACTGCAGACCAACCCATGGCACTGTGAAGAAGAGCTACAGAACATTTACAGTAACAAGACATCCAAAAGACAACAAAAGCAAAGCAACCAGCTCTCTCTTTCTCGTCAAGATGATCGCAAAACTGGAAAGGACATAAAGTAATGCATACCAAAACAAAGACCAACACAGAACCCACACAAACTATGGGAAGAACATAAAACAATAAATAAACAACAACAGAAACACCGCCTTCGAATGGATAGCAGCCTTAGCTACCGAGGGGCTTAACGCACTTTTTATTCAACAATACTCCCCAGCAGTATGCCATATAAGAGGCTACTGGGCTAGAGTAGTAGTACTGTAACACTGTTGTATTTTATTACAGGACACCAGGTTACAAGCAGAAATGGCACTAACCATAGTAAGTAAGGGTGCAATGATCAGGAATGGTACAATCAAGTACCACACCTGACCCAAGATACCATCTTCGCCTTCAACAACACTCCCCAGCAGTAGTAGTACTGTAACACTGTTGTATTTTATTACAGGACACCAGGTTACAAGCAGGAATGGCACTAACCATCTTTGCCTTCAACAATACTCCCCAGCAGTATGCCATACGAGAAGCTGGTGGTGTGAAGTACTCCGTGTTTGAACCCTTCATTTGTTCTATGGATGAATTTCACAACTGTTATGCTGCTTTCCAGGTAAAGAGAAAACAATAACAATAAGTTTTTTCTTTTCTTCTATTCACATTGTTTTTAGCATTCGCAATGTGTTGGTTGTGATGCACCATTCACTGTACGTCACTTCCTTTTGGAGAGTGGCGATTTTGCACATGTAAGAAATAATTGCTTCCATGTTGATAACATGAAACAGTTATTTCAAGATATACATATTGATAGTATTATGACATTTTTAAGACAAATAAATCTTTTTGACAAAATCTAATCACTATTTTTAAAATTGCGTTTTGTTTTACATTTGTATCAGACCATAATACAGATTCTTTACTGTTGTTTTCTGTTCAGTTAAAGAACATGCACAGTTACCTGAATAGCTCTTTGAAACTGTCAGATATTTTACGTGATCTCTCCTGTCAACAATCATATCGCAACTCGATATCATTATACAAACTCGTCATCATTATTCCTTTCATTTTATTTATTACAAATTTTTTACTTTTTCCATCCAGATCATGTTTTATTTAATACCGTCTGACACTAATGACCCACAATGGTTGATGTGTTGTTTAGCACCTAACAAACAAACAAACAAACAAACATTTTTTTGTCTGCTCTCTCTACTGCTTATGTACTTTTATGACCTATTTTGCAAACAGTATGGACGCAGATCAGACTGCTCCCTTTGGAGCAGTCTGATCAGGGTTCATAGTGTTTGCTTTCTTGATCAAAAGTAGTCGGAAGTGCTTTTGAATCTATGCAGCAAATGAAAAAAGCAGACAACATTTTCAAGTCAAAATCTATTTAATAGCAGGATAGAGTTTTAACCCTGTCATTTGAAAACCTTTCTTGGGCAACCTACAGTATTTGATCCATTAATCTGTCAATGCTTGTGGTTGTAATAACAGTCATTTGTCATCAGATTCAATGATTCCCCGGGGGAGCGCAGTGGCTCAGTGGTAGAGTGCTTGACTCGAGACCGAAGGGCCGCGGGTTCGAGCCTCACCGGCGTCACTGCGTTGTGGTCCTTGAGCAAGACACATTTATCCTAGCTTAGTACTGGTTCAACCCAGGAAGACACGTCCCGCATAACTGAAAGATTGTTGAGTGGACGTAAAGAATCAAATCAAAACAAAATCAAATCAATGATTCCCGGTTAACCGAGGGATGAACTGTTATGGGAAGAAGAAGAAGAGATTTCGTCCAGATTTCATGTATTCATTACTTATAGTTTCATCTAACGTAGTTACCGAGATGACCATTCTTAATATTTTACTTTCATCTATACAATGTGTCTGAAACAAATTTGAATATCAATCTTGTTTAATGTACAGCTTCCAAGATGGCCACCAAAATGGCCACTGCAATGACATTTTTCCCCATTTTATTACATATGTTAGGTGTTTTAAAATTTTGAACACTACTACTAGTTGCTTGCCAAAAAGGCCAAGACAAACATGCAGACCCAGCTCAGACAGCCTCTTAAGAAGCAGTCTGATCAGGGTCACCCCTGTTTGCTATTCTGACAAGCATTGTTGAATTTCCAGCCCTGATAATCAACTAACATTTTATTTGAGAACAGATAAAAAGTGTTTTTGCATCTGGGAGTGATATAACGCCATGCAATAAAGTTGATAAACCATTAGTGGTTAACAGATTTAGTTACGTTACTTAAGTACGTCCATTTTAACATTGCGAATAAGGAGCAAATTCTTCACGTTTTCACGCCAAAATTGTGGTTTTTAATGTGATAAATAGAATTTAACATTCCTACTCCTGTATTATTACATTTATTAATCTTGTTGTGAAAAAGCGATAAAATGCTCGGCAAGCCTCGCATTTTATCTCTTTTCCTCAACTTCTTTGATAAATTCAATAGAATATGAGCACTCATGTAAGATCCTCTATATCTCAAACAATTGTTTTAACCCTTAAAGTGTCTGAAAAATTAAGTCTGCTGAAGTCGTCTGCTGCAAATAATTGCCTTACATTACTGACAAATTTAAGTAAAGAAGCAAACAGGGTGGACCCAGATCAGACTGCTCCTATAGGAGCAGTCTGATCTGGGTCCACACTGTTTTTCATAGAGGCTTCTTAAACATTTCAGCAGACGAGAAAAGCAGACGACTTTTGTTGTGATTGGTGCTTTAAAGGCAGATTTCTTTTATATCTCTTGAATATAAATTCTAGATCGGAAAATTCATATGATGGTAGAAAACGAGAGGTTAAAAAATTATTTGTTTGATTTGATTCTTTACATCCTAGTCCACAATTTTTCAGTAATGTTGGGACGAGTCTTCCTGGGTTGAACCAGTACAGTACTAAGCAAGGATTATTTGCTCAAGGACACAACGCAGTGATGCCAGTGAGGCTCGAACCCGCAACCCCTAAGTCTCGAATCAAGCACTCTTCCACTGAGCCACTTGGCACCCAAAAGTTAAATTAAAGCATTTTTTTTATTATTATAGGCATCAATCCTATGAATAAAGGGACTGCACTGAAATAATTTTGCATTTCAGATTGTTGTCCTTGCTCGTGTGATCATAGACCGTGACCAGGTATCCCTCACAGCTGAAGGTGTCACACTGCTGGTGAACAAACTCGACTCTGAAGATGACAATGTTGTAGTTTTGGCCAGCAGTCTATTGTCTAGTCTTGCCCACACACGTGCTGGCATCCCTGATGCCATGGTTACCACGGGAGCAATTGATGTACTCATAAAGAGGCTGACGTCACCCAACGAACAAGTTCGCAGTGCAGTTGCAGTAGCATTAGGTTATCTGACATTTAATCGTACCGCGGCCAGGTTGCTTTTTGGTGCATGTAGAAACACGCCTGGACTTTACAAGAGGTTGATGGATAACATTGGAAACAGTCCTAAAATAAGTAATGAGTTTATGGAGGACTTCAAGCGAGCACAAATTGTTGGCTTGCCCTCCAAATGGTAAGTTAAATGTCCTTCTTTCATTGAATAAATGTACAGGAAAACCTGTGTAAAACGGCCACTCAAAAATAGACAAAACAAAGGTCTTAATGACAAGTGGTAGCTTAATGAAGGTCAAAAGTATTGTAGAATGCTCCATTCTGCAATACTTTTGACCTGCATTAAGCGATAATTGGAAAATTAAACGAGACTTACCGAAGGGAAGTAGAAGTTCAGTTGAAAACCAGTTTTCTGTTTTTTGAGAGTGGCTGTTTTACACAGGTTTTACTGTACTGTTATTAACCCTTTATAAATGCCAGTTACCATAGCAACAGAAAACAAATTCCCATGTCATTTTTTGTGTTGCCTGCGAAGTATGGCAGACACACAGGAATCATGTCTCTATCCCCCTCAACATCATCAGTGTATTCAGCGGCGGCGGCATCACACTTTTGGTTTGCTCTCAATAAATTTTGAACTGATGCATCAATTCTCTTCAAAGTTAAAGAAGGGTAAAGCATCATAAAATACAGGTCAAGTTGGAATTTGAAGAAAGTCATTTGGTGCAAACTTAGATGATGCTTAACTGGTTAATTTTTACATTAGGCTAAAGGAAATATTGATCTCTGTAATCAGTATTTTTTGCATTTTAGTGACTTGTGCCATATGATTAACTATTATCATGTCATAAAGATATTTGCCTAGCTATTATTGTGAAAATAACATGGAATTAAAAGAGGTTTACAGTAGAAAATTCCATTTTAGAAACTCATCTCTTAAAGAGTTAAATCCGAATCTAAGTTTATCCATGCTTTAACCCATAAAGTGCCACCTATAATTTGCAGCAGACCACAATTCCAAACAATTCATAGCAAATAAGGCATGATATTTCATTAGAATCGTCTTCTGGATTTTCATGAAATATCATACCTTATTTCTTTCAAAAATTGGGAAAAATGTCGCAAAATTTGTTGTCTGCTGAAGTCATGATTGGCGCTTTAAGGTTTAAGTATTGAAAAGATCAATATTAAAACCTTTCAGGGCATTGAAATAGTAAATTTGAAGGTAACGTACTATGCTATGACATACAGATATTTCAAATTTTAGTAGGCTATATGCTAAGTTATGTATCTTCTCTTGTTAATGAGTTTGCACAATGCACTAGCCATAAATTTTAATGGTTTTACACTCAGATGTAACTCTTTTCAACTTTCTTAGCATTATATATCTGCACATTTTTATATATTCTCTAGTTTAAAGAATACTATTTCTTTTAGATAATGTTTTGCAATCATGCAACCTTTCCCTTTCATGTCACAATTACAACAAATGTAGCATGCATTACTGTGACAATACCACATGCACTAACTTCGTCACTTTTAAGTTTTAGTTTAAGCAGTAGCTATATACGGTACTTGCACTTTTTAATTTAACCTTTTTCGTGCCATTTGGGATAATTGTTGTCTGGTCACTTAGCTGGTAATACAGGTTGGGCCTATATTGCATACAATATCAATTTGAGGCTCACCGGAAATTTGAGACTCTCCAGAGCCACAGATGCAAAAAGCAGAAAACATTTTCAGGACAAAAAAATGGTTAAAACTCAAATCTGGTGACAGAAAATATGATATTACCAGCTGTTTGTAAAGAAAATGGCATTTATGGTGCATTTATTACTAACAGATTCATTATGTCTCTGGCTGTATGAAATAAAAATTTGCATTTCCAATGCATATACATGTAACTTTCAGTAAATAACTGCAGACAAAAATGACATTGGTTGTTGAACAATTTTACTTTTATACACAACTCTTGCCTTAGTTGGTGAATTGCTATAATGGGCATTTGCCCGCTTTGGTATATCTTTTCTGCACTTTTATCCTTCATTTGCACACATTTGATCTGTTTTACGCCACAAGTTTAATAAATTCAATAATACAGGAGCAGGAATGTTAGATTCTAATTATTGAATTACACTAAAGTACTTCAATTTTGCTATATACATGTGTATATGCAACATTGTTATGGAGCTCATTACATAACATTATAAAATATGTAAACTGCTTGTGGTTTTCATCAATTTTACAACATGGCGGTATATTCCTCCTAGGTGCAATATCATGTGATAAAAGCTATTTTTACACAAAGCATAATTTTCAAATTTTTCACATTTTTAATCTTATCTATTTGTAAAAAAATAGCTGCACCCATTCTATTGCACCATGGTATTATTATCATCAAGTATTTATATATTTTAACTCTTTGCATGCTGGGTAATTTTTCATGCCTTCATTGTTTTCTGCTGACTTTTGTTTTTCAAAATATACTGAGGCTAAAAAAAAGTTTAGCAATCAGTTGAATGGGTTTTCCCATAGGGGATATTTTATGCATTAGATCTTTTTTATTAGCAGATGCGCAAACATGTCACATGTTTGAAATTATCTTATGGCTACCTGCAAGAGGTCAAAACAAATAAATCATGATTATTTAGTGACGATTTGATCTGCTGAGCACTTTTATTTCAAACATTATTTAATTTAAAGGGAGGTAATTTGAAGAAATATGATTTTCAACTTAAAACATTGCAAAAATGGTGAATAGAACTTTCAGTTTTAAACTGGTTTTCACCTTTTCGCTTTAAGATCTAAACATTTGACAGGAAAATCAAACTTTCGGCAGTAAACTATTCACACTATTGCCAGATAAGCTGTTTGAGCAAAGGGACATAAAATCTAACTTTACATTTTGTGAAATGTCAACCGGTAAATGTCATCATACTCGTAGACGTTTTTCAACATATATTTTTGATATAATGAAATTAAAAATCCTATTTCTTTTAAAATGTGTATCCCCAAAGTATATTGCTAAACTTATTCCCCTCGTTATAACTTTTTAAAAAAATTCTTTCGAGAACATTATCAGAGTGTCAAAATGTTCGAATCCAGATCGGGACCGAGGTTCTGTTGGTCCTGATCTGGGTCCTAACTGTTTTCAAAGGTTATCAGAAGACGACAAAAGTCGCCTTTAAATAGCAAAAAAAGAGGTATATATAACAATAGCAACAAATTGCACTATAAAGTCATAAAATATTTTTCATGCTCAACTTATACAAACATGGAATTGGTAATCATAGTAAATCAAAACACAAATAAATGAAGCATTTTTTTTGCTAAGATCATTTGGGATCAGATGATATTGTCATTTATTCTGGTCTTAAATTTTAAAAGCTTAACAATGTTTGGCAATTCAAAATTTTTGATGAGAACTTTTTTTTATGCTATTGTGATCTGAACTTGAAAAAGTTTTATAACCTCTGGACCATGTCAGCAGTGAGGAAAACTTTGAAATAGTAATATTGTTTTAGTCCCTCTGCGTGAGTGCAACAAACTTTAACATTGGAAATAACTTTTGAACTACAGGATCTAGAGCTTTGATATTTCATATTTGTAGTATTGTGGGAAGATCTTTTAAAAAATACCAAATCATATGACCTTGAACTTTGACATACTTTTGAAATATATACAGGTCAATCCTGCTATCTCAAACTTGCTTATCTCTTCAACACCACCTTTTTTGCATGCAGTATACTTATTGGATCAAACATGGTAAGTCAATCTAAAGTTGATTGAAGGCACTGATCATTCTTGTACAGTTATGGCACAGCCTTTCCAACATAGGCAACATCATTGCCCTGCTTTGCACAGATTGATCTTGGAGAATCATTGACTACATATGCATGAAGATGTCTTTTATTTTCTAAGCACATATTACTATATTACTACAAAATTCTAAATTTTAGAACACAAGTTGCCTGCCTAAAGGCCTAGGCAAACAGTGCAGACCCTGATCAGACTGCTTCTATAGAAGCAGTCTGATCAGGGTCTTCCCTTTTTGTTTTCTGACAAGCATTTTGTTATTTGAGAGCTGAAAGAGAAAAGTGTTAGTTACGATGATGTTAGAATACAGTGCTGAAAGGTTTGATAAATACAGTGCAATCCTTTTATAATGCTATGTTTTGGGTCCATAGGAATTAACCCTATTGTCAGTGAATCATTTTATTAAGGGACAATTTTACAAAAGAAGTATAGAAACATGACCATTTCATAGGCAATGTCTTATGATTTCTTAGTAAAATTTTTTGGTAAAAATTTTGAGAGCCCCAGCATGGTTATGTTATAGCCAAAGTAAGAAAGAGGGCAAAGATCAGGAATCGATACAATCAAGCACCACACCTGACCCAGGACACCAATGGGATAGTGACAACGTCACAACTAGACATCACAAACGAGAGCCAAGAGGTCAGCCCTTTCCCAGCAGGTGACCACAAATCCATATGGGCCTTGTCGCGAGAAAGCCTGTCTTTGGGGTTTCCGACAAAGCAAGTTTCAAACCAGTCTCCTCAGCTACAGAGACTAGCGAGATAATTTAAATTTCACTTGAAGCAAGTTTACGTATGATACATTCCAAAAGCGAATAACAAAGGCGCTGATCAGACTGCGCGGATGCGCTGGCTGGTCTGCGCCTGTGTTGTTCGCAACCCCCTGAAGACAGGTTTTCTCGCATCAAGGGGCATATAATAATAATGTGTGTAAGGGGCAGCACTGTATTTCTTTTACAGTTCCATTTGGGTATACATGAAAAAATTGAAAACTCAAAAGCCCCATTCTTGTTTTATATTTTCAGTTTGGAGATTAATGGAGGACATCCTGTTATCCCACCAAGTCGACAAAATGGTAAGATATTTTGTCTCTCTCAGTACACAAAGTTTCAAAGCAGTCACTCAAAAATAGACAAAACAAAGGTCTGAAAGCCATGTAGTGTCTTAATGCAGGTCATAAGTACAGCAGAATGCTCCACAGGCCACAGAAGCATTCTGCAATATTTTTTAAACTGCATTAAGCGATTATCGGTCTTGAAAACTTATTTTTTGGTCTTCTTTTGAGTGGCCGCTTAAGACCAGATTTACTGTATGTTTACATCACATCAACAACTAAGGCCTTATGGGTCTCATCCCGAGAAAGACACGTACAGACAGCCCTGAGCAACGGCTTGATTAAAACTGCAAACGTTGATTTTCAGGAAAATTGGTTTACCCACCAGACTATGGTTGCTTCTTTGGAAGTAAGCTGTCTGAAATTTATTACATGCTATGTAGTTATCATAAAAGAACAACTTTTTTTAAAGACAAACCAAATAAGCACATAAAAGTGGGCCACTATCGACCCATCAGTGAAACACCGGCATTTTATAGTTGGGCAGATATGGGCCCTAGACTGAGTCTGGCATGGAAACTAATGTTATGCTATTGCATTGTATTCATACCTATTCAAGATTTCCCCCCTTTTACTATATATTAGTTGCAAACTTATGATTATATTGCCCTCAGCTATGGCTATCATTGGTTGAGAAGAGGCTTTTATTGTGGAATACGGTACCTGTATATTTCATTTGAATTTCAGGGCGTAGACCTCAGACAGTACAGCCTAAGTCCAGAACTCCACAGGATAATAAGTTAACCCGAGCCATCTCTGCCCCGGCACGTGGTAAGAAGACTCCAAGTGTCCTCATTAGCCATTCTAACGAGAACAGTAGGCCTTCCACGGGAATGATGACACGTCCATCTACGTCATATACCAGACCACCATCAGCATCAACAACGAAGTCGGCAACAATAAAAGTTCCGTCGCCCGAGGGACAGTTCAAATCTAGATTATCAGCGTGGAAGGAAGAAAAATAGAAATATTTTCCTTCACATGCTAGGACCAAATTATGGTAAATACTCTAAAATTTCGAACACTAGTTGACTGCAAAAAGGCCTAGACAAAGAGTGCAGACCCAGATCGTCTTCCCTGTTTGCTATTTTGTGGATTCCAGCCCAAATAACCAACATTTTAATAGTGTTCAAAATTTGAGAACATTTACCATAGCTCTGTCTGCTAGCCTCGACTTTTGTCATCTGCTGATAACATTTGCAAAGAGTTTGCAGCCAGATCAGACCTGAACGAATTAATCCAAACTGTTTACAAATGTTATCTCAGAAACAAAATTGGTCACTTGCAGGTATTGCTGAAAGTTCTGTTTTCATAGTTTTAATTTATTTTTTTATGTGCTAAAATTTCCATTAAATTTTGACCTTGCAACCAAAGACTTAATAAAGCTAATGGATGCTTTGTAATGTATGTCATTTTGTTTTTGGAAATCACAGTTTTACAAAACATGCATTGCACAAAAAGGCTCGCCATGTTTATACATTTGCATACCTTTATTTATATATATCATTTATTTCTGAATATTAAGCTTATATGAATACTTGAGTGCATGCATGAGTGCATGCTATCTTTATATTGACTGTATGTAGCTATATGAAAGTGTTATTTTATGTATGATTTTCCACAGATATTTGAAGTTAAGAACTAGAACACATTCGATGGCGCGCCATCGCAAATCCCCACGCTCTCGAAGAAATCTAATGGTAATTGAAGGTCACCAGTTTGATCGTAGGTAAAAAAATTTCAGTGTATCCTGGTATACTGCTCAGCCCCGTTAATTTGATATGCCACATGTACATGTTCAGAAAATTAAATTTTTGACCCCTCCCCAAGGCCCCAGGGGGCCGGGACCCAAAAAATTGTGCCGGTGCATGTGCCATTCATGTGAGTAACTCAAACACAAAATCTGGTTGAATTTCGGAAAAAAAAAATTTTGACCCCCCAGCCCCCCACGGTACGCCCAAGTCCCACCCCTGGGCATGACCCAGGCGGCCAAATGAAAATCCCGTCTGATATGTTTTATATCTTTCATTTGTGAGAAGATATACAAAGTTTGGTTTAAAAATCTTTGAAATTGACTTTGTAATTCAGATTTAATGATATTTGACCTTTTGGCCCCTCCCCAAGGCCCCAGGGCGCGAGGACCAAAAACATGGCGCCGGTGCGTGTGCCATTCATGTAAGAAACTCACACACCAAATCTGGTTGAATTTCGGGAAAAAAAATTTTTGACCGCCCCAACCCCCCACGGTACCCCCAAGTCCGACCCCTAGGGCATGACCCAGGCTGCCAAATGAAAATCCCGTCTGATATGTTTTATATCTTTCATGTGGGAGAAGACACACAAAGTTTGGTCAAAAAATCTTTCAAATTGACTTTGTAATTGAAATTTAATGACATTTAATGATATTTGACCTTTTGGCCCCTCCCCAGGGCCCCAGGGGGCGGGGCCAAAAAAAAATGTGCCGTTGCACGCCCCATTCATGTGAGCAACCCACACACCAAATTTGGTTGAATTTCGTCCAATGGTTTAGGAGGAGATAGCGTGACGGACGGACGGACAGACGGACGGACAGACGGACGGACGGACGGACGGACGGACGGACGGACGGAGGCGATTGCAATATCCCCATCGCTTTTTTAAAAAAGCGTGGGGATAATGAGAGTGAATATTTTTAAATGTCACCCACTAGTTCCCATTTTTGCACAATTTATTTGACTGGGGGCTTGAATAAACAGTGTAAACCCAATCAAACTACTCCTGAGGAGCAGTCTGATCAAGGTTTATACTATTTGTCATGCCATTGCTACATGTACCTTTTACGAATCTCATCAGATTGTAAAATGGAATTCTGATGCACTTGCTTTTGTAATGTGATGCTGATTTGATAACGTAAAAATTTTCAACAGTATATCCTGTGAAATACTGTCAGATATAGTTTGACATCATTAATTATGTCACAGTTCATTTAAGATGAAACTGCAGAAGTGAAGCAGAATGGGGATAACCATATTCAAAATTTTTATTTGGGGAGGTATATTATCAGATTTACAGTCGGAAATCACGCTTTATGGCTCCACTGGAACATTGCTGTAAAACTAAATTTCCGACGATATACCTCCCCAAATGAAAATTTTGTGAACCGTTATCCCCTAATAATAGCCCTGATGACCAAAATTTTGATTGGAAATTGTTTGAAATTTTAGACTTAAGGTAAAATCGGAACTCTGCCAAGTCCTTGTAATTCCGTGGAATCAGACCTGGGATGTACATTGAGGATCCACTTTGATCACTTGATGCTGACATCACAGAAACTATGCCAACACGATAACAACTGTGATTGCAGCAAAACAAATGGTTATAATGAAGTTTACGTTTTTTCAATAAACTATCGTTATAGCGATATTTTATTGAAAAATACATAAACTTCATTTATTCTGCCGATTAAACTTTTCGGGTAATCAGAAAAATGGATTTTAACTGGGCTGAGCCCACATGATACAGAACTAATTTTCCTTACGCCAGTTCTGGCTAAAATAATGGAGATTTTTCATACATAGTACTCCTTAAGCGTAAAGCCTCTTAAGTACAACCGAGGCTTGATTTGATTTTCGAATTGTGTCGGACTTTCCCGATTGGTTTATCATGCTGGATGTTTTTATGTACATGTACATCACTCCTCAGTTTTTATCCAATTGCAGGATTTCAGTTATTAGTATGTATTCACAGGGTGAAAAGTAGTGTGGATCCTGATCAGCTGGCTTCTGTGAAGCCAGCTAGAAGCCAGCTGATCTGGATCTTCACTGTTTTCAAAACAGGATATACTTTACTCAACCAAATAAGCGCAGTGCTCATGTACCTTTTGCAAAATCTGGAAGGCAATATTGATCCAGATCAGCTGGCTTCCCTACTGATTTTCATCCAGAATTTGAATCTGTATATTGATTAGAAATCAGAAGTTAATAAAGTGTAAACAATCCATAAAGCACACAGTGTGTATGGGCTTAATAGGTTGAATTTGGTATACAGGTTAACCCTTTGTATACTAATGGAATCTTCCTTCTGGTTTGATACAGTAAACTTGGGATAGTCCATTGTACGTATCTAGGGGTGTCAGTTTAAAATAAACAAAAATTATTGTATAATTTTGTCTGAAGATTTTTTTACGTTTACAAACAGTGTTGACCCTGATGAAATGCAGCATTATGCTGCATTTCATCTGGGTCTTCACTGTTTGTAAAAGTACTCGGTTTCCCGAATACAAAAGGGTTATTATGTTAAATGAGTTAATGATAGGGAGCGCAGTGGCTCAGTGGTACAGCTTGACCCGAAACCGAGGGGCCGAGCCTCACCGGCATAAGTGCGTTGTGTCCTTGAGCAAGACACATTAATCCTAGCTTAGTACTGGTTCAACCCAGGAAGACCTGTCCCTTTATAACTGAAAGATCATTGATGGGGCGTAAAGAATCAAATCAAACAAATGAGTTAATGATGTGGCATTTTAGTTGTTAAGATCTCTTTTGGAGGACATGTGTCTACGTTGTTTGCTATATTCTTATATTAATAGTGTGCTAGATCATTTTTATGAATTTTTCATTTATTATATGATCTGTGATAGATTTTAACTATATTGAACTCAGAATTGTCAGAGTTTTGTTGAGTTCTGTCCATTCTGAGTACAACAGATTTAAATTTACCTTTTTCTTGACATTTTCCTTGACATTTTCCTTGACATTTTTCTTTGTTACTACTTTTGTTCTGTTTTGTATATACAATAGGTGATTTTTGCCATAACTGGTGAATAAAAAAAGAAAATATAATCACAGACTCAATGACTTTTATTGCATCCTACTCTATGCCTAGACTGTTGATACAGTGGATAGCACATACAATTTAAGACATTTTTCAAATGTTAATCGATTTCAAAACGGTAGCATGAATAGTGCATTGGCTCAGTGGTAGAGTGTTAGACTTGGGATCCAAGGGTTCTAGTTTGAGATTCACCAGAGGCACTGCATTGTGTCATTGAGCAAGACTCTTTATCCTCTGCTTAGTACTGGTTCAACCTCATGGAAGATTAGTTGTACTGCTAAATGGTGTCACCCTCTTTAAATAAAGACTTTACTTACCTACCTAGGAAGACAGGAAAATCTCCTGACATGACTGAAAAATTATTGAATGGGACATAAAGCATCAAGCCTACAAACAAACAATAAGAGTAGTGAGTTAAAACAATGGTCCAACCATTTCTTTCTTTTGTAGAGTTTGGTCATGAAAACAATTCTATATAGCCATTTGCTCAACTTGAGTACATTAATTCCGCAAAATCAATTTCCCATAGACTTTAATGCATTTTCATGTTTACAAGAATCTTATTGTGTGACATCAAGATTAAATAGCAATTACTCTGTAATGGTTGTAAAGCTAAATGAGCCGTGACATGTGATTTCCAACAATGTGACATTTTGACATGTGTAGACTCATCTGAGTCTCTGCAGCCTCCTTTTAAGCTAAGAAACTCCAAATTGTGTTCAGTCAGTGGCTTAACAATCATAGAATGCCCAAGCGACTAGCAAAGGCTCTGATCAGACTGCGCGAATGCGCAGGCTGATATGAGGCTTTGCTGGTCGCACATACCAGATTGTTGGAAATCTCATGCACTGGCTCAAATAGATGCATGGAATGTACAATTTAGATAAAGTTTTGACTGCACTTTTTAAAAGCAACAGTTTACTTTTACAAAATTTTGAAAATGCCACTTTTCCAATGACATCAATGGTGATGTTGTCCAAAAAATTGTCCAAAATATCTTGCAAATTGTTAAAAATCTCTGCAGCTTAAAATGTATGGATGAAATTTAATGAAAATAGAAAAGGACATTACCTTCTAATATTACCATTTTAAGCTTCAAAAGCATAATAAGATGTTGGCTAGTTGTAGCCCAGTAAATTTTCTTGCAAATGTGAAAAAACATTAAAGTCAATGGGATATTTTACTTAGTGGAATTACATTAGGTCCCTGACTGTAGTTGTCTGTTAACCCTTAACCCGCTGGGAACAGCATATGCTGTTTCTGACTGCAAGGTCTACCAGCACTGTGTATATCATTTGTTGCTTTTTTTTCTGCTAGTTTTGTTTTCCATTCATTTCCAGCATGTGAAATACAATGTTGGATTCCCAAACTTCCTGGGTTCTCAAGTCTCAATGTCCTGTATAGCTTTCAAAATTTTCATATTTGGTAAATTATACAGTTATAAAACAGAAGTTATAAGCATTTTAAGACAATCAGTGTAGAATATCAAAATTTCTCTGACTTACTCTGGCAGCAATAGCAGCCCAATAAGGTTTTTACTTTGTCAGCTGGTTAAGGGTTAGAATGTGAAAATTTGTGGTCATAGTAGAGTACAGTCCTTTTATAATGCTTAGGAATTGAACATGTTATGGTGAATTATGTTATGAGGGGACAGTTTTACCATGAAATGGTCATTTTGTCATTCAGCAATGAAATCTCTGGTCCCATTGACTTTGAGTCAACGAGAGACAATTAACCCTTAAAGTCCCACCTATAATTTGCAACAGACGACAATATCAAATTTTGCATCTTGTCCACACAAAAGTTAATTTTATCAGTCTATCGTCTGAGAGAAAACTATGTTGTACATTATTATACCAAATGAAAGCCAAACATACTTATTTGTATATATTATTTATT
Source organism: Loripinus fragilis (assembly GCA_964019695.1). NCBI lineage: Eukaryota > Metazoa > Mollusca > Bivalvia > Lucinida > Lucinidae > Loripinus > Loripinus fragilis. The sequence goes on from OZ026527.1 coordinate 39,368,108, forward strand.
TATACAAAAACTATATAAAAAAGGTTCTATAAGAACATTCCAGTCACACACAAACATACTTGATATTTCATGAGAATCGTCTGCCGGCAGACAATTCTCAGGAAACATCATACCTTAATTTTTTCGAAAATTGGGAGAGATGTTGCAAAATTGGTCGTCTGCTGCAGTCGTGATTGGCGCTTTAAGGGTTAATGATTTCTTTAACTCTTTGCATGCTGGGTAATTGTTTATGATTTAATTCTTTTTCAAAATCAACTTTTCCAAAAAATTCTTTCATTTTTACCATTGTGGTGTCAAACAATTTTGTCGGTCCTGATCTGGGTCCAAACTGTTTGCAATGATCATCAGCAGACAACAAAATTTGCCGCTAGCATGCAACGTGTTATAGAGAAAAATCCTACAATAAATTTAAAGATTTTTTTACATCTCAGTGACATCTTGTGCACACAAAAGTTAATTTCTGAGAGAAAATTATGTTGTCCAAAATTATACGAAATGAAAGCCAAACATAATTATTTGTGAATATAATTTATTCATACAATATCTAAATAAAAATTCTAAAAAAGTTCTTTAAAATATTCCAGTCACACACAAACATACTTGAGAATACACATCATCACACACATACTTTTGTTAAACAATTTGCATTGTGCTATAGAAGGACAGGGATTCCTTTGATTTAAAACAGTTATGAGATTCAAATTTCATGTTAATGCGTCCTCAGACCTTTTGTTCTGGGATTAAAAAATTTGGATTCAATGAGACCTAAAAAGAGACTATTATATTTGCGAAATATTCAGACAGACATGACTTTGAGTCACATCAGGTCTACAGAGTTTGTTATTTATTTGGCAACATCTTAGAAATATTCAGACAGACATGACTTTGAGTCCAATCAGGTCTACAGAGTTTGTTATTTATTTGACAACATCTTACGAAATATTCAGACAGACATGACTTTGAGTCTGATCAGATCTACAGTGGGTTTTTTTTTATTTATTTGGCAACATCTTAGAAATATTCAGTCAGACATGACTTTGAATCTGATTAGGTCTGCAGTGTTTGTTATTTATTTGGCAACATCTTAAGAAATATTCAGACAGACATGACTGCAAACAGTGTAAACTCAGATCAGACTGCTCCCTCCATCTACAGTGTTTGTAATTTCTGTGACAAAATCTTAGATACAAGGCCACATGGTTATAAAACTTGAGTACAGTCTCAAACTCAAAATAAAGCGCAATGATTGGCTGCTTGCGGACACATGAACGCAAGCAGCCAATCATTGCAGCTAATTTTGAGTTTTAGACTGTACTCAAGTTTTATAACCTCGAGGCCAGGTGTTCACACTGTTGCTACTGATGGCTCTGTTTTAAGATATGATATGACACATTGATGAAAAATTGTTTTAAGGACTGGAGCCAGTCTAGGTTTGAGTATTCTACTAATATTTGTACAGGGCCTGTTTACATGCATATCGCATGTTGAAATTTTTACCGGTCACAGAATTATTTACGGTTTGAGCATTCTACTAATATTTGTACAGGGCCTGTTTACATGCATATCGCATGTTGAAATTTTTACCGCAATTTTAGTGACATCAGAGGAATAAATTTAACTCTTTCCCTGCTAGCGGCAACTTTTGTTGTCTGCTGATAACCTTAGCAAACAGTTTGTACCCAGATCAGGACCAACATTCTGTCTGTCCTGATCTGGATCCGAACCATTTGACACTCTGATAGTGTTCCTGAAAGCATTTTTTTTAAAGTTATTGAAAAAAATCAGATGACAACAAAACCATGAAAATTACCCAGCATGCAAAGTTAAAGTGTACTTTTGTAACTCAGGAACAAGACACTTTGATAAGTATGAATATTTCTTCAATAACTTATCTATATTTATGTTGCATCATAAATAAATGACTTTCTTTGCTGTTAAAAACAACAACAAAATGAAATACAGTTGATAAATGTCATCAATCTGAATCCCATAGCTGGACTCCTTAAACAAATTGATCATTGATAACTCGGATGGATTAGCCCAGATCAACAACTGGAAGATTCCATTTTAGAAATTCAGCGCTTAATGGGGTTTATAGTCATTTTAATACTTTTATTTTATAACACTACCATGTCTGTACCTTATAAATGATTACTGTTTTACAGTCATTTGGCGAAAAATGTGATGACAAACTTTGGATTTAGCCAGCTGGTCTGGATCTACACTTGAACATAAAAAAGATCACTATCTTGTGATGAACGATGATAAAAGCGATTAAATCATTGCCTACTAGTGTTGTCTGCTGATAATCTTTGCACACAGTTTGGACCCAGATCAGGCCCGACAAAGCGTTGGGCCTGATCTGGATCCAAACTGTTTGACACTGATGTTATTCCATCCCCGAGGATGATGTTATTCCTGAAAAAAATTTTCAAAAAAAATATTTTGAAAAAACCAACAGACAAAAAGCATGAAAAGTTACCCAGTAGGCAAAGAGTTAAATCATGATGCCTCGGACTTGGTAGTGTTCAGTCCTAGATGATCTATATTATATTCTGTGTCCTTCCCAGCAGGCAATCCCAAACCCATTCCACTCACAATGATATTAATAAACAATATAATGAAAATGCCAACATTCACTAAATTTGTGAGTCTATCGTGGATTCTTCCTGCCTTATTCAAAGCATCAAATTCATCATTGGCTGCTTCGGCTGTGGTTGGCGGCATGAGATGCGCTCCATCTGACGGTTTAGGGGGAGACTGAATTGAATCGTCCCGCTCGTAATAAGCCACATATATCAACATTATGCCTACACCAAGCTGCAGAAACATTGAGAGCGAAACTAGTACTGTAATGGCGATGGCTTGACCAGACATTTCTGTTGTGTTTAGCAGAACTTTCAGCTGGGACACATTAGCCATGAGAAGGGCAATGTCCAAGAATCCTGCCGCAAGAGACTTCCTGAAGGCATAGTTGGCAAACTGAAAAAAAAAAGTAATAGAATAACACACTCAATAATTGTCAGAGTTATTGCCCATTATTTCATTGCATTAGATTATATCCAAAAAACCTTCCCCAAAGAGACTTCCTGAAAGGATAATGGATTTCCATTTGTGAGACAATTCCTTGAAGGTGTGCTCATGTATATTTTTTTTGTTTTTTGTTGCTTTACATCCCATGTCAACAGCTATGGTCATGGCGGGACGGTCAGTTCACCTATCCACACTTTTTCCTGGGCAAGCTTGAACAAGCAGTTAACCAGTACTTCATGCACATACTTTGCTACATACTTTGGCTTGTAACTGACAACAACCCTTCTTGAATGATTCGGTGGGAGGGAGGAGAATGACTGTAGAAATTATTTTATGATCAATCTCGTGACCACTGGATCTGCAGTCAGACACGCATCTGTAGCCAGACATGTTACCTACTGTGCTATGTTGCCCGGTCCATGTATTAATGAATATGTTAGAGAGAAGAGATCAAATGTGAGGCTTTCTGAGCATTTTATTGCTTTTTCACAGCTCCTTTAATAAATTCAATCCTTGGGATTTGTTGAAACCCTCACCTTTCAAGCTTGGGTTTCATCACCACCCTAGGGGCCTAGCAGATGTTAATACACAAAGAAAATATCATGTTTGATCCTTACATAGGGTAAAAACATTGAACTTGGGACGCTTTTCCGCTGTGTCACACCTTCAGCACGGTTTGTGCTTTGCTCCAGACGGGTCACCAAGTTAAATCTAGCTGGTAGCTAGCAGACATGCTCGATTGACTGAATAAAGCTGTAATTTCATTGGTTAACGCATTTAAATGTGTTTGATTAGCACTTAAAGTGACATAGGGTCGAACATGAAAATTCGGACGGCTATCAGGAAATACGGACAGAGCTGAAGGGAAAATCGGTCAGTTGTTTCTTTTAACAAAATAAAGCTCTTAAAATGTTTTACTCTGTCAAAAAACAGTTAATATGTTTCATTTATCATATGAGTAAACTGCTGAGATCTTTTAAGATATCAATTTCGTCAAGTGCTGAAATGTCAACCAGCATGCAAAGCTACAGAATCTTTTCGACCTTGCAGCCTACACTTGCTCAATTTTTGGGGTCCATGGTGATACATTCCAGTCTTTTAATTGCTATACCAACAAAAATCTAAAATAATCTTATCTAAAACGTAAATAGATGCAATGCATTTTATTGACAAACAGCTGGAAAGGAAAGAAAACTATATGAAAGGGTCAAAAACCATCATCTGAACGTGTGTTCATTGGCGTGTCCGAAATTAAATTTCCCGATGGGAAATACGGACACCCATTATTTTATCTTCATTTCGTTTCAAATCTGTGTAAATATGCAAAAACAACCTTTCATTTTATAAGTTTAACTATTGAAGATACAAGGGAGCAGAAATATTTCAGTGTGCGTCAATATTCAACTATAGAGGATGGAATTAAAAATAATTGTGACAAGCAACAAAACCATGTGCTCCCAAAACTGTGCAGAGCTGGAGGTCTTCAGACTGGAATGGATATCTAATTGGTTGATTATAATGTGACATGTTCCAATTTCACTGTTTGTAAGTGGTACTACGATATTTTGTCTGTACAGTTAACAGTAAATAAGACGTTATCAGTTAGTTGGGATCTAGAGCAGTACATAATATCAGGGGAGGTTGAAAAGTGTCCGATTTTACATGTCCGTCCGAAATTGAATGTTTATACCCTAATGAGTAAATTATCACAGCACATTAAACATTTTCCATCCCAATATATGTAATCATAATAGTAATATTGTGCTGTTTTATCGGTTATTATATGTTTTGTAGATCCGCTAAAATGTATAATCATATGATGTCGCATCTGGGAGAGAAATAACGCCATGCAATAAAATCGATACACCATTAGTGGTTTGCAGATTTTCAGGAAACGTTATGACGTCCATAACAACGTTGCCTACTTAATCACAAAATTAAAACGCTTTAGGCCAGAAATGAGATTTCAAAGTAATCTTAATGTCATATGATAAATAGAATCTAACATTCGTGCTCTTGTATTATTGAATTTATATAACTAGTTGCGAAAAAGAGATAAAATACTCGACAAGCCTCAAATTTTATCTCTTTTCCGCAACTCGTTTAATTAATTCAATAAAACATGAGCACTAATGTAAGATCCTCTATTTTGGCAATCTGAACAAAGAATTGAATTGATGAGAAAACAAAATGCTGCATTTCCACGTGAAGTTGATTCACAGTATTAAAATGAAGGTAAGTAAGGGTGCAAAGATCAGGAATCGATACAATCAAGTACCACACCTGACCCAGGATACCAATGGGAAAGTGACAAACTCATAGTTAGACACCACAAACGAGAGCCAAGAGGTCAGCCCTTTCCCAGCAGGTGACCACAAAGCACATATAAACAGACGCGCACAAAGACATAGCAAACACAAGACAGAAAAAAAACATAAAAGATCCACAAAAGAAGTACCGCCTTGGAACGGTCAGTAAAATATTTTACTGTAGGGCTTAAACCGGTTTAACAGTGCCAATCTCACCATTAATTCAGATGTGGATCAAGACACATAGATATTTGGTTTGCATGAAAGACCCCTAACTTATCAATGCATCATCTCCTAAAACATATAAATCAAGATATAACAAGGAGATAAAGCAAAGATAAGGACTAAACAGTAATAAAACTGAATACCAGAGGGGGGTTTGCTACTGTGATAAAGTAAGTCTAGGGTGCATTTGAATATATACAGCAGAAGTAATAAGCAGACAACATTTTGGACAAAACGGATTTGAGCCGCGGCATGAGATTTCATTTTGACAAGTGTAGACTCACACAAGCCTGTGCAGCCTCCTTTTAAGCTTAGAAACTCCAAATGGTGTTCAGTCAGTAGCTTAACAATCATAGAACACTCAAGGGACTAGCAAAGGCTCTGATCAGACTGCGCATAAGCGCAGGCTGATCTGAGGCAAATTGCTGGTCGCACATACCACATTGTTGGAAATCTCATGCACTGGCTCATTTAAAAAGACAAATACATGTAAAGAACAAAATATGCATTTAATACTTTCACTTTCATTCATTGGAAGTCACTGTGTAGACCCAGTTCAGACTGCTCATAGAGCTTGGTCAATACTGTTTCATGCAAGCTAAAATAGTTAAAATGTTTTGTTTGCATGCAAGTTAAAATATTTTGTTACAGCGAAAATTGTTTTCGAATGGCAGTTTAAATTTTACCCCTTTTGCACTTAGTTCAGTCAAAATTAGTTTTTTTTACCGAGATGCTCTTAACACTAAACACTTACCTTTGAGGTTGTCGACATGATGATTCTATAACACTATGAATGTCTTAAAATTGTTTACACTATATGAACATGCCCAGTAATATATATGTACTCAACTACAACAATATGTGCATGTTGTTGTATATTTTACTCATTTTTGTAAAAATATCCTATTACACGCTGTCCTAGTTTGAGGACAAGTCATTTAAGGCTATAGTATTCTTTTGCATACTCATACCTCTTGACAATTATTACCCACCTCAACCTCTTTGCATGCTGGGTAGTTTTGTTGCTTGTGTCGTCTGCTGACTTTTTAAAAAAAATTCTTTCAGGAACACTATCAGAGTATCAAACAGTTTTTATCCAGATCAGGACAGACTTTCTGTCTGTCCTGATCTCCAAACTGTTTGTAAAGTTTGTCAGCAGACAACAAAAGTTGCCACTAGCAAGGAAAGAGCTAAACAAAAAAAGTACTTTTTAATGACTACAGCAGACAACACATTTTGTGATATTGATGTTTAATTTCTGGGAAAATAAGTGAATAACATGAAATATCAAACCTTTTTTTTCTTTCTTTAATAAGCAAAAATTTTGAAAAAATTATTGACGTCCCCTGCAAGTTTTAGGTGGCACTTAAGGTGTTGTCATAAATTATTTGCTTGATTTAACCCTATTATATTCAGAGTAGCTAAAACGCAATGAGGTCTGGGCCACTCTGAGTGCTATAAGGTTAAGATCATACTTTTTGACCCAATATAATGCTCTGTGTACATGACTTTACCTCTTTAGAATGCAATGTAGATCCAGATCAGCTGGCTTCCAACTTGAATAAAGCCTACACCTTTTCATCCACTTAAACACACCAGAAAGGGGGCAATCGAATATGTTAATACTAATGACAAACCAAGATAAAAAATCGTTTTGATTGCCATTTGTCGCCCGACTGGTGACACATGGCAATCAGAACACTGTTTCTAGCGATTTTTGATCCGAGTTTGTCGATTGTTAAGAGCGTTTTTGATTGCCGCTTATCCCGTGTGTTTAAACTAAACTCCAGTTGTAAAGTTTCTAAAAGATAGCTTTTTACTGCTTCATTTTTGAACATCTTTTCCCAATGAAAAGTATTCAGGAACATCTCTGCTAACTTCTCCAAACGGTTCCAACATCCTAGATGCTGCAGTTACCTCTGTGCATAGATGCACCCTTTAAACATTTTCAGCAAAGTGCAAATAAACCAAGTCCAAGATGTCAGTCAAAAAATTACATTATACCGTCCCAATTCTCTTTCTAAAGTGATGGATATAATAGAATTCCTTTGTGCATTAATCTGGTGGGGTAATCTCAAACCCGTTCATTTTGGAGCACATGCACAAGAGAAAAATGGCATGTCCTGCGGAAACCCATCTTTTAATGTTCCTACAAATGAGCCTGCCTAAAGTGATTTTGCATATGCACAATAAATAAGGAGTATTTCATCGGCAGTTCTTTGAATAAAAAGATATTCACCTCTTATGAATACTTTTTGAGAAAACCCTTTCTGTCCACGCCTCTACGAATTTTAGCTGTCAATCAGTTTTAAAGACTTAAAAGTTTTGGACGAAATCAATTTACTGCAAAATCTTCATCTAAATACACAAAAACCTGTTTTACGCTACGCGCAACAGACTTTAAGCAGAAGTTGGCGAAAAGTCTCCTCTACAACTTCCATCGCCAATACATTTTGCTCAAATTAAAGATAAAAAAATTATTGCAAAAAAATAGTTCTAAAAACATAACAGCTGGAGTTTAGTGACCCTTCGATCTAATAAGTGCACATGCACTGAGTAATGTATGCCTTTGTCCTGCTGAATATGTATTTACCCTTTTTGAAAACACCATAGATCCAGATCAGCTTGTTTCTGATAACGCCATCTGATCAGTATCCACACTGTTACCACTCAGATTGAAAATTCATGCTTGTGGAATGCTGAGTGTGGTACATAACAAGGGCCCTTGGTCACTCACCATAGATGACAGTTTATGAGGTCAGAAAAAGCATTGCTCCTCTCAAATCCAGCTATAAATTTTAATTGATCAGCAGTTTCGTTAAGACTACATGGAAAAGTTTGCATTTTGTTGACGAAAGTAAAAGGATGTAGAACCTCAATGAAAATTATCATTTAAAAACCAAGATTTAATAAAATCTGACCAATAGCTAAATGAATACAGTAAGCTCACAGACAAACAGATGCACGGTTACACAAATGAGTCTGGTAGACTGTATAATTAAAAACTCTTGGTAGGGGGTCACCAAAGGATCATATGTGTTGATTTTTTTTTCCAAATCAGCCCAGAAATATTTTACAAGATTCTTTAACTCTTTGTCTACAAGTGTCTTCTCTGCATATAACCTTTGTAAATAGTTTTGATCCAGATTAGGCCCAACACAATATTAGGCCTGATCTGGATCGAAACTTTTTGATAATTTGATGCTATTCCTGAAAGAATTTTTCCAACAAGAGGGCACTGGATCACTCACCAGAGACCTGATTCATAAGAAGATGATGTTTAAAAACAAACTGTTTTTAGTTCTGGTAGCAATTTTTTAAAGATGGCATCATGGGGAACATTTGTGTGAAAGTATTATGAATTTAGACCAGTGGTTAAGGAGGTGTAATTTAAACATATTTCTATTTTTAGCGCTGGTTGCCATTTTGTTCAGGGGTGTGGAACCATTTGTGTAAATCATGAACAATTCTGTGAAATTATTTTGAATTTGGACCAGTGGTTCAGATGGTATTTAAAGATATTTCTTATCTTGAACTCTGGCGGCCTTGTTCAGGGGAGCAGAACCATTTGTGCAATTTATAGAGGGTATCATGAGTAACAATTCGGTGAAATTATTTTGAATTTGGACCAGTGGTTCAAGAGAAGATCTTATTTAAAGATATTCCTTATCTAGAACTTGTTATGCAGAGCTGAACCATTTGTGTAATTTTGGTAGATAGCATCAGGAGGAACAATTCTGTAAAATTATTTTGAATTTGGACCAGAGTCGTTTAAAGATATTTCTTGGGGGAAAAGGGCCATAACTCTGGTTCAAAGTTTGGGGGAAATGACGTGTAACAATCCCAAGCTAGATCTTGTCAATATGAATACATATATAAAATTTGGTGAAATTATGTCAAATTCTCAAGATATTGAGCGGAAACAATTTTTTTGCGTAAATCAAGGGCCATAACTCTCATACAAATGTGGGAAAAATGATGTGTAACAATCCCAAGCTAGATCTTGTCAATATGAATGCATATATAAGATTTGGTGAAATTATGTCAATTTGTTCTTAAGATATTGAGCAGAAATAAAATTTTGGCGTAAATCAAGGGCCATATCTCTGGTACAAATTTGGGAAAATGCTAGATCATGTCAATATCAATGCACATACAAAGGGACTCTTTCATGGTATGGGAAATTAACATGGGAGTCTGCCCACACTTGGAATTTGATAATATTATGTTTACTAATTGACTTGGGTATGACTTTTATATTTATGGTGCATTTGAGTTTTTATGCAATTCCAATGCTAATTTATGACGTCATGTAGGATATCACTACAATACCTCAGGGTACCCAGTTATAATCATTTCTTAAGTAAATGACATATCATGTAATGGGCGTAGAAATGTTTTATTAAATAAATATATCATTGATAAGTTCGTTGATGCTATAAATGGCTTTGTATTTATTAGATTTGTGGGTGGGCATTCATTTTTATGACATGGTACCCCAATTTTCAACTGTATATTATGTATTCAGTCTAATTTGGAATTAAAATTTTTATGCGTTGCAGTCATTGTCAAGATATCATTTCAACATATAAACTAGCCATATATGTTAAAAATATGTAGACCAAATTTCATGAAATTCAAGGACCGGTAACATACTTTTTCAACTTGATGTAAACACATGGCCCTAATTCATCAAAATGTAAAAAATACAATAATTATGTTTCAGTGTAAAACATACTATAATACTTGCTTAGTTTGAATCACCATGCTAGTACGTTTATTGGTAAAAGTTGAAATGTTCAGTGTTTTTCCTTATTATGGATTGGCAAAGAAAAAAACAATATTCTTTGATATTAAATGCCACGATTCGTATTTAATGAAGTGCTTACACAATAATATTACCCAAAATGATACAATATGGTGACACCTGTACTTACCACATCTAGTTTCTAACGTTAAAACTACATCTGACCAATGTTACACGTAATATCTGACATTATTAAGAATTTTTATTCATACAGAAGAAAAACCTTATGACAAGTCAGTTCATACAGGAGAAAAACCTTATATCTATGATTTTATAATTGTAAGCCTCATAAATAAACCTGGTTCACAAGAATAGCCCCCTGTCAAACCTTTTGGTTAAAATTAACCATTTTGGTCAAAGAGAACTCTTGGCCCCAAGGGTATTGCTAATTTAATGCTCAATTCTTCTCTGATCATTCTGTTCTGTAAAACTGATGCTGATTTCCATCAAATAGGGACATTTAAACTTTAACTGGCTGTATATTTTAGGCATACAGTTTCGTTTTTGGACCTCACTTATTCATGTAGAACACTGTTATATGATACCTTTGATAAGACTTTGTTTCACTTTATCCTGGTCACGGCACCAAAATGTGGTTACTCTAGTTAAGTTTGGATGTTAAGAAATATTTAGTCTTATTGCTTTCACACGTTTATTGTTATGATATTATGTTTCTTAAACAAAATCATTCAGGTCTTGAGAAAGTGATACACATTGTCTTAGCCCCATAGTGCCATGACATGGGGCCAAGTCCTTTGGCATTTCAAGCCATTGAATCATTTGAAATTGTCTAAACATATCTTTCTTCAAGAAAAGTGGAAGTTGATTTAAAACCATCCTCGTTCTGTCGAGTTATTGATTCATTTCAACTAAATAATTATATTTGCTAAAGTTGACCTATACCCATAAGAGGTAGGAAATGACAAAGTTACCGGGTTTGGATTTTCATGAAATTTGGCTCAGATCAGCAGGATATATATGGCATGTTTTTATGATAATATGATATCTTGACAAAGACTAGAACATATCTATCTTTGGAATTGAATGTTGAATGTTTCCGTAATTTTTTGAGAAAAAATATTGAAATTTTATAATCACCTCTTCATAAAACGTAAACCATACTTTATCCAAATGGTTTTGTGGTAGTAATATAATGTCTATGGTATTTTGGATTCAATCTAAATGACAAATCAGAGAAATAAACAAAACCATAGATTTAGGACATAGAAGTTTAGAGACAGGTACCACCTCAAAGGTGGAGTACTTCAGGGTTGCTTCCTAAGCCTTATTCTTAACTATCTTATTCGATAAATACAGTTTAGTAGTTTGTATATAATGAGTTATTAATATGCAAAGTTCAAAGAAAATCCATGCGTGGGCACAGATGCAAGTACCCCTTTGAATAAATTCTATAAAAGCGTTATCAAGATATTGAGCGGAAATGAAATTATGATGGATGGACGAAAGGAGGGACGATCCGACAGATGGACAAATAGACGGAATGACAGACAACCCAATTCCTATATAGCCCCCCCCCCCCCCCCTCTTTTCCAAAGTGGGGTTATAATAAATCAGGTGATTAAATAGATGACATATATTTATATGACATATAACTGCAATGAAATATCATCTAAATATATGTCCATTTTACTCGATTCAAATCTTATGAGAGAGGGTTCAGTTATTTTTGACTGACCCTCGTATGTATAAGAAAAAAATTATTTGCCGATGAAACATTTGGTCCCATCAACATCCCAATTACTTTCAAATTGAGCCATTGGACAATAGATTTTTTATACATTTTCATACATGCATGGATAAATCTAGCCCTGCTCCTGCCAGTCATATTTTTGACAGATTAAACTAACTTAAACAATCTTGGTTGAGGTTTACTCAAGGACCGCTTGAGCCAAACAATTTGCTATAGTAGCAGCCTGATCTGGTTCCACAAAAGGGGTCTGAACCGTCCCTGAAAAAAATTGCAAGTGTTTCAGGCTTCAATTGAAATTTAAACCTCCTTGGAAAAACTTTGGACCCCACCCCACTGAAAATTGTACAGTTACCTTGCAATATACTATGGACCCCATCTGTAAACCATTAAAAATGTTGTCAAAACTTTTTATTGTTAGGACCCACCCCCCTGTCAACAAAAGCTCACCTTCAGCATGTACAGGCGAGCTAAAATGGAATTAAAAAGCAATAAGATCTTAAAAACAAGGTCTCCTTTATTAAAAACTTCACAATCAATTTACTGCATAACAATAGATTCTATCCCAAACTTTATGGAGAATCTACAAAATTATATAGGAAAACCTGTCTTAAGCTGCCACTCAAAAAAACTAAAAATTGGTTTTCAAGACCAATCATCGCTAAATGCAGATCAAAAGTATTGCAGAATGCTCCAAAGGGAGCATTCTGCAATACTTTTGACCTTCATTAAGTATCTATTTGTCATTAAGACCTTTGTTTTGTCTATTTTTGAGTGGTTGCTTAAGACAGGTTTTACTGTATAGGAATCATTAAGCACAGTAACAAGGTATTCCCATTCATTTAGCCCTCTCTTACTTGGCCTATCCTTCTCTTTTTGTCAACATCCAGCGTCACCTACTCATCTCACTGAGATATTATCATTTCTCACTTAACCCTTTTTATACTAACTCACCATAACTCGCCATATTCGACCTCTGAGCGAGTCATCTTTGTTTTGTTTGTTTGATTTGATTCTTTACGTCCCATCAACAATCTTTCAGTTATAAAGGGACGGGTCTTCCTGGGTTGAACCAGTACTAAGCTAGGATAAATGTTCTTGCCCAAGGACACAACACAGTGACGACAAGAGTGAGTCATCTGACTTGTAAATACATGTATACTGATGCCTTCTTTCATCTTGATTGAAACAATAAAGGTGTGATGGTTCATTGTACAACTGGGGCAGAATTTCAAAATAATGGTGCATTTCTGTCCCTTAGAGCATTTCAATCTAAGCAAACAGTGCCGACCTGATTAAATTCCAGATATTATGAAGTTTCACCTGTTTTCACTGTTTGCCAAGGTACCCTCTTAAAAATCAGCAGATGAAAAAAAAAGCATGAAAAATTTCACAGGGGGCAAAGAATTAATGGGTTGTCATCTAAAAATAAGGATGAGCAGCTGAAAAATGATGTCAACAAACCACATTTAAAAATATCACACATTGATACTACAAGTTGACCTTATGCCAGCAAAATTCCAACCTTTAATGTAAATTAATTTGTGAAAAAAAGGAAAAAAACGGAAAGAAGAAAAAATAACATCTCATGAGAACCCATAAGTTTAAGCGTTTACCAAACTCAGCAAAAATCTGATGAACAATATAAAAGAATGGGAGACTTTGGTGATTCAAGAAAACACGGTCTGGAATGTCAGTTTAACTTATTTTAGCTTATGCAAATCCTATTCTTCTAGTCAAATTTCATAGATCAAGATAAGCAGTATTTTTGAACAAAAACTTGTAATTATTTTCTTACACATCGGTTTTAACATATGTTTTGGGTGCTCAAAAGAACCGTCTCATTGAGACGGTTCTTTTCAGTACCCACAACATATGTTTTGGTTGAGAAATAAAAATTATAAATTCAAAATATGCACTCTTATCTGAAGACCGTCTGAATAAATAAATTCCAAGGCAATCAAGTGATATTGCCAGTTTAGTCATCAAGGAAAGGTAATTCTATTCAATGCAGCAGTAAAGTTTGATCATACTGATTCAATACATTAGTCAGAAATATTCTTAATTTCAGCAGAAGCAGTAACTGAGCAATAGACACCATGGGTAAACAATGGAGTTCATGAGTTTTATTAACAGGGCTTATACTTAAAAATCTACAAGATGGATTGTTTACTATATGGGCCTCGGCGCGAGAAACCCTGTCTTCGGGGGTTTGCAAACAACAAAGGCGCAGACCAACACAGTCTGGTCAGTGCCTTTGTCATTCGCTTATTGGAAAGTATTATATATAGACTTGCTATGAGCGAAATTTAAATTTTCTAGCTAGTCTCTGAGGCTGAGTAGGCTGGTTTGAATCTCATTTTGTCAGAAACCTGAAAGACAAGTTTTGTCGTGTTGAGGCCCATATAAGTTGTGGTAAGCACAAAGTGCACTTGCAGTTTCATATAAGCCTTGATAATTCATTTTGTTCAACACAATGTACAGTCAAACATCTTTAAAACGTCATTCTTATTAACAGAATATTCACAATCAGACATAAATTTGCTGGGAACAGATTTGTTTCCATTAAAATTCCCTCTTTATAACAGAATTTTTACTTAACGACACTGACAGTAAGTTCTGGGAACAGATATACATTTTCTATTGAAAATAAATTCATTATAACAGAATATTTACCATGTGTCAGTCAATTTGGTGATCAGGACAATGTCTCTTGCATGAACAGGTTTCTGTCACCTTTGATAAGAGGGAAGTTTTGTGCATTTTGATGCAATATGAATTGTACACACTTGGAAAAATAGCATTTCAAATCATTTGTACAATATTTTATCAAATGATTATCATGATTATAATGTGTAAACCTGGTACTGGTCGGCATTTCGTTATAACAGCAAACTCACTTTAACGTAAAAGAAAGCTTGGAACAAACATGGTCGTTATAAAGAGGGTTGACTGTATATGTCAAGGTGTTAGATAAAATCTATTACATTCTATAGAGTTTTGGCCAGTCTGAATGCAATCGGGTTCAAATCGCCTGAGAGTTATTTTCAGTGGGTGTTTATTAGAGCAAAAGTGGTAATTAAGGCAAGTATGTGTATGTGTCCTTGTGCAGTATATTGTTGCTGCCCTTGAATAAGAAAACTGTCTCCATTTTAATTGATGTGAACATCATGACAACATTTCCAGAAATACTTCATCTTGCAGATATTCTGTCACACCCTAACATAGTCATATTTCACAAGTTGCATTTGTCTGTTTTTTTTTTATCTTTTTTGATTTTCCAGAGCTTTTGACTTGATTTTTATTTTAATTTATGAAATCGTATAAACATGAAAGATAGCAATCATCAACCTTTATTTCTTTGCTTTAATACCGTATCTGTTGTGTCCCTTTAACTTTTCCTTGCTAGGGGCAACTTTTGTCATATGCTGATCATCTTTGCAAACAATTTGGACCCAGATCAGGACCGAAAGAATGTGGATCCTGATTTGGATCCAAACCGTTTGACACTCTGAAATTGTTCCTGAAAGAATTTCTTGAAAAAGGAAATTTAGAACTAGAAACACTGTGCTCCCAACCACTTGCTTGTCCATAAGGATGGTGCTTATTGAAGCTTTTAGCTATACCACACACCAACCTGTATCAGTTGACCAAGTTTGAAGCTCCTAGCTATAATAATTTTCGTAATAGCATAATTACAATTTTCAATGCCCAAATTTGCAAAGGGCAATAACTCTAAAATATTTCACCAGGCAATCTACTCATTATCTTCTATCAGTTGACCTAGTTTGAGACTGCTAGCCGTAATATTTTTCGAGATACATTTATTACAAGTTTACAATGTCCAAATCACAAAGGGCAATAACTCTAAAAAAATAAAATAACTTTTTAGAAATTTCACCAGGTAATCTAATCATCATCTTCTATCAGTTGACCATGTTTAAAGGATGCGAGCTGTAATATTTTTCGAGATATCTTTATTACAAGTTTTCACTGGGCAAATTTGCAAAGGGCAATCCACTCATTATCCTCCATAAGCTGACCAATTTTGAAGCTCCTAGCTATAATAGTTTTTGAGATATCTGGATTAAAAACTTCCGTTCTGACCCTTTAAAAGGGGCATAACTCCACAAAGGGAGTTAGACTAAAAAAATAAAGGTCAGCTATTTTTTGATGAGGAATCCATTTATGAAATCTTAAAACCCCAACTTAATTTTTTTTCAATGGACGCACAGACAGACGCACAGGTCCACGAGCCCAAAGCAATATGCCCAAATTTGAGGGCATAAAAAGTCAGCAGATGACAACAAAAGCATGAAAAATTACCCAGCGTGCAAAGTTGTAAACAAGCCACAGCATGACAAAACCAAAGAAATGACATGTGTGCCCAGCAACGACTCAGATCAGCCTGGGCATCTACCCAATCTTACCAGTCTTTGCTGTTGCCATGAATAAAGCTTTGTTGCTCGACTACGGTAAATGTTCTAAAAGTTCGAACACTAAAAAATAATTATTTTTTCCGCTGTTCGTAATTTTAGAAATTACGTTTCAGAAAAAGTGCTAGTGTTCGTAATTTTAGAATGTTGTCTTTATCATGAGCAAAAACGGTATATATGCATGTAAAAATGTGGTAGAAACGTGTTGAAAACACGGCGATATGATTCTGCGCTATCTACTCATTTTTCTTTTCAACCGCCGCTAAATTCTTGCGGAGTGAGTCAGCAAAATGTCCAGCGCGTGCGGTAAGTGCCAAGTCGAGAGCCAGGCACGTGCATGTTATGTCACTCAATTTACTTACAAGTCGTAAAAGTCCACTTATTTAACCTCTCGCTACACTTTCGTTCTTCCTTCAGGAAAACCAAAACGCTTTCGCTTGCTCTCCATCTGCGCAAATGCCGTTTATAATGTAATACAGTCACTCAAGGACATCTCGTCGATCAATTTTTTTGCAAAGATATACACGAATCTTTGAAATACGTAGACGAGCTCTCTGAGTTAAAAAATGACGAAATTCAAAAAGAACACGCATCTCTCTCTCTCTCTCTCTCTCTCTCTCTCTCTCTCTCTCTCTCTTTACTTGTCGATCTATAGAAAGTACGCAAAGTGTCGTACAAAAGCCGATGCGCACGATAAAATGGGTTTTCAGTACACTGTATATCTCAATAAGTGTAGACATAATCCGGTTTTATGCGCGGATCCAGAGGGGGGACAGGGGGTCCGGACCCCCCCCCCTGAAAAATCACAAAAACATAGAATTTCTTAGCAAAAGTAGACCGGATCCCCTGACATTCTCAAAAACTACCAAGCCAGCATTCAACGTTGGGTCATCATCAGCACGTCAGCGAAACGCCATTTAAAGGCGTTTCGCTGGCGGGCCGATGATGGTCCGCTTTTTGTGATATTTGGATCCTCTCTCCAATAAAATAGAAGAAAAAAAACGTTGTCAGAGTTCGGATCCAGATCAGATCCGAATGGAATTCAGGAAAGAATGTTTCGTCAATTTAAACAATTGGGCATGCGATAGAAAGCATGCAAAGTTCCGACTTTGTCGTGCAAAAGCCGATATCTCCAAGTATCATTTTCAGCACCCTACTGATACATGATATTTTTCGAGATTCGTATGCAAGCGCTGGTCTCTCTCTCTCTCTCTCTCTCTCTCTCTCTCTCTCTCATCTGCTTTCAAAGTTTGCAAATAGTTTGGATGCAGAAGATCTCCGACGTCTTGCCAAACCAAATCAGGGGCAAACAGGCATACCAAGAATTAATAATGAAAGCGAACGTCCGACTTTGCGTTCGATGCCTCGAAAGAATATAATTGAGCCGTGACATGAGATTTCCAACAATGTGGTATGTGGGACCAGCAAAGCCTCAGATCAGCCAGCGCATATGCACAGTCTGCTCAGAACCTTTGCTAGTCGCTTGAATATTCTACGAGTGTTAAGCTACTGACTGAACATCGTTTGGAGTTTGTAAGCTTAAAAGGAGGCTACACAGGCTCGTCTGAGTCTACACTCGTCAAAATGCATTGTGTCGCGGCTCAATTTATGATATATTATTGGCTACGATACGCTGGGTACAGCCGACGCGTACGATACGCTGGGTACATTCATATCTCAAAGAAAAGGAAAAATTCAGACAAGTACCACAAATCTAGTTTTTCATGCATGCAGTGCGCCGTTTCATGCTGGATTTCATTGAAATTGTTTTTTTTTATTTCATGCAAACCCATGAAAAGGAGACACAGCTAGGCAATTATGTTTTGTGTGCTAGGTCCGCTTTCGTGTGCCTGGGCCACCGTGTGCTACCCGAGTCTTAAAACAACAACAACACGTGGTCTGATAGTCGGCTTCTTTGATCTCAAACATGTCCGTGAACCATTACCCAGTCCCTTTGTCTGCTGCTGATACTATTAGCAGTGCCGGGCCCAGGGTGGGGCCTAGGAGGCACCCCCCCCCCCCAAAGAGGCTGTGACAAACTAATTAAGCAGACAGTTTGGGCCAAGAACTTGCGCGACAAAATGTTTCATGTTTTGTTCTAGAAACAAAGGTGCTGATAAGACTGTGCGGTGCGCAGGCTGATCTTCGCATGTAACAAAGTCGGGGTACATACTTCTACAGACTTGTGGTAAATAAAGCGAATTCCAAGATGTCCCGATCATCTCGAGGGCTTTGCTGATTTTAAATTCACAGCCACGGCATGCACCTTCATTGTGTATGTGCGCAGTTAAGGCGCTGGCGATTTTCTGCGGATGCGCAGGCTCGTCTGAGCCTTCGCTGCTCGCATATGCGATAGGTACCATAATCTTATGAACTGGCTTATTTCATGAAATTAAATATGTAAATATTAAATTCATCAAGATGCAAAATCGTGCTACAATCAATTTATTTCTTGGTACATGTATGTGCGTCTGTGCGTACATTATACCGGTAATGCACTTGTAGGATCTTCCATGTGCAGTTTCATGAGGACAAACAGACACGCCGCGATCGGCTCAACAGTTTGTTAAAATGTTCCATTTTGAGGAAATGGCCATTATTACATGTACCTAGAAAACCGCCGACAAGTATTTTAAAGACAACGCACGTAGATGTCTAGAATTTTTATTTGGCTCGAGTCTTCATCCTGTTTAAACTTTGTTAGTGAGCGAGACCCTGACGAGAATGTGCAAACACACATGCTCTCCTGAGCCTTCGCTGATCACATTTGTCATAAGTTCCAGCAGGGTCTTTACCAGGTCATATGGAGCTCCGCGCAAGTTGATTTCATGCTCGGGTTCGAGTTGTGTTTAAGAAAAGAGCACACGCATAGACTGATAGAATTGCCCTCCGTGTCGCACGCTGCTTTGGACATATTGCCGAACTGGGAAGGGGGGTGGGGGTAGGGGTGTCAGTCTCATACATATTTAAGCCTTAAGTTTACTGTAAAGTACCGTGAATAAAAATGAGATGATGAACACGTGTGAGTTCTTGCAGGCATGTCGGTAAAAATATTAAATATACGGTGGCTTTATTTTCCGCATTGGATGTCTCGGTGAGAAAAAAACAAACATGCGACTTGCACGATTTTCTCTGCATTTTGCACGAAATCGAATGACCCCTTGTGTTTCAAACGTCCACGGCAATCACTATACATCAACTTATTTTATTCTCTCTCGCCTAAGTGATCGTCTCATTTTCCGCAACTCTCTCTCTCTAGTATTTTAGAGAAAAAAAATGAGCAAGTGTCACATGTACAGCACACTATTTAGAATTGCTCTGCGTGTGTCAACATGCATAATTCACGTACAATTAGCCGAATCGCGGCCTGAAGGTCAATGTTTGGTCAGTAATAAATAATGACCTCAGCCATTTGGGTGGATACATATACTCAATAGGGTTAGTCAAAACAGTTTCGGAATCGATGCAGGAACTTGTCCGTGCATCAAGTTCGTCGTTGCTTGTGGCCTTGAATAATGTATAACGTCGCGCGCTGGCATGCGAAATAGAACATCATGTGCCAGATTACCCATCTAAGTAGAATGGAACCTTCCAAATGTCGCTACCGCTCACGCGCTGTACGGTAGAAGTATACCGAACACAGATGGGAGTAACAGATAAACGGACATCGGTTTTCCGCCGAAAATAACGTGTGTTCGTAATTTTAGAAATTCATTTTTCCGAAAAAGCGCAGTGTTCGATTTTTTAGGATGTTTTAAAAATTATTTTCGGCGATAATTTTAGGTGTTCGTAATTTTAGAGTGTTCGAAATTTTAGAACATTTACCGTACCCTACAGCAAAGACTATTCAGACTGTGAATATTTCCAAGCAGAGCTAAGGCCGAAATTTACATGCTACTATTTACATGCTCAACTTAACTGAACATGACATTTATCATGCTCATAAATGTTAAAATGCCAACAAATGTTAAATACAACATAAAGCAATAAAAGTATTTCTTTTTTCAGCCTTTTAGTTTTTATGAGTAGTTGAAATTTCATGTTCAGTTGAGTTGAGCAAGAAAAAGGTTTTATTATCTTGGGGCCAGGCTTCATTACCATGTGCTTGTCATTTTGCTAGTTTTGTCATACTGTGATTCAAAAGCAGTAGAGAACAACCAAGAATATATACATAAGTACATATATACAGGTATAAAAACCACAACAACAGTAAATCTAATGCGTATAAAAATCACATCATAGCACTACATAAGGCAAACAAAATATGTGTGCGTTTCGGGTATCTCAACCCTACCTAAGTTTTTTTCCAACCTGAATCATCTTGTTGTGACTTTTGGGCAATAAATATGATGTAAAATGTTGAAAATGTAGTGAAAAAAAATAACAGAAAAAATTTGGTAAATGAAGAGGTAAAGGTAATTTTTACAAAAAAATGATATGATAAAATAAAATAAACCAGTTTAAGACATTTCGGTAATTATTGTACATGCCTAAAGTCACTCTTCAAACATATGCTGCTATCTAGTGGGGCTATAGTCCTAAATTTTGGCTGGAGCCTTTATCTTTATCGCAACTCTTTAAGTGTGCGAGCAGCAAAGGCTCAGGTCGACTCTGAGACTAGCCTGCTCGCTTATGTAATAAGTACCAAAATCTCATGTACTGGTCCAAAACTTAATGCTGGCTGGCAGACCATATCTAGGTTTTTTATAGCTGAAACACACCATTTTATATGGCCTAATTAAGAACATACCAATGAGTGCCTCAAACATATGCATAGGTACAAATATACAAAAAAGGTTGAGCGCAAGATTGTAAAAAAATTCTTACCCAATAGTTTTAACATTTGTTTTAGGGTACTAAAAAGAACCGTCTCATTGAGACGGTTCTTTTGATTACCCACAACATATGTATTTTTTTTAATTACACACTCTTATCTAGTGGCCTGTTTAATTTCCAAAGTGAAATGGACTTTTGCTATTTACCACATTGATGATCAGCAAAGCACAGTTTAGATAAGCAAAAAATTTTCAGCGTAAAATTGTAAATATTTTCTTATCAATCAATTTTGACGTATGATTTGGGTGCTCAAAAGAACCGTCTCATTGAGATGATTCTTTTGAGCACCGTCATATTGAGTTAGTTCTTTCAAGTACCCACAACATATGTTTTCGTTGAGAAATAAGAAAATTGAATTTTCGTCACGCACTCTTAACTAGAGTCCTGGCAAGGGTTGGATAAACCTTCACCGCTCATACACACAAAGTAGGGACATAGATGAAGGGTCATGCAAACATTCAGGCTGTCTGTCTGTATATACTGCCTGACATCCTCAGAGGCATTAGCAGCAGGAATGTACTTTGTACACTCTGGGTTGCACTATGTTCCACTAGATACCTTTGAAGGCATGCTGAAAGGATGATTTTGCCTATAAGTGGTAAGTAACAAAATCTAATGAGCCGGCTCAAATGAGAAAATTTGCAATCTGTTTGATTATCTTATCTAGAGCTATTAATAACTGGTTACGGTAACTGTTCTTAACTTTTGAATGAACACTTCTCTTTCTGTTTATGCTGTTTGTCGAGAGGCCTTTCAAGTAGACAAAAGTGTAAAAAAATTTAGAACATTTACCATATTCAAAGGACTGCAGTAGCACATTGCTTGCAAAAAAGACAACTAAATATCTACTGAACAAATACCAAAATCTTAACAATAAACAAAAAAAGTAAGTAACAATGGATTATAAATAAGTAATATATAGTAGTTAGTCTAATAACAACATAGAGTAGCATGATATTTAAATGGAACTATAAATTGGTAAGTCTAATGTAACATATTTTAGTAATAGTAGTATACTTATCCTGCTATCCTATCATTGGCCAAAAATGAGTACAGTAAAACCTGAGTAAAACTGCCATCCTCAAAAAGACCAAAAATTGGTTTTCAAGACTAATTATCGGTTAATGTAGGTCAAAAATATTGCAGAATGCCCCAATTAGAGCATCCTGCAATACTTTTGACCTTCATTAAGCTACCATTTGCCAAAAAGATCGTTGTTTTGTCTTATTTTTGAGTGGCCGTTGTACACAGGTTTTACTGTATTCAAACTAAGTTTTCCCATTGATATCAGTGTATTCTGAAGTTTCAAAAATGTTTCTCAATAAATCATTTAAAAAGCTGTGTAGGTATCATAAGCATTTCAAAGCATTTGCTAAATTCTATAAATGGACAGTCTTACTGGTTGTTATATATTAAAACTCTTCTGCAACAAGACATATCAGAGTCTGCATTTTACAAATACCATAATACTTGAACAAAACATCAGTATTCTGTTGGATTAGAAAACATACATAGGCCTCAGAGTACTTATGCCTGATTCTCATTAGTTTGTACATTACCATTGGATTCGTGTATATATAAATCACGCTCGCGCGGAAATAGCCCGTGTCGGAATTCGGTACAGTTTGTTTCAAAAGCAAGAAGAAAATCATGGACATCAACCATGAGGAAAAAACAGGTATACAATTGATTAAATCTTTCTGCATATTATGTAAACTTGTTAAGCACATGGTATTTAACATTTAAAATCTTACTTGCACGCGAGAAAATTCTTTAATTCCAATTATTCCAATGCAAATTCAACTCGTCTGTCAAATTTCAGCCATCTTGCAAGATCACATGACCTTATCATAATTTTAAAGAGGCTGAGGGAAAATGTCATTTCTACTCACCACAGCAAATATACATGTGACTCTCAGATATCCATAATAAATCATCACAGTCATTTAATTGGATTTTAATTGAAAGTGACTTGACATGGTCTCAACTTTTTGCTGATGTATACTTATCAAAAGACACTCACCTAGAAATGACATTTTCCTCTGTCCACACTGTCACCAATACATTCAAATCACCCTAAAGTGTACATATGTTATAATTTCACAAGTTATTTTTGCATAAGTTGATATTTTGAGTTAGTCAATTTTGTGATGTTTAAAAATCGTTGGTGTTACTGAAATGATGGTAGGAAAATGATTTCCTGTGAATTTCGAAACAGCATGCAGGATGAGGCGTCGCATACTGTGGCGCTTGATCTAGGCCTACACTGTCTACTGAAGTGACAGTGTTGGCAAAATTAGTTGTGATATGGTTTAGATTGCC
Organism: Loripinus fragilis; assembly: GCA_964019695.1. NCBI lineage: Eukaryota > Metazoa > Mollusca > Bivalvia > Lucinida > Lucinidae > Loripinus > Loripinus fragilis. The sequence goes on from OZ026527.1 coordinate 39,391,784, forward strand.
CATTCAAACAGAGCACCTCACAAGTGGGACATATACATATACAAACGGTGTCGGCCCAGATTCGGCTGGCATACCATAGCGCCTGATCTGTGCCTACACTGTTTGCTGAGATGTTACTTCATGTTCAGTTAGCCCATTTGATCAGAACGTCCCATAGATGGGAAACACACCAATGATGCGGACCTAGATGGGACTCCGTATAGTGTGGCCTCGGGCTAGGGGTCACACTGTTTACTGGAAGGTCAGTGTTAGCAATATTGCATGTACTGCAACCTCATCTTTCCTTCATCCTACCCAATTGAACAAAGTGTACCGTATGCGAGACCTATTCAAACAGTGCCGGCCCGGATGGGGCGCCGCATATTGCGGTGCCTAGTCTGGGCTTGCATTGCTTGCTGAAATTTCAGTGCTGAAAAAAATTAGTTGCGAAATTTTTGTTCATCTCGCCTAATTGAACAGGGCGACCAACAAGTGGAGCATAAACATGTGCAAACAATGCCGACCCCGACGGGGCGCCACATAACGTAGCGTCTGGCCTGGACCTACAGTGTTTGATAAAACCTCAGTGTTGGAAAAATTGGTACACTTTGCTCGTTTGAACAGAGCAACCCACAGTTGGGACATATACATGTACAGACAATGTCAGTCCTGATGGGGCGCCGCATAACGTGGCGCCCGGTATGGGCTTACATTATTGCTAAATTTTTAAAAAACGTCGGTGCTGGAAAGATTGTTTGTGGTGCTGTGTTTATTTGCACATTGGAACAGAGCGACCCACAGGTGGGACACATACAATATGCAAACAATGTCGACCCAGATGGGGCGCCGCATAACGTAGCGCCTAGTCTGGGCCTACACTGTTTGCTGAAACGTCAATGTATAAAAAAAAAATTAGTTGTGATATTGTGTTTGTTTTGCCAATTTGCACAGAGCGACCCACAGGTGGGATATATACAATCAGTGCTGAGCCTGATGGGGCGCCACATAACGTAGCATCTGGACTGGATCTGCATTGTTTGTTGAAACGTCAGAGTTGAAAAAAATATTTGTTATTTTGTGCTCATCTTGCCCTTTTGCACAGAGCCACCCACAGGTGGGATATATACAGATTCAATCAGTGCCGGTCCTGACGGGGCGCCGCATACTGCTGCGCCTGGTCTGGGCCTGCATTGTTTGTTGAAATGTCAGTAACAGCAGCATTAGTTGCAGCATCGTGTTCAACTAGCCAAACTAGCCAAATTGAGCAGAGCGTTCCATATGTGAGACATATACAAACGGTGACGGCCCGGATGGGGCGCCGCATGACGTGGCGCCTGATCCGGGCCTGCACTGTTTGATGTTACGCCAGTGTTGGCGACATTACCTGTGGTATGGTGTTTGGCAGAGCACCCAATGGGTGGAAGATATGCAGACGGTGGGACGCCACTTAATTGGCTTCTGGTCGGAGTCTACACTGTATGCTGGGTTGCCAAAGCAAAAAACTGCACTGTTGAGTAGCATGATTTCACTTGCGACTAGTGCGGATCCGATCAGATGTAGCATTGGCTACACCTAGCCTTGGTCCGCACTGGCTGCCTGCATGGAACCCCGCTTCTAAGAAATTTGGATAGCCAGCTGATCAGGATAGACACTGTTTTCCACTCTGCTTGGTTAATGTAAATACATGCTAATAACCGTAATCCTGAGAGTTAATTAGATAAAACTGGGGAGGAGTGTAGTAAATAAAATATCCAGCATGGTAAAGGTTAATTAAGAGTAACATTCTCATTCATTGGTTTAACCTAAAATGTCAATCAGGAGTGCAGCAAACAACAATTATGTCCCATCTTTCTTGCTTTTTGGCAGCTTGTAAGACTCTAATGTGAATCATCAACAGACAAGTTACATGAAATATAGAGTCTTGAGTGCTCACAAAAATATTTAAAAAAAAAAAAAAATTCATTGCTTGCTTCAAATTATTTGCACAGCTTCAAAGATTAATTTCTGTTCTTACTGTTTTAATAATAAAAATGCTTTAAATGGAATCTGATAAACAACACATTATTTTCAAAACCTATTCTCATTCTCCTCTAAAAATCAAGTTTTTAATTTTATCCAATTTAATTTGAATGATAGAGTGTCCCAAGCTTTCTCATGATACTAATTGTAAGTTTCCAGATAGAAATTTACTGTTAATCCTTAAAGCGCAAGAAAAAAATGCATCTGAAAATGTCGTCTGCTGAAGTCGTCTGCAGCAAATAACTGCCTAAAATTACTGACAAATTCAGTATAGAGGCAAACAGCGTGGACCCAGAACAGACTGCTCCTATAGGAACAGTCTATATGAGCAGTCTGATCTGGGTCCACACTGTTTGCCATAGAGGCTTCTTAAACATTTCAGCAGACGAGAAAAGCAGACGACTTTTGTTGCGATTGGCGCATTAAGGGTTAAGCATAGGGCACTGTGTCCACCAGTAGAAATTAAAGTGGAGGTAATCAAATAAAAAAATCAAATTCATACTGATCTAGAATATAAAATCCAGATCTTCTCAAGACTTATCCTCCTCTAGTTCATACTCATCGAGAAATTCAAATTCCTCTTCAATGTTAATCTCTTCAGAGTCCAGTGACTTTGTTCTTGGCTCCTTCCTATCTTTAGAACCATCGTCAACATTATCAAACACAACCTCGTCATCTGAATCACCATGAGTATAAGCAACACGATCACGCTGCGACCTTGACTTAGTTTCCTTAGCAGGAGCGGTCATTCCAGCTAAATTCTGTAGGGCAGATCCGACCATTTGTTTCAATGCATTGGCCATAAGGCTTTCGGCAAGAGTTTGAGCAGGATTGCTTTGGGCAGCATTGTAATTTTCATCGCTGACCGTTTCCTCCTCAGAGCCTGAAGAGTTATCAAAATATCCTGGCTCAAATCTGATTGGTTCCTCTGAAGATTCTCTAGATTTTGATTGGCTGACTATATCTGGTGTGAGGAGTTCATCATCAGTATGATCTATGACATCATCAAAAGAAGGCATAGCATCAATCCCTTGAATCAGCTCCTCCTCTAAATCATTCTGATTCTCTGCAAAGATAGGAAATGCTTGTTTTTTTATGTCAGGGAATAAGCTAGGGGGCAAAATGGTCGCCCTAGAGGCTGAAATTTTGCCCTTAATGGGACCCAGGAAGAAGTGGGAGTCTCCCTAAAAAAATACTTTTTTTAGGGAGACTCTTTTTCATTCTGTCACCACACAAACGCAAGCTGTGGTGACACTCTACTACCACTGCATCAAATTTCTCCTTCCATTTAATGGCAATAGTATGTGTAATGGCTAATTTGCTTCTAAACTCACAGAAAATGCATTAATTTTACGCTATAACATCTCCCTATCTGATTGTCACTTCTCCCTAATTTTACTGGAGGGAGAAGTCCCTTCTTCCTACTGTCAGGACCAAACTTGAACCCTGTATATACAGTAAAATCTGTCTTAAGTACTTGCCCACTCAAAAAGAACACCAAAAATTGGTTTTCAATACCAATTATCACTTAATGCAGGTCAAAGTATTGTAGAATGCTCCAAGGGGAGCATTCTGCAATACTTTCGACCTTCATTAAGCTACCATTTTCTATTAAGACCTTTGTTTGGTCTTTTTTAAGTGGTCCCTTAAGACAGGTTTTACTGTAGTTAAAATTATCATAAAAATAAGCAATAATGTTATTCAGTCACTGAATTTTCTGTATTGAACATTTGTTGCACACCTTGATTTTGATTCCCGTCAGTATTTTCATAGATATAGTCTGGAAAAAAGCTTAATCATTATTGCAAAACACAATGGAGGTAATCTAAATGGACAATAACGCAAGAAAAACAGACTTTATTGTTTGCAAACAACAATGTTGCAGACCAGCCTGCCTGCGCTCTGAGAAGTATGATCAGTACCTTTGTTATTCACTTGCTGGAAAGTATATATGCTACACCTCCACATGCATCACTTCAAAATTATAACTAGTCTCTGTAGCTGAGAAAGCTGATTTGAGCCCTACATGGTTGCAAACTCCAAAGACAGGTTTTCCCTTGTGGAGGCTAAATTAGTTTTGATGGGGCTATGGTCCTTCTATATAATGAAACCTGTCTTAAGCAGCCACTAAAAACAGACAAAAAAGGTTTTAAAGACAGGTTGTAGCTCAGTGCAGGTCGAAAGTATTGCAGAATGAGCATTCTGCAACACTTTTGACCTGCATTAAGCAATTAGATTATCCATCTTGAAAATAGATTTTGGGTCTTCTTTTGAGTGACCGCTTAAGACAGGTTTTACTGGACATGAATGACATTTTACTCATTGCCCTCTCTCAGAGTATTAGGTTTTATTTGATTCCCTTAAATAATTATGGAGGATAACTCTGTAATTTATACTTTGTAGTAAAGGTTTTGATTTAAATTGTTTTAGCAAATCTATTAATATGCAAGTCTGTCATTTAGCGTTCAAATGGTTTATCAAATCTGCTAGAAGCTAATGCCTTTCTGACAGGTATTTGAACAAACATTCTTGCATAGATGTCTATTCGTATAGCTGTTTACACTCATTGTCAAATGAACGAAAAACTATGTTCAAATCAGGAGAACATGGGTCTGAACTTGAAAATACTTAAAATGAGCACTGTATTATTTGCATGAGGTTATATACGGAAAGCATTGCGGACCAGACTGTTCATTTTGCCGATGTTTTTGTTCGCGAAAATGTTGCGTACAGTTATGATGATGTGACAACGTTATGACATTCGAAAGTACACAGCCACCGCCGTTTTGTTTAGAAAAATCCAGTGTAAGACATTGGACAATTTAATGTTTTAGCAGCGTTTTCAGTGCAAATTGGCTGGAATAAGGTAAAATATGCAAGAATAACGATCACACATGTTTGTTTCATTGCATTAACCCTTGCCGGGCCCCGCGGATGATGTTGAACACTCGGCCTCGTGTTCAAACAGCATCCTCGGTACCCGGCAAATGTTAATGCATGAAAAAACATGTGTGATCCCTATAATGTAGACCAATATGAAACTTATTTACTATAATAGGCTAAGCGTATTTTGTTGAGCTAATAAACTCAATATAGTAACAGATTAAATTAAAATATTAAAGTTTTAAACTGAGATCCCTAATTCAAATGCACTTTAGACTTGAAAGGAAGTAAACACTATGAACCTTGATCAGACTGCTCTCAAAGGAGCCGTCTGATCTAGGTCCATAGTGTTTGCAATATAGGCTACCTAAGAACATAAGCAGAAGAGAGGAGCAAATGAAAAGCTGTGACTGGCCGGTAAAGGATTAATTGATTTCAGTTTTTACAGTAACTACCATCATCATCACCAAGTATAGAAGGCTCTTTTGAGAAAGTTAGCGGTGTTGTTGACGAAGTCAGAGATCCTCCCTCGTCTTCACTATCTGTGATAGCCCGTGCTAAGGCAGCTGCTATCTGTGGGTCCTCAGATGGCATAAACTCTTCCAGATCTATTTCATTCTCTGGGATGACAGCACCTAATCCATCACCGCTAGAATTGTTGTTTGCTGTTGTTAGGCTGCCTGAAACTTTAGATAATACATTATGATAAACTCATAGGTCCAGGTTAACAAAACTTTTGTGTGTTTGTTTGTTTGATTTGATTCTTTACGTCCCATCAACAATCTTTCAGTTAAACAGGGACGGGTCTTCCTGGGTTGAACCAGTACTAGGGTAGGATAAATGTGTCTTGCTCAGGGACAACGACGCAGTGACGCCGGTGAGGCTCGAACCCGCACCCTCTCGGTCTCAAGTCAAGCACTCTACCACTGCACTCCCTAGCTTTTGAGTGTAAAATTGTGAATATTTTCTTATCCATCAGTTTCATTTGATTGAGAGATCAGAAAAAAACTATTTTTTTTAATTACACACTCTTATCTAACAGCCTGGAACTGGACTCATTTTATTATTCAGACTAAAATATTCAGCCTGTTAAGCACACATCCTCTTTTAAGTGGGCTATGAATGCTTCATGGGTTGTTTACACTATACAGTAAAACCTGTTTAAAATGACCACTCTCAAAAAGAAACCGAAAATTGGTTTTCAATACCAATTATCGCTTAATGCAGGTCAAAAGTATTGCAGAATGCTCTGAGGGGAGCATTCTGCAATACTTTTGACCTTCATTAATTACCATTTGTCATTAAGACCTTTGTTTTGTCTATTTTTGAGTGGTCGCTTTACACAGGTTTTACTGTATGAGCTCGTGAATTCAAATCAATCTAGCGGTATAGTTTCTTAATGTCAGAATATGGATTTGTTGTGTGTATGAAAATGTGTGGATCTGATTCGAAGTCAGATGATCTGGATCTACCCTGACTTTAACTAGACCTGGCACTGATCACTCCCGAAAAATTTGTTAGAAATTGGCCAGCAAGTACCAGAGTCGTGCTGATAAACTTATATATAGAAAAAAGTCAACATATCAAGGGCCATAACTCTACCAATATTCAGAGAAGTGTGAATTCCTGATAGGCAAAACTAGATCTATCAAAGATCACTCCTGTAAAAGTTTGGAGGAATTTGTGTCAGCAGTTTTCACGGATCAAGTTGCCCAATATTTCACCAAGTTGCATATTGAAAAGTTCAACACATCATTGGCCTTAATTCTGAATTAAACAGTTGTGCGGAAAATCCTCACGATTTGCAAAAGGCCAAATAAAAAAATGAGTGTGTTAGGTAGGGTTGGCATTCAATTTTCTTTTTCAATTATTTTTTTTTCTGGAAAAAAATATAATCTTATGCATTTTGAAAGGCTACACCCGAAAAAGTCTAGGTTTCACCTGTAAATATAGGTAGGGTCAGGCTATTACGGATATTTTTTATTTGGCTTAACTAGACCTGCCACTGATCACTACTGTAAGGTTTGGTGGGAGTTGAGCCAGCAGTTTTCACTGAGTTGCCCCATCATCCTGCCTGACAGACAGATAGACAAAAGAACAGCAATGAATCTGTATGTCTCCCCACTTCTGTGAATCATGTTAGACCATTGGCAAAGAGCATTTTACACACCATTGTTATTATGCAGGGAAGTATAAGTTGTGTGACCTTAAAGGAACATTCTTCCATAGATGTCTGTTTGTATAGCTGTTTACACCCATTGTCAAATGAACGAAAATCCATGTTCAAATCAGGAGTTTCACATGCTGTTTGAACATGAGTCTGAACTTGAAAATACTTAAAATGAGCCTTGCATTATTTGCATGACGTTATATACGGAAAGCGTTGCAGACCAGACTGATCATTTCACTGATGCTTTTGTTCGTGAAAACGTTGTGTACGGTTATGACATTGTACACAGCCGACATACACAGTACAAAGCCGACGCCATTTTGTTTAGAGGAATCCAGTGTAAGAAAATGGACAATTTAATGTTTAAGCAGCTTTTTCAGTGCGAATTGCGTTGGAATAAGGTAAAATATGCAAGAATAACGATCACACATGTTTGTTTCATGGCATAAACACTTGCCGGGTCCCTCTGAAGATGTTTGAACACTCAGCCTATCGGCCTCGTGTTCAAACAGCATCCTCGGGACCTGGAAAATGTTAATGCATGAAAAAACATGTGTGATCCCTATAATCTCACCTAGATGGTTCTTTTAGTACAGACAGCATATCTTTCAGCTGGAGATAAAGAAATAATCAAAGTCAACTGATATCTCAAAGTGAAAAACTGGTCCTCTCAACTTATATTAAATAAAGGTTGACTGAATATGAATCTACCGAAGCAAAATAAAAGTGATACTTTCATCCCTTCCTATCTGGATCTCTTACCTGTTTGATAATGCCATTTGGACTTGTTTTTCATAGAATAATCAAGTTTCATGAAAACTGGTTCAAACTGGAGGTATATTTTCTGTAGGAGATTATGATACTGTACACTTGGCCATAATAATACACTTGTTACTGAAATAAACAAATCAAGATCAGTTATGACTGGTTCAAACTGGAGGTATATTTTCTAGAGGAGATTATGATGCTGTACACTTGGCCATAATATTACACTTGTTACTGAAATAAATAAAACAAGACCAGTTAAAACTGGTCCAAACTGGAGGTATATTCTCTGTAGGAATTTATGATCCTGTACACTTGGTCATTACTCATTATAATACACTTGTTATTGAAATAAGATCAGTTATAACTGGTTCAAACTGGAGGTATATTTTCTGGATGAGATTATGATACTGTACACTTGGCCATAATAATACACTTGTTACTGAAATAAACACATCAAGATCAGTTATAACTGGTTCAAACTGGAGGTATATTTTCTAGAGGCGATTATGATACTGTACATTTGGCCATAATAATACACTTGTTACTATAAATAAAACATTGTCAGACCAGTTAAAACTGGTTCAAACTGGAGGTATATTTACTGGAGGAGATTATGATCCTGTAGCACATTTGGCCATAATAATACACTTGTTACTATAAATAAAACATTGTCAGACCAGTTAAAACTGGTTCAAACTGGAGGTATATTTTCTGGAGGAGATTATGATCCTGTAGTACATTTGGCCATAATAGTACACTTGTTAGTATAAATAAAACATTGTCAGACCGGTTAAAACTGGTTCAAACTGGAGGTATATTTTCTGTAGGAGATTATGATACTGTATCATGGTGTCACATGATTTCAACAGTCACATTTTCCAATAGTTTCCAAACCTGGCAACATTTTTGTTATTATCTATATAAAGCTATCGTCTTTCAATATCTGGATAGGTTATTCTTTTGTCTACATTTTTAACAAAAAAAATATTAGGAAGTACATTTTACTTATTCATTTGGAACAACTTGGTTTTCTCCAGTTTTTCTTACCTTTTTAGGTGGTAGAATAAAGATCAGCATTCTATCTGCAGACATAAAACATCCTAGTATTTGCTATTTTGCGTTTAATAGGTCCTTTGAGCATAACATAAAATGGAAACTTGATGGAAGCATGCCACATTTTTTATTTGTACATGCTCAGATACAAGCCAGGGGTTCTTATGATGCAAAATGGCCAACTCATAATTTTTACCCAACTTCAATAAGGTCAAGAACTAACAAAAACAAATAAAAATTACCATCTCTTTTTACAGCAACTGCACATGGGAAGGAAGGAGATATCCATGTTTACTTCAATACAAAATTATCCTTTTTTATTGTACAACCCTTAAAGAGAAAGAGGCAGGGGCCAAAAACAACAACTCAGAAAATAGAATGCTTTTGTCTAGCTGCAGAAAACTTGTTACATGATAAAAAAAAGTATTTATTGTCTGAGTTTATTGATTGTATGTGCCATCAAACATATACTAAAGATGCATTAGTTCTATGCAGGTTAGAATTGCTAAATATGAAATAATTGGAAATATTTAACACTATTTTTGATCGAGCAATTTTGACCAACTCAAATTGGCTCATTTTTAAATATCTTGATTTTAGTATGAAAATAAAACATTTGTTCTGTTAAATTTATTTAACTAGGACCAATTTACTCATGTATGTCTATCTATTAAATTCTGGGCAGTTTGCCCTTAGACTATTAAAAACCCATAACACCATGCTACAATTTGCCATAATAATACACTTGTAAGTGAAATAAACAAAACTAAATTGTTTAAAAATAGGATTAAGGTCACCAAATTTAACCAACTCTTAAACTATTCCATTTATATATTCATGTTGTTTTATAGAAATAAGATTTCTCATTAACCCTTAATGCGCCGATCGCAACAAAAGTCAGCTGCTTTTCTCGTCTGCTGAAATGTTTAAGAAGCCTCTATGGCAAACAGTGTGGACCCAGATCAGACTGCTCCTATAGGAGCAGTCTGTTCTGGGTCCACGCTGTTTGCTTTGAAAATTTATTCGTCAGTAATGTTAGGCAATTATTTGCAGCAGACGACATTTTCAGATGCATTTTTTTTCTTGGCGCATTAAGGGTTAATTAGGTAGAATGAAGACTAAAAAACTTTTTCATGCACACCAGAAAAGGATATCTGAGATTTAATCCTGGGATAAAGAATATCTAAAAAGTTCTCTGCACAAATGAAACAAGATCATGGTGTGATATCCAAACTTTTGATATACACCCATCCCAACCCCTTTATTTTTTATATGTTTGGGTAAGGGGAATGACCTAACTGATATTTGAGCCGTGACATGAGAATTCCAACAATGTGGCATTTTGACAAGTGAAGACTCAGACGAGCCTGTGCAGCCTCCTTTTAAGCTTAGAAACTCCAGATGGTGTTCAGTCAGTAGCTCAACAGTCATTGAATATTCAAGCGACAAACAAAGGCTCTGATCAGACTGCGCGTATGCGCAGGCTGATCTGAGGCTTTGCTGGTCACACATACCACATTGTTGGAAATCTCATGTTGCGGCTCATTTACTGTTATATTACCCCTGAGTGTATTATAAAATAAAAAGTCTATACTTACTAATGATATATGAAAGCATTATGTCTGATATGTAGGTTCCTGTGAGAGCTAATAGTCCACATACTATACAGTTGAATATACAAAACTGAAATGAAAAAAGAATAAACATCACTTAACAGATTTCTATGTTTTAGTACCATAAAAATTCTAATAAATGATTGTACTAGAGTAAAACCGGGGTTCATCGGACACTTTTTCGAGATCGCTACTTTGAATTCCGATATCACCGGTTGTCGTTGCATTAGATGACCGCAATGGACAACGCATTCAAGTGTATTCAATATGTGGTCAAAGGGAGGCAAATCTAGCGTGTTTAAGCTCATGTAGATAGAGTAATAAGCCTTCAAAGAGCGCAGGGTATTAAAGGGGTGGATCGAACAGCCTTCGGGGTTCATCGGACAGGTCATATTAAGGGGGAACACCACATACAGATGATACAAAACATCAAACTGTTGTAGTAATACCTCAATAAAACAATTTAAACTGTCAGGTGACCTGTCCAATATTCAAACAATCTTTTTCTCCATATGCGAAGGCTAGATTACATCACAGTTTTGACCCAACGCAACCACTCATATTCGGCTGAAATGACAGTTTCACACAATGTTGGTTCAGCACATATACATTGATTTAAAGCTCATTTAATGCTGTGGCATGAGAACTAATCAACCCTCATTAACTCTCATCAATTTAGAGTGATAAGTGTCCTTTGAAGACTGCATAACTTAATTGTACCCTAATTAGATGTCTGCAGCATGTCTGAATTCGAAAATGGTTTGAATCGTTGATTGAACGTTTCCTCTATAAAGCAAGTGAGTATGACCAGGAAATACCACAACCACACACTGTAGACTGACCCATGACACCGCAAGGAAGAGCCACAGAATGCTAACAGTCACAATTTAAAGGCATCAAGAAGATAAAGTAAAGCAACCAGCTTTCTCTCTCCTGATCAAGCTGATTTCAAAACTAGGAGGACACAAAGTAAAACACGCATCAAACACAGAACCCCAACAAACAATTAATGGGGCAACAATAAACAATGATTCAGCAACAACAGAACCACTTAATTCTTAGAATGGACAGCAGCCAAAGCTTTCAGAGGGGGGGGGGGGGGTTAAATACAGTTTAATGGTAAAACCATATTGTTGCTAAAACAAATGCTGGTGTATGCAGACATTAGGCCTAAAGAACTGAATGTTAACCAGTTCAGCTGGATAAGGCCTACCTTGCTAGAGTATTGTGAGGATAATGGCTATGGCGAAAACAATTATGTGCTTTTTAATTAAGATTCATAAATTGTATCTTTGTCTTTCTACGCATGTATACATAGTAATCATGCATGAAGATGTGGCTGTATTCTTGAAATGCAAACATGTAGATGAATGTTCGTTTTTTAAGCTGATGCTTTAGTACATGTGCGGATCAAGAGGGGGATTGGGTGTCCGGACCCCCCTGGAAAATCACAAGTTCTCTGGGTTTCTATACAAATTAGCATTTAGACCCCCCCCCCCCCCCCTGGAAAAAGTTGGACCCCCCCCCCCCCCTGAAAAATGTTGGACTCTCTCTGAAACCTTGGAAACTTATAGTTTTCTTTGAAATAAACCATTGATAAACCACTGTAAAAGTGTAAAATAAGTTGAGGACTAAAGAAAGAGAGAGAATCTACCAACGGACGGACGGACGGACGGACGGACGGACGGACAGACAGACAGACAGACAGACAGACAGACAGATAGATAGATAGATAGATAGATAGATAGATAGATAGATAGATAGATAGACGGACGGACGGACAGACAGATAGTTTATAATTGATAGCATTTTTTTTATCAAGACAAGTCAGCTGGTGACACTGGCTGTTACTGTCATATATTGTCGAAAGGTGCCTTTGTAATTATTCAAAGACAACAAATATCAATACTTGTATATTAAAGGGCAGTAGAAAGACATATCTATCATGTAGTTATGGAAAAAAATAGACAGATGGTGGGGGCTTTTTATCTCGAGCTTGAGTTGCACTGTACTGTCCGATGAACCCCTCCGTGAAAAATCGACGGTGACAACATGAGGGGTTCATCGGATAGCTTTTCTCCCTATTTGTCTGAACAATTGACGGATATAAATGAATAAATCAAACACTTTTATCTTCATCTAATATTTCTTTCATGTAAAAAATCAATTTCAGTCACAAATTTAGTTTAAAAACCCCTTGGACAGGATGTTAAAGTAGACTGGTGACGAATCTTGATGTTTTTTTTCGGCGCCATTTTGTAAAAATCCCTTTAAAACAAGGCGTGTTTTTTCGGAGCTGGCTTTTATCCAATGAGAACACAGCGTTATGACACGCGCTATGCAAATTTTTAGTGCAGTATCAGACAGAAGATTGGTAGCAAAAACAAATGGATAACTTCTTTCTGAACAAGTGTCTGTCGGAAGAGCTGTAAAGCTGACGTAAAACGACTTGTCCGATGAACCCTGCCGTTCGATGAACCCCCGTTTTACTCTAATGATATTAACCATTTTCATTCTGATGGACTTTCCGATGCATGTTGATAGAATAAGTGTGGATGTGCCCATTTTGTATTTTAAGGGGTTGCTAGTCAAAATGTCTTTAAAATGATGTATTTTGTCCCTGAAGATTGTTTTTGAACTGGGTTTTGATCTTAGCAAACAGTACAGACCCTGATGAAATGCCGCCTTAAGCAGTTTTTCATCTAGGCCTTCACAGTTTGCCAAAGTACATGTATACTGGTATCCAAAATGAAAAGGGTTAAAGGCTTAACCATGCATAAGTATAAAAATACCTGGATCTACAGTGTTTTCAAAAGATAAATTTGGGTTTCAGCAGGATAAGGTTAGCAAGTTTGAATAGTCACTCAATAATTATTGTCTTAATATAAAATGAGAATAAATTAAAGAGGCCACTAGTCTATAATCTGCCTAATTCAATATTTTAAGGAGACTCCCACTTCTCCCTGGGTCCCATTTAAGGTAAAATTTTGGCCCCTAGGTCGACTATTTCGCCCTAGTCCCGCCCTAGCTTATTCCCTGGGAAAATCCACCTCAAAATCTTGATAACTCTCACCCATGCATCTGTCCAACAACTGCTTTATTACCTTTAATGGTTTTGTTCTTCTTAGCTTTATCCAACCATTTAATAGATCAGACATATAGCACCATCCTCTGGCTAAATGTTTACACAATTCTGGAACACTCAATAACCTTGGATGAACGGGAGTCCAGCTACAATGAAAATGGATAATTAGTACTTCTTGTCTTATTAGATACCCCCTGCACAATAGGAGACAATAAAGAGTCCGGGTACAAACCAGTCAGCAAAAGCGGGTAGCTATCAGCCCATTTACAGAGATAAATAGTCTAGTTTTCTTATGAAATATAATAAAGGTTGCCCAATTAAAAATTAATTTTCTTATTTCTCAAACAAAACATATGTTGTGATAATCAAAAGAACCATTCTTTTGAGCACCAAAAAACAATTGTTTAAACTGATGGATATTCACAGTTTTATACTCATTTTTGTTTGTTTTTCTGGTATGAATTCTAAATTTTGGCCAGTACACTCTACACCTGCTAAGTTTGAAGTTGCTATGCCCAACTGGATATAAAAGAAACTACACTATTTGACCTTTGACCTTGGTGTTTGACCTTGACCTTGGTGTCAAGGTCACAAAAATGTCACCCAGTGCCCTCTACATCATGTTAGCTCTGCACCTGCAAAAATTGAAGTTGCTACGTCTAACCGTTTAGGAGAAGATACAATTAACAGAAACTTGACGGATGGACAGACAGAGAGGCGGACGACGGACTAACTTTGCCAAAGTTTGGTACGAAATTAATATACCCTACTTTTCTAAAGAAGAACGGGCATAAAAATACTCACCCATCCTTATCTTCAGGCTCCTTTGGTTGTACTGCAAAAGCAAGATAGAAATAAAGCCATGCTACAGGACTTTATTTAAGGATATGTAACAGAAAAACAATTTTCTTATTTCTCAACCAAAACATATGTTGTGGGTACTCAAAAGAACCGTCTCAATGAGACGGTTCTTTTGAGCACCCAAACCATATGCTAAAAATAATGGGTAATAAAATGTTTACAATATTACGCTGAAAATTGTTGTTTATCTCAACCTGTGATGTTATGAGATTTTGGTACTTATCCCATATGTGTAAAATTGCTCATTATATGTGCGTTAACAGCTTTTTAGTTTGGCAAGAGGTCTTTAATCTTTGGCCTTTACTTTTGTGTGTGAAAGCAGAAGTTGAACCCAAGTTATCCGAATCTACAGTAAAACCTGTCTAAAACGGGCACTCTCAAAAAGACCTCATTTGTCAAGCCCACTAGTGTAGGGTCATATCTAATCATATTTCCATAAGCAAACAGAGCAGACACCAGGGCTTCCATTAACTTTCAAATCCAGGAAGTCCAGTCTTCCTACCCTTGAAATTTGGAAGTCCCATTGAATTTTTTTGGAAGTCCCACTTTTTTTCTGTGATACCGTCGCGGTGTGGCGGATTGTCAAACTTGCTTTGAAAAATAAGATATATATTTCAGAGATCATTCTTTGTTCCTTACAAGATGGGTAGGGTAGGGTAGGGTAGGTTTAGGTAGGGTAAGGTAGGTTTAGGTCGGGTAGGGTAGGGTAGGGTAGAGGTAGGGTAGATAGATTTGTTTGGGAGGGTGTTTGTGTAGCAATTTTTATTTTAAAAGCTTGTACTTATTTGTGTAACAATTATTTTTTATAAGCTTGTACTTATACAGAATGAGATCATGCTTTGTTCCTTACACTCCATAGATAGGTAGGGTAGGGTATGGTAGGGTAGGGTAAGGTAGGGTCGGGTTAGGTAGGGTAGGGTAGGGTAGGGTAGGGTAGGGTAGGGAAGGGTAGGGTAGATAGATAGATAGATTCGTTTGGAGAGTGTTTGTGTAGCAATTTTTATTTTAAAAGCTTGTACTTATTTTGCGTACCAATTATTTTTTATAAACTTGTACTTGTACAGCGTAAAAATTGCAACAAAACAACATTCGTTTTTAATATGTTGTATGTTCGTTGGTGTAGTGCCTGTGTAGAATGAGCGTTCAAGTACTAAATTATCGCATGCGCAGGATCTACACAATTAATTACGACGCAGACGTGTAGAATTTATAAAAGTTATTTCACAAGCGTGCAAAGTGTCACGTCGGCACTTCAAACAAAACGGATAGTGATTGGGCTGTTGGCCGTTTCGCTTTATTGCTCAGGGACTGGACGTCCGTCTCGCGGGAATGGTTTCTAAGGCCGTTGTCAAGATGTGTCGATGTAAAATTTCACACCTGTTGGATGACACGCTTATATAATTACGCTTCCGACTGAAGCCTACACGTGGCACTGGCTGTCAATCAGTCAAGTGGGACGTCCTAGCGTGGTCAATAAACAAAAGAAATGAGTTTCCAATACAAAGGCGGGACATAAATCACGTAATCTAGTAAATGTGGGCGGGTTTTTTTCTGCAGACAGGACGTCTCGATATCCATTTTCGGCCGTACTAAGGAATTTTCAGAAGTCCGCGGTACGTCTTTGATGTGTTATTTCGGCGTACGCAGCCGATTTTTGGACGTAATATACGGCGTATGTCCGCCTAACGGAAGCCCTGAGACCCTGATCAGGGAAAGACCTCATTTGGTTTTCAAGACCAATTATTGCTTAATGCAGGTCAAAAGTATTGCAGAATGCTCCAAGGGGAGCATTCTGCAATACTTTGGACATTCATTAAGCTACCATTTGTCGTTAAAAACCTTCGTTTTGTCTATTTCTGAGTGGCCGTTTCACACAGGTTTTTCTGTACACTGTTTTTAGAACAGGATATATCTACGTTTCACATGATGTGTTAATAAACTAACATTTTTCATCCTATAAAAATAATCAAATAAACATTTGATATCTTTAATCTGCTCATTACATGTAATTAGAATATTCATGGTGCCAATAATTAGAAATTCATTTTTTACCAAAAAGAAAAACCTTTTTTGGGTGTTAAATGCATAACCCTTTACCTCATAGAGACGCCTTTTTAAAACACTTTTGCAAACAGAGCAGACACAGATCAGGCAGCTCTTGTAAGAGCTGCATGATCAGGGTCTGCTCACAAGAGCTGCCTAATCAGGGTCTGCTCTGTTTGTTTATGGAAATATGATGAGATAGACCCTACACTAGTGGGCCTGACAAGCAATTTCTTTGTTCTGCATATATGTACAAACATGGAAGTTTATTTATATAATTATTCATAGTGGGTGGAGCTTAGCATGAATATTCATGAAAGAAAGGGATAAAGGGTTAAACATGGTGCCTACCTCTAATTTCTGGCCATATTCTTCTCTTCCAGGTATGTATAAAATATATCACAATAGCTAAAGTACTGGCAGTGGAGTAAAATCGGCACCCAGAACATGTGAAGAACCTGTAAAAAGAAATACAAATATTGTAATGCATGTAGGGTAAAGTCGGGTAACTTTGGATATCAGGTAAATTCGGACATACATTTGAAAACAGTGGAAATCCAGATGAGACAGCTTCTTATGAGCCGTCTAATCAGGATTTTCACTGTTTGCTTAGTTAATTTATTTTTTATTCCAATTGTCAAAATATGAAACAAACAAGGTCGCTGTCCGAATTTAGCCGACCGTCCGAATTTACCTGACTTTACCCTAGTATTACATAGCTCAAGATAAACGAACTTTTTGAGCGTAAAATTGTAAATATTTTCTTATGCATCAGTTTTAACATATGTTTTGGGTGCTCAAAAGAGCCGTCTCGTTGAGACGGTTCTTTAGAGTACCCACAATATATGTTTGGGCTGAGTAGTAAGAAAATTAATTTTTGTTATGCACTCTTAACTAAAGGCCTGCCTAACAGTTTAAACATATGTACTGGTTGTACCAGTGTTCATGGTATCAACGTTTCAAAGTAAATCTAGCCATGAAAATGTTTCAACTTTTGAATAAAACTATTGTGACATACATGTACTTGTCTAGGCTGCATTTGATATTTATTACTCACCATTAATGTGCTGACAAATTAAATGCTGGACAGTGGTTGATTCTGGACAAAACAGGCACCAGTTTTGTGTTACCTCCCACGAATCCAGGTTTACATAACTATCTGCCAAATTCCTTGATGTTTAAGTGACACTGAGGCATATATAGTTTCATCCTAATAAAAAATGTTGCCTATGCATTTTTGCAAAAATAACTTCTCACTTTATAGATATGCCAAATAATTCAAGCCACCTGCCGTCAGCGTTAGCTTTCTGGTATTTACAAAATGGCGGCTGTAACATTCAATTGTAGTTATGTCATAATGATGTCAGGTCGAGGGACAAATATTGGACAATCTGAAATTTAAATGAAGGGCTTGCTGTCAGGATACCATTGTTTAATTTCAGGAAATTGATGGCATCTCATCGATTTACCATGATTTCTAGAGCTACCACAAAAAAAACGGTACATCAACCATGTTTTGGGCCTGGTTTTGGGACTGCTCAAAAGAACTGTCTCACTGAGATGGTTCTTTTGAGTCACCCACAACAAATGTTTTGGTTGAGAAATAAGAAAATTAATTTTTAATTACTCACTCTAATCTAGGGGCCTTATTAACTATATCATTTGATTATGTTCAATCAATACCTCTGTTTGCATGTTGGGTAATCTTTCCCCGGGAATCTTTCATGCTTTTGTTGTCGCCTGGTGAATTTTTCCAAAATTAGATTTTTCAAAAAAATCTTTCAGGAACACTATCGGAGAGTCAAACAGTTTTAGATCCAGATCAAGACCGATATTCCCTCAGTCCTGATCTGGGCCCATACTGTTTGCAAAGGTTATCAGCAGACAAAAAGTTGCCACTAGCATAGGAAAGAGTTATACTAAGGAATGAACATTTTATGATTTAATAGCTATCATAATTGATCTAATTGGGTGCCATGGTTGTAAAAAGGGTTCAGTATATAATTTGTAAATGGGTGCAAGCCTAAACCACAATGGTAGAAAATAGTGTAGATAAAACATGATTTAAATATCTTTTAACCTTAATTTATTAACTATCTGTGTGAAATGCGCAAAAAAGATAAAGTAACTAAGACTGAAAAATGTGATACCTGATGCAGGAATTGAACCCTGCAACCCCAGACTTGCAAGTCAGTTGCTCTAACCACTGAGCTTACTGAGCTACAATCCTCACAATCCTCGGAGGACACATCATGTTATCCTCCCCCCCCTAACTTTCACATGCCCAGGCATCACCTGATCAGTCAGTGAGACAGTCATCTTACTAATCCATATCTAGCCTGCTCCTGGACTTACCAATTATAACCTCATGTGGCTTATTTCTGTTGGGGCCATTAAAGTAATTGAAGGTGGAAAATGTGATGCCTGAAATAGGACTCAAACTCACTACCCCTGATCTGCAAGTCAGATGTTCTAACCACTTAGTTTAATGACTGACAGCTGTCTGTCCTCTGACCTATTAGTATCTCTAACCTGCCCCTCACCTTACATGTACCAATTAACTCTATCGCTGTGGGTAATTTCCATTGGGCATACAATTAAAAGAACTGAAGGTAGAAAAATGTGATGTCCAATGCAATACTCAAACCCATGATCCAACTTGCCAGTCAGTTCAGAGCTCTCACTAGGAGTTAATCAAGCGCGGATCCAGGAATTTTGCCAGGGGGGGGTCCAAGCCTGACTGTCAGAAAACAGCTCTGACAACGTTTTTTTAGTCTCCAACTTATTTTACAGTTTACAGGGGGTGTCCAATGTTTATTTCAAAGAAAACTATAACTTTCCAAGGTTTCAGAGGGGGGGGGGGGAGGGGGGGGGGCAACATTTTCCAGGGGGGGGGGGGTCCAACTTTTCCCAGGGGGGGGGGTCCAAATATGCTAATTTCTAAAGAAACCCATATAACTTGTGATTTTCCAGGGCGGGGGTCCTGACCCCCTATCCCACCCTCTGGATTTTGAAAACAGAAGTCCCAGAGCCCTCTTTGCCAAAAGTGGGTGTCCCACCATACAAAAGAATATAGCCTCCTTCAAAATATAGAAGTCCCCGCTAGCACCAAAAATAAGAGTTCAGGGATGCAAATAAGCAGTAAGTGACAGCTCTGCAGTTGCTCTAGCCATTGAGCTAATCTGGCTGACATTCCTCACAATCACCACAAAGGTAGTGGAAAAAATAATTAGATATTTCAAGGGAGTTTTCAGTCACAGTGTGATATAGTTCATTGTATAAACTCTAGCCCCAGGGCTGTAGCTGATCCACATATGAGCCACGACATGATATTTCTGTCGTAGAGCAAAAATATTTTACCTGTCCCAGCCGGGAATCGAACCCAGGTTGCTGGATCTACAGGCAAACAGTCTACCACGCCGCTGTAAAAGCCGGCTTCTGGTTCAAGGCAGTAGAAGTGCATTATATACATAGACCCTGTGACATACACCTCCTCCAATTTGAAATTCGTCCCTGAATTTCTTGGTACAGGAATCACGTGAAATGAGACCAAGGGAGATATTTATGCACAGAACGGTCATAGGATGGGTTATCTACAGTGGGCGCCATTGTCGTAGAGCAAAAATATTTTACCTGTCCCAGCCAGGATTCGAACCCAGGACGCTGGATCTACAGGCAAACACTCAACCACGTCGCTGTAAAAGCCGGCTTCTACCGCAAGGCAGTAAAAGTGTATCATATACCTAGACCCTGTGACATACACCCCCTCCAATTTGAAATTTGTCCCTGAATTTCTCGGTACAGGAATCACGTGAAATGAGACCAAGGGAGATATTTATGCACAGAACGGTCATAGGATGGGTTATTTACGGTGGGGGCCATTGTCGTAGAGCCAAAATATTTTACCTGTCCCAGCCAGGATTCGAACCCAGGACGCTGGATCTACAGGCAAACACTCAACCACGTCGCTGTAAAAGCCGGCTTCTACCGCAAGGCAGTAGAAGTGTATCATATACCTAGACCCTGTGACATACACCCCCTCCAATTTGAAATTTGTCCCTGAATTTCTCGGTACAGGAATCACGTGAAATGAGACCAAGGGAGATATTTAAGCACTGAACAGTCATAGGATGGGTTATTTACAGTGGGCGCCATTGTCGTAGAGCAAAAATATTTTACCTGGCCCAGCCGGGAATCGAACCCAGGTCGCTGGGTGTTTGCCTGTAGATCCAGCAACCTGGGTTTGAATCCCGGCTGGGACAGGTAAAATATTTTCGCTCTACGACAATTTTTACCAGCCCCAGCTGGGAATCGAACCCAGGTCGCTGGATCAACAGGCAAACACTCAACCACGTCGCTGTAAAAGCCAGCTTCTACCGCAAGGCAGTAGAAGTGTATTATATACCTAGACCCTGTGACATACACCCCCTCCAATTTGAAATTCGTCCCTGAATTTCTTGGTACAGGAATCACGTGAAATGAGACCAAGGGAGATATTTATGCACAGAACGGTCATAGGATGGGTTATTTACGGTGGGCGCCATTGTCGTAGAGTGAACATATTTTACCTGCCCCAGCCAGGAATCGAACCCAGGTCGCTGGATCTACAGGCAAACACTCTACCACGTCGCTGTAAAAGCCGGCTTCTACCGCAAGGCAGTAGAAGTGTATTATATACCTAGACCCTGTGACATAAAAGCCGACTTCTACCGCAAGGCAGTAGAAGTGTATTTATATATACCTAGACCCTGTGACATTTCCAACAATGTGGTATGTGCGACCAGCAAAGGCTCATACCAGCCTGCGCATACGGGCAGTCTGATCAGAGCCTTTGCTAGTCCCTTGAATATTCAATGACTGTTAAGCTACTGACTTAACAGCATTTGAAGTTTCTAAGCTTAAAATGAGGATGGACAGGCTCATCTGAATCTATTCATGTCAAAATGCCACATTGTTGGAAATCACATATGGGTGGACCCTCTCATCCAAGAAAGCTGTTGCAGAGGACAAGTCATCAAATTAAACCCCCATCACCTCAGGCACAATGTACAGTGCCAGTCTCCTCCTGTTTCTCATGTATATACCTGTAAATGACCTGCCATCAAAAGTACTTTCTTTGCACATAATTGCTTACTGCAACATCAAGACAGGTATGCAGTCACTACAAAATGACCTCAAGAAGTTACAGGACAGAGAGAATAACTGGCAGATGCACTTCAATCCTGAAAAGTGTGAATCGATCAGGATTACAAACTAGTGGAAGGCTATCAGCACCACTGTGTACTTCTGTTTCTGTATACTTTAAGAGACTTCATTCAAGCTTCATCCATAACATTCAACTAAAACAAATTAACAGAGCAAAGTTCCTTGGTCTCACCTTTACAAACACGCTGTCCTGGAATGTCAACTTTATGCCTATTGCCAAAAAGGCTAACAACACCACAGGCTTCCTGTGAAGAAATCTGTCAATGTGCCCAAAGAAAGTCAAGGACATCTGCTACAAGACATTTGTTAGAGCTCAAGTGGAATATAGCCCCACACAAGTAGTTTCCGCAAAATGCTTGATGAGCTTGAATGACAATCTCCGGTAGGGATCCATCATTCCTGCTTCTCTTTCACAAGATTCATTGTGGAGCAGTGTCTATAGAAAAAAGACAAGTATATGACCCCTGCTTACAGTTCAAAAACTACCAGGTCATCACATAGTGCTCGATATTGTAGATATTGTAGATACCAGACATACAGTGATGCCCTGAAGAATTCATTTTCTCTCAAAACTATTCCACATTGGATTAGTCTGTGTCTGTCTGTGGTCAATCCCCAGACCATAGAGGAGTTTAGGGCACTCCTCATTTTAGTCAAAAACACAGCTTAAAACTGTTTTTTTTTTGTTTCTTTTTTTCAAAATTGGCACTCCCTGGCATAATGTTCAAAATTGAGCGAGCCAGTAAACATAGAAAGAAAGAAAGACCCACACACAGCAACTAACATTGACAAAGTGGAAACTGTCAAGCGGAGAGCAGCAAGATTTGTGACTGGTGACTATTGTGACATTAGCAGTGTCACTGCCATGATCAACAACCTTGCCTCGGAGACCCTCCAAAGTCCAATATAGAAGACAGCAAGTCAAGGCAATATTGATGTACCCCATTGTACATTCCATGGTAGTCATACCAGCCTATCCACACCTCCAACTATTGGGTGCTGCTACAAGAGGCCACCATTACAAATATATGGTCCCCTACCTAGCCGGGAACCCTACAGTAGAATCAACTGATATAAGGAACCCTTTTTTCCATCAAGCATCAGGTCATAGAGCCAACTACTAGAAGAACTGACAGTTGCTGAATCCCTGGAGGTCTTTAATCTTCAATTTCATGGCAGGGATTTCATCGGCCTCCAAGATGTTAATTTTCATCTAATTTTTAGCCTAACTGTTTCTTACCAGTCTTGGGCCACTCCCCATGTGTAAATAGTTTTTGTCAACAGTGTGACAAGGCTGGTTTCCCCCAGGGAAAAAAGAATTGCTGTGTCACAACTAGTTAGCTCTCTTGTACTTTTGTGGGTTCTGGTGAATGGATGCCATTTAAATGCTTGTTTAAATGCTTAAAATGACATAATAAATTAATAATAGTCTTTTAATTAGGGGCAGCCAAACAGTGGGGCCAGATGCCTAGATTTCAACCCATATGTTATTCCAAGTCCCTACGTTGTGTGTGCAGGCAGCAATGGCTCTGAAAAGATTGCACATTAATGCAGGCATGACTTAGCCTGACATGTACAATTAAGGCTGATAAACATTAGATAATTTAGGTCATCCCATATATATGTGACTTATCACACATGTGGTAAGTCATCCTTTGAACATGAATGTGTAGCCATCCAATGGGGTCAGACCCCTGACTTTGGCCCGTTTATCTACTTTGCATTTATAAGCAGCAAAGGTTCTGAAAAGGTTGGTATTAGATGTATGGCTTTGGGTCCCCATGCGGCTCGATAAAACCCTGGACCTTCTTTTCACAAATGTTCCATCCCCTGTAAATAGAGTCAAGGGGATGCCTCCGATCGGCAAAGCGGATCATGACCTTGTCTACATTGAGTATGATATAAAAGCTAAAAGGATAAAACAGGCATCACGCAAAATCTATCTTTATAATCGAGCAGATATGTCTGGTCTACGCGACCACATGTCCCAGTTTAAGGAGTCCTACCTTTCTGAAGACCATAGTCACATGTCAGTAAATGAAATGTGGGTCAAGTTCAAAACAGGCTTTTTAGAGGCTGTAGAGAGGTTTATTCCATCAAAAATGACCAAAACAAAGTACAGTCTGCCATGGATCGATGCCACGATCAAACGGCTTATGAAAAGACGCCAGAAACTCTACCTTCGTGCTCGAAAGTCAAATGATCCTGACGTAAAGAACCATTATAAGGCTTATACTTCATACTCCCGGTCCCGAAATTCGCCAGCATGTAGCCTACATATATATTGATACTCCGTGCGCCTATCCTCCCTCCTACCCTTCTATAAGATATGCATGATCTTTCAATTCAGCTCAGCTTACTCAACTCATCAAGCTGAGCAAAATAAGCATTTTTCGCCCTTTTTCAGAGTGAAATTAACCATGCCACCGAGCTCAGGTTACTCAACTCATCCAGCTCAGCTTACAACTTATGCTACTTAACTTACCTAAGTTGAGTTGGATAAGTTGAACTGTAAGTCAGCGGTCAGTATATTTATAATATATATATAACTATAACAAACATACATGTGATAGGTCCCTATATTCTAAGTTCTAAGTTGAGTAAGTTGCCATAGCTGTCTATTATAGCCGATGAGTTCGGTAAGTTGGGTCTTTAAACAATGATATGTATCCAGATGCTTCAATGGCTGAGCTAAGTTCGGTAAGTTATAATAGCTGCGCATATGTTAGGATGAGTTGGTGATATGTGTCCAGATACTTAAATGGCTGAGCTAAGTTCGGTAAGTTATAATAGCTGCACATATGTTAGGATGAGTTGGTCATGAGTATAACATTGGACCATTATATGCAGCAAGATGCAAGCTAAGTTCGATGAGTTGAGTAAGCTAAGCAAGCTGAGTTCGATAAGTTAAAAGATAAGTTCAATAAGTTGGATGAGTTGGGTAAGTTCGATGAGTTGGATAAGTTGAGAATGAGTTCGATGAGTTGGATGAGTTGAGCTGTTCGATGAGTTGGGTAAGTTGGATGAGTTGGATAAGTTGAGGATGAGTTCGATGAGTTCGCTTAGTTGGACTTTAAGTTCGATGAGTTGGCTAAGTTAGAATGTAAGTTCGATGAGTTGGATAAGTTGAGGATGAGTTCGATGAGTTGGATAAGTTGTACTGTAAGTTGGATGAGTTGGCTAAGTTGCACTGTAAGTTCGATGAGTTGGCTAAGTTGAGGATAAGTTCGATGAGTTGGGTAAGTTGTACTGTAAGTTGGATGAGTTGGCTAAGTTGTACTGTAAGTTTGATGAGTTGGATAAGTTGTACTGTAAGTTCGATGAGTTGGCTAAGTTGAGGATGGGTTCGATGAGTTGGATAAGTTGGACGGTAAGTTGGATGAGTTGGATAAGTTGAGGATGAGTTCGATGAGTTGGATAAGTTGTACTGTAAGTTGGATGAGTTGGATAAGTTGAGGATGAGTTCGATGAGTTGGATAAGTTGGACTGTAGGTTCTATGAGTTGGCTAAGTTGAGGATGAGTTCGATGAGTTGGATAAGTTGTACTGAAAGTTCGATGAGTTGGCTAAGTTGTACTGTAAGTTCGATGAGTTGGATAAGTTAAGGATGAGTTCGATGAGTTGGATAAGTTGTACTGTAAGTTGGATGAGTTGGCTAAGTTGCACTGTAAGTTCGATGAGTTGGCTAAGTTGAGGATAAGTTCGATGAGTTGGGTAAGTTGTACTGTAAGTTGGATGAGTTGGCTAAGTTGTACTGTAAGTTTGATGAGTTGGATAAGTTGTACTGTAAGTTCGATGAGTTGGCTAAGTTGAGGATGGGTTCGATGAGTTGGATAAGTTGGACGGTAAGTTGGATGAGTTGGATAAGTTGAGGATGAGTTCGATGAGTTGGATAAGTTGTACTGTAAGTTGGATGAGTTGGATAAGTTGAGGATGAGTTCGATGAGTTGGCTAAGTTGTACTGTAAGTTTGATGAGTTGGCTAAGTTGAGGATGAGTTCGATGAGTTGGATAAGTTTTACTGTAAGTTGGATGAGTTGGCGAAGTTGGAATGTAAGTTCAATGAGTTGGATAAGTTGAGGATGAGTTCGATGAGTTGGATAAGTTGTACTTTAAGTTGGATGAGTTGGCTAAGTTGTACTGCAAGTTCGATGAGTTGGCTACGTTGAGGATGAGTTCGATAAGTTGGGTAAGTTGTACTGTAAGTTCGATGAGTTAGATAAGTTTGAATGTAAGTTCGATGAGTTGGCTAAGTTGGAATGTAAGTTCGATGAGTTGGATAAGTTGAGGATGAGTTCGATGAGTTGGATAAGTTGGACGGTAAGTTGGATGAGTTGGATAAGTTGTACTGTAAGTTCAATGAGTTGGCTAAGTTAAGGATGAGTTCGATGAGTTGGATAAGTTGTACTGTAAGTTGGATGAGTTGGCTAAGTTGTAATGTAAGTTCGATGAGTTGGCTAAAGTGAGGATAAGTTTGATGAGTTGGGTAAGTTGTACTGTAAATTGGATGAGTTGGCTAAGTTGTACTGTAAGTTCGATGAGTTGGCTAAGTTGAGGATGAGCTCGATAAGTTGGGTAAGTTGTACTGTAAGTTCGATGAGTTGGCTAAGTTGAGGATGAGTTCGATGAGTTGGATAAGTTGTACTGTAAGTTGGATGAGTTGGCGAAGTTGGAATGTAAGTTCGATGAGTTGGATAAGTTGTACTGTAAGTTCGATGAGTTGGCTAAGTTGAGGATGAGTTCGATAAGTTGGATAAGTTGGACGGTAAGTTGGATGAGTTGGATAAGTTGAGGATGAGTTCGATGAGTTGGATAAGTTGTACTGTAAGTTGGATGAGTTGGATAAGTTGAGGATGAGTTCGATGAGTTGGCTAAGTTGTACTGTAAGTTAGATAAGTTGGCTAAGTTGAGGATGAGTTCGATGAGTTGGATAAGTTGTTCTGTAAGTTGGATGAGTTGGCTAAGTTGGAATGTAAGTTCGATGAGTTGGATAAGTTGAGGATGAGTTCGATGAGTTGGATAAGTTGTACTGTAAGTTGGATGAGTTGGCTTAGTTGTACTGTAAGTTCGATGAGTTGGCTAAGTTGAGGATGAGTTCGATAAGTTGGGTAAGTTGTACTGTAAGTTGGATGAGTTGGCTAAGTTGTACTGTAAGTTCGATGAGTTAGCTAAGTTGAGGATGAGTTCGATAAGTTGGGTAAGTTGGACTGTAAGTTCGATGAGTTAGATAAGTTGGAATGTTAGTTCGATAAGTTGGCTAAGTTGGAATGTAAGTTCGATGAGTTGGATAAGTTGTACTGTAAGTTCGATGAGTTAGCTAAGTTGAGGATGAGTTCGATGAGTTGGATAAGTTGTACTGTAAGTTGGATGAGTTGGCTAAGTTGGAATGTAAGTTCGATGAGTTGGCTAAGTTGAGGATGAGTTCGATGAGTTGTACTGTAAGTTGGATGAGTTGGCTAAGTTGTACTGTAAGTTGGATGAGTTGGCTAAGTTGGAATGTAAGTTCGATGAGTTGGATAAGTAGAGGATGAGTTGGATAAGATGTACTGTAAGTTGGATGAGTTGGCTAAGTTCTACTGTAAGTTCGATGAGTTGGCTAAGTTGAGGATGAGTTCGATAAGTTGGGTAAGTTGTACTGTAAGTTCGATGAGTTGGCTAAGTTGAGGATGAGTTCGATGAGTTGGATAAGTTGTACTGTAAGTTGGATGAGTTGGCTAAGTTGTACTGTAAGTTGGATGAGTTGGCTAAGTTGTACTGTAAGTTCGATGAGTTGGCTAAGTTGAGGATGAGTTCGATAAGTTGGGTAAGTTGTACTGTAAGTTGGATGAGTTGGCTAAGTTGTACTGTAAGTTCGATGAGTTGGCTAAGTTGAGGATGAGTTCGATAAGTTGGGTAAGTTGGACTGTAAGTTCGATGAGTTAGATAAGTTGGAATGTAAGTTCGATAAGTTGGCTAAGTTGGAATGTAAGTTCGATGAGTTGGATAAGTTGTACTGTAAGTTCGATGAGTTAGCTAAGTTGAGGATGAGTTCGATGAGTTGGATAAGTTGTACTGTAAGTTGGATGAGTTGGCTAAGTTGGAATGTAAGTTCGATGAGTTGGATAAGTTGAGGATGAGTTGGATGAGTTGTACTGTAAGTTGGATGAGTTGGCTAAGTTGTACTGTAAGTTGGATGAGTTGGCTAAGTTGGAATGTAAGTTCGATGAGTTAGATAAGTAGAGGATGAGTTCGATAAGATGTACTGTAAGTTGGATGAGTTGGCTAAGTTATACTGTAAGTTCGATGAGTTGGCTAAGTTGAGGATGAGTTCGATAAGTTGGGTATGTTGTACTGTAAGTTGGATGAGTTGGCTAAGTTGAGGATGAGTTCGATGAGTTGGATAAGTTGTACTGTAAGTTGGATGAGTTGGCTAAGTTGTACTGTAAGTTGGATGAGTTGGCTAAGTTGTACTGTAAGTTCGATGAGTTGGCTAAGTTGAGGATGAGTTGGATAAGTTGGGTAAGTTGTACTGTAAGTTGGATGAGTTGGCTATAAGGCTTATACTTCATACTCCCGGTCCCGAAATTCGCCAGCATGTAGCCTACATATATATTGATACTCCGTGCGCCTATCCTCCCTCCTACCCTTCTATAAGATATGCATGATCTTTCAATTCAGCTCAGCTTACTCAACTCATCAAGCTGAGCAAAATAAGCATTTTTCGCCCTTTTTCGGAGTGAAATTAACCATGCCACCGAGCTCAGGTTACTCAACTCATCCAGCTCAGCTTACAACTTATGCTACTTAACTTACCTAAGTTGAGTTGGATAAGTTGAACTGTAAGTCAGTGGTCAGTATATTTATAATATATATATAACTATAACAAACATACATGTGATAGGTCCCTATATTCTAAGTTCTAAGTTGAGTAAGTTGCCATAGCTGTCTATTATAGCCGATGAGTTCGGTAAGTTGGGTCTTTAAACAATGATATGTATCCAGATGCTTCAATGGCTGAGCTAAGTTCGGTAAGTTATAATAGCTGCGCATATGTTAGGATGAGTTGGTGATATGTGTCCAGATACTTAAATGGCTGAGCTAAGTTCGGTAAGTTATAATAGCTGCACATATGTTAGGATGAGTTGTACTGTAAGTTCGATGAGTTGGCTAAGTTGAGGATGAGTTGGATAAGTTGGGAAGTTGTACTGTAAGTTGGATGAGTTGGCTAAGTTGTACTGTAAGTTCGATGAGTTGGCTAAGTTGAGGATGAGTTCGATAAGTTGGGTAAGTTGGACTGTAAGTACGATGAGTTAGATTAGTTGGAATGTAAGTTCGATAAGTTGGCTAAGTTGGAATGTAAGTTCGATGAGTTGGATAAGTTGTACTGTAAGTTCGATGAGTTAGCTAAGTTGAGGATGAGTTCGATGAGTTGGATAAGTTGTACTGTAAGTTGGATGAGTTGGCTAAGTTGGAATGTAAGTTCGATGAGTTGGATAAGTTGAGGATGAGTTGGATGAGTTGTACTGTAAGTTGGATGAGTTGGCTAAGTTGAGGATAAGTTCGATGAGTTGGAAAGCTGTACTGTAAGTTGGATGAGTTGGATAAGTTGTACTGTAACTTTGATGAGTTGGATAAGTTGTACTGTAAGTTCGATGAGTTGGCTAAGTTGAGGATGAGTTCGATGAGTTGGATAAGTTGTACTGTAAGTTGGATGAGTTGGATAAGTTGAGGATGAGTTTGATGAGTTGGATAAGTTGTACTGTAAGTTGGATGAGTTGGATAAGTTGAGGATGAGTTCGATGAGTTGGCTAAGTTGTACTGTAAGTTTGATGAGTTGGCTAAGTTGAGGATGAGTTCGATGAGTTGGATAAGTTGTACTGTAAGTTGGATGAGTTGGCTAAGTTGGAATGTAATTTCGATGAGTTGGCTAAGTCGAGGATGAGTTCGATGAGTTGGATAAGTTGTACTGTAAGTTGGATGAGTTGGCTAAGTTGTACTGTAAGTTCGATGAGTTGGCTTAGTTGAGGATGAGTTCGATAAGTTGGGTAAGTTGTACTGTAAGTTCGATGAGTTAGATAAGTTGGAATGTAAGTTCGATGAGTTGGATAAGTTGGAATGTAAGTTCGATGAGTTGGATAAGTTGAGGATGAGTCCGATGAGTTGGATAAGTTGGACGGTAAGTTGGATGAGTTGGATAAGTTGTACTGTAAGTTCGATGAGTTGGCTAAGTTAAGGATGAGCTCGATGAGTTGGATAAGTTGTACTGTAAGTTGGATGAGTTGGCTAAGTTGTACTGTAAGTTCGATGAGTTTGCTTAGTTGAGGATGAGTTCGATGAGTTGGATAAGTTGGACGGTAAGTTGGATGAGTTGGATAAGTTGAGGATGAGTTCGATGAGTTGGATAAGTTGTACTGTAAGTTGGATGAGTTGGATAAGTTGAGGATGAGTTCGATGAGTTGGCTAAATTGTACTATAAGTTTGATGAATTGGCTAAGTTGAGGATGAGTTCGATGAGTTGGATAAGTTGTACTGTAAGTTGGATGAGTTGGCTAAGTTGGAATGTAAGTTCGATGAGTTGGATAAGTTGAGGATGAGTTCGATGAGTTGGATAAGTTGTACTGTAAGTTGGATGAGTTGGATAAGTTGTACTGTAAGTTGGATGAGTTGGCTAAGTTGTACTGTAAGTTCGATGAGTTGGCTAAGTTGAGGATGAGTTCTATAAGTTGGGTAAGTTGGAATGTAAGTTCGATGAGTTGGCTAAGTTGGAATGTAAGTTCGATGAGTTGGATAAGTTGTACTGTAAGTTGGATGAGTTGGCTAAGTTGAGGATGAGTTCGATGAGTTGGATAAGTTTTACTGTAAGTTGGATGAGTTGGCGAAGTTGGAATGTAAGTTCGATGAGTTGGATAAGTTGAGGATGAGTTCGATGAGTTGGATAAGTTGTACTGTAAGTTGGATGAGTTGGCTAAGTTGTACTGTAAGTTCGATGAGTTGGCTAAGTTGAGGATGAGTTCGATAAGTTGGGTAGGTTGTACTGCAAGTTCGATGAGTTAGATAAGTTTGAATGTAAGTTCGATGAGTTGGCTAAGTTGGAATGTAAGTTCGATCAGTTGGATAAGTTGAGGATGAGTTCGATGAGTTGGATAAGTTGGATGAGTTGGATAAGTTGTACTGTAAGTTCAATGAGTTGGCTAAGTTAAGGATGAGTTCGATGAGTTGGATAAGTTGTACTGTAAGTTGGATGAGTTGGCTAAGTTGTAATGTAAGTTCGATGAGTTGGCTAAGTTGAGGATGAGTTTGATGAGTTGGGTAAGTTGTACTGTAAGTTGGATGAGTTGGCTAAGTTGTACTGTAAGTTGGATGAGTTGGCTAAGTTGAGGATGAGTTCGATAAGTTGGGTAAGTTGTACTGTAAGTTCGATGAGTTGGCTAAGTTGAGGATGAGTTCGATGAGTTGGATAAGTTGTACTGTAAGTTGGATGAGTTGGCGAAGTTGGAATGTAAGTTCGATGAGTTGGCTAAGTTGTACTGTAAGTTCGATGAGTTGGATTAGTTGAGGATGAGTTCGATGAGTCAGCTAAGTTGTACTGTAAGTTTGATGAGTTGGCTAAGTTGAGGATGAGTTCGATGAGTTGATTAAGTTGTACTGTAAGTTGGATGAGTTGGCTAAGTTGGAATGTAAGTTCGATGAGTTGGAAAAGTTGAGGATGAGTTCGATGAGTTGGATAAGTTGTACTGTAAGTTGAATGAGTTGGCTAAGTTGTACTGTAAGTTCGATGAGTTCCTTGTAGCCTTGTGGTCACCTGCTGGGAAGGGGCTGACCTCTTGGCTGTCGTAATTGTTGTGTTTTATCACTTTCCCAAATGTGTCCTGGTCCTCATCAGAATTAAGGGTGAGGTTGGCGCCGTAAAACTGGTTAAAGCCCTCCAGTAAAATATTTTACTGACCGTTCCTAGGCGGTACTTCTTTTGTGGATCTTTTATGTTTTTGTTCTGTCTTGTGTTTGCTATGTTTTGTGTGCGTCTGTTTATATGTGCTTCGTGGTCACCTGCTGGGAAAGGGCTGACCTCTTGGCTCTCGTTTGTGGTGTCTTCTGTGAGTTTGTCACTTTCCCATTGGTATCCTGGGTCAGGTGTGGTACTTGATTGTATGGATTCCTGATCTTTGCAACCTTACTTACTTTGGCTAAGTTGAGGATGAGTTCGATAAGTTGGGTAAGTTGTACTGTAAGTTCGATGAGTTAGATAAGTTGGAATGTAAGTTGGATGAGTTGGCTAAGTTGGAATGTAAGTTCGATAAGTTGGATAAGTTGAGGATGAGTTCGATGAGTTTGATAAGTTGGACGGTAAGTTGGATGAGTTGGATAAGTTGTACTGTGGGTTCGATGAGTTGGCTAAGTTGAGGATGAGTTCGATAAGTTGGGTAAGTTGTACTGTAAGTTGGATGAGTTGGCTAAGTTGTACTGTAAGTTCGATGAGTTGGCTAAGTTGAGGATGAGTTCGATAAGTTGGGTAAGTTGGACTGTAAGTTCGATAAGTCAGATAAGTTGGAATGTAAGTTCGATAAGTTGGCTAAGTTGGAATGTAAGTTCGATGAGTTGGATAAGTTGTACTGTAAGTTCGATGAGTTGGCTAAGTTGAGGATGAGTTCGATGAGTTGGATAAGTTATACTGAAAGTTGGATGATTTGGCTAAGTTGGAATGTAAGTTCGATGAGTTGGATAAGTTGAGGATGAGTTGGATAAGTTGTATTGTAAGTTGGATGAGTTGGCTAAGTTAAGGATAAGTTCGATGAGTTGGGTAAGCTGTACTGTAAGTTGGATGAGTTGGCTAAGTTGAGGATGAGTTCGATGAGTTGGATAAGTTGGACGGTAAGTTGGATGAGTTGGATAAGTTGAGGATGAGTTCGATGAGTTGGATAATGTGTACTGTAAGTTAGATGAGTTGGATAAGTTGAGGATAAGTTCGATGAGTTTGATAAGTTGTACTGTAAGTTGGATGAGTTGGCTAAGTTGTACTGTAAGTTCGATGAGTTGGCTAAGTTGGAATGTAAGTTCGATGAGTTGGATAAGTTGAGGATGATTTCGATGAGTTGGATAAGTTGTACTGTAAGTTGGATGAGTTGGCTAAGTTGTACTGTAAGTTGGATGAGTTGGCTAAGTTGAGGATGAGTTCGATAAGTTGGGTAAGTTGTACTGTAAGTTCGATGAGTTGGCTAAGTTGAGGATGAGTTCGATGAGTTGGATAAGTTGTACTGTAAGTTGGATGAGTTGGCGAAGTTGGAATGTAAGTTCGATGAGTTGGATAAGTTGTACTGTAAGTTCGATGAGTTGGATAAGTTGAGGATGAGTTCGATGAGTTGGCTACGTTGTACTGTAAGTTTGATGAGTTGGCTAAGTTGAGGATGAGTTCGATGAGTTGATTGAGTTGTACTGTAAGTTGGATGAGTTGGCTAAGTTGGAATGTAAGTTCGATGAGTTGGATAAGTTGAGGATGAGTTTGATGAGTTGGATAAGTTGTACTGTAAGTTGGATGAGTTGGCTAAGTTGTACTGTAAGTTCGATGAGTTGGCTAAGTTGAGGATGAGTTCGATAAGTTGGGTAAGTTGTACTGTAAGTTCGATGAGTTAGATAAGTTGGAATGTAAGTTGGATGAGTTGGCTAAGTTGGAATGTAAGTTCGATAAGTTGGATAAGTTGAGGATGAGTTCGATGAGTTTGATAAGTTGGACGGTAAGTTGGATGAGTTGGATAAGTTGTACTGTAAGTTCGATGAGTTGGCTAAGTTGAGGATGAGTTCGATAAGTTGGGTAAGTTGTACTGTAAGTTGGATGAGTTGGCTAAGTTGTACTGTAAGTTCGATGAGTTAGCTAAGTTGAGGATGAGTTCAATAAGTTGGGTAAGTTGGACTGTAAGTTCGATGAGTCAGATAAGTTGGAATGTAAGTTCGATAAGTTGGCTAAGTTGGAATGTAAGTTAGATGAGTTGGATAAGTTGTACTGTAAGTTCGATGAGTTGGCTAAGTTGAGGATGAGTTTGATGAGTTGGATAAGTTGGACGGTAAGTTGGATGAGTTGGATAAGTTGAGGATGAGTTCGATGAGTTGGATAATGTGTACTGTAAGTTGGATGAGTTGGATAAGTTGAGGATGAGTTCGATGAGTTTGATAAGTTGTACTGTAAGTTGGATGAGTTGGCTAAGTTGTACTGTAAGTTCAATGAGTTGGCTAAGTTAAGGATGAGTTCGATGAGTTGGATAAGTTGTACTGTAAGTTGGATGAGTTGGCTAAGTTGTAATGTAAGTTCGATGAGTTGGCTAAGTTGAGGATGAGTTTGATGAGTTGGGTAAGTTGTACTGTAAGTTGGATGAGTTGGCTAAGTTGTACTGTAAGTTGGATGAGTTGGCTAAGTTGAGGATGAGTTCGATAAGTTGGGTAAGTTGTACTGTAAGTTCGATGAGTTGGCTAAGTTGAGGATGAGTTCGATGAGTTGGATAAGTTGTACTGTAAGTTGGATGAGTTGGCGAAGTTGGAATGTAAGTTCGATGAGTTCGATAAGTTGTACTGTAATTTCGATGAGTTGGATAAGTTGAGGATGAGTTCGATGAGTTGGCTAAGTTGTACTGTAAGTTTGATGAGTTGGCTAAGTTGAGGATGAGTTCGATGAGTCGATTAAGTTGTACTGTAAGTTGGATGAGTTGGCTAAGTTGGAATGTAAGTTCGATGAGTTGGATAAGTTGAGGATGAGTTCGATGAGTTGGATAAGTTGTACTGTAAGTTGGATGAGTTGGCTAAGTTGTACTGTAAGTTCGATGAGTTGGCTAAGTTGAGGATGAGTTCGATAAGTTAGGTAAGTTGTACTGTAAGTTCGATGAGTTAGATAAGTTGGAATGTAAGTTGGATGAGTTGGCTAAGTTGGAATGTAAGTTCGATAAGTTGGATAAGTTGAGGATGAGTTCGATGAGTTTGATAAGTTGGACGGTAAGTTGGATGAGTTGGATAAGTTGTACTGTAAGTTCGATGAGTTGGCTAAGTTGAGGATGAGTTTGATAAGTTGGGTAAGTTGGACTGTAAGTTCGATGAGTCAGATAAGTTGGAATGTAAGTTCGATAAGTTGGCTAAGTTGGAATGTAAGTTCGATGAGTTGGATAAGTTGTACTGTAAGTTCGATGAGTTGGCTAAGTTGAGGATGAGTTCGATGAGTTGGATAAGTTATACTGAAAGTTGGATGATTTGGCTAAGTTGGAATGTAAGTTCGATGAGTTGGATAAGTTGAGGATGAGTTGGATAAGTTGTATTGTAAGTTGGATGAGTTGGCTAAGTTAAGGATAAGTTCGATGAGTTGGGTAAGCTGTACTGTAAGTTGGATGAGTTGGCTAAGTTGAGGATGAGTTCGATGAGTTGGATAAGTTGGACGGTAAGTTGGATGAGTTGGATAAGTTGAGGATGAGTTCGATGAGTTGGATAATGTGTACTGTAAGTTGGATGAGTTGGATAAGTTGAGGATGAGTTCGATGAGTTTGATAAGTTGTACTGTAAGTTGGATGAGTTGGCTAAGTTGTACTGTAAGTTTGATGAGTTGGCTAAGTTGGAATGTAAGTTCGATGAGTTGGATAAGTTGAGGATGAGTTCGATGAGTTGGATAAGTTGTACTGTAAGTTGGATGAGTTGGCTAAGTTGTACTGTAAGTTGGATGAGTTGGCTAAGTTGAGGATGAGTTCGATAAGTTGGGTAAGTTGTACTGTAAGTTGGATGAGTTGGCTAAGTTGAACTGTAAGTTCGATGAGTTGGCTAAGTTGAGGATGAGTTCGATGAGTTGGATAAGTTGGACGGTAAGTTGGATGAGTTGGATAATTGAGGATGAGCTCGATGAGTTGGATAAGTTGTACTGTAAGTTGGATGAGTTGGATAAGTTGAGGATGAGTTCGATGAGTTGGCTAAGTTGTACTGTAAGTTTGATGAGTTGGCTAAGTTGAGGATAAGTTCGATGAGTTGGATAAGTTGTACTGTAAGTTGGATGAGTTGGCTAAGTTGGAATGTAAGTTCGATGAGTTGGCTAAGTTGAGGATGAGTTCGATGAGTGGGATAAGTTGTACTGTAAGTTGGATGAGTTGGATAAGTTGTACTGTAAGTTCGATGAGTTGGGTAAGTTGAGGATGAGTTCGATAAGTTGGGTAAGTTGGAATGTAAGTTCGATGAGTTGGCTAAGTTGGAATGTAAGTTCGATGAGTTGGATAAGTTGTACTGTAAGTTCGATGAGTTGGCTAAGTTGTACTGTAAGTTCGATGAGTTGGATAAGTTGAGGATGAGTTCGATGAGTTAGCTAAGTTGTAACTCATCCTCAACTTAGCCAACTCATCGAACTTACAGTACAACCTAGCCAACTCATCCAACTTACAGTACAACTTATCCAACTTATCGAACTCATCCTCAACTTATCCAACTCATCGAACTTACATTCCAACTTAGCCAACTCATCGAAATTAAAGTACAACTTATCCAACTCATCGAACTCATCCTTAACTTAGCCAACTCATCCAACTTACAGTACAACTTATCCAACTCATCGAACTCATCCTCAACTTATCCAACTCATCCAACTTACAGTACAACTTATCCAACTCATCGAACTCATCCTCAACTTATCGAACTCATCCAACTTACCGTCCAACTTACCCAACATATTAAACTCATCCTCAACTTAGCCAACTCATCGAACTTACAGTACAACTTAGCCAACTCATCCACATTACAGTACAACTTACCTAACTTATCGAACTCATCCTCAACTTATCCAACTCATCGAACTCATCCTTAACTTAGACAACTCATCGAACTTACAGTACAACTTAGCCAACTCATCCAACTGACAGTACACTTTATCCAACACATCGAACTCATCCTCAACTTAGCCAACTCATCCAACTTACAGTACAACTTACCCAACTTATCGAACTCGTCCTCAACTGAGCCAACTCATCGAACTTACAGTACAACTTTGCCAACTCGTCCAACTTACAGTACAACTTATCCAACTCATCCTCAACTTATCCAACTCATCGAACTTACATTCCAACTTAGCCAACTCATCCAACTTACAGTACAACTTAGCCAACTCATCGAACTCATCCTCAACTTAGCCAACTCATCGAACTTAGAGTACAACTTATCCAACTCATCGAACTTACATTCCAACTTAGCAAACTCACCCAACTTATATTCCAACGTACCCAACTTATCGAACTCATCCTCAACTTAGCCAACTAATCGAACTTACAGTACAACTAAGCCAACTCATTCAACTTACAGTACAACTTAGCCAACTCATCCAAATTACAGTACAAATTATCCAACTCATCGAACTCATCCTCAACTTAGCCAACTCATCCAACTTACAGTACAACTTACCCAACTTATCCAACTCAACCTCAACTTATCCAACTCATCGAACTTACAGTAGAACTTAGCCAACTCATCCAACTTACAGTACAACTTACCCAACTCATCAAACTCATCCTCAACTTAGCCAACGCATCGAACTTACAGTACAACTTATCTAACTCATCGAACTCATCCTTAACTTAGCCAACTCATCGAACTTACAGTACAACTTATCCAACTCATCCAACTTACTGTCCAACTTATCCAACTCATCGAACTCATCCTCAACTTATCCAACTCATCGAACTTACATTCCAACTTAGCCAACTCATCGAACTTACATTCCAACTTATCTAACTCATCGAACTTACAGTACAACTTACCCGACTTATCGAACTCATCCTCAACTTATCCAACTCATCGAACTTACATTCCAACTAAGCCAACTCATCGAACTTACATTCTTACTTAGCCAACTCATCCAACTTACATTCCAAATTATCTAACTCATCGAACTTACAGTACAACTTACCCAACTTATCGAACTCATCCTCAACTTAGCCAACTCATCGAACTTACAGTATAACTTAGCCAACTCATCCAACTTACAGTACAACTTATCCAACTCATCGAACTCATCCTCAACTTATCCAACTCATCGAACTTACATTCCAACTTAGCCAACTCATCCAACTTACAGTATAACTTAATCAACTCATCGAACTCATTCTCAACTTAGCCAACTCATCCAACTTACAGTACAACTTAGCCAACTCATCGAACTCATCCTCAACTTAGCCAACTCATCGAACTTACAGTACAACTTATCCAACTCATCGAACTTACATTCCAACTTAGCCAACTCATCCAACTTACATTCCAACTTATCTAACTCATCCAACTTACAGTACAACTTATCAAACTCATCGAACTCATCCTCAACTTATCCATATCTAACTCATCCAACTTACCGTCCAACTTATCCAACTCATCGAACTCATCCTCAACTTAGCCAACTCATCCAACTTACAGTACAACTTATCCAACTCATCCTCAACTTATCCAACTCATCGAACTTACATTCCAACTTAGCCAACTCATCCAACTTACAGTACAACTTATCCAACTCATCGAACTCATCCTCAACTTAGCAAACTCATCGAACTTACAGTACAACTTATCCAACTCATCGAACTTACATTCCAACTTATCTGACTCATCGAACTAACAGTCCAACTTACCCAACTTATCGAACTCATCCTCAACTTAGCCAACTCATCGAACTTACAGTACAACTTAGCCAACTCATCCAACTTACAGTACAACTTACCCAACTTATCGTACTCATCCTCAACTTAGCCAACTCATCGAACTTACAGTACAACTTATCCAACTCATCAAACTTACAGTACAACTTAGCCAACTCATCCAACTTACAGTACAGCTTACCCAACTCATCGAACTTACCCACAACTTAGCCAACTCATCCAACTTACAGTACAACTTCTCCAACTCGTTCTCAACTTATCCAACTCATCGAACTTACATTCCAACTTAGCCAACACATCCAACCTACAGTACAACTTATCCAACTTATCGAACTCATCCTCAACTTAGCCAACTCATCCAACTTACAGTACAACTTATCCAACTCATCGAACTTACATTCCAACTTAGCCAACTTAACGAGCTTACATTCAAACTTCTCTAACTCATCGAACTTACAGTCCAACTTACGCAACTTATCGAACTCATCCTCAACTTAGCCAACTCATCGAACTTACAGAACAACTTAGCCAACTCATCGAACTTACAGTACAACTTACCCAACTTATCGAACTCATCCTCAACTTAGCCAACTCATCGAACTTACAGTACAACTTAGCCAACTCATCAAACTTACAGTACAACTTAGCCAACTCATCCAACTTACAGTACAGCTTACCCAACTCATCGAACTTACCCACAACTTAGCCAACTCATCCAACTTACAGTGCTACTTCTCCAACTCGTTCTCAACTTATCCAACTCATCGAACTTACATTCCAACTTAGCCAACTCATCCAACCTACAGTACAACTTATCCAACTTATCGAACTCATCCTCAACTTATCCAACTCATCGAACTTACATTCCAACTTAGCCAACTTAACGAGCTTACATTCAAACTTATCTAACTCATCGAACTTACAGTCCAACTTACGCAACTTATCGAACTCATCCTCAACTTAGCCAACTCATCGAACTTACAGTACAACTTAGCCAACTCATCCAACTTACAGTACAACTTACCCAACTTATCGAACTCATCCTCAACTTAGCCAACTCATCGAACTTACAGTACAACTTAGCCAACTCATCCAACTTACAGTACAACTTAGCCAACACATCCAACTTACAGTACAACTTATCCAACTCATCGAACTCATCCTCAACTTAGCCAACTCATCCAACTTACAGTACAACTTCCCCAACTTATCGAACTCATCCTCAACTTAGCCAACTCATCGAACTTACAGTACAACTTAGCCAACTCATCCAACTTACAGTACAACTTATCCAACTCATCCTCAACTTATCCAACTCATCGAACTTACATTCCAACTTGGCCAACTCATCAACCTTACAGTACAACTTAGCCAACTCATCGAACTCATCCTCAACTTAGCAAACTCATCGAACTTACAGTACAACTTATCCAACTCATCGAACTTACATTCCAACTTAGCCAACTCATCGAACTTACATTCCAACTTACCCAACTTATCGAACTCATCCTCAACTTAGCCAACTCATCGAACTTACAGTACAACTTAGCCAACTCATCCAACTTACAGTACAACTTATCCAACTCATCGAACTCATCCTCAACATAGCCAACTCATCGAACTTACAGTACAACTTATCCAACTCATCGAACTTACATTCCAACTCAGCCAACTTATCGAACTTACATTCCAACTTATCTAACTCATCAAACTTACAGTCCAACTTACCCAACTTATCGAACTCATCCTCAACTTAGCCAACTCATCGAACTTACAGTACAACTTAGCCAACTCATCGAACTTACAGTACAACTTACCCAACTTATCGAACTCATCCTCAACTTAGCCAACTCATCGAACTTACAGTACAACTTAGCCAACTCATCCGACTTACAGTACAACTTAGCCAACTCATCCAACTTACAGTACAACTTATCAAACTCATCGAACTCATCCTCAACTTAGCTAACTCATCCAACTTACAGTACAACTTACCAACTTATCGAACTCATCCTCAACTTAGCCAACTCATCGAACTTACAGTACAACTTATCCAACTCATCAAACTTACATTCCAACTTAGCCAACTTATCGAACTTACATTCCAACTTATCTAACTCATCGAACTTACAGTCCAACTTACCCAACTTATCGAACTCATTCTTAACTTAGCCAACTCATTGAACTTAGAGTACAACTTAGCCAACTCATCGAACTTACAGTACAACTTACCCAACTTATCGAACTCATCCTCAACTTAGCCAACTCATCGAACTTACAGTACAACTTAGCCAACTCATCCAACTTACAGTACAACTTAGCCAACTCATCCAACTTACAGTACAACTTATCCAACTCATCGAACTCATCCTCAACTTAGCCAACTCATCCAACTTACAGTACAACTTACCCAACTTATCGAACTCATCCTCAACTTTGCCAACTCATCGAACTTACAGTACAACTTATCCAACTCGTCGAACTTACATTCCAACTTAGCCAACTTATCGAACTTACATTCCAACTTATCTAACTCATCGAACTTACAGTCCAACTTACCCAACTTATCGAGCTCATCCTCAACTTAGCCAACTCATTGAACTTACAGTACAACTTAGCCAACTCATCCAAATTACAGTACAAATTATCCAACTCATCGAACTCATCCTCAACTTAGCCAACTCATCGAACTTACAGTACAACTTATCCAACTCATCGAACTTACATTCCAACTTAGCCAACTTATCAAACTTACATTCCAACTTATCTAACTCATCGAACTTACAGTCCAACTTACCCAACTTATCGAACTCATCCTCAACTTAGCCAACTCATCGAACTTACAGTACAACTTAGCCAACTCATCGAACTTACAGTACAACTTACCCAACTTTTCGAACTCATCCTCAACTTAGCCAACTCATCGAACTTACAGTACAACTTAGCCAACTCATCCAACTTACAGTACAACTTAGCCAACTCATCCAAGTTACAGTACAACTTATCCAACTCATCGAACTCATCCTCAACTTAGCCAACTCATCCAACTTACAGTACAACTTCCCCAACTTATCGAACTCATCCTCAACTTAGCCAACTCATCGAACTTACAGTACAACTTAGCCAACTCATCCAACTTACAGTACAACTTATCCAACTCATCCTCAACTTATCCAACTCATCGAACTTACATTCCAACTTAGCCAAATCATCCAACTTACAGTACAACTTAGCCAACTCATCGAACTCATCCTCAACTTAGCAAACTCATCGAACTTACAGTAGAACTTATATAACTCATCGAACTTACATTCCAACTTAGCCAACTCATCCAACTTACATTCCAATTTACCCAACTTATCGAACTCATCCTCAACTTAGCCAACTCATCGAACTTACAGTACAACTTAGCCAACTCATCCAAATTACAGTACAACTTATCCAACTCATCGAACTCATCCTCAACTTAGCCAACTCATCGAACTGACAGTACAACTTATCCAACTCATCGAACTCATCCTCAACTTAGCAAACTCATCGAACTTACAGTAGAACTTATATAACTCATTGAACTTACATTCCAACTTAGCCAACTCATCGAACTTACATTCCAACTTACCCAACTTATCGAACTCATCCTCAACTTAGCCAACTCATCGAACTTACAGTACAACTTATATAACTCATCGAACTTACATTCCAACTAAGCCGCCTCATCCAACTTACATTCCAATTTACCCAACTTATCGAACTCATCCTCAACTTAGCCAACTCATCGAACTTACAGTACAACTTAGCCAACTCATCCAAATTACAGTACAACTTATCCAACTCATCGAACTCATCCTCAACTTAGCCAACTCATCGAACTGACAGTACAACTTATCCAACTCATCGAACTTACATTCCAACTTAGCCAACTTATCGAACTTACATTCCAACTTATCTTACTCATCGAACTTACAGTCCAACTTACCCAACTTATCGAACTCATCCTCTACTTAGCCAACTCATCGAACTTACAGTACAACTTAGCCAACTCATCGAACTTACAGTACAACTTACCCAACCTATCGAACTCATCCTCAACTTAGCCAACTCATCGAACTTACAGTACAACTTAGCCAACTCATCCAACTTACAGTACAACTTAGCCAACTCATCCAACTTACAGTACAACTTATCCAACTCATCGAACTCATCCTCAACTTAGCCAACTCATCCAACTTACAGTACAACTTACCCAACTTATCGAACTCATCCTCAACTTTGCCAACTCATCGAACTTACAGTACAACTTAGCCAACTCATCCAACTTACAGTACAACTTAGCCAACACATCCAACTTACAGTACAACTTATCCAACTCATCGAACTCATCCTCAACTTAGCCAACTCATCGAACTTACAGTACAACTTCCCCAACTTATCGAACTCATCATCAACTTAGCCAACTCATCGAACTTACAGTACAACTTAGCCAACTCATCCAACTTACAGTACAACTTATCCAACTCATCCTCAACTTATCCAACTCATCGAACTTACATTCCAACTTAGCCAACTCATCCAACTTACAGTACAACTTAGCCAACTCATCGAACTCATCCTCAACTTAGCAAACTCATCGAACTTACAGTACAACTTATTCAACTCATGGAACTTACATTCCAACTTAGCCAACTCATCGAACTTACATTCCAACTTACCCAACTTATCGAACTCATCCTCAACTTAGCCAACTCATCGAACTTACAGTACAACTTAGCCAACTCATCCAAATTACAGTACAACTTATCCAACTCATCGAACTCATCCTTAACTTAGCCAACTCATCGAACTTACAGTACAACTTATCCAACTCCTCGAAATTACATTCCAACTTAGCCAACTCATCGAACTTACATTCCAACTTAGCCAACTCATCCAACTTACATTCCAATTTACCCAACTTATCGAACTCATCCTCAACTTAGCCAACTCATCGAACTTACAGTACAACTTAGCCAACTCATCCAAATTACAGTACAACTTATCCAACTCATCGAACTCATCCTCAACTTAGCCAACTCATCGAACTGACAGTACAACTTATCCAACTCATCGAACTCATCCTCAACTTAGCAAACTCATCGAACTTACAGTAGAACTTATATAACTCATCGAACTTACATTCCAACTTAGCCAACTCATCGAACTTACATTCCAACTTACCCAACTTATCGAACTCATCCTCAACTTAGCCAACTCATCGAACTTACAGTACAACTTATATAACTCATCGAACTTACATTCCAACTTAGCCAACTCATCCAACTTACATTCCAATTTACCCAACTTATCGAACTCATCCTCAACTTAGCCAACTCATCGAACTTACAGTACAACTTAGCCAACTCATCCAAATTACAGTACAACTTATCCAACTCATCGAACTCATCCTCAACTTAGCCAACTCATCGAACTGACAGTACAACTTATCCAACTCATCGAACTTACATTCCAACTTAGCCAACTTATCGAACTTACATTCCAACTTATCTAACTCATCGAACTTACAGTCCAACTTACCCAACTTATCGAACTCATCCTCAACTTAGCCAACTCATCGAACTTACAGTACAACTTAGCCAACTCATCGAACTTACAGTACAACTTACCCAACTTTTCGAACTCATCCTCAACTTAGCCAACTCATCGAACTTACAGTACAACTTAGCCAACTCATCCAACTTACAGTACAACTTAGCCAACTCATCCAAGTTACAGTACAACTTATCCAACTCATCGAACTCATCCTCAACTTAGCCAACTCATCCAACTTACAGTACAACTTCCCCAACTTATCGAACTCATCCTCAACTTAGCCAACTCATCGAACTTACAGTACAACTTAGCCAACTCATCCAACTTACAGTACAACTTACCCAACTTATCCAACTCATCCTCAACTTAGCCAACTCATCGAACTTACAGTACAACTTAGCCAACTCATCCAACTTACAGTACAACTTACCCAACTTATCGAACTCATCCTCAACTTAGCCAACTCATCGAACTTACAGTACAACTTAGCCAACTCATCCAACTTACAGTACAACTTAGCCAACACATCCAACTTACAGTACAACTTATCCAACTCATCGAACTCATCCTCAACTTAGCCAACTCATCGAACTTACAGTACAACTTCCCCAACTTATCGAACTCATCATCAACTTAGCCAACTCATCGAACTTACAGTACAACTTAGCAAACTCATCCAACTTACAGTACAACTTATCCAACTCATCCTCAACTTATCCAACTCATCGAACTTACATTCCAACTTAGCCAACTCATCCAACTTACAGTACAACTTAGCCAACTCATCGAACTCATCCTCAACTTAGCAAACTCATCGAACTTACAGTACAACTTATTCAACTCATCGAACTTACATTCCAACTTAGCCAACTCATCGAACTTACATTCCAACTTACCCAACTTATCGAACTCATCCTCAACT
This sequence comes from Loripinus fragilis, assembly GCA_964019695.1. NCBI lineage: Eukaryota > Metazoa > Mollusca > Bivalvia > Lucinida > Lucinidae > Loripinus > Loripinus fragilis. The sequence continues at coordinate 39,436,591 of OZ026527.1, forward strand.
TAGCCAACTCATCGAACTTACAGTACAACTTAGCCAACTCATCCAAATTACAGTACAACTTATCCAACTCATCGAACTCATCCTTAACTTAGCCAACTCATCGAACTTACAGTACAACTTATCCAACTCATCGAAATTACATTCCAACTTAGCCAACTTATCGAACTTACATTCCAACTTATCTAACTCATCGAACTTACAGTCCAACTTACCCTTATCGAACTCATCCTCAACTTAGCCAACTCATCGAACTTACAGTACAACTTAGCCAACTCATCGAACTTACAGTACAACTTACCCAACTTATCGAACTCATCCTCAACTTAGCCAACTCATCGAACTTACAGTACAACTTAGCCAACTCATCCAACTTACAGTACAACTTAGCCAACTCATCAAACTAACAGTACAACTTATCCAACTCATCGAACTCATCCTCAACTTAGCCAACTCATCCAACTTACAGTACAACTTACCCAACTTATCGAACTCATCCTCAACTTAGCCAACTCATCGAGTTTACAGTACTACTTAGCCAACTCATCCAACTTACAGTACAACTTATCCAACTCATCCTCAACTTATCCAACTCATCGAACTTACATTCCAACTTAGCCAACTCATCCAACTTACCGTCCAACTTATCTAACTCATCAAACTCATCCTCAACTTAGCCAACTCATCGAACTTACAGTACAACTTATCCAACTCATCAAACTTACAGTACAACTAAGCCAACTCATCCAACTTACAGTACAACTTATCAAACTCATCCTCAACTTATCCAACTCATCGAACTTACATTCCAACTTAGCCAACTCATCCAACTTACAGTACAACTTAGCCAACTCATCGAACTCATCCTCAACTTAGCAAACTCATCGAACTTACAGTACAACTTATCCAACTCATCGAACTTACATTCCAACTTAGCCAACTCATCGAACTTACATTCCAACTTACCCAACTTATCGAACTCATCCTCAACTTAGCCAACTCATCGAACTTACAGTACAACTTACCAACTCATCCAACTTACTGTACAACTTATCCAACTCATCGAACTCATCCTCAACTTAGCCAACTCATCGAACTTACATTCCAACTTAGCCAACTCATCCAACTTACAGTACAACTTATCCAACTTATCGAACTCATCCTCAACTTAGCCAACTTATCAAACTTACAGTACAACTTAGCCAACTCATCGAACTCATCCTCAACTTATCCAACTCATCCAACATACAGTACAACTTATCCAACTCATCGAACTCATCCTCAACTTATCCAACTCATCCAACTTACCGTCCAACTTATCCAACTCATCAAACTCATCCTCAACTTAGCCAACTCATTGAACTTACAGTACAACTTATCCAACTCATCAAACTTACAGTACAACTAAGCCAACTCATCCAACGTACAGTACAACTTATCCAACTCATCGAACTCATCCTCAACTTAGCCAACTCATCCAACTTACAGTACAACCTACCCAACTTATCGAACTCATCCTCAACTTAGCCAACTCATCGAACTTACACTACAACTTAGCCAACTCATCCAACTTACAGTACAACTTACCCAACTCATCAAACTCATCCTCAACTTAGCCAACCCATCGAACTTACAGTACAACTTAGCCAACTCATCCAACTTACAGTACAACTTATCCAACTCATCGAACTCATCCTTAACTTAGCCAACTCATTGAACTTACAGTACAACTTATCCAACTCATCCAACTTACCTTCCAACTTATCCAACTCATCGAACTCATCCTCAACTTATCCAACTCATCGAACTTACATTCCAACTTAGCCAACTCATTGAACTTACATTCAAACTTATCTAACTCATCGAACTTACAGTACAACTTACCCAACTTATCGAACTCATCCTCAACTTATCCAACTCATTCAACTTACCCAACTCATCAAACAGCTCAACTCATCCAACTCATCGAACTCATTCTCAACTTATCCAACTCATCGAACTTACCCAACTCATCCAACTTATCGAACTTATCTTTTAACTTATTGAACTCAGCTTGCTTAGCTTACTCAACTCATCGAACTTAGCTTGCATCTTGCTGCATATAATGGTCCAATGTTGTACTCATGACCAACTCATCCTAACATATGCGCAGCTATTATAACTTACCGAACTTAGCTCAGCCATTGAAGCATCTGGACACATATCACCAACTCATCCTAACATATGCGCAGCTATTATAACTTACCGAACTTAGCTCAGCCATTGAAGCATCTGGATACATATCATTGTATAAAGACCCAACTTAGCGAACTCATCGGCTATAATGGACAGCTATGGCAACTTACTCAACTTAGAACTTAGAATATAGGGACCTATCATATGTATGTTTGTTGTAGTATATATACTGACCGCTGACTTATAGTTCAACTTATCCAACTCAACTTAGGTAAGTTAAGTAGCATAAGTTGTAAGCTGAGCTGGATGAGTTGAGTAAGCTGAGCTGAGTGGTATAGGTATCTTGTCCGGAAAAAGTGGCGAAAATTGCTTATTTTGCTCAGCTTGATGAGTTGAGTAAGCTGAGCTGAGTTGTAAGTCATATGAAAGAAATAAAAGGGGTGGAGGGAGGGTAGACACACAGTGTGTCATTATATATACATGTAGCTATTGTAACTCATCAAACTTAGCTCAGGGCTCTCTTGTAACATTGCCGTTGTTTAAAGGCCTAACTTACCGAACTCATCTGTTATAATGGACAGCTATGGCAACTTACTTAACTTAGAACTTAAAATCGGGACCTTCCATATGTATGTGATATCTCAATAGAATATATGTACAGTCTAATCATTTCAGTCATTTTTGTCCCGAAATTATTTGGTCTATAGAAATACATGGGGACTCCTGTGGGCTACGTACTTCATACTCCGTGTCCCGAAATTTACTGTCTACGTTTAATAGATGAATATTGTGAAAATTATGCTGAGATACTTTGTGTCTTAGTATATTGCATAGGCATGTGCCTGAGACAGAATTCGGGACAGGGAGTATGAAGTACCTGCCCATTATAAGCAAGGTTGGGCGGTCGAAACCACCCCCGGTTTTAACCAGCGGTTTTCAATATGCCAAAAAGTGGTCAATACTGGTCAATACGAATCTGAGTGGTCGATTGAAAATTTTAAGGGACTTTTTTGTGGTGGATTGAGATATTTGTACAGGTTTTATGTTCTACAGGTGTCTATTGAAAAAAGGAAAAAATATATTGTTTCCTCCCTGCTAAGGACACTTTTCATAGTGAGATTTCCATCTCAAGACCTTAGCACTGAGTTCTGCATTACAGTCCATACACCTAACACTATTTTTTCTAGCATCATCAAAGACCGAATAGAATAACCATACAGGGTTTTTTGCTCAATTTTGAGACAATAACTTTTATTAGTTTATTATTAACTGATAACAGCAGATACCTGAATGACCACACTTTCACACCTCTATATACACACAGATGCCACTGATTTAGCCAATACATAGATTTTGAAGCTCAGTGATTGGATAGGTGTTATAAACTGGACACACCTTCTTCAGTCTGAGAGTCATGCCCGGTATTTTGACAGTATTGTTTGTTCTAGGGTATTTAAAGTAAAAACATAACTCCTTAATATATCTGATATATTGTTCAACATTAAGTGTTTTCTTTATAATTTTCACACCTTTGTCTTTTCAGGTAAGAAGCCAGACCAATTTGAATTTTATCTAATACAGCATCTTTTATTTGTACATGATGACCTCATTGATGATCAATTTGAAGTTTTGATTTTGTTTCTTTCTCTCATTTTATAATAAGTCCTTGATTTAATTATTTTTTTATTTCTATGAAAAAAGCTAGTTTTAAAATTTATTTATTTTCATTACTTGAATTTGCCTTTTTTATTAATGGTTAATAGAAAATAAGTTTAAGACTGTTAGTCTGAGCTGAAAGTTGTGGTAATGATTTGGACTGAAGATCTAAAACTATTGACATTTCATTTTTGTTTATTTTATGGCTTATAAATTATTAATACATTTTTTTAAAGCAAAATGAACTAATAAACAACAACATATTTTCAGTTAAACCTCAGTGTATTATCTTATATTAAACTACTTTAAGTCTTTATAGAGTTCAGTAAAAGGGGAGATAAATAATGCAAAGTATCTTCACATCAACCACGTTTTATCAATCGACCAATTGACCACCAATCGACCAGTAATGACCGGTTAAAACCAGTAATGACCACTGGTCTGGTCAGTATGCATACTGACCGGTCAATTGCCAACCTTGATTATAAGCAGTTCAGGGCACAAGTTCAGAAGGTAGAGAGAGATGCCTATTGGAGACACGTTTCCAATATTTTCACGTTTGAGAACGACCCCTCAGATCCCGATTCAAATAAAAGTGGAAAAATTAAGAAGTTTGGTCATTTGTCAAATCATTAAAGAAAGACACATTTGGGATCACATCACTTAGGGAAAAGGGAATTCTAAAAACAGACACTAAAGAAAAAGCCGATATCTGCAACCGGCAATTCCAATCTGCCTTCACACGTGAGGCAGACTCTGACCTGCCTTCAAAAGGGGCTAGTCCATTCTCCTCCATAGGGGAAATAACAGCTGACCCGAAAGGGGTCGTTAAACTGTTGGATGGACTCAATGTGCATAAAGCGCCTGGCCCAGATGGACTCAATGCCAGAGTGCTCAAAGAGTGTAGTACACAGATTTCACCTATCCTAGCACTTATCTATAATGAATCTTTAGCTCAGGGCAATGTTCCAGATGATTGGCGACACGTAAATGTATCTCTGGTCTTTAAGAAAGGAGAAAAATACGATGCTGCGAACTACAGACCGGTGTCGCTAACCTGCATCTGTTGCAAAACCCTGGAACATATATTGGTGGGCAACATCAACAAGCACTTAGCCTTAGATAGCATACTTGCTGACTGTCAGCATGGGTTCCAAAGTAGGAGGTCTTGTGAAACCCAGTTGGTTCAGTTTGTGCACGATATCATCAGCAACCTGGATGGTGCGATGAATCGGGGGCACAAGCAGACAGATTTGATCATCATGGATTTCGCAAAGGCCTTCGACAAGGTCCCACACAGGAGGCTATTACACAAACTTGATTACTATGGGATACCAGGGTCCACCCACAAGTTGATCGGCTCATGGCTCTCTGGGCGCAGTCAACAAGTAGTTTTAGACGGTCAAGCCTCAGATCCAGTCCCTGTTTTATCCGGTGTACCCCAGGGGTAGGTCTTAGGACCGATCCTTTTTCCAATTTTCATTAATGATCTACCGGATAATATCAAGTCTTCAGTTCGCCTGTTCGCGGACGATTGTGTCCTGTATAGGAACATTCATTCTTTGCAAGACTGTCTCATTTTGCAGGAAGATCTTGACAGTCTTGGGGTCTGGGAGGCCGATTGGCAAATGAAGTTCAATGTTGCCAAATGTCACTCTATGAGAGTGACTCGGCATTACTCACACAAACAAATCATTCATGACTACACTCTGCATCAGCAAACTTTGGAAAATGTTCAGTCCGCGAAATATCTTCGTAAAACAATCACAGAGAACATGGATTGGGGTCAACATATCTCTGATATCTTGTCTAAAGCAACTAAGACTTTAGGTTTCCTTCGAAGGAACTTGGCTTTCACACCTAGGAGTACTAAGGAGGTTGCATAAAAAACTTTGGTACACCCTAAATTGGAGTATGCAGCCCCCATTTGGAGCCCATATTGTAAAACTCAGATTCAACAAGTGGAGAAGGTACAGAGGACGGCAGCCCGCTGGACCTGCAGGAGGTGGCGCAACACTAGTAGTGTTGGAGAAATGCTTGATGAGCTGCAATGGCCAACTCTGGAGGCCCGGAGGGATCAGTCCTCTCTGCTTTTCTTCCACAAGATTCAATGTGGGACTATTTCTATTGATAAAGACAAGTACTTGACCCCGTCTCAGAGTACAAGATCTACCAGATCATCACACAACTCACAGTATTGTAGGCCCCAGACTTATAGTGATGCCCTGAAGTATTCTGTTTTCCATTGGAATAGTCTGGCTCCATCTGTGGTCCCAGCTGAGACCACAGAGGAGTTCAGGGCACTCATTTAGATGACTCAGCCAGAAGCTTTTTTTTTTTTTTTTTCTCCAAATTTCTAAAACACTCACCTCAGAAAATGATCATATATGATCGCCTGAGTATCAGAAGATAGATAGATAAATAGGGTCTGTATCATCATCTTTTTCAACTCTTGCTCACTGGCTGCAGAACATCAAAAAATAAAAATATCATCTACATATATATATATATGTAGATGATATTTTTATTTTTGGCAGTGGCTAGAGGTACGGATCCGTACCCCTAGCCTGGGAGGCTAGGGATACGGATCCGTACCCCTAGCCTGGGAGGCTAGAGGTACGGATCCGTACCCCTAGTATATTCTACCATGTCAGGCTACAGGTACAGACATATAACCCTGATGAGAAGTTATCATGATTAAAAGTGTTCGAAAATACCTTGTTGTTGTGTTATGAAATACAAATCCAGCAAGTCGCCATTTGCAATGCGGGGTAACTCTGTATAGTAAGTATAAAAACAAAGCACGAATTCGGAAATGGGATAAGTGGTGCGGGATTTATGTTGTGTTGTTGTTGTTATTATTATTATTATTATTATTATTATAAAATGAAGACTAACATCGGAAGGAAATATTTTTTGTGAAATGATACGACCTGTCAGGGTCCGTGGAAACACCCCAAACCACCACAAAACACCCCAAACCACATCCAAACCACCTCTAAAACCACCCCTAACCACTTTCTTAACACCCAGAATATGTTTATGTTATAGTATCAATAATTGAAGAAGAGATAGATAAATTGCATTTTCTAAATTAACGTTGATTTTGGGTGCTCAAAAGAACCGTCTCGTCGAGAAGACTCTTTTTAGCACCAACATTATGTCTGAAATGACTAGAGAATAATTGATCTAAGAATTATATATCCTACTAAACATAAAAAAAGCGGGCCAGGGTCGGCCCGCCAACGAAATGCCATTTGAATGGCGTTTTGCTAGCGGACCGATATTGGTCCGACATTGTGTGCTGGCTGGGTTTATTTTTTAGGACCTTTAGACGTATGTACAAACTTAATATTTTTTAGATCCTTAAGGTACTAATGTTACTTCTAAGCACGAAAACAAATAATTAAATTTTACGGGCTGACGAACGGACTGACGGACAGGTGGTGTGTAAATTTGTATTTTCTATCACTTTTAACGTAAGTTTTTGGTGCTCAAAAGAACCGTCTCATCGTGAAGACTCTTTTGAGCACCAAAAATTTTTATCTGAAAATATAATGGTTGATTTACGCACTATATCAAAACTAACATCAAAACTAACATAAAAAAGCGGGCCAGGATCGGCCCGCCAGCGAAATGTCATTTGAATGGCATTTTGTGGGCGGACCGATGTGGGTCCGACATAGTGTGCGGGCTGGGTTTACTTGTCATGACCTGCATAACGAATAGAGAGAGAGAGAGAGAGAGAGAGAGAGAGAGAGAGCTAGATAGATTACCTCTGTTCTCTCATTCCTGTACTCCTGGATTTAAAGTTCTTGCCACCGCGTATACAATGAAATGGTAACTCATTATACCTCAGACGTTCATTAAGTTTTTTGTCTGGCATCCGTGGCTGTGCCTTTTCAATGGTTCGCGAACTGCGCCTAAAGAATTGAACATTTTCTTCCTTCTGATACTGCTGGATGGCAATTTCTAAAGAAGAAAAGTCTTCAAACTTTGATTGAGTTTTATAATTGAGCAGCGAGAATTAGGCAGTTACATCAAATAGTTATTATTATAGGTATAATTATAGGTCTAGATACTGTATGTACAGATTAAAACATCCAATCATTGTAATTTGTTCTTTTAAGTTTGAAGATGTCTTTGTGGTGCGTTATGCAGACCAATTAATCACAGAATGTTGTTCGCACCCTCGCTAATGACACAAACCGAAAGTGAAAACAGCAAAAACAAATCATGAATAACAAGTTTTAATTTGATTTAATAATAATAATAATAATAATAATAATAATAATAATAACATCAACACAACATTAATCCCGCGCCACTTGTCCTAATTCCTAATTCGTGTTTCGTTTTTATATTTACTAAACAGAGTTATCCCACATTGCAACTGGCGACTTACTTGATTGGTATTTCATTACACAACAACAAGGTAATTTCTAACACTTATCATCATGATAATTTATAATTTCTCATCAGGGTTATATGTCTGTACCTGTAGCCTAACATGGTAGAATAAGCTAGGGGTACGGGTCCGTACCTCTAGCCTCCCAGGCTAGGGGTACGGATCCGTATCCCTAGCCTCCTAGGCTAGGGATACGGATCCGTACCTCTAGCCACTGCCTTTATTTTTTTATTTTTTGATGTTCAGCAGCCAGTGCTCTTGCTGTAGGATTCTTTTGAGACTGCAGGGCTAGGCTAGTATAAGATGTACATGTTACAACAGAGAACTTATCATTATGAGCTGTCTCATTTATATTTATTATAATATACTGGGGGTGGGGGTAAATCAGCTAGGCCAAAGGACTGCTACCATAATAGGCCGAAATGACCCACCCTAAACTCAGGCTGAAACGACCCAGGCTGAAATGGCCCGGCCGAAACCACCCACAGCCAAAACGACTCGTGTCGAAACGACCCATGGCCAAAATGACCCGAAACCAGTGAAGCAAACAAAGCATTCTTCGAAGTTGATTATGTCATTGACCTTGCACAAGAAAATGTCAAGACTGTCAAAAGAAAAATATACATGACAAAATTGTTGTTTTATGTGTTTTGTATGGCCCTTATTCTCAGAAATATCATATATAAGACTGACCTACTGACCAACATAATGAAAGTCAGTCAGTTGTGGTTCAATGTTGACATTCAACATACCAAAACAAACCATGTACACAAACGAATAACACTGCGCTCCTTTTAGGTTTCTCCCACACAAGAAGACTCTGTGCCCGCATGATCCATGGCTCTGCTGGACTAAGAACAGTCTTTAGTTGATCTTCACAGTGCAAGATTCGAGTTTCCTTATCCTCCTGGAGGTTTGGTTCCATTTCAAATTTCTTTCCACTGGAGTCGCAGAAACAAGTGACAGATTGCCCTAGTTTTGTTTTGGATATGACGTCAGGTAGGTCACGTGACCAATTCAGGTGTTTCCCAGGCTGTAGCAAAAACAACTGTTACAGCGTGCTAAACATTTACTTTAGTTATATTGTCTATATCAAACACTGCCAAGAAGATATGAACAAATCACTACCCTTATTTTATTACATTTTAAAGTTTCTGTCTACTTTCGGTTTGACATAGGTTAAGCCAAATTGATTGCTGAACTAATCATGAGCGTTCTATATCGCTCTGTTATTATTATTATTAGTAGTAGTAGTAGTAGTAGTAGTAGTAGTAGTAGTAGTTGTAGTAGTAGTAGTAGTAGTAGTAGTAGTAGTAGTAGTAGTAGTAGTAGTAGTAGTAGTAGTAGTAGTAGTATCATCATCATCATCATCGCCGCTATCATCACCATCATCATTCTTTCTTTGTTGAACATCATCGTCAGAGGAAACCATATAGCTATAAACCGTGATTTACTTTATAGAATTCATCTGTAAAAGAAAAAAATGTATCTGTTTATATGTGCTTTGTGGTAACCTGCTGGGAAAGGGCTGACCTCTTGGCCCTCGTTTGTGGTGTCTAACTGTGAGTTTGTCACTTTCCCATTGGTATCCTGGGTCAGGTGTGGTACTTGATTGTATCGATTCCTGATCTTTGCACCCTTATTTACTTTTAAGTGGTTGAAGAAATCTTTGTTTTGAAAAAATGGCTCAATTGGCAATTTCAGATCACATGCTCTGCTCTACAGGTTTTAATCATTTTCAAGAGGCTGCTTTGGTTTTTGAGAAAGAACATATATATATTTCGTCGCTCTGTGCTATAGTGTTCTAAGTGACATTTTGGTCAAAAATGAGTTTAACATACCGTTGGAATGGGGATCAAATGTTCTATCTACTGCTGAATGTTTCATTTGCCTATCTCCTCCCAGTAAGCTTAAAATCGCTGTGCTTTTCTGTTCTATCTACAAAAAGACAATTTCGTTCAGTGCTATAGTGTTCTAAGTGATTTTCGTCCAATGGCCAATGAAGATTATGTCACGTGACTGGGTGAGTGTAGTGTAATACTGTTCTATCTACATAAAGTCACTACCCTCGGAGAAATTGCTAAAAATTGCAGTTACCTCCCCTACATAAATTTAAATTTCCTAAATTGAAGTGGTTTATTTACCTGTTGGATTTCTTTTGCTCCTGTATTCAGTTTAATTTACTGTTGAGTCCTTATCCTTGCTTTATCTCTTTGTTATATCTTGATTTATATGTTTTAGGAGATGATGCATTGATAAGTTAGAGGTCTTTCATGCAAACCAAATATCTATGTGTCTTGATCCACATCTGAATTGAGGGAGAGGTTGGCGCGTTAAACCGGTTTAAGCCCTCCAGTAAAATATTTTACTGACCGTTCCAAGGCGGTACTTCTTTTGTGGATCTTTTATGTTTTTGTTCTGTCTTGTGTTTGCTATGTCTTTGTGCGTGTCTGTTTATATGTGCTTTGTGGTCACCTGCTGGGAAAGGGCTGACCTCTTGGCTCTCGTTTGTAGTGTCTACTGTGAGTTTGTCACTTTCCCATTGGTATATTGGGTCAGGTGTGGTACTTGATTGTATCGATTCCTGATCTTTGCACCCTAACTTACTTATAACGAACTAATGGACATACGGCTACTTTAAGGTCCAAATAATCTGCTCAGTAAAAAAATATAACGCAAATTTATCCATGGACAGATTTATAAGCTGTAGAAACAAATTACCTCCCTTACACATATCTTTATTGAAGTAATTTGTCGATGTAATTACAAGTCAATGGTTAAATCTGCTACTTTTAGGTCCAAATAATCAGTTCAGTCTAAATTATTATACAAATTGACCGCATTGACAGAAAAATTAACTGAAGAAACAGATTACCTCCCTTGCATAAATTTAAATGGCATTATCTGTGCGATTTGTTACTGTTATGCCATATTTCTGTAAAAATTTCTTCAAACCAAGGTAATATACATTGTATGTATATATTTTAACCCTCTGGTATGATTCAAAGGTCTGTGATAAGGCATCAAAAATCAGGATGCTAAAATTTTTAAACTCATTTTTCTCAAAACTTGTGCAATGGTAGATAGAACACTATAGCGCTGAAGCGACGATTTGGCTACTCTATTCAGGATTCTTAGCACACCACCTAAACTTGAATACTTATGTGTTAATTCTACTGAGAGAAAAATACCTAGAGTTGGGGCTCAAGCAGCATGTATCCAGAATTTTCATACAAACTATGTTTTGGTTCCAAACAGATAAAGCTGCAAACAATGTTGTAGTTGTTGACGATTATATTATGTCGATACTTTAAAACGTGAGCTTCTTGGCACTAATGCCTATAAACTGCAGGCTTCCTTGAGTGAGACGGTTGTCGTCGATGAGCATGGTTGTCATACAGCCCTTAATTTTGGTGTCAAAGCTAAAGAAATCCATGGCAAGTTTCCTACCTAAACTCCATAAAAATTCTACATATATATATATTATTGTAGCTACTAAAAGTATGGGTCAGATAAAGTGGCGGACAGATTGTAAATTCTCTCAAAGTGAAGCAACCAGATCTCTCTTCCCCAGCAAGACGATTGTAAAACAAAGTAAGAAAGAGAACAAAGATCAGGAATCGATACAATCAAGCACCACACCTGACCCAGGATACCAATGGGAAAGTGACAACGTCACAATTAGACATAACAAACAAGAGCCAAGAGGTCAGCCCTTTCCCAGCAGGTGACCTCAAGGCATCACAAACAGACGCGCATGAAAGCATAACAAAACAAGACAGAAATAGCATAAATGATAAAAAAGCACCACCTTGGAATGGTCAGTAAAACATTTTACTGGAGGGCTTAAATCTGTTTAACGGTGCACCAACTTCACCCTTAGTTCAGACGTGGATCAAGACACATAGATATTTGGTTTGCGTGAAAGACACCTAACTTATCAATGCATCATCTCCTACAATATATAAATCAAGATATAAAAGGAGATAAAGCAAAGATAAGGACTCAACAGTTAATAAAACTGAATACCGGAGTAAAAGAAATCCAACAGTTACACCGCGGTGGGCCTGACAACAGCCAAAGCATCAGACCTTACCATCTCATCAATAGATAAGTTTTTTTAGTTTGAACGGTCATAGAGTATGAAGTCCAACCCACCTGCGTGCAATTAAAGAGGAAAGCAAGTTGCCAACCATGATTGGGTTGACCACCAAGCACGCAGTCTGCTGTAATACATTAATGTTATAGCCAATCTTTTTTATAATTGGGGAATTATTTTAATGAACTGCGCTGAAAAATTGCTAGAGCCAACAATCTTCTTCAATTTATACACTAAGTCACCATAGAATTCAGGTTCCGAAAGTCTTTGGCACAAGAGCGATTTAAGTCCAATTTGGAACTTAGATATCAAATCATAGTATTGACTATAAAAGAAGTTTATGATACTGATAGCCTTGTTTAAGAAGTTTCTGAGTTAGCAATTTATTGCGAGTGTTGAAGTCAGCAACATTGCTACATGCTCTAGAAAAACGAATGAGTTGAGAGATATTGAATCACTAGGATGTAGAGCGAGGAACATCACCATCTAAAAATCTAAACAATATCATTAGAAACTGACAAATGCAAAGTAAGAAAGAGGGCAAAGATCAGCAATCGAAAAGTCTAAAAACACGGCTTGGGTATCAGAGGTATTAGCTTTAATAAGTTGGAGCTCTGAAGGGTATATTTGTCTTACCATAGTGTCAAAATAAACATTATTAATGTTTAAAATAAGTTAGTTTGACCTGGAAATACCACAATAACAGATCACAAACTAACAATATGTTTGCCTGTTTAACGTTTTCACCGCTTCAAAAAAATCTTAAACTAGATTGTCATTGAAAAGCAAACTTCAACAACAGCAGAATCTAGGGCGAAGATTTGGTACCAGTAAAATGCATTTAAGCCCCCTGGTAGCTTAGGCTGCTGTCCGTTCTAAGGCGGTGGTTCTGTTGTTGTTTACTTTTTGTTTATTGTTACTCCCATTGTGGGAGTCTATAATTGTTCTATGTTTTGATGTACGTTGCTTTGTGTCCATTCTAGTATTGCAATCATCTTGATGGGGAAGAGAGAGCTGGTTGCTTTGCTTAAACTGTCTTCCTGGTGTATCGTGATGGTTGAGCGGCTCTTCCTCACGGTGCCACAAGCTTGTCTGCAGTTTGTGACATTTAGTATTTCTTGATCATACTCACTTACTATTTATGCATAAGGAATACATTTTTAGAAACGTCCATATTGTTTTGTCACATCGATAAAGTATTGACATTTTTTCATATCCTGGTCCTTCATCAACATTGAGTTCTGGAAAAAAAGATAGTTACCACTTAAGCTAGTGCTGGATGGTGGGGGGGGGGGGGGCATGAGAGATGTTGCACTTTCCAAAAATTCGCATGAACAGACTCAATGGTTCTGTTCTAACATGTTTCTCGACAAACTCCCCAACAGTGGCGCCCCCTAGGGAAAAAAAATTCAAGAGTGAGTTGGTGAGCCTTACCTTCTAAATAGGGATTTCCGCCTGGCCATGAAGTAAACCTAAATGACGAATGCTGAGCTGTGCCATCGGGCCTGGTTCCCAGGTACCCCCAGGGAAGGCGGATTGGGCACACTCAGATAGGCGAAAAGTGGCTTGGTACAACTTTCTACTACTTCTTCCTTTTTTTCCTTTTTTACTTTATTGCATTATCCTTATCCAACAGCCGATAAGTATAGCTATGCCCTATGCCGACAGTTCTTTTACTGAAAGGTGCTCTCATTGGTTCATTTCAGACAGTGTCACTGGATCGTTATCTAAAAATATCTAAACATTGCGGTCAGACTGGTATGCCAGATCCATGAATTTACTGCTTCAAACAGCTGTCTTAGAAACAAGTTACATCTTTGTCATGCAGAATATTTTCTTTTACAATGCTCCTCCCCAATTTCCATCCTGTTTACCTGCAGCGTTGCACCCATTATTATTGCACAATAATTCTGTTTTTCATCTGAGAAAACTTGAAAAAGAAACACTTTAAAACTATTTTATCTGATAGGGTCCAATATTTCTTGTAGATTAAATCTGAATCAGCATCAATGCTCAGACAGTCCGGACACAGTTAAAAGTAGTCATTTGAATGTATGCACAGTGAAGACTCAGATCAGTCTGCCCTTCCCAAAAGTCTGATCAGTCTTTGTTAAATACACAATATTTCCTGACATGGACATTTCCTGACATGGACAGTGAAGCCTCTGATCTGACTATGTGGATGTGCAGTCTGTTTTGAGTCTTTATTTGGTTGGCATGTCAAGTTGTACATTTTGCTGTGATGATTATCTTGTTGATGGCTTAGATTGGTTCTCTCCCTTTAATAGCTTGTCAGCATATTAAGACAGGTAACTACTAGCCGCCATTGCGCCTACATATAGCATACACACTGACGTCATGAGTGACGTGGTATTAGAAAATACCCTTGACATAAATTGTGTTTTTAAACAAGCCGTTTTATTAAGTTTATTTTGTCCTGGGAGTTTATATATTTTTTTTATTTTACTTGACTATCGAATTATAGCAACTGAAAAAATCTGAAGTTTGTGTTGAAAAATCTTTTCTGGAGCATGCGCAGTCGCATGAGTAGGATTCTCTGCTTGTAATTAAATACACGTTACCTGACCCTAGATGGGTAGATCTAGGGGAGGGAACCAGACTAGTTGATGGCTATCAGGTTCTCTGCAGTGGAATGTTAGAGTAATAAAACTCCCAACTTCTGACACTAATGATCCTTGAGAGATTAGGATTATACTGTTATCCCTCTGTAGAAATCCAATGAGTAAAACTTTTGCTAAAACCACTGTTCGTGTGCGGCTATATGGAAGGTGTCAGCTCTGTCCTTATCGGCTACTTGCCTTATCTGACTGCAACTATACTTCTCTCTTTTATTTTTTCTCTCTTTAGTTTCTCCTTTGCGCACCATTAAAGAAATGTCAAGTTTGACAGTTTAATGACAATATGTAGATGAAGTTGCAATGAAAACGAGTCTACTGTTTTCAAATTTTGTAAAACGGTCAAAATAAACATATATTGAAAAAAAAAACAGCTTAGGAGATTTAAAAGTAAAGAAGAAGGCAAGGATCTGGAATTGATACAATCTAGTACCAAACCTGACCCAAGACACCATATGGGAAAGTGACAAAAGCACAAGGAAACATCACACACAAGAGAGCCAAAATGTCAGCAAAAGTCTATTTTGATCTATTAAAAACTCAGGGAGGCTATTAATAAATTGAATGTAAATATTTTCTAGCGTTCTAGCAGCATCTACTGTAGCTACATATGATTTTTCTAATCCTTGTACTATATTGCATACGTCATAGCACCAGTGTAATAGGTGATCAGTCATAGCAACAGTATAACTGGTTATCAGTCAAGGCACCAGTGTAACTGGTGATCATGCAAACGTTTCACCATTTGAAGAATGGCTCAGAATTCTCTGCAAAACATCAGTTGTCTTGAACCATCGTGCTATCAAGTCAATCTAGCATTGGTCAGATTACTTCTATTTGGAAAGTACTCTGAGCTTATCAGAACCTGTTGGGAAAAACAGTATGAAATTGGCTATAGCATGTATATTATGTGACAGGTTGCAAGCCTGGTTATAAACCCAATCACGGTTTACTGTTGGATTTCTTTTACTCTGTTATTCAGTTGTATATACTGTTGAGTCCTTATCTTTGTTTTATCTCCTTTTGATATCTCGATTTGTATGTAGTAGGAGATGATACATCAATAAGTTTGGATCGTTCATGCGAACCAAACATCTATTTGTCTTGATCCACATCAGAAATAAGGGTGAGGTTGGCACCATAAAACATGTTCAAGCCCTCCAGTAAATTATTTTACTGACCGTTCCAAGGCGGTGCTTCTTCTGTGGATCCTCTTTTTAAATTGTGTTTCGTTTTTGTCTGTCATACTGTCTTGTCTGTTCCTTGCAGCCTTGTGGTCACCTGCTGGAAAAGTGATGACCTCTTGTCTCTCTGGTATGTGATGTTTTCTTGTGTTTTTGTCTATCTATCTTACTTTTTATACTCAGGCGATCATACATGATCATTTTCTGAGATGAGTGGGTTTTTTTAGAATTTTGAAAAAAAAAGAAAAAAGAAAAGCTTCTGGCTGAGTCATCTAAATGAGTGCCCTGAACTCCTCTGTGGTCTCAGCTGCGACCACAGATGGAGCCAGACTATTCAAATGAGGAATAGTCCTTGGGAAAAACGAATACTTTAGGGCCACTGGCACTTGAGTCCCAAACCTCAATTAATAAGTTGAAAGCACCATCTGCATATCAACAAAGCTCAAAATGCATGAAAACATCGAAGAAAAATCAATTTTATAAAAATAGTGTTCGTTTCTATAAGTATAAATAGTCTCTATTTATAGAAACGAACACTATCTTTATAAAATTGATTTTTCTTCGATGTTTTCATGCATTTTGAGCTTCGTTGATATGCGGATGGTGCTTTCAACTTATTAATTGAGGTTTGGGACTCAAGTGCCAGTGTTCAGGGCATCACTATAAGTCTGGGGCCTGCAGTACTGTGAGTTGTGTGATGACCTGGTAGATCTTGTACTCTGAGATGGGGTCAAGTACTTGTCTTTATAAATAGACATAGTCCCACAATGAATCTTGTGGAAGAAAAGCAGAGAAGACTGATCCCTCCGGGCCTCCAGAGTTGGCCATTGCAGCTCATCGAGCATTTCTCAAACACTACTGGTGTTGCGCCACCTCCTGCAGGTCCAGCGGGCTGCCGTCCTCTGTACCTTCTCCACTTGTTGAATCTGAGTTTTACAACAAGGGCTCCAAATGGGGGCTGCATACTCCAATTTAGGGCGTACCAAAGTTTTGTATGCAACCTACTTAGTACTCCTAGGTGCGAAAGCCAAGTTCCATCGAAGGAAACCTAAAGTCTTAGTTGCTTTAGACGAGATATCAGAGATATGTTGACCCCAATCCATGTTCTCTATGATTGTTATACCAAGATATTTCGCGGACTGAACGTTTCCCAAAGTTTGCTGATGCAGAGTGTAGTCATGAATGATTTGTTTGTGTGAGTAATGCCGTGTCACTTTCCCATATGGTGTCCTAGGTCAGGTGTGGTATTTGATTGTATCGATTCCTGATCTTTGCCTTATTCCTTACTTTTACTATTTAATTGCATGATGGTGGGTCAGGGCTCAGACTAAATGATGGCCCTGACCTAAAACTTTCATCGATAGGTCAAGGCCTGATGTTTATCTTTGTTGAGCCCACCATGGCTCAACTAGTGGTTTTATTTAGCTCTGACTGTCTATAGATATGAGGTTTAAGCCATTTTCTTTGTTTTGTCACAGTATGCTAATTTTATTTTCCCCTGTGATGATACATTGCATAAAATAGAAAACACTTATTGTGTCTTGACAACAGCATAATCTAGAGCGAATACTTCTACAACAACTACTACTACTGCTACTGCTACTACTACTACTACTACTACTACTACTACTACTACTACTACTACTACTACTACTACTACTACTACTACTACTACTTCTACTACTACTACTACTACTACTACTACTACTTCTACTACTACTACTACTACTACTACTACTACTACTACTACTACTACTACAACTACTACTACTACTACTACTACTACTACTACTACTACTACTAATTCCACTACTACTACTACTACTACTACTACTACTACTACTACTACTACTACTACTACTACTACTACTACTACTACTACTACTACTACTACTACTTACAATAATAATGATGCTGATAATGATAATAAAGGATGTATTGTCTTAAAAATTTTCAACGCGCGTATGACAGTGTGCATATTGTATATCTATTTCGTCACATCCTTTACCTTACGAAAATTTGGAACCAGTCAAATTAATGGTTGCCGCCTTGATTTGATCAAGTTTTGTCAAGAAAAACATTTTAGCCGCATGCAGCTTGTTTTGTAACCATGCCTCGGGAGATAATAACCTTACAACTTGGCCAATGTGGCAATCAAAGTAAAGTTACTTGTTAACAGTAGAAAATGTACTGCTTTGAGAGTGACATTTTTGTTTTCAGATTATTGCCTGGGTCAATGACAGTGGGTGGGGTTAGAAATTACATGAAAATTACCTAGAGAAAATTACCTTTGTGAAGAGACTTACATAGAGACAATATACCTTTGAGAACAGTGCTGCCTGTAACGGCTGAAGATACAAGGTGTTAATTACCCTCACTATTCACCATTTTCTCAGGTTAACTTACAGCCTACTGTGTGGTCCCCCCACACAGATCTAGACATAAATAAACTTGAGTCTGTACAACGTAGGGCCGCTAGATGGGTAACCCGTGATTACCAATACACATCTAGCGTGTCATCAATGCTTCAGGATCTCAACTGGCGCACCCTCGACCAACGACGTATAGATAGTCGACTGGTCCTTCTATAGCACTGAATTCAGGGCGATATGATGGATTTTTATTTTATGTTATCATATAGCCCTGATTTTTTAAGCCTCTATCTTTTCCCTTACTGTTAGCGTGGACGTAAACCAAGTTGAAAACACATTTCCAAACCGTGTCTTCCTCTAACACTACTCCATTTTGTATGTTTATAGGTTTATCTATATGTTGCTATTTGGTTTGCCGCTGATGCATACCTGATTAGTTCTAAAAAGATAAAATACTCCTGTACACACAGAATGTTTACACTATTTGTTTTCAAAACATGGCGTCATTTTTGTCTTCTGAGCTGAAGAGCATGCTTTTTCTGTGGGAAACTAAAGTCACGCACGAATTTGTTTTGGTATTTTATGTTCCGACAATGACCCGTTCACTTTCCGTTTTCTGAATACACAGATGTTTTAACAACATCAAATACCAAAATCAGACTTATATAATGTTTTCTTTTACCTTCCTTATTATCATAATTGGCCAAAAATTGATCATACCTGGTCTGTTGAGATTAAAATAATCCAATACCATCTCACCATACATTTGTTACATATAGATATTTGCAAAAAAGATGACCAATTACCAATCTAACTGGGGCCGCCTTTTACCAATTTGTTGACATCGAGAACTACCCAGTTGGATATGTACAAACTGTGTCCGAGGAGTTCTTAATGGCAATGGATGGGATCCTTTTTTGTGCATACAGGTTGATTTTTATGGTGACCTCTCTCACCATTTGTAATAAGTTTTCTTTTAATATCTGATGAATGTCAACGAATAAAGGTCAATCTTCAACCTAGTATGCAAATTTTTCACCCTGGTTCTGTATTCCGACGGATGTCACTGGATAGAAAATTGACTATTTTCAGATAAGGAATTACCCCACTTCCACTAACAGGAAATACATAGAAAAAAATGCCAAATGATTTTGCATATTCATATAATGACACCATTCTACAATTTTAATCTTAAACCATTGCGCACATGTTCAAAAAGAAGGTCAAAACACCCAATGTCTCTATATAAGATTCACGTGGCGCCTTAAAAACGATGGACACCAATTGTGTGTATAGGATGATAGCCTACTTGAATTGAACATAAGCGTGTGCTAGTAAAGCTATTCAGCTTGCAGCAAGGTTAGCCATGATATAAAAAATATTTTCCTTCACTAATATCTTACTGATCACTGTTCAAAAGTAATTTGATTCTGATCTTTCCAATCCATCGCTTCTTGTCGTAAACAAGCTGACCCCCTCTCGGTTCAGAGGTCAATGTACTCTTGCGTTAGCTTGCTACTTTTGGCGGGAAACTTGTCACGTGAGCACATGATCAGAATAACAATTGTCCGCCATGCTGGAAAAGTCCATTTTCAGTCTGATTATGACATTTTGGGACATGACAAAGCTTCCTTTCCGAAAATTGGATTTATATAGTGTAATATGGGTGGGGTATGTGATTGTTAAGGATTTCTGTAAAGTAAGTATCTCATTTCTTTGGCATGCTATATTAAATTGAAATCAAACCATTCTTGGAAATCGACTTTCATTTTCTGAAATAGGTCATTACTCGTTATAAATTAATAGAAAATAGGGGGCGCTACAATGCACAATAATACAGAAACGAGACTGCTGCGAGCGTATCAACATTGAGTAAGTTAACAGAATCGATAACTTTAACAATTTTGCGCTGATTTTCAAAATTCAAACACCAACTTGTTTCTTATATTGTCCTAAATCCACTGTTAATGTTATTCTTATAATGTACTGAGTTTTTGAAAAAGCGCTGACATCCCTTACCTAGTCATGGGGAGTATAACCAGCACCGGGTTTTATTATAATATATTCTCAACGTTTTAATAAGTTCGTCTCATCAATTTAACATCCGAAATTTATCGCAAAAACGTCATCACCCATAGCTCGTGAAAAGCATGCAAAATGGCTGCGATGAGCCGAAAAACAACAACAAGAACATAATATTACAGATTGCATTGATCGTGTCACAAAAACGAAGTCAATGGTAACATTTTTATAACTTTGGTTGTGTATGTAAAACACATGAAGAAGTCTGAATGGTTGGATTGTCAAAGAAAGGAGTTTTTCCCAAAACAAAAGGGGTTTCCATCACCTGGTCAAGATAGAGCAATAAAACACTGCGACTTTAGATTCAGCCAGATCGAAAAAAAAATCTAAAGTCGCAGTTCTGCAACTAGTCCTTCTATACAAGGCACATACGACCTAGTGGCCATTCCTGCCTCTGACTACCTGATCCGGAACACCCGCCCCTCTTCAAGAAATCACCCGATAGCGTACCGACAGATCACAACTCTAAAAGACTTCTACAAATTCACCTTCTTTCCTCGGACAATAATACATTGGAACGCCCTACCACACCACATACCCACCCTGCCTACCTTGGCACAGTTCAGTACAGCTGTTTGCCAGGTAGCCCACTCCACTCCCTAGATACCAGCATCTGTTTTATCTTTTAACTTTACTTACACTCTCTATCGCACTGTACAAACTCATTTCACCCACTTTTTTCTATGCTTTTATTCCATCTAACACCCTTTAGCTCCTGGTATATACCGGAACACCACCTTACGTCCTCCTCGGAAGTTTAGGTGTACAGGAAGATAGATAGCCAACTATGCTTGCTTCCTGTCAATTCGACCCTTCCTGTCAGTTCGAGCACCATGGTGAATCGGAATTTTAGCTCGTGACGAGTATTGGAACGCCCGAAAATCTGGACGCATCAAAGCGAGAGTTCATAAAGTAAAGATAAAATGCGGAAAAAGCTGGATCTAGTTGCAATTTCATCCAAGAATTAATAATTTATGTCTAATATTTCCAAAATACCTTCTCAAAAAAAAAGTTTTTAGCCCAATAGGAATTGGTATATTCGTTTTGAAATTGCCCTTTTTAGCTGACTAATTCTTTATTGATCACGGAGACGCTTGTTCGACCTAATTACGTTTTTTCTGAAAATTACAGTGCAGTTCACTTGATAAACTCTGTTACCTTTATCGATCTTTTGTCTCTACTTTTTGAATGAAAAAAAAAATTTGGACTTCTTTTCAAGCATATCCTAATCGGTTAAACAGGAAATACCGGGACTACAATCCAATAACTAAGACCACAGACATTTCTACGCAGTGATAGACATTTTTGGTACATTTTTGGTATCTCCTGACCCATTTAACTGATGGTGAACTATTGCTATCATGGAATGTCCATCCTACAGTTGTAAGATTGTCTCGTTATTTTTTTTATCTATCTATCTCTTCATAATCCCGAACCAGTGATTTTATTTGGCCATTTTAAGGCCTTATATGGGAGTCATTCCCAATCCAAAAATGGCCTTTATTTTCCCAATTTCATGTATTTTAGCACTTATTTTCCCAATTTTAATAAAATATTTTCCCAAATGTGAAGGAAAAGGTAGCTTCCTAAAATCCCAAATAAAATCACTGCAAACCCTCTTCCGAGTATTATTGGGATGTTTGCATGCGCATGGTGTGTTAGTAAGAAAGATTAAAAACAAGAGGTTAAGATAAAAGAATGGTAGTGAGATGAAAATAAAGATGATAGTGTTAGGTGTTAATAAGATGGAGTTAAAAGCAGATTAAAAACAGTATGCATTTAAGGCTGTGTATGATTGATCTTGCTGACTCCTGTTTTAACTTCATCTCCTCACCAATAGGCTTAACTATAGCAGTTTCCCTTACTCCCCGCAAAGTTTGAGGACCGTTCTGTATGTTATGGAACCAGTCCAGGGAACCATAATAAGAGCGCGAAAGCGCACGTGCATCAGAAATTTCCTTTGCGAGCCGACTGACGGACAGAGAACTTTAGTGGAAGTTTTTCAACTTTAATTTTTTCTGTTTTCTGGTTTGTTCGCGTGTTTTCCCCGCAGAAAATTTTATAATTATCGATTATTCTTATACCGGAATTTATCTGTGCAGGTATTTATTGTATTTTTTACCTTGCTTCGTAAATCCGGCTTTGTCACATATTTCCGTGACTCCTTGTCACATATTTTCGTGACTACGTTATTTTGTATTTTTCTCTTTTACAAAAGTTTTTTGTTATGTCCCAAATTCGTGGTTCCTGTGGGCACGTCAAAGCCTCCTGGGACAACCATGCAACATGTTTCTCATGTTCTCGTTGCAGTTTTGAGACCAGGTGTTCAACTTGCAAGGAGTGGACTAGTGCGATTTGGACTTTAGTTACCAAACGCCGTACCTCCATGGGGCGGAAGAAGTCCACTGAGGACAAGAAGAAGCGGGACATGGGAGCCCCTGGTACCCTAGAGACAGTTAGTCCAACTGTAGAGGGTTCTAGTGACAACCGTCACACAGGCTCCGGGGCTTCGGTTTGGAAGTCCCAGTCTGAGACATTGTCTCAGTCTGAAAAGTCCTTAGGGGAGAAGTACCGAGACAATCGGGAAAATCTCCTATCTGACACTCTTCGGTATAAGGGGGCAACTCCTGACCGATCTAGTAGCTTGGCTACTCCAGTGTCTTCGGACTTGAGGGTTGACACCTCACCGGTACCATCCCGGTCATCGGTTCACCGGTCACCAGTCAAACGGACATCCAGGCACCGGTCACCAGTCGACCAGGCAACCTGGCACCGGTCACAGGTTGACCAGGCAGCCAGGCGCCGGTCACCAGTCAACCAGTCAACCAGACATAGGTCATTTACTAGGTCTCCAGACATCCGGTCACCTGGTATTCAGGCAAAGGGATATCAGTCAAATGAGTCCCCTGAAATAGATGTAGACTTGGTTCACGGGTCAACCAGTCACCGGTCAACCGGTCACCGGTCAACCGGTCAAACTGGTACCAGTCAGCCTTTAGAGAGTCAACCAGGCACCAGCCATTCTGACACCAGATCTAGGAAACGAGACTACCGGTCTTCCCCTAGGAGACATAGGTCAAGATCTAATCACAGATCTTCTCGTTCTAGACATCATAGACATTATTCTAGTAGTCTGAGTCATTCTGGCTCTTCGTCTAGATCTAGATCTAAATCCTCTTCATATAGCTCTTATAGGACAAATTCGTCAGATAGTGAAGGGCGTCATAAGAGGAAACGGTCTCATAGACACAGATCTATTTCTGGCCATAGACATTCTAAGAGACATAGGCACTCTTCGGTTTCTCGTCATAGAAGACATGGTTCTAGGAAGCCTAGATCTAGAGATCGGAAGCACCGACGATCTCATATATCCAGAACCCATACTGTGAGAAGACATACTTCTAGGTCAGAGAGTATATCTTCAGACAATGATAACATTTCAGTGAGAGTAGATCATAATGAATTTGAAGGTGAAAGTATGACTGGATCTCCTGTTAATAACAGGTCTAAATCACTCAGAAAACTTTCTCCTGACAAACGTGGTTCCGACTCTGATGAGGAGGAAGAACCCACTATTTCTTTCGCTGATGCTATTTCCGAGGTAATGTCTTTATTACCTCCGGAAATTTGTCCGAAAAAAGAGTGCTCAGATGTTATTCAGAAACCAAGATCTACTCTTGATGCTCTGAATCCTTCTGATGGTAAAGAATTGGCTTCGTTACCCCAATCTTTACTAATTAAAGATATAACCCAATTGTTACAATCTTTGATAAATAAAAAGGTCAAAATTGAACCTGGTTGGGTTTCAAATCAATCCCTAGAAAAAGATCTAGGTATTAGTTTAAAATTTTACCGTACACACAGTCAGTTGTTTCCGTCTTGTGTACCAAGGTTGGATAAGGATGCATCCCTTTTAGATCTGTCATCTTCTGGGAATGTCTCCTTACCTGTTAAGACTTTGGAAACCATGGAGCGACAAGCTCGGAATATGGTAACCATAAATTCTTACGCTGATCTTTTTGCGGCAGCATCTGTTAAATCCTTACAATCAGAGAATTTAGATGCTCCTGTACTTAAGAAAATGCTTACTTCTTTGGTTAATTGTCTAAAGCATTCCTCTTCAATGGCAGTTCTCTTAGCTGTCGAGTTACTACAGGCTAGGAGAGAATCTGCTATTGATAAATCCAAAATCCTGACTGATTCAGCAAAGGACAAGCTTCGTACAGTACCTATTGCAGCTGAATCATTGTTTGGGGGTCAGGTTGCTGAAATCCAGAAGTCTAATTCTGAATCTCAGCAACAGAATTTTATTGCCTCTTCTTTAGCAAGAGGTAATAAATCGGCTCTTTCGAATTTCAGGATTCCTAAGCGCCCAGCCAAGAAACCTGACAATAGGGGTTCTTCTTTATCTAGACCACCTAAGCAACGTGAGAGAAGTGGCTCAAGAAGAGGCCAACGACGTGGAGGTTCTAGTTTTCGTGGAAGGGGTTATCATGCCCCCTCCCGAGGAAGTGCCTCCAACAATCCCAATCAATGAAACGCTTTCTCCACTGCCTCGTCCTCGAAGGGATCTTCCAGTAGGAGGACGATTGGCCCATTTTCAAAAACGTTGGGAAGATATAACAGAAGACTCATGGGTCCTTTCTGTAATAAGAAAAGGGTACAAGATTCCTTTTATAAGAAAACCCTTTCTTTCCCCAACTCCTGTTTTTCTCAGGCAGACCGAAAGTCCAGCACTAGAGGAAGAGGTCAAAGAACTCCTACTCAAAGGGGCAGTGGAGAAAATAAACCCGGAAGATCCAGGATTTTACTCTCGAATTTTCCTGGTTCCCAAGAAAAACGGGAAATTACGACTTATAATAGATCTGTCCAAACTGAATTCCTTTCTGAACATTCAGTCTTTCAAAATGGAAACGGCAAACAAAGTCAGGCAATCGATTCTACCCAACGACTGGGCATTTTCACTGGATTTAACCGATGCCTATCTCCATGTACCTATTCATTGGCGGTCTCGGAAATACCTCCGCTTCTGTATCAAGGGTCAGACATTCCAATTCAAGGCTCTACCCTTCGGTCTAGCCACGAGTCCGTTTGTCTTCACACGCTTGATGGTTACCATAGCAACTCATCTGCGGCGGAGATCAGTCGTTCTGTTTCCATATTTGGACGATTGGTTGGTCAGAAATCAAATTCGGGCAGATATCCTCAGAGATCAGCAGTTCACCATCAAGCTGATTTCATCTCTAGGACTAATAATCAACGAAAAGAAGTCAGATTTAATTCCTGCCCAGAATTTTGTTTTTATAGGGATGGAATTTCTGACTCACAAGAACATAGTTCGAGTGCCATGGGACAGAGTACAAGACATTCTGAGTCTTGTACTCTGGTTCAAGAAACAAGAACAAGTATCAGCAAGACTATTCCTGTCTCTTCTGGGGAAGTTAAGTGCAGCTGCTCAATTTGTTGTTTTGGGCAGGCTACACTTACGTCCTCTTCAAATGGCTCTTTTTGCTCAGTGGAAACCTCATGTTCTACCATTAGAACATTGCATTCTGATCAATATGCAAATCAAGAGTCATTTGGAGTGGTGGAACAGCAGAGAAAGGTTTGCCCAGGGTGTACTTCTGAAACCACCCCTGCCATCTCACACTCTTTTCACAGACGCCAGTCTCTCCGGATGGGGTGCCCATCTGGAACCAGAGGGACTTCTGTTTCATGGTGTTTGGTCTCTGGACCAATCAGCGCTACACATCAATGTTTTGGAGATGAAAGCCATTCTGTTAGCTCTAAAACAGTGTCATCAACATGTCAACAATACCACAGTCATGATAGCCACGGACAATTCATCAGTGGTAGCTTATTTGAGGAAGCAGGGGGGTACCCATTCTCCATCTCTTTGCATGGAGGTTTGGGAAACTCTTCGGTGGTGCGACAAGAGAAACATAAACCTTCTTGTTCGCCACGTGCCCGGCAAATCCAACATACTGGCAGATCGGCTGAGTCGTCTGTCCAAGCCAATTTCGACAGAATGGTGTTTGGATCAGGCTGTTTGCAACCTAGTTCTATCAGTTACAGGTTACCCAAACATAGACCTGTTTGCGACTCGTCTCAACAACAGACTACCAGTTTATGTTTCCCCTATTCCAGACGACAGAGCTCTAGCAATAGATGCTCTATCAATGAATTGGGACCGGATCCATGCGTACGCATTTCCTCCGTTCGCTCTGATTCCGGCAATAATCAGCAAGATTCGCCAACATCAGTGCAAAATTGTTCTAGTAGCCCCATTCTGGCCCGAAGCATCTTGGTTCCCAGAGTTACTTCGGCTACTAGTAGCACCTCCCATCAGGCTTCCTGTAAAACAGCATCTGTTAACACAACTGCAGTTTGTGAGAAACAATATCGAAAACCTCAGACTCCACGTTTGGATATTGTGCGCAAATCAATCAGAGATAGAAGCTTTTCGGAGAAAGTTGCCGAACACGCCTCTAAAGCTAGACGAATTTCTACTAGAAAAGTCTATGATCTCAAATGGAACATTTTCTCCCGTTGGTGTCGTATCCGGGAGATTGATCCAGTCATGGCATCTCCAGGAAACGTAGCAGATTTTTTGTTACATATGTTTCAGGAGAAGAAATGTCAAGTTAGTACTGTAAAGGGCTACAGATCTACTATTTCTAATACCCTAAAGTTCAAGTCTGGGCAAAATATTGGCTCAGATCCTATAATTTCTGAACTTATTAAGTATATGGAATTACAGAGACCAATTCAAAGGTCTTTAGCTCCAAAATGGGACCTTTCCTGTGTTCTTTCGTCTTTATGTGGCGAGCCTTTTGAACCTTTGCATCGGGCATCAAGGTTCTATCTCACCTTAAAAACCGTCTTTCTGCTTGCCATGGCAACGGCTAGACGGGTGAGTGAGATTCATGCCTTGTCTATTGATTCAGGTCATCTCAGATTCAACCAATCTGATGGCTCCGTTTCTTTAAGAACAGAGCCAGGGTTTTTAGCAAAAAATCAATTACCATCCATTTGTCCTGATGATATTTTGGTTCAAAATTTAGCTAAAACTGTTAAACGCAATGACTTTAACAGGCTTTTGTGTCCTGTTAGAGCTATTAAACGATACTTAAAAGTAACAGAGCCTATCCGGAAAAATAGGACAAGGCTATTTATTCCCTTGAAGGGAAATCATGACATCAATAAGGGATCTATTTCCGGATGGATTGCTTATACTATTAGATTAGCCTATAAGAATTTGTCAAAATCAAAAGTAGCTTTACTTAAGATTAAGGCACATGAGTTGAGAGCCTTGTCAGCTTCCTGGTCTTATTTTAATAAAACTCCAGTTGAGGATGTTATTAAGGCTGCTGTATGGTCATCTAGGTCAACCTTTGCTAAGTTCTACCTTAGAGACTTAAATAGATAAGTAGAGAACCTCAGGCTGTTGGGTCCAGTGGTTTCTGCGCAAAAGGTGGTGGGGGGACCATCTGGTCTTTCCAACCAAGACTGCTAATCTGAAGAGACTATCGTCCAAGGCCAAGCAAGACCAGTTCAAAGGTACTTGGATATAAATAGTTTTGTTTCATCCAGGGATTGAAATGGTGGAAATTTAGGTTTCTTTATTAGAAATACCCTTTATAATTCCATTATCATGGAATCTTAAGTTTCTACAGGATTAATCCCTGGATAAGAGGATCGTTCTGTGTGTGTGTCAAGAATCCAACCCTCCAAATGTGATTCTGCTATAGTTAAGCCTATTGGTGAGGAGATGAAGTTAAAATTTAGTTTTTAATTATAAAACTTATTTTAACGAAGATACTCACCAATAGGCTAACTTATATTGCCCATCCTCCCGCCCCTCATTCTTTGGGGCAAAGGAATTTCTGATGCACGTGCGCTTTCGCGCTCTTATTATGGTTCCCTGGACTGGTTCCATAACATACAGAACGGTCCTCAAACTTTGCGGGGAGTAAGGGAAACTGCTATAGTTAAGCCTATTGGTGAGTATCTTCGTTAAAATAAGTTTTATAATTAAAAACTAAATTTTAAAGGAGTCAACAGTGTTCCCCAATGGCCGTCGGACCGTCAGACATTTTCGGTAATGAATGGTGCGGTCCGGTAAATAGTTCTCCAGCAGCAGACCGAATGTCCGATGAAAAATTCGGAGTGAATCCCGTTTTTTTTTGGGCCGAAATTTGAGCTTGGGACCCGCAGAAAACGATCATGTGCATCCTTTGGGACTCGCAATAATTTGTGAAGAAGTGCAGAAAGAATAAATTATTACGTTTTAAGAGTAATTCCTGCATAAAGTTCGCGGGTTTTTACATCCAATTTCGCAATTTGTTTACCGTGAAATCTATTTTTGGAATCTCCTTACTATTCTAACCTTCCTATGCCAGGCAACATCACACAAATCCATTAGAAAAGGCAAATTCCCCAATATTTTCTAACAGAGATAGGTTAATTCATCCTTCTCACACACTTACATAATAGCTGCAAGGTACCTTTTAAATGTAACGGCTCACTAAAGTCTGTTCTGTCAGAAAAGCTCGATTGTCCAAACGTTTAAGGTGAGTGAGCTCCCTTTTTTCAATAAGTAAAGATTCACTTTGATGATTCACTTTGATGTTAGCTTGATTGAGAAAGGCAGCATTGTTCTTGTGGATTATATATCAAAAGGGGGTTAATGATTACAGTTTAATGGTGTTAACTCAGTGGAAAATTTGGGATTTATTTAAAAATTAGATAAATAAGCTGAACCTAATGTATTTAAAATCCACTTTTATATATATTTTCAGCTGTCCTATAAAATGTAATACTACTCTTTTCCAACACTGTTTTCCAGTGTTAATATGCGAGAACACAAGTTCCTGCATTTGTGCTTTCAAAAGCAATCAACCGCTATAGGGGTAGTAGCCTTTCCTTTATTGGTGACAGCTTCTATTTTAATCCAAACACTTTTACATTTTCACATGGGACTCTTGAAATTTTGTCCCAGGACTCTCAAAAACAGCAGATGAGAGTCCCAAGGACGCCTGAAATACAAAAGTGAGGGAAAACCCTGCCAAGTGTATTATTTTCCTATTTATTATCCCCACGCTTTTTTAAAAAAGCGATGGGGATATTGCAATCGCCTCCGTCCGTCCGTCCGTCCGTCCGTCCGTCCGTCTGTCCGTCCGTCTGTCCGTCCGTCCGTCACGCTATCTCCTCCTAAACCATTGGACGAAATTCAACCAAATTTGGTGTGTGGGTTGCTCACATGAATGGGGCGTGCAACGGCACATTTTTTTTTGGCCCCGCCCCCTGGGGCCCTGGGGAGGGGCCAAAAGGTCAAATATCATTAAATGTCATTAAATTTCAATTACAAAGTCAATTTGAAAGATTTTTTGACCAAACTTTGTGTGTCTTCTCCCACATGAAAGATATAAAACATATCAGACGGGATTTTCATTTGGCAGCCTGGGTCATGCCCTAGGGGTCGGACTTGGGGGTACCGTGGGGGGTTGGGGCGGTCAAAAATTTTTTTTCCCGAAATTCAACCAGATTTGGTGTGTGAGTTTCTTACATGAATGGCACACGCACCGGCGCCATGTTTTTGGTCCTCGCGCCCTGGGGCCTTGGGGAGGGGCCAAAAGGTCAAATATCATTAAATCTGAATTACAAAGTCAATTTCAAAGATTTTTAAACCAAACTTTGTATATCTTCTCACAAATGAAAGATATAAAACATATCAGACGGGATTTTCATTTGGCCGCCTGGGTCATGCCCAGGGGTGGGACTTGGGCGTACCGTGGGGGGCTGGGGGGTCAAAATTTTTTTTTTCCGAAATTCAACCAGATTTTGTGTTTGAGTTACTCACATGAATGGCACATGCACCGGCACAATTTTTTGGGTCCCGGCCCCCTGGGGCCTTGGGGAGGGGTCAAAAATTTAATTTTCTGAACATGTACATGTGGCATATCAAATTAACGGGGCTGAGCAGTATACCAGGATACACTGAAATTTTTTTACCTACGATCAAACTGGTGACCTTCAATTACCATTAGATTTCTTCGAGAGCGTGGGGATTTGCGATGGCGCGCCATCGAATGTGTTCTAGTTCAATTTTCTTTTAAATTCACGCATTAGGCAAAGCCTTAGAGGTGAGCTTTCGTCATGAGTCAGTTGAGATACTTCAGATAGCCCGGTCTGAAACCCAAACGTCTGCTGTCCCAGGTTGAAGAAACAAACCAATAAAAACAAAAGTGCAAAGAATATGAATCCAAAAGAGAAAGACCCTTGTCAGAATCATGGAAAAATGGACGCCCATGGCTTCAATTCAATATTGAAAATAAATCAATGACCTGTGCTGCATAGGCATATTATCCTAATGGCCAAAGCAAAAGGCTGAAGGACTGCTATGTTAAAAACAAGCATATAATTGCTTTTAGCCATCAAATTAAACATAAGTATTGATAAATTCTAATATTTAATCATTCAACTTGTTCGTGTTTTTTTTTCGGTCCTGTAAAATATTATTTGGTCTGGTAAAATTCATGACTGCACCAGACCGAATGTCTGTTAATGTCTGGAAAGTATTCGTGAACACTGAGTCAAGATCAGAAACCAGGACGAGATCAGCTGGTAGCTTGTTCCAAAGAACAATGGATATGGGGAAAAATGAGTAACCCTAGTGACCCTATCGTTTGTAGCCATTTAAAAAAATAATAAAAAAGTGAAAATCTGCATTAGAGTTTTGGAATCATTCAGAAGAAACATATTTGAACTGGACTGTAGATTCATATATCACGCTTGACCTTGATGGTCTTAGCAACCAACCAATCAGAGCAATCGATTTAACAGGAACATTTAAGTGATCCAGAGCAATGACGTCATGTTGATGAAAAACCCCTGTTTACAAATTTTGGGTTGCTGGCTGTGTTAAGTTCGTTTTTTTTCTTTGTTACAAATGTTTAGATAATATTTTTAGCTTAGATAAAAAAAATATAGGGAATAGCCATAACGCGCATGCGCAAAAGTTGTGATAAGGTGGTCGAATGCAGGGCAAACCAGGCTACTTATTCTTCGATTGATACAGCAGCAAAGAGCTGTCAAAATTTTCCATCTCTGATACCTTCTAAAAGTGTAGAGACTGGGTTCCTTTTGGCCAAAATATCCCACTATCACCCCTCTGAAAAGGGACTGTAAACTAAAATCGAGGCATTTTGAAGTGCAGGCTGGTCTGCGCCTTTGTTGTTAGGAAACCCCCGAAGACCTGATTTCTCGCAGTTAGGCCCATATATTGTGTATTTCACATGGTTGTGCAGTTGTTCATTTTTAACATGTGTTAGCGCAGTGATTTTATTTGGCCATTTTTAACGCCTTACATGGGAGTCATTCCCAATCCAAAAATTGTCTTTATTTTCCCAATTTCATGTATTTTAGTACTTATTTTCCCGTTTTTTTATGATATATTTTCCCAAATGTGCAGGAAAAGGTAGCTTCCCAAAATCCCAAATAAAATCACTGTAGCGATAACAATAGATTTTAGTATTAGTTGAAATTTTTCAAATCTGAAAACACGGGCTATGAAAGAATGAATGACAAAGAAAATGGTGTTTAAATAATGAAAATCCATCAAGAAAAAAAAGCTGTTTGCTGATGATAGCCTGCTCTTCAAGGTTTGTTTTGTTTTTGTTTGATTTGATTCTTTACGTCCCATCAACAATCTTTCAGTTATAAAGGGACGGGTCTTCCTGGGTTGAACCAGTACTAAGCTAGGATTAATGTTCTTGCTCAAGGACACAATGCAGTGACGCCGGTGAGGCTCGAACCCGCGGCCCCTCGTTCTCGAGTCAAGCGCTCTACCGCTGAGCCACTGCGCTCCCATATGGGTGATTGAAAATGACAATGACAGGGAGTGGC
Source organism: Loripinus fragilis (assembly GCA_964019695.1). Classification (NCBI taxonomy): domain Eukaryota; kingdom Metazoa; phylum Mollusca; class Bivalvia; order Lucinida; family Lucinidae; genus Loripinus; species Loripinus fragilis. Next base: position 39,469,107 of record OZ026527.1, read on the forward strand.
TTCAAAGAGATCTTTCAGCATTGGAACTCTGGGAAGAAACTTGGCAGATGAGATTCAACCCAACAAAATGTGTCATGCTGAGAATCTCCAACAAAAAGAGTCCAACTTGCAAGACAAATTACCAGCTTCATGGCCACACCCTTGAAGTGGTAGATGCTAGTAAGTACCTTGGAGTAACCCTGACAGAGGATCTATCATGGGACAAGCACATTCAGAACACAGTATTAAAGCAAGGGGAACAGAACAGTCAGCTTCCTACGTAGAAACCTTAGGGACTGCACACCACCTGTAAAAGCCTCAACCTACAAGATTATGGTGTGCCCTATACTGGAATATGCATCACCTGTCTGGGACCCTTACCAGCAAACTGACATCAAAGCCTTGGAGCAAGTCCTACGACATGCCACTAGATATGTCTTCAGTGACTACTCAACAAGAACCCCAGGATGTGTCACAAAGATGCTAGATGACCTTGAATGGGAGCCACTCGAAGTAAGAAGAAGACACGACAGACTCAGCATGCTCTACAGAATGCAGCATAATTTGGTAGATATACCTGCCAACAGATACCTGAGCTCTAGTTGCAGCCGAACCAGAGGGACAGTCAAGTTCTTCCAAGAAAGAATCAGTTACACAACGTACTCCAACTCCTTCTACCCAAGGACTGCAAGAGAATGGAACAAATTGCCATCCAGAGTTGTGTCTGCAGTCTCCCTGGAAGGATTCAGGTCATCCCTATGTGGTGTGACCTGCTCCATCACTGGTATTAGAGAAGTCACTGTACAGAGTTTTAACCAGCTTTTAGTTTTATCAACCTGTACATAGTCTATTTGGGGCGTGCTTAAGCCATCACACTACCTTGCCCCCGCAGAGCTAATTACTGTCTAGGAAGATCCCAGCTCTTTACCAGGAAGGAGAAGAAAGCTGCACTAGGTTAAACATTTCCGATTGGTATATTTTTTCTTTCAAAAATCGATCAGCTGATAAACCCCAATTGTGTATTGTACGTTACACATTCCCGCAGTTCAGCCGCTTTACCGTATAGTTTACATGTACTAATTTGTGATAGTACTGCTATAAATATGGTATGCGCAAAGATGCGCTTAAGTCTAGGATACTAAATTTAAGTTTATCTTGTTGGGGAAGCCCTTGAGAAAGCCTGGTACCAGTACCTTTCAGTGCTCTATTAAATTTCCGGAGAAAAACAATCTCAAAGTTGGCCAATCTTTGAGCAAGGTTCTGACCTTATGAACTGCCGAAAATACCAGATATTTTTGAATGATTTCATTTCTATATTTATCCTCTGTGATTGTGAAAAAAAATCTTTGCAGTTATTTCATCTGATGATTTTTTTTAAATATTTAAATAAGTGTACCCTTGCAAGGTCAGCTGAAAATCAAGGTCGGAGTTTCAAAATGTCCGCCAATGCATAACATTGGAATAAATATTTCTTACATATTTGACTTTACCATAGTCAACTAACACTTGAATTGACAACATTAATGTAGTATTTATTCAAAAATAAAAGACCTTTGTAAAATCGAGGCATATTAAGTGGAGAAATATGGATTCAAAAATGATTGACTTTGCACTGTGACAGATAGGAGAGGCCAATCCGTTGATATTATTACATGTGTATCATACAATCAATTTTTTGTCGACCAAGAAACATTTTATAAACAATAATGAATATTATTACAAACTTGTGTACTTGCATTATTATATATAAACAAGTTTTTTCTGTAATTTTAGTACGAATTGTATGTAACCTGATCCGATGTCCTGTAATGTAGAGTGGGTAGTTATATTTTATTATTAATTTTATCGTATTTATTTTCAGTTGGAATGGAATTTTGGAAACAGCTTTGTGCGGAGCATGGAATTAGTCCAGGTACAGTATGCAGTGATTTTATTTGGCCATTTTTGCCGCTTTATATGGGAGTCATTCCCAATCCAAGAATGGCCTTTATTTTCCAAATTGCATGTATTTTAGCACCTATTTTCCCAATTTTTATGAAATATTTTCCCAAATGTTCAGGAAAAGGTAGCTCCCCAAATCCCAAATAAAATCACTGGTATGTTAAAGATAAAGAACCTTTATTTAACTTTGCTTATTTGAAACAAACAAAATAAGCTATGTGGAACTTTTTATTGCGACATAACAATATCTTTTAACAGATACTTACCTGCCTTACTCTATTTTCCTAGCACAACCCCTTTTATGCGAGCGGCAAGGGAGCTGCTAGTACCATTATTACACCTTTGGTATGGTGCGGCCGGGATTCAAACCCACCAATAGGGCTTCCCCGTTTACAAAATTATGTTAACGTTTACACTAATTCCAGAAATCAAAACAATTCCGTTTACACACAATCACCGTTCTGATTTTTTTCATTACCGGAGACAACAACACAGTTTGAAGTCGTGCTTTCACATGCATGTTCACCGAATATTAAGATGTGCATTTACATATCTGTTGAAAAAGCATGAGTATTGCGGGGAGTATTGCTCCTAGCACAGTGAGATAGAATTCAGGATATTTTCATCACAACGGACATATGTCACTTCACTGTGTACGCTGATTATTGTTAGAAACTATCAAATCCATACGAAGCTTAAAAACAACAACACTAAGTCTAGTTATCATTAGAAGATGGTATTAATAAACCATGAAGCTCATCACATGCTAAAGTTCGTATAAACAGTAGGCCAGTTTTGTAAACGTTTATTGCATAAACACGAAACGCTTCCGTTCACACTTGTAAACGTGGAAGCCCTACCCACCACCTCCCGCTCCGAAAGCGGACGCTCTACCAACTGAGCTATCGGGGCGGTTTGAATTGGTTCATTGCCATAGAAAATGTTACAGGTGTCAAAAGTGAGTATGACCAGAAAATACCACACAGCAGACCAACCCATGGCACCTAAACTTAAATGTTAAATCAATGGGCAGCAGCTGCAAGTGATCCGGTTCACCAGCCCCCAGGGGTTATATAAACCACGCAAATATCACAGCTCACCACAATCGTGAGAAATCCTCCTGAAGAAATCCATAGAATTGGAAGACTCTAGTCAGGAATTTTATGAAAGATAAAAATTTTCCCCAAAAAATCCACAGGTGACAAAAATCATCCAAAATTACCGATCATGCAAAGGTACTGAAAAAAAACGGGGAAGAAACAACTGCATAGAATATTTTCAAGCCTGTAGACAAGAGGGCATAATTAAAACATAATTTTCTTATTTCTCAACCAAAATGTATGTTATAGGTACTCAAAAGAACCGCCTCAATGAGACTGCTCTTTTGAGCACCAAAACATTTGTTAAAACTTTAAGAATACAGATGTAAGAAAATACGGTTTATTTACATTTATGTGCTCAAATTTTTTCGTTTATCTAGACCTAATTGAAATGTCAAAGAAAATCTGAGTCTTTGTAATGTACAAACCAGTAGTGAATACAAGTAGGCTCTGTTATCAATTAACAGCTGATTTACCATGAAAAAATTGTGTAACGCCTTTCAGGTCAGTGTTACCTGTTTTTTTTTTCAGAGGGTATGCTGGAAGATTTTGCCACAGAAGGCACCGATAGGAAAGATGTCTTCTTTTACCAGGTACATATGTACTTTATTTTAGCTCTTTCTTTGCTAGCGGCAACTTTTGTCTACTGCTGATAATCTTTGCAAACTGTTTGGATCCAGATCAGGACAGACAGAATGTCAGTCCTGGTATGGGTCCAAACCATTTGACTCCGATATTGTGTTCCTGAATATTTTTTTTAAAAATCAGCAGACGACAACAAAAGCTTGAAAAATTACCTAGCATGCAAAGAGTTATAGTCTCACAATATAATAGTTTTGTTAGAGAAATAGGTACCTAATGCCTATGCCCTTTTAAGAACATGCTATATACTTTATGGATTACATACACTATTTGTTCTTTACGTCCCAGTCAACAATGTCAGGCTGGGTCTTCCTGGGCTGAACCAGTACTAAGCAGAGGATAAAGGGTCTTGCTCAAAGTCTCAAGTCAAGCACTCTACCACTGAGCCACTGTACTTACACTACATGAACTTAAGATTAACAGTCAATCCAGTGTTTTCCTTCATGAATATTCATGCAAAGCTCCATCCACTATGAATAATTATATAAATAAACTTTCACATTTGTTGATGGAACAAAGAAATTACTTGTCCTTTAGTTTAGGATCATATCTTATCATATTTCTATAACCAAACAGAGTAGACACTGATCAGGCGGCTCTTTCAAGAGCCACCTGATTCTGAGGTGATTTCAAATTGTGTCAAGAAATCCTCAAAGTCATCTTTACCAGAATATGTTTGTGGCTTGAGTTTCATCTGTGTCTGCTCTGTTTGCAATGTAAAAGTGTACATCTTGACTAACTGGATTTATCAGGACTCAGATTGAGAAGCCAGCTCTATTTCCGGGTTAATGAAGCAGATTTTGCATGTCAAATGTCATTGTAAAATGCTTTTTGGTATACCAAAACTATGATTTTCAAAAGTTCAAAATGAAGCATCCTAAGCTTCAGGCATATGGTTTGATAAAATATTGGCTGTTTTTTATCCTGGTAATAAACTGTCAAATGGAAAAAGCAAAAACAAAGAAGTTTAGTATTTCAAATCAAGATTTTAGGGAGTCTCTATACAGGCTGTTAGCTAAGAGTGTGTACCAAAAAAATATTTTTTTTATTTCTAAACCCAAACTTATGTTGTGGGTACTCAAAACAACTGTCTCAGTGAGACGGTAAGAAAATATTTACAATTTTGCACTAAAAATATTTGTTTATCTAAACCTATGTCTGTAGCTAAGCAGTCATGAATGTTGCCTTGCTTGTGAATTGGCTCATATGATCTAAAGACTGTCATTAGGGCTGCTGCAAGTATCCGAGTACTCGGATATTTGCGGATCTGAATAAAAAATCGGGTATGAATATTCGTCACTGCCAAAATCGTTGGATCGCGATTTTTTTTTTCCTTTTTTTTTTTACTGAAACAAGAAGTTTTCACAAAATGGTCGATTGAAAATTTTCACTGACTACGATATCTCTCATTTAAATACCTTTGTTTCTCGCAGGTTAGTGACATAATATGTTTTCTGTCTCCTTTATTGCCAATAAAAATCCTGATTTACTGTAAAGAATTCCAAAATCGGCTGATAATATATTCCAATCTATTTTGTTTAAACACACCACATCGGTACATGTACTATTAAATAAACAGAGCCAAAAGTATCATCAAATGTCAATTATCAAATAGATTTCAAAGGGTTATTTTTTTCTTTGAAGTATTTTTTGCCGACAAAGCGACAGCTGATTAGGCCTACATGACCCAGGTCATGTTGTCCGAGTGTGAACTACAAGACAAAGGAAAAGGGCCTTTTACTGAAATCAGCACACTTCTGTCTGAATATCTGGTTATCCAAGTGCAGGAACATATAAAATCAAATTTACAAATTGTGTTGCATGCCTTTACAGTCTTGAGTGAAAATGTAGTCTTATCTGCTTTGATAACTAACTATATACATGTACTTCTGGTTTAACAGAAAGGGATGATTTACTCAGTAAACAGACCTAATAATAGATGTTTCACAACAGGAGTCTTATTCTTCTTTTAACTAGTGACTCGCAGTTCGATCTGTGAATCGTAACTCATGAATCGTGGATCGGATCGAATCGCCACTTGCCTAACGATCCACAGCCCTAACTGTCATAAGTCTAGATAAAACACATTTTTAGCCTAAAATTGTAACTGATTTCTTATCCATCAGTTGAAACATATGTTTTGGATGCTCAAAAGAACCGAGATGGTTCTTCGATGCGTTTCTTTTGAGTACCCACAACATATGTTTTGGTTGACAAATAAGAAAGTGCATTTTTAAATGCACACCCGTAACTAAGGACTTGATCATCTATATATTCACAGGCTGATGATGAGCACTATATACCACGGGCTGTACTGCTGGATCTGGAGCCAAGGGTGATCAACACTATCATGAACTCATCGTACAGTAACCTTTACAATCCTGAGAACATCTATCTGTCAAAACATGGTGGAGGTGCTGGAAATAACTGGGCCAGTGGATATACACAGGTAAAGTCCAGTAAAGCAAAGTTTTTCAGTGTAAAATTCTGACTATTTCCTTATCCATCAATTTAAACATGTGTTTTGGGTGCTCATTGAGACGTTTTTTTTGAGTACCCACAACATATGTTTTGGTTGTGAAATAAGGAAAATAATTTTCAGTTACGCACTCTTATCTGGGGGCCTGAAAGCTCTTGAACCTGGGGATATATTTGTCAAAATACAGTGGTGATTCAGGAAATAACTGTGCAAGTGGATATACGCAATTCCAGTAGGACCTTTTCAGTCCCTAGATTATCCGAGGAAATGTAGTGCATAGGTCCAGATAAGGATATTTTGAAATTGCATTTATTTCCTTACCCATCAATTTAAACATGTGTTTTGTGTGCTCAAAAGAACAATCTCATTGAGACGGTTCCTCTGAGTACCCACAACATATGTTTTGTTGTTGAGAACTAAGAAAAATAATTTTCCAGTATGCACTCTTATCTGGAGGCCTGATAGTGGTGGTGCAAGATATACACAGGTAAAGCAGAATCCTGTGATGTCGAGCACAGTGTGCAGGTTGGTACAGCATTAAGACTAGAGGTTGAAGGGTTTCTTGTTGGAGAATCACCACGGACAGAGTCAGTGTGTTGTGTTATTTAGCAAGCTGCTTTATCTGCTGCTTACTGCTGGTTCACGACTGAACAATTGTTGACTGGGACGTAAAGCATAAAAACAACAATCCTGGGATTATCTATGGAAACACAGACTTTGAAATATCCAAGAATAGACACCTTTCCTGGTTCATAATAGTTATTTGCATTTAGGTAAAATTTCGGAATTAATCCAGAAAATTAGGACAGCTCCTAAAGATTTATTTAACACAGCGAGAGACTTTATTTTAGCAAAAATTTATTTGAAGTAAACAAATCCATATACAGATAACTTACCCACATTCATGTAAATAATCTGTGCTTTAACAAACAGCTCAGAAGACATGAATGCAAAATGCTCTAGGGGTATTAGGAGTCTCTGGCCCAAAATTGGGAAAAAATCTATTGAAAGATGTTATTAAAGACAAATTTTTTTTTTGTTATTTCAGGCCGAGAGACTTTATGAAGAAATTTTTGACATAATAGACAGAGAAGCTGATGGCAGTGATAGCTTAGAGGTAAGGCCAGAATTTTTTTATTAGTTGATTTACGAACCCTCCTGCTGTGATTTTCCGGAAAGTAGGAAAAAAATAAAATTTAATTTCTAAAAAAAAAAAATTATTTTATCCTCTCGACTCTAAATATTATTTGTTACGTTGAAAAAAAAAAATATTTTTTTGAGGTTTTGTGTGTGTATTTTTGAGAGTGACACTGTAAAAAGTGATTGTCCTGTCCAGATTTTTAGACAAATGATGAAATATTTAAAGATTTAATGCAGATTGTTGGTTTACATTACTAGTTTTACTGTTTTTTCTGAAGATATTAAAAAAGAAAAAGCTCTGGAAAAAAAAAAAAAAAGCTCTGAAAATGACCAGTCAACTGGTCATTTTCAGAGCTTTTTTTTCTTTTCTTTTTTCGTCCCCCCGACCCTAAATTTGAAAAAAACTTCCTGTAAATCAACTAATAAAAAAATTCTGGCCTAAGATACATACAGTTGAATCTCTTAAATTCGAAGTCCTAGGGACTAGAGATTTTATTTTTAAGTATCGAAAATTTGAATTATAGGGAGGTAGAGATAAGTATATAAAACCTTCACAAATGATTATTATCAGTTTCTTTTCCTATCGAACATATACTTGATGTGTGCAGAAGAAACGTCTCATGGAGACGTTTCTCGTATCAGGGAGACGTTTCTTGTGCGCACACAAAACAATTATTTTTATAGATAATATTCAAAATAGTCCGTTTATAAATAGACTCTTTTCTCTGAATACTTTGTGTCTGAAATTTATTTCAAATCAACGAGTATTTAGTAGGTTTTACTTTAAAAGTACTTAAAAGATCAATTTTTTTATTTTTCAACCAAAATATATGTTGTGGATACTCAAAAGGACCGTCTGAATAAGTTATGCTATTAATAGCTTTTGTTGTCAGGTGATAGATAACCTTAGCAAACAGTTTGGACCCAGATCAAGCATGACAAAATGTCTTGCTTGATCTAGCTCTAAGCTGTTAGTGATTTTAAGGGAAATAATTTTTTGATAAAGCTGAATTTGAAAAAAATCTGCAAATGACTAAAAAAGCTTTCACAATAACTCAGCATGCAACAAGTTAGTATTAACCTTGTCCATTATTTCAGGGATTTGTGGTGTGTCATTCTATAGCTGGTGGTACAGGCTCTGGTATGGGATCATATATATTGGAGAGACTCAATGACAGGTAATATCATATATCGGACTTTATGAGCCTTTGTAGCAAGAAAACATGTCTTTGGATTTGCAACCAGGCTATAATCAAACTAGTACACTCAACCGCACAGACTGTGCTTTATTCTCTGCTCAGAACTGGTTCAACCCAGGAAAACTTAAAATTGTTAACTGAGATGTAAAGCATCAACTTAAAAACTGAGTAGAGACTTAAAGATTTCAAGATTTGGATGAAGGGACCGAGCTTTCTTAAAACAAAAACTGGTTATGCACAAAGTGGCTAATATTATATTTAATCTTTCTTTAGGCCCCTAATTACGACTAGTAGACGACAAATTTTGTGATATTTGATAAATAAGTCTTGACGTTTCATGTGAAATGTCAGACCAGCTGACATTTCACATGAAATATCCAGCCTTATTTGGCCTTGCTTAAGAAACAGCAAAAACTTAAAATGCGGTCTGCTGCAAAATTCTGGTGATGCTTTATGAATTAAGGGCCATGTCACAAGAAATTTGATCTTAGTCATCTTTTCAGGTAAGAGTCCAAACAGCTTGCTCAGTCTCGGGGACTCCAGAATTTTGAATTCCTTCCACCCACCCACCTTATAATAACAAAGCATAAATACACAAAAAAAGGCATAAATTTGGGACAACCATAATGGCTTTAATAATATTGTCATCGGTAAAGTATAATGAATTGATCCATTTAAGAGACCAGTGTCTTCTGTAAGACTTAATCCCATGACTGTACCAACATGAAATAACTTCAGTCTTGCTTAGTGATTATAAAAATGTAATTGTTATACCATGATTTGTCCATCTGTACATGGAGATAATCCTCGAGCTCTAGCGTGTGGATTATCTAGTGTACAGGTGGATAACCATGATACAACTGTTTTTTTACCACCTACATCAGTGGAGACCTTGTACATTGTGAGATATTTCATGCTAAAGTTGGTAAGGATAGTTGTATTAATCACTGTTGATTTGTTACAGATTTCCAAAGAAGCTGATCCAGACATATTCTGTGTTTCCCAATTTAGATGAGATGTCTGATGTGGTGGTACAGCCATATAACTCTATACTTACTCTTAAAAGACTCGTACAGAATTCAGATTGTGTGGTAAGTTCTATCTTAGACCCAAACAGCCTTATAACTCTATATATGAGCCGTGACATGAGTTTTCCAACAATACGGTATGTGCAACCAGCAAAAGCTCAGACCAGCCTGCGCATTTGCGCAGTCTGATCAGAGCCTTTGCTAGTCACTTAAGTATTCTATGACTGTTTAGCTACAGACCAAATACCATTTGGTGTTTCTAAGCTTAAAAGGAGGCTGCACAGGCTTGTCTGAGTCTACCGTAGAAAGGTGCATACAACCCGCACTTTTTTTACCCCCACAGCTCATGAAATAAGGGGGATGCGGGTAGTGTAATCGAACTCGAAATTTGGGACTTTTTCCCAAACACAAGCGGACCGATTTTCGGATTCTCATGGAATAATTGGAGAGATTTTCCAAGTAAAATGGCTTTGCACTTACGTGCCAGTACATCATGAGTTATTCCATCATGTTGCTGAAGTCATTTAGGCCTAACAGACATTGAAAACCGCACACAAAACGGTTTATCCAGGGTCTGTCAACAGCTGTCTGAATTTGTTGTGTGTAAGTGCATATACACTGCCTGGTTCCCGCTATACTAATAGCAGTGATTAGTATTTATGTGAAAACCGATAATCACTCAAGCGTTCTATTTTTAGATGCTGTAAAGGTAAACAGCTTTTCATTTGGAACAACACGGCTTTCTTCCTTTGAAATTGTATTTTTGAGTTGCTTCCCTTGCCTGGAGAGATGTTTATTGACATGACATGTGCACAAACCATGAAGCTTCACAATAGTAAATCTATTGCCAATTACTGCACTAATTACGGATAATTGATGTGTTTGGAGACTTAGGTAAACATAATTAGAACTTGTGATGACATCATGTGTGAAAAATAGAGTTTGCAAGGTAAGCTTTTTGTTTGCAGTTGACACACACGGACCTTTAGAATGCTGAATTTGGGGTGCTGTCAATACTTACGAAATCCATTTTTTCCAGGATTTTGGGGTCAAAAGTGGGGGTGCGGGTTGTGTATTCTTGCGGATTATACTAGGCAGTATACGGTACACTTGTCAAAATGCCATGTTGTTGGAAATCACGTTACGGCTCAAATGTACTTACTTTTAAAAGACTCGCTCAAAAACCAGATTGTGTGGTAAGCTCTATTCTGAAATGCCAAGTAAACTGTTAACAAGATAAAAATAGCAATATGTGCCAGCTCATGAAATTTCGGTACTTATCTGGTAGGCAACAGCTCCTTCAGTCCATGTGCACTTAAAATGGAAAGACATGATAGTTCAGACCAGAATTTGAATTTAGCCTCATTGGAGAGTTGGCTTTGCTTGTTTACCCTTTTTATATTGGGAACCCATAAACAGATACTTTGGCAAACATGCAGGAGCGCAATAGCACAGTTGGTAGGGTGCTGGACTGGGGATTGAAGGGTTGCTAGTTCGAGACTCCTCCGGCTGAGTCACTGTGTTGTGTCCTTGAACAAGACACTTCATCCGCTGCTAAGTACTGGTTCAACCCAGGAAGACAGAAAATCGTCCCAACATGACTGAAATTTGTTGACTGGGAAGATAGCATCAAAACAAACAAAACAAACTTTGAATTTGACTTTGACTTTATTTATGTTTCAGGTAGTGTTGGATAATACCACTTTAAACAAAATCCTCGAAAAGTCAGTGATAGATTTAGGATTGATTTCTATTGCGTCCCTGGGACCCAGGGCATTAACAAAACTTGAGTCCCATGCAATTTTGACTGAGTCCCGGAAAGTTTAGTTTCCATACTGGTATTTTTTGCAATATTTAACCCAAAAATGTTAGATAAAACTATCAATTAACTTTACCTCAAACATTTTCAGTTTACACTAAGTGATTAACGATCAATTTAAAAAAGCAAGAAAGAAGCAGACTTAGCAGTGATGGAGTCTTTGACTATTAAACTTCTTTGCTTGAAAAAGTCTTTACTTGACGGTCTAGATCAAGATTATTTTACATGTGCGTGTTGACTGTTTAATAATTGTCAAAAATGACGGATCAACGTACGATGTAGATGAAAATTGCTGAACCTGTCTGTGAATGCATTTTTGAACCGACAAAACATCAAATTGTAATAGTATTAGTTTCAGATTTAACTGTATAAAGCTATTTAAACATTTCTAGTGTGATTCCTCGAGGCAAACGCCATTTTTTACCCAGCAAATGGATTTTGGGAAAACCGTAAATCATTATTTATAGCTGAGCCTCGTTCTGCTTTCAACTGTTGCTATGAGCAATGGACCTCGGAACACACAATCGAATACTATTTATAGCACTCTGTTTGTGATTTTGAAGTGTTGCAAAGTACAAAAGGCCGATATTCAAGGGATTTAACTGTCTTTACTAAATTTGCTGAAAGTCGACTGCATTTGATCTTGCGTCCCACGTACGCAGGCTACTTGTCTATTTTGCGTTCCAACGATTTTAGTTGCGTATTTAGATATAACGGCGTAAACCCAAACACTGAAAGTCCTTGAATTTACTACTTAATTGCTTTTTCAGGTAGTGTTAGATAATACAGCTTTAAACAAAGTCCTTGAAAAGTTCTTGATTTTACTACCTAGTTTCTTTTTCAGGTAGTGTTAGATAATACAGCTTTAAACAAAGGCCCTGAAAAGTCCTTGATTTTATTTAGACTAAATTTCTGTTTCGGGTAGTGTTGGATAATACAGCTTTAAAAAAAGTCCTTGAAAAGTCCTTGATTTTATTTAGACTAAATTTCTGTTTCGGGTAGTGTTGGATAATACAGCTTTAAACAAAGTCCTTGATTTTATTTAGACTAAATTTCTTTTTCAGGTAGTGTTAGATAATACAGCTTTAAACAAAGTCCTGAAAAGTCCTTGATTTTATTTAGACTAAATTTCTGTTCGGGTAGTGTTAGATAATACAGCTTTAAACAAAGTCCTTGAAAAGTTCTTGATTTTACTACTTAGTTTCTTTTTCAGGTAGTGTTAGATAATACAGCTTTAAACAAAGTCCTTGATTTTATTAAGACTAAATTTCTGTTTCAGGTAGTTTTAGATAATACAGCTTTAAACAAAATCCTTGAAAAGTCCTTGATTTTATTTAGACTTAATTTCTGTTTCAGGTAGTGTTAGATAATACAGCTTTAAACATGGTCCTTGAAAAGTCCTTGATTTTACTACTTAATTTCTTTTTCAGGTAGTTTTAGATAATACAGCTTTAAACAAAGTCCTTGGAAAGTATTTGATTTTACTTCCACACCCAATGAACAAATGCAATGAGTATTATAAAAAAATTGAAAAAAGTTGACCACTTAACACAATACATACGTTACACCATGCGAATTGGATATCCATTTATTATAGATGGTGGACTCTCCTTAATTCTAAATCCACAGCAGAAAGACCTTGAAAAGTCTCTGATTTTTCTACTTAATTTCTTTTTCAGGTAGCTTTAGATAATACAGCTTTAAACAAAGTCCTTGAAAAGTCCTTGATTTTCTATTTAATTTCTTTTTCAGGTTGTGTTAGATAATACAGCTTTAAACAAAGTCCTTGAAAAGTCCTTGATTTTCTATTTAATTTCTTTTTCAGGTTGTGTAAGATAATACAGCTTTAAACAAAGTCCTTGAAAAGTCCTTGATTTTCTATTGAATTTCTTTTTCAGGTAGCTTTGGATAATACAGCTTTAAACAAAGTCCTTGAAAAGTCCTTGATTTTACTACTTAATTTATTTTTCAGGTAGTGTTAGATAGTACAGCTTTAAACATGGTCCGTGAAATGTCCTTGATTTTACTACTTAATTTCTTTTTTAGGTAGTGTTAGATAATACAGCATTCAACAAAGTCCTTGAAAAGTACTTGATTTTACTACTTAATTTCTTTTTCAGGTAGTGTTAGATAATACAGTTTTAAACAAAGTCCTTGAAAAGTCCTTGATTTTACTACTTAATTTCTTTTTAGGTAATGTTAGATAATACAGCTTTAAAACAAAGTCCTTGAAAGTCCTTGATTTTACTTAGACTTAATTTCTTTAGAAGGTAGTGTTAGATAATAGTTTTAAACAAAGACCTTGAAAAGGTTTTGATTTTTCTTAGCCTTAATTTCTTTATCATGTAGTGTTGGATAATACAGCTTTAAACAAAGTACTTGAAAAGTTCTTGATTTTACTAAGACTTAATTTCTTTTTCAGGTAGTGTTGGATAATACAGTTATAAACAAAGTCCTTGAAAAGTTCTTTATTTTACTTAGACTTAATTTCTTTTTCAGGTAGTGTTGGATAATACAGTTTTTAAACAAAGTCCTTGAAAAGTCCTTGATTTTACTAAGATTTAATTTCTTTTTCAGGTAGTGTTAGATAATACAGCTATAAACACTGTCCATGAAAAGTTCTTGATTTTACTGAGACTTAATTCTTTTTCAGGTAGTGTTAGATAATACAGCTATAAACACTGTCCTTGAAAAGTTCTTGATTTTTCTTAGACTTAATTTCTTTTTCAGGTAGTTTTAGATAGTACAGCTATAAACACTGTCCTTGAAAAGTTCTTGATTTTACTTAGACTTAATTTCTTTTTCAGGTAGTTTAAGATAATACAGCTTTAAACATAGTCCTTGAAAAGTCCTTGATTTTACTACTTAATTTCTTTTTCAGGTAGTTTTAGATAATACAGCTTTAAACAGAATAGCAGCAGAAAGATTACACATTGAAGCTCCCTCCTTTGAACAAATAAACCAATTGGTAAGGCAAAGAAGAGTATAATTTATAGATGCAGTAAATGTTCTCAAATTTTGAACACTAGTTGCCTGCCAAAACAGCCTAGACAAACAGCGCAGACCCAGATCAGACTGATTCTGAGACGAGATGTAAAGCAAAGGTTTCCGACACTCTGCCTCATGGTGACCTGTCAAAATGGGAGATCAAAGGTTACATATAGAGAGTTTATCTCCTGAACCCATTAGACTACATGGACCAATTCTGGAAATCAATTCTGGAAATATTTCACTTTTATGTCCACCTCAATGAGGCGATGTGCAGTGGAGGTTTCAGACTCCCTGCTTCAAGGTAAAAGTCATAGCACAAGGTCAGATGTGCAGATCCAGATCAGACTGCTTCTAAAATAGCAGTCTCATCAGGGCATTCCCTGTTTGCTATTCTGACAAGCATTTTGTGAATTCCAGTCCTTAAGCCAACATTTTATTTGAGAAAAAAAAGTGTTTGAAATTTTTAAAATATTTACCAAAATATTGAAACTGGATTTACTGGAATGCAGAGAAGTTCATGTATTGTAAGCAATTTATAAAGTATGCAATGTGGAATATGGTGGGTAATTTTGGAAGAGAAAACCTGCCTTATAGTTGATTAATTAGAGTGATGTTTCTTTTGTAGGTATCTACAGTAATGTCCACAAGTACCACAACTCTGAGATACCCAGGTTATATGAACAACGATCTGATTGGTCTGATTGCCTCCCTTATACCAACCCCTAGACTCCACTTCCTTATGACTGGCTACACGCCTCTAACCACTGACTCACAGGTGAGAAATGACTTCTTTTTGACCATAACCCTTTGTATTCGGGATACCCCTACAGTGATTTTGTTACCTGCGCATCCTGCATCTTTTGCGCATAATTTTGTCTCTAGGATGCAAATTTCTAATTTCAGCCAGTCCCAGGATGCAATAGTATTGCAGACTTGTCATTAAGCATAGTGTTCTGGACTCATAAGTTTGCAGTAGGACTCATTGATATTGGAAACAGCAAGTCTTAGAACCCATAAGCCCAAGATTGTAAATGAATCACTGCCCCTAAACGAGTACTTTTGCAAACAGTGAAGACCAGGATGAAATGCAGCATGATGCTACATTTCATCAGGGTCTACATTATTTGTAAAGGTAAAAAGATATTCAGGCAAAAATATTCAACTTTTTTTAAAAATCATAACCTGACACCCCTAGACATGGACTATCCCAAGTTTATTGTATCAAACAAGAAGGAAGAATCCATTAGTATACAAAGGGTTAATGGGCTAGTCCCAAAATTCAAACTCTTGGTGTCTCATTTACCGATTAGTATCTTGGACAATTTATGAACAATGTTGAATACGATATGAGCCGGGACATGAGATTTCCAACAATGTGGTATGTGCGACCAGCAAAGCCTCAGATCAGCCTACGCACAGTCTGATCAGAGCCTTTACTAGTCGCTTGAATATTCTATGAGTGTTAGGCTACTGACAGAACAGCATATGGAATTTCTATGCTTATAAGGAGGCTGCATAGGCTTGTCTGAGTCTTTTCATGTCAAATTGACTCATTGTTGCAAATCACATTCTGCGGCTCATATTGTCTGGGAAATTAGAATTTATATCTCTGATATGGTTTTGTACAGTCCTGTGTGTAGGAACCTTGAATCATAGCAATTTATCATACATATTTTCAGGTAGCTTCTGTGAGAAAGACAACAGTATTAGATGTGATGAGACGGTTACTACAGCCTAAGAACATGATGGTGTCAACACCTGTCGGTAGACAAGCCAATCATTGTTATATCTCAATATTGAACATTATCCAGGGAGAGGTTGATCCTACACAGGTAAGGGCTACTCCTGGAAAAAGTGTAACTAGTGGGTGGAAGGCAACTCTAAAATAAATTCCTTGTGGTTCGGGTTCAATGTTGTTGTTTGTTCTTTGGCGGTGCCATTTCAATTAATTTAGATTTCTAGGTGGTACCCCTAAAAAAAGTTGTACTACCCCCATTCACACTTTTTTCTGGAATAGCCCGAAATCAGCTGAAAGGTTACAAAAAGGCCTTTTATTGAGCAAAAATTGGAGCGTAGAAGTTTGACTTTTCTTACAAGAAATCAGCTAAACTGTGACAGAGGCACTTTTGTTAAGCTGAAATTTGAGTATATAAAAGTGCAATTTCTCTTGCAAGAAAGCATATGCTGTAGGTACTCAAAGTATTCTCAGACTCAATGACCCGTAGCATATTGTTCAGCCTAAGTGCATGAGGCTAAAAAAAAAAATACCTGTGTTTCCGGTTCATGACCGACCCTAAAAATTCAGGGCCGACTAAACTTTTTTTTCCAAAAAAAAAATCCGATTTTTCGTATCACAAAATTGCTAGAAAACCGACAAAATTGGATAAATCAGAGTTAAATATGAAGAAACCTACCTTCGAGCTTCATTAATAATTCAGAAGTAATTGCTCTTATTTACGTGAACTTTGCCGATTTATTTGCAAAATTTTTGGAAAAAGTGTACCCACGAAAACTCATGACATTTTATTTTCAGTACTTTAGAAATGAACAATGTGAAAAAAAGGTTTACCAGGCAACCTGAAAACCATATTTGTTCGTATTTTGGTAAGAAAAATGATTAAGCTCTGGTCTCAACTTCTCTTAATTTCACCTTTCCAGTGCGCTCTGCAATGGTGTTATTTTTGGTCATTGTTGTAATAAATCCTTCATTTATAGGAACACCTCACACCTCCATCAGCCAAATTGTGATAATCAGTGATGATATATATATTTATGAAATAATAGTAGAAACTAAAACAGAATACAGCAATTTAACCTTGATCAAATATTGAATATTAAAGTAATTGTAAGAGCAATGGCTTTTGGAAAAAAAAACACACTTACTGTGAAAACAAGAACTGGCTTTTATTTCAAGATATAATAAAGTCACTTTACACTTAATATATTCTGGTCTCCTCTGTCTTTGAAACAAAATAAATTTATTGTGATTGTTGTTACCAGACAGGACACAACAGTCCTATGTTTTGTAATGCCAGGGTGCACAAATTTAGAACAACAACATTAGCTAAACAACAGGGTTCTAATACACTAAGCAGAGTTCAAGAAAGGAGACAGGAACACACCAGAGACTTGCAGACCAGTGTCTCTTTACTCCATTGCCTGCAAGACCCTGGAGCATATGTAGCATAAACAAACACCTTGCTAGAGGTTCACAGCATACTTATACTTTCAAAAGAGACGGTATTGTGAGACACAGCTGAAAGCCCTTTGGCAAAATCCCCCAACACCACCTACTGCATAAACTCCAATTATGATGGGGTTACTTATTATCAGCACCCGATGCAGTCCAGTCAAGGGGCTCCAAGGAAGAGTTCTGGGACCTCTGCTCTTCCCACTGTTATAAAAGATCTGCCATAGTACATATCACCAGGATCCACAGCCTGACGACATTGCCTGTACTTTTTTGGAGGAGAAGAGGGAAAAGAACTGTTTTGTACTGTTAGCAAAAAAAAAAAAAAAAAAAGTAAAGCCTACCTACCAACCCTGTTTTTTTCTGGCAAGGAACCTGAAACACAACTATTTTTTTAGTGGCCTGATGGTTTCAACACCTGTCGGAAGACTAGCCAATCATTGTTATTTTTCAATATTGAACATTATACAAGGAGAGGTTGACCCCATACAGGTAAATTGCTGAAAGGTGACCGAGTGGCTCTTTTATTGAGCAAATATTTGATTCCATAAATTGATTTCTTGCAGCAAAACACATGGACTAGCAGCAGAGCGCAGTGGCTCAGTTGGTAGAGCATTAGACTGGTGATCGAGGGGTTTCTGGTTTGAGCCTCGCAGTGAGCAGTTCCATGATAAAATTTTGTTTGAAGTGCACTTTAGTATATACAGCAGATGTAAAAAGCAGAAAACATTTTCAGGACAAAAAGTATAGGTGGGGTAAGAGTTGATGGTAAATGTAGTATTTTCTAATGACTTTATACAGGTACATAAAAGTTTACAGAGAATACGAGAAAGAAAGCTGGCACAGTTCATACCCTGGGGACCTGCTAGTATTCAAGTTGCTCTTTCACGGAAGTCTCCCTACATACCTACAGCTCACAGAGTCAGTGGTTTAATGTTAGCCAATCACACAAGTATTTCAGGGGTAAGAGCTTTCGTTCATTTTTCTGTGTATGATGTAAGAGCAGGGCTTCTGATATTTTCAAGATTGGTGGGCCAAAGTGACCCATGGAGCAAAAAATGGTGGGTCATTTTCTGAAATGATGGGCCCAAGCATATCAAACTAAACACAGTTGACATTTGGGTTGTATGCTTTACCTACACACTGACACAGACACTTGTATGCATATAAGTATATTGACTGCTGATTATACAGTAAAACCCATCTTAAGCGGCCACTAAAAAATGAAGACCAATTATCGCTAAATGCAGGTCAAAAGTATTGCAGAATGCTCCAAGGGGAGCATTCTGCAATCCTTTAGACCTTCATTAAGCTACCATTTGATATTAAGATCTTTGTTTTATCTTTTTTTGAGTGGCTGCTTAAGACAGGTTTTACTGTATTGACAACCTACATGTACTTTCTGTAGACTCGCTGTAAGATGAACCTTTTTAAGTGAGATTTTTCACAACTAAAAAGGATGGGTCCACTGGGCCCACTGCCTTGGAAAGTGATGGGCCATATTTTGAAATCATGGGACAATGACCTGGGCCCACCATAAATCTGAAGGCCTGTAAGAGCTTAAAAGATGTACTGTAAACCACTTAATATTTGCAGCAACAAAATTTGGCGAGTTGAAAAGACTGATATATTGGCATAGTTTAATTTTGGCGGTTTCTCAATATAATGCCCTACCGGGCCGCGTAGCGCAGTCGGTAACGTGTCTGGCTACAGATGCGTGTCTGACTGCTGATCCAGGGGTCGCGAGTTCGATCCCGGCCCGGTACCATACTTTCGTGGAGATTGATCATGAAATAATTTCTACGGTCATTCTCCTCCTTCCGCTGATTTATTCAAGAAGGGTTGTTGTCAGTTACAAGCGAAAGTATGTGCACAAATTACTGGTTAACCGCTTGCTCAAGCCTGCCCAGGAAAAAGTGTGGTTAAGTGAACTGACCGTCCCGCAATGACCATAGCTGTTGACATGGGACGTAAAGCAACAAAAACAAACAAACAATATAATGCCCTCTCCGTCCACAACCCCTTTGGGGTACCTAGTTTGTGTAATCTGTAACTCCAACAGTTTTCATTCCTTTATATTCAAACTTTGCATAATGATTATGATTGTTCCACATTGAAGATATGCACCTCCCAGTTTGTTTTGTTTGTTTGTTTGTTTTGTTGCTTTACGTCCCAAGTCAACAGCTATGGTCATTGCGGGACGGTCAGTTCACCTAACCACACTTTTTCCTGGGCAGGCTTGAACAAGCGGTTAACCAGTAATTCGTGCACATACTTTCGCTTGTAACTGACAACAACCCTTCTTGAATAAATCAGCGGAAGGGAGGAGAATGACTGTAGAAATTATTTCATGATCAATCTCCACGAAAGTATGGGACCGGGCCGGGATCGAACTTGCGACCCCTGGAATTGCAGTCAGACACGCATCTGTAGCCAGACATGTTACTGACTGCGCTACGCGGCACGGTATCCTCCCAGTTTGTGCACATTTGATAAATATTTTCTCGTTTTTGACGGATGTTGTGCACATTTGATAAATATTTTCTCATTTTTGACGGGTGTTGAACTTAGACGTTTTTTCCAATATTCTCATTTTTTAGGGGTGTTGAACTTAGACATTTTTAAGTCAAAAATGCTTAGATGGTGTCTGGTTTGTGTAATCTGTAACTCCAACAGTTTTCATTCCTTTATATTCAAACTTTGCATAATGATTTTTCACACATTGAAGAGATGCACAGCCCATTTTGTGCACATTTAATAACTATTTTTGACTGGTGTTGAACTTAGACATTTTTTCCATCCGAGATGCTTAAGGGGTGTCTGGCTTGTGTTATCTGTAACTCAACAGTTTTCATTCCTTAATATTCAAACTTTGCATAATGATTGTTCATACATTGAACATGTGCACCATTTATTTTGTGCACATTTGATAAATATTTTGTTATTTTTTAGGGCTGTTGGACTTAGACATATTATCCATCTAAGGTGATGAGAAAATTGCATATTTGCTCTTTTCCTTTCAGTTATTCGGAAGAACTCTTATGCAATATGACAAGCTGCGTAAGCGTGAAGCTTTTATGGACCAATTCAAGAAGGAATCAATGTTTAAAGACAGTTTAGATGAGTTTGATAGTTCTCGCGAAGTTCTTCAACAGCTTGTAGACGAGTACCAGGCTGCAACAAAACCTGATTATCTCTCCTGGGGTTCACAACAGGTAAATCATTCCTTATTTCACTGGTTTAGATAAATACAAATTTTCAGCGTAAAATTGTAAATATTTTCTTACCCATAACCTTTAGCATATGTTTTGGGTGCTCAAAAGAACCGTCTCATTGAGACGGTTCTTTTGAGTACCCACAACATATGTTTTGGTCGAAAAATAAGAAAGTTATTTTTCTGTTACGCACTCTTAACTAAAGTCCTGTTATTTTAACCTGTTAAGGTTCAATGAGAGCTTCAATTCTGGTTGTTTCCATGGGTGAAAGTTTTCAGGATCATTCCTGAATTCAGGATTTTGAGGCTGACTTTCGAAAGGAAGTCAGCCTCAAAATGCTGAATTTAGCAGATTACCTTCTCTGATTTATTTTCAGTATATCTTGAGACCACTGACCATTTGAACTTGAAATTGTTTATGTTTTATAGGCATACTGCAAGTTTTAATACTTGAATTCTTAACTTCAGGATTTCTCAAATTTTGAACTTTCACCCATGTTTTTCTTTTTATCAAAACGATCTAAAACAAACAACCAATTGAGCGTTCCACGATAATGAAACATCTTCAGATAAACTGTCAATAAATATGTACTTTACACAATATTATGGGCCGTGACACGAGAAAAACCTTTCTTCGGGGTTTGCGAACAACACAGGCACAGACCAGCCTGCGCATCCGTGCAGACTGATCAGTGCCTTTGTTATTCCCTTACTGGAAAGTATCAAATCTAAACTGGCTTAAAGCAAAATTTCAATATTATAGCTAGTCTCTGTAGCCGAGGAGACTGGTTTGAGTGTCACTTTGTCGGAAACCCCGAAGACAGGTTTTCTTGCAATGATTCCTTATTATGATCAACCACAAGTATACATGAAATCTATCGTTCCTACATCACTGAAACAGCAAAAATAGTTCAAGAGCTTTTGAAGGAAAAAGTTAAAGGTGAAAAACTTTTTCATTACTTCAAAACACATTAGTTGTTGGTACGCAATGTAGTACACTGAAAAAAAATCTAATTGGTCATCTCTACTAATTGGTCTTCCTTTATATTTGATATTTGCAAAAAGTATGAAAGATCTACAAAATAAATGACATTATAACACAAAATTGTAAATATTTAAATACCCATCAGTTTCAACATATGTTTTGGGTGCTCAAAAGAACCGTCTCTGTGACGATTCTTTTGAGTACCCACATCCATGTTTTGGCTGATAAATAAGAAAATTAATTTTTTGTTTCGCACTCTTTAACTAAAGACCTGAAATATAATTCTTAGACCCCAATAATTTGTGTTCCATACTAAAGACTGATGTATTGTTTTTGAAATTGGTTCAATTAATGTTGAATAGTTGAATAAAACAGAGATGACCAATCAGAAATTTTGTTCGGTGTAATTGCCAACAGGCACACTTCCAGTGTGTACCCAAGGCAGCTATTTACTATAAAAAAAAGGAAACATTATTTTGAAGTTTACCTTTATCAGGTCCATTGCCTACGTGGCAGATGATTTACAGGGCTGTGGAAATACCATGCCCGACTTGTCTGACCAGGTCCCATTCCATTCAGGACAAGTCGAAAATTCTATTTACTTGTCCTTGGACATGTACAATGTATAAAATTAATACAATTCTGTATTTCATATTTTGATCAATTATTATGAGCTCACATCTTGCATTGAAAACAGTGTGGATCCTGATCAGATGGCTTCTGAAGAAGCCAGCTGATCTGGATCTGCACTGAAATTCAAGAGAAGCCAGCTGACCAGAATCCATACTGTTTACAAGGGTTGATATATATCTGGATTCATACTGTTTTTGAAAGAATAATTTGTTTAAGCACTGAAAGGTATAAGCTAATTTTTTTCTTTCGTACAAGTAAAATTTTCTATGGACAAGTACATTTTGGCTTTTTACTTGCCCCTGGACAAGTAGAAAATTTTACTATTTCCACACCCCTGATTTACATGAAATGTCAAGCCTTATTTTGCCAAAATTCAAGAAAGGTATGATAAAAAATGTCATCTGTCCTCGGCTTATAACTTTTGCAAACAGTTTTGACCAAGTTCAGACCCCAGGGGGGTACTCTGATATTTTCATTTATAAGTAGTCTTGGACCATTTTTTGGGGTCAACATTTTTATTTCAATATTTTTGTTTGGTTTTTTTTTTTTAAAAAATGAATATTTTTGGGGTATGAAGAGTTTGTGGATATTTTTGGGGTGTCATTGCAAAATTAGACTATATTTGGGGGTCATTCTATGTATTTTAGGGCCTTTTCTAAGTTCAAGGAACAGAATGGGAATATTTTGGGGGGTTAAATTTGAAGTTTTTTTTGGGGTATGCCTTATATACCTGATATTTTTTTTTTGGTGAACAGCAGATGCTGGGTCCGAGCCTACGTGTTAAAAAAA
This sequence comes from Loripinus fragilis, assembly GCA_964019695.1. Classification (NCBI taxonomy): domain Eukaryota; kingdom Metazoa; phylum Mollusca; class Bivalvia; order Lucinida; family Lucinidae; genus Loripinus; species Loripinus fragilis. Next base: position 39,492,236 of record OZ026527.1, read on the forward strand.
TGAGAGTACCCCTCCCCCCTGGGGTTCAGACCCAACTACAGTAAAACCTGTCTTAGGCGGCCACTAAAAAAGAAGACCAAAAATTGGTTTTCAAGACCAATTATCGCTTTATGCAGGTCAAAAGTATTGCAGATTGCTCGCATTCTGCAATACTTTCGACCTTCATTAAGCTACCATTTGTCATTAAGATCTTTGTTTTGTCTATTTTTGAGCGGGCGCTTAAGACAGGTTTTACTGTACATGTAAATTTTGGTGCAGATCAGGATCCAAACTGTTTGACACTGATGATATTCCTGTAAGATCTTTTAGAAAAAAATAATTTTGAACAAAAAAAAACATCAGCAGACATCATCAAAAATCATGCAAAACTATCCAGCATGCAAAAAGTTAATTTAATATTTCATGTTGCTTTATTTCAGGCAGGAGGTTCTGCAGATTGATTCAAAGTGGTGACTGTTGATGGTACAAGCAAAGTGTGCTTCTGTTCTGTGATATGGAGCAGCTTCAATGTGCAATATGTCTCAAATATGAGCCAAGGCATGTGATTTCCAACAATGTGGCATTTGGACAAGTGTAGACTCAGACGAGCCTGTGCAGCCTCCTTTTAAGCTTAGAAACTTCAAATAATGTTCAGTCAGAAGCTTAACAGTCATAGAATATTCAAGCGACTTGCAAAGGCTCTGATCAGACTGCGCGTATGCGCAGGCTGATCTGAGGCGTTGCTGGTCACACATACCACATTGTTGGAAATCTCATGCACTGGCTCTTATTATTAATTACACAGCTATTCCGATTGCCAGTTGTTTGAATTTTTTTTTTCAAGAAAACATGTTGTGGAAATTCATTGGTAAAACACTTCAAAGGAGCACCAGAACAAATCTGATGTTTTCATGGAAAATGAGTTTTCAGGCCCCTTGATAAAAGTGCGTAATTAAAAATTTACTTTCTTATTTCACAACCAAAACATATGTTGTGGGTACTCAAAAGAACCGTCTCAATGAGACGGTTCTTTTGAGCACCGAAAACAAATGTTCCAACTTCTGGATAAGAAAATATTCACAATTTTATGCTGAAAAATGGTTGATCTCGACCTATGGTTAATATCACCATTCATAAGTTGAAAAAAGTGCTAGATCAAGGGCTTTTATTGTTCAATTGTAAAATGATCTCTAGTTGGAGAAAATCTCAATTTTGATTCTTTACATCCCATCAACAATGTTTCAGTTATATAGGGACGGTTCTTCCTGGGTTGAACCAGTACTAAGCTAGGAAAATCTCAGATTGTAAGTTTCTTTTTTCTCCATGAAATCATGTTGTGGCTATAGTACCGTTGGAATCTCTCTAAGTATTTACCTGTGTACAATTCTTCACTATCTCAATGGCGGTCACACCTCGGAATTTTCAACGAGGTATACTTCTTGGGTTGATCTCACTGAGATGCTTTCAATGAATGTATTCAAAGGAAAACATCATTATTTTCATTTGAAGAAAAAAGATCATCATTATCAAGGTCTTTGATTAATCTGAGAAAAATGAGAAGTTGGAGAAAATCTCATAGTAGGTGGACATAATCTCAGACTGTGCCAAAGAAGTTAATGCAGGCTTATCTTAACCTTCATTAGAATGACTATATGGCCAGCATATGAGACTTTGGCTCTTGTTGAATTGTCAGGCAATGAAGGCTCACTGCTCGCTTACACAAAGTTTGGAAGTAGATGACACAGACCAAAATTAAGACCTCTAGCTTTGCTGGATATGTCAGATTGGACGTTTAAAGGAGGTTTTGGTGCACTTGCAATTAGGACCAAAATCACATGCTAGCTCATATATGAGCGGTGACATGAGATTTCCAACAATGTGGCATTTTGACAAGTGTAGACTCAAACGAGCCGATGCAGCCTACTTTAAGCTTAGAGAGTCCTAAATATGGTTGGTCACTAGCCTCAAAGTCAGAATATTTGAGTGACTAGCAAAGGCTCTGATCAGACTGCGCATTTTTTGCTGGTCGCACATACCATACTGTTGGAAATCTCATATCGTGGCTAATATCTCTGTGAAAATACTATATGTTAATGTTTTGTTTGGTTTGATTCTTTATTTCCTAGTCAACAATTTTTCAGTCATGTTGGGACAGGTCTCCCTGGGTTGAACCAGTACTAAGCAACGGATAAAGTGTCTTGCTCAAGATCACAACACAGCAACTCCGCCGGCGATGAGACTCGAACAAGCAAGCCTTGGATCCCCAGTCTAACGCTCGACCATCTGAGCTATTGGACTAAATGTTGATTAAGATACTTTATCACCATTTACATATGGCCTTGACGCGAGAAAACCTGTTTTCGAACAACACAGGCGCAGGCCAGCCTGCGCATCCGCACAGTCTGATCAGTGCCTCTGTTGTTTCCTTTTTTGAAAGAGCATATAACTTGCTACGGCTGAAATTTCAATTTTCTAGATAATCTCTGTCGCTGAATCTCGCTTTGTTGGAAACCCCGAAGACAGGTTTTCTCGCGACGAGGCCCACATATGGGCCAACTCATGAGATTTTGGTACTTATGCATGCACAACTATTTACAGGTCTAAAGTTTGGCCTGAGCCTTCTTCTACATCCCTTCAGTTTGTGCAAGCAGCAAAGGCTCTGGTGAGGCTGCACAGGTGTACAGGATTGTCGGAGTCTACACTGCTTGCCTATGTAATAATTACCAACTTTCATGAGCTGGCACTTGTTTGTTAAATCTCAATGTCTCATTTAGTTTTGTACATGTATTTATATTTTCAAAATGTAAATAAATTTAATGAATTTGTTTTGACTTAGTTACTGCTACCTTATTCTAATGTGCCTATTTTGCCAAAATGACATATCAGCATCAATGCAGCGAGATAGAATTTGTCACTTTGACAATTTATGTATATTTCCGGGATTTAACTCTTTGTCTGCTGATAATATTTGCAAACAGTTTTGATCCAGATCAGGCACGACAAAATGTCGGGCCTGATCTGGATCCAAACTGTTTGACACTCTGATGGTATTCCTGAAAGAAATTTTTGAAAAAGGTGATTTGTAGAAAAATCAGCAGAGGACACAAGAGCATGAAAAATTACCCAGTAGGTTAAGATTTAAAGGATTTTTTTTCTGTTTAGCTCACTCGATCAGGAAGTCTAATCCTCTTTGAGCTATTGGAATCAATCAATGTCAGTTGTCCTGCTTCATCCACAATTTAGTTTTAACCGTTTACTGCATAGGCTATTTTTAGATCATGACATCATTTTCTGTTTTATATAACATTGAAAAAAAAAATCAAGAAAATTTAAGTAAAGTTTTGAATACTTTTGAAAATATTATGGAAAATGGAGCATTTGCTCCAAAGGAGCAAATGCTCCTTTTTCCATAATATTTTCAAATATGTTGTATTGCATAGGCGTCAACAGTTATTATTATGGAGTACGGGCTAAATGAATACTCCCAAACCTTTGGTCTAATTTTAACCATTTGTCCAGGGGATATAGTCGACAAGGGGAATGGCTGGTCTTCCTTATAAGCCTCTTAAAGAAGCCTTAATAGCTCCTGATACCAATGGTCAAAATTTAACCAACTTGGTAGAAACAGTAAATGGGTAATCTACAAAAATTGCTTTAAAGAATTGATTTGAGCATGGCCAACAGGGTGGTGGGGATAGGGGGGGGGGGGGGGGGGGGGCTTTTAGAAAAAAATTATAAGAATTAAAAATAGTATGGCAGTTTTGATCACTAGGAGACCTACAAAATAGCTTAAACAAATTAGATCAGTCAGAAAATATGGCTGCCACAGCAGTGGACAAAAATATTTCAATATTGCACTTGTCCTGCAGTAGGAGTCACTTACAATTTTCACTAGTCCTGCAAACACATGCACTTGTCCTTTAAAAGCGTATGCAATAAAGAACATAAGGGAGTAGTCCTCGAGTAATTCTTCCCAAAGCACTCGTCCTACAGGACGAGTGCTTTGCGAAGAATTACTCGACCTTCCTAGATTTCACTCATAATTACGAGTGGAAGTATGGAATTTTTGTCCCCTGCACAGAGTGTGGATGGTTTCCCTCGTATGCCTATATAAAAAAGTGAAAGCATCTCCTTAGAAACAATTAGTGTGATTCAGAAATTTGGCAAGAAATTTGATTTGATCCTTTACGTCCCATTCAACACTTTTGCAGTTATGTTGGGACGGGTCTTCCTGGGTTGAACCAGTGCTAACCAAGGATAAATGTGTCTTTCTCAAGGACACAACACAGTGATGCCGGTGAGGCTGGAACCCACGGCCCTTTGGTCTCAAGTCAAGCACTTTACCACTGAGCCACTGTGCTCCCTTGGCAAGAAATACAGTAAAACCTGTCTTAAGTGGCCACTTAAAAATAGACAAAACAAAGGTCTTAAAGACAAATGGTAGCTTAATGAATGTCGAAATTATTGCAGAATTCTCCCCTTGGAGCATTCTGCAATTCTTTTGACCTGCATTAAGCAATAATCGGTCTTGAAACCAATTTTTGGTCTTTTTAGTGGCCACTTAAGACAGGTTTTACTGTAGTCACATGGCGATCCACTACTAACTTAGATTAATCCTTTTCATTCTGGATGCTGGTAAACAGGTCCTTTGGCAAACAGTGAAGACCCAGAATCTGCACTGTTTTGCTAAGATAACAGCAATCATCAGGGACAGAAATGCATCATTTTATAGAAATTTTGACTGGCAACGAAAAAAAATGGACTATTACAGTGGAATCTCATTAATTCAAAGTCCTCGGGATTAGATGTTTTATTTCGAAGTATGGAAAATTCAAATTATAGGGAGGTAGACATAAAAAATATATTCACCCCAAAAATGATGATTATCAATTTTCCCCATCAAACATACGTTTTTGGGTGCGTAAAAGAAACGTCTCATATAGACGTTTCTTTTACGCACCCAAAAACATAACCCAAAAACATGTTTTTATAGACAGTATTCAAATAGTTCAAAAATAGGTCCCCTTATCTGAATTCAGTGTGCCCCAAATTTATTTCGAATAAGTGAGTATTTCGAAAAATTGGTGTTCGAATTTTCAAGTTTTTTACTGTATATACTTAGTGTATCAATATGTATGGGATAATCCATCAGTTTGAAAAGGATTAAGTGATCATTGTTAAAATGAATTTGATCTATGTTTGATATGTTGCAAAGCTTTTAATGGAATTTTCTGCCTATCTTTCAAACAATGAATCTAGGACTCAGGTGAGTGGTCAGGGTCTATCTTGGTCCTCTTGCTAGCAAATGAATTGTTTTATTAAAAAAATAATTTCTAAACAATAATTGCTATTTTGAACTGGATTTTTGTCACTTTTCCAGTGGAAAGCATCAAATTATCAGATAGGAATATTCTCATCTATAGAATTTAGCTGACCTGTGTTGTAAACAATCAGTTTTTGCACAATCTGATTGTATTTTGGTAACAAAAAATATTTGTCTTATTTTTAGGAACAAATAAGACTTGATATTCCGTGTGAATTGTCAGCCAGCAGACAATTCACATGAAATATTAAGTGTTATATAAATTAAGGCACAAATATGTCGATCTGTTATTGTTGAGAAGGGTGCTTTGATATACATGTAGTATAAAATACCACAGATTAGCCTTTTTGGGCGGTTGAGTATGTATATTTAAATCAGATATCATGATGAATTATACATGCTTTTTGTGGTCTGCTGATTTTCTCATAATTCTATATTTTCAAAAGCAGGTAGCACAATCAAATCGATTGTGCTACCTGACAAAAGCAATTTCAGATATACCTTTATCGTATCAAATACCATCATCGTATCAAACCGTTTGGATCCAGATCAGGCTCGCTATTATGTCAGGCTGGACCTGGGTCCAAAATGTTTGCAAAGGCTATCAGCAGTCATCACCCAGCAGGCAATCATTTAAATTAAGTTAATTAGACTGTCAGTGAAAGATGTCTAAGATCCAGAGGGTCTGGCCTCCGCTATATGAGCCTTGACGCGAGAAAACCTGTCTTCGGGTTTCCGACAAAAGGAGACACAAACCTTTCTCCTCAGCTACAGAGACTAGCTAGAAAATTGAAATTTCGCTCATAGCATGTCTAGATATACTTTACAAAACGCCAATAACAAAAACGCTGATCAGACTGCGAAGATGCGCAGGCTGGTCTGCCCCTTTGTTGTTCGCAAACCCTCGAAGACAGGTTTTCTCGTGTCGAGGCCCATATTAACTCATTGCATGCTGGTCTATTTTTCTTTCATTTGTTGTCATCTGCTGACATTTTCAAAATTAATTTATTCCAAAAATTCTTTTAGGAACACTATCAGAGTTGGATCCAGATCAGGACCGACACATGAGTGAAAGTTTTCAGGATTATTCCTGAATTCAGGATCTTGAGGCTGACTTTCCATAGAAAGTCAGCCTCAAAATGCTGAATTCAGCAGATAATAATAGCTTTTCTGATTTAGTTTCAGTTTATCTAAAGGTATTTGAATATTTAACTTGGAATTTTTAATATTTTGGAGGCATACAGCAAGTTTTAAATTCTGATATTCTAAAGTTCAAGATTTCGGAAATTTTGTACTTTCAACCATGCCAACAGAATGACAGTCCTGATCTTGATCCAAACTCTTTGCAAAGGTTATCAGTAGATGACAAAAGTCGCCTCTAGCAAGGAAAGCGTTAAGTATTGCAGATTATCCTGAAGAGTTTGCTCCAGGGATTGATTGTTTCAGAATAGACAAAGTCGCTTAATTATTATATGGACCTCAACGCGAGAAAACCTGTCTTTGGGGGTTTGCGAACCAAACAGGCGCAGACCATCCTGCGCATCCGCGCAATCTGATCAGCACCTTTGTTATTCCCTTTTCGAAAAGTGTCCTGTATAAACTTGCTACAGGTGAAATTTCAATTTTCTATCTAGTCGGTGTAGCTGAGGAGACTGGTTTGAAACTTGTTTTGTCTGATACTCTGAAGACAGGTTTTCTCGCGACGAGGCCCAATTATGAAGACAGCTGCAGATGATTATTTATAATAGGTCTAAATAAGCAACAAAGTTTTAGTGTAAAATTGTGATTATTGTTTTTGGTAAATCGGCTTAAATATATGTTTTGGGTACACAAAAGAATCCTCTCACTGAGACACCGGTCCATGTACTGGTTCAACCCAGGAAGACTCGTCCCTACATAACTGAAAGATTGTTGATGGGACCTAAAGAATCAATTCAAACAAACGGTCTGACTGCAGATACGTGTCTGACTGCAGATCCATGGGGTTGCAAGTTTGATCCCGGCCCGGTCCCATACTTTCGTCGAGATTGATCATGAAATAATTTCTACGACCATTCCCCTCAAGAAGGGTTGTTGTCAGTTACTAGAAAAAGTATTTGCACAAAGTACTGGTTAACTGCATAGTCAAGCTTGCCCAGGAAAAAAGTTTGGTTAGGCAAGCTGACTGTCCAAACATGACCATAGCTGTTGACTGGGACATTAAACATGACACCAAGCAAACAAAACAAATGCTTCAAAAATATATCACAGGTTAAGGACGCTATTAGTCATCACAACGTCTTCGTCAATAAATACTGATACTTTGTTTTGTTTTTGTTTGATTTGATTCTTTACGTCCCATCAACAATTTTTCAGTTAAACAGGGACAGGTCTTCCTGTGTTGAACCAGTACTAAGCTTGGATAAATGTGTCTTGCTAAAGGACCACAATGCAGTGATGTCCGTGAGGCTCGAACCCGCTGCCTCTGGTCTCGATTCAAGCACTCTACCACTGAGCCACTGTGCTCCCGTAAATACTGATACTGAGGCTTATTTCAAACCGCAATAAAAACAAAACCCACACTTGAAATGTTATTTTGTTTGCATTTTGAGGTGCTAAACTATTTTACACCTGGTCCTGCACCTGGAAAGTTTGTTGGTGAGCATTTAGTCAAAACACAGCCAAAAAAATTTTTCCCCAAAATTTCAAAATTAGCACTCCCTGGCGTAATGATCAAACTTGACCAACAGTGCAGACCTAGATCAGACTGCTTCTGAAGAAGCAGTCTGATCAGGGTCTTCACTGTTTGCTATTCTGACAAGCATATTTGTTACATTCAGCCCTGATAACCACCATTTTATTTGAAAAGAGAGCAGTGTTAAAAAATTTAGAACTTTGCCATAAATGGCAAGAAAAAATCTCATTACATGTACATATCTTGGATGATTTTGATTGTCACTGTTTGTGTCACAACATACTGTGACCTAAAACCTCAAACCAAACAAGCAGACTGAATGGAAAACAGTGTAGATCCAGATCCAGCTGATCACAATCTACACTGTTTTCTAAAGATATTTGTTTTGGGAAGCCAGCTGACCTGAATCTACACTAGCTGTTTTCTAAAAAAAATGATATTTGCTTGGGTTGGGCAGGCAAAGAGTTAACTCTTAAAGTGCCACCTATAATTTGCAGCAGACGACAATTTAAAATTTTGCCGCTTTTTCAAAAATAACAAATAAGGCATGATATTTCATGAGAATTGTCTGTTGGCAGACAGTTCTCATGATATATCATTCCTTATTTCTTCTGAAAATTAGGAAAGATGTTGCAAAATTTGTTGTCTTGGTGCTCTAAGGGTTAATTGAATCTATTCATGCTTGAATTACTATATTACTTACAAATTTTCAACTTTTTATTCTCAGCAAAATTACAGTATACAGATGCACATCTGCTGCCTTAACATCTCATTCATCTTGGAAACCCACACCAACATGAAATATTCTACCTAGGAGGCAAAAAGCATGACGCTGATTTAATGCAGCATCCAAAATTACACGTTATCTGCTAATAATTGAATCTGAGGTATACGTATCATTTGAGCCGCGACATGAGATTTCCAACAATGTGGTTTGTGAGACCAGCAAAGCCTCAGATCAGCCTGCGCATACGCGCAGTCTGGTCAGAGCCTTTGCTCGTCGCTTGAATATTCTATGAGTGTTAAGCTGCTGACAGAACATTATTTGGAGTCTCTAAGCTTAAAGGAGGCTGCACAGGCTCGTCTGGGTCTACAATTATCAAAATGCCACATTGTTGGAAATAACATGTTAAGGCTCATTTAAATTCTATTTTGTAACAGCTGAGATTGTTATCACTGTAAGCAAAATGAAAAAAAAAACATATAAAAAAAATCACAATTTACCTGTTTTGATAGTGGGATATACATGTACAATTGAAATATTGATAACTTTTTTAAAGCATTGGATACCGCATGTGAGTGATAGTAGTTTGTTTGTTTTTTGCAAAGTTCTGATCACAGTCCTTTTCTCACACACGAAATAGACATAATACCATTGCTATTTATAGAAACCTGGACTTTGCTTTATCATTACTTGTTTTCGACTAAAATTAATGTTCTTTTAGTGTAATGGGAGGGGGGATGTGGAGTGCTGTGGCTCAGTTGGTAGAATGTTAGACTGGGGACCCAAGGGTTGCTAGTTTGAGACTTGCAGTCGGCGTATAGATTGGTTCTCCTCGTTCATAAAGCTCTACTTCCGTTCCGCATGTAATATGCTGACAAGCTATAAAAGGGAGACCAGTCTAGTCGGAACACTTTATCAGCTAGTTTAAGTACCAGGTCGAACACAGGAAGAAAGGAAATCGGCCTGACATGACTAAAAAATTGTTGACTGGGAAATAAAGCATCAAAACAAAAAAAAAACTAGATCCAGTGGAATTGTCAACATGTTTGGCCATGATGTTCAACAGCCATCGCTATGATGTGACGGCAATCGAAACATAAATCAACCTGAATCATGGCGTTTGTTCACCACGTCACTAAACAACATATTAAATGTGGGCAATTAGCCTCATCGGCATATGAGGATAGTTAGTACTAACTCCTTTCCCACTATTTATCTCTTCTGTTAATGGACTTTGGTTGCCTACATTGCAAACAATATGAACCCAGTCTGATCAGTTTCATAGTGTTTGCTTTTGTGATAAAAAAATAGTTTGGAATGTAGTGGAATGGTTTGAATGTATGCAGCAGATGTAATAAGCAGACAACATTTTCTAGACAAAAAATAGCCAGATAAGTGTAAGGGTAATTATGATACGGCAAATATAAAAAATGATCTTGATTAATTCTCTGCATGCTGAGCATTTTTTCTGATCTTTTTTGCTCTGCAGAATCTTTTTTTATTGGGGGGGGGGGGGGGGGGGGGGGGGTGGGGGGGTGGCGAGGGAGGGAGGGTGTGTCTTCAATGTCAACAGTTCAGTGTGAAACAGTTTGATCTAGATCAGGCTCAACATTATGTCTGATCTTTTCTGGGTCCACATTGCAAAATTAATCAGCAGATGACACAAGCATGCAAAAAATAAAAAATTGTTTTATTGTATTTCAGAATGCAAGTCCACTATTATGGATTATTTTTGATTGGACTGATGTTGACTCAAGAAAGTTATGGCCACTGTTTTAGAGATAAAGCATATAAATGTAAGTGCTAATTTTCTCTGTATGAGACCACAACCTGTGATCCCTGTACAGTATGTGTTTGATCTGTATTATGGTGATCATTAAACCATATACATGTACCATTTGCATGCCCGGATCCAGAAAGTTTTGTCAGAGGGGATCCAACTTTGACGTGTTTTTATGTTTGATGAGGGGAGGAATGATCCAAATACCACTATTAGCGCGCCATCAACGGCCCGTCAGCAAAACGCCATTTAAATGGCCTTTCGCTGGCGAACTGATGATGGCCCAACATTGAATGCTGGATTGGTAGCTTAGTGACTTTAAGGGGATCAGGACCAGTATCGCTAAGGAGCCTGTATTTTTGTAATTTTCCAGGGGGGGTCCGGACCCCGTCTCCCTCTCAGGATCCGCACATGATTTGTTTTAAAAAATAGATTTGTGCTGGCAGTGATTTGTTTCTGATATGCAGTAGCAATGTTTGGAGGTCGGTCTTAAGCCTTACATGAGCCTCCAGAATGTTTTCAAATTAACTTGCATCATTCCAGTTATTATCATTAATTACTTACCTTGTGGAAAGCAGTGAAGCAACCGGCTTATGGGAAGCTAGCTGACCTAGACCTACACCATTTTCAAAACATGATTTTAGCATGGTAAGGGGTAAAAGTTGTTAATCATAAGCAAATTAAGAGTAAGTGATCTTTTGGCAGCTGCAAATTTTGGCTTTTTCATGTTTTAACTTTTTGGCAGATTTTAAGTGTGATTTCTGAACGAGGTCCTGTGTTGTACATGCAAACTCTACATTGATAGCTCCTATTTTATTTACAGTTGTTTACCGTGGCTATGCAAGAGACTACTGCATCTACAAAGGAAAGATATTGATCCCTGGCTGGGACGTTAAATTTCTGGCACCAGACTGTGTCAACTGCACATGTAAAAGTACCGGTCTGCAGTGTTGTGGGTATGTAACTGGCCAAGAAAAGCTTATTATGTCCCCCAACCGAAGGGAAGGCGACATATTGCTTTTGGTGCGGATCCTGTCGGCATCCACATAGTTTTGTTTTGGTGCATTTTCTTCTGAACCAGGTGATGGATTTTGACCAAACTTGCATAGATACATTGTTGGGAGGGCGGAAAGAGTTGATTAGATTTTGGTGACCTTGACCTAATTTTCAAGATCACCAGCATATAAAGACTGTATAAATCAGCCGTTTCCGTGTGTTATCTTCTGAACCAGTGGATGGATTTTGATCAAACTTGCATAGATATATTGTTGGGAGGGCAGAAAGAGTTGATTAGATTTTGGTGACTGACCTAATTTTCAAGGTCACCATCTTATAACGACTGTAAAAATCAGTCTTTTTGAAACACTATCTTCCAAACCGGTGAGTGGATTTTCACCAAACTTGTATAAATTGTTTGAAGGGTGGAAAGAGTTGGTTAGATTTTAGTGACCTTGACCTTTTTTCAAGGTCACACCAGCACTTTAAAATGTAAATTTTGACCAAAATAGGGTTTCTGTATGATATCTCTTGAATTGAACAATGGATTCTAGCTAAACTTCATGTATTGTATCATTGTGGCAAAATGAAGATATGATAAAATTATGGTGACCTTGACCTATTTTTCAAAATCATCTTATTTTCAAGGTCACCATCTTTTGAAAGCTGTAAAAATCAGCCTTTTCTGAGCTCTATTGTGTTTTTGCATGCTCTCCATTGAAAGAATTGATGTATTTCAGCCATTCTTTATATATTGTTTTTCTAAGTTGTTTTTCTCTAACTCAATACTATTCAACAAAATGCAGTATCACATCAGGGTCTGCAATGTTTGTGAAGATCATTGTTTCAGAACGGACCCACTAGGTCCGAGGTTCAGATAAACAAAAAATGAGCTTAGAATTGCGTAAATTATGAATATTTTCTTATTCACTAGTTTTAACATTTGTTGTGGGTGCTCAAAAGAACTGTCATTGAGACGGTTCTTTTGAGTACCCACAACATATGTTTTGATTGAGAATTAAGAAAGTTAATTTTTAATCACGCATCGTTGAAGATGAAAAGAATTTTCATCCACAAAAATAAATATGGAATGTGAACCCTATAGATATAAAAGGGACCATCCAAACTTAATCGTTTTAAGCTTGATAGAAGATTCCTTGACAGTGACTTAGAAATCTAGTCAGGACTGCCACCACTATGGACTCCTGGGCTTTGTCCATGGCTTGAACATGACTAACCCGACCTAGGTTTTGTCTATAATAAGACTTCAGGGATTTCCTGCTATAGTCTATAATAAGACTCTAGAGGGGGTTCCTGCAATGTTCTATAATAAGACTCTTCAGGGGTTTCCTGCTATGTTCTACAATAAGACTCTTCAGGGTTTTCCTGATAGAAGATTCCAATAGTAAGGAAAGGTTGTTGGCTGGTTTTGTTGCTTTACGTCCCAAGTCAACAGCTATGGTCATTGCGGGACGGTCAGTTCAGCTAACCACACTTTTTCCTGGGCAGGCTTGAACAAGCGGTTAACCAGTACTTTGTGCACATACTTTCGCTTGTAACTGACAACAACCCTTCTTGAATGAATCAGCGGAAGGGAGGAGAATGACCGTAGAAAATATTTCATGATCAATCTCCACGAAAGTATGGGACCGGGCCGGGATCGAGTAAGGAAAGGGATAATCTGGAAAGAAATCCCTATGTATTTCAGTTATGGAGCCGCGGCAGGTGTAGTTTCCGTTCCACCAGACACCAAGTGTGAACCAATAAAGGAGGGCTGTGAAATGAAGTGGGTGTATCGAGATAACAGGAGCAAAGAATGTGCAAAAGAAGATATGCCGTAAAATAAATGTGAACTGGACTCCATCTTAGCTTTTTTTTATTTAATCATTTGAAATGTTTGTTCAACTGAAAACATATACCACAGTAAAGCTTTAAATCTATTCAGATGTATTTTGTTTCTAATTCTCTTCTTTCAAACGAAATTAATTTTATTAGTACATTGTTGCATAATATTAATTGGAACAGGTTAATTATTTGTCGTCAAGGTAGAGTTGACTGCAATTTTTTTTTTTTAAAAATCAGATGAGAAAAACAACAAAAACAATTAATCATTATTATAATCATAAATGTGGACTTGAAAAGGCTTTAACCCTTTACTCCACACAAGGGCCTTTGGACGCCTTTGAAATGTAAGATTTTGGAAAATATTATGAAAAATGGAGCATTTGCTTCTGACAAGCAAACAGTTCCATTTTCCATAATATTTTCAAAACTATTGAAATGTAAAAAATATTTATTGGAAAATATTTGAAAATTTGAATTATGTATAGAAAATGATGCATAGGTTCTAAATATAGTATATGGGGTAAAGGGTTAAATGTTTTTTTTGTGTGTTATTTTATTATCACATACTGATGTTAAAGTACCCTCATGGATGAAATAATGGATTGCTAAATGTTTTGGGGAAGTCAAATCCCCCCCCCCCCCCCCCCCCCCCTACCCCCTTTGGTAGTGTCTCCTGTTTTGTCTGCGATTATAATTGTATAATTATACTTTATTCATTTCTAATACATCAAATATCTTATTCAAGAAGATACCGCCCGAGGTGATAAAACTTTTTTCATGCTCAACTCAGCTAAGCAAGAAATTAATCCTGCTCATAAATGTAACAAGAGGACCTGAAGGTCCTGAGGCGCTCACCTGAGCTCTTTAATAATGTTAAAATAGGTCAAACAATAATGAAATATATTTTGGGCAAGTGACCTAAACAATCTAATGAATAATCTATCAAACAGCCCAGTGATTTCTGTGAAAAAGATGTTTAGATAGGTATGTCAGTCCAAATGAGTGGCCTTGGATAAAAGGTCACAGGTCAGCTTGACATTTGGTACTTATATAAAACCATGGTCTCATTAGGTTCAAGATTTCGGCTTAAACAGTTATAGAAAAATGAACATTTCAAGATTTTTCCCATATAAATGCATTAGGAATCAAATTTGACCTTGCCATAAAGTAGGTCAAGGTCAACCTAGATTCATCATTTGTGCAAACCTTGTAGGGCCCACATCCGCAATGCTACATATCAAGTCCAAAGGTCACCGGCCTTCTGGTTCTGGAGAAGAAGATTTTTAAAGGGTTTTAACCATATATGGGCATGGCAGCCATCTTGGTCATGTGACCAAAATATTTTGTATACATGTTAGCTAACTTATCATAAGGAGTCTTCACATGATGAGTTCAATTGGGCCAAAGGCTTGTGAGAAAACTATGTTTTAATATATTGATGGGACTCCAATTTGAGCAACCTAAGCTGAAAGGTCAAAGGTCAACCTTGACCTTTGGAACTTATTTATAGCCATTGTCTCATTAGGTTAAACATATCAAGTGAGAATAATGACTTAGGCTTCCACAGTTTTCAAAAAAATCCACTTTTCAAAAAATTTCCATTTAAATGCATTAGGAAGCAAAATTTGACCTTGATGTTAAGTAGGTCAAGGTCAACCTAGGATCATCATTTGAACAAACTTGGTAGGCCTAACATCCCTAATGCTACATACCAAGTCCCAAGGTCATCCGCCTTCTGGTTCTGGAGAAGAAGATTTTTAAAGGGTTTTTACCATATATGGGCATGGCAGCCATCTTGGTCATGTGACCAGGACCAATTGAACAAACTTTTGTTCCTGCGTCCTAAGGAGTCTTCATATGAAATTTGAGTTTAATTGGCCCAATTGTTTCAGAGGAGAAGATGTTTGAAAATGTTGACAGATGGACGGACGGACGCCGGAGTGACTGGTATACTATTTGCTCACCCATGAGCCTTTGGCTCAGGTGAGCTAAAAATGCCAACAATTGTTGGCATTTTCACATTCATAAGCATGATAAATACAACATCTGAGAGACTTAAAGCAAGAAACTTCTTTATTTGTTGGTATTTTAATTTTTATGAGCAATTGAAATTTTGTGCTCAGTTAGGTTGAGCATGAAAAAAGTTTTATAACCTTGGAGCCAGTGATATTTTAAGCATAGGGAAGTACTCTGAAGCATATGAAAAGTAGGCTGATACATTATAAAAGTGTCAGAGAGTCTTGCATGGATGGAAGTGTTCATCAGGATTGAGTATACAAAGGTCCATTCATATGGTTTCCAAACACAAGAGTTAAAAAGGACTGCACTATATTACAATGGCATAAAGCTCTTCAGCTGTCATTGGCTAAAGGCATCACTTTACTATTATTAGGCACCGTGATTTGGGGTGCAATTAGGATTTATGAGCATTGGAAACAAGTCTGGGGGTACTTTGGTCAATCAACCCTGGTTTTCACTCTCCTGACCATTGGTCATGATTACTTGTTCAGACTGGAAGCCCACCTTAAGTCAGGCAGCTCCAGCAAGTTTCAGTAAAATCTGTGCTGTTTCCATGTTGGGAAATGACTTTTGCCAGGTCATTGTATTCATGGGTGGGAGCAGCAGAAAATTTGAAAACTCTATGGTATAAAAACTCTAAAATATTTTAGAAAAGCAATCTGGGGAAAACCCAGACTTCCGATGTTTATTTTGTTATTCTTGAGTTTCTGAACAAGAATAAATGTTGATTAAAATGAACCAGGAGTTGTCCTGTAGAAATTACTTATGTCCTTTGAACATTAAACTTTACTGAGTTCCACAGCTAACGCAACTCTCAGTTTAAACTTGAATAATTATGTTTTGTTTCAGACGATTCATTTGTAATTAGGCATAGATGTAGCCAAGCTATTTTAAGAGATGACCTGTGAAAATCAGACATGCCTGAGACTTCTCATTCACCTAGCTAAAATTGCTTCACAACTGATGCAGGGGTCATTTTAAAATGTTAAAGAAATCAACGTTTTAGCCGATTTTCTTGCAAACTTACACATTTCAAAAATCAGCCTTATCCTAAAACACATGCAGCGAAACACTGTGAAAAACGAATTGCCCACTGTTCGTACAACACAAAATGAAGCAATGAGATCGACAAGTGACGTTGGTGCCATAAAAACGGCCAATTTACGGGTACCAAAAATCAGTGACGATTTCTGGCATTGGTTTTGAAAAGCCATGAGCCCATGCACGTTAAGCACGGAAAATGCATTTTTGAACCCTGAGGCTAGTATTCCCGCATTCACACTAAAAACTTGGATTTGATAATGCAGAAAGATAGTCAGGTCGTTCAGATGATAATAGGACACAAAAGTTTTTGGATAATTTGCAGATTTAAAAAATGAGACGAAAATAAAGTGCATTGGCAGTAAAACTACGTATATACATGTATAGGAAAAACACATAGTTCAGTTGTTTCAAAGATGCATAATAATAGGACTATGCTTTTTTTCATTGAAACAGGTAACTAACGGTAAATGTATCTGTGTATTACTGCTGTTAGAGTAGGATATATACCTGTATAAATAACCCATTACCTTGATTAGTTCATATTTTTTGTTTACAACGATTCTCATCTAGCTTTGAATCAACAGTACAGTGAGACTGAAAATGGCAAAATGGAAATGTGACCTATCAGGCTTATTCTTCCAGGCATAACCAAGGCTGTTCCCTCTGGAGTCGAGGGAGTGATACAGGACCATATGGTCCATTAGTTTGGTTTTTCTACAGGCTAATGTGTGACAGCTGAGTATGAATACATTAACTACAAAATGGTAAGTGAATATTTTTATTTCTTTTGTCCGTATCAACTTACTACTAAATAAAGATAGAAATCTGAAACAGTGATTAGAAGTTTTACTTACTGGATATTAAAAGTGAGTAGCATAATATTAACCCTTAACAGGAGAGTGAATATGCAAGCAAATTCTCCATGGCCTCACCTGGATATATCGTTTTGAAAACCGTGTAATTCCAGATAAGCTGGCTTCTGAGAAGCCAGCTGATCAGGACTCACACTGTTTTCCACTCTGTTAATACATGCAAGTAAATAAAATCCTGCAACTTGCTTACATGAAAATTGAGAAGGAATGTAGTACATTAAATTATCAGTTATCTCTCATATTAACTGCATTGTTGCACGTTGCTTGATAAATGTTGTCTATCTCACGACATGTGCCTTTATCCGGTCATGATGACGTTGTACTTTTTAATGACATCGCCAATGACACTGAATCGACACAAAAATCTACTATTACGCCATATTTGCTAGTTTGAACAGTGAGTAAGCTTGTGAACACCAGGTTCGCGTCTTTTGATATCAAGTTTACCAGGCTCGGCTTTGAGAACGCATGTTGAATCGCTCGGCAAGCCTCACAATGTCTACAAGCGTTCCCACTTGCCTGGTAAACTTGATATTCTAAGACAATCATCTAGTATTCTCTATATATTCAGCATGGTAAGGATTAAAGAATAAAAGAGAACAATTGGTCCTAGAGATCTGAAATGTATATATATATATTTTAAATGTTTGTTTATATTAAAGATATACAATGTGAATTTATCCCTTCTCACAGAACTCAAATAAATTGTTAATAAAACGGGTATAACATAACAGTGGTGGATCCAGAGGGGGTTCAGACCTTCAGGGGGTTCGCTTGAAACCCCCCTCCCCCCGCTTTTTAAATATCCCATGAAAATGAAATAATTTGGTCTCATTGAGACCAAATTATTCCATATTCATGGGATATTTAAGAAAAATGAGATTAAATCAGCAAAGCGAACCCCCACACATTTATACATATGAACCCCCTTTCGAGAAATCCTGGATCCGCCCCTGTATAATAACTAAAAGTTTGGTGACAATATGGAGAGATGTTCCTTTTCGTAAAGCTAGAAGACACAAATGTCAAGCTTGTGGTATTACTACAATAGAAATACAACATTCAAAATTGCCATAAGCAGGCCTTTAGTTAAGAGCGTACCAGAATTTTTTTTTTTCATTTCTCACCCAAAACATACCTTGTGGGTACTCAAAAGAACCGTCTCAATGAGACGGTTCTTTTGACCACCCAAAACATATGCTTAAAGTTATGGGTAAGAAAATATTTACAATTTTTCTGAATATTTTGTTTATCTAAATCTATGCGTAAGGATCTGGGTTTACACTGTTTGCTGAGGACATTCTGTCCAAATATTTATGGTAAATACTATATAGAGGATCTTACATGAGTGCTCGTGTTTTATTGAATTTATTAAATGAGTCTGGGGGAAAAGAGATAAAATGCGAGGCTTGTCGAGCATTTTATCTCTTTTTTTCACAAGGAGTGTAATAAATTCAACAATACAGGAGCATAAATGTTAGATTCTATTAAGATTAATTAAAAATTACATTTTTGGCGTGAAAACATCAAGATTTTGCCATCTTTTACGCAACATTATAATGGACGTCATTATGTTACGTTGCTAAATCTGTAAATTTTAGGGATCAAACATGTTTTTCTATGCACTAACATCTGATGGACCCTGAAAGTGGTGTTGAAACCTGAGCCTGAAAGGTGAGGGCTTTAACGACCCCCAAGGGGTCTAGCATATGTTAGTGTATCAGAAAACCTGGTTTGATCGTTATTATTGCATAAAGTAATCTTGTCACTTGAAAACTTAGGAAAAAACGATTCGAAAAGTTCATTTTTGTATTACTATAATGGCGCACAAAAGCATGAAGGATTCGTAGGTTTTGAAAACGCCTGTCCTGAGCAGAGACTTATGTCATCCTAATGTCACTAAATTATGTTCATTTCTATGCATGTTACTGTTGATGACATCAATTTTTGTGACGGCCTAGAATGCGTATATGTAAAGTACAAAAGCCGTGCACCAACAGCATGTGAATTGCCTGATTAAAGCATGGGTTTTGCCGATTAAAACATGGCTGTTAATAGCGTGCTACACGGCTTTTTATGCAATAATAGTGGTTTATCGATTTTATTGTATGGCATTATATCACTCCCAGGTGCGACGCCATGTTATAAATTCTATTCTAGGATGCATTTCCTATATTCTGGGTTGTTCTTGATTGGATTGGTGCTGGTTGAGGAAAGTTGCGGGTTCTGTGTCAGAGATAAAGTGAATGAAAGTAAGTAGTTTTGTAGGCTGGGTCCAGTCTTATACATTTTAATTATCTCAATAAATATTCCATGGAATTCCAAAACTACACAAATAATACTTTCCACTCTTTGTGTGGAGCGCAGTGGCTCAGGTGGTAGAGCGCTAGACTGGGGATCAAAAGGTTGCTAGTTGGAGACACAGCCTGCAGAGTGACTGTGTTGTGTCCTTGAGCATGACACTTTATCCACTGCTTAGTTCTGGTTCAACCCAGGAAGACCGACAGGACTGAACAATTGTTAGCTCGGATGTAACAAACAAAAGAAAAATCCACTCTTTGTTTCAAATTTTTGGCCACTTGGCCTTTGTCAAGAAACAAATATATTTTATGCACTAATCTTCATCTTCACACGTTACAGTGACCATCAAAGAATTTCTAGCGATAAGGGGGGCTATTTCCCTAAATAAGACGTTTGTTTCATTTTGTTGAAATAACGACTGGAGACACTAGGCACACTCAACAAATACATATAGACGAACCGTCTATGTACCCTTGCCCGCTAGCTCGTATATTTAAAACCGGTCTTCCTAAATGCATGTAATATATCTACTTCATTTTGAATAAGAATTTATTTTGATCATCAACTGTGCTCGCTATTCAGTAACATGTGTGGGAAATAGACCGTTAAACTAAGGTAAACAATCATCCTACATTTATCACGATAGAGTATATTATATATATTTATACAGTTGATGTTCAATAAAAACGACCATCTTGCAAAGTAGTTGGCCATCCAGCGCCTGGAAAAAAAAATCTGTTGGCATTTTGAGTACATTTTGGCATCCATGCTCAAAGTGTATCTTGATGTGTTATAAGAAGGATAGGGGTGGATGCCAAGTCTGGAAATGCCCTAAAGTCCCAGAATTAGGTCAAAGGTCAACTGAGTGCAAATTCTTGTATATACGTCGGATTTTAGCGTTTTTATCAATTAACTATCCAAAATTATTATTCAAAGTAATGCAAAATCTATTTTGAATAATACATCCATGCCATATAAACAAGCAACACCATCAAGGTATGATGTGTGTTTGGACCAAAGGTCATTTAAGTGCAAAATCAGTGAAAATTGTAGCAATATTTTATTTATATAGGGGCAAAATTCAAATTTTAAGTTCCCTTCTATCCTAATGGAAGTTTTTTTTTATTGCTATCCTGCTAGGTGTGTGTCTATTATGTTTGGAAAGCAATGACTTACCAAGTTTCCCGCGGTCAAATATTCATAATAGGCATGAAAAGTATGTTACTGTATAAAATCAATTAAATGTAATACAACTAAGAATAACCATTTCATTTTAAAGAAATACTTTTTTTGCTTAATGCTTCGTATGAATATGTCATTTTATGCAATTATCTATCCCTTTATACATAAGATGTGTTTAAGTTGTTACTTATGTTACATTTTACCATCTGAAATTGAGTAATTTCTCAAAGGTATATGTTCCTAGCTACAGCTTTCACGAAGGACTCGGCCATGATCTCATGCTTATAGGACTAAAATATATTTCTTTTCTCATTTCACACATTTGTTGTGTTTGTTCCTATCTATGAGTAATTGTAAAACACCTTTTACAAGGCCACTACCAGCTAATTGCATATACTAAGCATAGCTTCATGAAAACACAAAGACCAAGCCTCCTTTCATAAAACATCAGGCGTGTTGAAACTATGATATAATATGGTAAATACCATATACTGGAAGGAATATATCTTCACATTGGTCTTCACATTGGCCTGTTAGCAGATGGCAACATACATAACATAAAGCTAATATACAGGTACATTTCTAACAATGATCATCCTATGAAAACATTGTTAACTTTTTGAGGGGTATATCATGGAAATAGCCCTGACATTACCAGTAATCCTCCATATAACTTTAAACATTTAATTGCAGGGGTGTCCTTTCATTTGCACATATTAATGAAATAATGTGGATTCAAAAGCAGCATTTCTTTGAAATAAGGCTGCTTGTGTAAACGTATTCATTCATATATAAAAGCAGTATAGATATGATATTAAAGGTAACCTCTAATTTTAAGATACCATAAAATATATATCTATGTCTTTCACAGCGCAACTTTTTATACATTGTAATTGTTTCAGTGTCAATTAATTCAATTCTTAGTGTCATTATTAAACATGTTTTGCTTATTATTTTTTTGCAATGATGATAGAGATCAAACACTATGAGGTTATTGACATGTGTTTCTTTATGTTATTCTTTTTAACTGTAAAATGCCAATGCAAGTTTTATTCCAAATCAATTTCCCCAAAACAGATGTCTGGTGACTTCTTGGGAACATAGGCATTCACCATATTGGAGCACCTGATGATTTGATTGTGTTCATAGTTTTCCATCAGTTTGGGGTCATTTCTTAGTATTTAGAGTAAATGTGTCCTGAAATGGTTATCTAATATGTACATTTACAAGCATAACCCATTGGTTCAACATATCCCATTTGCTTGATGTATATAAGATCCTAAGGTAGTTAACTCGCCTGTTCTAGTGTAGAATCTATCTGCTAACCATGACAATTTACTAAGACAGAGATTGATTGCATATAGGGTAGGTGACTTACATTTATGTATACACCTACTGCTCGTAGATACAAGTGCAATATATCAGAATGGATAGCACTTGTAACTGGTAACATACTCGAAATATGTAGTTTTAATATGGCATTACTCTTGAAGTAAAACTGAACTACTTTCCTTTCACTATATACAAGACAGTCCTCAAACAGTGTTAGTCTTCACAAATATCCACAAGGACATAGGTACAAGAGTGAGCAAGTTTATACTTAAAATGATTTCTGCAAGCTATTGTCAGCAATCTTGTTTACTTTTTCGATGGTTTTGCATATATATTTAAGACTATCACAATAATCCTAATTTAGTAAACCTTTTAAAACCAACAAACAGACCTTAACTAACTTTTCATAGGACATATATAAAAAATGTACTATGGTTACAAATAGCTCAACAAAATCAAATAGTGCAAAAACAAAGTTAAAAACAAACTACCTTGTGAATAAGAAAAGAAATCAGCTGCATGTGACACTACTTTTTCAACATTAAGTTTAATCTGTGAGTTTCAGAGATGCAAACCATACTAGTTAATTTTGGGAGTCATGTTTTTGTTTTATGCTTATGAATAAAACAGTTAACTGATCTTTAAAATAAAGTATCACTAACTTTCAAATGATTTGTTGTTTATGTTACCGTGAAATGTGTTCAGATGTTTTACAAGACTGCTACATGGCTCAGGTAACCTTATCTCAACCAACCTAAGGCTAAGATAATTAACAAGCAGAATAGTTTCTAGCAGAATTGCTGCAGAATATAATAAGATAATCATCATAACAATATGATATGAAATCCAGTTCAACAAAACATAGAAGATTTGAATGGCGACAGATGATAAATTAATTTTATTATGTCATTGTCAACAGTGAAAAGTGAAAATTAAAATAATTCAGCATACAAGGAAAATCTTTAATACTAGATCTATGTAACATCCTGTATTTTGACATAAACCATGCTGGTACTGTACTACGATGTTATATTTGCAATCTTCAAAAACCTATACCTGCTATAGAAGACACTCATTACTACCCCTGCCTTAATTCCTGCCTTGCCACTAGATGTATGAAATATTTTTATGCTATTTTAAGTAAATTATTGATATTAAGTCAATATTTAAATCATGATGTAGGTTGCATGTTTATCATAATGTACCATTGGTAGAAATCTGATAATAGCAATATGAATGTAAAAGAACCAAGCAAATTACAAAAAGTAATTGAGTAAGACCAGGAAATGCCACATTCACAAATTGCAGACCAACCAATAGCACTCTTTTAAATTAAGTCTTCTATAGAAAAAAATATGTGAAGTATATGTAAGCTAATTGTGGATAGCAGACCCAAATTTTATATAAGCCTAACAACAATTTACTACCTTTATCCATTTATGTAAGGCACCTTTTGTTACCTACGTTACCTCATTAATATATGTGCAGCAATTTAAGATCCATTATTGTAAATAGAGTTATAATTTGATTTCATTTTGAAAGATATTTTGCCAATTTTAATGCAATGTAAATAATAGAAAAATGAATCTGTACGCAGCTATGCGTTACATGCTGGGGCCAGTACAAATTACATACTAATTAGCATATTTATATATTTACTTGATTTCACTTCATTGCAAGTTAAAAGTTATAAACAACTTCAAATATATGAAATGAACATTTTCAAATAGAATATAGATCAACATCATGCATATTTCAGGTCAGGTATCACGGTTTATTCTTATACATGTAATTTGTAAAGTCATTATCTGCAATTTAGTATAATATGTACAGGTAACATAAGTATTAGCCTGGGTTCCAGTCTGATCATTTTTTCTTCTTTTTTATTTTTCCGTTCCTTGGTCAAAAATGACAGCCTGGGGAACTTTGATTTCAATCGACAGCGCCACCTGGATTTTTCCTCAAATTTTGTGGGGTAAAGCCAAGAACGATAACGCTATCCGATAACTCTATTGTGCTATAAAAAGTAACAGGAATCCCAGTGAAAGATAGATAGATAGAGAAGCAAACATTACCACAGATATTCCTTCCTCTGTCCTTTCATCGAATGTACTTTGTGGACGACAGTTGGCTTCACGATTTAAATTAAAACAGCGTTTTCCGACTTTGGTATATTTGTTAAGTAGTTAGTTTTTTGCCTTTGCGAGGCAGGCATTTAATACACAGGGTCGAGATACACACAACTCATCCGAGCTTTCAATTTTCGCAATATTTTTGACACTTCAGTTTCATCTCTGTGTTTGAAAATTATAATCCTTTGTTTTGGGTCGATTGGTCTTCAACCAAGTAAACAAACTCCACCTTTATTCACGTTTTACGCGGAGTTTCCATGATCAGCTGACTGATAATGGCATCCTCATTACCGGATCGGTGTCTCGTTATCATCTTTATTACGTCAAACTAAAGCAATAGGCTATAATTAGATTAATCTGCTTATCGGATTATCAAAGGGAAATACTACGGATGTCCCCAGGCGTCAGTATTAATCGAAATTAATAACGGACAACCGATACCTTTGATGTGGTATACTTTTATTCTCTTATTTTTTTAGGATATTCGCATTAGAAAATTATTGCCAAAATATTGACGACTGGACCCAGGCTACATAAGTATCGCTGACGACCAGAAATACATATCACAGATGTATGCAATTGATTTTTATGTCTAGTTTAAACATTTAATGCTTAAACTCTTTCACTAATACTATTAAAATAAATCAACATTAGCCTTGTACTGTGTGTTTCAATGCCAGTAGGGTAACGTTTATTACAGGTGATTTATAGAAAAATGACCACATAAAAGTTATCAAATTATGGGTTTCTAAGGCCCCAAGACATGTTCCAAACTGAAAATAGTTTTACTTTCTGAGAGGTGCAACAAACTCTCAAAGTAGCCCATATATCTCAGTTTAGCCCAATTGAGGGAGAATTTCCGTCGGAATTGCACAAAACTTACGATGTTTGTCTTTGTAAAATCCATAAAAGGATGCTTCCAGAGGGGTTCTTTTAATGATAAACATGTTGATTGAAGCCTTCAGAAAGACTTCTACCCTTTTTAGAGTTTAAAAGCATCTTGTTGTTGGACCAGAGAAAAAAAAGAAACACAGTTTGTAAAAATGCTCCGATTATTGTACTCGATGACCTTTGACCCCATTTTAAAGTCGGCGTATGAACATTTAGTTATAAAAGACTTTTTCTCAATATTTTTCAGACTTATAACTATAAGCATACAAAACTTGGCTTGAAATGAAATATTTTTACATATAGAAAGATTAAGTTGTTTTCCAGTAGTACATATTTTCTCATTTTTGCACTCAATGACCTTTGACCTAATTTCTGGACTTCATATGCAAATTCAGACTTGGCATCCCCCCCTATGGCTTTGTACACATGCTAAATATTATGTTAAAAGTGGTCTAACAAATGTACTCAAAAATGCCAACAAAACCAAAAATATGCATCTTTTTTCAATTCGGATTGCCAACTAAAGTGGTCTATTTTGTCAGATGATTGATGTCTTCTTTCTCTTATATGGGTTTCTAAGGCCCCAAGACATGTTCCAAACCGAAAATAATTTTACTTTCTGAGAGGTGCAGCAAACTCTCAAAGTAGCCCATCCCCCCCCCCCTAGACCCAAGACGCCAGGGCGGGAAAGCATCTTAAAACAAACGGAAAGACACCAGTTTCATCTTTTCAATGACAAACATAACAATTTTAAGTATATTTCGTACGCATGCGCAGAAGGAATACTGCAAAGTTTTGGAAAGGAAGGGCCTTTATTTTCTTTAATAATTTAGTACTTTTTGAAAACCTATATTGGATTTACTTAAATTCTGGTCTAAACGACACCCAGTATAAAGACGTAAAATGAGGAGTGGGAGTAGAAAGCGTAAGTTTTCAAGGCTTTGTAAATGATGAATCATTTTGAAACGCATTTTGATGCTAACTATACATATTACACTACCCAAACAGACGAATTTTAAAATTTTAGGGATATTTGAAAATGTAGCTTTTCTAATCATATCAACTAGGGAAAATATACTCCTTATCGCTAGAGCTTCTTTAACTGACCTATGATATAAAGTCAAGGACTACATGCTGTCATTTCCAGTACACCAAATGGAGATGTCATGATATCTGTACATTTTACACGTTTTTTACATCTTAAAGCATAATATTAAATATTATCCTGATATTATCAGAAAAAAATGGGACTTATATGCCTTTATTTTGTTGGAATACAGGCAAGTGTTGACCATTAATGCAAAGCTGAAAATATAAAACATTTATCGTCTTCTTTCCCGATGGCGCTAGCACAATCGTTTTGCGACTCACAAAATAACCAGGCGCAAACAGGAACATTTCATGACGTTAAATTTTACCGTTGTGTTATTTTACTCATGTGTGGCACTTCTGAAAGCGACCATTTTCAGCGAGGGCCAATTCCAAGCCCTCTGGCCTTCCCAGAGGGTGTCCGTTTTATCGCATTCCGTTGAAATAAACTATCCCCTCCCCTGTTTTCCATAGTGTACTATAGTTAAGCATTGGAAGCCAATGGTAACTTAGGAATAATAATGCCTTTCTTTAGTTTGTTTTGTGTATTTCAGCAGATGATAATGAATACTAATTTTCAGTGACTAAAAAAACGTCTTAAAATCATGGAAGCAGTGAAATCTTACTTAATGACAGCTTTAAAGTACCTCAGGAGGTACTTTAGTTAATGACAGCTTTAATGGGAGTTAAACGTCGACTTAAAAAGCTAGAAAGTCTGTAACTTTTGATCTTCTATTTTTAGAAATAATGTTTCTTATTTTCAAGAACTTAGTAATATAGCTAAAATTCCGCTGTACATTTTACCAGCTTCGTAAACCTTAACAAATTATCACTATCAAAACAACAGCATTAAATGCTAAAATCAATTGTCTAGAATTATTGGAGGGGTGCAAATAATTACCAACAAGAGAAAAACACCTATTTTGAAAAGAGAATTCGCTTTTCTATGCTGGTTTTTAGCTGTAGTGAACGGATTTCATTTGAAAGCATAACTAAATTCTATTTTTACAAATGATTTAAAAATATTTTTTCCCAGAAACTGTTCATAATTGTAAACTTAGTCACTTTAAAGTTATAAATGGACTTTTATGCATCTAAGTTGAAGTTGCAGTTAATAGACTGAATGTCACGACTTAACTGGCACTAAGTTTTAATAAGAGGATAAAACATTCTTTTCCGTATATTAACGTTTGCCAAGCCCGAGTGTGATAATGTGTTGCAGCCGGAACCGCGAAGCGGTGAGGGCTGCAACACATTATCACAGGAGGGCTTGGCAAACGTTAATATACGGAAAAGAATGTTATAGCGTCATTGTTATATACCTTCCTTTCAAGCACAAGCAGTTCCAAAAAATTTTATTCAATTGTATGCAGAAATGTCCATCGTAACATAATGAAGCGTACAACGAATTCACACCGGATTGGTGGCAATCGAAAACGTCATTATTATCGACGAACGTAGACCAAAAATAGTTAGAAACAGACTTTTCGATTGCCATAAGTTGCCCGACTGGCGACCATTGGCAATCGAAAACACTGGTAGTAGCGATTTCTGATCCGCGTTCGTCGATTGTTAAGAGAGTTTTCGATTGCCGCATATCTGGTATGGAAACAAATTTCTTTTTTTCAACAGAAATATGAAAAATGTATTAAATTATTCATAGTAACCCTTGTTTCGAATTGTTCTGGCTATGTATTCAGTAGGCCTATATTCAATAAACACTTCAGATATGCGGCAATCGAAAACGTTTATACTATCGACAAACGTAGAAAACAGAGTTTTTAATTGCCGTTTGTAGCCCGACAGTAAATTATTCCTAGTAGCCGTTATTTTGGATTGGTTTGGCTATGTATTCAGTAGGCCTATATTCAATAAACCTTTCAGCTATGCGGCAATCTAAAACGTTTATACTATCAACAACTTAGATCTAGGATCATTTGAAACAGAGTTTTTGATTGCCGTTTGTAGCCCGACAGTAAATTATTCCGAGTAGTCATTGTTTTGGAT
This sequence comes from Loripinus fragilis, assembly GCA_964019695.1. Lineage (NCBI taxonomy): Eukaryota > Metazoa > Mollusca > Bivalvia > Lucinida > Lucinidae > Loripinus > Loripinus fragilis. The sequence goes on from OZ026527.1 coordinate 39,520,426, forward strand.
TGGTTTGGCTGCGTATTAAGTAGGCCCATATTCAATAAACACTTAAGATAGGCGGCAATCGAAAACGTTTATACTATCGACGAACGTAGATCTAAAATCGTTAAAAACACAGTTTTTTATTGCCGTTTGTCGCCCGACTGGCTATCGAAAACACTGTTTCTAGCGATTTGTAAACCGCTTTCATCGATTGTTCAGAGCGTTTTCGATTGCCGCCTGTCCGATATGATAAAGGGGCGTATTTTATGGTAATTGAAATAGGTTGGTCATTTCTCCATAAAATATTAGCGACGATATATCTTAACTTGCAGACGATGTCCTTGAGCGGGCTGTAACGGCGTTGCAGCCCTCTGCTGCCATGTTGTAATGGGATTGAAGCCCGCGCACAGTGATTTGTCGCATTGCGACACGTTAAATTTAGATGAAACGTACATCTGTCAGCGATTGAAACACGTCAAGTTTCTAAAGTAAACACTCATAAGGTATATAACAATGACGGTTCATGCAACAGGCCCCAGGGCTGCAATTTCATTATTAATATGGATTCATTGACAATGTGGATCCTGATCAGAGCCAGCTGATCTGGATCTACTCTGTTTCTATGAGGGAATAGAATTTCTAAATAGTAATGAACGCAGTGTACATGTTAGGTTGAATATGGGGTAATTGTAGTTTTTGTATTATACATTTTACAGCAGCTATCAGTACCTTTGGTATATACTGCATGTACAAAGAACATGTGCTAACGATCGGCCAGACAGAAAAGTTTCCACTTCCAGACTGTGTTGAGTGTACATGTGAAGATACTGGGTTGAAGTGTTGTGGGTATGTACAGTCTATTTGAGTCAGCAGGTCATGGAATCAGCTCATCACGCCCCGGCAAGTGTTAATGCAATGAAACAAACGTGTGTGATCATTACTCTTGCATATTTAAAGTTTTTCCAACTATATTCGCACTGAAAATGCTGCTAAAACATTAAAATATACCTTTTCTTACACTAGATTTCTCTGTAAACGTTTGAAAGTCATAACATCCTCACATTGTCATAGCTTCAAACAATGGCTTCAAACAGCTTTGCCAATGGGTTTTCATGCTCGAATAAGGCTTCATATTGCTTGCAGATAATTCAAATGATACATGGATATAAAGCCTGTTACCTCAAAAACTAAAGTTTTGCAAATAGCCTAAGTGCATTGGAGGGCTGATTTGGCCCCCTCTGAAGCCCCCCCCCCCCCCCCCCCCCCCCCCCAAATAAATAAACGTTGCTTTTTATTATTCTTTTACTTATTGGTTTAGTTTATTACAACAATGACCAAATTGTAAACGTCTGGTATTTATTTGACATCTACCATTGCTATAGTAACAGAACATACCAATCAAAAATGAAAATGGGCTGAAAATAAGTTTTTTTTTAGTTCATTATCTAAATGATCTAGTGCAGGAAGAAACATTGTCCAGTGTTTTTAATAGGGCTTATCCGGCAGTGCTGTTTACACAGGTGTCATATACTACACACAGCTGCAAGGGGTACAAGAAATCAGGGAACCTCATGATTTTCCTGTAGAGTTAGCCTGATCTCGCAGTCATTTGCCTTGTTTATTTCAATATTTACACATATTAAGTAATAATGGCTAGCATACAGTTTCATACAAGGTCTGTCAAAGACTTGCAACACTTTTTGAAAGAAAGAGGAGTGATTTTCAGTGACCAAAAGAAAGTTGATCTTGTGGAATTGTGCGAAAAGTCGTCTGCTGCAAAAAATTGCTTACACTATCGACTTATGCATGTATAGAGACATACAAAGTGGACCCATCAGTGTTCTTGTAATGCAGAGCAGACTGCTACATTAAGAGCAGTCTGATCTGGGTCAACAAGTACTGTATATGTAGAAGAGGCTTTTTCTGCAGATGACAAAGCAGACAACTTTTGCTGTGAGTGGAGGTTTAAGTGCTATGGGTTTATGCTATGTCTTTTTTAATAATCAGAATGGATTCCTATTTATACGGTACATGTGCAGTGCATACCCTGTAAAGATCTTCTCACATTGATTAATATCTTACAAGTGTGACGTGCGGGCACAGGAAAATCCAAGATCAGCCTTGGGATACATTAGACTTGGCTGTGCCCTTATAAGTAGCTAACGACCCACTCCACTCTACTCCAGACAATGCAAAACTGTTCAGACTGGGCGGATGCACAGGCTGATCTGAGTTTTCACTTGGTACTTATGCGACGTATTTGATAATTTAACCCTTTATATACTTTTGACTCACAAATGAGTGTTTGGGCAAACACATTGTACGAATGCTAAGACAAAAACAATATTTTGAAATTTTATTTGGATATTATAACCTGCGACCCCTCCTATATAAAATGTAATGCATCAAACCAGATCATTATATTAAAACGATTAAGTGATGCTGAGAGTTTGGATCAGGCTCAGGTCTGACATTTTGTCGGGCCTGATCTGGGTCCAAACTGTTTGGCACTCTGATGACAATCCTTAATCAATCTTTAAAAAAAGGATGATTGTGATAAAATTCAGCAGACGACAAAATGCAAAAAAATATCAAATAATCAGTATTTTATTATAAATATGAACAAAATAAATATATGTAAATACTAAAATGGCACTTACTTTTGAACATACATAATGATGACGAGCTATCTTATCAGCATTGAGTTGATCATGAGTGTCGCGGAACTCCGCGAATAAATTAACTTCCATGTATTAGATTACTTATGTACTGTTTATGCATTCGTTGATGTTTTATGACGTTACGTCGGATGACGTTGTCGCCAGTTAGTTACGACGTTAGTTACAACAATGGCAGGACAATAGAAGAACAGGAGATGTACGAATAACGATAAAAGGACAGATAAATGGATATTAAGTCTGAGGACTTAATCTAAAGGGTTACAGAAATTAACATTTGTTTTATCATTATTCAAAAACAGTATTTCATTACCTTAATGTGGCACGTTTATTAAATATCTTCAAAATGATCAGAGTTTGTGATTGTGTCGCCACAATGAAGTCTTGCGCAGGCTTTAACCCAGGATCTGCACTGCTCGAGATTCATCCAGGGCTTTGGAAAAGGGAAAAAAGTTACACCCACCATGTGCGGTTTTTGAAGATAGTGGCTGTCACTGTTACATTTTCCCCAAGAGCATCTCTTTGTTGGCATTGTCTTTAATTCTTACAAAATAACATTTATCAATTATGCCCACAATAAACTCTCCTAATTGATTAAATTGACCTAACAGTAAAGGAATTTGACCTATTCTCCTAGTGTAAAGCAATAGAAATGGCAGCAGCAGCTGGGAATCTTGTACCCTACAGGTAATCTCTACACACAGCATATAGACTGCCGGAGTAGCCCTATTGAATGAGGCTGTAGAGAATCTGGGTGCATATTGATGCCTTTCTGAAGCATTCCACCTGCATGTTTAGCTGTACCTTTGCAGTAAAGTTTGACCATTCTTTTTGTTGACATTTTAGAACCTGCAAAGCGCTTCACAACCTTCGCGTTCAGAGTTGCCAATGTTTTTGCCACAATACAGGGAAACACTTACTAAGCAAAATTGATACATAATGTGGAATACCCACAAGGAAAGGACATACGCCAAATTGTACATCACGTGGAATGTCAATGCATACTGTTCAGCCAGATTTATGTTACTATATGTTTCATGGGCATTTAATCAAAATTTCTTTTTTGACAATTCTAATTGACTATTTTTCAAATATTTACCTTACTTGGGCTTCTGGAGGTATACATGTTATTTATCAGTGAACAATGGCACTGGTCAGACTGGGTGACTGTGCAGGCTGATTTGTGTCATTATTATTCCTACACAACAATAATAAACAGGCAGACTTTTGTATGTGGATCTTACTTTTAGATGCATTTCACAAGTGCCCAGATAAGAGTGTATGATTAAAAATAATTCTTTAATAAGTCGCTGTGTTGTGTCCTTGAGGAAGACACTTTATCCAATGCTATAGTACATGTACTACTACTGGTTCAACCCAGGAAGACCCATCCTGACATGACTGAAAAAGTGTTGACTGAGACGTAAAGAATCAAATTAAACAAAATAATTTTCTCGTTTATCAACCAAAACATATGTTGTGGGTACTCAAAAGAACCGTCTCAATGAGACGGTTCTTTTGAGCACCCAAAACATATGATAAAACTGATTGGTAAGAAAATATTCACAATTTTATGTTCAAACATTTTGTTAATCTCGACGTATGATTTAATCTATCACAGATATGGTTCCACTGCCGCTGCTTCTGCTTCAGTTCCCCCTGGCCCTGAATCCAAGTGTGAACAAATAAAAGATGGCTGTTATACCAAGTGGGTGTATAAAGACAACCAGAGCAAAGACTGCGCAAAAGAGGATATACCATTAATCCCCACACCAAGCGCTAGCCATTAACCCTTATTGTACTAATGGGTTATTCCCTCTTGGAATGGTCCATTGTATATATTGAGGTGTCGCAGGATATAATTTCAAAATAAATTGTATTTCTCAGATCTTTTGGTCTTAGCATACAGTTCCAAAATAAAAAGTTATCACCAAAAATCAATGTGAAAAACATAAAAAATCCTGTTACCCTTTCATCTTTAGTAACCCAGGCATAACACATCCCAATAACGGAATGGGTTCAGCCTGGGTTACTGCAGATGTGTATGGCCCAGCAAATCCACTAATTGAAAGACATATTTTTAGTCGACTGTTTGAAGATTCATCAGTACTGTTATGGATAATTGTACATGTATTTCAAAAACAAACTAGAATTGTCAGAGAATCTGGCTATAGCCTCGCTGGAGTGTTTTTCATGCTGTAAACTCTGTTACAAATTTGTGAAAAAATGACAAGGAACAATCCCAACCTAGATCTTGCCAATATAAATGCATATATAAAATTGGCTGAAATTCCATCCATCTTCAGAGTGGAAACAAAATTGTAATATGCTCAAACAAAAAAGAAACGTCCGATTTTCATGGTACTGTATCTTTCGATCCAGTTAAGATGTTGCAACAAAAATAAAATGTTTATCAAACGTCCGGCACACAAAAAATGGTGATTATTAGATTGTATCTTCTTATCTTCAAGAGTTATTAAACCTAATGTACACACAGTTTTTTCCATTATCATCAGGAAGTTAATCATTTAAACATAACACATTTAACGTTAAATGACAACCAGAAACGTCCGACGATGAAAAAACATCTAAAAATCCCAAGTCTGCTTATTGAACAAGCGAAATTGCAGTTCCAAACCTTCCATTTACGAAATTAACTAAAATTACCTCCCTTTAAATTAAGCAAATAACAATTTGAGAACTTCTAAATGTCCTTAACCTAACATCATTTTGAGACCGATTTTGTTTTAATTTGTTGTTTGTTTACGACAACAATTACACAATAGAAAAAAACAAAAACCATGGCTGATGTCGGGCATCAAATGTTCACTAAATCTGTGTTTTATACCCCACCCCTTACTGCAAAATCATCAGAGAATTTCCATTATCAATTGTTTTGATGCTGATTGGTCTTAACTAATGTTAAAATGCTTGTGATGTCGAAAAAAATCAAATTTGTTCGATTTTGTTATTTATCAAAATGCTGGACAAACAATGAATTTTCTTAGACTTTTCACACCCACTCGTAATCAATGTTTTGTGACATCAGTATGTTACAGATTAATGGCTGTGGCCGTAAAAGCAATGGATACAACTAACCAGCGTATCTTACTAGATAGTTTGCTCAGTGATGTTCAAATCTGCTTTAATGGTTCGGGATTATGATGGACACACAAGCTATTGATGGCGTGACTTTAGATTTTAAGGGTACTCGTGTTCACTGCTTTGTCAGCGGCTCTACTGATTATCAAATGAATTTCTCTTAGGTGCAAATCGTTTCTAAATAATCAAAGTTTGTAAGGTGCAAATTTGATTGATATGCGTTCATACATTCGGAACTGGCAGACATAAACCACAAGGGGACATAACTTTATTGTTTGAGTTTATAACTGTTACAAATTTGAGAAAAATGACAGGTAACAATCCCAACCTAGATCTTGTTCATATCAAAGCATATACAAAGTTTGATCAAAGTCTGTCCATTTGTTCTGAAAATATCGAGAGGAAACAAAATTATGACATCAGTCAGGGGCCGTAACAAATGAGCAAAAATTGACAGATCTAGATCTTGTCAATACAAATGCATATATACATGTATATACATGGCATCCAAAGTTAATATACATGGCATTAAAAGTTAAGCACCACCTTAATATTTTCCGAAAAAAAACCCAACACTGAAGATTTCTAATTATGAATTTATACTCGTTATATTTATGAAATTAGAAAGTGGTGACAATTTAGAACATTTTGATTCAATTAACTACAGTCAACGACTCGGCATGGCAAATGCACACTACCCGTAAAAATGTGATCAGAGCCTTTGCTAGTCGCTTGAGTATTCTACGATTGTTAAGCTACTGACTGAACACCATTTGGAGTTTCTAAGCTTAAAAGGAGGCTGAAGAGGCTCGCCAAAGTCTACACTTGCCAAAATGTCAAATTGTTGGAAATCTCAAGCCGCGGCTCAATTATTGTTTGAGGATTTGAATATCTTGATCTATTCAGGGTTCCGGAGTCTTGGAATTATCACCTATGTAATAACCCAAATAACAGGGTTCCCACAAGCTCTGGAAATCATGGAAAATCACGAAAAAAAAGTTCCATGCATGGAAAAATCATGGAATTTGAAAAATCTGAATAATCATGGGAAAATCATGGAATTTTGTGAAATAGTTTGACGAAACCACCAGTAGCCAGAAAACTAGCGGTCAGACGCACAAAACTTGTGTGTCTGACAGCTAGTTTTCTGGCTACTGGTGGTTTCAAGTTTTAATTATTTCAAAATGCATGCATGGCCTACAAGCATGCTTATTTAAATACATTACTGTTGCTGAATTCCACATTTATGCTCAGCGTGGTGAAGATGACGCTAAAAGGGGAGGTTGGAGGCCAATCAGGCCATGCATTAAATAGTCATGGAAATTACATTGTTGATCATGGAATTGTGTTTGTGAATTTCTGTGGGGAACCTTGAAATAACTACCAGACAAAATCCATTTTCGTTTATAGTGGGGCTATACTGGATTTGGGTTGTCTGTCATAATTTTTTTCCCGCTCAATATCTTGAGAACAAGTTGATAGAATCCTACCAAATTTTGTATATACATTAATGTTGTTAAGATGTTGATTGGGATTGTTACACATCATTTTTCGCACATTTATAACAGAGTTATGGCCCTTGACTGATGTCAGAATTTCGTTTCACTGAATATCTTGAGAACTAAAGTACTGCAGCATTAATAAGAAACGCGAAAAATCGACTTAAAGTGTATCTGCTCACATTATTTTCTCTTGAACTTTTCGATATGCGGATAGAAAAAGCTGCAGTATTTTTTGACAAAATTTTCAACCTGGTGTTTATGCTGTGTTTTTCTGTAATTAGATGGAATTTTGTCATATTTTTGGTTCTTTTCAACGGGAGAGTATTACTGTTGGTAGAATGGACATAAACTGACCCAGTTTATTAATAATATGTAGCGGTTGACTAAATCATTCGATGTCGTTTCAGGTCAGTAATCGCGTATTGGTTATACTGAACAAAAGTGAAAAGGCTACACCTGAATTGTTTGCCATTTATATTATATGCACAATGATGCACGCCAGTAAGCAAATAAAAGTGAATCTGAACGTTCAAAAATAGTAAGTGATTATGATCAGGAAATACCACAATCACAAACCGCAGACAACCCCAAGAGCCACTCAACCATCACGAGACACCAGGAAGACAAATTAAGCTAAGCAATCAGCTCTCTCTTCCCCATCAAGATGATTGCAATACTAGAATGGACATAAAGTAACGTACAACAAAACATAGAACAATTACAGGCTCCCACAATGGGAGTAACAATAAACAAAAAGTCAACAACAACAGAACCACTGCATAAAAGTAAAAGCTTTGCGGAGGTTGTCACGAGTAAACACATGAAAGCCATTTAAATGTGACAGGGGTCCAATTATTCAGGTTACAAATTTGAACGGAAATCTCACGTAGTTTAGGCCTTCAGAAATCCACTGCCAACCAGATCCGACTGAACGTAATGGTAGTCTAGACATGTGACAACCATAAATGTGAATGACTTATCAAAAATGTATTTTGATCATTAAAAGTAACCATAGAAAGCGGGGTTTTCATCAAATTGGCCAAGCACTGAAATCTGCAAAGGAAAATCAATGTGTTGTTGCATCTTAGTCTGAGAACATAACTGGTCGAGAAATGGTAGGAACAATGTGCTGATAGGTCTAACTGATTTGGCAAAATAAATTTATCGAAAATCGTGATAAATCGAAGATTACCAAACTTTAATTATTTCCCTTTTTGTTTTCATCAAAGGGAGACAATGTACAATTTTTTAAAAATTTGATAAATTCGAAATTGATTTCTGTACATGTTTCAAGTGATAAGTAAGTTTTCTTGTGTTTTAATGCAACACAAGTATGACAAATTCTGATAAGCATTACAATCTTTTTTTGCACATGCGCAATTGCATAAATCAGTGAATAAAGCTAAAATTAACACAAAAAGGAACATAACTCAGACATCAAAAGAGACAAATTGGTGGAGTTTCGACGTATCGTTTGCTGGATGTCTGGAAAACATTATTAAGCTTTAGTAACTACTTTTCGTCCAATACTTTCTCACAAAATATAGAATATTGTAGTGTAGCATTTTCACTTTTGTTCAGTATAGCATAAAGAGTATCATACATATAAAGTACCGCTGCATAAATAAGAATCGCGAATAAATGACTTAAAATGTACGTTTTCAATTTATATCACCTTGAGCATTCAATACTCGTTAATAATTTCAGGCAGAATTTTGACCAAAGATATTGCCTGGTATTACCGCTAATTTTTGCTCTAATGATTCAGATGGTAGAATTTTGGGCATTTTATTCCTCTTACTTGAAACTTGAGTGTTACCATTGAAAGAATGTATGTAAACAACTCAAATTAACAATTGCAGAACATGAATGGTTGACTATAAAAATTACATAGTGTAGTTGATAACGTTTAGACCATTTATTTTACCACTGTAAAACTGTCCCTAATAGCCACATCACGCTGTTTTAGTAGAAAAAGTCCTTACAAATTTACCTGGATCAAACTGATCGTATTGGATCAATTGGCTCTGGGTCTACGCTGATTTAATCGATACTAATAACTGTATGGCAGTGCTTTAAAAATAAAACTGACTTGTACAAAGCAATCACGCTTTTTAAATGTGTGATGCTTTTGACACTTACCTGTAGAAATTTAAGTACAGATATATAGGCTGTCACATGGCTGTTATGCCGTTAAAATTCCTCCCGCTTTTCAGAAAGCCTAAAAATGTTGCAATTCCCAAGAGATTAGGGGTCAGGGTAGTGGTAGTAGATTCTTCAAACAATTTTCTTCTGACACTGCTGGATATTCTTAATCAAGATTTCAGCTTTATTTTTGGAAAAATGCAAGTAATAAAATAATATTCCAGATTTTCGCATTTCTTATTATTGCTGCAGGACTATAATTGATATACCAAGCTCAGCAAAAGTGAAAACGCCACACGACACTATTTTATTTTTGTGACAAAGTATTGGGCAAAAGGTATTTACTAAAACTTAATAATGTTTCCCAGACATTCAGCAAATGATTCTTCGAAACTCCATCAATTTGTCTCTTTTGATGTCTGAGTTATGTTCCTTTTTGTGTTTTAAACTGTATTCACTAAATTTTGCAATTGGGCATGTACAAAAATTATTATTCTTATCAGAATTGGCCATTCTCGTGTTGCATTAAAACACAAGAAAACTGATTTATCACTTGAAACATGCTCAGAAATTAATTTCTAATTTGTAAATTGTCTCCCTAAGACAAAAACAAAAAGGGAAATAATTAATGTTTGGTAATTTTTGAAAATTTATCAAGATTTTCAATAACTTTCTTTTGCAAAATCTGTTAGACCTATCAGCACATTGTTCCTGCCATTTCTCGAATAGTAATGTCCTCAGACTAAGATGCAACAACACATTGATTTTCCAATGGAGATTTCAGTGATAAAAATTTCAAGCTGAGAATTTGATGAAAACCCTGCTTTTCAAAATTTCATGCAAGAGGAAACGTAGTTGTAAAGTTCCTGAAAGAGATTTGGCCAGTAATACTTTTGGCTAATCCCTGTAAAGGTTTTCTGGACGCCCATGTGACCATTGTCATCATGGTACTGTTTCACCACTGCTTCATGCAGATGATAGGGTACATATAATCTCAAGGTGGGACTATCATCTGGGTGTGACAGATAGTAAACAACATCGTTTTCTATGATGTATCTGCGCTTCATGGTCGCAGATGGCTCACCAGTCACCAGACAAATTTTGATGTCAACTATTTCTTTGTCCTTAGCTTGCTCCACTGTCATGTCAACGTCAGTCTTGTCCCAAGTTGGACCGTAACCATTTGAACAATTTTAAAAGAGGGTCATTCAAGGATCATTCCTACCAAGTTTGGTCAAAATCAAGCCAGTAGTTTAGATGTCGTTTGAAGCAATTGTTGACGACGGATGACACACGACGGACATCCAATGATGGAGAAGATTTTTAAAGGGTTTTTACCATATATGGGCATGGCGGCCATCTTGGTCATGTGACCAGGACCATTTGAACAAACTTTCGTTCCCCCATCCTAAGGAGTCTCCATATGAAATTAGAGGTCAATTGGCCCAGTGGTTTCAGGAGGAGATGTTTGAAAATGTTAACGGAGGGATGCCGGAGTCACTGGTATACTTATAGCTCACCTCAGAGCCTTCCGCTCAGGTGAGCTAAAAATTGAGCGTAAAGTGTTAATATTTCTATCCATAAGTTTTAACAGGTTTTGGCCGCTCAAAAGAATACCCACAACCTGTTTTGCTGAGAAATAAGAAAATTGCTTTTAATTACGCACTCTTAGAGACTGAAACCTGAATATAGATTGTAGAATATACTTGAATTTAGAATTTTGGGGCTGCTTTCCATGTGGAATGTCAGCTCCAAATCCTGAAATCAGAGAAAATCCTGAAAAATGTCACATATGGATGTACAGAAGTTCTAGCGATAAGGCGTATATTTTCCCTAGTTGACATGATTACAAAAGCTAAATTTTCAAATAACCCTAATGATTTTAAAATCCGTCTGTTTGGGTAGTATAATATGTATAGTTAGCATCAAAATACATTCCAAAGCGATTCGTCATTTACAAAGCCTTGCAAACTTGCGCTTTCTACTCCCACCCTAATTTAACGTCATTATACTGGGTGTGATTTAGACCAGAATTTAAGTAAATCCATTATAAGTATTCAAAAAGTAAAAGTACTAAATTATTAAGGATACAAATGCCCTTAGTTTCCAAAACTTTGAAGTATTCTTTCTGTGCATGCGTACGAAATATACTAAAATTGTTATGTTTGTCATTGAAAAGATGAAACTGATGTCTTTCAGTTTGTTTTTAGATGCTTTCCCCGCCTAGACCCAAGATGCCCTTTGGGCAATTGAACGTCATTATATAAATATACAAAATGTGTAAAGGGCTTCTTGGGTCTAGGGGGAGGGGAAGGGGTTGTATAAACGAAAGAAGACCTCAATCATCTGACAAAAATAGACCACTTTGCAAGATGGTCGTTTTTTTTTTATTGTACATCAACTGTATAAATATATGTAGGACGATTGTTTACCTTAGTTTAATGGTCTATTTCCCACACATGTTACTGAATAGCGAGCACAGTTGATGATCAAAATAAATTCTCGTTCAAAACGAAGTAGATATTATAACAGGCATTTATGAAAATCCGTTTTAAATATACGAACTATCGGGCAAGGTACATAGACGGCTCGCCTATATGTATTTGTTGAGTGCGCCTAGTGTCTCCAGTCGTTATTTCAACAAAATAAAACAAACGTCTTATTTAGGGAAATAGCCCACCTAATCGCTAGAAATTCTTTACAAATATGCAGCTTTAAGATCTAGATCACTCGATAGAACTGTTTTTGACGGTTGTGTGCAATTGATTTGTTTGTTTTTGTTGCTTTACGTCCCATGTCAACAGCTATGGTCATTGCGGGACGGTCAGTTCACTTAACCACACTTTTTCCTGGGCAGGCTTGAGCAAGCCGTTAACCAGTAATTAGTGCACATACTTTCACTTGTAACTGACAACAACCCTTCTTGAATAAATCAGCGGAAGGGAGGAGAATGACCGTAGAAATTATTTCATGATCAAATCTCCACGAAAGTATGGTACCGGGCCGGGATCAAACTTGCGACCCCTGGATCTGCAGTCAGACATGCATCTGTTGCCAGACACGTTACCGACTGCGCTACGCGGCCCGGTGTGTGTGCAATTGAACCTTCTCATCAAGAGCTTTACATCTCTTTAAGACAGACACAAAACAATGTGTTGTTTGGAAGTTTTAATACAAGCCTAAGATACATGAAATAGATTAAGATTCCTTCATATCTCTCAGACGTCGTACTTGACTTCTCACTGTGGCTGCTGCTGTTGTGCTGAAAGAGAGAGAGAAAGAGAAAAGATTAATCATGTTTTGTGTAGCCATAGATGAAAAGATATTCAGGCATCAAGGTTATATATAAAACTAGTCTAATGCTCAACTCAACTGACCACAAAATTTATCATGCTCATAAATGTTAAAATGCCAACAGTTGTTGGCATTTTAACATTTATAAGCATGGTAATTACAACAACTGAGAGTTTGAAAGCAACAGTGGTGGTCATTTTCCAGCTTTTATGGGTAGTTGATATTTCACATTCAGTTGAGCATGAAAAAAGTTTAATAACCTCAGGGGGCCAGCTTACACATTTTATCTAGGGCTATACTTTTCTTATTTATCTATCAAAATATATGGGCAAACATGCAAGCACAGGTTTAGATAAACACAATTTTTCATCATGAAATTGTAAATATTTTCTAACCCATAATTTTAAGCTTATGTTTTGGGTGCACATTGAGACGGTTCTTTTGAGTACCCACAACCTGTTTTGGTCGAGAAATGAGAAAATATTTTTTCTGCTATGCACTCCCCAACTAAAGAGGCCTGTGCAAGATTTTGGTACCTATCATATGCACAAAGGCCCCGAACAAACATATTTTAAAATTCCCTGACTTTTGAAGATTTTCTAATTTCCCTGACCATTTTACAAAATTCCCTGACTTTGAAGAAATAACACATTTCCCTGACCAGTGGCAAGTGCGGATCCAGAGGGGGGGACAGGGGGTCCGGACCCCCCCCCCCTTGAAAATCACAAGTTATATGGGTTTGTATAGGGAATAAGAAATTGGACCCCCCCCCCCCCCCCCCCCCCCCCCCCCCCCCCGAAAAAAGTTGGACCCCCCCTGGAAAAAGTTGGACCCCCTCTGGAACCTTGAAAAATGATAGACCATTTGACATCTAAAAAAACAAAAAAAGAACAAAAAAAACGTCAGAGCTTTTTCTTGTCAAGCTGACCTGGACCCCCCTGACGAAAATTTCTGGATCCGCGCATGAGTGGGTACCCTGCCGGCCTTTCAATGTCCATGCTGACGTTTCCAGATGCTAGATGTTTAAGCTTTGGTCTGAACCTTCCTCTACTTTCATACTTTGTTTTGTTCGTTTGATTTGATTCTTTAAGTCCCAGTCAACAATCTTTCAGTTAAGTCGGGAGGGGTCTTCCTGGGTTGAACCAGTACTAAGTAAGGATAAATGTGTCTTGCGCAAGTGATGCCAGTGAGGCTTGAACCTGCGGCCCTTTGGTCTCGAGTCAAGCACTCTACCACTGAGCCACTACGCTCCCTTTTCATACTTTGTGTATTGAAGAAGCGAAAGCTCTGGTGAGACTGCACTGCACATATGTGCAGGCCCATCTGAGTCTTCATTGCTTGCCAAGGTGGTAAGTACCATAATCGTGTGTGCTGGTCTATATATTGTAGCTACTCATTGGAAGCATCTCAATGAGATGCTTCCAATGAGTAGCTACAAAAGATGTTTACATGGTTAAATATGAAAAATATCACAATTTTACACAAGAAAAAAGCCAAGCCATTCTGATTACACGCTTCCATTTTTTATCATGTAATACCAAATTGGAAACTGAATTCTGATCAGTTAGCATCAAAACTGATCTGTATCTAAACTGCTTACTAAATAGATATATCTGGGTTTCAATAGGAAAATAGTTAATGTTTTAGTTGTCACAGGAAAATGACAAAAGTGATGTGCTGAGAAATCCCTTTTTTGGAGTTTGCAAACAGACAGGACAAGCTGGAGTGAAACCAATCTGTCAAGCTACATGTACAGACACTGTCAGACAGGTTGAATATTTGGATCCTAATCAGAAAACATGATTAAAGGGGTATGTGCATTAAGGGGCTATTTTGGCCCCTTCCAGCAAAAACTGAAGATGCTTTTCACCAATTTCGTCTTATTGGGTGATTAGAAGAATAGCCCAAGTGTAAAATTCTGGCATTTATTTTACTTTTACCGGTTGCTATGGTAACCAAAATGCAGTGATTTTGTTACCTGCGCATCCTGCATCTTTTGCGCATAATATTGTCTCTGGGATGCAAAGTTTTTATTTCAGCAAGTCCCAGGATGCAATAGTATTGGAGACTTGTCATTAAAAATAGTAATCTGGATTAGCTTGCAGTTGGGACTCATTGATATGGGAAACAGCGAGTCCCAGGACCCATATGCCCAGAATTGCAAATGAATCACTGAAAATGGCCGACGAAATAGGCTTGAAATAGAGAAATTGCCATTTTAGGCCAAATTTGAAGCTTTTGGAGACCGATTTTTTAAGAATTAGATATCAGCACAAGCAAATACCCAAAATACCTTTTAATATATTGTGTGCCATGATAATTCTCATCGTCTGTTAAATTATTTTTTGGGTATTTGCTTGTGCTCTACATTAATTCCTCTGTAACATGTCTCAAATTTGCTCCAAAATGGTCATTTTCCTATTTTCAGCTTATTTTAGCAGCCATTTTTGTTACCATAGCAACTGTAAAGGTCGAACCAATGCCAGACTTTTACACTTTGGCTATTGTTCTAATAAACTAATTAGAAGAAACTTGTGAAGAGCAACTTTAATTGACCTCATAGGGGGGCCAAAATAGCCTCTTAATGCATACCCCTTTTCAAGGTTGTAAACAAAAATTGCACTATCACAATGCAGTGCTGTGTAGCCTGATAGATTGTGTTCCCACAACATGACACAAAGCATGGAAACTCAAGGCCAATATATGCTCTTTTGTGTTGATTTAAATTAAATATGGGTCTCGCCACGAGAAAACCGGTCTTCTAGTGTTTGCACACAATAAAGGCGCAGACCAGGCCTGCGCATGCACGAAGACTGATCAGCCCCTTTGTTATTCACTTATTGGAAAGCATCATATCTAAACTAGCTACAAGCGAAATTTCAATGATATGTAGCTGAGCAGACTGGTTTGATTCTCACTGTCGGAAAGCCCCGAAGACAGAGTTTGTCGCGTTGTAGCCCATATTGGGCATAACTTTGTGAACCACTAACATGATTTCATGAACTGAATGTCATTTTCTGGATGTCCATGGAAGTGTCAATGCAATATGTCATGTACAAAGTGTCACCCAAAGGCTGCCATGCTGATGGCAGATGCATAGGCGATCCTTTTCAACATTCTCTACAAATACAGCAAGCTTAAACCATTTTTTTTTTACTTTTTACTATCAATATGTCCTCGCATGTATGATATACATAGAGGATCTTACATGAGTGCTCATGTTTTATTGAATTTATTAAACAAGTTGGGGAAAAGAGATAAAATGCGAGGCTTGCCCAGCATTTTATCTCTTTTTCGCAACGAGTTTAATAAATTCAATAATACAGGAGCACGAAACTTAGATTCTATTTATCACATGACGTTAAAAATACTAAAAAAAAAAATTTGTGTAAAAACGTCAAGAGTTTCCCTTATTTTACAACGTTATAATGGACGTCATTACGTTTCCCGTAAATCTGTAAACCACTAGTGGTTTATCGATTTTATTGCATGGCGTTATATCACTCTCAGACGCGACGTCATGTGATAAATTACTATACAGTGATAACTTGGATGCCCTTTACCAAATTTTGTTATTATCAAAACCTGCACTAAGCGATAAATAAAATAAAAAGAGTGAAAATGACTACCTGTATACCCATGCACCCCCTGCCACTGTTTTCTTGCAGCGCTGGCAATTCCAGATGCCTACAGCTTTTCTCTTCATGGCCTCCTGAAAAATACCAAAATAATATCATTTAGCAGTAAATTCCCAGATCCTCATTTTTAGGAAAAAGAGAAAATATAAGAAACATGTATGACACAAGTTTACTAACTGCCCTCTGAAGACCAACTAAATGCTTGCTGTCTGTTCTTAGTCACTTTCCATAAATTCTTATGTCTAAGACAGGCCCCCAGATAAAGAGTGAGTAATCAAAAACTAATTTTCTGATTTTTCAACCAAAACATATGTTGAGATTTCTTTTGAGTACCCAAAACAAATGTTAAATTTGATAGATAAGAAAATATTAACAATTTTATGCCACACTTTTTTGTTTATCTGGAGGCCTGTATGAACAGACTCAATGAAACCCCAACTCTGCTCTTATCAAACTTTGTACACTCTCCAGTGCTCCAGCTTGGCTGTTTTACAAGGGCGCCACACCCTGCCTTACTTGTCTGGCGCCCTGCCCCTTTTCATAACACCCTGCCCTAAAATCAACCATGTCCTTTTTTTATCTTCCCATATGGTCACAGAAGTTGTGTATTCAAATTGATGCTAATCGGTTCAGCGACTTTCTGTGTTCACTGCAGTCTAAAGTGGGAAATCCCCCACTGAGATCTCGTGGAGAACTGACCAGTCACATGTGAATTGCAATCAGGTTGATTTTTAGCGGCGAAATGGGAACTTTGCATTCAGCTTACTCGGCAATTAGCCTTCCTTTTCCTCTTATTTGTAATGTCCATTTTCACTTGTTAAACTCAATTTTTGGTTTTCGGCAACATTGAAGACATTAGGGCTCCAGATAAATAGACTTTCTTGTAGTTTAGAATGACATGAAGCCTTCATTGACTGTATGGGTATTACAGCTCAAATCAAACAACTGGCACATATATAGTTTTTAACCACCTATTATAAAAGGGTATAAAAAGATACATTGTATAAACTAATCCATAGATGTGTAATGGAATCTTCCAATCTTAGGCTTTTTATTCCTTTGAAATCAGAGGACACAGTTTGACATCTCCAAATACAAGATACTTAGACTAACAATTTTAATGAACTTTAAAATTCCTCGGATATGGAAAACATGTAACCAAAATAGTTTCAGACCAACCTACTCCTGCATGAAAAGACCCACAGAGGGGGTATGGGTCAGGGGTGATATTTTTATATATACATTGGCTTGGCCTATTTTTTGTTAGGTTCAAAAAAAATTTTTCAGAAAGGTGAATATTTTTGGGGGCATGAGTATTTTTGTGCATAACTTTTGGGGTCTTCACTAAAGTAGGCATGTGAGACAACTGCTTTATGGTCACTGCTTATAAGGTCAAGATACATACAGAGTGGGTAGTTTTTTGAATATGCTAGCCCCTCCTGCGGGGGATGGTAATCCTCTTCTATTCCCAACCCCTGTGTAGTTTTCCTAACTTTCGCGACGCTACACAAAGTGCCTTATTCCGGGCTTCAGCACCCTGCCCTTTCCTGATTCTAGCTGGAGCACTGCTCTCTTTGTCTGAAAGATCCGATTTGCCAGATTATTTGTTGTTGTGCTTTTTTTTCTCCATCCTTTTCAACAACTGCTCACTCCTTTCAGAAAAAAATGCTGAATATGTTAAAATGTTGACTTTAATGCTTATTTAAATGTTATTGCATTGAGGCCAAACCAAGAAGCTGAAATCAGCAGACTGTGATAAACTGAAAATTCTCACCCTGAACAATTGACAGTAACCTTGCTGGGCAGGTTACTCAGTGGTTATAATCGAGTTCGTGATTTAGGTCCCTGTCATAAGTTTTCAGTCATGTTTGCTAATTTGTTTTGTTTTGATTCTTAACGTCTCGGTCAACAATTTTCAGTCATGTCTTCCTGGATTGAGCCCGTACTAAGCAGAAGATAAAGTGTCTTGCTCAAGGACACAACGCAAAGTCTCCTGTGAGGCTCAAACCCACAACCCCTCGATCTCTAGTCAAGCACTCTACCACTTATTGGCACTGAGTTACGGTACCGCGCTCCTCGTCATGTTTGATAACACATTGTCCTGGGTTTAATGAGCATGATGAGTACCAAGCAACGAGGAGTTTGCTCAATGATACAGCAGCTCACTTACAGTGGAATTGATGAATCCAGAACTTTATCAACTGAGCTCCATCTATTCAATGGTTAACCAATTCTTAGTGTATTAATACTTTCATCAGAAACCTGCAACATCCATATTTGAATCAATATTAAGGCTACGAAAGTATGTGGTTGGACCCAAATTTGAACTAAAAACACATTTATACATGTTATAGCAGCCCATAGAAGTCCAGATTACTAATCATACAATGCTACGGGGACTGGCATTTTGTCAAATGTGTAGATTTCCCCAAATGTGATATTGCACGAAAGGTTTAAAAATAACAAGTTATCATTCATCAAACATGATTTAACATTTCCAATGACATTTGATTACAGGTCACCTAGAAAGTTAAAAACTTCATTTTAACACTCTCCCAGACCTCCGCATTTGAAATTTAATTTCTTATTTTGCAACCAAGACATGTTGTGGGTAGTGGTACTCAAAAGAACCATCTCAATGAGACGGTTCTTTTGAGCACCCAATACACATGTTTAATGCAATGGATAAGAAAATAAATACAATGTTACATACAAATCAGACAAAGACAGGTACCTTGCCACAGAAGGGGCATGTGTATTTTGAGTGCTGTGAAATTTCCATCTTCTTCACTGTTTTTCTCAGGGAGGCACCATACCTGGTACCATATTTCCCGCAGATGCCAACCTTCTTTGTGCGCTTGGCCTGAAACAAAAATAGTAATAGATCATTTTTCTCGTTTTTGAGAATAATTTTTCTCATTTTCGATCGTGATTTTCCAAGATTCTGTAGACTGTCTACGGAATCTTGGAAAATCACAATCATAAATTATCGCTTAAATCGAGCAACCATAGACATCCCATATGAAGGGTAATCACTCTAAAACTGCAATTTATGTCCAGCATCAGCTTCCAGTTGTATTAAATTATCAGTACCTTAATTAATATGAGTATTTACCCAAATAAATTATCAAAAAAAAGCAATTAAAATTGATCTGGTAGGGTAACAAAAAGCAAAAGAAATTCAGTATACCCAATACAATCAAAGTCATGGGTACTGGATTTTATCACAAAATTAAATTGCCGTCCCCAATTCAGTTTTAGCTCAGAGTGGCTAAATGTACACAGCCAACTGACTGGTTTTCAGCATTTATTCAGTATGATCTGAGAAAACAAAGTCAATTGTGGTAACATGTTATGTACATAGCAACAATAAAACATAAAATGTATCAATTGGTTAAGTTAAGTCATAACATTTATAAAAAATACCCAAATGAAAAAACCAAAAAACTGAAATAAATGTTTTACTCTTTAATATTTGCAATACCCAAATGAATGAAAAAGGAGTGGGTAACATATCCAATTGTTCAAAAAATTAATTAAGATACTGCTTAATATTGATCGAGCATCTCTTTGATCGCTGATGGTTTCCAGCCACAAAGTCCCTCTTTTTAGCCTTATTCACATTAGATGATCTCCTCGTGGTCCCAATGCATCTGAAAAACATCTGATCTGGGGAATCTTGGAAAATTGTGATCTAAATTATCACATAAATGCATGACAATGTCCTGTACTGACTGTCCCGGCATACAAAGGTTTTATATTTCAATAGGATCAAATTGGAGTTTCTTTCTCTATATACTGCCAGACCCTCTTTCGAGTATTATCGGCAGGTGTACAGGGTTTTACATCAAGTTGAATGTTTGGGGGTCCTTGGGACTCAACTTTGAATATGATGGGGGTCCCATCATTGAAATTGGGGGTCCCATCTTTTTATATAAGCTTCGAAATTTGGAAGGTAGTACATTCTTCCGTGAAGGCTTAGTGTAACTGTGTTGTCCCCAGGTCAGTAATTTTGAGGGCCATGTTTGGCCCCCTTCCGATTTTTTTGGGGGGGCCATTTGAAATTTTTGAGGGCCACATATTACCATCAGTGAAACACAATCCTATCCGCTTTTTTTACAAAAGCTGAACTTGACCCTATAATATGCAGGACCAAGCTAGCCCTTAAATTTAGGGAGAAGAAGTGACTTCTCTCTCCAGTACAAATAGGGAGAAGTTTCAGAAAATAGAGAGAAGTGATAGATTGCTGCATCCAGAAGACAGAAAAAAAACAGTCTCTGACCAGACTGTTCTCTAATTGATATTAAAAAAAAACACACAAAAAACAGACACTGATCAGACTGCTACTTGCTTTCCATTCTGAGAATTTGGTTGGTAAATTTGAAATACACATGATCTTGCTGTCATTGTATTCTATCTATCTGTCTACAAGTCTCCACTTATCTGAAGTCTCTGGTATCTTTGATCTCTTTGCCGACTTGAGCCTTTCCAAGTGAAAATGTTACGTAATTTGGCAAATGAATGAAAACTGTCAAGATTATTGCCCTTCACGCTTGAGCGGCCGGCTGAGTTGTCAGAGATTATTCGCACTATGAAAAAATCAATACACAAAGTCAGTGATGGACAACGTTTTCCATGCTTTTTAGCAGAGCGGACCTGAGAGAAAGCATGGTATTTTACGACTTTTTTTCACAGGATGTTTTAACTGCTCGTTTACCTACGAGGTCAGTGCAGCAGTCTAAAACAAGAGCAGCTGTCCTATTTATTTATTGATAGCCTGTAAATATGGGAAAACCCGAATCGTTACGAATTGACGGGTCCTACCTAATGATTTATGCTGTAGTGGTAGGCGAGTATTCTATTCTATTACAACCGGAAGGACCACGGAGATAGCCGAAGTATCCCGAAGACAGCCCCTGGAATACTGGAAGATAGGACCCAAGGTTCTGGCCAATGGGAAGCTGAGGCGAGAACAGCTGATGCTGTTAGAGAGCATGATGCAGGGATTCTGTCCTGAGACGTTGAACGGAACAGACGGATCTACCGAGCTCTGAGGTGCTGTCCAAAGACTAAAGAAGAGTTCACCCCAGAGCCAGCAAGAGTGTATTTAGCAGGTAATATTACACTTCAATGCGTATAAGACGCAGGATATTGCGTCCTGTAAAACCCAGGGTGTACTTTGCAGGTAGAGGAAATATTTTTATTTATAGATATACTATAAATTTATAGTACATCTATAAATGCATAGAAAAACCGTTCTATAAATTTATAGACATAACAAGAAAGATCGTCCCTAAATTGGTTTTAAATGAAAACCGCATTCCGATTGTGCGTTCACAAATGCGTTTAGGGTTAAAGAAACACTGTTGCGCCGTTTTTTCTGGCACAGGATGTGTAAAATGTGAAAGAGGCTGCATGCCAAAAAGCATGTCATCGCTAGTTTTCCTGTTTTACCGTGTCTTTTTCACTGAAATAGCTAATAAGAAGCAGAAATTTGTTGATATTCTGGAACAGAGTCTTTCTCATACTCGTTTGTGCGCCATCTTTAAATTATGTAGAATGGTTTACAATTGATTAATTAGATACTGCGGCGGACCTCAAATAAGTATGGTGTTCCAGAAAAGAGTTTTTTCTCCTGCCAACTAACTGCCAATGTAATATGGTTGCGTAAAATGACATATGCCCCTTTTGGACATGAGTGGTCCAATTAAATATGTACATCTAACTGCTTTTAAATGAGAACTATTAAAACTTTAAACGGATCCGGAATTATGCCAGCCAATTTATCTGGAGCCCACTTCAAGATTCCTGGGATCGTGTTGCACTTGGTCATATATTAATTATACCTGTTCAATGCGATAGTTGCACGGGCAAAGTAACACTATTTCAGAGCTTATTGATTATTTAACAGCATGCTAGACGGTTAAGTCACAGTATTGTCCATGCTCGCATGTGCAACCTCAGACTGTACTTGATCTTATCCTTTAACATTCTGAAAGGGCTTTTGACAAAATGATTGTGCCGACAACTTACTTTTAAATTAGAACTTCTTCAGCTCAAAAACATTTTTGACCGTGAAATATGATCAAGATAGGGTAGTTTGAGCCACAGAGAGTTAATAATTGCACCAGAACTGGATGCTTTATAAGGATAATATTATTGACCTCATAGTTTTACTACGGTCAGTATTTTCATTTTTGTGACGACGAATCATGTTAACCACTAGACCAGTCTAGATCCAGCCTCACCACGTGATCAAGCAAATTCAAAATGGAGGACCTAAGTGTGGAAGCTGATAAAAACTTAAAAAGTAATAAAATGTCAACAAGCTTGGGCAAAATTAAGGGCTTGTAGCCTGCATTGATGGTGACAATTAATGTAGATTATGTTTTCTCAAAAAATAGGCATTTCAAATAAAATTATTATGTACATTATGAATTCTTACCTTATCGATGTTCATTCTTCCAAATATCGCGTTGCGACTTTCGCTATGCACGATTTTCACGCAATTTTACCTGGTGATTCTATAAATTTATAGAACGATTTTTCTATGCATTTAATGATGTACTATAAATTTATAGTATATCTATAAATAAAAATCTTTCCTCTACCTGCTTTGTACACTCTGGCTTCTAGAACTTTTAACATGGTCAATCTATTTACAGAGATTTGGGGCTGAAGTGCCAGTGATGCCGCTGTGTGAGGGCAACTCTGGTGTCTAGATATCGTATTGAAGCTAAATGAAGATGTGGCCTCTACTGTACTACTCTATACACCCTGTAGACAGGTGGTGAATCTGAATACCCCAAGACACCCCGTTGTCCTGTGCTAACCAGATGCACCCGTACAGAGTTAACTTAGCCCAATCACCCTCTCATTAGAAGCAGATTTTCTCGATAAAACAGAATATCGTCTTCCCAGACTGGTCAGAATAAGAGAAATGATGTATATTTTATTGTTGATACAGCTGCGGACAGATATTGTTAAAGGATCAACTGATGTTAAAGGATTCAAGTAAGCATTACAATCTTAATACCATTTTGAATGCGAGAAAATTATCAAAGGAAGTTGATGTTTTGACAAGAATTGTGGGATAGTATTTTAACACGCTAGCGTTATAACAGTCGTGCTAAGAGTCAAGATGTCCCCAAGTCTAAACGTCCCTTTCAGATTACTAGAATCATGTTATCTGAGCACTTTGTCAAAAAAACAAATGGGGCCCCCAGTGGGGAAAATGGCTATTTATTTTCAGAGAGCTGGGGAGCACTGGTAATTATTTTAGTGGAGCAAGCTCATATTTGGGGGGATTTAGGGAGCTCTGCCAAAAAGCAAAAAAAATATTAATTTTTAAAAATCTCACTTTAATGGAAAAGCCTCCATTTGGTTGCTTTTTCAAAAATTCTTTGGCTTCTGGGGTAGGGGGGGGGGGGGGGGGCTATCGTCTTGTGACAGTCAGTGGTCTGTGGCTCTTCCTCACGGGGCCGTAGGTTGGTCTGCATTTTATGATAGTGTTTTTTTTCCTGATCATACTCACTTTTTTACATGGAGACTATATGTACACAGTTGCCACTTGATCACACTTGTTTTTATAGAATGCACGTCTTTAATATGGACTGACACAATTAAAATGGGCACAGGTCAACCACGCGATAAACCACCGGAAGGTGCTCATATGCACTTCAAATGGTGCAATATAATTAGAAAGTGAAATTTCAACATAAATTGGGGTAAAAAGATAAATTTTGTTCCATAAAACAATTAATTTTGATGCCCATTCCGTTTTTTAAAGATATAACATTCACAACAATCACAAGATCACACTGGTAAATGTATACATCACTTTGCCAGTATTTACAGATATTGCTGGTACTTCATAGAGCTGATGTAGTAGGTATTTTCATTTTTGTCAGTATTAATACTATATAGAAAAAACGTGTCATATGCCTAAGGGACTATAGACTTCAATCATTTTTAAGTATTCAGTATGTGCATGGCAATTTCACTGTTGTCTAACGCCACCGTTGGTGCTCTGATTCGAAACGTAGGCCCCAGTGAGAGCATGATTAGAATGAGTTTCAATATGGCGGCAGCGTCGCACACATGGTTCAGAAACGAGGAATTTTAACATATTTACGTAAGTTTACATTTTTATGTCATAATTGTATTTCTTTGAACAACTTATCAAGTTTAGTCTTTTGTTGATTCCAGCATATCAATGCCCTAAAACGAGATATTGACCCCTAAAGTTGTGCTCACTGAAAACAATGAATTTGAACCCAACAACATCCTTCAAAATGTAACTGATATTTTCTCGTATTTTGTACCTGTACTCTGTTTCTATGTGAAATTCACCAATAAGTGATAGTCCTTGCTATTTATGCTTTTAACTTGGTTTGCTTTTGGTATTTTGTGGTAAAACAAAGGAGTTTAAAAGTTGTGAACCTGGCTGTGTTAGGCCCGGATTAGCAACTGGTGGACTAAGGATTGGTTTGCTATAGAAATCGGATTGGAATGAGTTTCAACTGTAAAGAGTGCGGATTAGTCGTCCTTAATTGTTTTCAAAACCATTTTTATGAAGAGAATAAACATGCAATTTTCAAGTCTAATATATTTCCTCTGCTCTAGTGATACTGTTAGTGAAGTTTGCTAACGTATTTGAACATTTAATAAAGACCATGCAGCGTATGCATTATGGCAAAGCAAATATCAGAACCAACGTTGCTCTTCAAGAGATGCCCTTTGATTAAATTTCTCTTTGAAAAGGTAAGTTAGACTGGCTCCAGTCCTTAAAACAATTTTTCATCAAGCCATCAGAGTAAGACTGGCTTCAAGTATATAATATGACACATTGATGAAAAATCGTTTTAAGGACTGGAGCCAGTCTAAAGGTAAGTGAGCATAAGCAGGAAATACCACAATCACACACTGCAGCCAAAACCAGAGCACTGAGGAACAACCAAAACCATAAACCGTCCATATGTTGACTTTCCAGCACAGATTAAGAAATCAATGCAGCGAAGAGTCGTATGTGTGTTTGTGTGTGTGTGTGTGTGTGGGGGGGGGGGGGGGGGTGGCAATATTTGGTCCACTGTTCGAGATTTGGGTACATATCGCACATAGACTAAAATCTGCTTACATGACTGTATATGTCTTGGTGGAGTGGATGTGGGTAGGGGCATGAAATTCTAATTCCATGTTTTGTATCTGACGTGTTTTTGTGGAAGTTAGACTGCTCCTCTGCCTAACATAGGGAGTTTGTATGTATAAGGCAGGGAGGAAATTTCAGACTGTTTACGTTGACAATAAAAATGGTTAGAGTTTTTCTACATCTGTGTCTAAGCCACTTCTGTGCGTAATAATAATAATAATAATAATAATAATAATAATAATTGTAATTATTGTTATTATTATTATTATTATCATTATTATTATTATTATTATTATTATTATTATTATCATTATAACTAGAATGTGCAGTTAATCAGTTAATGGGCATCATCGCAAATCTCCACGCCCAAGTTTTTGACCCCCAGCATCACCAGGTCACACAACTTGTGCATGACGCAGGCCACAGAATGAACAGTCCGGTCGATATGTTTTATATCTTTTTTGTGAGAACACACACAAAATTTGGTATAAAATCTTTTTGATTAAAATTTAAAAATATTTGACCTTTTGACCTCTACCCATGGACACCAGTTTGACCACAGTGTGAAAATTTTACTTGTATTCTGTTCTACTCTTTATCCCCGTCAATTTGATAAGCCACATGACCATGTTGGAAAAAAAATTTTTTTTGACCCCCTGGGTACCCCGGAGCCCCAAGCCCCACCCCTAGCGTCAGAAAGGGAGCGTTGTTGTAGAGAACTTGACTCAAGACCGAGGGGCCGCGGGTTCGAGCCTCACCGGCGTCACTGCGTTGTGGTCCTTGAGCAAGACACATTTATCCTAGCTTAGTACTGGTTCAACCCAGGAAGACACGTCCCGGTTTAACTGAAAAAAATTTGATGTGACGTAAAGAATCAAATCGAACAAACAAACAAACCTAGCGTCAGAACAAAAATCACGTTCGATATGTTCATGTGCGGATCCAGAGGGGGGGGGGGGGGGGGACAGGGGTCACAAAAATATAGGGTTTCCTAGTATTACTGGACCGGATCTCCTGAAAATCACTAAGCTACATAGCCAGCATTCAATGTAGGCCATTATCGGCACGCCAGCAAAACGTCATTTAAATAGCTTTTTGCTGGTAGGTCAATAATTGCCCGCTTATGGTGGTTTTTGGAGCCTCGCTCCCCTTGAAAAAAAAACAAAACAAACAAAAAACAAACTTATCAGAGTTGGGCCCCCTCTGACAAAACTTTCTGGGTCTGCGCATGATGTTTCATATCTTGCATTTGGAAGAATTCATACAAAAAATCATATAAAAATCTTTGAAGTTGACTTTGTTATTGAAATTTATTTCTATTTGACCTTTTGATCCCGACCTAGGGGGTGGGGCGATTTTTTTTTTTTTTTGCTGTTGCAAACCTTATTTATGTGATTAACTCACACACCAAATTTGGTTGGATTTCATTCAATAGTAAAGGAGAAGATAACATATCAGACTGTGATGATGCGAGAAAATACTTGGAGATTTTTCTTTTTTCGAAAAGTCTTACTTACAGAATGTGTTTGCTGGTTTTAAGATGTCTTATTTATATACTCAAAGGAGAACTGCATAATTCGGCACTTGCAAGTATTTCGGCTTTCACCAAGTGTACAGGCAGTACTGGAATACGCTTTTTCAAACAAGTACACGCACCGACTTACCCTTAATTGGTTGAAGGGAGATAGCCTTGAACCCAGGGGGCGGGGGTGGTACTCTGATATTTTCACACTTACGTAGGCTCGGGCCATTTTTTGGGGTTCAAAATTTTGCATTTCAATATTTTTTGGGGTTTTCAGAAAAATGAACATTTTTTGGGATATGAAGATTTGTGGATATTTTTTTGGGGGGGGGGTCATCACAAAATTGGGCTAGTTTTAGGCTCATTTCTATGCAATTTAGAGCCTTTTTAAGGTCAAAGGTACAGAATTTGGATATTTTTTAGTGTTGTTAAAATTTCAAATATTTTTTGGGGGTGCTTGACATTCCTGATATTTTTTGGGGGTGAACGGTAGATGTTGGGCCCGAGCCTACGTATGAGGAAAAAAATTAGAGTAACCCCCCTGGGGCCTTGAATTCATAGATTTTATAACATTGAAATGGTCCAATTTTGCAGGTATCAGTAATAGCCACAATATAACTTTAAAAATTAATCAAGGTGCGTTGATTTGATTATAACTATCAATAATTTTAGTAGGGGATTTAGTATATGTCTACTTATTACCCCTTTTTAAGTGGAATTAGAGATGTGCCACGAGTATAAAAATAGTTGCTACCGTAGGAGCAACGTCTTTGTCTCGTTGTTCATGACAGAGGATCGATCTGGCAGATCGTTGACTTTGATAGGTTGATTTGGAAGCAGGTAACCTTTTAGTATTGCACTAAGGATAACCTGCTTCTTGGGTCGTCTGTTTTGTTTGTTTGTTTGATTTGCTTCTTTACGTCACATAAACAATCTTTCAGTTATGTAGGGACGGGTCTTCTTGGTTGAAGCAGTAGTCTAGCATTGCGCTGACGAACTACTTGTGGAAACACATAGGCTAGAGTTCTGACCAGTTTTTTAAAAAAAGCATGGGGATAAAAACGAGTTTGAACATTAAAATTATTTCTATGAAGAATATATTTTGTCAAATCAACGTCACTGAGATCAATGACTACGTGAACAGTCAATAACAAAGATATGACGTCACGAATATCGAAATCGTGACGTCATGATAAGTAGTCATTGATCATGTGACTACTAATAGGCATAAATGACCCATAAGTTGAGATTGGTAGCACCTGGTGTGAATTCAGTGATCTCTCAAATATTATCGACCCAAATCTTTGATGCAAAGTTACTTTAATGCTGGACAATTGTTCCATTATAACTTAAACCACTCCGTTTCCTTTACCTTCGAATCCGTACTCCTTGCTCAGCTAATCCGTAGTTTAACCAAAATAACACAAAACCAATCCGAGTTATGACGATTTCGCCTATGCTTTCAATTCATTTGAAAAGTCCATATGTGTGGTCCCATACTTTGGTGATTGTTAAGATACTCATATCAAAGTGATTTAAAGCGCTTTATCGCACTGTATAACGTGTCATAGATGCAAAAATGCATTTTTCATTCACCGTGACTCGATTCAACAAATTTATGTCCAAATGAGCACGCAAATTATGAAGGGCTGTGAATCATACGATGAGCAGATCTGACTGGGAAATCCCATATTTACGTAACAAACATTTAAGCTTAATGTTGTTAACTGCAATTACTGCTGAGGGTAAAAATAAGTGGTTAAAAAGCTCAATATTACCTGCTGGTATCAAGCGTTGGTGTTGCATCCGCCATTTTGAAACTCAGTCTAATCATACTTCCTTTTGGGGCGTACGTTACCACTCAGAGCACATTCGGAGGCGTTAGACAACAGTGAATTTATGTAAGCATTTAGGAATAGATTCGAGTACTGATCGAATGCCTATCAGCCGGATCGGTACTTGGTTCTTTTACTAAATGCTTGCATAAATCGCCATGTGCATGCCGATTACTTAAAACTAATCGGATTCTATAGTCCCTTTGGCATATGGCATGTTTTTCTATATAGTTTTAACACCATTATCAACCACATCCAGTCTTTGAAGTACCTGCAATGCATGTAAATACCAGCAAATCGACATATACATTTACCATTGTGAAGATAGAAATGAGAAAACACCAGCAAAAATAGCCTTTTAAATTTGGTACCAGTAAAATGCATTTAAGCTCCCCCCCCCCCCCCCCCCCCCCGTGGCTTAGGCCGCTGTCCATTCTAAGGCGGTGGTTCTGTTATTGTTGACTTTTGTTTATTGTTACTCCCATTGTGGGAGTCTGTAATTGTCTATGTTTTGTTGTACGTTGCTTTGTGTCCATTCTAGTATTGCAATCATCTTGATGGGGAAGAGAGAGCTGGTTACTTTGCTTAATTTGTCTTCCTGGTGTCTCATAGGGTGGTTGAGTGGCTCTTCCTCGCGGTACTGTGGTGTTGTCTGCAGTTTAAGATTGTGGTATTTCCTGATCATACTCACTTAATATTTTTCAAGTTGAGCCAAAGTTGGGCCCAGCTAAAGACAGGCATCAGGCACCAACCAACGGATTAAAGCTTTATGCCAGGGCCATCATTGAGTCTGAGGTCTGACCCACCATCGTGCAGTTAAAGAGGAAACCATAGCTATAAACCATGATTGGGTTTATAACCAGGCATGCAGACTGTCGCATGATATCCATGTTATAGTGTTTAGGTTTTGCTTGAAGGTTTGTTCTTTTTATCTGTAAAACTGTACTGTCTTTTCCCCTGCTTATCTAGTTCCCACGTGATCTCCCTTCATGTGTTTTATCTATAGGAATTCCTGTCCCATTATAAATTTACACCTTTTTCATGCTTCCTTATAAAATACCGAAGCATGAGTGTAATATGGATAGACCTGTTCCCCCTCCCTGTTGTTTGTGGGTGGTGCGGTTATCCGGTCTTACTGCCGTTTGGCCCTCCTCTTTGACCTGGGTTGTCCTGGCGGGCCATTATCAGCCCCTGACCCTGGTGGGCTGTTGGCCCCTTCCTGTCCTGTTTGTCCTGGCGCTCGTTGATCCAGGCTGGCCAATTATTTCTGTTTTCTGGGTGGCATGTTGAGGGGCTGGTTAGTCTGCTGTGGATGTGATGTGCTTTGTGGGTCATCATTTCCTAATTATCTATTACACTGTAATTCATGGTGATCTGGAGTCCTTTGGTATTAAGGAATCCATGGGCCCTTCACCTTAATGATGTGTTCTTTATTTTAGGACAATTTTTGCTCTGCTCTTTGGTCCAATTGACATTACCTAATAAGGGGTTCACTCACTGTAGCAGGACTGTTCTGGGAGTATAAAAGAGCACCCAGTGCAAGTTTCGGGGACTCCGACTGTGAAACTTCTGATGTGTTCCCATGTTGGGTTTTCCTTGGAATTTGGGACTTAGCTATGATTTAGTCAAGTAGAAGAAATGACTTTGGGCTGATAGTTAGAATTATGTACGGGGATTTTCTAAGAAGATAATTATGGACATATTCCATGTTCGCGTGTCTGTGTGTTTCAACTATATACAGGACTAGATATATTTAACCTAATAAATCAGTAATATCATGTTGGACTTCGTAGTACTTTAGCTAGGTCACATGTGAATCCTCTCATGTGGAATAGACTGTTCTAAGAAGCAAGAGACGATTCGAATGAGTAGTTAATATAGTTAGATAGAGGAGAGAGCGTCAGCTTATTTTCTTTACACTGGTGACAGAGGTGGGATAAAATAATTTGAATTATCCGTTGCTGAGCGAATCTCACTTTATTTTCTTTACAATATCCAACTTTTTCATAACGTTTGAATAACAGGCAAATAGTTAATAGCGTGTCTTGGGAGCTAGTTTTAGCCCTGTGAATGCTCTAAATCCAGGGCGTTGTCCCCTGACTGAAATCTAGAGTGCGTATTCTATAAAATGCCTCAGGTACGCCACTGGAACCGCTTTGGAATGGCCAATGAGAAAACTACTGGAGGGAAAAACTAGTTTCACTGGCTTAAAAGCTGACTTTTAACCTCACTCTGAGTATAAGGAAATAAAATATTCCTGCAAACTATTTTAAAGGTGCTGGAACCCTTGAACAGAACTTCCTGTTGGGTACCACAAGGATTTGTAACTTGTGACTGCCTCTTTCAAAGGCGCGACGATGCACTTGGCAGTTGGCGTTTGGCACAAGACGTTATCACTCCGTGACGTATACTCCGTCAAGATAAGAGACGTTGGGCGGTTCTTAGCTAAGTTCAACCCCTGGACAAATACATTTGGAAATCGGCTAGTCAGGTTGCATTGTTGGCGTATTCACCCATCTGTGAAACTCTCCACACCAAAAGTATATAGTTGCCGTATCGTGGAAAATAAGCGTTTCGAATTATTGAAGATGAATCTGATCAGCCCAGATACCTTGTTTGAAATATGTACATACATGTACCTTAAACACGTACGTGTATCTTAAACTATACAACCATAACATCAATCTTTGACAATGAAATCTACAATCACACAAGTTTTATTGTTTTATAAAAGATATGTGTACCCTTTCCCTGTGATCCATTTATTGATACTTAAGGTAAACCTGTGTACCAGTAGACGCACACAACAGCAGCAAAAATTAGAGATGAGTGTCTCTTTTGTTATGTTGAGTTGATTTTGTTTGTTTGTATTGATGTTTTGCGTCGCTGCCAACATTTTTTGCAGCCATGACGCGACGTTTCCTGTCCACTTAGAGAATAAAAGATCTTGCTTTGGACATTTCGAAGTGCCTTCATTGAACATTCTAAAAATAGCGATTCTTTAATCACAGGTCTAACAAACTAGCACTGAGCAACTGTGGACCTCGATTATTTGAGTTGATTCTTTACATCCCAGTCATGCGCGGATCCAGAAACTTTTGTCAGAGGGGGTCCAACTTTGACAACGTTTTTTTTTTTTTAGTTGATGAGAGGAGAGATGATCAAAATACCACTAAAAGCGGGCCATCATCGGGCCGCCAGCTGGCGTCCCGATGAAGGCCTAACATTGAATTCTGGCCAAGTAGCTTTGCGATTTTTCAGCGGATCTGGACCAGTATTGCTAAGAAAACCTATTTTTTGTGGTCTTTCAGGGTTGGTCCGGACCCCCTGCCCGCCCCCTCCCCCTCTGGATCCACCCATGCCAGTCAAGAAATTTTCAGTCAGGTCCGGATGTTTCCTTGGTTGAACCAGTACTAAATAAAGTATAACGTGCCTTGCACAAGGAAACAATATGGTGCCTCCAGAGAGACTCAAACCAACAGCCTATATCTCAAGTCAAGCACTCTACCACTGGTTGACTCTACAGGTATTATACAGCTATTTGGTCACTGTATCGCCACGTGGTATGCGATGTCCCGGTCTCATTTAAAAGCTAACAGAGATAGGAACCAGTTGTGGGCGTGGCTAGACAGTGACCCAAAAGCCTATTAATAAATACAGTTTTTAAGGCTTCATTCGTGCCAGCCTGTTTGTTGGGTTAGTTCAATAATGTGTAATCACTAAATCTACGTTTATATCCGTATATCATGTGTACAACATTTTGACCTCCGAACCAGTGTATGCAGCTTTGCGTTTTAGATGGTTACTTGAGACATGGCTGTATAGAAAATACAATACCAAAGGAAATTACAGATAAAAGCACGCTACATGCAATCAGATCTTCATTACGCTGCACAACCTGACTCTATATCTTTATACATGTAGCAGCAACAGCCGTTCTAACATAGACCATTCTACTTTGCTGATCTTGACTAAAATCCACATAGGTTCTAGGAGGCCCTGAGCAGTGAGCAATAGTATATACCAATGTGTCTGTAAACGAGTAAGACTTAAGTTTTCTGTGAACGTTTACCGGGCATACTAACCGTAATTGTCGTCTGCGGTTCAGTTGTTTTGCACGAGTAACCCTTAAAGCGCCAATCAGAACAAAATTCGACTGCTTTTGTCGTCTGCTGAAAATTTTAGAAGCCTTTCCAACTAACAGTGTAGACTCAGATCAGACTACTCCTATAGGAGCAGTCTGATCTGGGTCCACACTGTTTGTCTCTATACTTAGCTTTGTTAAATAATGTTAGCAAAAATTTGCAGCAGACGACAAATGCTGACAGAATTTTCGGATGATTTTTTTGCTGTCGTTTTAAGGGTTAAAGCGTACCTATGCTGTTTACCCATTTTACTGTAGACCAGTCTAAACTGACAGTGAATGGCAGTGTTCTGTCTGACACGCCCAACGTCCGTTACCTGGTCGCACTATAACGTTATAAGAATTTTGACTCATGTCATGGTGATCACACAGCCTCTTAATTGAAAGAGCTATCATTTACGTTCAAGCTCCCAATGACTGAACAAATCCCTCAGTATTATGGCTAAATATAACTTAAGTATAAAAAAACACATCACCTTCGGGATTCTATTTTACCTTTTGTAATTTTACGATGTTAATGATGATCACGACACATTTTTCAACAGTAGAATAAGGTTCTTACTTTCATCAAATCGACTCCGTATAGATACTTGAACTGGGTGATTTCAAAAAAATCAGGCCTTCATAATGCAGAACAGAACAACGCCTCTAATCATAACAGCAACCAACTATCTAGTTGATTGGTTGCTACTAACAACTTATTAAAGTCGACCTGTCATGTTAGCCTATGGTGATAATATGCTCACCAACCCCATTGTTTCCAGTCAGCACCAAATGAAGAGGTATGACCAGGTCTTTGTTGCAGGCTATTGATGTTGATTCATTGTTTTATGTTCCTCGCTTTGTTTAGTAAAAAGAGCACCCTCCAAAGAATTTATGAATATTCATGAGATAAGATGACACGCCTATTGTAAACAATAAATATCTTCAAGAAAGATATATATCTTTAACAGGTACCCACAAAGGTTGTTTGTGGAGTTTTTGATATAGATTTCGAATGTGGCTTGCCAAATAGTCCGGTAAATGGGGTGTTGCAGAATATATAGAGAGAAGAAAGAAATAGCATTTTAAAATATTGTTGCAATCGGTATTTGATGTGCTCCTCTTGTTGCAGATTTGTTTTTGTTTTGTTTTGAGAGGGACTTCGTGTTGTCTCTGTCAGACAATAATCAAATTGATATTGTTGAAGCTTTTTACTCGACCTCCAGATACA
Organism: Loripinus fragilis; assembly: GCA_964019695.1. Lineage (NCBI taxonomy): Eukaryota > Metazoa > Mollusca > Bivalvia > Lucinida > Lucinidae > Loripinus > Loripinus fragilis. The sequence goes on from OZ026527.1 coordinate 39,554,623, forward strand.
AGGCAGTTGTCGGTGGTATGGATGGTCAGGCCATGGTCGTACCACTTTTTTGGCCAAAAAAAGATTTTAACCGACCCACTTTTTTGGGGCCGAATATGCTTTTGGGTTTGGTCATTTTAAGCTTCCTCTAGACTTTTTAGTCAAAGTCAAAGCTTGATTATTAATTGATAACTGAAGCGTGCATAGGTCAATATTTTACCTGCCACATGGTGTGAGAGGGGGTCGTTATAAAAATAAGATTAAGAAACTGATATCGTGTTAATTACGGTAATTAAAGGATTATCAGCATCAGAGTATCCTTTAATCAGAGTTTAGAATCAATAAGGCTGGTCTCTATGATCTGAGAATGGACAGGAAAAGAATATAATTGCTGTATTTCACAATGAAACATGCTTACATGTTAACAGTTTACCAATATCAATGTTGTAGATGTGCAGCTTGATTTGAGTCTCCTCTCGGTATAAAATCATACGTCATGTTGGTCAAGATAAGCAAAATATTCCAGCTTAAAATTGTGAATATTTTCTTACCCATTAGTTTTAACATTTGTTTTGGGTGTTCAAAAAACAGCCTGATGGAGGCGGTTCTTTTGAGTATCCACAATATATGTTTTGGTAGAGATACAAACCTTTGTTTTGTGGGCTAAAAACAAAACGTCTCATTGAGACAGTTCTTTTATTACCCACAACATATTTGGATGAGAAATAGGAAAATTATTTTTAAGGCCTTATCTAGAGACATGAGAATGCTTTGTCCAGGTTCATATGTATGTATATGCTTACATGTGAAAAACAGCAACAAACACCCAAAACAACAACACAAAACCAACAACAGATGTATCCGAATTACTAGATGTTGCTTTTAGATACTGTCAAGTTTGATGCAATCAGCGTTGTTAATACATTGATGGTGGGGCTCATAAAAGCTACAGTAATCATTTGAAATACAGCATATGCTTGTAAAATAAGCTTGGTTTTACAAGAAAAAACTCAAAATGCATATGAATCGCTTCTACAGACATCTTGAAATAGAAAAGTTTCTTGGGGAGGTCCCCCAAACTCCCCTAACACCTTGCCTGCTCTATCCGCACACGTGCCTTCGACACTCAGAAAACGCCTATGATGTTCCATGGCCGTACCACTTTTGAAAAGCTGACGACATTTAGGTGACCTGTTGGTTTACCTGTTGGATTCCTTTTGCTCCGGTATTCAGTTTTATCTACTGTTGAGTCCTTATCTTTGCTGTATCTCCTTGTTATATCTTAATTAATATGTTCTGGGAGATGATGCATTGATAAGTTAGGGGTAAAACTGGTTTAAGCCCTCCAGTAAAATATTTTACTGACCGTTCCAAGGCGGTGCTTCTTTTGTGGATCTTATATGTTTTTCTGTCTTGCTTTTGCTATGCCTTTTTGCGCGTCACCACAAACGAGAGCCAAGAGGTCATCCCTTTCCCAGCAGGTGACCACAAGGCACATACAAACAGACGCTTACAAAGTTATAGCAAACACAAGACAGAAGAAACATAAAAAGATCCACAAAAGAAGTACCGCCTTGGAACGGTCAGTAAAATATTTTACTGGAGGGCTTAAACTTATTTTCGACTGCTAAGTCATTAAAACAAGGTTATAAATATAATAATATTAAAAAAGAATTTTCTGAATCCTACCACAGACACTCAGAGTTAATTGATAAATTCAATATTGGTTTAAAAAAAAATCTTCTGCAACAGGGAATATCAGAACCTATATTTTATGGTGATTTAGTTTATAAATTCAAAAGAATTGTTGGAAAACCTAATTTTAGTGATCAATTCAAAAGATTATTAAACGTTATAAAAAGTTGGATATAACTTAGATATCATGGAGGCCATGGAAGGGGTTTTGGAGTTACAAGGGTATGGGCCAAAAAACTTAAAGGGATACGGGATATTTTTATAAATATTTAAAGGGATACTGGATACTTGAATCAATTTTAGGGATATTGGGAAAATGCTTTCTGAATTTTTTGGGATATTTGCCATATTTGTTTTAGAGATATGGGATATTTTTCAAAATAATGAAAGGGATTTGGGATACTGGACCTCCCTACCAGAGCCTCATCATTGCGACAGTCTGCATGCCTGGTTGTAAACCCAATCAGGGTTTATGGCTATGTGTTCCTCTTTAATTGCACGACTGTGGGTCAGCCTCAGACTCAATGTGTGTTCTGACATAAAGCTTTAATCGGTGGATTGGTGCCTGATGCTTTGCTATAGCTGGACCCACCGTGGCTCAACTTGAGTTTTTTCTTTAGCTTTGACTATCTGTGAGTCGTGAGCCCTTTTCTCTGTTTCATCATACTTGCGTTAATTTGATTATATTGTTTCTCTATGATGATACATTACAACAGTAATGAATCCTCAATGCCAGCATAACATTTTTGTGCTTCAGCAACAGCAGAATCTATGGCAAAGATTTGGTACCAGTATAATGCATTTAAGCCCCCAGTGGCTTTGGATGCCGTCCGTTCTGAGGCGGTGATTCTGTTGTTGTTGACTCGTTTTTGATTGTTACTTCCATTGTGGGATTCTGTAATTGTTCTTTGTTTTGTTGTGGGTTACTTTGTGTCCATTCTACTTTTGCAATCATCTCGGTGGGGAAGAGAGAGCCAGTTGCTTTGCTTTGTTTGTCTTCCTGGTGTCTCGTGATTGTTGTGTGGCTCTTCATCACAATGCCACGGGTCTAAGGATATATAGATACTAATATATCACATCGTTTGGAAGCAAATTATTAATCTGTATACCCCCGTTGTCGTGCAAGACAACTCGGCAATTTCCATAAGGGGTTCGGGGTTTCATACCCCAACGGTTTAATTGTCTGCAGTTTGTGATTGTGGTATTTCCTGATCATACTCACCTACTTTTTTAGTTTTGTTATAATCAGTTTGAAGTCCGTATGTTTCGGAAAATGGCAAAGATAGATGATAATCCACAGATAAATTGAACTGCATTTGTCTTTTTCGGTAACTTTAGTCCTCACTTACTTTTTGACTTGGGGACGTTTTGTTTTTCTTGAACGACTGTTCAACAAATAGCGTTGGAAAACATCACATTGCGCAACTGAACCCAAACTGATAAAACACGCACCTGCCTTTGGAAAGTCATTTCTGATTGAAGAAACAAGAAAGTACTTTTGTCAATAAATGTGTACGTTTATCTTATTTCTATAAACAGGATATATACACATGTTGTGCGAAACCGAACCTCCTATTACAGTCTTAAAAAAATACTAGGATCCCCAATTCGCACAGCACATTATTTCGTAAGGAAGTTATCAGGGTGTTGAAAGCCACAGGATTCTCCAGGACTGCTTTCTTAATATATTTACACTTGAATGTGTTGTTTTCATTTTATATGTTTCATAGGATTCTGGAACACCTCTCCAGAACACTTTTTGGCCGAGTATATATGCTATCTGCTGTTCACCTTTTTTCTTGTTTTGGCTCATTTTCCTTTTGTGCTTACCTGTGATTTAATTGAATCACATAAATCAATCAACTCATTGATGCAATTATTAATGACTCTCATTGCACATGCCTTCAATACGGATCTGGCATATGTGTGAAAGCAAGCAGTCACAATAATTGAAGAGCAAAGCAATAATCCTCGAGCGACCAAACTTCGCTAAGCTTTGTCGGTAATTCTACCTATAAAATGAATAAAACATGCACACTTAAATATGCTTACCTTTTATATGCATCATTTTTGCATTCGACTGCGATAAATCCTTACTCCAATTTAACATTGTACTATGACACACGAAGCTTATGTGAACATGGTTAAATTGAAGTCCGCCGTTTTGGTTTGACCTACTTCCACCTAGTGAGTCACTTCACACTACTCCCGCGGAAAAACTCAAAATTAAGGTCAAGCATAATTTTAATATTGGGTTTTAACAACATTCAACTTTCATAAAATGCAAAATTGGGAAAAAAGAACTGTTTCAACCTGTAAAGGCAAAATTATTGGTCATTTTTGCAATGGGGACAGAAAAATTTATCTCCTTTTCTGATTACTCTCACAGGGGTATAGTATGTAAGATGGGTCCAGTGCATACATGGATAACCATTTGTCATCCCATCACACTAGGCCCATTTTACAAACACAACAGAAGTGACATTTTTAATTTCTTCTGGATAGACCTTATTACAGACACAACATTCTGTCATGAGTATCGTAGGATGTGTCAGAATCTGATTGACCCTCTGAGAGTAAGTTGACACATGATGGGCCAGGTTTGGGATCTTTTTCTTTCCCACAGGTTTTAGCTTTCTTGGTAGACACTTTGGGTGTACATCTTTAGCTCACCGAAGGCTCATGGGTGAGCTAATAGTATACCAGTCACTCTGTAGTCCGTCCGTCGTCCACCCGTCTGTCAACATTTTCAAACATCTTCTCCTATGAAACCACTTGGCCAATTAAACTCAAATTTCATATTGAGACATCTTAGGCCGCGGGAATGAAGGTTAGTTCAAATGGTCCTGGTCACATGACCAAGATGGCCGCCACGCCCATATATGGTAAAAAACCTTTAAAAATCTTCTTCTCCAGAACCAGAAGGCCGATGACTTTGGGACTTGGTATGTAGCATTAGGTATGTGGGGCCTACCAAGTTTGTTCAAATGATGATCCTAGGTTGACCTTGACCTATTTAACGTCAAGGTCGAATTTTCTTCCTAATGCATTTAAATGGGATTTTTTTGAAAAGTTGATTTTTTTTAAAACTGTAGAAGCCTTAGTCATTATTTTCACTTGATATGTTAAACCTAATGAGACAATCGCTATAAATATGTTCCAAAGGTCAAGGATGAACTTTGACCTTTCAGCTAAGTCGCTCATATTGGAGTCCCATCAATATATTAAACATTGTTTTCTCACAAACCATTGGCCCAATTGAACTCAAATTTCATGTGAAGACTCCTTATGCTAAGTAAGCCAAAATTTGTTCAAAATATTTTGGCCACATGACCAAGATTGCCACCATGCCCATATATGGTAAAAACTCTTTAAAAATATTCTTCTCCAGAACCAGAAGGCCAGTGACCTTGGGACTGTGGGGCCTACCAAGTTTGTTCAAATGATGATCCTAAGTTGACATTGACCTACTTAACGTCAAGGTCAAATTTGCTTCCTAATGCATTTAAATGGGATTTTTTTTTTTGAAAAGTTGAATTTATGAATACTGTTGAAGCCAAAGTCATTATTCTCACTTGATATGTTAAGCCACCTAATGAGACAATGGCTATAAATAAGTTTCAAAGGTCAAGGTTGACCTTTAACTTTTCAGCCAAGGTGGCTCATATTGGAGTCCCATCAACACATTAAAACATAGTTTCCTCAGAAACCACTAGGACAACTGAACTCAAATTTCATACGAAGACTCCTTATGATAGTTTAGCAGGGACCAAGCTGGCCCAGAAATTTAGGGAGAAGTGACTTCTCCCTCCAGGAATTTTAGGGAGAAGTTTGCTGATCCTAGGGAGAAGTGAGAGGCTGTTGACTCAAAACGGATGATGTGGCTGGGTTGTCTGTGTCCATGGATGGATGGATAGAGAGAGAGAGAGAGATGGATGGATGGATAGATGGATGGATGGATGGATGGATGGATGGATGGATAGATAGATAGATAGATAGATAGATAGATCGATAGATAGATAGATAGATAGATAGATAGATAGATAGATAGATAGATAGATAGATAGATAGATAGATAGATAGATAGATAGATAGATAGACAGACAGACAGAGAGAGAGAGAGAGAGAGAGAGAGAGAGGGTGGGAGAGACAGAGAGAGAGAGATACTATTTGCCAAGGAACACAAGCATGCAGAGACCATGCTGGAAAGGGCCATTTTTCACAGCCTATGCACTTTTGATTTTATAAACTTTACCTTAGTAAATCGGCCCTTTCTGTATTAAATTCTGAAGGACTAAATATGTATCATTTGTAACCATAAGAGCTTAGGTTGATTTACACACATGACTTGGTCAAGTGTCTATCAATTACAGAATTCCTAATTTAATTATACTTTTTCAAACCCCATAACTTCAGGTAATCTGCAGGTCCGTTTTTCTTTGTTGCAGTGAGAATCTGCGGTCAAGTATGGATGTGACAAAAATAATCAATAATAAAAACGGCTAGTTTTATACCCTTTTAGATCAGGGACCAAGCTAGCCCTCAAATATAGGGAGAAGTGACTTCTCCCTCCAGGAGAAACAGGGAGAAGTTTGAGAAAATAGGGAGAAGTGATAGATATGAGTTAATGTCCAAAGTAAACATAGCCCAAACATGTACAGTAGTGAACTCTGATGGCTCATTCACCATGGCTGGCTAGAACTATCATCATGGTCCCTTCGGGTAATTTTATGGGTAATCCGTCTTCGATGGCTGGAACTACCCTTGGCTTCTGTACAATATTCTTTTTACGATATATGTTGGGTAATTTTTTTATGATTTTTTTTCGTCTTTTACTGTTTTTTTTTTCCAAATTTAACTTTTTCAAAAAAATTTTTCATGAACACTCAGTGTCAAACAGATTGGATCAAGATCAGACCCAACATTATGTTGGGCCTGCTCTAGATCCAAACTGTTTACAAAAATATAAGCACACCACAGCAGCATTTTATCAGGGTGTGTACTATTTTATGAAGACAAAATTGATCCTCAGAGAAAGAAAAATATTTGGAACTTCACTTATAACCTGTGACCCCTTGATATATATAGTGAACTATCCCATATTATTGCTTTTATGGTGTATCAAACAAAAAGATTGCTGCATTCAAAGACAGAAAAAAACAGTCTCTGATCAGACTGCTCTCTAATTTGTATTGAGAGAGAACAAAAAATCAGTCACTGATCAGACTGCTCTTTGCTTTCCATTCTGAGAAATTTAGTTGGTAAAATTTGAAATACACATTATCTTGCAGTCATTGTATTTTATCTATTTATCTGCAAGTCTTCACTTATCTGAAGTCTCTGGTCTCCTGTTTGATCTATTCCCCTTTTATCTTACCCACCACTGAGCCTTTCCAAGTGAAAATGTTCATTACGTAATTTGACATGAAAAAGAGAAAGCTGCCTAGATAATTGCCCTTCACGCTTGACTGGCGACTGAAGTGTCAGTTGTTATTCACACTCTGAAAATCAATACACAGTGTCGGATGGACGAAATGGGATACTTTAATTACGGATTACCTCGGACCTCCTAGGGATTAAGGATTATTATCACTGAAGGAGGTCATTAAATAAGCGCTTTAAGCATGCTAAGGTAAATAGCTCCTAAAATTTGAAGGCGAAATCGACTTCTCTTTTCCAAATGCTCAAGGCGAAATGGGGCAGAAAAGGGAGACAACTTCGCTCAAGTCGCCCTCTAGCGTGGTCCCTGTAGATGCTGAGTATTTTTCCATGGTTTCCTCATCGACAGCAGATATTTTCAACATGTATTATTTTTATCAGAATAGCTTTCAGGATGTCAGTCAACTTGGACCAAGATTGTGCCTGACTACCTTGAGTCTGATCTAGGTCCAAAAACTTTCTGAGTGCTGGCAAATTTCGCCGCTAGCAGGCAAAGAGTTAATTGTTGGTAAGCAAGCTATATGTCAATTAAAGATGTGTATTAAATCTGGGACCCAGTTTAGGAGCGAGGTGTGATAATTAACTGAGAAATAGGATGTTAAACGGATTATGTGAAATACACAAGTTGTTTTGAAAGGAGACAATTTAACTGTGACAGAAGTACACAGAACTGTACTGTACTGGAAATCACGGCGACTTGATTTTCACTCAGCGGCTCTTCTGGAGCGAAGTGCCGACGGAAAAGGCAAGTTTTTCGCCCTAGTCGCCCTCTAGCGTGGTCCCTGGTTTAGCCAAAATTTATACCAATTGTACTGGTTACATGACCAAGATGGCCACCATGCCCATATATGGTAAAAACCCTTTGAACATCTTCTTCTCTGGAATCGAAAGGCCAATGACCTTGGGACTTGGTATGTAGTATTTGGGATGTGGGTCCTACCAGATTTGCATTAATGATGAATCTAGGTTGACCATGACCTACTTCAAGGTCAAATTTGATTCCTAATGCATTTATATGGTAAAACTCTTGAAATGTTCATTTTTAGCTCACCAGAGCCGAAGGCTCAGGGTGAGCTTATAGTATGGGACTCGAGCCGGCTTCCGTGCGTCCACACTTTCAAACATGAATATCTCTAAAACCAGTTGGCCAATCATAATCAAATTTCATCATGCAGGAGCATCATTGGGGTGGGGGATTGACTGCATTAGGTTTTGGGAAAGATCGAATCAGAACTCTGGTTTACATGGCAACAGATAGCTCCCATAGGGTTATAATGGGGAAAATCTTGTGACCACTCTAGGTCCTTCATTTTTGATTTGTTCTTCTTTATTCTTGCAGGTAACAAGGACAACCATAAAATCTCGAATGGGTTTGAAATTCGGCAGGTACCATACTTTCGTGGAGATTGATCATGAAATAATTTTTACGGTCATTCTCCTCTCTTCGGCTGATTTATTCAAGAAGGGTTGTTGTCAGTTACAAGCGAAAGTATGTGCACAAATTACTGGTTAACCGCTTGCTCAAGCCTGCCCAGGAAAAAGTGTGGTTAAGTGAACTGACCGTCCCGCAGTGACCATAGCTGTTGACATGGGACGTAAAGCAAACAAACAAAAACAAAATGACCAGGGACTTATGAGTTAGCTGCCCTTGAGCGTCTGGAAAAAATCCCCATAGACTTATAATGTGAGAAATGTTGTGACCACTCTAGTACATGTACCTTCATTTTTGGATGGATCTTCTTCATTCTTGCAGATAACAAGACCAACCATAAAAGCTTGGATGGGTTTGAATTTCGGCAAGATTCCATCACTGACTTTGGAGTTAGCTGCCCTTGAGGGTCAGAAAAATTAATGAATATTGTTTTGACCACTCTAGCTCCTTCATTTTTGATTTGATCTTCTTCATTCTTGCAGGTAACAAGGACAACCATAAAAGCTTGGATGAGTTTAATTTAAAGTAGAACCAACTTTACACTGTGGAGTTAACTTCCCTTGAGCATCATAAAAAATCTGCATAGACTTACCATGGGAGATCTGTTGTGACCACTCTAGCACCTTCATTTTTGAATGGATCTTCCTCATTTGTAGGTAACAAGGACTTCCATAAAAGTTTGAATGAGTTTGATTGTCCGCCACACCCATCCACCAGCTACAGAGTTAGCTGCCCTTGAGCATCTAAGATATACTATATAATGTTGTGACCACTCTAGCACCTTCATTTTTCATTTGATTTTCTTCATCCCTGGCGGTTACCAGGACATACATAAAAGTATGGATGAGTTTGAATTTCGTTCAGATCCAAAAACTGAATACAGAGTTAGCTGCCCTTGAGTATCTGGAAACCACACTTTCACCAGGTTTCAAATGCAATTTTTATTCAGATCTTTTCAATACTTGCAGATAACTAGAACCGGCATAATATCTTATGTTTTTGAATTTATTCCTGGTCACTGTTTCAAGTTCAGAGTTATCTGCGTTTGAGCATGGTAAATTATGGTGTCTCCAAACATTATGCTGGCTCCATGGTGAGCGATCGTTGCCCATTGGGCTACTTGTTATATAACTGTTTAGGCCGAAATCATAATGCTTGCAAGTTTTTTTTACCTAATGAGACTTCGGTTTTATATAAGTACCAAATGTCAAGCTGACCTGTGACCTTTTATCCAAGGCCACTCATTTGGACTGCCACATACCTATCTAAACATCTTTTCCTCAGAAATCACTGGGCTGTTTGATGGAGTATTCATTAGATTGTTTTAGGTCACTTGACCAAAATGGCCGCAGCCCCCATAAAACAAAATATGTTTCATTATAAGCCGTAGTTGATCATCATCTTGACCTATTTTAACATCATTAAGGAGATCAGGTGAGCCCTTCAGGACGGTCAGGTCCTCTAGTTACTGTTTTACTGTGATTGTTCTCATGTTCTTTCATTTTTCCTAGCCTTGGCATTCATTTCTTTCCCTGACACAATATTTTCCTTGTTTTTCACTTTTAATGCTCTTTGTCAACTTTTGATGACAGTTTTTGAAAAACAGACTCATGATCTGGTGAAAGGTGAACTTCAATGCCTCCTTTAACTGTTGCCTGACTATGCTGACTGTCCGCATCACCTGCAGCTCCTTCCTGATCACCTCCATTGTCATATACTTGTGCAGGTACAAAAGATTCTGATGGAATGGCAGTCTGATCCAGGGGGTAAATGCCTGTGCGCTTGAATGCTGACTGAGCATTTTCTGGTGACAAAGCTTTAGAGTACACACAACACGATATTTCACACACATTGAAGCGCGTCAGAACAGCTTGAGTCTGTCTCATCAACTTGTGGCACTCATTGTTGAACATCCGTTCAAAGGGGCCATAGCACGCCACATCAAGTGGCTGCAGAACATGGCAGGTATGAGGGGGCAGAAAAAAGAAAATAATGCCATTATCCCTAGCCCATTCACAAAGATCAACTGAAACATGAGACTTGTGACCATCCAATATGAGGAGTACTTTCTCATTGTCTCGCCCAGGAATGAACTTGATGAAGTGTTCCATTAAGTATTGCCTGAAGACAGCATGATTGGACCATCCAGTTTCACTAACTGTTCCATCTGCCCCTGGAGATTTTCCATTGAGAAGTGCAGGATTCATCTGTTTTCCAGGAAATACAAAGAATTGGGGTATAGCCATTCGACTAGCACTTATACACCCAAGAATGGTCACAGTTTTTCCACGTCCAGGTGTTCCAGCAGGGGGACAGTGGGTGGCATTAGCCTGATCCATGCCATTCAAAAACAAGACCAGATTGTAGATAGTTTTAGCCTGTTTCTAACAACAGTTTTGGGACTCTTCTCATATGGATGCTGGCAAAAGAAATCAGTTTTTCGGCAGCATGAACAGCCTAAATGATCTCCCTTGGCATGAAAAATGGCAGCCTACATGTTGGCTTCACTATTGCTGTAAAAGAATTGACCATTGCATGAGCAATTATCTTCCAACTGAATTTTTTAACAAAGTTTGCCATTAGGTATCATTACCAAAAAGGGATTTATGCAAAACAATTGAAAGTAAATTAAAGTATTTTAACCATACTAAACCACATACATAAAACTTACAATTTTGTCTGAGAATAACTTGCAATTTTTAATTTTTAGCTAAGATATGCACTGATAAGATATATCATGAGTTAAGTGTTTTATGAAGACGAATATATCTAATTTTGACTAGTTTTAACTACAGAACTTTGATAAATAAAGATGTGTTACTGACCTGTCATATTCATTCGAAAAATTGAATATTTCGAACACTTGTTCCCTGGCAGAAATGCCTGAACAAACAGTGTAGACCCAGATTGAAGCAGTCTGATCAGGGTGTACCCTGTTAAAGTGTTTGTTCTTGTGAATTCCAGCCCTGCTAGCCAATATTTTAGAGAAGAGTGTTCGAAATTTTACTGTAATATTTATATATTTACCATACCTTACTTAAGAAATAGATCAGCTCTAGCAGTGAATTGTTGAGTAATAATTCCTTGTTTGGAGGTCAGTTGTAAAGAAAATTGAATCTTGAGTGTCCAGCTTGAGTGATTTATCTTTTGACAACTGACCTACAAACAGTGAATTATTACTCAACAATTCACCCATTAGAGCTGATCTATTTCGATTATAACACACAATAAAGGATGAAAACACATTTGAAGTCATCAGCTTCTCCCAACTTCCCGCCATTGCACTGAAGAATTCCCGCCAATAATTTGACTGTGTCGCATACGTTTACTTGTATTTGTAACGTCTTCCAAGTAGAAAAAGCCATGACTGAGGTCATTTTGTAGTACTTAACAAATGACGTCCGCTAGCTCGCTCTTTCCTCACGCTTTCAAAACTGTGAATTATTGTTTGACATATCACTTTTTTTACTATTGACTCTATAGGCGAGGTGTGTTAGAATGGAAGTTTAAAAACTTGTCTCACTTAGAAATAACATGATTATTTCCATTAACAGGACTTTAGCTAAGAGTGCGTAACAGAAAAATAATGTTCTTATTTCTCAACCAAAACATATGTTGTCGGTACTCAAAAGATATGTTGTGGGTAAACAAAAGAACCGTCTCAATGAGACAGTTCTTTTGGGCACCAAAATCATATGCTTAAGTTTATGTGTAACAAAATATTTACCATTTTACACTGAAAATTTTTGTTTATCTAAACATGTGCATTAACCATTGTTTTGTGTTTCAGACACTATGTCAGCATTCACCTGTATCACCTGTCGCGTTGTGTTTGTGGACGGGGACACCCAGAGAGAGCATTATAAGACTGATTGGCACAGGTACAATCTTAAGCGTAAAGTTGCCCAGTTGCCATCGGTGACAGCAGAGAACTTCAGACTGCGAGTATTGAATGCCCAAGAGGCACCGGTATGTATATATACGAGGGGCGATTGATAAGTTCATGGAATTGCTTTACTGCTGAAATCTGAAATAGAAAATGAAAAAACAAAATACACCACTATATATGTTTACTCAAGACGAACAATGAGCTCAAACTTCATTTAGATATATTGAAAATTAAGTTTATATGATAAATTGAACAACAGTACTATGTAGGACTTGAAGCACGCCAACGTCACGCTGACGTAACTTAAATGTCAATGTCAACTGTCCGATTCATTTTCTCCATGTAATCTCCGCCTGTGGCCACCCACTTTTCATGTCTGTGTACCCATGATTGATCTAACTTTACCTTAAACCAATCCGCACTGAATGGAAAAAAAATGTGCATGAGTTGTTGCACAATTATAAAGTGGTTTCAAACCCCTGAGCTCTTTTGTCAGTTTAGGGAACAGACGAAATTCTAAAAGGTTTGGGGTGCTAAATCCCGACTATATAGCCGGTTATGATAGGAAACTGAATCCAAGCAGGTCAGTTTCCAATTCTGTATTGTGAGCACAATATGCAGAGGCGTTTTGAATTTGTTTTAATGTTTTCTACCGTTGAAATTTTGAGTCTCACGCAAAATTTAAAAACCACACGCAACCCAATGTCATCTCTTGACGTCAAGAAACGTTTTGAAGCCATGCACATACCAGGCTGCTAAGAGGTAAACACCAAGCATAACGTCTTCAAATTTTCAGCAAATGATGATGACAAGTCATGCTATCGTCAGTTGCGTTCACATCAAATTTGTATTAAATTTGATTGCACACGACCATATTAAATGTATTCAAAATATGTTAAATAACATACTTCAAGTCGCAAAACAGTGGTTGCTATGGATACCATTTATTCTTCTTAAGTATAAAATATTTGTTCCCCCACCTTATAATGAAAGAGAAAATAAGTTGGTTTACTTTCATACAAGTTTTCAGGTGATTTGATAAAGAAATAAATAAATGAGAGGAGAATTCTGCGAATTTATCAATCAGCCCTCGTATATATAGTTGAGATGTAATGTCTGAAAAAGTACATACCCTATTTATGCCACCAATTTTGAAAAAAATTTAGGGCACATAATGTTTCGGCTGTTTTGTTAATCACACATAATTTGAAAGCAGGATATTGCATAATCTATCAAAGCTACAGCCATGAAACTTGATGAGCCAATTAGATTACCTGATTAATAGGTTTGATAGAAAAAACAAAATCAGCATAAAGTTGTTAGTATTTTCTTACCCATATTAACTTACCAGCTCTAATCAGTCTGCCCAGCTACAGAGACTAGCTAGAATAAAAAAAACCCCCAAAACTCAGGGTCAGTGAAAAGTTATCAGTATCTAAATTTGGATATTTTGGCAATTATATAATACAGCTCTATGGCTCCTTTTACATTCATGTTTCTGGTCAACGACAGACAGGTTTGGAGAGATAAAACAGTTCCTTGAGCCCCGGAACTATGATGCACATGCTTTTTATGTTTTTCACAGTTTTTAAGAATTTGAAATCATGATTTTCAGAAGACAACATGCCAGTACATGTCCAAGACATTGAAAAGGCCACCAATATTGTTTGAATTTGCCCGTTAAACACAAAAAATGAGGACCAAACTTTAAGGTAGCACCAAAACTTTGCATTTTCCAATACAATGCATTTGGAAACTACTTGGGTTCTTCAAGGAATGGGTATAATGCATTCAGGTGTTTCCATAGTGCTGATGCATGGGACTCTATGCCATAAAATTGAGTGCTGATGTATCCAGAGTTCTTTGTTCAGAATGTCCACTGAACTAAATATTATCCTGTTAAGAGTATTGGACTTACTGGTAACTTTTCATTGACATTGAGTATATATCACGGGTGGGCATCAGTGGAACTATCGCGTAAATGTAAATTAGTTCCTTCATCACATCCGGGACCTTTCGCGGTAGTGGCATCATCACGGAAAAGCCAAACAAAGGAAGGTACTCTCGCTTGTTTTGATTTTTTGTATCAGAATGAGCTAACGATGTAAAAATCTGGTAATGCTATTCCATGTAGATATGATTTACCTTGCTAAACAGGCCTATTGCGATGTTGAAAAAAGCTTTGCTTTGAGACGAGAACAGTAATCAAATCGAACCCAGAAAGGGGTTTCTTCAGTTTTAAGACAAAACGAAGAAAGTATGCAGATGTTTTGCCAGTTTTAGCTCAGAACAAGAGCATTTTACACATGGCATGTACATGACAGCCCTTATTCTTTCTTCGGATGTAAAAAAATCGACCCGATCATGTTCTATGAAGGAATAAATACCAAAGTTTTCAGGCGCAGTATCGCCTTCCCCATCGCGCTAGTTGTAACGTCACCCTCTAGTTCCTTCTAGTATACCATGTCAGTACATGCAGGTGGGAGAGAAACGTGTGTAATATTTTAGACATTATACTTGGCATAGGGCGAATAACAAAGGTGCTGATCAGACTGCACAGATGTGCAGGCTGGTCTGCCCTTTATTTTTTGCATGCAACAATTTATATTTTCTCTCTTTATTAATATAATCTGTATCATTCTGGTTCCAGCATTTCAGAAAGCATATCTTTACACAGGTAGGAGAAGAGAAGGTAACCAGTGAATGTAGTATGTGCAAGAAACATTTTAACTCCCAGAATGCACTTGATAACCACTTCCTGTCTAAGAAACACAAGGAAAAAGAGGTTAAAGAAGCAGAGAGAGCAAAAAAAGAAGTAGAGAAGAAAAATGAGAAAAATGGAGAGAAAGGAATGGAGGTTTGGAATACAGTACAGTAAAACCTGTTTTAAGCGGCCACTCAAAAGAAGATCAAAAATTGGTTTTCAAGACCGATTATCGCTTAATGCAGGTCAGAAAGTATTGCAGAATGCTCCCCCTTGGAGCATTCTGCAATATTTTTGACCTGCAAAAAGGGGGAGCATTCTGCAATACTTTTTGACCTGCATTAAGCAATAATCGGTCTTAAAGTCCTTTGTTTTGTCCAATTTGAGTGGCTGCTTAAGACAGGTTTTACAGTATATTAGATTTGATTACTACACACTTAGCCAGTCTTTATGGCCAAACAAAAAATTAGTTTGTTAATTAGTCAGTTTGATACCTGACCATGCATTATATTACTGACAAATTTGCAAAACCTAACAATTTCTCCATGTTATTTCCATAAACATCAAAATTTGGGTCCTTTGTCTGTCATAGGGCCAGTTAAGCAAAATTTTTGAGAGTAAAATAATGATTATTTTCTTAACCATCAGTTTAAACCTGTGTTTTGGGTGCTCAAAAGAACCGTCTCATCAAGTCAGTTCTTTTGAGTACCCAAAAAATATGTTTTGCTTGAGAAATGAAAAAATAATTTTCAGTTATGCACTCTTATCTGGGGGCCTGTCTGTGGGATGAAACAATTATACTACCATATATTTGCTTGTGGTGATTGGACATCTACATGTAGTTCAGAGCAATCAAAGAAGACCTAGATCAAACTGCTTCTTGAGCATCAGTTGTTATTTAATTTAGAAATATCATCAGTAATCAAATGGACTTGTTAAAGTTTTACTATACTGGCTATGGTGTGAAATTTAAGTATTTAGTGTAGTAAGGATTTATTTCTGGATAAGAAAAACTAGTCCCTGTCAGACTGTTTTTTGACATTTTACCCTTAACACAAATACTTATTTTACTCTGCCTAAAATTACAGTACTCAGTACTACATGTACTACAGTATGTGTAAAGTCATTCTTTAAACTTACAGAAGCGCAGTGGCTCAGCGGTAGAGTGCTTGACTTGAGGCTGAGGGGCCGCGGGTTAGTGCCTCACCGGCGTCACTGTGTTATCGCCTTGAACAAGACACATTAATCCCAGCTTAGTACTGATTCAACCCAGGAAGACCCATCCCTTTATAACTGACAGATTGTTGATGAGACGTAAAGAATCAAATCAAACAAAAAAACAAATCTTTAAACATACAAGCACAGCTATTTAGTATGGCCTAGAAATACCTAAATTTAAGCATGGGCCTATTGTTTTTTGAGAGCTTGGAAGACTTTGGAGTGGTGAGGCTCGCATGAGCCTTTGTGGTTTGGATATGTGATAAAGACAAAAATCACATGACATATGTTTAGATAAACAAAATTTATGAGCGTAAATTGTAAAAATTTTCTTACCCATCAGTTTTAACATATGTTTTGGGTGCTCAAAAGAACCGTCTCATTGAGACGGTTCTTATA
This sequence comes from Loripinus fragilis, assembly GCA_964019695.1. Lineage (NCBI taxonomy): Eukaryota > Metazoa > Mollusca > Bivalvia > Lucinida > Lucinidae > Loripinus > Loripinus fragilis. Next base: position 39,571,378 of record OZ026527.1, read on the forward strand.
AGTACCCACAGTACATGTTTTGGTTTAGAAATAAGAAAAATATTTTTTTGGTACACACTCTTAACTTAAGTCAGGCATGAGTTTGGCTAATGCAGTTTGTGTCATTCTGATTACATCAGGATTAATCAGGTAAAAGTGCCTAGTTGAAAATGAATTTTATTATTCCTCAACCAAAACATATATTGTGGGTACTAAAAAAAACCTCTGTCTCGATGAGACGATTCTTTTGAGCACCCAAAACAAACCTTTAAACTGATGGATAAGAAAATATTCACACTTTAACGCTCAGAAATCTTCTTTATCTCTGGCGGACCTTAAAAATATGGTGGTTTGCCATGCTCCTACCTACCCACCCAAAACAGGCCCTACCCCAAAAAATTATTGTCATACTGAGAATTTTTATTTTTTTTATTATTCTCTAATTCTGCTTACAAACACTTGTTTAAAATCATTAAAAGCTGTATTTTATTTAAAGAAACTGTTACAGAGACTATTATTATATGCATTCTCAACTTATATACAGCATTTGTAGACCTCTAAAAGTGATAGCAAGAAGAGATCATAAAATTATGCTGAATTTCTGAAAAAAACAAAACAAAACAAAAGACCTACCTACCCAAACTGAAATTGATGGGTAGGAGCACAGCAAACAAATATATTTTTAAGGATGGCCTCCATGTTAATGGATCTTGTTATCCCCCGACGAAGTCGGAGGGATATAGTTTTGGCGTCGTCGTCCGTCCGTCCGACCATTCCGTCTGTCCGTCCGGAACAATATCTCAGTACTTATTGGTCAGATTTAATTCATTCTTGTTTTGTCTGGGGTTTTCAAGGTGTATCCGGAAAACAATAAGAGGTTACAAAAGGACATAGTTAATCAAGCTCTGAAGGATAAACTTGGAACTGCCACCAATCCACCAGTTGTACAAGGGGCAGCAGGAGGAACAGAAGAAATGGACGATGGTATGAATGGCTTATATAACATGGTTTTCTCTGGCGCAGGATATTAACCCTTACCCTGATGAAATGCCGCAGAATGCAGCGTTTCATCTGGGTCTTCACTGTTTGCCTTTTAGTACTCATTTAGGGGCTAACAGAATACAAAAGGTTAATTGCAGTTTCCGAAAACCCTGTCTTGGATCTCCTGTGAAAAAAGCAACCTATGAGACTCCAAAATACGGCCAATAAAAATATGTGACTAATTAGAAATATTGACTTCTTGGTCAATTTAATGTGCAGATTCCACACTGGTCAATGTATACGTCGCTTTGCCGGTATTTACGCGTATTGCCGGTACGTCATACGCCTATTTTCTGGAATAAAATGGCGGCGACACACCTGTTGACAGCGGAAGTGGTAAGTGTTTTCATTTTTGTTGTTGTTAATACTGCATAGAAAAACATGCCGTATGCCTAAAGGACTATAGAATTCTATCCTTTTTAAGTATCCGACATGTACATGGTGATTTATGCAAGCATTTAGAAATTTATTCGAGTACCGATCGGGGGGGAATGACATTTTTGTTGATTTCTTGTAAATTACCGACTTTCAAGTCATAGAAATTTGATCTGGTGTACATATCTTTCATTTTACCCATGCACGAGTCAACGTCTGGTCCCATAGCATCGAAACGTTATAACAGTTGGAAAGTGAAACTTGTGTTTTGAGAAAAAATCTGAAGAAAACGATTTTACGCCGATCTTGGCGAAAATGTACACTACGCTGTTTGCCGGCCCCCATTTTAATACATCCTGCAGAATGGAGTGCGCCGCTTAAAGCATATGCATAATCAATCCATTTCCTTCCAGCATGCCAGCCATGCACGCACGTATACATGCACGAACACACACAAGCAGAAAATAGAGGATGGTGAGGTTTATTAAGAAGGGATCTATTTTACCTGTTTGGGTTATGTAGAACAGTGTGCTGCGTTGCTAAGGAGAGTGGTGCTGCATTGCTTAAGAGAGCAGCATCTCAAATGCTTCTCTGTCTTGGTTTTAGGAAAACAGCACCTGTAGTGACCTTATCCCACACTTTTTGAGCGAGTCTCAGTTTCCAAATTGTCCCCAATTTCTCACCAAATATAGTTTAAACCCCACTTTTTATATATTAAAATAAGAGTTTTAGTTGCATACATAACTTCTTCATTTGCTCTAAAATGTAGAGTGTAGGTAAACGTTACAACCACCTCAATGTTGCAGTTCTAACCTGTACCCACGATCTTTGTTTTGATCAAAATATAAAAAAAAAATCTGAGATTTTTTTTTTATCTAAAGTGACCATTTTTATAGCCTAAATTCTCTGCGTAACGCATTGGCATCTTTGAGCAGTTATATTTAGTTACGGTATATTTAATTTTGATTGAATTTAATCACTATAGGGGTCCTTAGCAATACTGGTCCGGATCCCCTTAATCCAGTATTCAATGTTGGGCCATCATCGACCCGCCAGCGAAACGCAGTTTAAATGGCGTTTCGCTGGCGGGCCGTTGATGGCCCGCTAGTAGTGTTATTTTGGATCCTTCCCCTAATCAAACTAAAAAAAACGTTGTCAAAGTAATAGTTGGACCCCCTCTGACAAAACATACTGGATCCGCGCATGCTATAGTCGTTATACATTTTCAGGGTTTAAAGACCATTCCGCATATCTCAGATCATAGCGAGAAAACCTGACTCAACAAAGGCGCAGACCAGTCTGCGCATCCAGCCAGTCTGATGCGAGTCTTTGGAAAGTATAATAGCTACGCTTAACTTGGCACATTCTAAGCCTCAAGCTTCTATCTAGCCTCTGTGAATGATTCTATTACACTACAACAGAGAAAACTATACTTTTCCAAGGATCCGGAGGGGGTCCAACTTTTTACCAGGGGGGGGGGGGGGAGGGTCCAACTTTTTCCAGGGGGAGGGGGGTCCAAATGCTAATTTCTATAGAAACCCACATTACTTGTGATTTTCCAGGGGGTGGTCCGGACCACCCCTCTGTATCCGCACATTGGATCGACAAGTAGTGAAGGGGGCAGGGAGCGAGAGAGATGTGGGTTATTTTTGAAAGGGAAGACACTATTTCTCCAATCAGATATTTGAACACCCACTAACCTCTCTTGCCCCCCCCCCCCCCCCCCCCCCCAATGTTATTAGACCTGTATCAAAATAGTTATTTTTCTCCAATTAAACATATCTTGTGGGAGATCGCTGACAGGTTCTATATTCGCATTTTGTGTATGTCTTTGCAAAAATAATCGTCTAGAGGTTTAAGACGAAATATTAGTGAACACGCAATATCTTTATCTGTTGTGAAACTGCATAAATATTTAATGGAAAATGTGAAAATAAACGTGATATTCGCATTTCGCTCGAAATATGGGTTTTCGTTAGCGCCCCAAATCTTCAAAAAGTAATGCCCAACATCTCGTAACAACTTGGTGCTGTTTTCATACAAAAATATCAACTTTTATTCATGTACATAAAGTTGCAAAAATACAGTTTGACCATATTTGATTTTAGCGAACTGATGAACACATACTTTGTCAAAATAGCATGATTGCTTCACTATCCTATTCCAGTATGACACAATTATCTATATCTATGAGGTTTAGTTAGTGGTGCTTAAATTTTGATGCTGTGTATATTTGAATATACGCTATTAGTATAAATAATGAAATTGTCAGCCCCTTCAATTGGGAGCGCAGTGGCACAGTGGTAGAGTGCTTGACTCGAGACCGAAGGGTAGCGGGTTCGAGCCTCACCTGCGTCACTGCGTTGTGGTCCTTGAGCAAGACACATTTATACTAGCTTAGTACTGGTTAAACCCAGGAAGAACCGTCCCGCATAACTGAAAGATTGTTGAGTGGACGTAAAGAATCAAATCAAACAAACAAACAAACAAAGCCCCTTCAATTATGTTTCCTCTGTTTGGATAAGGCTTAAACGTTCTAGTCGTCAGTGTTTCTGTCATTTTGTGACGGCTTCATCATGTTCATTAACTAATAAGTTTATCTTGTACTTCAACAACAGCAGAATCTAGGGCGAAGATTTGGTACCAGTAAAATGCATTTAAGCCCCCCCCCCCCCCCCCCCCCCCCCCGCGGCTTAGGCTGCTGTCCGTTCTAAGGGTGGTGGTTCTGTTGTTGTTGTCTTTTTGATTATTGTTACTCCCATTGTGGGAGTCTGTAATTGTTCTTTGTTTTGTTGTACGTTACTTTATGTCCATTCTAGTATTGCAATCATCTTGATGGGGAAAAGAGAGCTGATTGCTTTGCTTAATTTGTCTTCCTGGTGTCTCGTGATGGCTGAGCGGCTCTTCCTCGCGGTGCCACGGGGTTTTCTGCAGTTTGTGATTGTGGTATTTCCCGATCATACTCACTTACTTTTTTTGTACCTGTTGAGAATCTTTTAACTGTTAGTAGGCATTGATTAAATGACTCGCTTGCCATCCCTGGATCGAATCCCGGTGTCAAAGTATTGCAAATTAGTGGTAGGCCGTCCAAGGTCAATGTTTTTCCCCGGGTTGTTCAGTTTCCTCCACCATGTGTGACCACAGAACGCCAACATCTGCTTAATGTCCACGGCAAATAGATGAGTTCATTATGGGAGATCCTAACCAGGCTAAACCTAAGCTGATAACCATTCCTAATCCTTTTCATTAGAATGAATGTGCGAAGCCCGGGAATCGAATCGGCACACTACGACTTGCAAGCTGAGACACGCTATCGACTGCACCAACCAGACAGGTAGCACGCTTGGTCCCGAAATGATAGAACTTTATAATTATGGTTTTTGAGAGGTCTGAGGGATATATTGTTGGCGTCGTTCGTACGTCCGTCCGTCCGGAACCATATCACAGTACCTATTGGTCAGGTTGCATTGCCATTGTCTTAGTACAGGCATTTGTAAATATTTTATGCTGAAATTTTGCATAGATAGATAACACATCCAACAAGATTTAAGTCTGAAGGCCTGGGCCCAATCCCCTGGGTAGGGCCAAGGCCAAAATTAAACTTTTTCTGAATACGGCCATGTTGCATATCAAATTAAAGCCGACGACGCATGCAGTAATATAGAAGCAAATATTTTGTCAACAGACACACCCTCGATCCCAGGGGTGGGGTAAAAAGGTCAACTCATTTTTATTCTAAAAGAAGTCATGTTGCATATCAAATTAAGGGATTTGAGCATAGAGCACTATGAAAGCAAATATTCTGTCCTTACACACACCATCGATCCATGGGGTAGGGTCAAAGGCCAAATGCTGTTTTCTCTTGTTGCATTAAGGAGTGTAGACGAACATGCAAGCTAAACCTTGACTTTACACACACCTCTGATCTCTGGGATTGGGTTGAAAGGTCAGATATTGAAATTGTGAAGATATGTATTCTTTAATTAAACTAAGTAAGAAAGAGGGCAAAAATCAGGAATCGATACAATTAAGCACCACACCTGACCCAGGATACCAATGGGTAAGTGACTTCAAAATTAGAATTCACAAATGAGAGCCAAGAGGTCAGCCCTTACCCAGCAGGTGACTAAAACATACTTGGCATGCTTTTGATATGATCTGAATGATACCCAAAGTGAACTAAGGGTCTAGATAAATGGGATTTATATTTTGTGATTTACATGTTTCTCTAAAGTAATCCTTCGTCGGGGATATAAATTCGACGAATTTGTCTTTTTAGTTTTACTATGTCTTTCATTCTCTTTTCAGAATGGATGCCAATTGCCTATGTGTGGACTGTGGCAAGTACTATAAGAACCCAAACTCGTTGCGGGTGAACCGGAAAACTCAAACTGGGCTCCGCCCATTCACCTGCGATGTCTGCAATAAATCGTTTGGGAGGAAGGATGTCCTAGGAGAACATCTGAAGGCAGAGCCGAGGCTTTCAACATTTCAATTTTCAAAGCCCTTCTAAAAGCCCTCCACTACGTGGCCTTTGTGGGATATTCTCTTTTTGCATAATTTAGGAGTTTTTGCCCCAGGGGATACAAATGACTGCTGCATTAGCAATATTAAGCTAAAAAGGTACATAGCCAAGGTGCCATAGAAACAAACTGCCATGTAAGAATACATAAAATGGTGAGAGGGTGAAACTTTGTTATAGGAAGTGAAGAGGTTGTTCTTTACAATAGAGAAAACAAAGCTGTTGATCAGTAACACTTTAATAGCGCAGCTTATTTACGCCTCCTATGATGCGCGAAAATAAAGATTATTATTCTGATGATGTTGCTGATGCACAGTATGTCATAACAATTTCAAATATTGTTTTTGTTTTACTTGAAAATGAAACCACTATCAACTCATTTACCTTGCCATTACTGGCTTGTCTATTTACTCAAATATTTGTGCTTTTTATCCTCATTTCCCTCCTCGTCATTTTCTCTGCCTCCTTTTAATAATCATCATCATCATCATCATCATCATCATCATCATCATCGTCATCATCATTTCCCTACTAATCATTCTCCCCACCTCCTCCTTTAACATCATAATCATTTATGTCATCATAATCCTCCTCATCATCATCATGAAAAAACATCATCGTCATTTCCCTACTCATCATTCTCCCCATCTCCTCCATTAACACCGCCATCAACTTCAATATCATTACAATCTTCTTCTTCATCACCATCATCATAAAAACCGTCATTGTCATCATCATCATCACTTCCCTACTCATCATTCTCCCCCACCTCCTCTTCATCATCATCATCATCATCATCATCATCATCATCATCATCATCATACCAGTTCTGATTATTTTTAGATCTTTTGCATACTGTGATTTTAATGATTGCTAGTGATTACCTAGTATTTATTGTTCAATTTTAGTTAATCTGTTTGCTCATCTAGTCAGGATCATTGAGCATTATTTTGTGTTTAGTTTGTTTTAGTTTTGATGAAGAAATAAAAACACAAATGGTAGTGGAAAATTTTTGTTTTCCTCATTTATCAAACAAGTGCTTTTGGTTTGATTTTGATTAACGTCCCGGTTAACAATTTTTTAATTATGTTGGGATGGAGCCACCACTTCCTTGGTATTTACCAGTACTTTGGAGAGATTAAAGACTAAGTATATTATTATTTGTTGATGCTATTTTAATATTATACCTGTAGTTGGTATTTTATATAATGCATCGACCTCCTATTTTAGGCTGTTGTTATTCAAATATACATTAGCAGAAACATTTCCACACCAGAGTTACACCTCATGTCCACCTAACATATAGGAAAAAGGGGGCAACTCTGATGTTGGTATCAACAGGATAAAAGTGGTTATTTTTTCCATAAAATCATATGTTGTGGTTATCTATTAGAATTGCCTCTGCAATGTGACTCTAATAGGTAGCTACAACATATGATTTAATGGTTGGGGGCTAACAATAAGTAAAAAGTAAGTAGTTACAAACGTATTTAATAAAAAAAATCAAACATTAATGAGACTCATTAAGACTCTTTTGAGCATCAAAAACATCAAATGTGTGGCTTATAAAATGTCTTTGAGTACATATCAACCAGATATCCATATAAGAGTGTTAGATGAAAAATCATGTTTCCTTTTACCAAGCAACAACTCATGTTGTGGGTACTCAAAAGAATCATCCCACTGAGATGACTTTTTTGAACACCCAAAACATATCATATGTTGCTTATATAACTTCTAATTGAATTGAGTAAACATCAATCAGACCTACCAATAAGAGTGTGAAATGTAAAATCATTTTTCAATTGTACCATACCCGTTCAAAAGAGCCGTTTGACAGAGACACCTCTTTTGAGATGCAAAACATATGTGTGGCTTATAAAACTATTAAGTTAACATCAACCAGATCTCCCTATAATGGATAAGAGTGCTTGATGAAAAGTCACCTTTCCTTTAACCAAACCAAAATACCCAAAAGAACCGTCTCACCGAGATGACTCTTTTGAGCACCCAAACATATGATGTATGGCTTATAAAAACTTAAGAAAATTGAATACACATCAATTAGAGAAGAGTGCATATCGTAAAATCATTTTTCTTTTTTACCAAACCACAACACATGTTTTGGGTACTCAAAAGAACCCGCTGACGGAGACAAAACTTTTGAAACATATGATGTGTGGCTTATTAAAAACTTCAGTAAATTTAGTAAGCATCAACCACACACTCTTGGGAGCGCAGTGGCTCAGTGGTAGAGTGCTTGACTCGAGACCGAGGGTTTGAGCCTCACCGGCGTCACTGTGTTGTGTCCTTAAGCAAGAACATTAATCCTAGCTTAGTACTGGTTCAACCCAGGAAGACCAGTCCCTTTATAACTGAAAGATTGTTGATGAGACGTAAAGAATCAAATCAAACAAAACAAAATCAACCACAACCACAAGATAAGAGTGTTTGATGCAAAATCACTTTTCCTTTTACCAAACCACAACACATGTTGGGGGTACTCAAAAGGCCAATTTCATCGAGACGACTCTTGAGTTCCCAAAACATATGATGTGAGGCTTATTAAAAACTTCAGTAAATTTAGTAAGCATCAACCACACACCCTTGGGAGCGCAGTGGCTCATCGGTAGAGTGCTTGACTCGAGACCGAGGGTTTGAGCCTCACCTGCGTCACTGTGTTGGTTTCTTGAGCAAGAACATTAATCCTAGCTTAGTACTGGTTCAACCCAGGAAGACCAGTCACTTTATAACTGAAAGATTGTTGATGAGACGTAAAGAATCAAATCAAACAAATGAAAATCAACCACAACCGCCAGATCAGAGTGCTTGATGCAAAATCACCTTTCCTTTTACCAAACCACAATACATGTTGGGGGTACTCAAAAGGCCAATCTCATCGAGACGACTCTTGAGTCCCCAAACCATATGACGTGTGGCTTTGAAAAACTTAAGACAATTGAATAAACACCAACCAGACCTCCAGGTAAAAGTGATTGATGCAAAACCAACTTTCCTTTTACCAAAAGACCCATCTCCCTGAATGGAATCTTTTGAGCACCCAAAGCATTTCTTTATATGGCTTATAAAACTTATAATTTAATTGAGTAATCATCAACCAGACCTCACGATAAGAGTGTGTATGGAAAAATCACTTTTCCGTTTTACTAAACCACAACCCATGTTGTGAGGCGTTAAAAGAACCTTCCACCGAAACGACTTTTTTGAGCACCCAAAACATATGACGTTCGGCTTTAAAAAAACTCAAGTAAATTTGGTAAACATCAACCAGACACACAGATAAGAGTGCTTGATGCAAAATTACCTTTCTCCCTACCAAACCACAACACATGTTGTGGGTCCTTAAAAGAACCGTCTCACTGAAACAACTCTTTTGAGCACCCAACACATATGTGTGGCTTACAAAAAACTTAAGTCAATTGAGTTAACATCAACCAGACACACAGATAAGAGTGCCTGATGCAAAATTACCTTTCTTTCTACCAAATCACAACACATGTTGAGGGTCCTTAAAAGAACCGTCTAACCGAAACGACGCTTTTGAGCACCCAAAATATATGATGTGTGGCTTATAAAAACTTATTAATTGAGTTAACATCAACCAGACACACAAATAAGAGTGCTTGATGCAAAATTACCTTTCTCCGTACCAAACCACAACACATGTTGTGGGTCCTTAAAAGAACCGTCTCATTGAAACGTCTCTTTTAAGCACCCAACACATATGTGTGGCTTATAAAAAAACTTTAGTAAATTGAGTAAACGTCAACCTGACACACAGATAAGAGTGCTTGATGCAAAATTACCTTTCTCTGCACCAAACCACAACACATGTTGTGGGTCCTTAAAAGAACCGTCTCATTGAAATGTCTCTTTTGAGCACCCAACACATATGTGTGGCTTATAAAAAACTTAAGTAAATTTAATAAACATCAACCAGACACACAGATAAGAGTGCTTGATGCAAAATTACATTTCTTTCTACCAAACCACAACACATGTTGTGGGTCCTTAAAAGAACCGTCTCACTGAAACGTCTCTTTTGAGCAACCAAAACATATGATGTGTGGCTTATAAAAAACTTAAGTAAATTGAGTAAACATCAACCAGACACGCAGATAAGAGTTCTTGATGCAAAATTACCTTTCTTTCTACCAAATCACAACACATGCTGTGGATACTCAAAAGAACTATCTCACTGAAGCAACTCTTGTGAGCACCCAAACATATGATGTGTGGCTTATACAAGCCCAATGTAAATTGGGTGAACATCAACCAGACTTCCAGATAAGGTTGCATGAAGTAAAATCATTTTTCCTTCAACCAAACCACAACACATGTTGTGGGTTCTGAAAAGAACCATCTCACTGAGATGATTCTTTTGAGCACTCAAAACATATGATGTGTGGCTTATAAAACTGTTAAGTAGATTGAGAAAGCATAACCAGACCTCCAGATAAGACTGTTTCATGCAAAATTCTTTTTAGTTTTACCGAAAAACATCACATGTTGTGGATACTCAAAACAACTGTCTCACTGAGACAACTATTTTGAGCACCCAAAACATATAGTATTTGGCTTCTTAAACTTTAAAAATAAAATGTGTAAATTGAGTCAAGTGCTGCCCTTTATTTTTGCTCAGAAATCAAGAGGAACCACCGGCCATATTGCAGATACTGTAAGCCCAATGTTTACTGTCGTCGCCCTGGGCCCTGTCACCTGTTAAACTTACGGTACCGGGAGCCAACTCACGACGGTAAACATTGAAGGCATTATACCTGGTCGTTTTGTACGGATTAGATGTAAAACTTATGCACCCCACAGGCGACAAAACAGACGGTGCATATGAGCATAATCTTTATCAGTCCCATTTTGTTAATAGGTGCTGAGTTTTGTAAACACATTCTTTTATATTTACAATTCTACTGCGAGTCTTTAAATGAACCTCTACATTTGAGATGTGGTTCATACCTTCATGAACAAATCGTTTTAAGCCGCACCCACTATGCGCCATTTGAGCGGGCTAACGTCAAGTCCATCCAATAACGTTGCTTGTTTACTGACGTTTGCGTGACGTTAAACACGTATCGCCATGACGTTAAGCGTGGAAATTTTGCGTTGGGCTATTCAAAACCCTACGTTATGTCTGATTTAATTCAAAATATCTGGAAAACCAGCCAAGTTAGGTGAAAATTGATACTTGACTGATAATATAAAATGTAAATATAAGTATTAAATTCAATTTTTCTTAATGTTCATGGAATCATGAATACTTCGGGTCTCTTGCAAAGTTAACGTTAAGCCCTATTAGGGCTTCACTAACTTTTTAATAGGGCTTCACTAACTTTTGCAACATGATTCCATGAACCTTCCAAAAATCGAATTCATTTCTTAAATATTTCTAGCAGTCATTGTCTTCAGAAACTAGAGTTTTCGTTTTTGGTAATACTTTTGATTCATCACATTTGAAAAATTCCCTTCTTAGCGATAGAGTTCCCTTTGGAGGTGCATCCAAGTCGGAAGTCAATGCACCTAGCCTTCACCGAGCCTTTGTTCTTCTCCTTTCTGGTTGGTCAAACGGATGGTTCCTAGAAGAAAATGGCATGATGATAAAACACGTAATGTTACAGAATACATCTGTTGTCTAGGTTGAAAACTTTAAAAATGCCATATGAAATGCTCTTCTGCATAGATTTAAGTTCCTAATTAGTCCGTGACGGGAATGCATTATTCGAAACTGTAACAAAGGTACATCATCACTCTAACGAATGTTTTCGCTGCTTTTGAAGGATCTAAACTTTTTTTTTTGATTAACTTATTGCAAATTACCTTCTGATTAGTCTTTTATTTCCATGATCATATCATATAAGGCTGTGTGACGGCATAAAGCCTACCATGGCCGCTTCCTTTACAGTCCATTTGCAAATGTTAATAACCTCACTTTTATTTTGCAACCGATTTTAACGACACTGGTATCAAAGTGGTTATTAGAATACATTCTTATAAAATATACTATGTTTAGGATTGCAGTTCCATATAAGAATCACATGTATCATGTCGAACTTACAGATATAGAGGTGAATGAAAGTTGAAAATGCATGCTTTGTATTCTTGCAAACCATGTTTACTCTTTTTCATCATCATGTTTGCTTTGATATTAAGAAACAGACATACCCTGCCTGTTGCATGACATCAGAATACTTACATAGGTTTTATTGTTCCTTCTTTTGGTCGGTTATCAGCTTGGACACAATTAGAGTAGGTTTTCTCTGAGACACCCTCAACCACAGGATAGGCAGATGACCTTGAAGTTTTCATGAAGAACCCTCTATGAATAAATATTAACAGATTAATTGGTAGACCTTATCTACATTAAGTGCTGGCTCCCGGTCTTCAGGTGGTCAGTTATGTAAATAAGGTAACCAGAACCCTGCCCCCATATCTAGGTATTGGGGTACTGGTTACCTGCTTTTCCATTACTAACCACCGCTAAACGGTGAGTTAATGTATATATGGCCAGACAAAATGAATATAGATTAAAAGTAATTTAATTTATCATTGATATTTATGCAAATCAAAACAGTTCTATGGAGGAGCCAAGATAATCAAATGCACATTAAAATTGGCCATTAAAGCAGCGCAAATGTGCCACGTTATGGACGGTGAGCATTTAAACTGTCTCGTTACCGTTACCGGATGTGGATTTAATTCTGAGTAGCTAGGTTCCTGGTCGTGAAGCGCGTTTCGGTTTTTTCTGAGATAACTTGAAACAAAATCTTAACAGAATTCGCCACAAGTATCGCTGATCGCTAATTACCAAAACCACGCATTCTGGCTGTTTTGCCCAAACAGCATGCCAATCCAGTAATTGAGCAATAGGCATGTTATATCTAGTACATGTTGTTCATTAATATAAGTTGCTTACGGTGAGTCAAGCTTTTTTGTTAAAGCTCTAACTTGTATTAATTAAAAAAATGAGTCCGTTTTTATTTCGCTGACACTCATCACCCAAACAGCTAATTTACTGAAGTTCCTTTTACCTGACATATTGTTTTTGTTTGATTTGATTCTTTACGTCCCATCAACAATCTCTCAGTTTTAAAGGGACGGGTCTTCCTGGGTTGAACCTGTACAAAGCCAGGATTAATATGTCTTGATCAAAAACACAAGACAGTGATGCCAGTGAGGATCGAACCCACAACCCCTCGGTCTCGAGTCAAGCACGCTACCACTGAGCCACTGCGGTAATTAAGCAGTTATTTCCTGACTGTTTGGTAGAATAGTTAAACGTATGCTTCTTTGTAGAGTGGACAGCTCAATGCACTATTGCCCTTGGCATTACGGCCTCAGGCAATAGTACATTGAGCTGTGCATGGCAAAATATTAACAATTATGTACACGAAGTATGAAAGTGCCTTCGATCAGCTTGAATAGTAACAGTTTGGTAAGGATAATGAGCGGGCTCAATATGTGCTGCGTCGCAAGAAGACGCGTCTTCAGGGTTTCCGACCAAATCTTGCTAAAACCAGCCTGCTCATTAACAGAGACAAGATAGAAGCTTGAAGCTTAGAATGTGCCAAGTTTAGCGTAGCTATTATACTTTCCAGGGAGCAAACAACAAAGACTCACATCAGACTGGCTGGATGCGCAGACTGGTCTGCGCCTTTGTTGAGTCAGGTTTTCTCGCTATGATCTGAGATATGCGGAATGGCCTTTAAACCCTGTAAATGGATAACGACTATAGCATGCGCGGATCCAGAATGTTTTGTCAGAGGGGGGTTCAGCTATTACTTTGACAACGTTTTTTTTAGTTTGATTAGGGGAAGGATCCAAAATAACACTACTAGCTGGCCATCAACGGCCCGTCTGCGAAACGCCATTTAAACTGCGTTTCGCTGGCGGGCCGATGATGGCCCAACATTGAATACTGGATTAAGGGGATCCGGACCAGTATTGCTAAGGACCCCTATAGTGATTAAATTCAATCAAAATTAAATAAACCGTAATACTAAATATAACTCTGCTCAAAGATGCCAATGCGTTACGCAGGGAATTTAGGCTATAAAAAGGGTCACTTTAGATTAAAAAAAATCTCAGATTTTTTTTTATATTTTGATCAAAACAAAGATCGTGGGTACAGGTTAGAACTGCAACATTGAGGTGGTTGTAACGTTTACCTACAATCTACATTTTAGAGCAAATGAAGAAGTTATGTATGCAACTAAAACTCTTATTTTACTATATAAAAAGTGGGGTTTAAACTATATTTGATGAGAAATTGGGGACAATTTTGAAAACTGAGACTCGCTCAAAAAGTGTGGGATAAGGTCAGTACAGGTGCTGTTTTCCTAAAACCAAGACAGAGAAGCATTTGAGATGCCGCTCTCTTTAGCAATGCAGCACCACTCTCCTTAGCAACGCAGCACACTGTTCTACATAAGCCAAACAGATAAAATAGATCCCTTCTTAATAAATCTCACCATCCTCTTTTTTCTGCTTGTGTGTGTTCGTGCATGTATACGTGCGTGCATGGCTGGCATGCTGGAAGGAAATGGATTGATTATGCATATGCTTTAAGCGGCGCACTCCATTCTGCAGGATGTATTAAAATGGGGGCCGGCAAACAGCGTAGTATACATTTTCGCCAAGATCGGCGTAAAATCGTTTTCTTCAGATTTTTTCTTAAAACACAAGTTTCACTTTCCAACTGTTACAACGTTTCGATGCTATGGGACCAGACGTTGACTCGTGCATGGGTAAAATGAAAGATATGTACACCAGATTAAATTTCTATGACTTGAAAGTCGGTAATTTAAAAGAAATCAACAAAAATGTCATTCCCTCCCGATCGGTACTCGAATAAATTTCTAAATGCTTGCATAAATCACCATGTACATGTCGGATACTTAAAAAGGATAGAATTCTATAGTCCTTTGGGCATACGGCATGTTTTTCTATGCAGTATTAACAACAACAAAAATGAAAACACTTACCACTTCCGCTGTCAACAGGTGTGTCGCCGCCATTTTATTCCAGAAAATAGGCGTATGACGTACCGGCAATACGCGTAAATACCGTCAAAGCGACGTATACATTGACCAGTGTGGATTCTGTCACATCCATTCTTAGAGATGATTCTCTATAATATAGTAGGGCAGTTGTCAGTTACTGTTCAAACTATAAATACACCAAGCACTGGTAAACCACTCCTGAGAAGCCTGCCAAGGAATAGTTTGATAGGATAACTGACTGTCATGTTAGACATGCTTGACCTAGAATGCTGAGCTTTGGTATACAGTAAAACCTGTGTAAAATGGCCACTCTCAAAAAGACAGAAAATTGGTTTTCATGCCCGATTATCACTTAATGCAGGTCAAAAGTATTGCAGAATTCGCACAATGCTCCAAAGGGAGCATTCTGCAATACTTTTGACCTTCATTAAGCTACCATTTAATTTGTCATTAAGATCTTGGTTTTTCTATTTTTGAGTGGCTGTTTTACACAGGTTTTACTGTACTAAGAGTAATTGATATGTAGAATATTATTCCATGATAAAAGTTGTAGAAAGGAAGATGCTGTAACAATATGTTCTGGAAAAAGAGAAAAAAGTATTTAGCCTGTTGATAAATCAGACTAATCTATTTTAATTGGGCTGATCCCATCTGCTACGTCAAACCAGTTTTCCTTATGCGAGCACTGGCTAACAAAACTCAGCTTTTTCATACATAATACTACACCTTTCATACATCTGAGGCCTAAAATATTTTTTTTTATTTTATTCCCCTTACCCAACCAACCCTGAAAAAAGGCCCTGCAAACTTAGAGAATTTTCCAATGTAAACACTGTTAAATTTAAAATATGCTTAGCAAATTGTGTATTTAATTTTATTGCCTATACTATAGTAGGACTATTTACAATTAAGTAAAATGGTGTATCGAATTTTGAGAAGTTAAAAAAATCTGACCAACCGACCCATAACAATAAAACCGGGTCAGGTAAGGGGAAACCAAAATATTTTTAAGGTTGGCCTGAATGAGTGACACTAATGTCAACATGTTTGCTTTCAGACGAGAGTGATACAGAGTCAGTCGAGAGTTGGGATGAGAATTCCCTGGGTATTGAAGAGTGTCTGTTCTGTTCCTTCATCAGCCAGTCCCTCGAGGACAATGTGGGTCACATGACCTCCAAACATAGCTTCTTTCTACCAGATGCAGAGTATTTATCAGATTTAGAGGGATTAATAACATATCTTGGTAAGAATTTTTCTTATTTTGTTGGTATCATACATAGGGTAAGTGAGCACAGTGGGTCTGTTTAAGAATGCTTGACTCGAGACCGAGGGGCTGTGGGTTTAAGCCTCACCGGGGTCACTGCGTTCTGTCATTTAGCAAGGCACATTAATCCTTGCTTAGTACTGGTTCAACCCAGGAAGACCCGTCCTGACATAACTGAAAAATTGTTGACTGGGACGTAAAGAATAAAATCAAACAAATACATAAGGTAAATATTCTAAAATTTGGAATACTTGTCTCTTTCTGTCCTCAAATAAAATGTGGATTTTCGGGGCTTGAATTTACAAAATGCTTATCAGAATGGCAAAATGGGAAGACCCTGATCAGTCTGCTTCTTCAGAAGCAGTCTGATCTGGGTCTGCACTGTTTGTGTAGGCCTTTTGGGCAGGTAACTAGTGTTTGAAAGTTTATAGCATCTACCATATATATCAGATCAATAAGAGGGTGTAGTCACATATCTTTGGAAGAAAGTTTTTGCATTTTGTTGATTTCATGCATATAAAAATATCAGATTTGGAGGGATTAGTAACAAATCTTGGTTAAGTTTTTTTTTCAGCTCACTTGAGCACAAAGTGTCCTTCTGTTAGGCTAAAAAATATTGATGAAATTCAAAACATGGACCCTGGTTCTTGCCAAAATTGGGATTTTTCTATGATAAAGAAACTGTGTTATAAATGCCTAACCGCTGGTATCCGTAATATGGGTAAGAATGTCATTCCTGATCTGGGTCCAAACTTTTTGCAAAGGTCATCAGCAGACAACAAAAGCGGTGGAAAGCAAGGAAAGAGTTAATACGAAATTTAACTTCGATACAACTGTGTCTAGATGTTGAATTACTTTTTACAGCAAAATGCTTAATCAGAAAATGTGGTTGACAAAATAAAGCTTTGATTTTTCAGGAGAAAGGGGGGGGCACCTATGTCTCTGGTGTAATGAAAAGGGTAAAAGTTTCCACTGGAAGAATGTACAGTAAAACCTGTGTAAAACGGTCACCCTAAAACAGACAAAACAAAGGTCTTAATGACAAATGGTAGCTTAATGAAGGTCGAAAGTATTGCAGAATGGTCCCCTTGGAGCATACTGCAATACTTTTGACCTGCATTAAGCGATAATTGGTCTTTTTGTGAGTGGCAGTAATACACAGGTTTTACTGTAGTTGACAAAATATAATTTTGATTTTGCAGGAGAAAAGGTGGGGGTCGGACATCTATGTCTCTGGTGTAATGAAAAGGGTAAAAGTTTCCACTCGACCAAGTCAGTACAACAACATATGACTGATAAGGGCCACTGTAAAATGTTACATGAAGGAGATGTCATTTTAGAATATACAGATTACTATGATTACAGGTAAGCTCTGTCATCACAACTTTTTTCATGTTCAACTGAGCATGAAATTTATCATGCTGAAATTTATCGTGCTAATAAATGTCAAAATGCCAACAATTGTTGGCATTTTGACATTCATTAGCATGATAAATACTGCATCTTGGAGTTTGAAAGCATGAAAAGTCTTTGCTGAAATTTTCAGCATTTTAGTTTTATGAGCAGTTGAAATTTCATGCTCAGTTGAGATGAGCATGAAAAAAAGTTTTGTAACCTCAGGGCCTAGGGCCTCATTGCGAGGAGACTACTTTTTGAAGCATCTAGCATCAGTTTCAGAGCAGCCTGTGCATCCCCACAACCTGTTCAGAGCCTCTTTAGTTTGCTCTCTAGAGTGTAGTATAACTTAACTTGCTCCATGCAAAATTTCAATATCCAATCTAAAATAGTTAAATGAATTAATACAACACCAACACAAAATAATATTTCATTTATCACATCAATAGTTTGCCTTAATGATTATGCTACTTCAGGATGTATGTAACAATACAGTGGTCTGGGACTGTGGCATGATTGTGTCTTATCTGCGGCTACTGTAGTGTTTCTTCCAAGTCCAAGATTAAGTACCATTCAACCACACCTTGCCTATATAGCCAATGGTTAAACTCAGTGATTTATTGGTTGATAAATCACTGCACGGACCGGTGTGACATCATTCAGTCGCCAGTTTGATTTTCATGACGTCATCTATCGCATACGACATTGTAATGTTCACAATAGACGGCGTAAATTGTTTTTTTACAACTATTTGTTGCTCAAAATGTACGTAAAACTATGCGTTTCAGTCTAAACAAGAGTTGCGGGAAATTCTGACAGTCTGCTCAAGATGACGGAATCGTTATATATTATGAAGGATTCGTTCATATTTTTAATCTTTTTGTGTGTTAGAATCGAAATAAATTCGCACTGTCAGTGATTTGTTGCTTAATATATCACTGTCTGTTGGTCAGTCGTCAGTGCATAAATCATTCTCGCTTCGCGCTCATGATTTATTCACTTTAACGACTGACCTCCAGCCAGTGATATATTAAGCAACAAATCACTGCAAGCGCGAATCTATTTCTTAAGCACTTAAAAGTTTTAGTATCTGGCAGGTACATTTTCAATTTAACGATAATAGATCAAAGGTATAAAGTTAATACATTTCAATTTGCTTTAAGAGATTCAATATAATAATGGAGCTATCTGAAAAATAACCTCTTGAAAGTTAAATTAAGTTTCGATGATTGATAATGTACCTATCAGAAGAGTAATTGATTCTGAGAGAGTCTTCTCCTGGCTTTAAAAGTGGCAAGATGGGTCGCAAGCGCAAATGATATAACTATTAAACAAAATGCTATACGATCAGAATATAGACCCTGGGAAAAACAGCTGCTTTCTTGTTTGACTATTGTTATACATGTAGTGTTACATGTAGTAAACAATGAAAATAGTTGACGTAGGGCACCATAAGCATAACGTTACATAGCGCACCACTTCAATAATGTTGCATGAAGATAAGCAGGTAATGATAATAGTACACATATACAAGAGAACCGACTAATACGACCATTAGACCTGTCGCATAGCTGACCAAAGTAGGTAAAAATGAGCCTGTGCATATAGGCAGTGCAGCCAGAGCCCAATTATTAGTTAAAAAAACAGCAAGGATACATGGTGCTCTAACACTATAACACTCAGAATTACCACCGGCACCATAGCCCAGTCGGTAGTGAGTCCGACTGCAGATTAAGGGTAGCGAGTGTGGTCCCGACCGGTCCCATACTTTTATGGTGATTGACCCTGAAAAAATTTCTTTGGTCATTCTCCTCCCTCTGCTGATTCAAGAAGGGTTGTTGTCAGTTACAAAGTATGTGCACGAAGTACTGGTTAACCGCTTAGTCAAGCTTGCCCATAAAAAAAAGTGTGGTTAGGTGAACTGACCGTCTTGATATGAACTTAGCTATTGACTGGGACGTAAAATCTCAAACCAGTCAAACAAAAAGCTCAGAATAGCCAAAAATAGTGAGTATGATCAGGAAATACCACAATCGCAAACTGCAGACAAACCCATGGCACGGCGAGGAAGAGCCACACAACCATCACGAGACACCAGGAAGACAAACTAAGCAAAGCACCCAGCTCTCTCTTCCCCATCAAGATGATTGCAAAACTAGAATGGACATAAAGTAACATACAACAAAACATAGGACAATTACAGACTCCCACAATGGGAGTAACAATAAACAAAAGTCAACAACAACAGAACCGCCGCCTTAGAACTGACAGCAGCCTAAGCCACCGGGGGCTTAAATGCATTTTACTGGTACCAAATATTCGCCCTAGATTTTGCTGTTGTTGTACCAAACCTACACAGGGTTCCACATACCAATGAATAATCTCTAAAAACTATAGACTTTTATGGGATGTGTTATGTCTTTCGGATCTGGGCTGTAGGATGGTGCACTCTCTGCTGCAGTTTAGAGAGAGATGGCCCTGTCATATTTGGCAGGATGAAATTTGCTTCACTTTAGGCCCATTTTTCGGTGGGAATTGGGGCTTTCTAGTCAATCTCATTCTTCTTATCTCTCTCCCTTCTCTGGGCGGAGTCACGACATGACTGAAATATTGATGACTGGGACTTGAAGCCTTAACTCAATCAATCAATGTCTTTCGGGTTGTTACTGATTTCCAATGTCAATATTAAGCATTTGCCTTCTACAGATGCCATTATTTGTACAAATGTAACTCAAGTAATCTTGATCACTTAGGTGCTTGCTTATGACAGAGTTCGACCATATATTTCAGGAGCAGCTATCCAGACTATCAGGCCGGGGAACCAGCAGGCAGACAGGAAGAGGAAATGGAGGAAGACATACAACCAGACGTACTTGCAGAAGATGGTTATGAGTTGGTGCTCCCATCAGGTAATTATACAAATTCATAGGTCAAGATAAGCAAAAAATTTGAGCGTAAAATTGTCAATATTTTTTTACCCATTAGTTTTAGCATATGTCAATGAGACAGTTCTTTTGAGTACTCACAACATATGTTTTTGTTGAGAAATAAGAAAATCATTTTTTTTTATAATTACACGGCCTGAAATTACTTCTATTAATCCATTACAGGGGACAAATTATTTCAACATTGCACTTGTCCTGCAGGATGAGTGACTTACAATTATCACTCATCCTGCATCCTTTAAAAGTGTATACAATAAGAAACATAAGGGAGTTATATGACTTATAAAGTTCCTTATATCACTGTTAAAATGATATTTACCCAGTCAAGTTAACTGCATCCCATTTACTGACAAAAAGATTTCACAGTCAATACTCAGAAAATGCTAGTTTCACCTTCGGATTTTAGGGTGAAAGGACGAGTTATTCTTCCCAAAGCACTCATCCTGTAGGACGAGTGCTTTGGGAAGAACTACTCGTCCTTTCTAGATTTCACTTATAATTACGAGTGGACGAGTGGAATTTTTGTTCCTTGCTTTATATGCAGGAAGCTTGTAAACTGGTACATTGGCAAATAGTGAAAACCCAGATGAAATGCTGCAAATTGTGGCATTATGTCAGGACTTACACTTTTTGCTCTAATAAAACAATCTTATGCAAATAAAAACAGTCTTCAGGGACAGAAATACATCATGATTTGGAAATTCTAATTGGTGACCCCTTGATACAATGAAGTCCATGGAATCAAAAAAGATGGAAGACCCCATCAGTATACTAAAGGTTAAAAGGTAGTGAATTATTATATACTCAGATGATTTTGTGTCAAAAAGGTAATTTTTTACAAAGAAATTTGAGGTAAATAATCATTGATCATTGCTTAACTTGCACAACCTGTTAAATGTGTTGATAAAAGTTTGAAAGTATGCAAAGGTTTAGGTGTATTGTGTCATTAATGTACACTTTCCTAGTCCTACTGAATAAATTGACATGCTTTTTCCTACTCTGATTTTGAACCAGAGCCTTAGGTTTTAAAACTTTTTTCAGGGTTCGCGCTACCGTTCGCCATTGTCACCAAATGCGAAGAAATAAAAATTTTGGCGCAAAAAATATGAATTTGGCAACAACTATTGGCGAAAGAAAATCGCAGGCGAAAATTTTGGTCTGGCGTCCGAGCGTCTCCTCCGGCTTGAAAGCAATACCTCGTGCCGCTTAATGGTCATCAATGTATATCTTTATTGTCATTTAAGGCCTCAATTATCGACTACACAATTTGGTAGCTGATCGAGTCAAACCTGGGCATGCGTTGCTAGCCTGCGGCGATCGGCACGCTCTTTTAACAGCTGTTACTGGTAATGGTCAGAATGACAGACCGTAATGTATGTGGTGTCATGCTGTGCATGAAATAAACTGCACCATCACCATGACATCTTTGCTTATTGTGGTCAAAATAATAGTCATCCGTAACTTTTAACACCGATTCTAGATCATGTTGAAAAGACCGATACATCGCCGTCCGCGAGAAGAAAACATCAAAGGTTACTTTTAAGCTCACTTTCCATCAAGCATAATGAGAAAGGGGAAAGATTTTTATGTTGTTCACTGTGCCATTCTTTCATCTGACAGCATCACCCACCAGACATTAACAGGCATGCGAAAGGATCCGTGTGTTTTGCAAAATGCCGACAGTAGCAAGACAACACCGAAGATTGCTTCTTTCTTCAAGACAAGAGCAACGCACGCTGTTCAAAGTGCTTTTCTCGACAGTCTCAGATACTTGAACCTTTTATTTCTAAACAGAAACCTTTATTTATAAGGTGGATGATGTAATGGCTTTCTTAAATCTGTTTTGTCAGATAAAGGATCGTTAAAAACTTGGACACAGGTCCGAGAGAAAAATTTGCAAGTGTGCTCTCCCCTAACATTTTTGAGTTAGCTCCTTTGTTGCAATATATTTAGCAAACTTAATTCAATGGAGTTATTCGTTTGGGCGAAACTCAAGACAGGTTTGCTGAAGACAACAGAGGAGGTGTGCGGCACAACAAAGCCCCACCGATGGCGACGTGAAACTTGGTGGTGGAATAAGGAAGTAGATGATGCCATCACAGCCAAGCGCCAAGCTTTCAAAGCATGGAAGGCTCGCAAATGCACACGAGCATCATATAACACTGCCAAGCGCATCTCCAGACGTGTGGTGTACCATGCACGCCACGAAGCAGACAAGGTGGTCTATGAGGGCATTGACCACAAGTCGTCTGATATCTTCCGCCTCGCCAACCAGATGAGGAAAGAGAATGTTGATGTTGTAGGTGACAAGCCAGTGAAGAATGACACTGGGGAAATGTCAATGAGCGAGGAGGCAAAGCAGAATGCATGGGCTGAACATTATGAAAGGCTTCTCAACGTTGAATTTGACTGGGACCCTGATCACCTGTCCAATGAACCTCCGTTAGAAGGTCCGCCTATCCCAATCACTATTGACATGGTGAAGAAGGCCATCTCAAAGATGAAATCGGGCAAAGCTGCAGGTCCATCAGGCATAGTGGTGGAGATGATCAAGGCAGCAGGTGATACAGGTGCCACCATGATCCGAGATCTTGCTATTGCGATAATCCGTGATGGCAAGGTCCCAACTGACTGGGAGGAAAGTTTCATTGTTTGCCTTTACAAGGGCAAGGGTGATGCTTTGGATAGAGGCAACTATCGAGGCCTCAAGCTGACTGAGCAAGCCATGAAGATCCTAGAGAGGATTGTCGATGGTCTCATAAGACAGGTGGTGTCTATTGACGACTCCCAGTTTGGCTTTGTCCCAGGAAAAGGCACTACAGATGCAATCTTTGTGGTCCGGCAGCTGCAGGAGAAATACCTAGCAGTGAACAAGAGGCTTTATATGGCCTTCGTGGACCTAGAGAAAGCATTTGACCGTGTCCCTCGTAAGGTTATCTGGTGGGCCCTGAGAAAGCTAGGCGTTGAGGAATGGATTGTGCGGTTAGTCCAGGGAATGTTCGCTAATGCACGTAGCCGGGTTCGTGTCGGCGAGGGTTTAGCAAAGAGTTTGAGGTGAAGGTCGGGGTCCATCAGGGATCCGTACTCAGTCCCTTGCTCTTCATCATTGTGCTGGAGGCCTTGTCACGTGAGTTTCGGGCTGGTGTTCCCTGGGAGGACCTATATGCAGATGATCTTGTCATCATTGCTGACTCCCTAGAGGAATGTGTCAGGAGGCTCTTGATATGGAAAGAAGCCATGGAGAAGAAGGAATTGAGGTCGAATGCAGGAAAGACAAAGGTCATGATCTGTGGTACAGGCCTGGACCTCTTGCAGAGTTCAGGCGAATACCCATGTGCTGTCTGTCGTACAGGAGTAGGCAACAACAGCATCTACTGCAATGGCTGCAAACTTTGGGTGCATAAGAAATGCAGTGGGCTACAACGACTGACACCAAATCCTGATTATAGCTGTGCACGGTGCATGGGAAATGCTCGCCCTATTGACGGCAGACCACAGAGTGAAGTCCAGGTCAGACCTGATAAGTTTGAGGTGGTAGGTTCCTTCTGCTACCTAGGTGACATGCTTTCCGCTGGTGGAGGCTGTGAAATGGCGGTCACTACTCGTGTGAAAACCGCCTGGAAGAAGTTCAGGGAGCTACTACCAGTTCTCACATCCCGCCACCTCTCTTACAAGACCCGTGGCCATGTGTACAGCTCTTGCGTGCGGAGCGCCATGCTCCATGCCAGTGAAACCTGGCCACTTACCAAGACGAACCTGCAGCGCTTGCAACGCAATGATAGGGCCATGATCAGACAGATCTGCAGTATCAAGCCAGAGGATGTGGCCAGGGTAAGGTCAAACGAGCTACTGGCAAAGCTTCTGCTTGAGGACCTCAACCTCATTTTGAGAGAGAGAAGGCTTCGCTGGTTTGCGCGTTCGAGTGGTGCAATCCGAACAGCATATGATATGCAGATTGACGGCAAGCGGGGGGGCAGGGAGGCCCAAGCAAACATGGAAGAAACTGACAGAGAAAGACTGCCGTGAGTGGAAGCTCACCACAGTTGACCCTCAAGAAAGGGGCACCTGGAGATCAGGTGTAAGATCTGCTATGCGTGCAGCTAGCCAGTTACCTGGAAAGGGGCCCACTGATGTGGATGATGCCCCTGCACCTGCACGTTAATCAAAAATCCGATTATTATATTTTTATTATTTAACATATATTTTCCAAATTTAAACATTTTTAATAAAGGTATTTTATAATTTTATATTCTAGAGAGAATAACATTGATTGCAAACTTTAAATCACTAAAACCAAAGAGCAAAAAAGCTGCAGAAAAATTAATATTGGCGTCATATATTTTATACATTGTGCCTAGACTTTGTAAATGTTAAAAATACCTTACTCATGTTCAGGTCTATAAACAGAATGGAGATTTCCCATATACTATTGAAAGACCAAAATTAGTCTTATCACTATCAACTGTCTTAATATTTTTTGCTGATGCAATCATTCATGTGCAAAGTACAATGATCAACATCAGTAAAGTTTAGCTGTTAAAAGAGTAATAAACGGTTGGTTAATCCTTTTCATTCTGAATACTTGCAAACAGGTACTTTGGCAAACAGAGAATACCCAAAGTGTGGCATTTCATCAGTGTCTTCCTTGTTTGTTAAGAAAATTAACAATCTTCAGGTACAAATAGATATCAATTTAAAGACTGTCAACTGCTTTAAATACAAAATGGACTACCCCATAGTTATTTTATCAATGTGTATAGAATAATCCACCAGAATTAAGGGGGTTAAAGACAGAAGACTTTTTTGCGAAAAATGCCCAAAAACCTGGCTCTTTTTTGGCGAAAAAAAAATCTGATTGGCGAAAATGGTGTCAAAAAAAAAAAATTCTAGCGCAAACCCTGATTTTCATGCTCAACTCAACTGAGCACGAAATTTCAACTGCTCATAAGAACTGAAATACTGAAAAGTAGAGATGTTTTTTGTTTAAAAACAGTCATATGTTGTATTTATCCTGCTAATAAATGTTAAAATGCCAACATTTGTTGGCATTTTTAACATTTATGAGCAGGATAAATTTAATACTCAGTTGAGTTGAGCATGAAAAAAGTTTTATAACCTTGAGGCCAGTATAATAGCAGGATTGCATTTATTGGCATGAATTTCTATGCTGAACAGAAAACAGTGTGGATTCTGAAGGCATTTTAACACAAACTTTTGATAACTTATATTCAACTCTTGTCATGGGTTAAAATTCTAGTTCTATCAGTTTTTGAATTAGACTGAGTCAACTAAACATGTCAAAATAAGTTGAATTTTTCCTTTTGACTTAATGCAAAAACTTTCATGTTTGTTTCATCATAACTTTTATCAAAATAAAGATTTGTGCATGAAACTTTCAGCGAGGTCGCAGCAAATGTTTCTCCTCAAAATGTGCTAGGTTTCATTGGTATTGATAAATTTTCTAGAGCTTCGCGCATTTCAGTAAATGCCCGGTTTCATTCCCTATCATTCCAATAGTGAAATTGGCAAAAAAATGGGTACTTCTAGAAAATTTTGCACAAATCAAAAGACAATCAGTATTTTTAATTGAAACTTTGTGTAATTATGCCTAAGATACTGTTTTCGTATTTGATTTGAGTTACAATTTTCATTTGTTTTAGATATATTTGAAACAGTCAACTATACTTTGGAAATTTAACATTAAGCATATAGAAAAAATTGACATGGTGTTTAACTTATTTCGACCAGTTTGTATACTCTTTCTGTATATTTGCAGGGGCCACAGTAGGGCACAGATCATTATACAAGTATTATAAACAGAATATCAACCCCAGATCCGGTGAAAGAACGAAATCTATTCTTCCAAAAATGTTGGCACAGTATAAGGCTCTTGGATGGACAGGAGCTACAGGTAGGGTCAAAACTTTGACTTTCTGTCGCTTAATGTGTTGTATCAAATTTACTGCAAAATAATATTTTCTTCTGTAAGGATAGGCACAATCCTTGTTACCTTCATTAATACCCATAGCATGGCGGTGTCACATGCATCACTTTGCCTACAACTCTCAAATATCAAGGTCACAACTTTGACTATAACTTGGTCGGTGCTGTGCTTTTCAGGTAGGGGACTTTCGTGTTGCTTGCAATACAGTAAAACCTGTCTTAAGCGACCTCTCAAATAAAGATGAAGAATTGGCTTGCAAGACCGATTATTGCTTAATGCAGGTCAAAACTATTGCAGAATGCTCCAAGAGAGCATTCTGCATAGGGATTATCCTAGGCCTTAATTGGGGCCAAATATTAGCCCTTTCCCAAATGATAAATAGTGCAAAATCTTCAAAAAATGGTGTATATCATTCTCAATTTCTTAGTTTGTTTCATTCACATTTTTAGACAAATTTTCTTGAGTTTTTATGAATGGCAATTAAAGCAACAAATATGTTACAGCATTACACTGCTTATTGTAAACGGGAACCAGAAACGATTTAACATTTGATCCAGGGGTCGCGAGTTCGATCCCGGCCCGGTCCCATACTTTCGTGCAGATTGATCGTGAAATAATTTCTACGGTCATTCTCCTCCCTTCCGCTGATTCATTCAAGAAGGGTTGTTGTCAGTTACAAGCGAAAGTATGTGCACAAATTACTGGTTAACCGCTTGTTCAAGCCTGGTCAAGGAAAAGTGTAGTTAGGTGAACTGACTGTCCCGCAATGACCATAGCTGTTGACTTGGGACGTAAAGCAACAAAACAAACAAACAAACAAACATTTATTTGTTGAATGTGATAAACTCAAAGAATTTTGGCAATCTCTACATATATGGCTGATGCAAAATGTAAATATAAGTATTAATTTGGATAAAAAGGGTATCATAATTTCATACCAGGGGAAATGCATATCAAAGAATTACATAATGGTCGTCGCAAAACATTACATTTACAAAAATAAATTCTCGGCCAAACAATTAAACATAAATTCTTTTATTTCTATGCTTAAAGTAAAATTCCAATCTGAAAGGTTTATTGCAAATATCTGCAATAAAATAGCTAAATCGCTAAATGTTTGAAAAAATGGACTCCATTCTACAATCATCTTAACAATAATCAAGACAATAATAATCATAATAATAATGATTATAATGATGATAACTATCAGAAAAATGGGTAAGAGAAAAAATGTACATATTCAAACCCCTATGCTTATAATGTACGTTAATAGAAGAAGCACTTAATGATGGGTAATAATGTTTCATTTATTTACAGGCTCGGCAGTAGAGAGAAGAGTGAAAGACCTCGGTGCAGTGCAAAGAATGAAAACGAGACATTTTATGCGTGTGGGTGTAAAAGCCAACAAGCTACAGACTCACTTCAGAAATTCTAACCCAATATAAGATAATGAGTGTGATGTTTCTGAAAGAAGTTATACTAATCAGGCTGACCATATGTGTTCTGCAGTATCATTTAAGTGGGTCTTTTGCTTTACCCTTTGTATACTGGAAACTCCTAAAGGGGTACTTTGGCAAACAGTGAAGACCTAGATGAAATGCCGCATCACACGTCATTTCATCAGGGTCTACATCGTTTGTTAAGGTAAAAGCAATCCTCAGGGACTAAAATACAGAATTATTTGGAAATCACTACCTGTGACCCCTTAAAATATATAATGGACACTCCCAGCCTTATTGAATTTATCTGTATGGGAAAATCCATCAGAATACAAAGGGTTAAGTTAAGACATGCATCTAAATGCATATCACTCAATGTCAGCAGAAGTCCAAAGTTTGTGATGCTACCGTCACTGTCTGTGATAAACAAGGACAAATGCTAAATGAGCCGCAACATAAGATTTGCAACAATGTGGTATGTGCGACCAGCAAAGGCTCAGACCAGCCTGCACACATGCGCAGTCCGATCAGAGCCTTTGCTAGTCACTTGAATATTCTATGAATATTAAGCTACTTATTGAACATCATTTGGAGTTTCTAAGCATAAAAGGAGGCTGCAAAGGCTTGTTTCAGTCTATTCATGTCAAAATGCCACATTGTTGGAAACCACATGTCACGGCTCAAATGAAGAATGGGAAAATAGTTTCTGTGATGTAGCATTCATTTTCAGAATTTTGTTAAAGGTTTTTGGAGTAGGTTTTTTTTTTTACTTGTTAAGGGGAAACATAAAAATATTTTCAATCAAAGGTTAATCTAAAGCTAGTATCTCACTGGGATGCGAGCAAATCGCGACTATTTTGAGACTAATTTGAGACACGTTTTCGCGACAGAAATACGACATTGCAACCATAATCACATTGCGGTCACACCGAATGGATGATTAAGACACATTTGCGACAGTCGCACGAATGTCGTACGATTGTCGCACGAATCATTGGCGAATGTTTCACGACATTCGCGAGACATTCGTGTGACATTCGCGAGACACTCGCACGATGTTCGCCCGATGAAATTGCGAACATTTATTACCATCAACCGCCTCACGAACGTCGTGCGACTGTCGCGCGAAGGTCGTGCGACTGTTGCACGATGGTTTTGCGAGAAATGATAAACCAAGAAAAATAAACATTCTAGCAAGCATTGAAATTTCAGACTAGGAAGGTACTACGCTGTTGGAAGGAACTAGATGGCTGGAAGGAGCTAGATTGTAGGAAATCAAAATTGCAATGAGTTAGGATGAGCCTCGTCCTGTGAAAATCTATTTTATACAGTTATGCGCACAACAAAGGCACAGATCAGACTGTACGAATGCGCATTCTAATCAGAATCTTAGTTGTTCGCTTCTGTGATTATTTGTTTATAGGATTCTATATGCCTAATTCAAACCTTAGAAGGGCTGCTGAGACCAAGCAGGCTGTTGTAGTCTTACCAAGACACAATGATAATACCTTAATACTGTAATAGAAAAAGCAAACATTTAAGTAGGCCTCATAAAACATACTTAACAAAATTATCCTCCCAGAATGCAGAACAATTTTTAATAACTGAAATTACTCCAAACAGTATACATGTAAGTAAGCCTAATCAATACACCATACTTATATGAAACTATCCTCTCAGATAGCAAGAATATTTGACAACTGGAATTAATCAAAACTGTATACTTAAGTATGTATAACCAAGATCTTGTACATGTACTGAGAAGGAACTATCATCTCAGATATGAGTAACTCTTTTAACGAACCTTTGGCGACATAATTACGAGTAATTTAAGATACTCGCGCGATAGTCTTGAGACGTTCGTGCGACTGTCTCACGACGTTCGCCAGAACATCGCTTAGTTTAATTTACTCGCAATGTTGTCGCAAAGTGTCTCATTTATGTCGCAATTGGCTCGCAATTCAGTCTTATTTATCTCGCAAATATGTCGTGTTCCAAAATGATTGCGACTAAATTGCGAGGGGTCGGCGACAAGTTCGCGACGGGTTCGAGACACCCGCGATGACTTTGCGACCATTTTGCGAGGAATTTTGTCGCATAAAATTTTTGAACATGTTCAAAATTTTCGCGACTACTTTGCACCACTTGGCGACACATGCGAGGAAATTACGAATCACTGGCGACTGTTTCGAGACTGCTTTGCGACCCACTCGCGATGTCTGTCGCCAGTTGTCGCAAAACAGTCGCAGTCCAGTGAGATAGGGGCTTTAGGTTTCAGTTGTCTGCTGAAGTCATATTGGGGGTTTAAGAGTAAAGGGTTAGAAAGAAGTGTTTTGTCTTGGTGTACTCAAGTTAATGAATTGTCATGTGAAGTATGTGTTTTATTTACACGATAAACAGTGCTTTAATGATTCCATTTTCTTTGAAGTGATTTGTAAATTACAATTAGTTGCGACACCAGGCCGTGTAGCGCAGTCGGTAACGTGTCTGGCAACAGATACGAGTCTGACTGCAGATCTAGGGGTTACGAGTTCGATCCCGGCTCAGTCCCATACTTTCGTGGAGATTGATCATGAAATAATTTCTACGATCATTCTCCTCCTTCGGCTAAATCACTCATGAAGGGTTGTTGTCAGTTACAAGCGAAAGTATGTGCACGAAGTACTGGTTAACTGCTTGTTCAAGCTTGCCAAGGAAAAAAAGTGTGGTTAGGTGAACTGACCGTCCCGCCATGACCATAGCTGTTGATTTGGGACGTAAAGCAACAAAACAAACAAACAAACAATTAGTTGCTAACATTACAGTTTTCAGTGATATGCCAGGCCCCTAGATAAGAGTATGTAATTAAAAATTAATCTATTTATTTTTCAACCAAAACATGTTGTGGGTACTCAAAAGAACCATCTCAATGAGATGTTTCTTTTGAGCAGAGCACCCAGAACATATGTGAAAACTGACAGGTAAGAAAATCGCAAATTTACGCTCAAAAATTGTGTTTATCTTTAACATGTTCTTTGCCAGAGTTATTCATGGTAAATTCACAAAAATGATTTTTCATGGTAAGAAAGAGGGCAAACATCAGGAATTGATGCAATCAAGCACCACACCTGACCCAGGATACCAATGGGAAAGTGACAACATCACAATTAGACATCACAAACGAGAGCCAAGAGGTCAGCCCTTTCCAAGCAGGTGACGACAAGGCATCAACAAACAGACATGCAGAGCTTCTATTTCCAGTATGGTCATCAAAATTTAATTTTTTGACAATATGGTGAATTAAGGAGCTGATCAGCAGAAATGAAATAGTTCCCCGATATAACTGATCAAAGAGTTTATCCAAGTAAAAAAAATTGTATGCTTTGCCAATCAAATTTCATGAAATAAAGCAGAATGGTGAGGGGTTTGAGCTTGTAACTTCTTTGAAATATCGGGATCAAACAGGTAGGTCCTAAGGAAGCTGTTTGACTGTGAGGTCCACTAGACTGAGTATTCAAACATCTTCCAAGGGATCCCAAATGTAACCCTTATTTTGCCAATATGTTGTCTGCTTTTTGTGTCTGTTGCATATATTCAAGTGCACTTCAGACTAGATTATTTCATGGAATCAAACACAAGTTACACTATGAACCCTGATCAGACTACTCCCTGGGTACATAATGTTTGCAATAAAGGCTACCCAAGAACATAAGCAGAAGAGAAGAGCAGGCGACCGTATTCAAATTGATTCATCATATTGTGGATCCTTGTCATCTAACTCCACTCAAAACTATCTTACACTGTTTTGAAAGAAAACGCTTGAAAACAGGAGTGGGAGCGCAGTGACTCAGCCATAGAGTGCTCACCTTGAGATAGAGGGGTCACTGGTTAGAGCCTCACTGGGGCACAGTGTTGTGTCCTTGAGCAAGGCACTTTATCCTCGGCTTAGTACTGGTCACCCTAAGTAAATCAGGCGTGATCCAATCCGTACCCGCTGCATTCATCATGAATGCAGTGGGTACGTAAATGGATCACGCCCTGGGTAACAGAGGATGAGTACTGGTTAACCCTGGAAAAACTTCTCAAAAGAAATGAAAATTGTTGACTAACATAAAGCATAAACACAATACACACACACAGTGGGCTTTTTAGGTCTAGGTCTCATGTTGTAGCATTTGCAATAGCTCAGTTTGTACAGTGTTAGACTGGGAATTGTAGGGTTGCTAGTTCAGGACTCATTGCCGGCAGAGTTGCTGTGTTGTGTCCTTGAGCAAGACACTTTATCCGCTGCTTAGTACTGATTAAACCCAGGAAAACATGTCTCCACTGAAAAAATTGTTGACTTGGCCTTAAAGCATCAAATCAAAACAAAAATGTGGTAGCATCCAGGACTCTGGTGGTTGTCAGTCTTGGATTTACAAAATGTTTATGAGGGAGTGCAGTGGCTCAGTGGTAGAGTGCTTGACTCGAGATTGATGTTGTGGATCATTTTTGTTATATACTGAACAAAAGTGAAAAAAGGGTTCAAGCCACACCGGCAGCACTGCCTTGTGTCATTGAGCAAGACATTTTAATCCCTGCTTAGTACTGGATCAACCCAGTGAGACCTGTCCCAACATGACTGAAAAAAATGTTGACTGGTACGTAAAGAATCTAATCAAACAAACAAAACAAAACAAAATGTTTGTCATTATAGCAAATAGTGTTGATAAAACAATTTCAGCTAAAATTGTTAATATTTCCTTATCAATTTATGAACATGTTTTGGGTACTCAAAAGAACCGTCTCCTTGAGACAGTTCTTTTCAGTACCCACAACATATGTATTGGTTGAAAAATAAGAAAATTAATTTTTGATTACACAGGCCCGAGGTTATTTAGCTTTTTTTCATGCTCAACTCAATGGAGCATGAAATTTATCTTCATAAATGTTAACTGCTAACAATTGTTGGCATTTCAACATGTATTAGCAGAATAAATCGCCGTTTTACGTTTGCGCGGATTGATATATCATATGCATGTTTTTTTTTCTACGAAAGCACGGAAAAAAGTACTATCATATGCGTGTTTAAATTGCGCGGTTTTTAATTACTTTTATATGTCACTTGGACAGGTTAGACATACTATAGTGTTTTGGGCAGCACTTGAATGTTCCGTCAATAAAGATCTCTTCAACAGAATTGACCAAAAACTTGAGGGTTGACAGACATGACAATATGACAATTCCCGTTTCAATGCTGTTAACCTGAACAAACTCCTCATCTTTACTGGTTAAGGTAGCCATGGAGTCTAAGGCAGCGTGCACATCTCGGGATTTAGGTAAAATTGGGTAGACTTTCCGTCTCTCACAGTACAAGGATTGGGCGATAGAACGCACATCTCCCGACCCTATAAGCTCATCAGTAAATTTATGTAGCTCAGTCCTAATGATTTTTGAAGGTCGGGAGGTGAGATCGCCCGTTGCTTTCCTTTTGACTCCTTTATTCGTATCAGAGATTTTAAAATCCATGGTTAAGTTTAAAATTCCTGGTTAAAATACAAGTTTAAAAACAAAATACGAAAACGTCTAAAACCTTTAAAAACCTTCTAAAAGATGACTAAGATAACGGTTATACCTGAGCAAGACGGTTGTGAACACAGGTAAGATGGACTATTATATCGATAATTAGCCTAAAGGCGAGCCGCCCAAGTGATACCTTATTTTCACGCGCTTTTCATACAACGTCAAGGTATGATTTCCACGCTTATGATATACGGCCGAATAAATACAACATCTGATAGTTCTAAAGCAAGAAATGTCATTGTTTTTCAGCATTTTAATTTTAATGAGCAGGATAAATTTCATGTTCAGTTGAGTTGAGCATGGAAAAAGTTTATAGCCTCGAGGCCTGATTCGGTATTTGAATTTGTACTGTTTGTTTTGAATATATTGATTAATCTTTATTTTTGTTTTAATTAAGTACCCTTTCACTTAAGAGGGCTTATTCGAATAATTTCTCAAATGGTCTGAAATTTGAGGAGTTGCTCTTCTTTTGGAAGAAGGTCATTCAATTTAATTCCTGATAACTGGCATAGTGTCAATAAAGAATGATCTTTCCTTTAATGATTTTCAACAGACAAGAGCTAATGAGGCACATAGGGAGAAAGTGGACCAGGAAATACTCAACCAGCCTGCTCAGTTGCAGAAACTAATTATTACATATTGATACAATATGTATGGAATTGTCCATTTTATACTTTAAGGGGTTGCCAGTCAAAAGTTCTGTTCCTAAAGATTGTTTTTGTAACAAATGGTGAAATTGTTAATATTTTGTAGGCACACTGCAAGTTTTAAAATTTGAATTTCTTGAGTTCAGGATTTTTAGAAATTTTGAATCCATTTGGAGATAAAAGGCACTGATCGGACTATGCAGGCTGATTTGAATAACTATTGTTCCCTTTTGCCAATAACTATTTGGGTACCAGAACCAAATTACTCAGGCAAAAGAAGCAGGTGCAAGCAAAGTAGTTCCTGAAATCAGATTGCTCCTAGTCTTTTCAGGGACTATTTGCTTGCTTATTTGCAGGGATTATCAGCATGTAATAAATTGTAAAACTAGAACAGTCTTCAACTGGAAGATCCCATTTTAAAAATTAAGCTCCTTAAGAGTTTTATAGGTTTTCTCTTGACATGGCTGAAATTTAAGGAATAATTTTGTCTTTTAGAAAAAAAAAATGCATTCAATTAAATTTGTTTTAATTGGCATGTTGTCAGAAATAATGATGTTTGCTTTAACAAGTTTCAACAAAACCAGAACTAATGATATTGCTAAACTTGTCTTCACAATGCAAGCATCTGAGGCAATTGGAAATCTTTAACACTTTGCATGCTGGGTAATTTTTCATGATTTTGTTGTCGTGTGCTGACTTGTTTCAAGGTTAACTTTTAGCTCACCAGAGCCGAAGGCTTGGGATGAGCTTATAGGATGGGACTCCGCATCCGTCCGTGTGTCCTTTAGTGCGTCCGTCCGTCCGTTCACACTTTCAAACATAAATATCTCTGTGACCAGCTGGCCGATCGTAATCAAATTTCATCTGGAGCATCATTGGGGTGGGGGATGGGCTGCAGGTAACGAAGACAACCATAACGTCTTGAATGGGTTCGAAATTCGGCAAGATCCAACCAGGGACTTATGAGAAAGCTGCCCTTGAGCGTCTGGAAAAATCCCTATAGACTTATAATGGGAGAAATATTGTGACCATTCTAGTGCAGTCATTTTTGGATGGATCTTCTTCATTCTTGCAGGTAACAAGACCAACCATAAAAGCTTGGATGAGTTTGAATTTTGGCAAGATTCCATCACTGACTTCGGAGTTAGCTGCCCTTGAGCGTCTGTAAAATGGTTTGACCACTCTAGCACCTTCATATTTGATTGGATCTTCTTCATTCTTGCAGGTAATAAGGACAACCATAAAATCTTGGATGGGTTCAAAATGTGGCCAGATCAGACCTTGGACTGTGGAGTTAGCTGCCCTAGAGCATCTGGAAAAAATCCTATAGACTTATAATGGGAGAAATATTGTGACCACTCTAGTGCAGTCATTTTTGGAAGGATCTTCTTCATTCTTGCAGGTAACAAGACCAACCATAAAAGCTTGAATGAGTTTAAGTTTCGTCAAGGTCCTATCATCTTTTATGGAGTTAGCTGCCCTTGAGCATCTTGAAAATTGATGGATAATGTTGTGACCACTCTAGCGCCTTCATTTTTGACTTGATCTTCTCCATTCTTTGAGGTAACAAGGTCAACCATAAAAGCTTGGATGAGTTGGAAATTCGGGCAGATCAGATCTTGGAATGTGGGGATAGCTGCCCTTGAGTGTCTTAATAAAAAACCCATAGATTTATAATGGGAGAGATGTTGTGACCACTCTAGTGCTTTCAATTTTGAATAGATCATATTCTTTCTTGCAGATAAGAAGGACAACTATAAAAGCTCGGATGAGTTTGAATTTCGTCAAGATCCCATCACCTATTAAGGAGTTAGCTGCCCTTGAGCATCTTAAAAATTGATGGATAATGTAACATTGTTGTGACCACTCTAGCACCTTCATTTTTGATTGGATCTTCTTCATTCTTGAAGGTAACAAGGACAACCATAAAAGCTTGGATGAGTTTGAATTTAATGTATACAAACCTCAGACTGTGAAGTTAACTTCCCTTGAGCATCATAAAAATCTGCATAGACTTACAACGGGAGATCTGTTGTGACCACTCTAGCACCTTCATTTTTGAATGGATCTTCCTCATTCTTGCAGGTAGCAAGGACACCCATAAAAGGTTGAATAAGTTTGATTTTTGGCCACATCCAACCACCAGCTACAGAGTTAGCTGCCCTTGAGCGTCTAAAATATAGCTGTATAATGTTGTGACCACTCTAGTGCCTTCATTTTTCTTTTGATTTTCTTCATCCTTGTAGGTTACCAGGACATACATAAAAGTATGGATGAGTTTAAATTTCAGTCAGATCCCATCACTGACTAAAGAGTTAGCTGCCCTTGAGCATCTGAAAACTATACTTTCACCAGGTTTTCTCTGCAGTTTTTATTCAGACCTTTTTAATACTTGCAGGTTACTAGAACTGGTATAATATCTTGTTTTTGAATAAATTTCTGGTCACTGTTTCAGGTTCGGAGTTACCTGCCTTTGAGCTATGTAAATTATGGTGTCTCCAAACATTATGCTGGCTCCATGGTGAGTGATCGTTGTCCATTGTTTAAAAATACTTTCAG
Source organism: Loripinus fragilis (assembly GCA_964019695.1). NCBI lineage: Eukaryota > Metazoa > Mollusca > Bivalvia > Lucinida > Lucinidae > Loripinus > Loripinus fragilis. The sequence continues at coordinate 39,608,061 of OZ026527.1, forward strand.
GAACATGATTGGAGTGTCAAAGGGTATGGATCCAGATCAGGACCAACATTCTGTCTGTCCTGATCTGGGTCTAAAACTGTTTGCAAACGTTATCAGCAGATGACAAAAGTCGCCACTTGCAAGGAAAGAGTGAGCTATGTGATAACCTATGCTAACAGTTTGTATCCACATTTTGTTAGTCCTGATCTGGATTGAAACTGTTTGACACAGATTTATTCCTGAAATAATTTTTTAAAAAAGTTAATTTAAAAAAAAAAAGTCAGCAGACAACAAAAGTGCATGCAAAATTACCCAGCATTCAAAGAGTTAATTAAAGAAAAGTTCCATGGCTCCAGAAAGGCTATAATTTTTTACATGAAATTGAGATCCCATTCAAAACATACAGAGCAGCACAGGAAGTAACAGTATTTATCATATAAGCATAATTTTAGCAGATGACAAGGCAGACATCAATTTGGATGTCTTTAGTAAAGCCATCATAATTGTTGTCTGCTTTCTCATCTGCTGATGTACTTTGGTAGCCTACATTGCAAATAATTATGACCCAGATCAGCTGCTCCTTTAGGATCAGTCTGATCAAGATTCATAGCGTTTGCTTCCATCGTAAAAGTATTCTGTAGTGCATTCAAATTTATACAGCAAAAAGTAATGAGAGGTCAAAAAATATAAGGGATAAGGGTTAAATGAGCCAATACATGAAATTATGGTACTTATCCCCTCGGTGAGCAGCTAAGGCTCAGATAAACCTGCCATTCGGTTCAGTCTTGCCTTTCCTGCTGGCATATGCATTTAGGATGTAGATGATTGCTCTAACAAGGAGTAGACCTCTTTCCCCACTAGATAGCTGTGCATGCATGCTTTAAAAGTGACATTATGCCTATGCAATAAGTACCAAAATCTGCTGTGCTGGCCCAAATCTCCTGCTGACCTACCCAGTGTGATTAGAGATCTAAAATTTTGTTTTAAGCCTTCATCTACTTCCACCTTTTGTGTATATTCTAGTAGCAGTTTTATACTGATGAAAATGTCATACTTTTAGCTCACGAGAGCAGAAGGCCCAAGTTGAGCTATTGTGATCGGTCTTTGTACATTGTCCATCGTGCATAAACTTTTTCTGAACTACTAGTCCAAATTCAAAATAATTATACATAAATGTTTCTCATAATGTCCTCTACGAAAATTGCACAAATGGTCCCGCTCAGCCAAACCTACGGGCTGCCAGAGCTGTAGCTAAGAAATATCTTTAAACAACATTTTCTTCTGAACCACTGGTCAAAATTCAAAATAATTTTACATAAATGTTTTTCATAATGCCCTCTACAAAAATTGCACAAATGGTCCCACTCAGCTAAAGGTATGGACCGCCTAAGCTGTAGATATGAAATCTTTAAACTACATCTTCTCCTGAACCACTGGTACCGATTCAAAATAATTTAACAGAAATTGTTCTCATAATGCCCTTTACCAAAATTGCACAAATAGTCCCACTCAGTTAACCGTACAGGCCACCAGAGCTGTAGATAAAAAGTATTTTTAAAAGTTATCTCCTGACACACTGGTCCAAATTGAAAATAATTTCACAGAAATGTTCCTCATTATGCCCTCTTCCAAAATTGCACAAATGGATCTGCTCTGCTGAACAAATGGCCACCAGAGCTCAGTTTATTGCATTTTAAAAAATCTGCCAACCACAAAAAAGCATGCTAACTTTAACAAGCATGCAAAGAATTAATTATTGATTTACTTTAAATATTAATTAACAGCAGCATTTACTCTGAATGGAACCACCAACACAAACAAGAACTCCTGCTGCTTAATCAAGGGTATTACATGCTGGACATACCCATTATAATACGACTCATTCAAACATGGATTTGGTTGTATAATGGTAATTTCTTGGTTTAAAAGATAAGTTTTACTGAGAAGCCATATTGCTATAATTTCGATTTCCATTTCATGGACACTAGGATCTCAGCAACCTGACATTTATAGAATGCCAGCAGGAATTTTGAACACTCTCCTAGTCACATGGTTTGGTAGGATCCCTCCTCCTATGGCAGCAGGTACTGGACAGATTGGGGTTTCTGGGCACGTAGTGTGCTCAGATGGTACCTGCTTTGCTTATATACTCCTCAAAATAATTAAAGGACCAAGATTTTAGAATGCCAGTATAATTAGCTCAAACATTTAAATTCTGTAAAACTTGGCCCAAAGCTTTCTATTTGTTATGCCCATAAGTCAAGAATCATTATTACTGATTACCATGTCTAATTCTGCCATGACTGTGTCTCAAATGAACATACCCTCAAAAACACACTTTCAAAAGGCAGTGGGTGGGGTAAAGAAATTCATCTGTGGTCATTCGAGTATAATGAAATTGACATCAAATTAAACTTTGTGATAAACAGTACAGCTTCCATGCACAAAAATTCTTCAAACAGTTTCAATATACTGGGAAGCAATCATTTTCATCTCTTACAATGGAGATTTGATGTTGTTTGGTTTTCTGAAAACAATGTGTGTACTTGGCCACCAAGAATCAGATTTTCAATCGTCATTCTATGCCTTTGAGCGTAAGAAAGATGTCCCTATGAATTGTTTAAAGATTGTCACAGATAAACGCCAAAACCAGTTGTCTGAATTCATAGTCTGGCCATTACGCCGCAGCCAAAAGGGGCATTTTTCTCTCACAGGAAGAGGTGGGTGGTATCGACGGGATTAAAACACCATACAATCATGTGAAAACAGAGATTTCAGCATCTAAAAGCATTTTTCATTCATTTCATGCAGTTCTGTGGTCCATGGATCACACACAAAAATGACATTCCAATGCATTTAGGTCAAGTTTTAAAATGACAAAAAATCCTTGCTAGTAACATTTTCTACCATTTTCTTTTTGCTGTTTCACTTGGCAATTGGGCGTTAAAGATGTCCGAAAAATTTAGGCTAGATCGTAAAATTGGTTTTCAAAATACGTTCTGCACAAAATGCATCAATGTTATAATTGATAGCATTGGTCCTTCAATTATTTTGAGGAGTATAGTAGGTGATGGCAAAGTGGGGCAGTTGACACCTGCTGTGTTTGCAACAGGTAAGAGTCAGATGGGGCCTGATGTGTTTGCAGTATGGACAGGACAAACAGTTTGCTGTGAGAAGATGATGCTTGCATGCAGTAGGTATTGGGCCAACTGACACTGTAGTAGTTATTAGGTAGATGGAACGTGCTATGCCTCCTGTAATTATATCACTTGTTTGGCCTGCTGTATTTAAAGTAGGAGTTTGGCAGAAGAGGCCTGCTGTAATTGCAGTTGGGATGGGGCAGATCTGGCATGCTTTGGGATCTGCTGACAATTAGAGCCTCCTTTGCTTGCAGCCCTGGCTTTCTGTGCTTGCAGTTGAGTCTACTGTGCTTGCTTATAGAGGTGGCAGATAGGGCCTATTGTGCTTGTAGCAGGTATGGTGCAGATGGGGACTGCTGTGTATGCATCAGGAACAGATAAATGGGGCATACTGCATACTTTTTGCTTCCTCTGCTTGCAGTAGAGACGTACATGTAGCAGATAGGGCCTGCTGTGATTGCAGTAAAGAGGTGCTATATAAGGCATGTTGTACTTGCAGCAGGTATGAAGCAGATGGGGCATGCAGCAGGCACATATTATTGTATCATATTAATTGTGCTTGCAGTCATGGCTTGCTGTGCTTGCAGTAGAGATGAAAGATAGGGCCTGATTTGCTTGCTGTATAGGGACTGTTGTGCTTGCATTAGAAATATATCATGTAAGGCCTGCTGGCCATTGGCTAACAGCATACACAGGATGAGGCCTGCTGTTCTTGAAATAGGGACAGGACAGATTGGGCCTGCTGTTCTTGAAAAAGGACAGGACAGATGGGGCCTGCTGTACTTTAAAAAAGGACAGGACAGAAGGGGCCTGCTGTTCTTGAAATAGGGACAGGACAGATGGGGCCTGCTGTTCTTGAAATAGGGACAGGACAGATGGGGCCTGCTGTTCTTGAAAAAGGACAGGACAGATGGGGCCTGCTGTACTTGAAAAAGGACAGGACAGATGGGGCCTGCTGTACTTTAAAAAGGGACGGGACAGAGGGGGCCTGCTGTTCTTGAAAAAAGGAAAGGACAGATGGGGCCTGCTGTTTTTGAAAAAGGACAGGACAGATGGGGCCTGCTGTTCTTGAAAAAGGACAGGACAGATGGGGCCTGCTGTACTTTAAAAAGGGACAGGACAGATGGGGCCTGCTGTACTTTAAATAGGGATGGGACAGATGGGGCCTGCTGTACTTTTAAAAAAGGACGGGACAGATGGGGCCTGCTGTTTTTGAAAAAAAGGACAGGACAGATGGGGCCTGCTGTGTTTGAAATAGGGACAGGACAGATGAGACCTGCTGTACTTTAAAAAAGGACAGGACAGATGGGGCCTGCTGTGTTTGAAAGAGGGACAGGACAGATGGGGTCTGCTGTTCTTGAAAAAAGGGATGGGACAGATGGAGCCTGCTGATCTTGAAAAAAGGACAGGACAGATGGGGCCTGCTGTACTTTAAAAAAGGACAGGACAGATGGGGCCTGCTGTACTTTAAAAAGGGACGGGACAGATGGGGCCTGCTGTTCTTTAAAAAAGGACAGGACAGATGGGGCCTGCTGTACTTTAAAAAGGGACGGGACAGATGGGGCCTGCTGTATTTGGAAAAGGGACAGGGCAGATGGGGCCTGCTGTTTTTGAAAAAAAGGACGGGACAGATGGGGCCTGCTGTGTTTGAAATAGGGACAGGGCAGATGGGGCCTGCTGTTCTTGAAAAAGGACAGGACAGATGGGGCCTGCTGTTCTTGAAAAAGGACAGGACAGATGGGGGCCTGCTGTACTTTAAAAAAGGACAGGACAGATGGGGCCTGCTGTGTTTGAAATAGTGACAGGACAGATGGGGCCTGCTGTTCTTGAAAAAGGACAGGACAGATGGGGCCTGCTGTTCTTGAAAAAGGACAGGACAGATTGGGCCTGCTGTACTATAAAAAAGGACAGGACAGATGGGGGCCTGCTGTGTTTGAAATAGGGACAGGGCAGATGGGGTCTGCTGTGCTTGAAATAGGGACAGGACTGATGGGGCATGCTGCGCTTGCAAAAGATCCAGGACAGATGGGGCCTGTTGTATTTTAAATAGTGACAGGACCGATGGGGCATGCTGTGCTTGCAAAAGGGACAGGACAGATGGGGCCTGCTGTGTTTGAAATAGGGACAGGACAGATGGGGCCTGCTGTGTTTTAAATAGGGACAGGACAGATGGGGTCTGCTGTGCTTGAAATAGAGACAGGACAGATGGGGTCTGCTGTGCTTGAAATAGAGACAGGACAGATGGGGTCTGCTGTGCTTGAAATAGGGACAGGACTGATGGGGCATGCTGTGCTTGCAAAAGATCCAGGACAGATGGGGGCCTGCTGTATTTTAAATATTGACAGGACCGATGGGGCATGCTGTGCTTGCAAAAGGAACAGGACAGCTGGGGTCTGCTGTGTTTGAAATAGAGACAGGACAGATGAGACCTGCTGTGCTTGCAACAGGTTTGGGGAAATTTTATCATAATCCAATTCATTCATATTTATACCCCCTGCAAACTTTGTTTGTGGTGGGTATACCGTTTTCACGTTGTCAGTCCATGCGTCGGTCCGTAATGGTTTTGTTTCCTTAATATCTTGAAGAGTCATTGCTGGATTTTCATCAAACCTTGCAAACATGTTCATATATGCAAGACAAATACTTTAGACAAAAAAGTAAAGGCTAGGGGGCCAGTTCTATTAGAGTTATTTTCCTTTGTAGTTCTAAATGACTTTTAATATAGGGTTTTATGCTTATGCTATTATAGGCCACACACGGGCCGATCAACTCCTACCACAGCTTTTGATGGAACAGTTTGATACTTTTCCTATACAATGTAGACACATTAAACATATGCATGAAGGAGTTTGGTTCAGAAAAAAATAATTTTTCACAAAATGACAGCTGTGAGAACTTAGACAATTTTCCCTAATAGGGCTTTTGTATATGCATAGATGGTGCCTTCATGGGCTAATCAACTCCTACCACAGCTTTCGATGCAGCAATTTGATACTTTGCCTATCCAATGTAGACACATTGAACATATGCATGAAGGAGTTTGGTTCAAAAAAAAAAAAATTTTGACAAAATGACACCTGTGAGAATTTAGACAATTTTCCCTAATAAGGCTTTTGTATATGCATAGATGGTGCCTTCATGGGCCGATCAACTCCTACTACAGCCTTTGATGGAACAATTTGACACTGTGCTTATACAATGACATATTAAACATATGCATGAAGGAGTTTGGTTCAGAAAAAAATAATTTTTGACAAAATGACAGCTGTGAGAACTTAGACAATTTTCCCTAATATGGCTTTTGTATATGCATAGATGGTGCCTTCATGGGCCGATCAACTCCTAAAACAGCTTTTGATGGAGCAATTTGATACTTTCCATACAATATAGACACATTGAACATATGCATGAAGGAGTCTGGTTGAAAATTTTTTTTGGACAAAATGACATCTATGAGAACTTAGACAATTATTCCCTTATATGGCTTTTGTATATGCATGGATAGTGCCTTCATGGGCCGATCAACTCCTACCACAGCTTTTGATGGAGCAATTCGATACTATGCCGATACAATGTAGACACATTGAACATATGCATGAAGGAGTTTATTATTTTTGTTTGTACAGATTCTATTGAAATCTTCTTTTCAAAACTAAGCTCTGCTGGTTTCAACTATAACTTGCCAAGTTTTTTCACTGACTCTTACTGTGCTGGGGTATCTAATAAGCATTTCTTATTGACTTTTTTTCATTTTTTTCTCTCTTTATCCCTCTATCTGAAATACTGTTCACCGGACAGGTAAATGTCAATTCAGCCAAATTAACAGACTGGCCAAAACAAGAGTTTTGGCCAGTCTTGAGTGGTGTAGGGTTATACAATACTATTAGAATATACACAGACATAGCAGGGTACATTTTGAGATAATTAGCTGGGACTTTTTCAACATTCTGAGCTGAAATTGTTTCCATTTGTGGAACAAATCCATGATCAATACCCTATAAATCATGCTTATCCTATGTCTTTCCTGTTTGTCAGTGGCAAAGTGTCATAAAAACGGTATGACACTGCATTACATAACATTTTGGCTCCTAAATGTAACGTCATACAGTTCTAGTAAGTATTGTTGATTGAACTAATGTCTACTTAAAAGTGATAAACTCTTGCCCATTTCAGGTGAGTTAACCCAAAAAGCGACACCTATGATTTGCAGCAGATGACAATTTCAAATTTTGCTATTTTTTCAAAACTAACAAATAAGGAACGATATTTCATGAGAATTGTCTGCTGGCAGACGATTCTCATGAAATATCATACCTTATTTTCTTCAAAAATTAGGAAAGATGTCGCAAAATTTGTCGTCTGCTGCAGTCGTGATTGGCGCTTTAAATGCCTCATATGTTTTAGATCATTAGCAACAATAATTAATTAACTCTTGCCCCCCCCCCCCCCCCTTTTTTGTCTGCTCCTCTCGAGTACCTGCATTGAGTGATAATCCGTCTGAAAAAACAATTTCTGGTCTTCTTTTTGAGTGGCCACTTAAGACAGGACTAAATGTACATAAAGATTCAGACCAATCTTTATGTACATACATTTATTTTTTGTGATGCCTTAATTTTATTGAAAATAAAAAGTGCACATGTTGTACCATGCGCCGTATCGTTTCTTAAGTATAAAAGTTGTCAGCTGCAAATTTTTGAAGCACTTTAAGGGATAAAGAGTCTGGTAGCCTGCCTGTCATTATATTTCACAATACTTTGATGTTCAACTACCTGGAAAAAGTAATTACACTGATTACAGTCAGCCCACACACTAAAAAACATGGCAGATTTTTATATCAATGAGAAACGGTCAATAGCTATAAGCAATCACAAATTCACAGAAATTAAATTACCATGGATGATATAACTACACTTCATCTAGATTATAGATTGAAGGGTTGCGGGTTCGAGTCTCACTGGAGGCACTGTATAGTGTCCTTGAGCAATACAATACCTAAGAGAACATAAGCAGACGAGAGGAGCAGACAAATAAAGTCATGAATGGCGGGAAAAGGGTTAGTAGAGCTGCTTTGTATCATACACTACAAAAATGTACTCTTTTCCCTATTTTCAAGATGCTAGCTAGTCTACGTGTTTGAGCAGATTGATATTGAGCTTGCCTGTATGAGAAACTCACAGAGAATATGAAGAGCAATAGCGGTTACCACAGCATATGAGTGCCGGCATAGGCCTCAAAGTTAGTCTACATTAGCATTATATAGTAAAACCTGTGTAAAACGGCCGCTCAAAACGAAAAAAAAATCTTAATAACAATTGGTAGCTTAATGAAGGTCGAAGTATTGCAGAGCAATCTGCAATACTTTAATTCTCTTGACGTGCATTATGCGATAATGGGTCTTGAAAACCAATTTTTGGTCTTTTTGAGAGTGGCCGTTTACACAGGTTTTACTGTAGTTTTAGTGTCACCTCTTTAAATAAAAAATATTTTTGAGATAAATCATTAGACAACACAAAATGTTAGTGTCACAATGAGACCTGTCTTAGTACACAAGAACTGTTACTCTGGATTAGCTACTTTTGGAGTTCTGGGCCTTGGACATTGAAAATAGCTATTTCTTTTATATACTCCTGCTCACTCAGTAAATTGAAAACCACAAGATGGTGTGCAGAGCACAAGAATTACCACTCCATATTGCTTCTTTGGTCCTTTGGAATTGAAACTTAGTATACTAGATTTTGTGATATGATCATGTCCACTCTGAAAGTTCATGACCATTTCTGATATATTCCATGCAGCTTTGCGCAAATATATAGCAAAATTATGCAAAGTGCAAGAATACTAAATTGTGGATTACATATTTTATGAGCTATGCCCCATTAAGATTGGAAAAAGTAGATTTTCCCATACAGTTTTTGTCAGTTTTACACAAATAGCATCATGTCAGATTCTTGTTAAAATTTTCGCTCGAAGCATGCACATTAAAAAAATATCCATATTGATAATCATTGTGGTTAAGGTGAGCTCAGCTGTCCTGTGACAGCTCTTGTAGATCTGGTCATTTCAACTCTCCATATATAATGCAATATTTTGACTACATTCGTGCATATTTTTTTTGGTGCAGATCCTATCAGGGTTGGCATTATTGTTAGTATCAGCATTGGCCTTGACAACACATAAACTCGACGCTTACAGTCAAAGCCTAGAAACATTGTATGTATGTATATATTTAAGGATTGAAATGCAGATTTTTAGCTTGCATTGGATAATGCAAAACATTAGGCTTTTTAATGTCTGTGAAGCCCGAAGGGCTTCTCGGAGACATTAAAATGCTAATGTTTTGCATCATCCAATGCAAGCTAAAAATCTGCATTTCAATCCTTAAATTTACATTTAATATTATTAATCAAATATACTTAATTATCTTCCACCCAAATTCGTTAGTTACCTTTGAAAAATGAAATATTTCATTTGTAACGGAGGTCTTGGAACAGCCAGCGAACGTAAGTCCTGTACATAACGTCATGGCGATACGTGAATGACGTCACACGAATGTTGATAAACAAAGAAAGCTATTGGTTGACTGACGTTGATGTTACTCCACCTAGAGGCACGGCATAGAACACGTGACTGCTGAATGTTTTGCATCGAGAAATGTAAGCAGCTAGCAATTATGGTTTCATCTAAGGCAGCTACATTGAGAATGTAAATATATCAAAATGTGTAAAGATATTGTGAATGAAATATTGTTTAAACCAAGTGAGGGACGTCTGTTTTCTCTGAAAGCAGTACTAGTTTTGCATTTACATTAAAACCTGTGTAAAGTCGCCACTCAAAAATAGAAAAAGATCTTAATAACAGTTGATAGCTTAATGAAGGTCGAAAGTATTGCAGAATGCTCCACTTGGAGCATTCTGCAATACTTTTGACCTGCATAAAGCGATAATTGGTATTGAAAACCAATTTTTTGTCTTTTTTACACAGGTTCTACTATATTGATTTGGTTAGAAAAATCTCAAGGTAGCAAAACCTTTCCTTTAACCCTTTTCACGCCATACATGATAAATTTTGTCTGCTTTCTCTTATGCTGATTTACTTTGGCAGCACATATTGAAAACAATATGAACCCAGATCAGACTTCTTTAAGGAGTCGGTTGATCATGTGGCTCAGTGGTAAAATGCTTGATTTGAGATTGAAGGGTTGCAGGTTCAAGACTCGTCAGTGGCATGGCTTTGTGTCCTTGAGCAAGGCACATTACTGGTTTACACCATTACACTCAGAGTGTTCAAAACCATAATGTATAAAAGATAAAGAAGACAGGAAACTGAGAAGTTGTCTCCCATGAAAACATAGTCATATGTATATCTGCTTATTGAAATTCAATTGCTATACAATAGAACAATTGTTTGAAGTTTTATTTTATTTCCCACTATTTCTGCAGATGGAATTGTGGCCTGTTGCAGAAGACGAGTCCTGAAAACTTTTTCTTAAGTCATCAACATATTTACAGAGGGCCATACAGACCTCCCTCGAGAAGCAATTGGACCCAAGGAGTCCAATGGTCCAAGGGGTCCAATTGCCTCTTGAGGGGCTTTGCAAGGAAAGGGGGTTCTGGACTCCCTATCAATATAGATGACAGGAAACTGATAAGTTGTCTCCCTTGAAAACATAGCCATATGTGTATCTGCTTATTGAAATTCAATTGCTATACAATAGAACAATTGTTTGAAGTTTTATTTTATTTCCCACTATTTCTGCAGATGGAATTGTGGCCTGTTGCAGAAGACGAGTCCTGAAAACTTTTTCTTAAGTCATCAACATATTTACAGAGGGCCATACAGACCTCCCTCGAGAAGCAATTGGACCCAAGGAGTCCAATGGTCCAAGGGGTCCAATTGCCTCTTGAGGGGCTTTGCAAGGAAAGGGGCTTCTGGACTCCCTATCAATATAGATGACAGGAAACTGATAAGTTGTCTCCCTTGAAAACATAGCCATATGTGTATCTGCTTATTGAAATTCAATTGCTATACAATAGAACAATTGTTTGAAGTTTTATTTTATTTCCCACTATTTCTGCAGATGGAATAGTGGCCTGTTGCAGCAGACGAGTCCTGAAAACTTTTTCTTTAGTCATCAACATATTTTACAAAGGGTCATACAGACCTCCCTCAAGAAGCAATTGGGCCCAATTGGTCCAATAGTCCAAGGGGTTCAATTGCTTTTTGAAGGGGGTCCGTACCAATGTTTGCAAGGAAAGAGGGGTTCTGGACCCCCTGTCAATAAAGACGACTGGAAACTGAGTTGTCTCCCTTGAACATGTAGCCATACGTGTATCTGCTTATTGAAATTCAATTGCTATACAATAGAACAATTGTTTGAAGTTTTATTTTATTTCCCACTCTTTTTGCAAATGGAATTGTAGCCTGTTGCAGCAGACGAGTCCTGAAAACTTTTTTTTTAGTCATCAACGTATTTAACAGAACCTCCCTTGAGAAGCAATTGGACCCAAGGGGTCCAATTACTTCTCGAGGGGGGTCCGTACCAGTGTTTGCAAGGAAAGGGGGGTTCTGGACCCCCTGTCAATACAGACGACAGGAAACTGATGAGTTGTCTCCCATGAAAACATAGTCACACGTGTATCTGCTTATTGAAATTCAATTGCTATACAATAGAACAATTGTTTGAAGTTTTATTTTATTTCCCACTATTTCTGCAGATGGAATTGTGGCCTGATGCAGCAGACGAGTCCCGAAAACTTTTTTTTTAGTCATCATATTCACAGAGGGCCATACAGACCTATCTCGAGAAGGAATTGGACCCAAGGGGTCCAATGGTCTAAGGGGTCCAATTGCTTCTTGAGGGAGGTCTGTACCAGTGTTTGCAAGGGAAGGGGGGTTCTGGACCCCTGTCAATATAGACGACAGGAAACTGATGAGTTGTCTCCCATGAAAACATAGCCATACCGGTGTATCTGCTTATTGAAATTCAATTGCTATACAATAGAACAATTGTTTGAAGTTTTATTTTATTTCCCAGTATTTCTGCAGATGGAATTGTGGCCTGTTGCAGCAGACGAGTCCTGAAAACTTTTTCTTTAGTCATCAACATTATATACAGAGGGCCATACAGACCTCCCTCGAGAAGCAATTGGACCCAAGGCGATGTCCAATGGTCAAAGGGGTCCAATTGCTTCTTTAGGGGAGTCCGTACCAGTGTTTGCAAGGAAATGGGGGTTCTGGACCCCCTGTCAATATAGACGACAGGAAACTGAGAAGTTGTCTCCCATGAAAACATAGCCATACCGGTGTATCTGCTTATTGAAATTCAATTGCTATACAATAGAACAATTGTTTGAAGTTTTATTTTATTTCCCACTATTTTTGCAGATGGAATTGTGGCCTGTTGCAGCAGACGACATCTAAACGAGACTATTGATTGGCAGGGATTGTCGTCCAGGATGCAGAGTGATTATTCCACTGTTCAATCAACATCCTGCTATTGTGTTCAATCATTGAAACAGAATTGAAGTACATGGATAAATCGTCACGGTAAGTCACATTTGGATTAGAATTGCATTTTACATCTTTTCAAAATTATTTCACTCATTTTGAGCAGAGCAGAGTCATACATATTGCTGAGAGTGAAGAAATTCTCAGTGATAATACCTGGCCATGGACGAGCAGAACTTAGCTTATACCCAGGTGTGCCAATTCAAAGGGAATGGTATTATATACAGCAAAGAAATGTTCTAAAATTTCAAACACTAGTTGAATGCTAAAAAGGCAAAGACAAACAGGGCAGACCCAGATCAGACTGCTTCTGAAGAAGCAGTCTTATCAGGGTCTTGCCTGTTTGCAAGGGCAGACCCAGATCAGACTGCTTCTGGAGAAGCAGTCTTATCAGGGTCTTCCGTGTATGCTATTCTGACAAGTATTTTGTGAATTCCAGCCGTGAAGAGCAACATTTTGTTTGAGAGCAGAAAGAGAAAAGTGTTCCAAATTTTAGAACATATAAGAAGAAATAGTTTTATATACAGCACATCTACATACTATATATTATATAGAAATTGTTTGACTTAATAGAAATAGTTTTTTACAATATAGGTGACAAATAAAAATAGTTTTTTTTTGAATACAGCATAGACTATCTATAATTAAAAGTAGAAAGTAAGTTTTGACAAGTTAAATGCTTGTCCAGCGTGCAATAAAAGAGAGCACTGTCCCCATATCGCTATTATAGAACTCTTTATAGATCTAATTTGTTTTTGTTTTTTTGAATGCAATCATAGTATCAAAGTATTTAGATCTAGGTCCAAAATACCAGCAGATGACAAAAGTTGATTACCGGGCCGCGTAGCGCAGTCGGTAGCGTGTCTGGCAACAGATACGAGTCTGACTGCAGATCCAGGGGTCGCGAGTTCGATCCCGGCCCGGTCCCATACTTTCGTGGAGATTGATCATGAAATAATTTCTACGGTCATTCTCCTCCCTTCCGCTGAATCATTCAAGAAGGGTTGTTGTCAGTTACAAGCGAAAGTATGTGCACGAAGTACTGGTTAACTGCTTGTTCAAGCTTGCCCAGGAAAAAGTGTGGTTAGGTGAACTGTCCGTCCCGCAATGACCATAGCTGTTGACTTGGGACGTAAAGCAACAAAAAAAAAAAAACAAAAAAAAAAAAAAACAAAAGTTGAAACTAGCAGTGACCGAATCAAAGCTTAAATCATTACTGCAACAGCTGACAAATTTGTGCCTTATTTCATATTTTCAAAGCAACAGAGTAACAGAATGATGAATGAAAAGCAACAGAATGAGGATTTTAGAGTAAAGGAACGATGAATGAAGAGTAATGGAATGCTGAATGAAGAGTAATGATATGATGAATGAAGAGTAATGGAATGATGAATGAAGAGTGAATGAAGAGTAATGGAATGATGAATGAAGAGTAATGGAATGATGAATGAAGAGTAATGGAATGATGAATGAAGAGTAACTGAATGATGAATGAAGAGTAATGGAATGATGAATGAAGAGTAACAGAATGATGAATGAAGAGTAATGGAATGATAAATGAAGAGTAACTGAATGATGAATGAAGAGTAATGGAATGATGAATGAAGAGTAATGGAATGATGAATGAAGAGTAACTGAATGATGAATGAAGAGTAATGGAATGATGAATGAAGAGTAATGATATGATGAATGAAGAGTAACTGAATGATGAATGAAGAGTAATGGAATGATGAATGAAGAGTAACAGAATGATGAATGAAGAGTAATGGAATGATAAATGAAGAGTTATGGAATGATGAATGAAGAGTAATGAAATGATGAGTGAAGAGTAATGATATGATGAATGAAGAGTAAAGGAATGATGAATGAAGAGTAATGGAATGATGAATGAAGATTAATGGAATGATGAATGAAAAGTAATGATATGATGAATGAAGAGTAATGATATGATGAATGAAGAGTAATGGAATGATGAATGAAGAGTAATGGAATGATGAATGAAGAGTAATGATATGATGAATGAAGAGTAATGATATGCTGAATGAAGAGTAATGGAATGATGAATGAAGAGTAATGATATGATGAATGAAGAGTAATGATATGATGAATGAAGAGTAATGATATGATGAATGAAGAGTAATGGAATGATGAATGAAGAGTAACTGAATGATGAATGAAGAGTAATGGAATGATGAATGAAGAGTAATAATATGATGAATGAAGAGTAATGATATATTGAAAGAAGAGTAATGATATGATGAATGAAGAGTAATGGAATGATGAATGAAGAGTAACTGAATGCTGAATGAAGAGTAATGGAATGATGAATGAAGAGTAATGATATGATGAATGAAGAGTAATGATATGATGAATGAAGAGTAACAGAATGATGAATGAAGAGTAAAGGAATAATGAATGAAGAGTAACAGAATAATGAATGAAGAGTAATGGAATGATGAATGAAAAGTAACAGAATTATGAATGAAAAGTATTATTATTATGAATGAAAAGTAACAGAATTATGAAAGAAGAGTAATGGAATGATGAATGAAGAGTAACGGAATCGGTCACACCTCGGTTACAGAGGATGCATTTAAAGTGAAACTGGCATATTTTCGACCAGGAATTTGTCTTCATTTTCTATTAGAAAACAGTATTTGATATGCTGTTACCTTCCCTAGATAATACAAAAATAAATAATAAACCTAAACAAAACAAATCCATCCCATCGGAAATGGGAGGAACGCCTACAAGTACAGAGCTTCTATTATGTTATTCTGCGAGTGTTCTCAACTGTTTGCTTCATTCTTTTCTCAAACTTGAGCAAATATTTGCTTCTGTTTTGGTCCAACAAAGCAAATCACTTTGGTTCGTTCAGATATTGATAAGCTCAATATTGTTTGTTTTTTATGTGCCCATTTTATAAAAAAAAGGCTGTACCATATTGAACCTATTAAGCTTATTGTGCGGATAGCGTTTTAGCTCACCTGAGCTATAGGCTCAAGGTGAGCTTTTGTGATGGGTCTTTGTCTAGCATCTGGCGTGTGTTGTGTGTAAACTTTTTCTTTAAACAACATCTCCTAGATCACTGGCCCAAATTTAAAATAACTTCACACATATGTTCCTTCTAGCTTTCTTAGGCCCTCTACCAAAATTGCCTTAATGGTCCATAATCTGCTCCATCAAACAAGATGGTCACCAGAGCTGTAGATAAGAAATATTTTAAACGACAACCCCTCAGTTCCAAATTCAAAATAATTTCACAGAAATGTTCCTGATAATGCCTTCTACCAAAATTGCCTAAATGGTTCCACTCCGTCTAATAAGATGGCCACCAGAGCTGTAGATAAGAAATGTTTTAAATAACATCTCCTGAACCACTGATCCAATTTTAAAATAATTTCACATAAATGTTCCTTATAAGGCCCTTTACCAAAAGTGTCCAAACAGTTCCGTTCTGCCAAACAAAATGGCCACCAGAGCTTAAAATAGAAAAATGATCTCCTATACATTGCTCAAATCATTCCACTATGCTTGACAAAAGTGCATCCTGGCCTCAAGGTTATAAAACTTGAGTATAGTCTCAAACTCAAAATAAAGCGCAATGATTGGTTGCTTGCCGACATTTGTCCGCAAGCAGCCAATCATTGTGCTTTATTTTGAGTTTGAGAATGAACTTTCAAGTTTTATAACTTTGAGGCCAGGGCTTAGAATCCAGGTAAGTGTTTCAGCATCACCATGGCTCTCTTGTTTAAAAAAACGTCTACCTCCTTTTTAAAATGGTGTATATGCAGCTTAAACATTGATCTCACCCTTACCTTGCAATCTCCAAAACGTGTATAATGCATCTAGATTTTTTATTGGTTTGATATGGAAATCTAATAGCTGAATAAAAGTTGTGTATGCTGTGCACGATATGACATTTAAGTTTGCAGACAAATGTTTTTGACTGATTATATTAAACGTCTATGTTGTATAATAAAACCATTCACTATTCAGAATTGTGATAAATATTGTGTGCGTTCTGCATTTGTTACCAATATAGATTCCAATAATGGACTTCAGCTACAGAGCTGTTGAAAAAACAATATTTTAATGCCCCCTTTTATCAAATATCAGAGCTTTATTTCTTTGTGCATGCATGTATGTTTTTGTACGGAAACTTTACTGTGGCCAATGTGCATTTTCTTTATAGATTTGAAATTTACTTTCAAATATGGAATGGGAGAATGACAAACAAGGAAGAAATTTTCTATAAGTCACCTTTAGTCTCCAATATTGACCAGCCACTTGTAACCCAGCGGGGATTTTGACAGACCCTCCAGCAATTCTCAGCTATCCAGCTATAACCTTCCACCCTGCAGGAACAGCCAGCTGGTAAATCCACAGCAGTTCCCCCCCCCCCCCCCCCCAGTTTGTTGTTTTACATTGCATTGCCCAGTTTGCCTAAGATATATAAAATCCCTGGCATTCCCCCACGCTATTGGAACAATACATAAGTATAAACATGGCACATTTGCCCTGCTATACCCCGCCCTACTCAGGGTCTGGGGGGCCGTGGTTACAAATGACTGGTGCATTACGTGAAAGAGAGGCTCTAAAAGGGACAATGACAAAAAGTCCACAATTTGAAAAGTTGTGCATCATACAGGTTAAATGCATATATAATACATTAAACCTGTACGATGCACAGTTTTTCTACCCCCTCCTCCACCATACTAAAAAATAAAATAATAAGTAAATAAAATTGTGTATTTATTTATACATACAGGATAATGAAATGACCTCATTCAGGCATTGTCCATCCTCGGTAACCCAGGCGTGACCCATTCTGTACCCACTGCATTCATGATGAATGCAGTGGGTACGGAATGAATCATGCCTGGGTTACCGAGGATGGGTATTGTCAATCAATATTGCAGCCAAAATTTGGCATGGGACTTGATTGTATCGATTCCTGATCTATGCCTTCTTCTTTACTTTCATCCCTTGTAATTCTCAAAATTCCATATTTGAAGGTAGTTACCTTATTTTAACATTCTTGTGTTTGATCTATATTCCGAACCCGAACAGAGTATTGTAAAATAGCACAGAGTCATTGTCATCGACCGGAAGCATTTTATCAAATACTGACCTGTCTGATTTGAGCACTGTGGGTACATGTGACATATTTGTTTACCAAATGCGTCACAGAGTCATGTGATTCGCCGATTGGCTGATTCAATATTGTTTATCAAGCGCTCATCACGTGTCACTGAAATGGTTTCTATGAAAATGCCATGCGGAGAATGTTTTCAAAAATGTTTTAGTGCATACAATATGATCAGTCTATGGCTGAATGCCGTAATACCTATCATTGTTATGATTTGGCTACCCAAAATGACTAGATATCTCCATTGAAGGATTATCTATAGGCATTTAACGCTTGTTACTTTTTAACGTAGGTGTTTTGAGTAATGCGTGGCACAAACCTGACTTTTCAGTCGTGATGTCCCATAGCAGACAGGTCGGTTCTTTAGTATCGCGCTTGCGCAAGGCAATGGGCACAGAGTACACAGTGTCTGGGATCTATCTTTTTTTCCTTGACTCAAGCCCATCAGTCAAATAACCTCAAGGGACCTATCATTGTCGACAGTAAAGTATTGTCCATTAGCCAGATGTAATTCCTGCTGGAAAAGTTGAATAATGAGCCACATGGTGAGAAAAAATGGTTTTAGAGTTTCATGACTGGGCAGGCTTCTCAGCTACAGAGACAAGCTAAAATCTTGAAAATTTGGATGTATTGTATCTATACCATATTGGCAGTAAACAGCATTAGCACTGATTGAACTGTGTCATTGTGCAGGCTGAACTGTGACTTGGTAGTTCCCACATGGTTTTAATGAGGTCTTCTCAACAGCGTAAACCATTTATCTCATGAATACATTACTGGTAAATGGACTTTTTGGAAGAGATCAATGGCTCATAATCTTGAAATGTGGTGTTTGAATTATTACACATCAACCCAGAACAATGTCGATCCTGAGTAGTGGATGCTGAAAGAATTTTTGAAAAAGTTAATTTTGAAAAAAGTCGGACGACAACAAAAGCATGAAAAATTACCCATGAACTGCGCCCTATTGGCTATTTTGATCTCATTTCTACAGGGATATTAGTTATATCACATCTGGGTCTAAAGTATTTGCAAAGGTTTTCAGCAGGTTTAAATTGTTTCAAGCTAGATGGAAGAATTTTATTTTAATTTACCTCTTCCGCTGCTAATCGTGACTTAATATAGTCTGTTGTATCGTCTGGTAGTGCATTGAAACATCTCTAGCAAACAGTGTGGATCCAGCATAGGAGCAGTCTGTTCTGGGTCGTATGTCAAAATTAGTCATTGATGTAAGTATTTACATGCAGCAGACGACTTCAGTAGACATTATTAGTTTTTCAGAAGCATTTATTGTAGCAGGCGAAGGTTTAAGTGTGTGCGTTTGGTCATAAATGATTTTCCTAGAATTTGCATTTTCTTTTTCTCCGAGATAACATTTGTTTTGCTTATAGCAACTGTCTTGGTAATTCTATTCAATGGCAAATATGAAAATCTAAGATTCTCAGAAATAATTCTCAGGAGAAATTTGGTTTAATGGCTATAAAGCTCCAGATTTAACATGCATGTTATTGCTTCATTTTAGCTCATCTTATAAGTATGAAATGCTACACCCTTTGTATATGTGAAACCTCTAAACATGTACTTACGCAAACAGTGAAGATCCAGATGAAATGCCGCATAAAGCGGCATTTCATCAGGGTCTACACTGTTGGTAAAGGTAAAAGATCTTCAGACAAAAGAATACATTTTTTTTTTTAATTATAACCTGATACCCCTAAATATGTACAATGGACTATCCGAAGTTTATTGTATCAAAACAGAAGGAAGAATCCATCAGTATACTAAGGGTTAAAGTGAGCTGTACAGCTGACTTCATTGGCATTTCTGTCAACAATGGTTTTAAAAACACTGCTGGACCAATTTCAACCAAACTTCACATGGCTGTTCAGTTGATTACCCTCTACATAAAAGCTGAAAGAAAATAAACATGGCCACCGCCAACCTGTGTGAAGCGCATTGTGGTTATGGAAGACTCTTTGCCTACTGGGTAATTTTGCATGCTTTTTTGTCGCCTGCTGATTATTTTTTTTTACAAAATCATATTTTTCAAAAAATTCTTTCAGGAATACCATTCGAGTCAAGTTTGAATCCTGACCAGGGCTGACATTTGATGTGGGTCCAAGCTGTTTGCAAAGGTTAGCAGTGGACAACACTAGTAGGCAAAACTAAATGGCCAGAATTGAAAGCTATTTGGCAGTAAAGTTAGTCACCATAACATAACTCTTTCCTTGCTAGTGGCGACCTTCGTTTGCTGCTATCCTTTGTTCCTGATCCGCGCTTTTCATTTGTGCACTTCAGTATATCTTTTGCGCACTTTGATTCCTTCATTTGCGCACGATTCTGCATATCATTTGCACACTTTTTCACACCTCAATAAAATTAATTAGAGGTTATTAAGGTAGTTGAAAGTTGTTACAGTGAGTTTGTAATTACTAACTTGTTTAAATTAAAAGAAAGTGCATTAAACATTCTGAAGCACTGTATGCATTATAGGCTACTTCAAAGTCTATATATAAGCCACGACATTTGATTTCCAACAATGTGGTATTTTGACAAGTGTAGACTGAGACCAGCCTGTTCAGCCTCCTTTTAAGCTTAGAAACTCCAAATGCTGTTCAGTCAGTAGCTTAACAGTCATAGAATATTCAAACGACTAGCAAAGACTCTGATCAGACTACACGTATGTGCAGGCTGGTCTGAGCCTGTGCTGGTCACACATACCACATTGTTGCGGCTCATATGAGAAGGGTGGTAGGTTCAAGGGTTGAATAAAGATCTCCATTGCATAATACATGTACCTGTATATATATACTACTCAAAAAAAGTTTTGCAACACCATATATTTGTAAGGATTTAATAAAACATACAATTTTAAAATAATCATTATCACTTTCAGCAAACTGTTACTTTATTTTGAGATTACAGACATCATCCATTTTTCCCACAATTTTTTGAAACTTTACATGTAATTGGGGTCATTTGACGTCAGTGCCAACGTAAACTTGAAAGAAATTTGGAAAATCTTGATCCAGATATTTACAGGCGCAAAAAACCAATAGAGCGTTGCATCAGGCTATCTCCAACTTTCATGTATTGCATGATACCTTGACTTTCCCATGCAAAGATTTGGCAAGTGCAAACTGTACATGTGCGTCACATTGGTGTTCTTATGTCGACATGGGTAGAAGGCCGTCATTGAGCTCTAATGAACGAGCACATGCTCTTGGGATGCGAGTTGTTCCCATCTTGGAAGTATCCTACAGCACCATGTCTAGGCTTATGATTCGGTTTAATGCCACCAATTCTGTTAAGGACCGCAGGCGGAGTGGTCGTCCTGAAGCTACCATGCACAGCCAAGACAACCTGATACGGACACTAACCCTCAGGAACCATACAATCACAGCCCGAACTCTTCAAGGACAATTGCGAACAGCTGCTGGTGTTACTGTGTCTGATCAAACGATTCGGAACTGTTTGCTTGCTGCAGGCTTGAGAGCAAGACGTCCTGTTGTGCATATTCCTCTGAAACAACTTCACAGGATACATCCTTTGGACTGGTGCCGATGTCATTTGCAATGGAATGGGCTTCAGTGGTCTAGAGTCACATTTTCAGATGAATCTTGTTTCAACCTCTACTTCAACGAAGGTGGGATGCGCGTTTATAGACGTCGTGGTGAACGATATTCTGACGTCAACGTCAAAGAACATGACCGTTACGGAGGAGGGTCAGTAATGGTATGGGCTGCTGTCACGATGCACAGACGCACTCCACTTCAGTTCATTGCCGGAAATTTAAGCTCACAACGGTATGTTGACGAGGTCATGAGGCCTATGGTGCTACCATTCCTAAGGAAGATTGGACAGGGGGCAGTGTTCCAAGATGACAATGCCAGACTGCACCGCGGACACTGTCAGGAGTGTGTGAACGCCAGAGGAGGCCATACTTTGTACTTACTGTAGTGAAAATGCATACAAAGTCTCTTGGATAGGTTTTGTGATTTTCAGTTAGGACCCTTGTGCCAGTCGTGCCTCTACTGTGCGCTTAAAACGTTATGGATTTAAAAAAAAATGAAATTTGATACTGAAAGAAAAATAAATTTGTGAAATTTTTGTCTATGTTTTATTCTCATTTTTTTTGTATGCCAAGGAAGGTAACCAAAACTATAAGTGTTGCAAAACTTTTTTGAGTAGTTTATAATGGTACATTAGGGGAAAGAACTTTGCACAACATTTAAAAGTACCATCAATGAATACGTCACTGATTTCATTACACAGGCCCGGTTACCTGTACACCTGTTACCTGTTTCATCCTTTCATGGCCAATACTCACTAATTGCTCCTGATCGGGGTGTAAAAATAGTGCGCAATTAAAATTGCAAACGTGCACCAAAGATATCATCTCTTATTGCAAAAAGTATGCAAATGCAAGGTGCCCTTCCTGATCTGGATCCAATTCGTTTGACACTCTGATAGGATTCCTGAAAGAATATTTTGAAAAAAAAGTTATATGAAAAAATTCAGCAGATGACAACAAAAGCATTCAAAATTACCCGGCATGGAAACAGTTCAACCAGAATAGTGAAATATTGATACGATGTGGTGCTGGTATCTTATTTATGGGCCCCTGATGCGAGAAAACCTGTCTTCGGGGGTTTGCGAACAACAAAGGTGCAGACCAGCCAAGGCATCCGGGCAGACTGATAGGGCCTTTGTTAATCACGTTTTAGAAAGTAACATATCTAGACTTGCTACGAGGGAAATTTATATTTTCTAGCTAGTCTCAATAGCTGAGCAGGCTGGTTTGAATACTACTTTATTGGAAACCCCGAAGACTATAATTTCTCGCGTCGTGGCCCATAACTATGTTTTTATAAGCATTTTAAGATTTTTTTTGAAATCTTCTTGAAACCAATGGTCTGAATTGCAAACAGTTTGGCAGGAATGGGCCAATTAATCATTCAGGTTAACAATTTAATAAATTGCTTGACTTGAGACCGAGAGGCAGTGGGTTCGAGTCTCACAGGCACCACTGCATTGTGGTCCTTGAGTAAGACACATTTATCATAGCTTAGTACTGGTTCAATCCAGGAAGACCTGTCCCTGTTTAACTGAAAGATTGTTGATGGGAGGTAAAGAATCAAATCAAACAAACAAAAAATTTAATAAATTTAATTTTACTACTGAAATCTGTGGGAGGTTTTAGAAAAAATTCTCTGAGTTGAAGGCGGGATTTCTGTTTATTCAACTTCTGATCAAATATTTTTGCTTTATTAGCTTCAAAATTAGATCAGAATCAATTGATCAGTGTCCTCAGATAACAATCCTGTTAGAAAGGCAATCACAATTGCAGCAGAGGACAAATTGCAGGGTTCCCACAAGCTCTGGAAATCATGGAAAACCTGGAAAATCACAAAAAAGTTCCATGCATGGAAAAATCATGGAATTTGAAAAAACCTAAATAATCATAGAAAAATCATGGAATTTTGTGAAATAATTTGACAAATCCACCAGTAGCCAGAAAACTAGCTGTCAGACACGCAAATTTTGTATGTCTGACAGCTAGTTTTCTGGCTACTGGTGGTTTCAAGTTTTAATTATTTCAAAATGCATGCATGGTCTACAAGCATGCTTATTAAATTACATTCTGCATTTATGCTTGTGGTTTTGTTTGTTTGTTTGATTTGATTTTTTATGTCCCATCAACAATCTTTCAGTTATATAGGGACGGGTCTTCCTGGGTTGAACCAGTACTAAGCTAGGATTAATGTTCTTGCTCAAGGACACAACACAGTGACGCTGTTGAGGCTCGAACCCGCGACCCTTATGCTTGTTGTGAAGATGCCGCTAAAAGGGGGAGGTTGGAGGCGGTACATTAAATGGTCATGGAAATTACTTTGTTGATCATGGAAAATCATGGAAAAATCATGGAATTGTGTTTTTTTAATTTCTGTGGGAACCCTGAAATTGGGTGTGTGTTTTTTAGCTCACCTGAGCCAAAGGCTCTGAGTTGAGCTATTAGTATACCAGTGACTCCGTCGTCCGTCCGTCCGTCCGTCCGTCAACATTTTCAAACATCTTCTCCTCTGAAACCACTGGACCAATTGAACTCAAATTTCATATGGAAACTCCTTACGATGGGGGAACGAAAGTTTGTTCAAATGTTTCTGGTCACATGACCAAGATGGCCGCCATGCCCATATATGGTAAAAACCATTTAAAAATCTTCTTCTCCAGAACCAGAAGACCGATGACCTTGGGACTTGGTATGTAGCATCAGGGATGTGGGGCCTACCAATTTTGTTCAAACAATGATCCTTGGTTGACCTTGACCTACTTAACGTCAAGGTCAAATTTGCTTCCTAATAGATTTAAATGGGAATTTTTTTGAAAAGTTAATTTTTTTAATACATTTAAAGCCAAAGTGATTATTCTTACTTGATATGTTGAAACTAATGAGACAATGGCTATAAATAAGTTTCAAAGGTCAAGGTTGACCTTTGCTCTTTCAGCCAAGGTCGCTCATATTGTGGTCCCATCAATATATTAAAACATAGTTTACTCACAAACCATTGGCCCAATTGAGCTCAAATTTCATATGAAGACTCCTTATGATAAGTCAGCCAAAATTTATACAAAATATTTTTGTCACATGACAAAGATGGCCGCCACGCCCATATATGGTAAAAACCTTTTAGAAATCTTCTCCAGAACCAGAAGGCCAGTGACCTTGAGACTTGGTATGTAGTATTTGGATGTGGGGCCTACCAAGTTTGTTCAAATGATGATCCTAGGATGACCTTGACCTACTTAACGCCAAGGTCAAGTTTGCTTCCTTATGCATTTGAATGGAAAATTGAATTGAAAAGTTGATTTTTTTAATACTGTGGAAGCCAAAGTCATTATTCTCACTTGATATGTTCAATCTAGTGGCTATAAATAAGTTTCAAAGGTCAAGGTTGATCTTTGACCTTTCAGCAAAGGTGGCTTATATTGGAGTCCCATCAACATATTAAAACATAGTTTTCTCAGACAATTTCATATGACAACTCCTAATGATTGGTCAGCCAAAACTTATACAAATTGTTATGGTCACATGACTAACATGGCCACCATGCCCATATATGGTAAAAACTCTTTAAATCTCTTCTTCTCTGGAACCAAAAGGCCATTGGCTTTGGGACTTGGTATGTAGGATTGGGGATGTGGGCCCTACCAGGTTAGCACAAATGATGAATCTAGGTTGACCTTGACTTACTTGATGGCAAGGTCAAATTTGATTCCTTATGCATTTATATGGAGAATTCATTAAAGTTAAACCTATTGAGACAACGGTTAATTAAGTACCAAATGTCAAGCTGACCTGTGACCTTTTATCCAAGGCCACTCATTTGGACTGCCACATACCTTTCTAAACATCTTTTTCTCAGAAATCACTGGGCTGTTTGATGGATTATTCATTAGATTGTTTAGGTCACTTGACCAAAATGTATATGGTAAAAACAAAATTTGTTCCATTATAAGCTGTAGTTAACCTTGACCTATTTTAACATTATTAAGAAGATCAGGTGAGCGCCTCAGGACCTTCAGGTCCTCTATTTTTTCATTTTCGAATGACTTTTCATGTGAATCATGGGCTGACAGACTCATTTTGCTTCTTAAAGAAACACAATTTAACCCATAAAGCACCACCTATAATTTGCAGCTGACGACAATTTCAAATTTTGCGACTTTTTCAAAAATAACAAATATAATATGCTTGAAACATAAAACTCTGCCAATGTATTACTTGTACCTGTTAAATAAACTTCAAATATGCTTTCAGCCTGAATCTCACAAGAATTAATATAACAAAAAGCAAACAATCCAGAAAGTTTTTGTCTCTCCTTTAAAATTTACTAAAGTGCACATACGAGGTTTTGTAAACGAACCAATGAAATATTTTATGTTGGATTTGAAAATGCCTGTGGTTTATTAGTTTGAATATTGTCTATAGGGCCCCGCCAACAATTGTTTTTGGCTTGTCCATCTGTCTGTCCGTCTGTCCGTGGTCACTCTAACTCAGTCATTTTTTAATCGGATTTCTTACAAATTTCATATATGGATTGCTTCCATCAACCTCTCGTTCAAGTTCGAATGCGGGTTTTGTTCGACATCCGATAACAAAGATGGCCGACAAAATGGCCACCACCTATCGATATCCGC
The DNA here is from genome assembly GCA_964019695.1 of Loripinus fragilis. Lineage (NCBI taxonomy): Eukaryota > Metazoa > Mollusca > Bivalvia > Lucinida > Lucinidae > Loripinus > Loripinus fragilis. The sequence goes on from OZ026527.1 coordinate 39,634,041, forward strand.
TGTCATGGTCGCTCTAACTCAGTCTTTTTTAATGGGATTTCTTCCAAATTTCATATATGAATTGCTCCTATCAACCTTTCATTCAAGTTTGAATATGGGTTTTATCCGACATCCGATAACCAAGATGGCCGACAAAATGGCCGCCACCTTTCAATGCCTGCTGTCGTGGTCACTCGTTTTTTATTGGATTTCTTTCAAATTTCAGATTGCTTTCATCAAACTCTCATTCCAGTTCGAATATTGGTTTTGTCTGGCGAAGGATAACCAAGATGGCTGGCAAAATGGCCACCGCCTATCAGTGTCCGCTGTCGTGGTCACTCTAACTTAGCCATTTTTTATCGCATTTCTTCCAAATTTCATGTATGGATTGCTTCCATCAAACGCTTGTTCAAGTTTGAATACAACTTAAGTCAGACGAACGATAACCAAAATGGCTGACAAAATGGCCGCCGTCTATCAATTTGCTTTTGTTTGTTTGTTTGTTTGATTTTATTCTTTACGTCCCATCAACAATCTTTCAGTTATATAGGGACGGTTCTTCCTGGGTTGAACCAGTACTAAGCTAGGATGAATGTGTCTTGCTCAAGGACCACAACGCAGTGACGCCAGTGAGAAATTTGCTTTTGTGGACAATCTACCTTAATCATTTATTACCCGATTTCCTCCAAATCTTATACATAAATTACTTTTTATCAAACTCTCGGTTTGTCCGATAACCAAGATGGCTGCCAAAAAGGACGCCACTTATCAGTTTACACTTTTGGCCACTCTAACTTAGTCATTTATCTCCCAATTTCTCTAAAAATTATATATATGGTCTACTTTCATCAAACATTTGTTCATGTCTGAATATGGGTTTTGTCTGATGAATGATTAGCAAGATTTTCGCCAAAACGGATATCCCCTTTTCGCTGCTGGGCATTAGGCGGGACCCTTTGCCGGAGTCCGACTGTTCTAGTTTGAATCATTGATTTTTCTTCATTTGAAAACAAGAAGTTACAGTGGTAGCAGTTGACCTGAGAAACCAGCTAAATCCACCCTAATTTTGTTAAAGTTGGCATGAAATAATATTAAAGTCCTAAAATTTCTAAAATGGACTCTTCTTGTAGATGTTATGGACTAATTGATCATAGTCATCAATAAATAATTTGCTGAAGAAAGCAAGCAAACATGGGTCCAGATAAGGATAGTTTGTGCACCTAAAATTGCATTTATTTCCTTACCCATTAATTTTAACATGTGTTTTGGGTGCTCAAAAGAACCTTCTCATTGAGACAGTTCTTTTGAGTACCCACAACATATGTTTTGATTGAGTATTAAGAAAAATAATTTTCTAGTACGCACTCTTATCTGGAGGCCTGAGCAAATAGTCCCTAATCAGGCTGCCCCTCTCTGATCTAGAACTATTTTATTGGCAGATGCTTTCTGTCTCAGTAATTTGGTTCCTGGCACTCAAAGAATTAATCCTTAAAGTGCCAATTAATCACGACTGCAGCAGACAACAAATTTTGTAACATCTTTCCTAATATTCGAAAAAAAAATAAGGTATGATTTTTTATGAAAATCGTCTGCTGTGCCTTATATGTTATTTTTGAAAAAGCAGCATAATTTGAAATTGCTGTCTTCTGCAAATAATAGGTGGCGCTTTATTGGTTAATCCATGGTAATAAATGGTATGGCTGGAAATCAAATTTTCGTATTGAATATTTATTTATTCCGCTGAGTTAAACTTAATCTCGCAATGATGAAGTTGTGTGCAGCGAAGATAATTAGTTGGTGCAGTAATTTGTCATTGTTGAGTTAAGATTAAAAAGAGAGATTCCCCTGAAAAGGGCCTCATTGCATTTACACAATTTATGCAATACGTATTATTGTATCGTATCAGTGCTGCAATGTTTCAAACAGCCTGTTCGATCAGCCCCAGTGCACCTGCACAATGTGAGCAAGGCATTGTATGTATCAAATGCATTATTGGGACTAAAGAGCTTCATGACTGCATGAACTTTTTGAGTGCCAGAACCGAATCACCAAGACGGCAAAAACATATGTAAACAAAATGGTCCCAGAGAAGCATTTGATCAGGGACTATTTGTTTGCCTCCCTAAAAATAATTTATGTATTTACAGGATGGATTAATGCAGATTTATGTTTATTTTATAGTTCGACACTGCCCCAGAGCTGAGACCGACTCGCAAGCCTCAAAGCTGAGCTTATATAACAAAAAAAAAAGAAATGCATCTAACCAATTTTAAAAGTATTGCCAATGAAATGTTCATAAGACAAAAAAAAAACTGATTGTAATTTTGTAGTTGTAGTCAAATATTTGAGCTTACATATATAATGCATTAAAATTTGTTCTTTTCAACTTATATACATTTTTTTCAAGTTCTATCCTAAATGCCATAATTGCTGAAAGAATCTGTGACACAAGTATCAGCATATGGTGTTTGTGTTTAGAGCCTCTCCCATGAAATAAAAAGATTCAATGTCTTAGAAACAGTTTGAGCCATTTTCATGCCGGTTGTAGGTTTAACCTTCCAGTGGTGATGGGAATCACAGTGTATCACTTCCTATAATTTTGATAAAATTTAAAGTCGATCCAAAGCTTGCATATATATAAGCTCGCTGTTGGTCCCTGTTTTATGATATTGCATTTGATTTCCTATTTCCATGAATGTACGGCTTTATTTTTGGGCTAAAATGGTCACTTTTTGTATAATAGAAAAATATTTTATAAATATTATTCCCCCCAAATTTTGCAACCCCTACCCCCTTTAGTAGGGTCTCCTGTTTTGTCATAGGGGTTGGCCTGTCTAATTATAACATTTTTCGTTCCTAATACATCAAGCGTCTTATTCAAAAGAATACCATTAAATTTTATGCATAGGGAAGTTTTGGGAAGCATCTGAAAAATAGGCAGATACCCTGTCAAAGTGTCAGAGGTCCTTCAGTGCGCTTCTTTACTGTCTGTAATGTGTTTATTCACAGTCTCAGATACCAGTTACAGATTTGAACAACAAATAGTCATGCATTTATGTATGCTTATTTCAGACAATTCCAGTTGGTCACTCAGACACCGATTTTGTTAAGATATCACCAGGCTAATTAAAGTTTAAAATTCTTTAATTAGAATTTCAATTAAATTTATTAAAATTTAAATATATTCACTCAAGACATAAGTTTAAAGGTTTAAATCAATAACTGTTTAAGTTTAATTCTTATTTTTTATCTTGTAATCTTATATTGTTTAAAATGCAGAAATCAGCATTTCTTAATTAATATCTGTGTAAAGTGCTGGACCTGGCTGCAGTCTGGCCAGATCATATTACACCCTAAGAGTCTTCCTAATTAGAGGCCCTGGAGTCTAGACACTCTTGAAGAAATTGGCACCTGGGTTAGCTTATTAGCAGTGAGGGGTCTCCCAAATTAGGCTGTCTCTAAGGATGTTTATTCTGATGGAGTGGTAAGAGAGATTTTGATTGGTTGAATACAGAAAGAGAGGGAAAGAGAGAATGCTGGGAAGTAATTAGGATGCAGGGGGTGCAGGATTTTGAATTCTTGGAGTCAGACAGGTTTTTGAGATTGCTAAGAGAGGACTGTGTTGTGAATGAGAAAAGAGAAAATGTTAATTTAGGCGCCAAAATATAGAGTTTGAAATGTTGATCTAATCAAGATGTAGGAATTTGTAAATAGTATTTGTACTGCCAGGTGGACATTACATTATGAAGAAGAAAAGAAAACAAATTATAAGTTTGGAAATAGAACTCAGTCTTTAGTTTTAATTTCCCCTCACAGCCAAGCGAGTAAACATGACAAAACAAATTAGTAAAAGCTATGAACTTAAAGTGGGCCGGGCGACAAATGGTGGAAGTAATCCGTGTACGGCAATATCTAAATGCCGCCAAAACGATCAGGAAGGAAGTGTAGTGAAATAGCTGTGGAAAGTACTGCAATTAACTTAAACATGGCGTCTTCTGAAAATTCAAACTCAGGAATTAAAATTCCCACATTCAGTGGTACAAGAGGGGAAGGTGCAAAGTTCTGGTTAGCAAAGTTTGAGCAAGTGATGAAACTGAAGAAAGTAAAAGATGACGACAAAACAATTCAGTTATTTCTTTTATTGGAAGGACAGGCGGAAATATGGTATCATACACTACCAGAGGATACACAAGGGAACTATCAAAAACTGAAGGAGACATTCGAGGAGAGATTTCTTCCTGGGGCTTCAGACCGCGTAGCTAATGTGAGCAGTTTTAGAGGATTGGTTCAGCAAAGAGGAGAGACTACTGATGACTACATTGAGAAGGTGATCAGAATGGGACAAGATATCAACAAGGGAGAGCAGGAAATAATAGACCAGATTTATCAGGGACTGCATCCAGTGATCATGAAATTTGTGGCTCAAAAAGAGGCACAGACCTTGAGTGACGTGAGAAAATTCGCTAGGATGGGACAATCTTTGGAAGGAAGTGCAATTTCTAGTGAAATGGAGATAAATAAACTTCAAGGACAGAAGACATTCAGACAGAATGGTAAGTGTGATTTTCAGATTTCTGAGAAAAACAGGTACCAGAATAGGCGTTGCTATATTTGTAACAGAAAATCACATTTGGCCCATGATTGTTGGTTTAAAAATAACCGTAGATAGGGACTCGCGCCTGTCTCTAAGAATAGGAATGAAAAATTTTCAAAACTTGGGGATGGGCACATGGAAAAAGGTAACATGAAAAATATGATGAAAACAAAATGAAAAAGGGAGACAGCATGAATAGGGGAGAGTATAGGGCAAAGATGGCTGAAGAAAGTAAATTTGTTGGGTTAACACAGAGAAAGCCCACAGATATTAATTTAGTAGAGATAAGAGTAGGGAAAATTTCTCAGTCAGCTATGCTTGATACAGGGGCTCAAATATCATGTATGTCATATGACGTCTTCAAGAAAAGTGGGTTGTCAGAGCAGTTTGAACTTCAATAATCGGATCTAGAGTATGTTTTAGGTGTAAGTGGTACTCCTGTGAAAGTAATGGGAACCGCAGAAGTGCCACTCACACTATGTAAATTAGAATTAATCCAAAAATTTTACATTTTTGAGAAGTTCAGACAACCTATTATTCTTGGAGTTGATTTTCTTGTCAAACAAAAGGCTAAAGTGAACTTTGAAAATTACACTCTGGAGATTCAAGGGGGCATGACGGTGGCTAAAATGTTTTCTAACCCACAGAAACTTTCATTAGCTAGGTCTGTAAACAGAATAAGCATTCCATCAAAAACAGCTGTTGTAACTAAGGTCAAGGTTAAGAATTCTGATAGTCAAAATTTGTCCTTAGTGGAGCCTGTAACAACCTTAGCTACAAAGCACTGCATTATGGGAGCTCGGTCTGTTTCAAAAGTGAATAATGGTTATGTCCTGGTAAAATTGTTAAATCCCACAGCAGTTGACATAGAAATTAATCAAAATGAGCCCATTGCAAGAATACACCCTTGTCATGACCATGATTTGTGTAATGAAACTGAGGAAGAGTCCATTCTAAACACAGGTATACACACATTAGGTGTTCAGTCATGTGCTTCTGATAAGGAGCAGCAGATACTGTCTGATAAGGAATACACTGAAATAGCTGAATCCATGGGGGTTGACCTATTTCAGTCTGACTTATCAGATACACAAAAACATGATATGTTGGTCTTATTAGGTAAAAACAGAGATGTTTTTGCAACTAGCATTGGTGAGTTAGGGTCTACAAACTTGCACTATCACCATATAGAGACAGGTAATGCAAAGCCTGTCCGCAGACCTCCATATAGAACAACACCTGAAAAACATGCCGAAATTAGTAGACAGGTAGAAGAAATGGAAAAACATGGCATTATCTCCAAATCAACAAGTCAGTGGTCAAGTCCAGTTTTGTTAGTGCGTAAAAAGTCGGGTGAATACAGATTTGCTGTCGATTTTCGTGCATTAAACAGTGTCACAGAGCCCATGCATTTCCCCGTCACACACTTTCAAGAGGCCGTTGACTCTATAGGACAAGCAAATGCAGCTGTATTTAGCGTTCTTGATATGCATAGCGGATTTTGGCAAATACCCCTTCATCCCGATACGAAGCACAAAACAGGGTTTGTAACGCATGAAGGGAACTATGTTTTTAATAAATTAGCCTTTGGTCTCATGAATAGCCCAAATGCATTTGCTATGGTGATGTCAGAAGTACTGCGTGGCATAAACTGGCGCTTTGCTCAGGTGTACGTTGATGACATATTAGTCTATAGTGCAGACTTTGATCAGCATCTCAGGCAATTGCAAGAGATTTTTGACCGTTTCCGGAAGGCAAATCTCAAACTCAAGCCTTCAAAATGTTGCTTCGCAGCTAGATCCGTGAGATATCTAGGCCATAAGTTCTCAAGTGACGGAATTTTTGTGGATGAAGAGAAAATAGCCAGTGTTGTTTCTTATCCTCAGCCGAAATCTCAGAGGGAAGTCAGAGCTTTCTTAGGTCTCTGTAATTATTACCGGAAGTTTGTAAAAGGCTATGCAGGCATTGCAAGTCCGCTTAACAGACTGTTAAGCAAGGACGTTAAGTTCGAATGGACAAAAGAGTGTGAAGATGCATTTATTCAATTAAAGAAAGCTCTGACTGAAAGCCCTATTCTGTCCTTTCCTAACTTTTCTGAAAGGTTCTACTTGTATGTGGATGCTTCCAACCAGGCAATTAGTTACATACTTGGGCAGAAAGATGATAAGAACAGGGAACATGTGATTGCATATGGGGGTAGGTCTCTCAATAAGTCTGAAAGAAATTGGGGAATAACCGATTTAGAAGGTTTAGCTCTGGTTGAAGGCATCCGGCATTTCAAGGTGTACCTTTCAGATAAACCCTTTACAGTCTACTCTGACCATCAGGCACTTAAATCTCTTAAAACAAGTAAGGCAACTGGACGACTTGGCCGCTGGGCAGTCTTCTTACAAGGTTACCAGTATGAAGTCATTCATAAACCTGGCAAAATACATTCTAATGCAGACTCACTTTCTCGCCGTGAGTATAGCGAGAAGAATCAGACAGAGAATGAAGATGCAGATGATTTAAGCCTTGGTCCGGAGGTCTGTGTAGTAGGTCAGCATCCAGTAAATGAATTGAGAGAATATAAGCTCCACTATGAAACAGTGGAGACTGTGGATGTCAATACACTATCTTGTCAGGAGCCTGCTGATTCCCTTTCTACTATGATTCATGCAATTGAGGCATATGAAGTGCTAGACCCACTTCAGCATGTAAGGGAAGTCTGTCCAATATCTTCAGCAGATCTGAAGAATGAGCAAAGGGAAGACCCAGATTTTAAATCCATGATGGACTATCTGATAGAAAAACAGGTTCCTGAGAACAGAAATGAGGCAAATAGAATTGTGGCGGAGGCCAAATATTACATCATAGAAGATGGCATCCTATTTCATTTGTATCAGCCTAGAAGTAAAGGCCACAAATTGACGGATGTTAAAAAGCAACTTGCTATACCAAGAAAGTTAAGGGATAATGTTCTGAAATCTTACCATGATGCACTCTCTGGAGGGCATCAAGGACAAGAAAGAACCTATGAGGCAATTCGCATGAAATATTTTTGGCCGAAAATGTATTTTGATATACAGACATATGTCAAAACATGTATTCCATGTCAGCAAGCTAAACGCTACATTCACCAGAAACAAGCACTTCTAAAGCCATTACCCATAGGGCATGTTTTAAGTCGTCTGCACATAGACATTTTGGGTCCGCTTCCAAAAACAAAAGATGGCTATCGCTACATCTTGATGGTTGTAGATTCCTTCTCAAAATGGACTGAGGCTTTTCCGCTACAAACTATGGAAGCCCGTGAAGTGGCCTGGAAGCTATACGATGAGATCATTTGTCGGTTTGGATGTCCAGACAGCATTTTAACTGACAGAGCCCAAAATTTCATGTCAAATCTCCTGAAGGAGTTATGTAGCATTCTGGGTATAACCAAGCTGGCTACATCATCATATCACGCGGCATGTAATAGCCAAGTTGAGAGAATAAACTCTGTTGTACTCCAAAAGCTCAGGATATATGGGAATGAGAAGCAGTCTGACTGGGCACAACTGCTGCCGAGCATAATGTTCAGTTATAGGACTACCCCAGCTTTGGATTCTACAAATTACTCACCTCATTTCATCCTGTTTGGGAGAGAATGTAGAATGCCTTTGGACACTGAGCTGATCCCCAGCATGCAGTTAAATAAAACCACAGAGCAACACCTGAACAGAATCATTGAAAACCAGAAAATGATCAGAGAATTAGTCTCTGAAAATATTGCAAAGGCTCAAGCCAAATACAAGGCCCAATATGATAAGAATGCAGCAGACCCCAAATTTAATGTATTTTCAAATGTATGGCTTTACAATCCACGGACGCCACAAGGTCTGTCTCCAAAGCTCATTAATCGTTGGGTTGGTCCGTATTATGTCAGCGAAAAGCTCAGTGAATGCAGTTTTAGGCTTAGGGATCTAAAAACACACAAGGCCATCAAGTCAACAGTTCATGCTAACAGGTTGAGGCCCTACTTTGATCCAAGCTCAAGGCCTACAAATCCTCCACCCAACTTACAAGAGCCTATAGAGCTCTATGACACTGATGAAGAGGAGGACAATGCAGATCAGATTGATAACCAGCCGCAGGCTGATCAACCTGATGCAATCAAGGGAGACAATACAGATGATGATAAAGTCCAGGATCAGGCAGACACAACTGCAGCATTGCAGGATACCCTGACTCCTGAGAAAATATTAAGGGCATACCCTAATTTCAGAGGAGAGGGTAGAATGCTATATAAGGTACGCTTCAGAGACACGTCAACAGACAAAACACAAACCACCTACACATACGACACAAAACTTCCTGAAAATATGCGCAAAGAGTTTCACATCAAATACACTTACTCAGGAAAAGCACGCAAAAGGTCACAACACAAACCAGTAATTACTCAGCAGTAAACAGAATGAGAATATACCAGAATAATGTTTAGCTTAAATAAAGATAAGACTTGAATTTATCTCACAGACATACACTTGCACACAAGTACTCATCCACAGGCAATCATTTAACAAACTACACCACTTAAAGAAATATGCCCTACGTATTTTGCCGTTCTATGTGAATTTTGGAATCCTTAGTGTTGACAGGTGGAATGGAATGTTCCCAAACCGACCAGTGCACGTTCATATCTTTTTAACATAAAAATGTAAAGGAAAGGGGAAAAAAATCGAGAAAGAATCTGGAAAATAATTTTTAACGTCCCGCACAAAACTCTCGCATCTCTCCGTAAAATTCATATGACCTTTTCTTTGACCCCAAAATCGGCGCAGCCGCAGTAACCTTGTTGATCAAAGAAAAACATGTCGGGAAACAAAACACGCGCAGGGCGACCACGAGGAACGCAGATTTTGACAGACTCTGCTAAAATCAGGGAGAAAGTGGTAATGAATTCGAATTGTAATAAATGGAGGATTAGTATCGGCCGAGAAATAGATTGATTGAATACCTTCAAAACAAATAACTGTCTGAAGTCCGACCCGAAAAGTTTTGCTTGACGTGTATGACCGATATAAACAGCTGATCAATAGCATTTTCCTGGTTATTTCTGGACAACTGCAAATATTATTATCCATCTCTCATTTCCTTATTACTAGCACAAAACACCTTGCGAAAACTAATATATAAACGCAGCAACAATTGATAAGTGCTGTAAATATGCAACCTGTAACAATGGTCAGTTACTATTTCCAGCCGCGCGGATGTGCATCTCTCAATCGCAGCTAGGAATACTAGAGGCTCGATAAGGGGACTTAATGGTCTTGCGCAGTATGCGTGATATTTAATTCTAACGTATTTCAAGAAATTCTCGGTGTCTGTATTCCATAAATTACTAAAACACCAAATTTTATTATTAATAAATGCTTTTTGGCTGAAGAAGTAAAGCGTTCAACTGTTCATACGGGTTTCATAAATTTAATCTATATGAATCCCCCGTAGGCGCCTACTTCAAACGTGTATGACTGTATCTTATATACACTTCGCAAGTGTTCGGATGAAACAGAAAATTCTTGAAAAAATGTTAATTTTGAGGATACATTCTTATCGTTACACCTCTCTTTCAGAGAAAACAACTATTCCTGAGCGTTTTCATTTGGCAACATAAATAATTAGATTCCAATTGAACTGGAATTGATCAGAGATAGTTTGACTGCACTTATCTTCGCTCCGATGCCATTCTAAACATGGAACTGGTATCGGAAATGGCCGATTATTTATCAGGAGCTATGTTGTTTTAGAAAAATAAAGCGTATTGCTACAAATAAAAGTTTTAAAGTCTCAAACCTTCTTGTACTACTCTTTTATAAGATATACTTTCGACATTTAAGTTTTGTTTAGCATACTTTTTTGATGAAAGGCATAGGCAATATTTCTTTAAGTTTCTTTACGCATAACTCTATGCATTAAATAGTTAATTTTGAAGCTAGGTTAAAAGATAGTTTAACCCTTAGTATGTAAAATTCAAATTAAATCCTATAGGTACGTTTAGGTATGTTCTGAACCTGGGGGTGGGAAATACTAAGTATGGTGATCTTGACCTTGACCTACCTTGTAATTATGATTTATGTGTAATATAGCTGTGCATAAGTAAAACCTATTGATCAGACAGTGCAATATGACTGATATAGTTCACGGGAGATATCCTGATATAAAACTTTATACAGAGATTATCTACAATTCTAATGAGTAAGAGTTAAACCAATTGATTTTAGTCAGTCTTAATTTACATTTGACTTTGACATATACAATCTTGGGTTGGTAGCTGCAGCCACAGTGGCGAGCATTATAAATAATAAGAACTTGTCTTATTAGCACTAGATTTTAGGTGAAACTTAAGGGGTTGAAGGAAAAGAAGGGTAATTACGGTAACTAAAGGATGTACTTAGTGCAAGGTGTGGGTAAAATTTTATAATTTATGCATAATTCCTCTGTCATTTCTCTACAGTATTTGATATTATGGGGTATAAGCATAGCATAGATATTATATGTGAGTAACCAACAAATAACAGCCTAAGCTAGTCTTTTTCATTTCACGATAGTATTGAAAGCAAGACATATTCTGGTACCTGATTCTCCAAAAAATGAAGATCACACTTACAATAAGTGAAAAATATAGTGTATGTGACAACGATGACTGCATAAAGAAAAGTGTATTTGTGGTAAAAAGAACTGTTAGCTGAAGCTGTTACCACCATATCACAATATGAAATTTACAAACTCTGAACATCCAGAGAAGTGACTCTGAAATTGATCATTTCTTCAGGTCTCCAGATAATAATAGAGTGTGGTATAAAATATTTGATGTTCTAGTGTTTTATAAGAAGTTAATATGTGTACTCAAAAGAGTTGTCTCAGTGAGACAAATCTATAAGTAACACATATGTTAATTTGAAAATTTCGCACTCTCTAAAGTATTACTTATCTGGAGCTCTGATTCATATTGTTTCTGTTTATTTTTCATGTTTTGGTTATGTATATTACTATGTTTGATTCCACCTGGCAGTAAATTATGTTATCACATTGAGCAAAATATTGCTTTTAAGATGTTAGATGAGTCTTCTCCAACAAATAAATCAAATCTGACTTAATTTGTCACATGTCTGATGGAGGCAGCTTGTGATAGAGAAAATCAGTTTGATTTGTTATGTTTGAATAAACGGGTTTGGTGATATAAAATAACAAGATATAAACATTAAATTTATTCTTGAATTTGCAGGAGCAAATTTGGTTGGAGAAGGAGCATCTATCACCAGGCTAATTAAAGTTTAAAATTCTTTAATTAGAATTTCAATTAAATTTATTAAAATTTAAATATATTCACTCAAGACATAAGTTTAAAGGTTTAAATCAATAACTGTTTAAGTTTAATTCTTATTTTTGTTTGCTGCTTTCGAAGCAGCAAACTTTCAGATTGACTTTTTCGGAAATCCGGTCATGCGCACTGCACAGTGAGATTCTGTCTGACGCAAGACGTTTCGCTTATTTCGTCATGCTCTTTGGACACATGACTCTTTATTAATACGCGGATCATTGCTATAAATAGTCGGAAGATGTTCAATAAATGAAAAACTATTTTACTGGCTTTTATTCGGGATCCTTTTACGTAACGATATTTAGGAATCCGCGAAAAATTGAAAATTGCCATATTTTGTTTGTTTGTTTGATTTGATTCTTTACGTCCCATCAACAATCTTTCAGTTAAACAGGGACGGGTCGTCCTGGGTTGAATCAGTACTAAGCTAGGATAAATATGTCCTGCTCAAGGACCACACCGCAGTGACGGCGGTGAGGCTCCAACCCGCAGCCCCTTGGTCTCGAGTGTAGCACTCTACCACTGAGCCACTGCATTGCAATATAAAGTTGAGCTGAGCTACATGTAATTATACTCGGAATCGCTGGATGCAAGTCATTAAAGAAATAATTTAAAAAAGTAAACCTCTTACCTTAAAATCTTTGCGTATTAATCCATGTATCCGTAATTACGTTACAGTTAAATTGCCGTTTTAATCCATTTATTACAGAAGCACACTCGTAAAACATACGTTTTCCATCGTCATTTTAACAAAACAAGTTGACACAAAAGTGACCTTCGCAAGCGTCTGTCTGGTCTGCATGTATATTTCTCACTTTTCTGATGCAACGCTTGTCCGAATGCTGACTGATTAACCCTTTGCCTGCAAGTAGCTATAACTCTTTGCATGCTGGATAATAAGTTTGCATAGTCATTTTTTTTTTGTTATCTGCATTGGACAGCAAAGCACAATTGCATATTTGTGTGGTGTCTGTCAAGACAGAGTGTCAATCAGTTGGATTTAGACCACGGGCTGACTGATCTTGGTTCAGAATGCGGCTACCAGCCTGTCAAAAAAATTATTTGGAGTACAATAAATTTCACAGTACCGCTTTGATGTTAACCCTTAAACGCAATTCACGATCTAGATCTTGAAATGGTATGATTTAAGGGAGATTAAGGCTTGACATCCATGCGCGGATCCAGAGGGGGGAGGGCAGGGGTCCGGACCCCCCCCCCCTGAAATATTACAAAAATATAGGGTTCCTAGCAATATATTAATCTGGATTCCCTAAAAATCACAAAGCTACCAAGCCAGCATTCAATGTTGGGCCATCATCGGCACGCCAGCGAAACGCCATTTAATATATTCCCATAAGCACATGCAAAACTTGACACCGTGTTTTCTGTCAAAACAACTCTTTTCTTGTTAGCGGCTAATATTGTCGTCGCAAACAGTTTGGACCAAGATCAGAACGTCGGGGCTGATCTAGGTCCAATCTGTTTGACACGCTGATGTTGTCCAGAAATATTATTTTGATAAAAGTAATGCTGAAAAATATCTGCAGAGACGAAATATTACTCAGCATGCAAAGAATCCCTTTGAAGTTTTTAGTCAACACGTGACCAAAGTCAGCCTCGGAGGAATTAGAGTCAAAGAAAAATGGACATTATTGAAACCCCATATTACCTGAAGTTATCAGAATTCGGGAAATCATTTTTTTTCATGAATTGTGATAAATGATATGCACAAGAGATGCCTTGACCAGTCATATGTAGAAATACAGTCTCATCTCTTATCATTTAAACTAATGGTACACATTTGTTACTTCTGGTCTAGGAAAAGGGCCGATTTACTAAGGTCAATATATAAGACTTTGTTTCGATGTATTGATTTATTTTGGGGCTAGACTTGGACATTGTTTTGATAAGCTGTGGAAAAAGGATCCTTTCCAGCATATGCAACAAACTATAAGACTGCATGCTTAGTAGTGACCTTTGCAAATAGTGTCTGTCTGTCTGTCTGTCTGTCTGTCTGTCTGCCTGCCTGCCTATCAATCCACCCACCCACCACCCATCCATCCATCCATCCACCTGATTTTGAAATTGTCAAAGGAAATTGTCTTTCATATTTCCGCTGAAACTAAGTTTTCTTGGTCAACCTCAATTAAGTTTGTCTCTAACTTTTTTCAGGGATGGTCTCAAAAACATATCGCATCAGTACAAAAAAACCTGCCAGATTCGATGGTTCCTGGAATTCTGTTAAACACCCTAGAATTCCGAAAAATGCTTCAAGGCAGAGTTTAATTATCTGCAAAGGATGCTGTATATAGTGCTGCCTGGCTAGACTGCTCCGCTAGTGATGAATCTAGTCTACAATCTCATAAAGATTTGTTTGATTTGATTCTTTACGTCCCATCAACAATCTTTCAGCTAAACAGGAAGGGTCTTCCTGGGTTGAACCAGTATTAAGCTAGGATAAATGTGTCTTGCTCAAGGACCACAACACAGTGACGCCCCAGAGGATTGAACCCGCGGCCCCTCGGTCTCGAGTCAAGCACTCTACCACTTAGCCACTGCCCTCCCTCAATCTCATAAAGAAATAGTCTGCTCCTTTTAGTATAACTGATCATACAATACTGGAATTTTCGATTAAATTTTCGATTATTTAATCGATTATCAAGCGGTAACAGCTTTCTGATAATCGATTGTGATTTGCCTTCCGATTCCCAACACTAAAATTTAGAAGCAATTTATAGAGCAGTCTGTAGGTCCTGCCTGATTTGGATCCAAACTGTTTGAGACTTTGATAGTGTTCCTGAAAGAATATTTGAATTTAAAAAAAAAAGTCAGCAGATGACAAAAATAATGAAAAAAATACCCAGCTTATAAAAGAGCTGGGCAGGATTATTGATTTTGTTTGTTTTGTTGCTTTACGTCCCAATTAACTGCTATGGTCATGGCGGGACGGTCAGTTCACCCCTAGGCAAGCTTCAACGTCAACCAGTAATTCGTGAACATACTTTCGCTTGTAACTGACAACAACCCTTCTTTAATGCATCAGCGAAAGGGAGGAGAATGACCGTAGAAATTATTTCATGATCAATCTCCACGAAAGTATGGAGCCGGGCCGAGATCGAACTTGCTACCCCTGGATATGCAGTCAGACAGGCATCTCTAGGGAGACACGTTACCGACTGCGCTACGCGGCCCGATGCAGGTTTATTGAAGGAGAATTATAAAAGTACTTTTCTGCATTTACTATCACATCTTTATGTCTGACCCTTGCTTCGGCAGGAGTGGCCATATCTAAATTACCGTAGGGTTCTTTAACCTGCACAAGGGGCACCTTTCCGTGGACAGGGGACATCCAGTTATCGTCCAGATCCAACGGAAGATGCAGTGTCATCCCTGCAAATGGCACTAGAGAAATTGTGTTCGAACACCGAAATTTTCCTCATTGCGAGCAGGGGTCGAACCTGGAACCTCTAGCACCAGAGGCAAATGTGCTAACCACTGAGCTAGTCTGACCACACTTACAAGAGAACATATTATATTTATAGTTAATTATAATTCAACAAAGGAGTGTTTGTAGCTGCCGTAGACTGGCTCCAGTCCTTAAAACAATTTTTTATCAATGTGTCATATCATATACTTGTAGCCAGTCTAACTCTGATGGAGGTAGCGCAGTGGCTCAGTGGTAGAGTGCTTGACTCGAGACCGAGGGGCCGCGGGTTCGAGCCTCACCGACGACACTGTGTTGTGTCCTTGAGCAAGAACATTAATCCTAGCTTAGTACTGGTTCAACCCAGGAATACCCGTCCCTTTATAACTGAAAGATTGTTGATGGGACGTAAAGAATCAAATCAATTAAAATAACTCTGATGGCTCTGTTTTAAGGACCTTCGTTAAAACAGAGCCATCAGAGTTAGACTGGCTACAAGTATATGATATGACACATTGATGAAAATTGTTTTAAGGACTGGAGCCACATTGATGAAAAATCGCTTTAAGGACTACAGCCAGTCTATAGCTGCCGGTATTTGTATTTTGGTACTTGAATCCTTTTACAATTCATAGATGGGTAACTAGATGTGAACTATAATGTAGACTGGCATTGATATCTCAGAGAAAATCCTCATACTGTAACAAAATTACTGTACCTTCTGAGGCTGTCAGGAAGTGCCATTATAATGAGAACTTAAATAGAATATGATATTTTTTCTGATATATCAATTCTGACTGTCTGTCTGTCTGATTTGATTCTTTACGTCCCATCAACAATCTTTCAGTTATATAGGACCGGGTCTTCCTGGGTTGAACCAGTACTAAGCTAGGATTAATGTTCTTACTCAAGGACACAACGTAGGGACGCCGGTGAGGCTCGAACCCGGGCCCAGGGGGTGGATGGAGGGGGGGGGGGGGGGTACTCCGATATTTTCATATGTAGGCTCGGGTCATTTTTTGGGGCTCAAAATTTTGAATTTCAATATTTTGGGGGTTTTTCAGAATTCTTTTTTTTAGGGGGGGGGGTGTATGAAGATTTTGTGGATATTTTTTGTGGGGTAATCACAAATTGGACTATATTTAGTGGTTATTTCAATGCATTTTAGGGTCTTTTCATAAGGTCAAGGTACAGAATCGGGATATTTTTTTGGTTTGCCAAAACTTCAAATATTTTTTGGGGTGCTTAAAACTCCTGAATTTTTTTAGGGTGAATGGTAGATGCTGGGCCCGTAGCACAGTCGGTAACGTGTCTGGCAACAGATGCGAGTCTGACTGCAGATCCAGGGGTCGTGAGTTCGATCCCGGCCCGGTCCCATACTTTCGTGGAGATTGATCATGAAATAATTTCTACGGTCATTCTCCTCCCTTCCGCTGAATCATTCAAGAAGGGTT
This sequence comes from Loripinus fragilis, assembly GCA_964019695.1. NCBI lineage: Eukaryota > Metazoa > Mollusca > Bivalvia > Lucinida > Lucinidae > Loripinus > Loripinus fragilis. The sequence continues at coordinate 39,650,834 of OZ026527.1, forward strand.
GTTGTCAGTTACAAGCGAAAGTATGTGCACAAAGTACTGGTTAACTGCTTGTTCAAGCTTGCCCAGGAAAAAGTGTGGTTAGGTGAACTGACCGTCTCGCCATGACCATAGCTGTTGACTTGGGACGTAAAGCAACAAAACAAACAAAAACAAAGATGCTGGGCCCAAGCCTACGTATGAAGAAAAAATGAGAATACCTCCCCTGGGAACCCGGGGCCCCTCGGTCTCGAGTCAAGCACTCTACCACTGAGCCACTGCGCTCCCAATGTTACAGGATAGGAGCACTGGTCCCATTCATGCTTGTCTTATTTTGATACAGGATTTCTGGCCGTAATTACATTGAATTTGAAACAGTGGTTCAGGGGGAGATTTCTATTTTTAGCTTTGCCGGCCATTTTGTTCAGTCGAGGGGAAAAGTTTGTGAAATTTTGAAACTAGTTTAAGCCTTCCAGTCCTTTTCATAATGACCTTTTCAAGGTGGAACTTCATATTTGTGCTTGTCTTTGACATATTGTCTAGCCTGTGGTCACCTGATGGGAAAGGGATGATCTCTTGCCTCTCCTATGTGTGATGTTTTCTTGAGTTTTATCACTTTCCCATTCAGAGTCCTAGATCAGGTGTGGTACTTGATTGTATCGACTCCTGATCTTTGCCTTCTTCCTAACTTTGGTAGAGGGCATTATAAGGAACATTTCTGTGATATTATTTCAATGTCATTGGAATTATTTTTAATTTTCATATTTCTGAACTCAAGCACACCTTAGGTCGACATTCATGTAGCAACCCCAGCTGATTTTTTAATTTCAATTGATGTCTCTAAATCAAAGTTCATTTGGTAGAGCTTTACAAAAGCTGCACAAAACAGTTTAAATTTTGAAGATACCTTTACTAGAACAAAAGTTACAGCAGATTGAAGTTTCCTAAAACCGTGCGTTTCCTGGAATTTTTCGGCTATGAAGGATGCTGATTTGAAGCGCGCGACGACGGACCCGACGAGAATGAAAATTGAAGAATATCTGCTGTAACTTTTTTATTTATCAAGGGATCAGTATGAAATTTGGTATGCTTATGTATTTTTTCCTGCTCTTTTCATTTCTGGCATTGTTTTTTCACTACCAAGCATTGGAAACAAGTTATCAAAGGAGTCATGCTGCAAAAATTTGATATTTTTATTTCTAAAATTTGTTAATTAGAACTATGTTGAAAAAAGCATCTATGCGTTTCATACAAAGACAATATCATGATATTAAAAACCTGTAAAACTGATAAAATATAAATAATAAATAGCAAATAGTCATTGTAGTTCTCTTTCTATTCCAAATAGTCCAAATAGATGCACATTGTGGTACATGTAAATGTTCAAAATTTTGAACTTTTTCCTTTCTATTCTCAAAAACAAAGTTGGTTATCAGGGCTCGTATTCACAAAATGCTTGTCAGAATAGCAAACAGAGAAGACCCTGATCAGACCTTTCCTTCAGAAGCAGTATGATCTGGGTCTGCACTGTTTGTCTAGGCATTTTTTGGCAAGCAATCAGTGTTCAAAATTTTAGATCATTTATCGGATTTCCAATTTGCATTTAGCTACCATCTCAGTTTCTCTTTTCAATTAACCATTTGTATACAGGAAACCCCTAAACAAATACTAAGCATAATGCGACATTTCATCAGGGTCTACACTGCCTATAGAAATGAAAAAAAGGTCAGCAACTCACTTTACCAAGTTTTTAGGCGACGGCCCACAAAACTTGGAAACAAGAAAAACTATAACATGAAACATCATGTTATACTGGGGCGTTTTAAGTGGCTCATTAACGTTTCACCCAGTTTAGAGGGCATTAGATATCCACGTAGTGTATATGTATTGTCTTTTGTTTGTTTTTTCTTGTTGTTGTTGTTGTTTTTGTATTCACTTGAGAAGCAATTTGGATGGTTTCTAACACATATAAGTAGGCTTCATATTTAGATTTTTTTCTTGATTTAAAAATAGATTGATCCTTGAAGTTGCTGCAAAAGCACTCAGACAACATATAATTTGCGTACAGAGGGGTTGAGGGTTGGTGCTCAAAAGAACGGTCTCAATGATGCGTTACTACTATTTTCGGTTAAAATGACGGCGTTTTGCCAGGCATATACATGACTGGGGGTGCTTGATAGATGGATACCGACAGTCAATATATTACAACACTAATAGCACACTATAAGCAAGTGACTTAATTAGTCTTAATCGCTCCCCTTGTTTAAGAAAAGATTTGTCTTTTTCTTCTGTTTAAAAAAGCAAATGTCCCAAGATAGTGATCATTCGTTTAGAAAACACTAAACTTTGCTACATATTAAAAGTATTAGCTGTGGACAGAAGAGAAAAAAATAAAAAACCTCCATTATGCCATATGGAAGCTCGGACCCAGTATCCGAGATGGAAGTGATCATCAGTATTGGGTAAATTTGAACCCAAGAGGCAGTGCTTGCAGTATTTATGTATGGGACTACAAGCTGTGGGTATCATGGTTTCAGAGAAGAAGATTTTTAAGTGTCTCCCCATTAATGGAAGCTAATGACTCCTGTGGCATGGCTAGTTTAGAGACCAGTAGCATGGATGTAGGAATGACTGTGTTTTCCCATTATAATTCTATTGGAGGTGTATATGCCAGAGATCGAATCCAATTAACCCAAAAACCACATTGGCCCTTTCCCCTTCATTACCAGTAACCTGACGATGCGTTATATTTAATTTGACTAAAAATGGTCTTTTGAAAACATGAACGGAAGATGAGATAACGAAAGTTTGACCATTGGTATTCTTATTCCTCCCACTAATATTCGGCTTGGGTTAGCTAACAATATCGTTACTCAACTGCGTCCGCATTTAGAGTATTGCCCAGTTGATAGAAGGAGGCGAAGGTAGTGAGATCATTCCTAAATGCTCCCATCTACCAATTGTTTGATTGTTAGATCTACAAAATGGCATAGAGTGAGGTTTTGCCAGTAACGACAACTGCACTTCTTTGAATAAAAAGGAATGAGAATGACTGTAGAAAATATTTCATGACCAATTTCAACTTTGGAATGGTGCTGGACTGGAAGAGCGAACCCCATGACAGCCTGGTTGCCAGTCAGCCTCACACACACACACGCACGCACGACTAATATGGGAGACCCACATCGCTGATACGATAGTGTCAGAATCTTGTGTCAAATTAATTTTGTTTAAAAAAGTGGCTTATCGCGTCAAAATCTTGTGTCAAATTAATTTTGTTTAATAAAGTGGCTTATCGCACTCAAAATGTTGCACAGGAAAGGCTTTCTATCACATGTGAAACTTTGATGACCCAAATTAGAATGCCGCAGGGCTGATCTGATTCCAAATTGTTTGAAAGGGTTATCAGCAGATGACAAAGTCATGTAAAGGTTTAACGCAAAGTTAAAATACATCAGTTCAACTTAAACTTGTCATAACCTCTAAAGTGTCAAACAGTTTGGGCCCCTATCAGGTCTGGACAGAATGTCGGGCCTGATCTGGGTTAAAACTGTTTGCAAATGTTATCGGCAGATGACATGTCAGATATTTTAATGCAAAAGGTAAAATACAATGGATTTGATCCAGAGTTGTCAGAACCTAAAGAGTTACCTAAAGAGTTCTGACGTGAAAAACAATTTGGATCCTGGTCGGGCCACTATGGTTGTTGTATACATATAGGGATACCCAGGTAGGTTCGAACTTGACAACTTTTTCTCATATCTAACTTTTGTCACAGCATCCAGTCGATCCAAACATTGCATGCGCAGATCCAGAGGGGGGAGGGGCAAATGTTGGAACCCCTCTGAAACCTTGAAAAAATATAATTTTCTTTGAAATAAACCATTGGCATTCTGTAAAATAAGTTCGGGACTAAAGAAACGTTGTCAGAGATTTTCTATGTCAGATGGACCTGGACACCCAGTAAATGCAATCTTAAGGACATATAATTAGCAGAATAAGGTGTGCTCGATTTAAAATGAACTCATATATGAATTACAATAAAAGAGATAGAAACTATCCCAATATTCTCATTTTCCGATGCATATCAATAGTAGGAGAATACTGCTAAAAATTAGCTTACATGGGATAAATGAAAAAAAAAATAACGAAGCCTTGTGGATTCGAACCTGCGACCATTTAAATGCAAAAGTATAGCTGTGCAACAGTTACCGTCGCAACCGATTGCGCCATGGTATGGCCATCTGTATGTCACTGTATTCGTAAAGGTATAATAATTTGTTATCGCTTATTCAGCATCTTTCTATTTATAGATCTATCCACGGTTACTAAATTTACCCAATATAACGCATATTCTATCAATCTGTCCGGTCACTGCATCCCTATTTTTCACAAGTTATTTCTGTTATTTGATTACAATTTAGCTTCGAAACTTTAGTATACGGGAAATATATATATGACGAATTGACAGTGTCCGATATTAGTCACGTAAATCTCTCGCTTCGATTTAGCTGGTTTCCAGCATGCCTTGTATCTATATGGTAATAGGTACCAGCTAGGTCCAAGTTTTCTGAGTTGAGAAGAATTTTTTAACCACGCCCACCTTTGATTGACAGAATTTTAGAAATATATGGGGACTATATGTACTAATTTGAGCATTGCGTAGTCTGTGAATACTGTCTTTGAATTCGCATTTATATCTTTGTATTTATCAATAAGTTCGCCCCAGAAAATATTGGCCAGCAACTCACTTTAGGTGAATGCCAAAACTTTGCCATTTAAAAAAATCTTGGCCAGCCAATCACTTAAGAACTAAGGCGTGGCTATACCAAGGTCGAAATCATTGGAAGTAATGATTCCATTTTGTCACTCTTCTTCAAAAATGTTCAAAGACAACACCATTTTCAAGGCTGCCTAATGGGACTAAGCTGTCAAAATTAGGAAGGACTTGGTTTTAGCTGATACTGTTTTTCTCACAGAAACGCCCCGAATACATCTTGATGCCTAGAAAAAAAATATGTCTGTCATGACATGATGTTGTATCCAAACAAAAAGTAAAGACTTCACAGAAGGATTGGAATAATGCTGACACCTTAATAAACAGTTTGGACCCAGACCAGGTTCATCAAAATATTGGTCTTGATCTGGATCCATACCGTTTGACGCTAAATAGGGATGACCGCTGAACACCTCCATAAACAGTTTTGACAAAATGCCGGTCCTGATCTGGATCCATACTGTTTGACACTAAATAGAAATGACAGCTGATAACCTTTATAAACATGATAAACAGTTTGGACCCAGATCAGACGAGACAAAATGTTAGGTTTGATCTGGGTCCAAACAGTTTGACACAAGGTGCTTCACAGTTTAGACCCAGATCAGGAACTCTGGTCAGGATCCAAACTGTGTGTCACCTGGAATAAACTATGTTATATGCAGGACCATATTGTATTTTTGTTTGTTTGATCTGATTCTTCTCGTCTTAGTCAACAATTTTTCTATGATGTATCGAATCATGCTATGGGTTGGTTTGCTTATGTTGAACAATTTCTCAAGTTCAATACTAACAGTGCTGTGAGTGTGACTCGGGCTTGTAAATGATGGGATTTTAAATCCCCCGTAGTCTTGTCAAGGAGGATAAAACAATTGTGTGCCCCCTCCCAGTCCCAGCTCCCAAACAAAACTCAGAAATTTGGGGTGGGGCATTTATCCCCAGTCCCAAGACTGTGGGGCTGGACTATCTTGTATCTTCTAACTGGTAGAGACGATAATGGGCAGAACCCTTAAATAATGAGCTGTGGAACAGACCAGATAAAGCAAGTATCAAAGAAAGAAAATAGAAAGACTTTTCAATAGTGGTTATTGTGCAAATATCCTAATGTCTTTCTTGATAATTTGTAGGCCTTTGTCAGAAGTAATGAGTCACCAGCATATTGAAAACGTGTTTAATAGTGTTCCCCATTAATTAAAAGTGAAAATTATATGTTCAAATTAAGCCTGGCATACATTTTTTTAGCGAAAATCATCGCCAATTCTTTTCCGAAAATCGGGCCGAAACGGCTGGGCGCGAATGTTGATTTTTTCGACCATAACGATTTCCGATATTAAATGTTCAGATTATATATATTTTACATGGAGATGTTCTAAATAATATATTTCATCGATGGGGAACATTTTTTTCACATCATTTTTTGGTTTTGGCAGAAAAATTGCATCTGAAACTTGTAAACATTCTTATCGGTAAAAACCAATATGGCCGCCGATGACCCCGACTTTGACCTCGCTGGAGATAAAATCGTCGTAGTAAAAAAATTGTAAGGTTTCTAAACTTTGACAAAAGATGCGATATACTTGCCGTTGTCGTAGAACGGCGTCTCTGATATCAAATTAAAATTTGGAATGAGTAGATTCTCATGATTCAAAGATAAATTTGATATTTTGATTTTTCATCATTCTGTGTAACTTTGACTTTGGTGCTTTATAACTTTTGTTGTGATCGTCCGTTTTTTAAAATTCGCATTCCAGGGCCACGGGAATTCATTCATCTGTCACGTGTTAAAAGCTCATGAATATTCAATAACAACAAGTAGCTCGCAATTTCATTGGAAGAGGACACCTAACCACGTGCAAGTGGCCTGAAACCTGTTTATTGGCTTGAGTGGAAAAATACCGCGATGCTTAAATTAACCAGATGCAACAAATTATGTAAATTAAAAACACACACATATCATATATCAGATTAAAGCATTTTTTATTGCCTTTCTAATCATGTATGTAGATAGGGTGTCAATATATTGTAAATAATCAAAATTAAGGATTAAGACCAGTGACCATAGAAATTTTCTGTAATTCCAGCTGATATTGGACAGGTATTGGGGTTGCTAATTCATGACCCGGTTTGTGCAGTCTAGCTAGTCAGCATTTGTGCTTATTCATATAAATGTTTTCATCCGTTCTCTTCGCAGTCAAATATTTTATATCATATCGGACTGTCTGATGAGTTGAATCAGCTAGTACCAAGCAAAGGAGATTAATAAAGCACACAACACAGTAGGAATATCTCTGGTGATGCTTATGATCTCACTGTACTCCCCTTATCTAATATTGAATGACAACCAAAGTACTACACAGATGCCTACTCTGATCTGAGCGATGAAGTTTCAATGTGATAGATTACTGCATGTGTGTTTTACAGATTTTTGTAGCTTGTGATAAGGATTCCTCGACTGGTTTCAGACCAGTAAATAGAGTAGTAGTAAAATATAAAACATTTACCTAACCAAACCTTACCTCTGTGTGCCAGTTTACACCGAAAGTGTATTTTGGTCATATGGGAGTTACAGAGCTCTCAGTAAGCATGGCCCCCATGTAGGGGTCATAATATCTCCAATCAGATAAGAATACATGCTTAATTAGTGCATCTAAGGGTAAATTTTGACCTCAGAAGATTCAAAGATTAGACGAGTCTAATTAGTAGCATGTGACTAGTTACTCAGATGGTAGTGTTTTTTGTTTTTTTAAATCGAATGAATATTACACCGTGGATTGTTTCGTTGGGATTATAGGGCAGTAGTTCATGAGGAAAACTGGGCAAACTGTCCTTTTAAAAGGAAACTTTATTTATCTTGTAATCTTATATTGTTTAAAATGCAGAAATCAGCATTTCTTAATTAATATCTGTGTAAAGTGCTGGACCTGGCTGCAGTCTGGCCAGATCATATTACACCCTAAGAGTCTTCCTAATTAGAGGCCCCGGAGTCTAGACACTCTTGAAGAAATTGGCACCTGGATTAGCTTATTAGCAGTGAGGGGTCTCCCAAATTAGGCTGTCTCTAAGGATGTTTATTCTGATGGAGTGGTAAGAGAGATTTTGATTGGTTGAATACAGAAAGAGAGAATGCTGGGAAGTAATTAGGATGCAGGGGGTGCAGGATTTTGAATTCTTGGAGTCAGACAGGTTTTTGAGATTGCTAAGAGAGGACTGTGTTGTGAATGAGAAAAGAGAAAATGTTAATTTAGGCGCCAAAATATAGAGTTTGAAATGTTGATCTAATCAAGATGTAGGAATTTGTAAATAGTATTTGTACTGCCAGGTGGACATTACATTATGAAGAAGAAAAGAAAACAAATTATAAGTTTGGAAATAGAACTCAGTCTTTAGTTTTAATTTCCCCTCACAGCCAAGCGAGTAAACATGACAAAACAAATTAGTAAAAGCTATGAACTTAAAGTGGGCCGGGCGACAAAAGATATGACAGTTAAAAGTGAGAACAGCCGATTTTGGTCTATAGACTATTGCCATTTCATAAGGTTTCTCTCCAGTATGTAATCAACTGTATTAAGAGGCCACAACAGGGCCTACTAAACAGCCAATAACTGTGTATGATCCAAGATAAGATAAAAATATCAAAGCATGATTATTTGACTAGCTTTAGGTCCATAGACTTTAATCTCATTGCTTTGTTTTATGCTGAAAGAGAGTGGTACTACAGACACTATTTTTTTATGATTTTTCTTAGTTATTGGCCCTCATCTGGTTTGAAGACCTTTGTTTAAGACAATATAGACATTTCAAAGAGAGGGCAGTGGCTCAGTGGTAGAGTGCTTGACTCGCAACTGATGGGCTGCAGGTTCGAGGCTCACCAGCGTCACAGCGCTGTGTCCTTGAGCAAGAACATTAATCCTAGCTTAGTACTGGTTCAACCCAGGAAGACCCGTCCCTTTATAAATGAAAGATTGTTGATGGGACGTAAAGAATCAAATCAAACAAACAAACAAACAAAAACCTTTCAAAAAGAAATTTCTAGAATGTACAGTAAAACCTGTGAAAAAACGGCCACTCTCAAAAAGACCAAAATCGGTTTTCAAGACTAATTATCGCTTAATGCAGGTCAAAAATATTGCAGAATCTGCAATACTTTCGACCTGCATTAAGCTACCATTTGTCATTAAGACCATTGGTTTGTCTAGTTTTGAGTGGCCACTTTACTCAGGTTTTACCAATGAAATGCTTACAATTTGTTGCAAACAAAGTTTGTATTACATTTACGGCTTTCAGAAAGAAAAAAATATTTTACTGCATGCATTTCTTTTTTGTCCGGTATACAATGTAGTATAGCAAGGTCTGTCTATGTTTGTTACAACCATGCACCTAGCAGGTTAGCAAAGAGGTAGTTCATGAACTCGAATTTGGAGATATAGCTGTCATGCGAACATAAACAATTTGCGGTAGAGTGACAGGAAATTTAATACTGATTAGCAGTTTGAGATGTTTAAAAGAGGTAAAGACAATGGACATGATAATTAAAAAATGTAAATTTCCAAATAGTTTTCTTATTTTCAGTAACATATGTTGTAGGTACTCATTGGAATTGCCTCTATGAGGCAATGCCAATGTGTACCTACAACATATGTCTTTTCAGTAAATGAGTTTTTCACCATAAGCTTTTTTTTAAAACAAATTCTCAACCAGTTTCATTTATTCAAAGAAAGGACTATGTAGAAATGAACAAGTTTTCATTTAGTTTGTCATGCACCTGGATGACAATAATAGACTGTCTATCTTATGCTTCTGGCAGCTTATCTTGAGATGTTTCATGGGAGTATATTGCTAAATTGCTAGTTGCGTGGTTGTACGGTGTGAGAAGATAATAGACTAGAAGATGCAAGGAGACAGCGAGACAAGAAGGCAATAACGTATGTCTGATTGAGACAAGCCCTGTTTATTGGCCTCTAGAATTGTTTTAATGCTTTGATTTCTCGAGACATTACAGAAAGACAGGAATAAATGCGATAACAATGCTTTTATACCATTTACAGTGTTAACAAGTTCCTAATTGCTGTTCTGACTGGCCAGTTTGGGAGATACTTGTAGGCAAGATCCGCTAATGGGATAAGAGCTTTGTTTAACGACCGAGAGTGGTGATAATATATGAAATCACTGGCTAATTCTTTGCCTGCTATTAATTGGTGATAAATGGATCCAGATCAGGCCCGACAAAACGAAGAAAATTTTGAAGAAAAAAATAATAATCACAGGGTTCTTACAGGTTTGAAAAGTACTTGAATTTAGAGGGCTTTCTTGATTATATCTGCCTTGAAAAGTACAGGAAAATTACTCAAAAGCATTGAAAAGTCCTTGAATTCTACTATTTTCTGTAGGACTTAGCACTGTTGATAGAGACCTAAATCAGTAATAAATTGTTTTGCCTTTATTTGGTGCAGCATATCTCAAAAACCTTGAAAAGTCCTTGAATTCTACTACTTCTATAGGACTTAGCACTGTGGATAGAGACCTAAATCAGTATAAAATTGTTGTGCCTTTATTTGGTGCATCATATGCTGCACCAAATATAGGCATAACAATTTTATACTAATTTTCTAGTACTATTTAGTCTCCCATTATCTCAGTCTACCATTTTTGAAGTAGAATTTTAATACTTGGATCAGTATTTTTCATTAACTTTAAGTCCTTGAAAACTGTTGGAGAGGCTTTTTAGAAGTCCTTGAAAAGTCCTTGAATTTTACTCATGCTTGCTTTTATGAACCCTGAATCAGAAGACAACAAAAAAGCATGCAAATGTTGAGCTTTTGATTACCATGACCTCATTCTCCAGATCATCTTATGCATCTTTTAACGAAGGAGATCTTGTGAACCAGTTTAAGATTCTTTCCAAAATTGCATGTATACAAGGCATTCTAATGCACTTGCTTTTGTAACGCGATGTCTAATTGGATAATGACAAAAATTTGCATCAGTTTGACATCATTAATTACGTCACATTTCGTTGGATGACGTGCCGCATTATGCGGCTTGTAACGCTCCAATTTGAGACAAAACTGCAGAAATGCATTAGAATAGGGTTAACCATATTCAAAAATTTTCATTTGGGGAGGTATATCGTCGGATATACATTTTGAATCGGGTTTTACGGCTCCGCTTGCTATCCGACGATATACCTCGATCCCCAAATGAAAATTTTGAATACAGATATCCCCTAATTCTCAAGGTCAGGGCCCGCAATTACAATGCCTCCTTAAAGTTAAGGAAGACTTAAGTTAAGTATTGATTTTTCAGGATGCGAAAAATAACGTTTCAAACTGATTAAAATCAAACTAGTTTTATTTGTCGGTAGATCACAATAAAATCTTTGACCATAAGTAGCTCTACTGCATCAATCCAGGCAATGTATTTAGCATTTAATATAGCATGTTGAAATATCAATACTTAACTTAGGTCATCCTTAACTTTAAGAAGGCATTGTAACTCCGGGCCCAGGTGAGCAATACATGAACATATGATCAGTTTGTTTTACATGTGCTTTTTTTCTTGGAGCACTCAAAGGTCTATTTGCTATGACATGTTTAAAGTACATGTGTAGATGAAATGCTTTGTTTTTCAGTAATTATGATCAATCTAGGGACGATAATAATACATTCTCTTGTCAATTTGATGATTAGTGGTCTGAGAATTCCCTCAGCTCAAAACAAGCTGCAGTTATAATAAGGGAATTTCTTCCTTTCATATTAGGCTCAAGCTATGGTTGGATTTTCGTCATCTCAATGTATTTAGCTTATATTAAGCTTAGATGGGAATTGTTTGCACAAGATTTTGCTGTCAGAGTAATTCCGTTTTGGCTCTCAAAGAGTTAAAGGTGGTTAAGACTTGATTTGTTGTATGCTTTTGTATTCTGACCTATTGAATGTAAGTCACAGGACCATAAGTTTGAACCCAAGTCTGACTGCTTACTTTTACCGAAATTGCCATGGTCATGAAATTCCTCTTCCTACTGTCAATTTAACTTTCTGGCAATCAGGTTTGTATGCACTAAGTCTTGGTATTTGAGCCTTGGCATGAGATTTCCAACAATGTAGTAATATGTGCTACCAGCAAAGGCTCACCAGCCTGCGCATATGCGCAGTCTGATCAGAGCCTTTGCTAGTCACTTGAATATTCTATGAATGTTAAGCTACTGACCGAGCAGCATTTGGAGTTTTAAGACTAAAAGGAATTTGCACAGGCTCTTATCACCCAGGTAAACCGCATGTTTAGATCTCGGAGGGTGTTGGCTATCGGAGGTAAACATTGCGATTATGGATGGACAGGGTCTGTATTTATCCATTTTTATGTTCTATAGAAAGTTTCTTGGAGACAAAAGCAGCAAACAGGTTGCTTCTATAATGAATGATAAGGACTCGGAATGTGTTAAATGCTTTTGATCCATGTCCGTAGGACCCTGGGCGACCTTTCAAACGACGATTGTGAAATTTTCAATAGAAGAATGCTATTCGTTTGATCATAGCTGGATTTACATCAACCTTTGACATAATTTGCTTGTGTCGCCACAATTCTATATCATTCTCCTGCATGATTTATAAGAGTCGCATCTCAAAATGCTATTAAAACATCAATATTTGAAATTTGCTTACGTTGATATCGCTTTGATGGTTAGCAAAATGTGCAGAGGTAACTTGACAGCTGGCATCCTTGCTATCGGAGTGACAGTGGTTTTGATTTCGGAGATTGATACAAACTGCCGCACAATTAGTGCCTGAATCTGATATATTTTAAGCATGTCTTGATACAAAAAAAATATGTAATGCTACAAATGGAACACTATCAGGGGGGCGAAATACAGAAGGGAATTTGAGACGTTTTAGAGTTGTGGTGTGTTGTGAAAAGCGCTCATCTTCAGTCGGTGCCATTTATGCATGTTTTTGTCTAGTGAGTCTGGGAAAACATATTTATTTAAATTCTGCACTGATTCATTTTTGGTGAAACCAGTATTGATATAGGAAGGGGATATGATGGCTGGGTGGGATGGGGGTGAGGGTATGGTCCCTGAAAGAAGGCAAGAACATGTGCCATACTTATACTCATTATCTTACCTGGCAACGCAGTATATTAACAAAGTGAACAGGGTAACAAAATGCAGGTTCACATTGAGGCGCATCTTGTTGTGTAAATGGAGTGTCAAAATGCAAGGAAACTGTTGGTTAAGATGCCACGTGTGCATAATTAGTAAACCTTTGATCCAAAAATATATTCATGTATGCCATCCAGACAATTGAAACACCCATAACCACCAGTCTACTGAATCGCCACAGAACACCCAAACGCACACAGTCCACTGAAGTGCACAAAACAGCCAACCCATTGAAACTCCCAAACTCCTTAGGCAACTGATACACCCAAACCGCCCAGCCCAGGGAAGCACTCAGACCACTCAGTTCACTGAAATACCCTGATCAAATCAATTGAAACATGCAACTCACCTAGTCCACTGAAACACCCTCCTGTTGCACCGCCCTTTAGGATTCTATTCAATGAAACAAACTATATCAACAATTTACCCCCCCCCCCCCCCCAAACCGTAAAAAACAACAACAACAACACATGCAAAAAAAAAACACCACAAACATTGAATGGGTTTCAACGGGGCTCTCAAGCCGGTCCCCAACCCCCCCCCCCCCCCCCCTCCCGCCTTCCTTTCTTCCTTTTTTGCTATGCAACATCTAAAACATTTTGAATGGCATTTCGCTGGCGGGCCGATGGTTGCCCAACAATGTGTGCTGGCTGGGATAGGGTATGTTCATGTCTTGTACCGTCATCTAGTAGCGTCGCACTGATACGCTTTCTTTGGTTTTGTAAAATATTAGTGAGAAAAATGCAACAAAACATCCCATGCGATGCTTAATCATGCATGTATCCAGAAATTTTGTCAGACGAAGTTCAACTTAACTCTGACACACTTTTTTTTAGATGAATGGAGTGAGGAATTAAAATACCACTAAAAGCGGGCCATCGTCAGCCCAACAGCAAAACGCTGGCGGGCCGATGATTACCCAATATGGAATGCTGGCTTGGTAGCTTTTGATTTTCCAGGGGATCTGGACCAGTATTGCTAAAGAGCCCCAAAGGTTTCCGATTTTCAAGGGTGGGGGTCAGGGCCCTCTGCCGCCCCCTCTCTGGATCCGCGCATCTTACTCTTAGTTGAATGCGCAGCTATCGAGTAACGTGAGCGTTCGAATTTCTGGCCTCTCCGGCGTCACTGTGTTGTGCCCTTGAGTAAAACATATTAATCATAGCTTAGTACTGGTTCAACCCAGGAAGACCCATCCCGACATAACCGAAAAATTGTTGACTGGGATGTTAAGAATAAAATCAAACAAAATAAAAAACATAATAATGAACCCTGTACAGTTTGCTTACGTTTTATAGCTGTACTCTTTGCGCCATTGCGACAGTAAAATAAAATACCACACGTATTAAAAAGCAATTTATGTTTTTGGTCTGTTGTTAGTTCATTCTTAAAAGTATTAGTATACATGTAAGCTTATCTGGTTCTTCACTGCATATTTGTATAGGTGGACAAAGTAATCCATATAACAATACCCTTAAAAATATTGAAAATATTGCAGTTTCAGTCGTAATCCGTTCTGTTATTTTATCTTTTAACGTTTTTAAACTTAACATAGTAGCACAGGGCCCGGAATTACAATGGTTCCTTAAAGTTAAGGACGACTTAAGTTAAGTATTGATATTTCAACATGCTAAATAAATTGCCTGGATCGATGCAGTACTTGTGGTCTAAGATATAATTGTGATCTACAGAAAAGTGAAACAATTTTGATTTTAATCAGTTTAAAACGTCATTTTTGGCATCCTGAAAAATCAATACTTAACTCAGTAAGTCTTCCTAAACTTTAAGGAGGCATTGTAATTCCGGGCCCAGGTCCTCATATTCCGGTAACAGCAGCCAAAACCCCACAATGGCATTATTTTTAAACGATATTAATAATGAGCCGCGACATGAGATTTCCAACAATGTGGTATGTGCGACCAGCAAAGGCTCAGACCAGATTGCGCATACGCGCAGTCTGATCAGAGCCTTTGCTTGTCGCTTGAATATTATATGAATATTAAGCTACTGAACGAACATAATTTGGAGTTTCTAAGCTTAAAAGAAGGCTACACAGGCTCGGCTGAGTCTATTCATTTCAAAATGCCTCATTGTTGGAAATCACATGTCGCGGCTCATTAAGCAATAAAGATGGGTTGTATATCTTTAAGATATTTTTTAAAAGTTTCACACCGGATATGCGGCAATCGAAAACGTTAATTTTATCGACGAATGTAGATCAAAAATCGTTGGAAACAGGGTTTTCGATTGCCATTTGTCGCCAAATTTTTCGATTGCCATGTGTCGCCCGTCTGGCGACAAATGGCAATCAAAATTTCTGTAAAAATCGAATGTTTAATTAGATTTTTATGCAACCGTTTGTAGTACGACTTAAAATTATCTTTAGTTCAATAAATGTACCTGGGTGACGTCCTTGTCAGAAAGAGATGGACAATCGGATTGTAAAGTTTGGGTACAATATTTTTAATCATATCAAGTTTAGTAGTTTTATAGTTGTGATGTTTGTTCTATTATCTATAATAGAGGCTCTCCCAGGAGGTACATATTCCCTTGTTCTTCTTAAATATTGACTTGTCTCCATGTTTCATGTTTTATTTATTTCCCCGTTCTCTGATAATATTGTTCCCCTCAGTTTGGCATTTTCCCTTTCCCTAGACTAAAATGGCTTGTACAAATACACCCTAACTCGTGAGAGGGCTCCATTGTTAAGGCATACAGAGAACTCCTCTCTCAATTCCATGATAAAAATGTTCCCTGTTAGCACGTTATAACAGTTCTTTACCCATTACCCGATGATCGGGTGACGTATTGGAATTTGACAGAGGAGGACTAAACATGGGAGTCGAACACTCGCTATCATTTCGTATTGCTCATGATATTTTAATACATTAGAGAGAGAGAGAGAGAGAGAGAGAGAGAGAGAGAGAGAGAGAGAGAGATAGAGAGAGAGAGAGAGAGAGAGAGAGAGGGAGACAGAGACAGAGAGAGACAGAGGAAGATATAGACAGTGAGAGACAGAGAAAGAGAGAGACAGAGAAAAAGAGAGTAGAGAAAGAGCGAGTAGAGGGAGTACGAGTAGAGAAGGAGTGCGAGTAGAGAAGAAGAGCGAGAAGAGAAGGAGTGCGAGTAGAGAAGGAGTGCGAGTAGAGAAGGAATGCAAGTTGAGAAGGAGTGAGACTAGAGAAGGAGTGCGAGTAGAGAAGGAAGGCGAGTAGAGGAAGAGTGCTAGAAGAGAAGCAGTGCGAGTAGAGAAAGAGAGTAGAGAAGGAGTGCGGGAAGAGAAAGAGAGAGTAGAGAAGGAGTGCAAGTAGAGAAGGAGTGCGAGTAGAGAAGGAGTGCGAGTAGATAAAGAGAGAGTAGAGAAGGAATGCGAGTAGAGAAGACGTGCGAGCATAGAAGGAGTGCGAGTAGAGAAGGAGTGCGAGTAGAGAAGGAGTTCGAGTAGAGAAGAAGTGCGAGTAGAGAAGGAGTGCGAGTAGAAAAGGAGTGCGAGTAGAGTAACAGTGAGTAAAGAAGGAGTGCGAGTAGAGAAGGAGTGTGAGTAGAGAAGGAGTTTTGTTTTGTTTGTTTTGTTGCTTTACGTCCCAAGTCAACAGCTATGGTCATTGCGGGACGGTCAGTTCACCTAACCACACTATTTCCTGGGCAAGCTTGAACAAGCAGTTAACTGACAACAACCCTTCTTGAATGATACAGCGGAAGGGAGGAGAATGACCGTAGAAATTATTTCATGATCAATCTCCACGAAAGGATGAGACTGGGCCGGGATCAAACTCACGACCCCTGGATCTGCAGTCAGACTCGCATCTGTTGCCAGACACGTTACCGACTGCGCTATGCGGCCCGGTAATAGTAGAGAAGGAGTGCGAGTAGAGAAGGAGTGCGAGTAGAAAAGGAGTGCGAGTAGAGTAACAGAGAGTAAAGAAGGAGTGCGAGTAGAGAAGAAGTGTGAGTAGAGAAGGAGTGCGAGTAGAGATGGAGTGCAAGTAGAGACGGGATGCGAGTAGAGAAGGAGAGAGTAGAGAAGGAGTGCTAGTAGAGAATGAATGCGAGTAGGGAAGGAGTGCGAGTAGATAAGAAGTGTGAGCAGAGAAAGAGTGACTAGAGAAGGAGTGCGAGTAGAGAAAGAGAGAGTAGAGAAGGAGTGCGAGTAGATAAGGAAAGCGAGTAGAGAAAGAGAGAGTAGAGAAGGAGTGCGAGTAGAGAAGGAGTGCGAGTAGAAAAGGAGTGCGAGTAGAGTAACAGAGAGTAAAGAAGGAGTGCGAGTAGAGAAGGAGTGTGAGTAGAGAAGGAGTGCGAGTAGAGAAGGAGTGCGAGTAGAGACGGGGTGCGAGTAGAGAAGGAGAGAGTGGAGAAGGAGTGTTAGTAGAGAAGGAATGCGAGTAGGGAAGGAGTGCGAGTAGATAAGAAGTGTGAGCAAAGAAAGAGAGACTAGAGAAGGAGTGCGAGTAGAGAAAGAGAGAGTAGAGAAGGAGTGCGAGTAGATAAGGAAAGCGTGTAGAGAAAGAGAGAGAAGAGAAGGAGTGCGAGTAGAGAAGGAATGCGAAGTTAGAAGGAGAGGGAGTAGAGAAGGAATGCGAACTTAGAAGGAGTGCGAGTAGAGAAGGAGAGAGTAGAGAAGGAGTGCGAGTAGAGAAAGAGAGAGTAGAGAAGGAGTGCAGGTAGAGAAGGAGTGTGAGTAGAGAAAAGGAGAGTAGAGAAGGAGTGCGAGTAGAGAAAGAAAGAGTAGAGAAGGAGTGCAAGTAGAGAAAGGAATGCGAGTAGAGATGGAGTGCGATTAGAGAAGGAGAGAGTGGAGAGAATGAGTGCTAGTAGAGAAGGAGTGCGAGTAGGGAAGGAGTGCGAGTAGAGAAAGAGAGAGTAGAGAAGGTGTGCGAGTAGAGAAGGAGAGAGCAGAGAAGGAGTGCGAGTAGAGAAGGAGTGCGAGTAGGAAAGGAGTGCGAGTAGAGAAAGAGAGAATAGAGAAGGAATGTGAGTAGAGAAGGAGTGCGAGTAGAGAAAAGGAGAGTAGAGAGGAGTGCGAGTAGAGAACTAAGTATAGAGAGAGTAGAGAGGAGTGCAAGTAGAGAATAAAGTATAGAGAGAGAGAGAGAGAGAGAGAGTAGAGAGACAGAGTAGAGAGAGAGAGAGAGAGAGAGAGAGAGAGAGAGAGAGAGAGAGAGTAGAGACAGATGTAGATAGGGACACAGAGTAGAGAGAGACGTAGAGAGACAGAGTAGAGAGAGACAAAGAGAATAGAGAGTGGAGAACGGCAAAGAGAATAGAGTATAGAGTAGAGAGGAACACACAGAGAGACAGAGAAAGAGAGGGAGAGAGAGGGGGTAGAGTGTAGATAGGTGAGCGAGTAGAGAGAATGGAGAAGAGAGAGAGAGAGAGAGAGAGAGAGAGAGAGAGAGAGAGAGAAAGAAAGAAAGAAAGAAAGAGGGCGAGTAGATGGGGAAGAGAGATCTGGTTGCTTTGCTTAGTTTGTTTTCCTAGTGCCTCGTGATTGCTGTGTGGCTCTTCCTTACAGTGCCATGGGTTTGTCTGAAGTTTGTGATTGTGAAATTTCCTGACAATACTCACTTACTATTTTTGTTGTATTTGCTGGGGGTTCGTGTTTAGCACTTCGTGTTAAACGCTTATATTGTGTCATTTCTAGTTTGGCAATTCTCTCACTGAGATAAAGGCAGCTGAATGCTTTGCTTATTGTATTCTGACTTTGTGCGTATTCCTTATTTGTCTGTGTTCCAGTGTCCCTGTCTCTTGGTGTCATGTGTCTGTCTGGGATTGTGGCATTTCCTGGTCATTTACACTTGTTTTAACCCAAAGGCCGTTCTTTAAAGTGCGTTAACTTATGTTGTGTAAATGCGAAAACACCTAGTTAAATTTATGCATCTAGTGAAGACTGATTAGACCGTACAGGTGCTCGTCTAAACATCTGGTATACTGATTGCATTGCTACTTGATCTGTCACCTTCACAAAAGGTATGTGCCCATTCCATAGTATAATGCTTTTGCATGTTATGTTACTGCCAGATTGTTTCTTTAATGTGATGCAAAGGGCTAAATAGATATGGTAGGCCAAAACAAACAAAACAAACTAATGCACAAAAACACTCCTTCAATGTTGAACAAAAACTCTAACAAACTGGTTTGTTTAAGCTTGTTTCTCCCTTGATATGTTTCTCGCCAATCGAACCACTTGTTTTTGAAAGTGTTTGAGTGTTACACTTTTGTTTACGTATGCGATAGCTAGTTTAATGAGCATGATCAATTTGCCCTTCTCCGAAATCAATGTTAACATGCACATGCCTTCCCTCCGACAGCTACCCAACATACCTCCGAACGGAAAGCTACCCATAAACATGATACCACCGTCATAAAATTGCAAATAAATAAGTATTTTACAAGTATTTTTGAAATGTATTTGACTGATTCATTTCAAAGAGAGGTTATACATTCCAGCGGTGGCTGTGAATCAAGTAAAAATAAAATAAAAGATATGAATATTAACTGATGAATTCGAAATATTGGTCGAAATTACTGCATTTCCGAATTCAAATGCGATTTAAACTCGAACAGATTCAGTTCAAAAAGATGTATTGTTTTCAGAGTTATTATCATTCTGTATACTATCGACCTATATGTTGTTCTTATCCCTCAAAGCGAATCTAAATGAAATAAAATCATCTCAATACAGACCATGTCCAACCTCAAAATCCTTTGTTTACCTCCGATAGCCAACACCCTCCGAGATCTAGATATGCGGTTCACCTGGGTGCTTATGAGTCTACTTATGTCAAAATGCCGCATTGTTGGAAATCACGTGTTACGGCTCATTTGTTAACTGCAGAGCTCTCACTGTTATGCAGTCTATGTTTCCAAAATTTTCGTATTGAGGTATCAGTAGAGTTTGTTTTTTAACCCATTTAAGCCGAATGAACTTTCCTATCTCTATCGGTAGGACTAGTCTATTTCAAATTTTAGGCGTGTTGGGTGGTACTTTTCATTTTTATTCAAATTCTAAAAGAACATTCTGTATAAGCAAACAGTGGATACCCTGATCAGATGCCACATTCTGCGCTGTCTGATCTTGGTCTGCGCTGTTTGCATATGTCCCACAAAAAGGAATCTAGGTTTATACGGGTTAAGTAATAACTAACTACTGTAAAGAAGTGATTTTTTCCTATCAAATAATCATTGTGGGTATACATTAAAGAAGCATCTCACTGAGACGCCGCATTTAGAACACCTCGGCCAATTCCCTGGAATCAGACCTTGGACGTACAGCAAGGGTCTACTTTGATCACATACTAATCTCCTCATAGAAACCTTACCAACAATAAAAACAGCGAAATAGTGAAATAGTTGCTTACATGCATGATAATGTGCTTATGGAAAAATTAAAACTACCTGCTGATAAAACTCTTGGGGGTTTTGCCAAAAAAATACAAAACCTCAGATTTTTCGGTACATAATTCTACTCTACACTTTACATCTCGGGCCTGATATGAAATTTGGCCATACAAGGAGTTCCGATTTTGATTGACAAATATGGTTCTTTTTAGCACCCACACATTGGAATGTAATGACCCTGTAAACTGAATGTAATGTATCCCAAATTTGATTCAATTTAAGCGGGTACTTCAAGATATCAGGGTTTTAAATTCAGTCAAGAGGTGAAAAGCCATCTCTGAAAAGTGAAGGGGCACTATCCCCGCCCATCCCCATAGGTTGGGGAGCAGTGGATACAAATGGCTGGTGCATTATTATAACGCTCATTTACCCAACATCACATTGTTCCTGGGCAAGCAGGCCGAGAAAGAAGCATCGCTATATTAAAACACATGGGCCAGGATATGAGATTTCCAACAATGTGGCATTTTGACAAGTGTAGACTCAGACAAGCCTGTGCAGCCTCCTGTTAAGCTTAGAAACACCAAATGCTGTTCAGTCAGTAGCTGAACAGTCATAGAATATTCAAGCAACTAGCAAAGGCTCTGATCAGACTGCGCATATGCGCAGGCTGATCTGGGGCTTTGCTGGTCGCACATACCACATTGTTGGAAATCTCAAGTCGCGGCTCATATGTTCATTTGATCAGTATGTGATCAAAATAAAGATCCGAATCACAATCAATGTGTTGATAGGGCTGTAAAACAAAAGTGTAACAACCAACCAATTATATTCCGAGGTTAAAATGACCTAATGAAAGTATCATATAAAAGCCGCCAATTTCATTGCTGTAGACAATTTGCTAAATTGAGAGTGGTATAAATGAGCATCCATTTGTGGAAGCGGGAACCCGCAATAATAGTGCTTTTATTTCCATAACTCAAGATAAGCACATAATTATCTGGAGAAGATTTTGACTATTTTCGACTAATCTGTGACTTAGACATATATTGTGGGTACTCAGAAGAACTGTCTCTGTGAGACAGTTTTTCTTTGTACCCACAATATATGTTTTGATATAGAAATGATAAAAAAATTTGCTAGCCTATCAGGCGCTCTTGCTGTAATTTATTTGTCGGCAGAATTGTGTTAGCCTTAGTGATGCAATATAGCATCCAAATTAAATGAGCCGCATTGTTAGAAAACCCATCTTAGAGGTAAGTGCTCGTGGACACGTGATTGACAGGCCTGGGTACTTAGCTATATACAATTTAAGTTTATTGGCCAGTATGCAAGATTTTGATACTTATTTCACCAGCGAGCAGTGAAGGCTCAGACAAGCCTGTCTTGCCAGAGCCTTTGCTTCTCACAAACACTAAGTATAGAAGAAGAGGAAGGCTTAGACAAAAAAATTAGACCACCCAAATTACTTGCTTCGCTGGAAATGTCAGCATTGGCATAAATATTAGAGGAATTTGCACATATGCGATAAGTACCGAAATCACGTGTGCTGGCTTATATATAGGCCTCGACGCGAGAAAACTTGTCTTCAGGGCTTGTGAACAACAAGGCACAGACCAGCATGCGCATCAGCGCAGACTGATCAGCGCCTTCGTGATTCGCTTATTGGAAAGTATCATATCTAGACTTGCTACGAGCGAAATTTCAAATTTCTAGCTATAAGTGTCTGAAGCTGAGGAGACTGGTTTGAGTCTCGGTTTGTCTGAAACCCCGAAGAAAGGTTTTGTTGCGTCGAGGCACATATTGAACAGTAGTCCTTTCAATCACCTCCTTACTTCAACTCTCTTCGTGTAAAAATCAGAGAAAGAAAATCATAAGGCTCTTTGTGTTGATGAAATCATGTGGATCATTAAGCGATAATTGGTATTGAAAACGAATTTTGGTGTTATTTTTGAGTGGCCGCTTAAAACAGATTTGATTGTTGTGTGGCTCTTCCTCCCGGTGCCATGGGTTGGTCTGCAGTTTGTGATTGTGGTATTTCCTGATCATACTCACTATTTTTTACTGTAACTATTTTGTACTAGGCCTTGTACATTGCTTAAAGAAGTTGGTAAGGACGGTATAAGGTCCAATACTGTATATGTGCTATAAATGCTATCAATGCTCCAAGGTACTCTGCAATACCCTTTTATTGCCACTCTGTCATAGATGGACTCGTTAAACAGTCATGTAATTCAATTGCCATTATTGAAATTACAAGAGAGAGCTCTGGAAATTCTTGGAAATTGATTGTTAATTGGTGTATCCAGTATTTCTAAGCTTGTTTCATTATGTGTGAAACATTTATCTGTGGAGATATCCAGAGTGATTGGACAATAATTATTGTACAACACTTGAGATTTTGTACAGTGGGCAATCAGTCAATTGCTACATTGAAATTGAACTACATGAAAGTGCCTGTACACCATTTAGTGCATGGATCATTTGGTGTACAGTAGCTCCCATGGACAGCCCCATGCAGAGCTCCCTGGATAAAGCCACTTGCAAGTGGAATGAAGACAGAGCCCTAATTACACCTGCTCCTACACCAATTGCCCGGCTTCTCGTGTCCTTGTGAATGGACTGGACCAGTTACACCAGCCAGCCACTCTACTATGACCAGCCTGCTCATGGCCCACCAGATGACATCTCTTGGGGCTTTTTCAAACACTTTCTCCATGCTACAAAGCTGAAATTGAGTGGCTTTTTAGCTGCAAGGTTATTCCCCCGTATCTTGGGTAGAATAAATTATCATGTTCATAATGGACAACCTGGCATAAAGTTGACTGCATTTCATTTGTCTCATTCCCACCTTTTTAGCTACTCCACAACACACTCCAACATCTTCATCACATGCTAAATGGAGTTCAAGCCCCTGTAGATACCAGTCAGTCCAGGATATCCCCTCTACCCTTTTACAAGATGACAGTGTAGCTTTCATGCCAGTCTGTAGGGATGTGGCTGTTAGAGATGATGGATTCATAAACCTCATTAGGTTACACACTTTGGCCATACAGTAAAACCTGTGCAAAATGGCCACTCTCAAAAAGACCAAAAATGTTGTTTAAGACTGATTATGGCTTAATGCAGGTCAAAACTATTGCAGAATGCTCCAAAGGGAGCATTCTGCAATACTTTCGACTTTCATTAAGCTACCAGTTGTCTACTCTCCTTGTTTAGAGGTTAGCTAACTTCACGTCTTCAGTAGATTGAAACAAGAGTGGAAATTGTAAGCGTTGATATGTGAGTGTACCAGTTGTCATAAAGACCGTTGTTTTGAGTGGCTGTTTTACACAGGTTTTTAACTGTACCGGCTTCCTATGCAGGTTTCAGCATCTCGGGAATGATACCAGTGATGGTCTTGTTACCCCACAGGGACCCATCCTGCCAATGGTGTTAAGCTTGGTGATCATCTATATGGTGATTGGCTCTATTAAAATAATTGGGCTCAACTCGGATTTCCTCTAATACTGCATGGTTGCCTGGATTACATGGATATTCAACATTGAGCAGGGAGCGCAGTGGCTGCTTGACTCGAGATAGAGGGGCCGCGGGTTGGAGTCTCACTGGCCTCACTGCATTGTGTGCTTGAGCAAGAACATTAATCCTAGCTTAGTACTGGTTCAACCCAGGAAGGCCCCTCCCTTTATAACTGGAAGATTGTTGATGTGACGTAAAGAATCAAATCAAACAAACAAAATCAACATTGAGCAGGGGCTTGCAGTTCTCCTACAACTGTAACAATTTCATTATCTTACACCTATGATTTTTGTGGTTTTGGTAAGCTGTTCATCACATACACATCGCATCTCAAAACCGCAAAAAGTTTTAGGATTATGGTACAACGTCTCTTTTCCATGTTGCATTTGCATATTAAGTTTACAATAAATGTTCTAAAATTTCTTTCTATTCTGAGATAAAATGTTGGTTATCTGCCAGGGCTGGAATTCACTAAGTGCTTATCAGATTAACAAACAGAGTAGACCGGGCCGCATAGCGCAGTCGGTAACGTGTCTGGCAACAGATGCGAGTCTGACTGCAGATTCAGGGGCCACGAGTTTGATTCCGGCCCGGTCCCATACTTTCGTGGAGATTGATTTTGAAATAATTTCTAGGCTCATTCTCCTTCCTTCCGCTGAATCATTCAAGAAGAACTGTTGTCAGTTACAAGTGAAAGTATGTGCGCAAAGTACTGATTAACTGCTTGTTCAAGCTTGCCCAGGTAAAAAATGTGGTTAGGTGAACCGACCGTCCCGCCATGACCATAGCTGTTGACTTGGGATGTAAAGCAACAAAACAAACAAAAACAAACAAACAGGGAAGACCCTGATCAGACTATCTGGGTCTGCACTGTTTTTTTTTTGCCTTTATGGCAGGCAACTAGTGTTCAAAATTTTAGAACATCTACCATATTTGGTAACATTCATTTACTATATATTGTGTATAAAAATTCTCAAATTGTTTTGATGTGGAATCAATATTGTAGAATGTCCTTTTTGACTAAAATGGGTTAAACCACCCTTAAAATTTAATACCTTCAGAGAATTCATCTGTTTACCTGTTTCCATGGCAGCAAACATGATAAAGACATTATCAGTTGAATCACATCAAATTGGTATTGTAATAAACCATCATAATTGTCTGGGACTCAATAAAATTATTGCTGAAACAAACATAAATCTGGACAGTAAAAAGCAGCTACAGTTATGTCAAGGTTTTCCACATGAATTAAAACCTTATTGGCCGACACCGGCCAGTTTAGTTAAGGCCCACATGAATTTCATCAGTATCTGCTCTGTTTGTTTGTTTGCTGTGATTCTTTACGTCCCATCAGCAATCATTCAGTTAAACAGGGACGGGTCTTCCTGGGTTGAACCAGTACTAAGATAGGATAAATGTGTCTTGCTCAAGGACCACAACGCAGTGACGCCGGTGAGGCTCGAACCCGCGGCCTCTCGGCCTCTAGTCAAGCACTCTAGTACTGAGCCACTGCCCTCCCTCTGCTCGGTTTGTGACGATAAATACAATCCCTTTACTCCATAATAGCCCTTTTGGACGTCTTTTTGAAAATATTATGGCAAATGGAGCATTTGCTCCAAAAGAGCAAATGCTCCATTTTCCATAATATTTTCAAAAGTATTAAAAATTTAACTTAACTTAGATTTTTCTTGAATTTTTTCAATGTTGTCTAAAAAGAGAAAATGATGTCATGATCTAAAAATAGCCTATGGAGTAAAAGGTATGTGCATTCTTAAAGCTGTTACCTCACGATAGATACAATGTACCATTCCATAATTGTGGTATCAAACCAATTAGAAGAATTCATTAGACTACAAAAGGTTAATTTGGCTGACTGTGGGGAGGGGGAGTCCATGGGTGAGGGTCTGGATGGGGGTGGGGTCTGGTATTCACTATTCATTAAAAATTAAGCCCATTATTCATCACATTAAATTTTTGGGTTATTCATTAAAATAAAACCAATTATTCATTAAAAGCAAAAAAGGTGGCAAAGAAATCTGATTATTCACTATTCTTTAATTTTTTCTTCAATTCATTAAAAAAATAGGATTATTCGTTAATTTTTAGGCCCTCATTATTCACTATTC
Source organism: Loripinus fragilis (assembly GCA_964019695.1). Taxonomy (NCBI): domain Eukaryota; kingdom Metazoa; phylum Mollusca; class Bivalvia; order Lucinida; family Lucinidae; genus Loripinus; species Loripinus fragilis. The sequence continues at coordinate 39,676,719 of OZ026527.1, forward strand.
ATTATTTTTTGACTCATTATTCACTATTCATTATAAAAAAGGGCCATTATTCACTAATCATTATACCCCATCTAGACCCTCATGGGTGAGACAAAGGTACCTATTGTGAAAACGTGAGAAATCTATCTTACATGCAAAAAAAGAAGTGGCTGATAAAATCAGAATAAGAAAGACAGCAAGGATCAGGAATCTATACAATCAAGTACCACACCTGTCCCAGGATACCAAATGGGAAAGTAACAAAATCACAATAAACATCACAAACAAGAGCAAAGAGGTCAGCCCTTTCCCTTCAGGTTACCACAAGGCAGCAATAAACAGACGCGAAAGCATGACAAACACAAGACATAAATAACACAAAAGATCCACAAAAGAAGTACCCCCTTGGAATGGTCAGTAAATTTTTTTTACTGGAGGCCTTAAACTGGTTTCATGGCACGCCAACCTCACCCTTAGTTCAGATGTGGATCAAGACACATAGATGTTTGGTTTGCATGAAAGACCCCTAACTTATCCATGCATCATCTCCTAGAACATATAAATCATGATATAAAAAGGAGACAAAGCAAAGACAAGGACTCAATAGTACATAGAACTGAATACCTGAGCAAAAGAAATCCATCAGGTAAACCCCGGTGGGCCTGTCAACAGCCAAAGCATCAGGCCCCTACCATCTAGTTAATAGATAAGTCTTTAAGTCTGAACCGTCATAGAGTCTGAAATCCGACCCACCGGAACAGAAACCTATTTTCTATGAGCTAAAGAGGGAGCTGAGGAGTGCATTGGCTCACTGGTAGAGTGCTCAACTTGAGATCTAGGGGTTGCTTGTTGGAGCCTCAGCAGAGGCACTGTGTTGTGTCCTTGAGCAGGACACTTTATCCTCTGCTTAGTACTGGTTCAACCCAGGAAACGTCCCGACATAATTGAAAAAAAGTTATTGACTGGGACATAAAGTGTAAAAAAAGAGGGAGAAAATTTTACGCTGAAATTTCCCCAATGTGAATAATGTAATGTTGTTTTATATTTGTATGTATGACAGACAGTGTCCTGGGAATTGTTAATGTGTTTAGAATATAGACAATACATAACACAGTGTTAAACGTTTCACACAAAATCTATCTTTAGTCTACTTTAGCCAAGGTTGTACCCTATATTGCGAGACATTTTGACTAATTGTATTCAAGTCATGAAAAATCTTACGGAATAGATCTTTGTCAGATTTATGTAGCACATGCTATAATAAGGACAAAATATGTAGATAGTGCTGACCGTTCTCATCAGGGTCTACACTATTTTATTCATTGACAACGATTTTGTAGATTTACAGTCATTTGCATGCTCAGTAATTTTTCATGCATTTGCATCTGCTATTAGCTTTTTCATAAAATTCATTTTTTTTTCACATTTGCACAAAGCCTCCTTCAAACACCATGCTTATGTATCCAGTGGGGCTAGTCTCAGGGCTAAAATTTGGTGTGAGTGATTATCTACATCCATACTTTGTGTGTGCGAGCAGCAAAGGCTCTGATAATCCTTTTCATTTGCGCAGGTTCATTTGGCCTGTTTTTGCTCAACAAAAATCTTGCACGCCGCCTCAAATACATGTACAGTAAAACCTATCTTAAGCGGTCACTCAAAAAGAACAAAAAAATTGGTTTTCAATTATGATTATCGCTTAATGCAGGTCAAAAGTATTGCAGAATGCTCCAAGGGGAGCATTCTGCAATACTTTCGACCTTCATTTAGCTACCATTTTACCATTAAGACCTTTGTTTTTTCTGTTTTTAAATGGCCACTTAAGACAGGTTTTACTGTACAGTAAAATTGGTGGCATGATTATTGAGTATGTGTTAATACTAACAAGCAGTCATTCCACTGGGATATGAAACATGCTATAAAATTGTATGGCTCTTATTGATTTCCTAATTGTTTTGAACTCTGTTACAATAATCACCAGAATTAATTATGCCATTCTGGTGGGAAAAATGGCTCTTATTTACTTCCTTAGCGGCGACTTTTTTGTCTGCTATACTAACCTTTATAAACAGTTTGAACCCCGATCAGGACAAACAAAACCATTTCACACTCTGATTATGTTCCTGAAATAATTATTTGAAAAAGTTAATTTTGAAAAAAGTCAGCCCACGACAACAATAGCATGAAAAATTACCCAGCATGCGAAGAGTTAACTGGCATATATATAAAATGTGTGAAGGTCATAATGATCTTGTTTGAAATGTGGGAGGGTGTGTGATATGGTCATTTATCTGATAATTGGTCAGGTTACCTGCTTTCGCAGTGTTGTATCAATAGATTCATTGGCGGATCCAGAGGGGGTTTTGGGGGTTTGCTTCAACCCGCCTCCCCGCCCCCCATTTTTACCTCCCACACCATTATTCATATGAACCCCCTTTCCGGAAATCCTGGATCCGCCCCTGAAAATTGCAATGGCCAACAAGTTTTTGTTTTTTATAGTTTAAAATTAAGACTGACTTTAGGTTCCACTTTGCTAAACATGACTTTTTCAGAATAGCTTTGCATAGACCTAGCTTTTTGTGAAAGCTTACACTTGTTATAGAATTACTGCTGATGCAGTTTTACTTCTAAATCATGAGTTCCCTCTCTTGAATGATTTCCTTCAAAGTAATTAAAGAAATGAATGTTGTCAAGTCTATAAAAATCACCAGAAATTTTAGCCATGTAAAGGGAAGAAAAGCTGTTATGTGATATGACTGGGAAATACATCAGGCACTATAACTACATGAACAGAATTTACATCTTATTTAGTTGTAAAAGTTATTTCTTGGTCGGATCTAACATCATATCTAAGTTCTTTCTCAGTTAGCATCAAATCAAATGCAGATATATATAGTTCGACAAATGAATTTAGGAAGTGATAACCATTCTTGGTTCCAATATGGCATGACATTCAGTACGAGTATCGGAAGTATGGTAGGATATAAGATACATGTACTTACACCAATTAAGTTGCAATATCGTAGAATATGATAATTTAATTTTTCTTTGGAAAAATTGGTAGGGCTGGACTGTGCTTTTATGAAGGCATATATTAAACCTTAAAGGGACAATCACAGCTGCAGCAGATGGCACATTTTGCCACATCTTTCCCAATTTTCGACAAAATAAGGTATGATATTACATGAGAATCGTCTGCCAGCAGACGATTCTCATGAAAAATCATGCCTTATTTGTTATTTTTGAAAAAGCAGCAAAATTTGCAATTGTCGTCTGCTGCAAATTATAGGTGGCGCTTTAAGGGTTAGCATAAATGTGACATATTATTCCAAAGCATGAAACAGAGGATTATTATTCATACTTCATTATTTTAAAGGGTAAAATAAGTATTTTGTTAAACTACACTTATTTCTTGAAATCTCATGAAATTTAGCAGTCTCATGCTAATTTAGCAGTTATGTTCTTGGTGTAAACAAAAAATATTTATATGGAATTAAGCTTTGAATGTGGAATATGGGAACACATGTTATAATAAAACAAGCAATTTATGAGCTATAGTATTAAATGACAATACATGGAAACAAGGTAATATTATTTTCGTTACTTATAAATTAAGATTTTTTTTGCTTTGAGTGGTTACATATAGCCGTGCAATGCACAGAGGTTTAATGCATTTATCATAGGTTACGATAAACAAATTATCAAGCGTAAAATTGTAAATATTTTCCTACCCATCAATTTTAACATACGTTTTGGGTGCTCAAAAGAACCGACTCAATGTAGGTCCTGATCTGGGTCCAAACTGTTTGCAAAGGATATGAGCGAACAACAAAAGGCACCAGCAAGATAAGAGTTTTAATTTTTGTCTGATTTTCCTGTTTTTCAGAGCATGTGATTAATTTTGGGAGAAAAGTTTTACTGGGGTTGAACTATCATGGAGAAGGAATCCAAGACTGGGGAGACAAATTACATGTTCTCTAGAAGTCAGGAGGTGAGTGTCAAACATTTTGCTTCATATTATTAACCCTTTCCTTCATGAATATTCATGCTAGGCTTTACCCACTATAAATGATTAAATAAATAAACTAGCATATTCATTGGTACATGGAACAAAGAAATGACTTGTCAGACTTTAACTTCCACTAGTGTAGGATCAGCATAAGCAAACAGAGTAGACCCTGATCAGGCAGCTCTTACAAGAGCTGCTTGATCTGGGTCTGCTGTGTTTGCAAAAGTGCTAAAAGGTGTCTCTATGAGGTAAAGGGTTAATTGAGTTATAACTATACTACTCAAAGCAAGTTTTGCATCAGTTATAAACATGTGTGTATTAATTAAAACTAATTTACAATCAGTGCACTTACAAAGACCTAGAAATATGGTGGTAGTGGTTGCTGCAGGAGCTCAAACAGAGTGTCCCCCTAAAATGGGATTGGAATAGTTTAGGTTTAATAACTATTGCCTTTTAGTTAGTCATTGCAGCTCAGAACAGAAAATAGGTCGATCAGGCCCGGTCTGGATCTAATTTGTTAGACACTCTGATGGTATTCCAGATTTTTAAAAAAACATAGCAGACCACAGAAAAAAACCATGCAAAATCACCCAAAATGCAAAGAGTTACAGTGTGTGCACCAGTACTTAAAACAGCCTTTGTAGGTATAAATGCTAAATTCCCAAGCAGTGTATTTCTTAAATTTAGGGTCTTACCACCCAAAGTTGAAAATCAGCAAGACAATCCCTGAAAATCAGTGATATGAAAGCATGAGTTATTTAATGGTACTATTATTGCCCATGAGATGTCATCTGTGGGAGTTGGAAAACAAAGATTGTGCTGCATACAATAACAATATTATAGCAATATTGAATTGATAAATGCAGGATCACGCGATTGACAGAAATTTGTAGGAAGAGTGAGGTCATGAATAAAACATAAGGAATTTATCATAAGAAAAAGGAACTTTGACTATAGGTCATGATTATGCGCTTAAACCAGTCATTATATATATGCCATCAATTTATACAAGCTCACCTGAGCCGAAGGCTTAAGGGTGAGCTACATGTATGTAATAGTATACCAATGCCTCTGGCATCTGTCAGTCTGTCAAGATTTTCATCTTATTCTCTGCAACCACTGGGCCAATTCAACTCAAATTTCATTTGGAGACTTCTTAGGGTGGGTGAACAAAATTTTGCGCAAATGTTCCTGGTCACATGACCAAGATGGCTGCCACACTCTGGAACCAAAAGGCCAATTGCCTTGAAACTTGATATGAAGCATTGGAGATGTGGTTTGCACAAAGGATGATATAAAGGGTTGGGGATGAAGTTTGCGCAAATGATGATTCTGGGTTGACCTTGACCTACTTTATGTCAAGGTCAACTTTGATTTATAATGCTTTAAATGGGAAAAATCATGAAATGTTCATTTTTTCCATAACTGTAATAGCCAAACTCATTATACTTACTGTATATGTTTAACCTTATGAGATATTGGTTATAGATCAGTACCAAAGTTCAGGCTGACCGTTGACTGTTCATACAAGGTTGCTCATTTTTGACTGCATATCTGAACTTCTTTTTCTCAGAAACCAGTGGGATGATTGAAGTCAAATTTCGTGTGAAGAACTTAAGTTGAGGGATGGATTTTTTTATTTTATAAATGTTTATGTTCACTTGACCAAGATGGCTGCCATGTCCATATAAGGTAAGAACCCTTAAAAATAATCTTCTAAAAGGCCAGTGGCCTTGAAACCTTGATATGTAGCATTGGGGATGAGGACCCAACCAAGTTTGCACAAAATTAATGATGATTCTGTGTTGACCTTGCCCTACTTTATGTCAAGGTAAGTAAGGGTGCAAAGATCAGGAATCCATACAATCAAGTACCTCACCTGACCCAGGATACCAATGGGAAAGTAACAAACTCACAGCTAGACACCACAAACGAGAGCCAAGAGGTCAGCCCTATCCCAGCAGGTGACCACAAGGCACATATAAACAGAGGCATACAAATGCATAGCAAACACAAGACAGAAAAAACATAAAAGATCCACAAAAGAAGTACCGCCTAGGAACAGTCAGTAAAATATTTTACTGGAGGGCTTAAACCGGTTTAACGGTGCAGCAACCTCACCCTTAGTTCAGATGTGGATCAAGACACATAGATGTTTGGTTTGCATGAAAGACCCCTAACTTATCAATGCATCACTCTTAGAACATATAAATCAAGATATAAAAAGGAGATAAAGCAAAGATAAGGACTCAACAGTAAATAAAACTGAACTACCAGAGCAGAAGAAATCCAACAGGTAAACCCCGGTGGGCCCGACATGTCAAGGTCAAATTTGATTTATAATGCATTTATATGGGAATTTTTTTCCATCACAGTTAAGTGAAAATCATTATACTTGCTATATATATATTTAACCTAATGAGACATTTGTTATAGATAAGTACCAATGGTCAAGCTGACCTTTCATCTTTTATACAAGGTCGCTCATTTTTGACTGCCACACATGTTTAAACATCTTTTTCTCAGAATCTACTGGGCTGATTGAAATCAAATTTTATCTGGAGACTCCTTAAGTTCAGGAAAGGATTTTTTTTACAAATGCTTACGGTCACTTGACCAAGATAGCCGCCTCACCCATATAAGGATAAATCTTTTAAAATCATCTATTCTGGAACCAAAAGGCCAATGGCCTTTGACTAAGTATGTAGCATTGGGGATGTTACTAAGGCCCTATCAAGTTTGCACAAATGATGATTCTGAGCTGACCTTAACCTACTTTAAAGCAAGGTCAAATTTGATTCCTAATGCAATATATGGGAAATATTTTGAAAGGTTGATTTTATAACTGTTGAAGTCAAAGTCATTGTATTTGGTAGGTATAATAAACATAATGGGACAAAAATTATAAATAAGTACAAAAGGTCAAGGTTGGCCTTTGACCTTTAAGCCAATGTGACTCAAATTGGACTGCCAGCAATATGTTCATACATATTTTTCTCAGAAACTACTGAGTCAATCAAAGTCAAATTTCATATGGAGCATCCATTGGATGAGAAAACTGAGATCTGATTATATGAGGGTCTGGATGGGGGGTCTGGTATTAACTATTCATTAAAAATTTAGCCTATTATTCATCTCATTAAAATTTTGGGTTATTCATTAAAATAATACCAATTATTCATTAAAAGTAGAAAGGTGGCAAAGAAATCTGATTATTCACTATTCATTAATATTTTTTATTAAATTCATTAAAAAAATAGGATTATTCATTAATTTTAGGCCCTCATTATTCACTATTCATTATTTTTTTTGGCTGATTATTCACTTCATTATAAAAAAGGGCCATTATTCACTAATCATTATACCCCATCCAGACCCTCTTAAAGAGTCCTGGTCATATGACCAAAATAGCACATGTTAGGTAAGAACTCTAAAACATTTTCATTTTCAGAACCAAATGGCCAATGTCCTTGATCTTTGGGGATGTGGGCTATACAAAATATATTTAAATAATAAGCCTACGTTGACTTCAATCTAGTTTAACATTATAAAGGAGATCTTGGAGATCAGGTGAGCGCTTCAGGACCTTCAGGTCCGCTAGTTTGGTAATGGTGCTAAATTTAAAATTTTATAAACCAGAACAAATGAGCCTCCAGGCGAGAAAACCAGTCTTGGGGGGTTTGCGAACAACAAAGACACAGACCAGCCTGTGCATCCCCACAGACTGATTAGTTCCTTTGTTATTTGCTTTTTGGAAAGCATCATATCTAAACTTGCTACAAGCGAAGTTCCAATGTTCTAGCTAGTCCATGTAGCTGAGAAGACTGGTTTGAGTCTTGCTTTATCAGAAACCCGAAAGACAGGTTTTCTCGTGTCGGGGCCCAGATACATTTGAACTATTCTAAACAAAAAGATTGCCTGAATTGTTCATATTTTGATATTTATGAAGAGATAAATTTGATGCTCATGTGAGTTGAGCATGAATTATATAGACGATTTTAGATGAGAGTTCATGTTTTATCAAATTTATTAAACAAGTTGAGGAAAAGAGATTAAATGTGAGGTTTGCCAAGCATTTTATTTCTTTTTCGCAATGAGTTTTATAAATTCAATAATACAGGAGAAAGAATGATAGTTTCTATTTATCATATGACCCTAAAACTACTTTGAAATCACATTTTTTGCATGAAAACGCTAAGATTTTGCCGTATATAAGGCGGGAGGGTATTATGGACGTTATTTACATAGTGTTATCAAAATCTGTAAACCACTAGTGATTTATCCATTTTAATGCATGGCATTATATCACACCCGGATGCGATGTCGTAAGATAATTTGTTTTATAACCTCCTGCAGGGCTTGATCTAGAACAGCTTAATCTTTGCATTTCCATTGCAGAGACATTTGAGTGACATGAGATTTGCAACAATGTGGTATGTGCGACAAGCAAAGGCTCAGACCAGCCTGCCCATATGAGCAGTCTGATCAGAGCCCTTGCTTGTCGATTGAATATCCTATCACTCTTAGGCTACTGACCGGAACATCATTTGGAGTTTGGAGTTTCTAAGCTTAAAAGGAAGCTACACAGGCTCGTTTGAGTAAAGTTGTTGTATCTCACACTGAAAGCTATGATTGAAAAAATGAGTCTGTCTGGGAGTATAGATGGATAAAGAGAATAAGATTTTTAACACAATTTGTTGGTCCTCTGGGGAATTTCCTTACATGTTTTTCTACTACCCTTGCAAAAATTTAAAGAATAATTGAGCCGCAACATGACATTGTGTCATTGTGCGAACTTCCCTTAACGTTTTCAAGAAGTTATTCAAGTACAAATTTGGACAAACTTAAATTAAAAAGATTATCAAACCTTATATAAAGGTTGGATATAACTTGGATGTCATGAGACAGTCCGCATGCCTGGTTTTAAACCCAATCACGGTTTATAGCTATGGTTTCCTCTTTAGTTGCACAACAGTGGGTCAGGCCTCAGACTCTATGACGGCTCTGACGTAAAGCTTTAATCGGTGGGTTGGTGCCTGATGCTTATCTGTAGCTGGACGCGGGGTGGCTCAACTTGAAGTTTTCTTTTGCTCTGACTATCTGTGAGTTGTGAGCTCTTTTCTTTGTTTCATCATAGTGTGTTAATTTCATTAGAGTGTTTCACCATGATGATACATTGCAATAGTTAGAAGGCTTCCATGCGAGCTGAACAATTTTTGTACTTCAACAACAGCAGAATCTAGGGTGAAGATTTGGTACCAGTAAAATGTATTTAAGCATCCCGGTGGCTTAGGCTGCTGTCCGTTCTAAGGCGGTGGTTCTGTTGTTGTTTATTGTTACTCCCATTGTGGGATTCTGTAATTGTTCTATGTTTTTTGTACGTTAATTTATGTCCATTCTAGTATTGCAATCATCTTGATGGGGAAGAGAGAGCTGGTTGCTTTGCTTAGTTTCCTGGTGTCTCGTGATTTTTGTGTGGCTCTTCCTCGCAGTGCCATGGGTTAGCCTGCAGTTTGTGATTGTGGTATTTCCTGATCATACTCACTGTTTTAAGAACATGAACGTATTATATCCAAATCCATGTTATAAGCAAGAAGCATTATAGAGGGCATGGGTGGATCCAGAAAGTTTTGTCAGACGGGGTCCAACTTTGACAACATTTTTTTTAAGAGGGGATAGAGGATCCAAACAAATACCAGTATAAGCGGGCCATCATCGACCCGCCAGCGAAACTCCATTTAAATGGCGTTTTGCTAGCATGCTGATAATGGCCCAAAATTGAATGCTGGCTTGGTACCTTTGTGATTTTTCAAGCGTTCTGGACCAGTATTGCTAAGAAAACCTATATTTTTGTGATTTTTCAGGGGGGGTCTGGACCCCCTGTCCCCCCCCCCCTCTGGATACGCCCATGAAGGGACTGTGTCCTATAGGGATTTATGTTACACAAGCTGGAGTGTCCTTTTCTTGCTAAAAGCTTGGCGGTGTATCAGGATGTCCCATCTGTGACTGTTGTAGTTATCTTTCAATTAAAACTTATAGGAAAAAATCCATATTTCATGAGTCAACAACATTCAGTGTTTATATACAAATGAGAGCTTCATCTGTACCTTTGAAAAGAGCTCTTGGACAAATCAGTTCTTTTACTGTAGTCCAGGTTTTCAATTAAACCCATTCAACTGTTTTCAAATTTTGTAGGTTCTTTCTACAAATGTTTTTTGAAAGGATCCATTTTCACAGATTATTGATCACTATTTAGAGGGGTGGAAAATGTTATTGTTGTGCTCAGTGCTGTGTATTACAGAATGGGTCCAAACTGTTTGCAAAGGTTAACAGTCACTGCTAGCAGGCAACAAATTAACTCTTTGTCTACTGGGTAGTTTGTCTCCCCCTTTCCCTGTGTGTCTGTCCGTCTTACTGTCCGCTACAATATGTATCCAGTCTTGTGAACACAACTCCTCCTACAGTTTTAGCTAGATTTTTTAAAAAAACTTTGCAGGTGTTTTTGTCAAGGTCTGAAGATTTGCATGATGTTTGGCTGTATTTTCTCCTCAGATTAACTTTTGTCACTTTTTTCGCAATTTGAACTTGGTCATTTATTGGCCTAACTTCTACCAAAGCATATAGACACTGGGTACCTTGTGAATGCAACTCCTCCTACAGTTTTTGTAGAATTCTTTTGAAACTTTGCATGTGTTTTTTCCAATGTCTAAAGATGTGCATGACATTTGGCTGTAATCCTCAGATAAATTTTTGCCACATTTTTCGGAGTTTGAACGCAGTCATTTTTTGGCTTAAATTCTACCAAAGCATGTGGACACTGGGTATAATCTTGTGAACACAATTCCTCCTACAATTTTAACCAGGTCCTTTTGAAACTTTGCAGGTGTTTTTGTCATGGTTTGAAGATGTGCATTTGACTTGGATGTAACATGGATTTTCCATTGTAATGGATATAATATATAATTAACTTTTTCCCAAATGATGGTTGTGCAGTAGGTAACAGAATGAGCAGGATATCGTTGTTGGATACGAAATTGATTTTTTTACTAAAAAATCTTGCATTTAGTTTCATTTGGATCTTTTTGACACCAAAGGGTAGTGAGGGGTGGGGGAGACATCTGTTTTTTGCAGAAAAAACAATTTTAGTTTTTCATGCTTTTTTGTCGTCTGTTGAATTTTTCAAAATCAACTCTTTCAGAAAATTCTTTCAGGAATATCACCAGAGAGTCAAACAGTTGGGATCCAGAACAGGCTCAACATTTTGTTGGGCCTGATCTTGGTCCAAACTGTTTGCAAAGGTTATTAGCAGACGACAAAAGTCACAGCTAGCAAGCAATGTGTTAAGCTTAACAGTCTCAATTATTGGCTGCTGACATTTGAAACAGTCAGTTTCTGGTCAAAAGAATAAGCTTTATAAAATATATAACTTTATTTTCTCAGGAGATTTATTAAAAGGATAAAAGTCTTTGGCGTTTTTCTACAGTGGATTAACATTATAGATGCTTTAATCATCTCCAATTTGGATATTCTCGACAAAACATTGGGCTTGATCTGGATCCAAGTTGTTTGAGACACTGATGTTATTCCTGAAAGAATTTTCAGAATTATTTTAATTAAAATATCAGCAGACGGCTAAAAAGCATATAAAATTTCCCAACATGCAAAGAGTTGAGAGATTAATCCATTTTTGCCGAATGAAATCTCATGGGTTGAACCAGTACCAAGCAAGGATTAATGTGTTTTGCGCAAGGACACAACGCAGTGACGCTGGTGAGGCTCGTGATGGCAACCCCTCAGTCTCGACTCTCTACCACTGCCTAGCCGCTTCCAATGTATTTATCTCTGTTGCCTTGGAGTTTAAGTGGTGAATCTTCTGTTTGCTTTGTTGGCAGATTTCTTCGTTCTAGCGCTTTAACTCTGTCTGCTACTGTCTTTTGCTGATCATCTTTGTAAACAGTTTAGACCCAGATGAGGCCCGACAAAATGTCGGGCCTCATCTGGATCCAAACTGTTTGACACTCTGATGTTATTCCTGAAAGAATTTTTCGAAAATGTTAATTTTGAAAAAATCAGCAGACGACAAAATTGATGAAAAATTTCCCAGTATGCAAAGAGTTAATGGATTTTGTTGTCATGGCTTTAAAATGTTGCTGTCTTGGCTCACTCTGAAAATGGGATTGCCTGAAGAAATACACAATTCACAAGGGTATTGCATGCTATCATTGTTAAAGATTTTGTTGCTTTTTAGAGTGCTTTTGTATTCACCACAACATAAGTCTTATATAGCATCTGCATTCGCATAAGCATTACTTTTTAAAAACATTTCCTAGAAATCATGGCTATTTCCTGAACCTCTAGATCTGAAAATTCATCATGCCATATAGGAGCTGCTGTGGTGTTGTAGATAAACCACTCGCCTTATGCCCAGGGGTTCCGAGTTTGATCCCTGTCTCCTCCAGTCTGTCAGATGAGATTCTAAGCCATGGCCTTGAGTTTATAAAACTTGAGTACAGGCTCAAACTCAAAAGAAAGGGCAATGATTGGCTGCTGGTGGACACGTGTCTGCAAGCAGCCAATCATTGCACTTTATTTTGAGTTTGAGAATGATCTCAAGTCTTATAACCTCGAAGCCTGGTCTCATCTCAATATGACCTTAGCTGTTGTTGTGATGTTGAATACCAACTCAGTCACTAAATCATCATGCCAAAGGCGTCAGTAGAGCTTATTCACTTCATGTCCCAAGAGGGCAGTTGTCAGTTACTGACAAGATAATGATTACTCTTAGAAGCAGTCTGTGAGAAAAATCTCACCAAAAGCCTGTGTAGACACAGGTTTAACCCTTAAAGCGCCAAGAAAAAAAATGCATCTGAAAATGTCGTCTGCTGAAGTTGTCTGCTGCAAATAATTGCCTTACATTACTGATGAATTAAGTATAGAAGCAAGCAGCTTGGACCCAGAACAGACTGCTCCTATAGGAGCAGTCTGATCTGGGTCCACACTGTTTGCCTAAATTTCAGCAGACGAGAAAAGCAGACAACTTTTGTTGCGATTGGCGCATTAAGGGTTAACATCAGTACATCAAGGTTCACATTTGTGATTGTCACATAAATAGTGATCTGCTATAGTCGTAACTGGCGCAATATTATACAGGACCATATACTGGTACTTGCATTTTCATACCTCTAGGACATGGTGCATGAACTGTTTCAATATGCTCACCTATTTCCATATACAGTCAACCCTCTTTAAAATGACAGTGGTTGTCCCCAAATTGATTTGGCGTTAATCTGAATTTCTGCTTTAATAAAGGGTCACACGGCTGCCACAAGGACAAAAGCTAAGTTTTTTACATGTTCGTTTTCCTTGCGATTCTCTTGAGACCGTATGAGGATGCAAGACTGCCGTAAGGCACACAAGGCTGCTGCAAGACAGGCAAAGTGTTCATATGACTAATCTAAGAGTTTGCACTCATGTATTTTGCCAGTAAATGCCACAAGACTGCTGCGCGATTACCGTGCAGTGACCTTGCACTTTATTGCATGGTTGCGGCAAGAATGCTACGAACTGTAAGACATCCCATGAAGTTTCACACGACTGCCGGCTGCCGCACTTGGGACAGTCTTGCAACTCTGAAAGCACATCTGGCAACAGCCCTGCGAGTGAACGCAAGACAGCCCTGTGAGCGTCATATGGCTCCCTTAAGGTTAGTGAAAATCTGCTTTAGGTAGAAAATGCAATTTTGTCTGCGATCTGCGGCACAGCCTGACGCCTGCAGAAAATCGCACGGCCAAACAATCGTACGATTGATGTGAAACAGTCTTTAGCTCAATCGATAGCGAGTCTGGTTGCTGATTTAGGGGTCATGAGTTTTCTAAATTCCAAGTTGGACTTAAATCTCTCCTGCGCCAAGGACTTTCGGAACCTGATTTCTATGGTGACTTGGTGTATAAGTGGAAGAAGATTGTTGGCTCTAATAATTTTTCAGCGCAGTTCATTAAAATAATTTCCCATTATAAAAATATTGGCTATAACATTAATGTATTGCAACAGACTGCATGCTTGGTAGTCAACCCAATCACGATTGGCAACTTTGCTTTCCTCTTTAATTGCACGCGGGTGGGTCGGATTTCAGACTCTATGATGGTTCCGACTTAAAGACTTATCTATTGATGAGATGGTAGGGGCCTGATGCTTTGGCTGTTTGTCGGGCCCACTGGGGTTTACCTGTTGGATTTCTTTTGCTCCGGTATTCAGTTTAATTTACTGTTGAGTCCTTATCCTTGCTTTATCTCCTTGTTATATCTTGATTTATATGTTTTAGGAGATGATGCATTGATAAGTTAGGGGTCTTTCATGCAAACCAAATATCTATGTGTCTTGATCCACATCTGAATTAAGGGTGAGGTTGGCGCCGTTAAACCGGTTTAAGCCCTCCAGTAAAATATTTTACTGACCGTTCCAAGGCGGTACTTCTTTTGTGGATCGTTTATGTTTTTGTTCTGTCTTGTGTTTGCTATGTCTTTGTGCGCGTCTGTTTATATGTGCTTTGTGTTCACCTGCTGGGAAAGGGCTGACCTCTTGGCTCTCGTTTGTGGTGTCTACTGTGAGTTTGTCACTTTCCCATTGGTATCCTGGGTCAGGTGTGGTACTTGATTGTATCGATTCCTGATCTTTGCACCCTTACTTACTTTGATCCCAGCCCCATACATTCATGGAGATTTATCATGAAATATTTTCTACAGTATTTCTCCTCCTTCCGCTGATTGAAGATTGAAGACAGGCTTTTGTCAGTTTCAAATGAAAGTATGTGCACTTAGTACTCAGTCTAAGCTTGCCCAGGAAAAAAGAGTGGTTAGGTAATAACCGTCTCTACATGACCATTGTGGTTAATTGGTGACGTTAAACCATAAACCAAACGGCTTCACTGTGTTGTGGTCCTTGAGCAAGACACATTTATCCTAGCTTAGTACTGGTTCAACCCAGGAAGACCCGTCCCTTTTTAACTGAAAGATTGTTGATGGGATGTAAAGAATCAAATCAAGCAAACAAATAAACGAAACAAAATAATAGTCTGAGGACATAACTGTTATTTATTTACCCTTTTTCAATAAAAGTTGACCAGTCTAAATTCTATTGTTGAGCTTTTCTAATCCTCCAATATTCTTTGCCTGCTGGATAATTTTCATGCTTTTTTGTAATCTACTGATTTTTTTTTTCAAAATTAGCTTTTTCGAAAAACTCTCTTGCGAATACCATCAGTCTGTCAAACAGCTTGAATCCAAATCAGGCCCGACATTTTGTCGGGCCTGATCTTGGTCCAAACTGTTTGCAAAAGTTATCAGCATATGACACTAGTAGGCAAAGAGTTACTCCTGAATTATTTATATTTTTACCTGTCTGGCAGAAATCAGATAAGGAGAAAATATTGGGGATCATTCTATAAAAGGATTATATAAGATTCGTATAGTAAAACGTATATTATTTGTACCCATTGAAATCGTCTCACAGAGAGTACCCGCTATGTTAAGATGTGCTGAAAAAATGTAGAAAAGCGGACAAAAAAGAGAGAGGACTGAATCATCACCGCTGGAATATGGAATATCTGTTACAAACACATAGTTCTCATTCGATTGGATATAATAATAGTTATCAGTTTTACTGATAATTGTAGGAAAATATGTGGTGGAAATATTTTTGCTGTAAATGGAATAATTATATATATTCTGTGAAATAATTATCTTATAATTATATAGATTCCTGTTGAGCTAACATACCATTTTCAACTGTGTTTTGTTTTGTAATTGTCATAAAGTGACAGGATTCGAACAACTTCTGTGTACAAAATTGTGATTATTTTCTTAGCCATCAGTTTAACATGTGTTTTTGGTACTCAAAAGAAGTCACATTTAGATGGTTCTATTGAGTATCTGCAACATAGTATTTGGTAAATGAGAAATAATAAAACATGTTTTTAATGACATATTTTTATATGGACCCGGAGGCTTGACAGTTAGACAAAAGCTGATTCGATCGTCTTATTTGAAAGCATGTGTTTTGGGGTCTCATTCAGTTGATGGTTCTTTTGAGTACCCACAGCATATGTTTTTAGAAGATCTATGAAATAAGAAAATTCCGTCTTATCTAGTGGCCTGATCATCAAGAACCCTCCAATAGGCTCCATTGAATGATTACCTACAACATGATATCATTGGCGTAGCTCCCATTACGCACTTTAGATACAGCAACATTCAAGGGAGGTCACCCAATGTGTTAAAAAAGATTTTCTATACCATAAGGAACTGCTCTTAAAGGAAAGAATTCACTCCCTCTGGGAGCAAATTCTATCTTTTAAGAGAAGTTACCATTTTGAAAAAGGGACGAGATTGAAGAGAATCACTGATAGATCCAGTAGTTTCCCTTTGATGTGCGTAACTTTTTCAGCTTTCTGGCCACGCCATTGTGATATCTTTCTAAATAGTACCTGTGTCATAGTGGAAAATGTTGTGCATTTGAATGCAATATGCAACATGCTATGATAAGAAAACTTCAATTCTAGTGATTATAGGAAATATGATAGCTATAATAGCTTCATGGAGGCGTATTGATTCATAAAAGTCCATATTTATACAGTAATTGTTTTGTTTACTAATCACCACATTGTTTAACTCTTTGCATGTTGGGAAAATTTGCATTGTTTTTGTAGTCTATGCAGTGGATGCTGATGAATTTTTCAATTTCACAAATTTAGCTTTTCAAAAATCTTAAGTGTGCCAAAGGCTATGTTTTAAATGCCTTATCTGGTACCAGTTTAAACTTTCAGCGGATGACAAAATTAATGCTTTCTTCTGAAATTGCAACTAATCCTTTCCACACCGTTTAGGCGGCAGTCGTAAATGCTGTTAACAATCGGCAGACGCGGATCAAAAATTGCTAGAAACAGTGTTTTTTTATTGCCATTTGTCACCAGTTGGGCGACAAATGGGCCATTTGTCTACAGTCGAACGACAAATGGCAATCAAAAGCTCTGTTTCTGTCTATTTTTAATCTATGTTTGTCGATAGTATTAACATTTTCGATTGCCGCTTATCTGGTGTGCTTCAGTTTACCTTTTTGTGTGACATTGCTGTATTTAATACTCTTGAGTAAAGTATCATCTGAGCCGTCGCATGAGATTTCCAACAATGTGGCATTTTGACATGAGTAGACTCGGACAAGCCTCTGCAGCCTCCTTTTAAGCTTAGAAACTCCAAATGATGTTCAGTCAGTGAGCTTAACAATCATAGAATACTCAAGCGACTAGCAAAGGCTCTGATCAGACTGCGCGTATGCGCAGGCTGATCTGAGGCTTTGCTGGTCGCACATACCACATTGTTGGAAATCTCATGCACTGGCTCATCTATTAATTTTTAGTTGTCTCTCCCTCTTATAGCTGATATTCAAACAAGGAAACCATCTGGGAACCATTCTTATTCCAACTTGCAAAATATTGGCGCCATTATTATTTTCTTTATTGGAATATGTGGACCTATATCATTGTGAAAAGAGCTCTTTACACATGAATTGAAACATGATGACTCCCTCTTATGGTGGGAGAAAATGGTCTTTGTCACATCACCAAGATGGCCTCCATGTCCATACATGGTTAAACCCCTTTACAAATCTTCTTTAGACCCAGAAGTCATATAACCTTGGGCCATATAATGTATATTTGGGGGTGTTGGGCCTACCAGTTTTGTTCTGGTTTCAGTTGGAGCATCTTTTGGATGAAACAACCTTAATATGACAATGACTACAGGTATATTGTCAGTTACATGACCAAACTTGCTTCCATGCCAATTCAAAATTCTTCTTCTCTGGAAATAAAAGGCCAAACACCTCAAGTGGGTCTTGGTATGGAGCATTAGGGGTATTGGCCTTAAAAATGTGTTCAAATGAGGATCCTAGGATGATCTTGACATTGTAAAGATATGTAAATTGTTCAGTACTTCTGAGGACCTTAAATTATAGTCCTCTGTTTTGTTCATTGGTTTACAATCTATTGGTACAATTTTCTTTCTGCTTATGGACTCTCGTTTGCTGAATTTAAAAAAAATTGAATATTCTATGTGATTATCCAGACTAATCCAGACTTTAATCCAATCTAATTAATCAAAAATTATTTGCTAAAGGAAGCAAACAAAACTATTTTGTTTGCACATGTGCTTCCTGTCTGCATTATTTTGTTCTGGCATTCAAAGAGCTATTAATTGGAAGACCAAAATCTCTTGATTAAAGTTTGTTCATTAATTAATTATTTTATCAGTTGAATGATATATTAGCAGTCAACATGGGAACCAATATGTCAATTACTTCTGCAGCAGATAAAATATTTCATGACATACATGCGTGGATCCAGAAAGTTTTGTCAGAGGGGGTCCATTAATTTGATAACTTTTTTTTTAGTTGATTAGGGGATAGAGGATCCAAATATCACTATAAATGGGCCATCATTGACACGCCAGCGAAACGCCATTTAAAATTTTAAATCCTGACCAGTATTGCTAAGGAACCCTATATTTTTGTAATTTTCCAGGGGGGTGGGGTATCCTGCCCCCCTGCCCCCCCCCCTCTGGATCTGCAAATGAAATATTAAGCCACAAAATATAGGTGGCACTATTAGGAGGGTCTGGATGGGGAGGGGGGGGGTCTGGTAAAAATTTAGCCCATTATTCATCTCATTAAAATTTTGGGTTATTCCTCAAAATAAGACCAATTATTCATTAAAATTATTAATTAAAATACCATTATTTTGACGGACGAGGCATTGGTCAATATAATGCTTAAAAATATAGCTATGTTTTAAGATTCGAGTGAGTGAAGCGAGCGAAGAAAAATTTCTGTATTTTTATCGCGTAAATGACATTTTAGAGTGACCCCCCACCCCAATCACCAACACTTAAATAATGAACAGCCCCTATTAAAAATTGAAAAAAAATATGTATAAGTATTAGAGTCAGAGTTATGGTTCTTGCACTCTGCTACACATTGTTCCATGATCTTCTAAATTGTGCTAAGTTTTATCAAAAACAGTAACTGTATACACATTATGATAACGTGCACCAATTCAATATACTGTGCTCTTTAAGGCTCATGGCTTTAAAAGTTGCTATTGTCAAATGAATGAAGTAGGTGATTTTTCTTATTGTTACTCAAAACATAGATTGTGGGTACTTGATAGAACTGCATCAAACAAGGCGGTTCTAATGAGATTCCACATTCTATGTTTTATTGTTAAAAAAAAAAATATAATGTATACCCTTGTACATCCAAATTTTGCTGTATAAAATGGGGTTCAAGGGGGTCTGTTTAACTTTAATGTGTACCCACAATCTATGTTTTGAGCAAAAATAAGAAAATATCAAGAATTTTCGACTGAAAATAGACATTTTTGCAGCTGCTGAACATAAACCGACTTAGTACAGATAGGTCAGATAGACACATATTTTGAGACAATTTATCAGTAGATTTTGAGGATACTTATGAAACAATTCTCTCAGAAAATGTTGTTGAATTTTCCCGAAATCTATGTTGGTGAGTTGTTTTCTCTATAAATTTTCTTAATTTCCCAGAGTCACACTGTGATGGTAATGGGTCCTTTTGGCCCCGCCCGGGGCATTTTGACATGCGTGGTTTCAGCCCGAGTCGTGAAAGGGCCCTTTTTTCATTTCCACCTGATCTTTTCACAAAACTTAACACCTGCCCATCTGTCCATCCATACACTTATAATAATGCATACATTATCACTTTCAGACTGGCCAATTCGACCTAAGGCCGAAATGACTCGCTTTGAAAATTGGCCGAAATGACCAACCTTCCAAGGCCGAAACGACCCATCCCCTAAATTTGGATGAAACAACCCAGGACAAATCAACCCAGTGCCAAAATGACCAGCATTCTGCAGTATCTCACAATTTAATTCCCCACAAGATCCTATCAATGAAGCTCTTTCCAAGTCCCACTTAGCCTGTGTTTGTATCAGATAACTTTCGCCTTTTCTTGATTTTTTGTTTTGATTTTTAGCATGATTCATTATTCATTAAAATCTGATTGTTCACTATTCATTATTTTTTTCTTCTATTCATTAAAAAAACAGAATTATTCATTATTTTTAGGCCCTCTTTATTCACTATTCATTATTTTTTGGCTCATTCACTATTCATTATGAAAAAGGCCATTATTCACTAATCATTATACCCCATCCAGACCTTCTTTGGTCCTACTACTGATACTGCTAAATTCAATTGCTAAAATGTTTGAAGGGATTTTTCCTTAATTTCTTTAATAGACTAGATAAATCATTTGAATATAGACATGAAATGTGGACTGTCAATTCAGATTCAGCTGTTACATTGTTAAAGTATCCTGGACAAATTTTGAGAATTGATTCTTGAATTGTGCTTCATTTCATGCATGCTAAAGATTATAAAGAGACTTTGAATTAGAAATTCTTTTTTATGGTGATTCATGGAAGAAATGTTAAATATTCATGAATGTGTGCTTTCATTTCACACATTCTAGAGATTGAAGTGGCATTGAGATAGAATATATATTTTCTGACTATTCATGGGAGAAAGTGTTGAATATTCATAAATATCTGTTTATTATACACATGCTACATGTAATTAGGACGGATATGCTAATTAATAGACAGTAAAGAGGAATACTTTTTATGAGAGAAAGTGTTGAATATTCATGAGGCTAAAATGGCTTCGGAAGGAAAGGCAGAGTTTACTCAACTGGAAACATTATCCCGGAATGTACAGGTAAATATTGTGCACTTAGAATGTAGAATGGGTCTTTTAAGTCCTTTGACCACACCGGGTAGGCAGCAGTCCATAATGTTAATACTATCGAAGAACGTAGATAAAAATCGCAAGAAACAGTGCCATTTGTCGCCAGTCGCACGCTCGTCGATTGTTAAGAGCATTTTCGATTGGCGCCTACCCGGTGTGTTTACACTCAACCTACTGTATTAATGCCTATACTAGACCCTTCTGCCTCACATACTGGACTTGTCCATTTACAGTTTCATCATAAAATGAGCCACTTTACAAGACATCTGTTTGGTTGTAAGCCAACGCCAAAAACAGAATGATCAGCATCTTTGTAATAGATAATAACTTAGCATTTCATATACACTGACCCAAAATGAAAACTTTACACTTTATTTATTTGAATAACTGTTTTGTTAGTATACATGTCGTTGTAAGATTTACGCTTGCTTATCGAGACTTCGTCGCAGATAACGATTATGCAATTTTTATTCAAATTCCAGGTCTATTCAAGCGTCAACGCCTGAAAAACGTGATCCTTACCTTGCACGTGCTGAGGAACAGGCGGTTCATTTACAACTTTAAAACCGACAAGAAAACATTTGCAGCTGAGTACTGGTAATAAAAAACAATTTATTGTTACAAAACACTTCCATTTAGTGACGGTACGTCTTTCAAAAGATCAAAGAAACCAAGTTTTTGGCGTGCTCAAGGCGGGGTCTACGGTAAATGATATCGCGCACCATTTTGGCTGCTCTAGACAGACTATTCATTATCTTATGATCCTGTACAACAGAACTGAGTATGTCAGAGTTCGTGCAAGACCTGGTCGCGCATGTGTGATGATTTTACGTTCTTATCGCGTTAACACGTTAACTCACCCACGTAATCGTTTTAAACGGCAACAATTATTGCTCGTCTTTACGGGGTTCATGCACATAAGATAATTAGTCATTTCGTGGAAAAAAACAGCCCTTGCATTTTCCAGCATAACAATACAAGGCCTCACACAACACGTAAATAACCACACAATCCCATGCTAAAAATAACGTCAACCCCTTGCCTTGGCCTGCTTCATCCACGGTCATGAACCCCATAGATTACGTATAGAATGAATTGGGTCCGATGGTCGGGTCCAATCATCAAATGGATGCGCTAAATGACTCCAATATGCACCTCTGTTAGCATAACATACGTATCCCTAACGTGCTCATACAACGTAACGTAAATTCAATGAGGTGACGTATTCTGCTAAGCATTCATAAAAATGGAGGTCACACTGGTTACTGATGATCTTTTTAACATCACTTAAATCACGCACTCAGTAATTTCTTGTTTTCAAAATCTGTGTGACTGGAATACTTGATTTTAGAAATTTTCATTTTGACCCCTCTCAACTGAATTACTCTTAAAAATTATGCAAATTTTGATTTTCATCCAATAATTTTTTTCAGAGACATCGATAAGGCATTGAAAATTCGATGACCGAAAAAATTAACCCCGAAACTTAATTTATCTTCAAATTATATACTTTTGAATACTATGTAAAGTTTTCATTTTGGGTCAGTGTATATAGATATTCGATTTAGAACACCATCTGTTAGATATAAATCTTTGAAATTTTGCATTTAAGAGGAGTAAATATGTTGTTAAACATGCATGGAACGCAATATGGGCTATCTCAGCTTAATAAAATTTTACAAAACGTTGAAGTTTAATTGGCTGTGTAGTAAAATGTCAAAATGCAATGTAAAATGGGCCACTTCGCGCTATATAGCGTTGCCTTGACGACAGCTGTAACGCACGTAGACGACTAACATCATGCATGTTATAACAGATCAACTGCATATGTGTTGCAGTATTATGTGCTGTAATTCCAGCTCTATTGATCAAATGATGTAGAAATGGCAACTATTTTCTGCAAACTTCCTGATCACCCCTCGTATTTCAATACTTTGCGTTTGTGAGCAGCATTAGCTATGGCTCTGACTAGACTGCACAGATCTTGTGCCTTCATTGGTTGTGCAGCATTAGCTATGGCTCTGACTATACTGGTCAGATTTTGTGCCTTCCTTGGTTGTCTAAGTGATATTAAAAAATATCTATCAGAGGAGATAGCAAATCCCCTGACCTAAAGGTAAGACTGTCAAGGGACAAAAAATCCACTTTTTCCCTAGTAATTACGAGTGAAATCTAGAAAGGACGAGTAATTCTTTCCAAAGCACTCGTCCTACAGGACGAGTGCTTTGGGAAGAATTACTCGAGGAGTCATATAACTCCCTTATGTTCTTTACTCGGTTCTTTTTTGCATACTCTTTTAAAGGACAAATGCATGCATTTGCAGGACAAGTGAAAATTGTAAGTTACTCGTCCTGCAGGACAAGTCCAATATTGAAATGTTTTTGTCCCCTGACTGTTCTTTCAGGAGTATTCTGATCTGGGTTTATACTATTTGATCAGGTCTGTCTATTCAAAAGTCTGGGTTAAATATGGTAGAATTCAGAATTTTTGTATACTCCCTATTTATCTAATACATAATTGTAGACAGATTTAGAAACATAATTAAGAAATGCAAGTTAATATAACAAGAAAAAAGCTAGAAAGGATTGGCTTTCTGTCTGGGAGTCTTTTTGTATCAGAAATATGTCTTATTATGAACACTCCTAAAGTAAACTTTTACTGATTACCAATATAAAATTACATATCACAACAAATAGAATGCATTCCCGCTTTTGTATTAAAACATTAATCAGGCTTTTTTACCAAACAAGACAATAGTCATGTCTTGTTATCAATGACAATAAGCAGGCATTTTTCAAAGTAAGGCTATAAGCATGTCTTAAAATGTTATCAATGACAATAAGCAGTGTTTTTCCAAGCAAGGCTATAATCATGTCTTGTTATCAAAGACAATAGACAGGAATTGTTCCAAGCAATGCTATAATCATGCCTTGTTATCAATGTCAATATGCAGTCATTTTTCCAAGCAAGACAATAGTCATGCCTTGTTATCAATAACAGTAAGCAGTCATTTTCCAAGCTTGGCTATAATCATGCCTTGTTATCAATGAAAATAAGCAGTCACTTTTTCCTAGCAAAGACTATAATTATGCCTTAATTGTTATCAATTCAAATAAGCTGGACTTTTAAACAAAACAAGACAATAGTCATACCTTGTTATCAATGACAGAAGGAAGCCAATTTTCCAACTAGGACGGCTATAATCCTGCCCTGTTATCAATGAAAATAAGCAGTCATTTTTCCAAGCAAGGCTATACCTGCCTGCCCGCCTGCCTGTCTGCGACAATCAGCAGGCATTTTTCCAAACAAGCAAGGCAATAATCATGTCTTGTTATCAATGACAATTAATAAGCAGCCTTTTCCAAGCAAGTCAATAATCATGCCTTGTTATCAATGACAATAAACAGGATATTTTTCAGGGAAGGTCATGATCATGCCTTGTTATCTAAGACATTAAGCAGGCTTTTGTTTTAAGTTGGGCACTTACCATGACAGGTTATCAAAGTCAAAAATTAGACTATTTACCAAGCTAGGCAATAATCATAACCTCTTCTTTCAAGGCAATAATCAATCCGGCATTGATATCCAAGCATGGTAATGGTCATGACTTTTGATTTCAGGCAATAGTCAGACTGCTATTCAAGTCAATTATCAAATGAAATGCTGTTGTCCAAGGCATTATTTAGGCTTTGGTATCCTGGGTCAGGTGTGGTACTTGATTGTATCGATTCCAGATCTTTGCACCCTTACTTACTTTGTTATCCAAGACAGTAAACAAATTGTTTTATTCGAGGCAATTATTAGACTATGTTATCCAAGGCAATATTTTTCAAAGCAAGGTTACAATCATGCCCTGTTATCAAAGGCAATGAACAGGCTTTTTTACCCAAGCAAGGCAATAATCAGGACCTGTTATCTTAGGCAACAATCAAACATCTTTCAAAGCAAGGTAATACTCATGGCATGTTATTTAATAAAGCCAGTGCATGAGATTTCCAACAATTTGTTATGTGACACCAACAATGCCTCAGATCAGCCTGCGCATACCTGCAGTCTGATCAGACTCTTTGCTAGTCGCTTGAGTATTCTATGATTGTTAAGCTACTGACGGAACATCATTTGGAGTTTCTCGTAGAAGGAGGCTGCAGAGGCTCATCTGAGTCTACACTTGTCAAAATGCCACATTGTTGGAAATTTGATGTCACGGCTCAAATTATTATTTATAAGACACTGAGCAGTCTGGGTAATCAAAGCAAGGCAATAATCAAGCTCTGTTATTCATGGCAGTTATCAGGCTTTGTTATTTAAGCAATAATTAGGCCCTGTTCTCCATGGCAATTTTCAGGTATTTTTATCTGAAGCAATAAGTTGTTATCCAAGGCATTGCAATAATCTAGCTTAAATTCTTTCTGTTATCTAAGGCAATAATCAGGCTCAGAGTCTGCTATTCAAGGCAATAATCAGGTCTTTTGGTCCTAAGCAATAATGAGGCTCTGTTATCCAAGGCAATATAATCAGGGTTTTTAATCATATGCAATAAAAATGCTCTGTTATCCAAGGCAAAAAGAGTCCTTTTGATCCTATGCATAATAATGAGGCTCTGTTATCCAAGGCAATAATCAGGCTCAAATTCTGTTATCAAAAGCAATAATCAGGCTCAAATTCTGTTATTGAAGACAATAATCAGACCCTTCGATCTTAGGTAATGTTTTAATTAAGGTCTTGGTATTCAGCATATCAGGCTCAAATTCTGTTATCCAAGGCAATAATCAGGCCATTTGACCTTAGGCAATAATCAGACTTTGTTATCCAAGGCAATAATCAGGCTAAGGCATGACTTTGTAATTAAAGAAAATAATGACAAGATCTGTCAAAGAAAATGATTTATCAATAAATTGGACAAAATCGGAAAAAAAGTTAATTATTTTTAAGTGCATGGGCTTTTGCAGACAGAGTGACAGAACTATTTAGCCTATAATCAACATTTTGATGACCATGCAAGCAGTTATTCATTTGATGCCTTCATTTGATTGAAAGCGTGTGTATAAATCAATTTTAAGTATTGTTATTCTGTCATTTTCAAGAAATATCATACTTCAATATGCAAGAGATACCATGAAACTTTGGGCTTTGATAAAAGAGTTAGCAGGTTTCAAATATACTTAATAAATCAAGACAAAGCTTTTTATTATTTTAACTCACCTGAGCCGAAGGCCCACAGGTGAGCTTTGGCTCAGGTGAGCTGCTGTTAGTATGCCAATACCTCCATCATTCATCTGTCCGTCAATATTTTCAAACATCTTCTCTGAAACCACTGGGCCAATTCAACTCAAATTTCACGTGGCCACCCAAAGACTGCTTTTCTCACAATGAAACTCATAACCATGCAATGGAATCTTTCGTTAACTCGGTGTGATCATTTTCTTTTTTTCAGACCCAGTCCGACTTCTCCGAGACTAGCAGTGTCAGCGAGTCTCGACATCTGTTTGCCGCTGACGATGGGAAAGACGGCAAAGGAGATAGCAATGTTCCTATGACCAGCTTTAATTTCATTAATTCAATCATTGGATCTGGAATTATTGGTAAGTGTCTGATTGCTAATTTCATCAATTCAATCATTGGATCTGGAATTATTGGCATCTGTATAATTGCTAATTTCATCAATAATTATTGGATCTGGAATTATTGGTAAGTATCTAATTGCTAATTTCATCAATTCAATCATTGGATCTGGAATTATTAGTAAGTATCTAATTGCTAATTTCATCAATTCAATCATTGGATCAGGAATTATTGGTAAGTGTCTAATTGCTAATTTCATCAATTCAATCATTGGATCTGGAATAATTGGTAAGTGTCTAATTGCTAATTTAATCAATTCAATCATTGGATCTGAAATAATTGGTAAGTGTCTAGTTGCTAATTTCATCAATTCAATCATTGGATCTGGAATTATTGGTAAGTGTCTGATTGCTATAATTTCATCAATTTAATCATTGGATCTGGAATTATTGGTAGGTGTCTGATTGCTTATTTCATCATTTCAATCATTGGATCTGGAATAATTGGTAAGTGTCTAATTGCTAATTTCATCAATTCAATCATTGGATCAGGAATTATTGGTAAGTGTCTAATTGCTAATTTCATCAATTAAATCATTGGATCTGGAATTATTGGTAGGTGTCTAATTGCATCAATTCAATCATTGGATCTGGAATTATTGGTAGGTGTCTGATTGCTTAGAATTTCTAGCGATAAGGCGAGCAATCTCCCTAAATGAGACGTTCGTTTTATTTTGTTGAAATAACGACTTGAGAAACTAGGCACATTCAACAAACATATATAGACGAGCCGTCGATGCACCATTGCCCCCAATTTGTATATTTAAAACGGGTTTTCCTTCATGCATGTAATAACTCTACTTCTTATTGAATGAGAATTTATTTCGATCATCAACTGTGCTTGTTATTCAGTAACATATATGGGAACTAGACCGTTAAACAGGGAACCACGCTATGTACGGTAAAACTATTTATACAGTTGATGTACAAAAAAAACGACCATTTTGCACAGTGGCTTATTTATGTCAGATATTTCGTGTCTTCTTTAGCTTATACAACCCCTTTCCCCCCCTAGACCCAAGACGCCATTTACATATGTTATATATTTGTATAGCGACATTTAATTGTCCAAAGGGCATCTTGGGTCTAGGGGGGGAAAGCATCTAAAAACAAACTGAAAGACGCCAGTTTCATCTTTTTAATGACAAACGTCACAATTTTAAGTATATTTCGTACGCATGCGCAGAAGGAATATGGCAAAGTTTTGGAAATGAAGGGCACTTATATCCTTAATATTTTAGCACTTTCACTTTTTGAAAACCTGCAAAGGATTTACTAAAACTATCGTCTAAACGGCACCCAGTCTAAAGACGTAAAATGAGGGGTGAGAGTAGAAGGCGCCAGTTTTCACGGCTTTGTAAATGATGGATCGCTTTGAAACCTATTTTGATGCTTTCTATGCATATTTTACTACTGAAACAGTCCAATTTTAAAAATATTAGGGCAATTTGAAAATTTAGGTTTTTGTAATAATGTCAACTAAGGAATATATACGCCTTATCGCTAGATCTCCTTTCATCATTTCAATCATTGGATCTGGAATAATTGGTAAGTGCCTAATTGCTAATTTCATCAATTCAATCATTGGACCTGGAATTATTGGTAAGTGTGTAGTTGCTAATTTCATCAATTCAATCATTGGATCTGGAATTATTAGTAAGTGTCTAATTGCTAATTTCATCAATTCAATCATTGGATCTGGAATAATTGGTAAGTGTGTAGTTGCTAATTTCATCAATTCAATCATTTGATCTGGAATTATTAGTAAGTGTC
This sequence comes from Loripinus fragilis, assembly GCA_964019695.1. Taxonomy (NCBI): domain Eukaryota; kingdom Metazoa; phylum Mollusca; class Bivalvia; order Lucinida; family Lucinidae; genus Loripinus; species Loripinus fragilis. The sequence goes on from OZ026527.1 coordinate 39,704,930, forward strand.
TAATTGCTAATTTCATCTATTCAATCATTGGACCTGGAATTATTGGTAATTGTCTAATTGCTAATTTCATCAATTCAATCATTGGACCTGGAATTATTGGTAAGTGTCTAATTGCTAATTTCATCAATTCAATCATTGGACCTGGAATTATTGGTAAGTGTCTAATTGCTAATTTCATCAATTCAATCATTGGACCTGGAATTATTGGTAAGTGTCTAATTGCTAATTTCATCAATTCAATCATTGGATCTAGATTTATTGGTAAGTGGCTAATTGCTAATTTCATCAATTCAATCATTGGATCTGGAATTATTGGTATGTGTCCAATTGCTAATTTCATCAATTCAATCATTGGATCTAGAATTATTGGTTAGTGTCTAATTGCTAATTTCATCAATTCAATCATTGGATCTAGAATTATTGGTATGTGTCCAATTGCTAATTTCATCAATTCAATCATTGGATCTGGAATTATTGGTAAGTGTCTAATTGCTAATTTCATCAATTCAATCATTGGATCTGGAATTATTGGTAAGTGTCTAATTGCTAATTTCATCAATTCAATCATTGGATCTGGAATTATTGGTAAGTGTCTAATTGCTAATTTCATCAATTCAATCATTGGATCTGGAATTATTGGTAAGTGTCTAATTGCTAATTTCATCAATTCAATCATTGGATCTGGAATTATTGGTTAGTGTCTAATTGCTAATTTCATCAATTCAATCATTGGATCTAGATTTATTGGTAAGTGGCTAATTGCTTATTTCATCAATTCAATCATTGGATCTGGAATTATTGGTAAGTGTCTAATTGCTAATTTCATCAATTCAATCATTGGATCTGGAATTATTGGTAAGTGTCTAATTGCTAATTTCATCAATTCAATCATTGGATCTGGAATTATTGGTTAGTGTCTAATTGCTAATTTCATCAATTCAATCATTGGATCTAGATTTATTGGTAAGTGGCTAATTGCTAATTTCATCAATTCAGTCATTGGATCTGGAATTATTGGTAAGTGTCTAATTGCTAATTTCATCAATTCAATCATTGGATCTGGAATTATTGGTTAGTGTCTAATTGCTTATTTCATCAATTCAATCATTGGATCTAGATTTATTGGTAAGTGGCTAATTGCTAATTTCATCAATTCAGTCATTGGATCTGGAATTATTGGTAAGTGTCTAATTGCTAATTTCATCAATTCAATCATTGGATCTAGAATTATTGGTAAGTGTCTAAATAGAAGTTTTATTGTGTTATTTAGACATGTCATTGCTTGCCTGGAGGGATGGAATATCCCCTTAAGCCCCAAGTCAACCATTACTGGATAACATTGAATCAGACTAAAATGTCTGTTTTGGCTAATAGATTCTCCCACTTTTCTTCAGGGTCAACATTGTTTGTAAAGGTTAAAAACACCGTCAGACAAAAGAATACAAAATTTTTTGAAAATTATAATCTGATACCCCTATATATTGTATGTACAATGGACAATCCCCACTTTATTGTATCAAACCAAAAGGAAGAATCCATTAGGGTAAAACATTTAATATCATTAAAGGAGTACTTTTACAAACAGTGTTGGCCCTGATGAAATGCAGCATTATGCTGCATTTCATCTAGGTCTTCACTGTTTGTAAAAGTACTCGTTTAGGGGTTTCCTGAATACAATGGGTCAATATGAAGGCACAGTAAAAACTGTGTAAAACGGCCACTCAAAAATAGACATAACAAAGATCTTTATGACAAATGGTAGCTTAAAGAAGATCAAAAGTATTGCAGAATGCTCCCCCTTGGAGCATTCTGCAATACTAGTGACCTGCATTAAGAGATAAAAAGTCTTGAAAATCAACTTTTTGTCTTTTGAGAGTGGCTGTTTTACACAGTTTTACTGCATATAGTTTGTGTCAGATGAAAATTGCTCATTTTTAACAGATACAGTGGTTTTGATATAAGATGAGAGACTGTCACAGCTGGCTGAAGTAAAACTTATTGATTACAAACATCATATTTTATACATGATATAGGCAAATTAAAGTTTCATTTCAGTGAATCAGAGCTTGCAAAAAAGACACTTAGGCCAGAATTTTTCTATTAGTTGATTTATGGGAATTTTTTCAGATTTAGGGAAAAAAAAAAAAAGCTCTGAAAATGACCGGTCAACTGGTCATTTTCAGAGTTTTTTTTGTTTTTTTTAATATCTCCACAAACAGTAAAACTAGTAAAGTAAACCAACAGTCTGTATTAAATCTTTAAATATTTCATAATTTTCCTGCATAGGACAATCACTTTTAACAGTGGCACTCTCGAAAATACACCAGCAGAACCTCAAAAATATATTATTTTTTTTTCAACAAAACAAATAATATTTAGAGTCAGAGGATAATTTTAAAATAAAAAAATAATTTGAGATTTTTTTTTCTTCTACTTTCCGGAAAATTACAGTAGGAGGATTTGTAAATCAACTAATAAAAAATTCTGGCCTTACTGCTTCTGCAGACAGTGAGGGCCTCTCATTTGCTGAATAAATGAGTATTCCATATCCACCAGTCAGAGGTGGCTCAGTGGTAGAGTGTGACTTGAGATTGAAGGGATACTGGTTCGAGGCTTACCAGAGGCAATGTGTTGTGTCCTTTTTCTTCAGCTTTGTACTGGTTCAACCCAGGATTAAGACAGGAAATCGCCCAAATTTTCCAGTGCTAAGTATATGTGGACATTCTTTAAACATGCATATACCAAGCTGTGTAGCGCAGTCGGTAACATGTCTGACTACAGATGCGTGTCTGACTGCAGATCCAGGGGTCTGGAGATAGGTCGCGAGATCAATCCCGGCCTGGTCTCATACTTTCCTGGAGATTGATCATGAAATAATTTCTACGGTCATTCTCCTCCCTTCCGCTGATTCATTCAAGAAGGGTTGTTGTCAGTTACAAGCAAAAGTATGTGCACGAGTATTGGTTAACCGCTTGTTCATGCTTGCCCAGGAAAAAAGTGTGGTTAGGTAAACTGACTGTCCCGACATGACCATAGCTGTTTACTGGGACGTAAAGCAATAAAACAAACAAAAACAAATAAGAATGCATACAGCCATCTAGTAGGGTTACATGCATACACAGCCATCTCTAGTAGGCTAGAGGACTTAAATTTTTACCTGAGCCACATCTATTCCCTGCTTAGTGTGTGCAGGCATGAGCAAAAGGCTTGGATGAGACTATGCATTTGCACAGGCTGGTCTAACCTTCACTGCTCCCAATGTACCAGAATCTAGTGTGCTGGCTCAAAGATGTCTATTTTAAAAGATAATTGAGCCGCGACATGTGATTTCCAACAATATGGCATTTTGACATGAATAGACAAAGTCTAGCCTGTGCAGCCTCCCTTTAAATTTGAAACTCCAAATGATGTTCATTCAGTAGCTTAACAGTCATATAAAATTCAAGCAACTAGCAAAGGCTCTGATCAGACTGCGCGTATGCGCAGGCTGATCGGAGGCTTTGCTAGTCGCACATACCACATTGTTGGAAATCTCATGTCGCGGCTCATATCAGTGTGACTGTCAAAATGTTCAATGAGTGTCTCAATGAATAACATTGACCAATTACTAAAACAGGAACCAGAAAGTTTTACCGAATGAAGGAGATAGATTGGTAGGCATAATTGTGTTCTCTTTTTGCCTGAGATGGTGCAAGTATTGATAAAAATATACAGTTTCTTGTTTTAAGATTTGAAACGGACAATATTACTGTAGCCAGCAGACATAGGAGTATATTTTACAGAAATAGTATAGTCAGCAGATATATTTTATGACCAAAGAAATATGCCTTTTTTGTAAAAAAAAATTGAGCCACAGCGTGAGATTTCCAACAATGAGGCATTTTGATATGAATAGACTCAGATGAGCCTGTGCAGCCTCCTTTTAAACTTAACCCTTAATACGCCAATCACAACAAAATTCATCTGCCTTTCTCGTCAGCTGAAATGTTTAAGAAGCCTCTATGGCAAACAGTGTGGACCCAGATCAGACTGCTCCTGAGCAGTCTGTTCTGGGTCCACGCGGTTTGCTTCTATACTTAATTGGTCAGTAATGCTAGGCAATTATTTGCAGCAGACGACTTCAGCAGACGACATTTTCAGATGCATTTTTTTTTCTTGGCCCTTTAAGGGTTAAAATCTCCAAATGATGTTCGGTCAGTTAGCTTAACAATCATAGAATATTCAAGCGACTAGCGTATGCCCGCGCTGATTTTGAGCCTTCCCTGGTCGCACATATTATTACATTGTTGGAAATCTCATGTTGAGGCTCAAATATGTTTGAATGTTTAAGCCAAAATGATTTTATTTTGTAGATTTACAGAAGAACATACTCTAGGATTTTAGCCCCATTAGCAAATTGAAATGCCTTTTTGAACTTTATTTTATTTCTCAAACACTATTTTAAGCAATTTCTTTTTATTTAGTGAGAGTTTGCTTTTATTTGACTGATTGATGATTTTCAACCATTTCATTTTGTCCATGAGACTGCAGGAAGTTTCAAAGGGAAAAGGAATTTCTAGTACCAAAAAAGAAAGGTCAGAGTTCCCACGAGCTCTGGAAACCATAGAAAACCTGGAAAATCACAAAAAAAAGTTCTATGCATGGAAAAATCATGGAATTTGAAAAAACCCTGATAAAATCATGGCAAAATCATGGAATTTTGTGAAATAGTTTGACGAAACTACCAGTAGCCAGAAATCTAGCTGTCAGACACACAAAACTTGTGTGGCTGACAGCTAGTTTTCTTCAAGTTTTTATTATTTCAAAATGCATGCATATTCTACAAGCATGCTTATTTAAATACATTACTGTTTGTGCATTACGCATTTATGCTCTGCATGGTGAAGATGCTGCTAAAAAGGGAGGAGGCTGTGCATTAAATAGTCATGGAAATTACATTTTTGATCATGGAAAAGCATGGAAAAATCATGGAATTGTATTTTTGAATTCCTGTGGGAACCCTGAAAGGTGTATTCTTGCAAAAATACTTATGTGCTTAGCTGTTTTATCCCAGCTGTTTTGAGATTGAACATTAAATATTTTCAACTGGTCATTCTCCGTCTCCCGCTGATTCAAGGGCTGTTGTCAGTTGCAAGCGAAAGTATGTGCACTGAGTACTGGTTAACCCCTTAGTCAAAGCTAGCACAGGAAAAGTGTGGTTAGGTTAACTGACCATCTCAACATGACCACAGCTGTTGAATGGGATGTTAAACAACAAACTAACTAACAAAACCATTATCAAATCTATGTTCAGATTATAAAGTTCATGTGCTGTTTGAAAATGATTTTATTTTAGCTATGAAAATCATGACAATGGTTCCAGATTTTTCGCTTGACATATTTTTAGATTAAAACTGCGACTTTTGTTGTCTGCTCATAACCTTTGCAAACAGTTTGAACCCAGAACAGGACCGACAAAATGTCGGTCCTGATCTGAATCCAATCTGTTTGACATTCTGATAGCATTCCTGAAAGGAATTTTTAAAACAAATAATTTTGAAAAAAGTCAGCAGACAACAACAAAAGCAAGAAAAATTACCCAGCATGCAAAGAGCTAAACAGAAAGGATGATGGTCCAAAATGAGCATTTTACCAATGTTTTGTTCTTTTTTATTATTTTCAGGTATACCATTTGCCTTAAAGCAGGCAGGTTTTGGTCTTGGAATAATCTTACTCCTTCTTGTAGCTATTATAACAGGTAAATATGGAATTTCACATTAATTTAACCTCTTTTTAATTTGCAAGGCTGGGAATCAAATGATTTATTAGCTCACCAGACTTGCATGGTAGTGCACCTAGCTGCTCACAAGGCACTGAGTGACCTTTTGTGACCGCCAGCTTTTTTGAGACAGAGGTCACTGTCCTATAGCTCGTGAAAATTAACCCGGTACTGATGAATAAATTTCACGGTCGAAATAGTTTCCGACAAAACAACTCGTTATATTTTGCAATTTTCCATGTATTTCCGATTGTGCAGATAGATGAACATAGTACAAATACAGTTTATGCAATCAATCTGGTGTTGTACTGCAGAGTAGATAAGTGGTTGTAGCGCAGTGATACGAACTCGGAGGCTGTGAGTTCGAGTCTCACCTGCGGTGCTTCTTCTTTTTTTTTCTTTCTTTTTTTTTAAGAATAAAGTATTTAAATATGTATCCACCAGTTTCCCGTGCAAAGTGAAATTATCGTTCTACCCAAATAACTATTTGAGTTTCACTGAAATCTACATTACTGTTATAGCGTTGCAACATGTCACACAGTAAACTGCAGTCTTAGGCTCTCTAGGGTCGAAAGCAAAGCAGATCGTTGCAAACGTCGCAAAGTACTTTTTGCAGGAATCAAAGAAGGAAACGTCACCACCCTCTTACATATTACGCAGAGGTTAGCCGCACTACGGTGTTCAAGAAATTATGGAAATAAAAAAAGAAACATCAATGCAAAACATACAGCAAAACAAAGTAAATTACATGAAGAAAAAACGATTAAAAAAAAAGGGAAAAAAAACCTTAACCCTTTCCGGAGTCGAACTCATGACCACAAGACTTCAAAAACTACGCATTACCTCTCGGCTAATCTCTGCTTACTTGCTGCAATGCAAATACTTTGTTTTGTCAATTCAATTCCCTCTTCGCAAATACGGAAATGTACGAAGCTATTGATAAACTATGCAACTACCGTATAATCTATGCAAATTTTATTCATGAGTACGGGGTTAATTTTCACGAGCTATACCACACACTATTTTGGCCAGACCTGCTCCCAGTGACTATTTTTTGGTTCAAAAACTCAAATATCATCTGGAAAGAGATACAATTCAAGCAATGTCTTTGGATCTGTGGTTTATCAGTATATGATAACACACTGGATTGACCGGCTAAAAAGGTATATTCATGTAGAATGAAAATTTGAGAGTATTTTGTAGTATAGAGCAAGTCAAAATGATTATAAAATTAACAATATATTTAGGACAAACTATACATATGGCAAACTTTGGAACAGCTCTTATACATGTATAATTTTATTGTAGCAGCAAACTGTATAAAAGCTTAATTAAAAAAATAATTGGAACAGATAGAAAATTCTGCCAGTTCAATACAGCATTGACCATTCTGAACTAGGCCCGGGCCTCGTGGTTATAAAACATTTTTCATGCTCTAAATAACTGGGCATGAAACTTATTCTTCTCATTAATGTTGGCATTTTAACAGTTGTTGGCATTTTAATGTTTATAAGCAGGACAAATACAACATCCAAGAGTTTTAAAGCTAGACAAATCTTTATTTTCAGCATTTTAGCTTTTATAAGCAGTTATAATTGCATGCTCAGTTGAATTGAAGCCTATGGTAAATGCTCTAAAATTTCCAACACTAGTACCTAGACAAACAGTGCACACCCAGGTCAGACTGCTTCTGAAGAAGCAGTCTGATCAGGGTCTTCCCTGTTTGCTACTCTGACAAGCATTTTGTGAATTCCAGCCATGATAACCAACGGTTTAATAATGAATAGAAAGAGAAAGTGGTTGGAAGTTTTAGAACATTTACAGTAACTATGTATGAACTATATATTTTAGATTATTCCATCATTTTGCTGGTTGAGGCTGGTAAACTATCCAACACCAATTCCTACCAAGAGATGATGCTGGTGGCTTGTGGCCGACCTGGATTTTATCTACTTACTTTTCTTCAATTTGTTTATCCATTTATAGGTAAGACCCTGCAAGAGATAAGTCTTTTTTTCAATCCAAAAATGACCAAGATACAAGATACAAGAAGCTTTATTTTACGTCGGTTACATATAACAAATAACATTAGCTTCAAGAGCTATTTTCCGACAAACATATTATAAAAGTTAGTGTTAACAAGTGTAAAAAGGCTGTAAAAAATACATATTATATGGTTAAGACAGAATGAAGACAAGAATTACCTACCCATGGTTAAACAACAATAAGACTTCTTATCTAAAACAGAAAAAGAAAATATTATAATAATTTACAGACCATATACAGTGCAGTCCCATTATATCGCTATAGTTACTTCAAAGCAAACCTTAAATGAATCTTTAGATTGTGCAACCGTTCATAACCTCATGAAAGACACACATATTATTGACAGCTGCCAAGCTCACATGCCCATGCAATACTCTTTGAACATCAAATTCAATCGCCAGAAGTGACACTTGTGTTGTGATTGAAAACGAGCCACACCTGATTCGCTTGTGCAAAACAAGCCTCTTGTTTGCTCCATTGGTTGTCTGTGTTCACACTGGCCGTTCCGCTTTTCCATTTTACACTCCGACCAAACCGTTAATGCGATTATATTTTATATAGAAAACTGTTTTAATTCCTAAATTAAAAATGTTTCAGATATTTTAGATATCTATAATAAAATGTAAATTTAAGCAATAAATTCGATTTTTGGAATGGTCATGGAATCATGAATACTTTGGGTCTCTTGCAAAGTTAATGTGCAGCCCTTTGGGCTTCACTTACTTTGCAAGAGACCCGAAATATTCATGATTCCATGAACCTTCCAAAATCAAATTTATTTCTTAAATGATTTAGACCCATAGCTACCTGATGATGAGATAATTACCAAAATCTTATGAGTTGGCTCTTATGAAATTTTGACTGTTTGCTTTAAAAAAAATAATGACCAGGGTGCTAACACATTATCAGCAAGCACAACCTTGACCAGAAGAATGTTAAATGAGAATTCCTTAACTTTGTGGACATACTTTGTATGGGTTAGTTTTAGTTGAAGACTGCTACGGTTTGTTACAATACTCTATTAACAACATTGTGTCATCTAAGAATATTTACATTTTCAAAGCAAGCCTTTAATGAATCTTTAGAATTTTGCAACCGTTCATAGCCTCATGAACTACACAAAATTTGATTGGCAGCTGCCAAGCTCACTTGCCTGTGCAATTCGCTTCGAACATCAAATTCATTTGCCAGATGTGACACTAGTGTTGTGATTGACAGTTAGCCACACCTGAGTTGCATTTGCAAAACAAGCTTCTTGTTTGCTCCATTGGCTGTCCATGTTCACACTGGCTGTTCCACTTTTTCATTTTGCACTCCAACAAAACCGTTAATATGATTAAATATTAAATACAAAATTGTTTTATCTCCTAAATTATAAATAATTTCTAGATATAAGTTATTTATAATAAAATGTAAATATAAGCAATAAATTCAGTTTTTGGAAGGTTCATGGAATCATGAATACTTCAGGTCTCTTGCAAAGTTAACGTGAAGTCTTTCGGGCTTCACTTACTTTGCAAGAGACCAGAAGTATTCATGATTCCATGAACCGTCCAAAAATCGAATTCATTTCTTAAATACACTAGGTTTTTTTTTAAAATGATTTACTATTCCTAAATAAATTTAAGAAAAAAGGATTTTTATTTTGAAACATAAACACTACAAGAATAAGCTTTTCAAAAAAGCTTGCCATCTTTCAGAACTTAATTAAAGTGGGTCGTTTTGAAAGCTGTTTCAAAAGAAAGTGATGATCTATTAAATGACACACCCACCTCAACGCCATCTCCGCAAGCGGAGATGGCGATGAGTTGGGTGTTTCATTTTAGTGTTGTGACACCATGAGACAATACATACAGGTAATTTTCAGCTAATGGGCTATCTCATGCTACACCACTTAGCTGGTGCTACATGTACCATACAGATTGTGCAAACTTAGTCAATTATAATTGCCATCCTATTGAGGATGGCAATGACCTTTAACCTTTGGATATGCTTAATTATTTTACTCCTGTTGGTATTTGGACCCAAAATGTGGGGCGTGTCACCTGTGTCACTCTGATGTTATTCCTGAAGGATTTAGTTTGAAAATTTTATTAAAAATCATTCACAGATGACATTATATTAAAGCATGCACAATTTCCTATCTATTAAGGTATACTATTAAGCGACTGGTTTCACTTTCTTGTTTCAGCCATGGTTAGTTATAATGTAATAATTGGTGATACAGTCACAAAGATTATTGTGAGGCTTGGAGGGGAGCGTAAGTATATTTTTAGGTCCAATCACAATAAATGTCATTTGTTTTGTTGTCTGCTAAAATGTTTAAGAAGCTTCTTCAACAAACAGTGTAGCCCCAGATCAGACTGCTCCTGTAAGAGCAGTTTGATCTGGGTCCAGAATGTTTGCCTTTAGACTTATGGAACTTTCTGCAGCAGACAACTTAAATAAGCAGACAACATTTTCAGATACATTTTTTCAGGCACATTTTATTTGAGGGATATTATGTGATTTGCCATAGCACCTTGTCTGTAAAAATGCATTGTCTTGCGCAGGCGCGATACTAAAGAATCAACCTGTCTGCTATGGGACATCACGACTGAAAATTCGGGTTTGTGCTGTTATGCGGTACGCATTACTCAAAACACCTACGTTAAAAAGTAACAAGCGTTAAATGCCTTTAGATAATCCTTCAATGGAGATATCTGGTCATTTTGGGTAGCCAAATCATAACAATGATAGGTATTACGGTATTCAGCCATAGACTGATCATATTGTATGCACTAAAACATTTTTGAAAACATTCTCCGCATGGCATTTTCAAAGCAACCGTTTCAGTGACACGTGATGACGCGCTTGATAAACAATATTGAATCAGCCAATCGGGCAAATCACATGACTCTGTGACGCATTTGGTAAACAAATATGTCACATGTACCCACAGTGCTCAAATCAGACAGGTCAGTATTTGATAAAATGCTTCCGATCGATGACAATGGTAAAAATGACAAAAAAATGCTTCAATTAAAATTCCACATATGAGCCATGACATATGATTTCCAACAATGTGGCATTTTGATAAGTGTCAACTCAGACGAGCCCATGCAGCCTCCAATTAAGCTTAGAAACTCCAAACAAGGTTCTATCAGTAGCTTATTTAAGTGACCAGCAAAGGCTCTGATCAGTCTGCGCATATGCGCTGGCTGGTCTGAGCCTTTGCCTGTCGTCATTGTTAGAAATCTCATGTCACGGCTCAAATTATGTTCAAAAGTGGTTGGATATGGTATATTTACAAAGAATAATGTAGTAAACACTTTATAAAATAATCATTGTACATCTTTCACTTCTTTAATAAGTTTTTTATGCCCCTGATATTTAAAATTAGGGGCATATTGGTTTTGGCCTCTTTGTGTTTGTGTGTGGCTGCAATGTGAGTGAGTGAGTTTATGTTTAACATCCCTCTAACAGCAAAGTTCATATGGAGACAAGCAGCTTAGAGTCTCACCCAACAGACTGAAGGAGTTAGGGATCTTAAATTCTGAAACCCTGGGTACAAGGTAAATGGTTTATCCACTACATCATGGTGACTCTGGCTGAAATAAAATTTAACTTTGGCCACAACTTTGACCAACATAACCTTTATTTGTGTATTCCAATTTACTTAAACATAATATGACCTTTACCTTTGACCTACTTTTTGAAATAGATAATATACTCAGAAAAACAATTGAAGGATATTTAGATTCAATTCCATCTCTAACATTTAATACAATAAAAACTAAACTAATTATGCATGCATTTCATAGTTCCAGATATCTGCAATCAAAATGAATGTTTGATTTAAGTCATGCTTCAATGATTAAAGTACAGTACATGTCTAAATGGTGCAACCCTCTATACTTAAAAGTCACAAGCATTCAAAAATGGTTGAAACCCATTTTTATCGTTTGTATTCCATATTGGCTGGCTCCAAAATCATTGCTCCCAGTCAAAGGTATGACACCTAATTTTGTAGTTTTTATTAGTGTGTTGTCATATTGGCTGCCATATCTGTGTATTTTTGTTGCAGAATTTATCACGTTATTAGGTGCATTTACTGATAAATGGGTGTGAAAACTTGTCTGTGGTCTGAATTTGAACATAAGTAATGACCAGGTAAAGGTTGCAGCAAAAAATATTAACGCTAAATTTTTTGCTTGTGAACTTTGGGTAAAGAGGATTGGTACATTTGGTGTGGTACTGTATCAAAACCAATGACCCGTAAATTTTATTATGCATTCTTCTGAGTTGCATATTGGTAGTTCTATTAGATACGAAAATGGGTTGTATGGAAATTATTTTCTCAACTGTTATATAGTCAAAAGAATTTTAATATCCTTCAATTGTTTTTCTGAGTATAGTTATTTATAGCTATACAGTGTATTGCTGTGAATCTTGTGTGTGTGTTTGTGTGTGTGTGGGGGGGATATTTAAGTTTCACAAACCCAGACAAAAAAATCAAGACACACATATAGAAAATTAAGTGCAGTGCATTAAACCACAGACGTGTTACCTGCATACTATACACATACATTGACAAAGATAAATGAAGAAAATAGATTATAAAACTATTCTTTAATCTTGTTTTTTCAGATGGCTCAAGTAAGTTTGGTCATAAGGAAAATGCTTAATATTAGATATTTGACCTGCATTTTTAACCTAAATGGATTAGGGCTTTATATTTTTCATTTGTAGATCTTTTTTTTTATTTGAAATTTCTTTTTTGTCTTTTCATTCAGGGATTGTATAGATCGTTTAAAATTAGTTATCATATGACGCCGAATCTGGGATTGATATAATGCCATGCATTAAAATCGATAAATTACTAGTGGTTTACAGATTTTGGTACCGCTATGTAATGACATCCTTAATAACGTGACATATATATGGCAAAATCTTAGCGATTTCAAAGTAGTTTTAGAGTCATATGGTAAATAGAATCCAACCTTTGCACTCCTGTATTATTGAGTTTATTAAGCTCGTTGTGAAAAAATGATAAAATGCGAGTCAAGCCTTACATTTTATCTCTTTTTCCCCAACTTGTTTTAATAAATTCAATAAAACATGAGCACTCAAGATCCTTTATATAGCTGTACATTTGTAAAATGAAAAATGTTTGATTTCTATTGGTGATTGGATTTTAACATGTACTTTTGAAAAATACAGCTGAAATTGAGTATATTTGTACAAGAAAATGTAAACCATCAGATCTCAAGATAAGACTTGGATGATTGATGAAATGCAGCATTATGCTGTATTTCATCTGGGTCTTCACTGTTTGCAAAAGTACTCATTTAAGAGTTTCCAGAATACAAACTTGTCAAAGGGATAAAGTCTTTTATATGCATGGTTCAATTTCTGATAAAAAATGGTTCTGAATAACTCCTCCAAACACAATTCAATACTCTTGCTATAACTGCAACTACAGATCAGTACATATACCTTTAATAAGAGCGATATATGGATCAGCCGTTATAAAATTAAGTGACCAGAAACAAGTGTTTTAAAGGTACCACATCTGTGCATTTATAGTTTGTGTATTGTCTTGTTAATACATGCATTTGTGCCAGTTAAAACATGACTTTTAATAGGGTGTGACTAGACTTTGGAATGGCTGTTTGCTCGTTTTTCTCTGAAACTGCATTATTTTGCACCAACCATAAGCACTGCCAGCAATCACAAGCCAGACAATATAAACTTAGTTACTTGAATTAAATTTTACACATTATATCACAGAACATAATAAATTATGGTGGGCCGCATAGCGCAGTCGGATACGTGTCTGACTACAGTTGCGTGTCTGACTGCAGATCCTGGGGTTGCAAGTTCGATCCCAGCCCAATCCCATACTTTCTTGGAGATTGATCATGAAATAATTTCTACAGCCATTCTCCTTGCTTCAAGAAGGGTTGTTGTCAGTTACAAGCAAAAGTATGTGCACAAAGTACTGGTTAACCGCTTGTTCAAGCTTGCCCAGGAAAAAAGTGTGGTTAGGTGAACTGACTGTCTTGACATGACCATAGCTGTTTACTGGGATGTAAAGCAGCATACCAAACAAAGCAAAAAACAAAACATGTGATCACTGTCACAAATCAGGTTCTTTACCTTGTATATAAGAGGAATCTAGCGATCATACGCTTTATAGCTGACAACTTCCAACAGTATAATTTTATTATTTTACATATATATAGCACAATTTACACAGCTAATATAAAATAACAATTTGGACTCAAAATTGTCTTGTGCGTCGCAGTTCATAAATCTACGCACAACCATAATCTATTATAATCTATTAAGATGCCATACACCGTCTATTGTTGATCTACACTATACGTCAAGTCTATTAATAGTTAAGATGTTTCCTAGTTATGTATATCAGCACAAAATGCTATGTTCCACGACGACGCTAGATAAAACACCAAGATTGAATAACCACACGCTAATGCAGCATACGAGACACACTAACGCTTAATGATACAATCTGTACGAAGCATAACGTTATGTATCTAATGAACGACCAATGTCAAATACCGTAATTAGAGTTGGAACAACGCACCCTATGCCAACATAATGCACTGAGATTGAATAATCACACGCTAATGTGACACACAGAACACTAACGTTTAATGATACAATCTGTGCTCAACAGCGTTAGATTTTCATTTGTCAATCAATGATAAATATCACATGTAATGTGAAATATTCATATACGCCCCGCAAAACACCGCACATCGCCATCAAATAGTACGTTCCATATCAAACACAGCGTTCAGACGTCAAATAATATGCTCTATGCCAAACACAGCACATAGAGAATTGTGCTACTGTCAAACGTTGTACGTTAGTATTGAATAATGCGCCCTATGCCAAACACAGTACATAGTGGCTGAATAAAATGAATGCTAATGCCAAACACAGTACATTAACATTACATATTTCGCTCTATGCCAAACACAGCACATAGAGTTCGATAATACGCTCTATGCCAAACACAGCACATAGAGAGCCGCGCTAACGCCACACACAGTACATTAACGTTACATATTTCGCTCTATGCCAAACACAGCACATAGAGTTTGATAATACGCTCTATGTCAAACACGGCACATAGAGAGCCGCGCTAATGCCACACACAGCACATTAACGTCAAATAGTCACGCTGTCATAATTTCTATGATGGAAAACGCGTATTTGCTATCCAAATCAACCACATGACACCCTCTCATCATCTCTAGTAATTGACTGGGGGGCTACATCGCACCACAATGTCGAGCTTGAGCTGTCGCCGTTTTACAAACAGATATTGGCTACAGTGACTGGTCTGGGAAGACTGCTATCTACAGGACCATAGGGCCGGCACAAAGAGCCACAGTATTTCTCTCCGTCCACCAATATTACATTTGAGTGAATTCTTCTTTGAAATAAAACTAACACTATCTGTCGCCTCTTGAATGTAAATGCAGAATGAATATACATGTGAGTAAAAAACTCAGAATTAAAATACCTATAAAAGGTGGCACATCACAAATTTACCTGTAGAGATCGCATACCACTATTACCTGTATAAGGTTGAACTCCAAATTTGTGACAATCACAAAACTTTGATCACAACCAATCAGACCTCATGTTATATATGTATTTGCAAATGCATTTAATAGAATTTACTTTTAAAGTTGGAAGGTATAAGATTGAGATATTAATCTACCACAGATGAGTGGATGACATCATTGTTAAACCTTAAGGTGGCCATCACAACTGCATCAGGTGACATTTTCCTGATTTTTTGAATCATTTTCAGAGAAAATATAGCTTGATATTACAAGCAAATCATCTTTTGGCCGGTGATTTACTTGTAATATCAAGCCTAAGCGATGCCAAAATTTGAAACTTATGGCTACTGCAAATAATAGATGGCACATAAAGAGTCACAGGTATTTATTTTTTGTAGGCATAGCTGACACAGTGCTTGGAAGTCGACAGTTTATTATATTTTTGATGACTCTGTTGGTCACTCTACCTTTATCCTTGTATCGTAATATTAGTCGCCTAAGCAAGGTGAGTCTATTAATACCAGTTTGTACCAGATAGTTGGTATGATAAATGTTCTAAAATTTTGAACACTACTGACCTAGTTAAATGGCCTGGTCAAACAGTGAAGACCCAGAACAGACTGCTTCTGAAGAAACAGTCTGATCAGGGTCTTCTCTTTGTGCTATACTGACAAGTGTTTTGTGAATTTCAGCCCTCTTAACCAATATATTAGTTGAGCACAGACAAAGGAACATGTTGCAAATTTTAAAACATTTACCATACTTGAAATTAACTCTGTATGCTGGATTACTTTTGTGTGATTTTTGTCGTCTGCAGATTTTTTTTCAAAATTAACTTTTCAAAAACTCTTTCAGGAATACCATGAGAGTGTCAAATACCATAGTTTGGATCTAGATCAGGGATGACATTTTGTTGAGCCTGATCTGGAACTAAATTATTTGTTAAAAGGTTGCAAGCAAAGTTCTTTTAAAGTGCTCACCATAGATTTTATTTGTTACTTATCACATTGTTGAGCATTGAAGACTCAGGTGAGCCTGTGCAGGTGTGCAGACTTGCCAGAACCATTGCTGCTCCCATACACCAAGCTTTCATGTAGATGAAGATTCAGCTCTAGACCAACTGGGGGAGCGCAGTGGCTCAGTGGTAGAGTGCTTGACTGGAGACCGAGGGGCTGCAGGTTCGAACCTCACCGGTGTCACTGGGTTGTGTCCTTGAGCAAGAACATTAATCCTAGCTTAGTACTGGTTCAACCCAGGAAGACCCGTCCCTTCATAAATGAAAGATTGTTGATGGAAGGTAAAGAATCAAATCTAACTAACTATCTAGACCCACTGGGTATGTCAGTATGGGCATTTGCACATAAACAGTATGTTCCAAAAATCGCATGAGCTACCCCAAATTTTTTCAAAGTCATTTCTACAAGGCATTTTCTTAGGAATTCAAGTGAAAGAAAGTTAAAGCAGCAGTAAGAATCCTTGTCCAATATGCTCTGTGTGGGGCATAATATGATGAAATCGAAGTATGAGACAATTTTGATGGCACCTTCATCACACTGGTAATGTATACGTCGATTTGCTGGTATTTACTCGTATTGCTGGTACTTCATAGACCAGATGTAATAGATATTGGTGTTAATACTATATCCAAAATTATGCCAAAGTGACTATAGAATTCAATCATTTTTAAGTAGTCGGCATTCACATGGCGATTTATGTAAGCATATACATGTAGGAATAGATTCGAGTACGTATCCGGATGATAGATATTCGATCGGTACTCAAATCTATTCCTAAATGCTTACATAAATGGCCATGCACAAACTGAATACTTAAAAATGATCGAAGTCTATATTCCCTTTGGCATATGGAATGTTTTTCTATATAGTATTAACACAGAGAAAAATGAAAATACCTACTACATCCGCTCTATGAAGTACCGGCAAAAGACGTATACATTTACCAGTGTGTTCCTTGTGCATTACAATTGACCACTAAAAAATTAGGGTTAAATCATCACATGTATGATTTTTGTTCCCTCTTATCAAAATATGGAGTTTGCATACTTATTTTCAGGTTCTGAAACAAAGTTACACTAAAACCTATCAACTTGGTTACAGAAACTACATGTAACTAGAATCTTGAAATTAAGATGTAGCATGTTTAGCTAACTGTTGTTTCCAGAAATTAAATAGTAAGGGCGCTGATCAGACTGAAGCATAACAAGGCTAGTCTGTGCCTATGCTGGTTTCATGCACCAAAACTGTGTTTTTCAACACAACCTACTGCCCTGCCAGCCAAGAGTGACAGTGACTTCATGTGTTGTGTACAAAGTTATCAGGGACTTATAATCAATAGATCATTTGTGTATTAATCCTATCTGCAGGGTAGGATTAATACACATGTGATTGATTGATCCCATTAGCTCAAGTGGCAGTACAAGTTAACGTTTTATTTAGTAACAATTGTTAACAAAGTACGACACCACTGTCACTCTTGGCTGGCAGGACAGTAAATGGTAGAGCTTAATTGATCTTGACCATAGCAATTAAAGAAATTTTTTCTCATTTTCAGTGGGCCTTCATATCTCTGGTGATAGTTGGTTTTATTTTGATATGTATTTGTATCAAACTGGGCACATTTGCAGATAACATGTGAGTATAGTTTAATCCTTTGATTACTCAGTATTTTTGCATGTTTGTCATCTGTGGATATTTTTAAAGGAATCTTTCAGGAATACTATTTGGGAGTTAAACAGGTTGGAACCAGACCAAGTCAACAAACATTTTGTATATTTCATTATCATCTTCCAATACAGGATCATACATTAATTCTGATTTTTTTTTATTATTTGAGATCTTAAAAGATGGGCCATGATTTAATTGCATGGCAATTAATACAAAGAATTAGTGCTGCTGCCTACTATGGCCAATGCCCAATTTATCCAAGCTTTTGTGGAGTGTTAGACTTAGGATCAGGGGACAAAAATATTTCAATATAGCACTTATCTTGGAGGACGAGTGACTTACAAATTTCACTCGTCCTGCAAACACATGCACTTGTCCTTTAAAAGCGTATTCAATAAAGAACATAATTTTAAGGAGTAATATGTAATATGACTTCCTCCTGTAGGACGAGTGCTTTGGGAAGAATTATTTGTCCTGTCTAGATTTCACTCGTAATTACAAGCGAATGAGTGAAATTTTTGTCCCCTGAGGACGGAAGGATCCCAGGTTCCAGACTCACCAGAGGTATTGTAATGTCCTTGAGCAAGGACCTTTATCCTCTCCTAAGTACTGACTCATTCCAGGAACCGACAGGTAAATGTCACAACACGACAAAAAAGTTGTTGACTGGGACATAAAGCATCAACACAAAAACAAACATGGACACTAGTCAGGTCACTTGGGAGATGTTTGAACATGATCCCATTTAGGGTTTAATGTTCATAGAGCTACCTCATAATGCATGAAAAAGCATATTTTTATGAGATAATTGTATTTCAAAATTTTCATTTGGGCAGGTAAGGCATTGGAAATTTAGTTTTATGCTGACACGTGAGTGGAGATGTTAAATGTGATTTCCAACATATGTCTGACAATATACCTCCCAAGATGATTATTTTAAATATGGCTATCCCTATTCTAATGCACTTGTTTACTGTTAAAAGCTTTTTTTGTCTCGAATTGGATAGTGTGTTGCAAAAAGCCACATGTCATCAAAATGAAACGTAATCAAAGACATCAAACCATTTCAGACATAATATTGTCAAAGCTTTGCATCCACAGCATGTTAATTCCATGATTAACACCTGAGTTTTTGCCCGTAAAAACATGGCTGATAATAGCGTGCGACACGGCTTTTTCTGCAATAATATGGATTCATTGTGTGGATGAAAATAGCGTGGATCTTGATCGGCTTGCTTCACAGGGTTTGCACAGGCTTGAAAAGTACTTGAATTTAGAGGGCTTTCTTGAAAAGTCCTTGAAAATTAAATCTGCCTTGAAAAGTACTGGAAAATCACTCAAAAGCCTTGAAAACTCTTTTCTGTAGGACTTAGCACAGTTGATATATACCTAAATCATTATATAATTGTTGTGCCTTTATTTGGTGCAGCACACACTGGTCAATGTAAACGCACTGGTGGTTGCTACAACGAGCTGGTGGTGGCATTTTTACGCACTGGTGATGGCTTAAAAGGTAAAAAAATCTATACCTGTTGACTTTATGATTTATTTATAAGCTTGCATTGATTTTATTTGGGCTTCAACAACAGCAGAATCTAGGGCGATGATTTGGTACCAGTAAAATGCATTTCTGTTGTTGCTGTGCAAACCCTGTGAAGCTTACCTTAGCCATCGTCACTGTACAAAATCTCTTGTGCTGCCTAAAATGGTGATTTGTGTGCTATTCACGCCAGCAAGGAATACTTTGGTGAGTCTGCATTTTACTGGTACCGTTGTGATACATTGCAATAGTTAAGAAGCCTCCGTGCGAGCTTAACATTTTTTGTGCTTCAACAACAGCAGAATCTAGGGCGATGATTTGGTACCAGTAAAATGCATTTTAGCACCCCAGTGGCTTAGGCTGCTATCTATTCTATGGTGGTTGTTCTGTTGTTGCTGGTTACTCCCATTATAGGATTCTGTAATTGTTCTATATTTTGTTACTTTATGTCCATTCTTGTTTTGCGATCATCATGATGGGGAAAAGAGAGAGCTGGATGTTTTGCTTAGTTTGTCTTCCTGGTGTCTCATGCTTGTTTTGTGGCTATTCCTCTCAGTGCCATGGGTTTGTCTGCAGTTTGTGATTGTGATATTTCCCAATCATAATCACTTACTTTTTTTGGGTGTCATTCATGCGAACAGCGATGGCTTTGGCACATTTGCTTGATCTAGTCTGAGCCTTCGTCCCAGTTCAAAATTCTTATGTGGTGGCTCAAATTGCGATTGAATGCCAATGTGTGTGAGCAGGGAAGGCTCTGGCGAGTCTGCACATTTGCACAGGCTTACCTTAGCCATCGTCACTGTACAAAATCTCTTGTGCTGCCTAAAATGGTGATTTGTGTGCTATTCACGCCAGCAAGGAATACTTTGGTGAGTCTGCATATTTGCGCAGACAAAGTCACTAGACAATGCGGTAAGTATCTAGATCTCTTATGCTGGCAGCGAAGGCTCTTGGGAGTCTGCACCTTTGCACAGGCTAGCCTGAGCCTTCGTCACAGTATCGAAATATCATGTGCTGGCTGAAATGTTGATTTTTGTAACCTTTATGTGAACAGCGAATGCTGTGGTGAGTCTGCACTAGCAACCACATCACTTCTGTGCAACCATCAGTGAGTTGTATCAATGCGTCAAAAAATGCTCCCAGTGCGTTGTAATAAAATTCCTCAATAAAACATTTGCTAGTTTACCAAGAAAAAAAATACAAAGTGGTAATCGTTTTTTGGATGTTATTTCATGGGAATATGACAACAGCTGTGCTTAGACATGCAGATTTCCCTCAATTTAGGCAGTTATACTAGAAAAAAGCACCTGTCATGGCAAAACTCCAGAACTGTGTTGGATTTGCAGTCAAAACCATGAATTAAATCACCAATTGCTTGGCAGAGCCATAAACTGCAATGTTACCGTTGGTCTGTGCGCCAGGTGTCATCACAAATAAAATAAATGCAAGCTTATAAGTAAATCATAAAGTCAACAGGTTTAGATCCTTTTACCTTTTAAGCCATAACCAGTGCGTAAAAATGCCACCACCAGTGCGTAAAAATGCCACCACCAGCTCGTTGTAGCAGCCACCGGTGCGTTTACATTGACCAGTGTGCAGCAAGGACTAAAAACTTTAGGATAGTCTTTAGAAGTCTGTGAAAAGTCCTTGAATTTTTGCTCAATCTTGCCTGTATTAACCATGTAAAAAAAATTGTGCACAATGTCATTGTTTGGTTAAATATGGTATATATTGTATTTCTTTTTCATCTTTCAGCCCAGCAACAGAAGGAGCATGGAACTTTGCTAATGTTAATGTAACACAAGCTATAGGAATCATGGCTTTTGGTATGTACATTTCATAGTCTTTTGCTGTTAAGTAGCACTAACATTTTTGATTGGAGGATATTTCTTGAGAATCATTTTATTCAAATGCAAAAGTGTGTTGGTATGATATAACTAACTTCTGATAATTTTATACCCCCGGTACAAAGTATGTAGGGGGTATATAGTTTTTGCCTTTTCAGTAATTATGTTTGTTTGTCTGTCCGCTTGTCTTATTCAAATGCAAAAGTGTGTTGGTATGATATAACTAACTTCTGATAATTTTATACCCCCGGTACGAAGTATATAGGGGGTATATAGTTTTTGCCTTTTCTGTAATTATGTTTGTTTGTCTGTCCGTTTGTCTGTTTGTCTGTAAACTTTTTTTTCTGTCAAAGAATCCTCAGCAACTACTTGACTTAGGGCTCTGAAATTTGGTACAAAGCTTGATAGTGATGAGTTGTATTGTGTAACAAAAAAACAGCCACATATTGCTTATCAGTCCCTTTATTTGTTCATTTTTCTTTCTCTCCAATGGAAATTTCTGTCACAGATTTCTCAGCTCCTATTGGAGCCAGTGTTTTCAAATTTTGTGTACACCTTCAGGTAGGCAAAGTGTATTGTGTAAATGAAAATAAAGATGCTAATCCTTATTTTGCCTTCTTTTTTAAATTTTTCATTTTTTCCTTCTGTCACTCTTATATAATACATATGGACGTTTTTTCTGTCAAAGATTTCTCAGCAACTACTCGACTTATGATTCTAAAATTTGGTACAAGCCTTGATAGTGATGAGTTGTATTCTGTAACAAAAAACAGCCACATATTGCTTATCAGTCCATTTATTTGTTCATTTTTCTTTCTCTCCAATGCAAATTTCTGTCACAGATTTCTCAGCTCCTATTAGAGCCAGTGTTTTTAAATTTTGTGTACACTTTCAGATAGGCACAGTGTATTGTGTAAATGAAAATTAAGATGCTAATCCTCATTTTGCCTTCTTTTTTCAATTTGCATTTTTTTCCTTCTGTCACTCTTATATAGTACACATGGACATTTTTTTTCTGTCAAAGATGTCTCAGCAACTACTTGACTTAGGATTCTGAAATTTGGTACAAAGCTTGATTGTGATGAGTTGTATTGTGTAACAAAAAAAAAAAACAGCCACATATAGCATATCAGTCCCTTTTTTTGTTCATTTTTCTTTCTCTCCAATGAAAATTTCTTTCACTGATTCCTCGGCTCCTATTGGAGCAGGTGTTTTCAAATATAGTGTACACCTTCAGGTAGGCTAAGTGTATTGTGTAAATGAAAATAAAGATGCTAAAGCTCATTTTGCCTTTTTTTAAATTTTTCCTTCTGTCACTCCTTTATAACACATATGGGACATTTTTCTTCAGTTTTCTGAGCAACTACTTGATTTAGGATTATGAAATTTTGTGTACACCTTCAGGTAGGCAAAGTGTATTGTGTAAATGGAAATTAAGATGCTTATCCTCATTTTGCCTTCTTTTTTCAAATTTTCAATTTTTCCTTCTGTCACTCCTATATAACATATAGGGACATTTTTCATCAAAGTTTTCTCAGAAACTACTTGGTTAAGGATGATGAAATCTTAAACAATTTTGTCTTTTCTCTGAAAGTGTTACAACCTCTGATGGCTATCGCCGGGAGAATGTGAGCTTTGCTCACTTGCTATATTGGTATTTGCCCAGTTTCTGTTGTAGGGTAGGTAATTGTTTATTAGTTACAGTGTTTATTTTAATAATATAGCAATAAATATCAAATGTTTTAAAAAATGGAAAGCCCCGGATAAAAGCAGACTGACAAGGGTGCTGATATCTGCACACTTACTGATATTGTACCCTTACTTGTATGCTTTTGCATGTGGCCTTTCCACCTTATTGCATATGATGTCAAACATATGTGATGTTGCAGGGAGCAGAGTCACACATATTTGCAAAATCAGAAACATATTTTGTAATAAAAACGCTTTTACAACGTTCACTTTCAAAAATAATACCAGCATGTATTCTTGGATATCTAAACTCTGATTAATATTCACTGCTATCAGTGTGATCATCTTATATTATACGTGAAAGAAATACTTGGAAATAATACAAGTTGAATATATTCATATTTTAAAAGTCACATTAAATTTTGCATGTGAGATTTTTTTTTTCAATCATTGAAATATACAGTAAAATTGTGTAAAACGGCCAAACTCAAAAAGACCCAAAATTGGTTTTTATCCAATCATCGCTTAATGCAGGTCAAAAGTATTGCAGAATGCTCCCCTTGGAGCATTCTGCAATACTTTTGACCTTCATTAAGCTACCATTTGTCATTAAGACCTTTGTTTTGTCTATTTTTGAGTGGCCGTTTTACTCAGGTTTTACTGTATAGACATTTGCTTTCTTCATTGTTTTCCTTGTTTCCTTTTTAGAATTTCAAGCATGTGTTTTTCAAGCAGACTGGAAAACAGTGTGCATCCTGATGATCAGGTGGCCTCATCAGAATCCAAATCATCTGGATCTACAATGATTTAAAAAATAAATAAATCTGTATTCAGCAGGACAAGGCCCCGAGGTTATTAAAACGTTTTTCATGCTCAACTCAACTTAGCATGAAATTTCAACTGCTCATAAATACTAAATTACCAATAAACGAAGAAGTTTATTGCTTTAAGTCTCTCATAGGTTGTATTAATCATGCTAATAAATGTTAAAATGCCAACAATTGTTGGCATTTTAACATTTATGAGCAGGATAAATTTTGTGCTCAGCTGAGTTGAGCATGAAAAAGTTTTATAACCTCGAGGCAAGGTCTAACATTTCCAGTATTTTTGAACTTTTTTCAGCTTATATGTGCCATCACAATACGTTCCTCATCCATGCTTCATTGGAGAACCCGACAAAAGAGCGATGGAACTTTGTCACCCATGTTAGTGTACTGTTCTGTATGATTGTTATGCTGGTGTTTTCATTGGTTGGCTATGCTTCTTTTACGGGTTGGACACAAGGTGAGTACCCGTATCAAACATGAGACCCATGATTTGATTTGTTACATCCCTGTCAGCAATTTTTCAGTTATGTTGAGATTGAGCCAGTTCTAGGCAAGGATTAATGTGACTTGCTCAAGGACACAATGCTGCGATGCTGTTTAGGCTCAAACCCACAACCCCTCGGTCTAAAGTCAAACACTTTACTACTTAGCCACTGTGCTCCCATGAGACCCATGAAGAAAATAAGGAAGGTGCTCTCTGGGTCTAGGATAAAAAAAAGAAATGAGTTATGTTATTTAGAGGATCTTACATGATTGCTCCTATATTATTGAATTTATTAAACAAGTTGCAGAAAAGAGAAAAAATGCTTGGCAAGCCTCACATTTTATCACTTTTTGCAAAAAGTTTAATAAATTCAATAATATAGGGGCAGGACTTTAAGACCCTATTTATCATTTGACATTAAAATTACTTAAAATCACAATTTTTGGCATGAAAACATTAAAATTAGATCACTCCCAGGTGCTGTTAATATTGCATATGTCCTCTTCAAAGATATGATGCCTTTTGAAATGCACAAAATATGAAATATGTATATATTAGGTTTTATATTTTTTTGAGATTGTGATAAAGCAAGAACAAGGGATTCAGTTCACAAAAGTCGATAGACTTGCTTCTGAATTCCTTTTGTATAAATAAGTTACTATTTAAGTGCTTGTAATTTTGCTCATAGGTATAGATAAACACATTTTTTGCAGCGTAAAATTGTAAATATTTTCTTACCCATAAATTTAAGTATATGTTTAGGGTGCTCAAAAGAACTGTCTCATTGAAACGGTTCTTTTTAGTACCCACAACATATGCTTTGGTTGAGCAATAAGAAAATTATTTTTCTGTTACACACTCTTAAATAAAGGCCTGTTTGCTGTTATTTATTTATTCGAAGAAATAAAGTTTAAAACAAGAACTATCACCTGAGACAATCATATGCATTTTAAGCAGTGAAGTTTACAGAGAGAAAGCCATGACAAAAACATGACTATATTTGTATGTAAAAGCCAGACAGATTAGGGATAAATATAGGGATCACACAAGTTTTTTCATGCATTTAATGCAATATTACGCTGCAAAATATGTGTTTATCTAAACCTATGAGCAAAATTACAAGCACTTAAATAGTTACTTATTTATTGGGTCCAGAGGAAGCCATTTGTACATGAGGCTTATAGGCCAAGTCTCTAAACACCTCCCGAGGGACACAGCAAGTGTTAATGCAATGAAACAAAAATGTGTGATATTTTATTTACCTTAGTTCAACCAAATTCCCTTTGAAAAGGCTGCTAAAATATTAGAATATCCCTTTTTCTTACACTGGATTCCTATTAACAAAAGGACATCAACTGTAAACTTTGGAACGTCACAATGCCATAGCCATACTCAACGTTTTTGCAAGCAAAAATATTGGCGAAATAATCAGTCTGGTCCACAACCCTTTCCGTATATAATGTCATGCAAATAGCTTGGGGCTCATTTTAAGTATTTTCAAGTTCAAACCTACGTTCAAACAGCTTAATTGAACATGGATTTTCACTTTTTGACAATGGGGTTTTGACAATGGGCTAATACAGCTATAGTATTTATGCAAGAATGATAGATTCAAGGAGACAGAATTAACTTACATGTAGTTTGTTTTCTATAGATTTGAATATATATTTATTAGAACTAGGTATAATTAGTTGCTGTGATCTTAGAATAGTTTAATGATAAGAATTTTGTTAATAATGAAGCATGCATTTCTTATTTAATCTTAATTGATAAAATTGATAGGTGCAATAATTTGACGTGATCTAAAATCAGTTAAAAAATATAAAGAATCTTGTTAACCTTAATAATGCAAGCAAAAAATTGCAGCAGACATTTTTTTAGATTTTGTCCATGCAAAACAAAGTAAGAATTGAAATTGGGCTTCACTGAAATATTAGGCCACTGTTAACCCTTAAAGCGCCAATCACGACTGCAGCAGACAACAATTTTTGCGACATCTTTCTTATTTTTCGAAAAAATAAGGTATGATATTTCTTGAGAATCTTCTGCCAGCAGACTATTCTCATGAAATTTCATGCCGTATTTGTTATTTTTGAAAAAAATGGCAAAATTTGAAATTGTTGTCTGCTGCAAATTATAGGTGGCGCTTTAAGGGTTAACCCTTTTCCCATCAGTTCTGCTCACTCATTTGTTTATGCTCTTGGATAGCCTGTACTGCAAACAATATGGACCCAGATCAGAAAGCTGAAACTGAAGATGGATGACATTAATTATAGGTCCAAATAAGGATCGTTTGTGCACCTTAAATTGCATTTATTGCCTTACCCATCAATTTAAACATGTGTTTTGCGTGCTCAAAAGAACCATCTCATTGAGATGGTTCTTTTGAGTACCCACAACATATGCTTTGGTTGAGAAAAAAGAAAAATAATTTTCAAATACAAACTCTTATCTGGAGACATGACATCCTCGTTTACCCAGTGGTGAAGCATTCCATTTCACCCCTTTCTGTGATGAATGCAGTGTAACGGAATGGGTTACGCCTGGGTTACCGAGGATGGAGACATGATTAAATTATGTCACTTTAAAGAATGAATGTAATAGCCATTATGGCTATTTTTGACTTAAATCTTTCACAATATTTCAGGGGATTTATTGGAGAATTATTGTAAAGATGATGATCTGATGAATGCTGCAAGGTTCGGGTTTGCTATTACAATCATGCTGACATATCCAATAGAATGTTTTGTCACCCGGGAGGTAAGTGAGTTTATTTGAACTCTTTCCCTCTAGACTAGTATTTCCCACTTGTCATCTGTTGATGACTTTGTAAACTTTCCATAATGATTGTTCACATATTAAATATGTGCACCTTCTATTTTATGCTCATTTCATGGATATTTTCTCATTTTTGAGGGGTGTTGAACTTAATAATTTTTCTGTCCAAATTGCTTGGATGGTGTTTGGTTTGTAATTTGTAACTCCAATAGTTGTCATTCCTATATATTCAAACTTTGCATAATGATAGTTCACACATTGAAGATGTGCACTTTCTTTTTTGTGCACATATGATAAATATTTTATCATTTTTTACGAGTGTTGAACTTAGACATTTTTTCCATTTTTTTTTTTCAATGTTTGCATAATGATTGTTTACATATTGAAGATGTGCACCTCCTTTTTTTGTGCTCATTTCATGAATATTATCTCATTTTTTAGGGGTGTTGAACTTAATCATTATTCCGTCCAAAACACTTAGATGGTGTCTGGTTTGTGTAATCTGTAACTCCAACAGTTGTCATTCCTAGATATTTAAACTTTGCATAATGATTGTTCACTCATTGAAGATGTACACCTTCTATTTTGTGCACATTTGATTAACTTTTTTCTCTTTTTTGACGGGTGTTGAACTTAGACATTTTTTCCATCCGAAATGCTTAGGGGGTGCCTAGTTTGTGTAATCTGTAACTCCAACAGTTTTCAATCATTTATATTTAATTTTGCATAATGATTGTACACACATTGAAGATGTGCACCTCCTATTTTGTGCAAGTTTCTTAAATATTTTTTTTCATTTTTGGGGGTCTTGAACTTAGATTTTTTTTCTGTTCAAAGTGCTTAGATGGTGCCTGGTTTGTGTAATCTGAAACTCCAACAGTTTTCATTCCTTAATATTTAATCTTTGCATAATGATTATTCATACAGTGAGCATGTGCACCTCCTATTTTGTGCCCATTTGATAAATATTTCCTTATTTTTAGGTCTGTTTAACTTAGACATTTTTTTCAATCAGAAAAGCTTAGAGGGTGTCTGCCATGGTTTGTGTAATCTGTTACTCCAGCAGTTTTCATTCCTTTATATTCAAACTTTGCATTATGATTCTTCACACATTGAACATGTTTACCCTATATTTTGTGCACATTTGATAATATATTTGGAAGTGTTGAACTCAGCCATTATTACGTCTACACCACCTTTAGAGTGCTTACATTGTGTAATGTGTGTGGAATCTGTAGCACAAACAGATTTCATTCCTTTATATTGGAACTTTAAATAATGATTGTTCACACATTGAAGATGTGCACTGATGACGCAGGTCGAGAGCAGAGTTTTGTCTTGTTAATATAAATATCAATATGTGTGTGGGAGGGGGGCTCCTCTTTGGAGTCATATTCTTGTCATGGCTTAAGTA
Organism: Loripinus fragilis; assembly: GCA_964019695.1. Lineage (NCBI taxonomy): Eukaryota > Metazoa > Mollusca > Bivalvia > Lucinida > Lucinidae > Loripinus > Loripinus fragilis. Next base: position 39,733,583 of record OZ026527.1, read on the forward strand.
GTTGATACTTCTATAGAGACCAATTATCTATTGTTTTTTGTAGGTGTTTGAAAATGCTTTATCTCCAAATGGGAAGGAGCTACCTCTAAGGAAGCACGTTCTTGTCGTTGTGGTCATAACTTGATTAATTGGTGCTATTTATGTCCATTGATTGTTGTTTCCTTGCAGGTGTTTTAAATGGGGAGGAACAGCCTCTATGGAGACACATTCTTGTCTCTGTGGTCATAACTTGATTAATTGGTGCTATTTATGTCCAATGATTGTTGTTTCCTTGCAGGTATTTTAAATGGGGAGGAACAGCCTCTATGGAGACACATTCTTGTCTCTGTGGTCATAACTTGATTAATTCGTGCTATTTATGTCCAATGATTGTTGTTTCCTTGCAGGTGTTTTAAATGGGGAGGAACAGCCTCTATGGAGACACATTCTTGTCTCTGTGGTCATAACTTGATTAATTGGTGCTATTTATGTCCAATGATTGTTGTTTCCTTGCAGGTGTTTGTGAAAATGCTTTATCTCCAAATGGAGAGGAACAGCCTCTATGGAAACACTTTCTTGTCACTGTTGTCATAACTTGATAAATTGGTGCTATTTATGTCCATTGATTGTTATTTCCTTGCAGGTGTTTGAAAATGCTTTATCTCCAAATGCGGAGGAACCGCCTCTATGAAGACACGTTCTTGTCACTGTGGTCATAACTTTATATTTACATTTCCACTGCGAGTCTTTAAATGAGCCTTTACATTTGAGACGATGTTCATACCTTCATGAACGGATCTGTTTAAGCCACGCCCACATACGCATCAACACCATCCAATAGCGTTGTTTGTTTACTGACGTTTGTGTGACGTTGAACCCATATCACCATGACGTTAAGCTCGGAAACTTGGTGTTTGGCTATACTGAAACCTCCGTTATGTCTGGTTTAATTCAAAATAATCGGAAAACCAGCCAAGTTAGGTGAAACTTGAAAATTTCTACTTGACTGATAATATAAAAAAATGTAAGTAATTCAATTTTTGGTCTGTTCATGGAATCATGAATACTTCGGGTCTCTTGCAAAGTTAAGGTGGAGCCCTTCGGTGCTATTTCTATGACATGTCCACTAGTTGTATATTGTTTCTTTGCAGGTGTTTGAAAATGCTTTATCTCCTAATGGGGAGGAACCCCCTCTATGGAGGCATGTTGTTGTCACGGTGGTCATAACTTTGTTGGTTGGTGCTATTTCTATGACCACTGATTGTCTTGGAATCGTACTTGAACTCAATGTAAGTATGATTATCTTCAACAATTTCAAAAGTAATAAATATCACAGCTGCAATTGTTTTTGTTTTTGTAATAGTCTTAATGTTTAACCCTTTACTACATAGTAACGCCTTTTGACGCCTTTAAAATATCATGTATTTGAAAATATTAAGCATTTGCTCCAAAAGAGCAAATTCTCCATTTTCCATAATATTTTCAAAAGTATTCAAAAACATAACTTTATTTATTTCTTGAATTTTTTCAATGTTGTCTAAAAATAGAAAATGATGTCATGATCTAAAAATAGCCCATGGAGTAAAGGGTTGAAATCCGACCAAAAGCTAAAACAAGTGAATATGGCAAGAAGATTCAACAAATTACAAACCAACCTATGAAGTACGAAAAATTAACTTTCTTATTTCTCATCTAAAACATATGTTGTGGGTGCTCAAAAGAACCGTCTCAATGAGATGGTTCTTTTGAGCATTCAAAACACATGATAAAACTGATGGCTAAGAAAATATTTACAATTTTACGCTCAAAAGTTTTGTTTATCTAAACATATTAGGTTTACTTATAGCATTTGCACGAAAGCCTCCTTGAAATGCTCATGCTGTCATATTCAGCGGGGCTAAAGGTCTAAAGTTTGATCTAAGTCTTCAGCTACATCCACAATCTGTGTAGGCTCTGGCCAGTGTGCACATTTGGGCAGGCTTGTCTGAAACTGAAATGAATTCAACAAGTATAGAAATCTCATTTATATGTGCTGGAACATATGTTTCTTCAGGGTTCCCACAAGCTCAGGAAATCATGGAAAACCTGGAAAATCATGAAAAAAGTTCCATGCATGGAAAAATTATGGAATTTGGAAAAAACCCTGAATAATCATGGAATTTGGTTAAATAATTTGACGAAACCACCAGTAACCAGAAAACTAACTAAAAGTAACTTGTGTGTCTGACAGCTTGTTTTCTGACTACTGGTGGTTTTTCAAAATGCATGCATGGTCTACAAGCATGCTTATTTAAATACATTACTGTTGCTGCATTCCACATCTATCCTCTGAGCAGGGAAGATGCCGCTAAAAGGGGAGGTTGTAGTCCGTGCATTAAAAGTCATGGAAATTACATTGCTGATCATGAAAAATCATGGAATTGTGTTTTTGAATTTCTGTGGGAACCCTGTAAATTCTTTGAATGTTAATCTAATTGTTTATTTCATCATTATTTCATTATTTATTTCATTGTTTATTTCATTGCAGGGTGTAGTGGCAGCAGCTCCATTAGCTTTTATTATCCCACCACTCTGTGTGATGAAACTACGCCAGGAACCAGTCTTCTCTAAAAATAACATTATCCTGATACTAATATCAACATTTGGAACATTAGTGGCTGTCATAGGTTTCATCATGGCTATTTATAAATTTTCTGAAGGCTCTCAGTGTAGTCATGGCGAAGACATGGCATATTGTGTTAATCCTGCTGCAACATTACCAACCAATATGTCTGCAGTTTTTGGAAAGAGTAATGGGACTGTTATTTAAAGATACCATAATTGAGCCATGGAATGAGATTACCAGCAATGTGGTATGTACGACCAGCAAAGGCTCAGACCAGCCTGCGCATATGCGCAGTCTGATCAGAGCCTCTGCTAGTCACTTGAATATTCTATGATTATTAAGCTACTAACCGGACATCATTTGGAGTGTCTAAGCTTAAAAGGAGGCTGCACAGACTCTTCTGAGTATATTCATGTCAAAATGTCACATTGTTGGAAATCTTGTACTGCGGCTGAGCGGAGACATGAGATTTCAAACAATGTGGTATGTGTGACCAGCAAAGGCTCAGACCAGCCGGCACATACGTGCAGTCTGATCAGAGCCTTTGCTAGTCACTTGAATATTCTATGAATATTAAGCTACTGACCGGACATCATTTGGAGTGCCTAAGCTTAAAAGGAGGCTGCACAGGCTCGTCTGAGTGTATTCATGTAAAAATGCCACATTGTTGGAAATCTAAAATGTGCCGCGGCTCAGCCACGACATGAGATTTCCAACAATCTGGTATGTGCGACCAGCAAAGCCTCAGACCAGCCAGTCTGGTCAGAGCCTTTGCTTGTCATTTGAATATTCTAAAAATATTTAGCTACTGACTGGACATGATTTGGAGTGTCTAAGCTTAAAAGGAGGCTGCACAGGCTCGTCTGAGTCTATTAATGTCAAAATGCCACATTGTTGGAAATCTCGTGCTGCGGCTCAATTATTCAAGCTATTAAGTGCACATGCTCCTATTAGTGCACATGTACTGAGTATATAATTAAATCATGTGTTGTTTACTCAGATTTCCAGTCAACTCATTTGATCTACACTGTTTTCAAATAGTGACCTATAGATAAACAAAAAGCTGTGAAGCGTGACTATGTTTACGATATTGAAAATATGGATCTAGAAAAAGGGGTTTCAGGCGCTTTATTATGTTTAATATTTTGACACATGTAGATGTTCCAGACAGACTGGCTCATTTCAAGCCTTACGCATCAGCCCTTTGAAATATAATGGACCAAAAGTAATTACTCAGAGTTCCTGGTACATCTATATATTATAGTGACTGGCAGGACTCCAGATAAGGCTGAGTGATTGAAAAATATTTTCTTTATTTCTCAACCAAAGCATATTTTGTTGGTGCTCAAAAGAAGAATTGTCTCATTGAGACGGTTCCTTTGAGTACCCACAACATATGCTTTGAAATGATACGTAATTGAAAAATATTTTCTTTATTTCTCAACCAAAGCATATGTTGTGGGTACTCAAAAGAACCGTCTCAATGAGACGGTTCTCCTTTTGAGCACCCAAAACACATGTTTAAGTTGATTGGTAAGAAAATAATTACAATTTTACGCTAATAAGATTTTCTGTACCTATGGACTGGTATGAGCCTTTGCTGGTAGCAGATACCTCATTGTTGGAAATCTCATGTTGCGGCTAATTTTTACTGACCATTCCAAGGCCGTGCTTCTTTTGTGGATCATTTTTGTTATTTAACTTTCGTGTTTGTCATGCTTTCTTGTCTGTTCATTTCAGCCTTGTGGTTACCTGCTGGGAAAGGGCTGGCCTCTTGGCAATCTTGTTTGTTATGTTTTATTGTGTTTTTGTCACTTTCCCATGTGGTGTCTTGGATCAGGTGTGGTACTTGATTGTATTGATCCCTGATCTAAGCCTCCTTACTTACATTTTATATGTTTGTTTCTGTGTCTCTTAATGTATGTTAGTGTAAAAAAGTCAAGCAAAGTGACAGGAACTATGATTCACATACCCATAACTGCACAGATGGTCAGACCGATGGATGGGTCTACAATCGACATAGATGCTTCTTATATCTTAACCCATAATGCGGCAATTGCAACAATAGTCGTCTGCTTTGCTCGGCTGCTGAAATGTTTAAGAAGCCTCTATGGCAAACAGTGTGGACACAGATCAGACTGCTCCTATAGGAGCAGTCTGTACTGGGTCCACGCTGTTTGCTTCTACACTAAATTTGTCAGTAATGCTAGGCAATTATTTGCAGCAGATGACTTCAGCAGACAACATTTTCAGATGCATTTTTTTTTCTCGGCGCTTTAAGGGTTAAGGCTGTGCTATATGTTATAGAAATATATTGGGGAATAGTCCACTTATTCACGGTATTGACCAAGGTCTTCACAATGTGAAGGGTAGAATTGCTGTTTTACAGCAGGTCTAGAAGTGCAGTGGATTGAATGTTCATTTGAATCCTTATACACCTGTTTTGTGTATATTAACCCTTAATGCGCCAATCGCAACAAAAGTTGTCTGCTTTTCTCTTCTGCTGAAATGTTTAAGAAGCCTCTATGGCAAACAGTGTGGACCCAGATCAGACTTCTCCTTTAGGAGCAGTCTGTTCTGGGTCCACACTGTTTGCTTCGATACTTAATTCGTCAGTAATGTTAGGCAATTATTTGTAGCAAACGACTTCAGCAAACAACATTTTCAGATGCATTTTTTTCTTGGCGCTTTAAGGGTAAGGGTTAAGGCTGTGCTATATGATATAGAAATATATTGGGGAATAGTCGACTTATTCACAGAATTGATCAAGGTCTCAGAGTGTGAAGAGTAGGACTTGCTGTTTTGCAACAGGTCTAGAAGTTAGGTGGAAAGGATGATCATTTGAATCCTTATGCACCTGTTAAGTGTGAGCGCCGATCTGACAAAAGGGTCCTTCGGGCATTTAAGCAGTTTTTGTATAATCAAACTTTCAAAAACGTCTAAATTTTCAAGATTTTGCATGCTCTTACAATAGAGTCAAATTGCTTCTAACATGTAATACAATCAAATGAGCAAATAGTTCTGATAAAATTAAGTGATAAGTATCATGTATGTTGCCATGGCAACAGCTGTGCATATGGACTATGTATTACCTTAAAAACAGGATACCTCTTTGCAAATGCTTTTGTGAACACTGAATGAGCGTATGTGGGCTACTTGTGCAGTCTATGCAATTGCATACACACCAAATTTACAGAAACATGGAGCATTCTTGAAATATTACTCCTAGCATCTTTGTTTTAGCGTCATATGTTAACAAAATGGTGTTGACGTCAGGACGTCATTAATAACATTAAGTGACGTCATGTTAAAACGCATCATCTATACGAGTTCAAACACTCATATCTTTGTTATTTGTAAAGATAATCTCTTCAAATTTTCTGTAATTGTTCACAACAGCTAGGCCTTTCCTTCTCTGTGAATATCTCACTTTTGACTTTTATTGCCAGAAGGTCCCTTCTGTCAGATCTTGGCTTGTGTATATTAACCCTTAATACGCCAATTGCAACAAAAGTCATCTGCTTTTCTCGTCTGTTGAAATGTTTAAGAAGCCTCTATAGCAAACAGTGTGGACCCAGATTAGACTGCTCCTTTAGGAGCAGTCTGTTCTGGGTCCACGCTGTTTGCCGCTATACTTAATTCGTCAGTAATGTTAGGCAATTATTTGCAGCAGACGACTTCAGCAGATGACATTTTCAGATGTATTTTTTTCTTGGCCTTTTAAGGCTTAAATAATTGACTTATTATTGACCGAACTAACACAAGTCAATATATTACATCTTCCTTTTACACAAATGAAGCATTAATATTGTAAGCTTTTATGTTAGTACGAGGGTCAGTCAAAAATAACTGAGAGTTGGTTAATACCTTTTTACTGAATCGGCAGTTTTGGCTGAAACTTTATACACATATAGAATGAACCTTCGGGCTTCATTACATATAAAAGTTGACGTCTTAACATCTTTAATGCGTTGTTGCTAGGTAACAGAAGACTGTCTCTGCGCTATGTGCGTTCGCGCTGACGACACTTCTGACTAAGCCGCCATGAATTTAGAATCATTTCAAATCAAAAACAGTTAATAACGGACCTTTTTATCTCTACAATTGTATCAAACGATGTGTTAGCAATGTTTTGAAGAAGTGTAATAGATAGTAAATACAATACATGCAATGTTCGTTGCCTAGCAACCAAATCCGATGGAAATTCCAATTTTAACTGAAAAACCAGATTTTGTTGCTATGGCAACCGTTTATTCCTGGGAATATTCAAGATATGCATTCAGATGTCAAAGCCAATTACTAAATACAATGAAATGGTCATATGCTATGATACTTAGTTGATAATATTGCTCTAAAATGAACCATAACTGGTGGGTGGGGTATATTTTGGGGTGAAATTTTCAGAAAATATAGGTAATTTTCCTCTTTTTTATGTAATAAAATTCCAACGCCTCAATCTTAGTTGTTGCATTTCACAAAATACCTTCACCTACTGTATTTGCAACAAATGCACGAGTTGATGTAACTTAAATTTTGTATAGTGTTACCAGGGCAACGCTATATTCCAGTGTGAACCCATGACGTTATTTCACATTCTTCGGTTGCTAAGCAACAACAATCTATACTTTGCATGGTCTTGTCTATTGCATATTCGGAGGCAGGACAGTTCATTGCATGCATGTGCCAATATTTCATTAGTGTACGTTAGCCTACGTAAGAGATATAAATCAACTCTCAGTTATTTTTGACTGACCCTGGTATTTACATTGTTTTATGTTCAACTTATATTCGATGAACATTTAAACTAAAGTAAAGGAAACATCATAGGGCATTAAAGAATAAGAATGCTAAAAATCTACTTTAAAACAGCATTTATGAAATCTGTTGCAAACTTAAAAAAAAAACTTTTGATTAGTATTTTCCCAATTATAACTGTTTTTCAAAAAACAATTTTGAATATGCTTTTAAGTGAAATGTTATTGTAAACCCCCCCCCAAAAAAACTGTGTCTCACTTGAAGGTCTAACCTACTACCTAGTGCTAGTAGCTCCCATATATATATGGTTCTCTACCTTAGAAAACCTGATTTTACGTATTGTATGAGAACATCAAAGGAGCAGACTGCATGTGCATGCATAGTCTGATCAACACCTTTGCTACCTTCTGATAAGTATAATAGCTAAACTTGCTATATTAAAAATTTAAAGATCATTGCTGTCTATAAGTATAGCTTAGTAAGGCCAGATTTTTTTTATTAGTTTATTTACGTGATTTTTTTTCAGATTTAGGGTTGGGGGACCGGAAAAAAAAGAAAAAAACTCTGAAAATGACCAGTTGACTGTTTATTTTCAGAGCTTTTTTTTCTTTTTTAACATCTCCAGAACAAACAGTTAAACTAGTAAAGTAAACCAACAGTCTGTATTAAGCTTTAAATCCTGCATAGGAAAATCGCTTTTAAAGACATATGCGGCTATTTCCAATGCGCACCTTTTCCGCGTCTGCAAACGGGGAAAGTTGTCTGGGTCCTGTCTTTCGACCCTTAACGGATTCGGATCAACACAGCTTCCGATATTCTTATGTCATATCGGTGTTCCGACACTTTCTTCACAAAATAACCAATTAAAGTGTGTTCGAAATATCTATTGACATCTTTTCAGAACTGATCGTCTCAGCACTAAAGATAGATAGATGTAGCTTAGTCGAAATCAAAAGACGTACACAATAACCCTGGTTACGAATACGATAGTGGCCGAGTCTATACTATTTGTATGATTATTTCAAGCGGCGCACGACCTGACTTCGTGGCCTAGTGGTTAGCGTGTCTGGCTACAAAGCCAGAGGACCAGGATCGATTCCCGGATGCGCACATATTTTCAGTGTGTTTTTTCTTTCTTTTTTAACATTTTAATGCTAAATAACTTCATATACTAGTAAAATGGCATCATCAAAACGACTGAAATGGTCATCCCCGAACTTTTTATATTGAATAACACATGAAACCTATGGGGGTGGGGTTAAATTTGGCCCTCTAGAAAGAGAATTAGTTCGGTGACCCCAGATTTTTATTCTTTTTTCTGAAAGGTATTATAATAGTCCATGAATTAAAAATAAATTTTCAAGATTTTCAATATCAGATTTTTAATACATGGTTTATTCTAAAAACAAATTCCATTTTTTCGATGAATTGCCATAATATATCATGCAGTATCTTGTCACAGCATGGGATAACAAGTAAACATGCACATTTTCTTAAAAGTTTGAGGTCATGGGCAGTAATTTAAGTTAAAAGAAAGAAGCTGGCTGAAGATTACAACCGTTTTAGCTCGATAATTAGGACTAGTGTTATTATTTTATATTTCTAGAAAATTGGTCAAATGCTGTAAACTTCAATATGTGATTCTGAAAAAAATAAGCACGGTGACATATCCTTTTTATTTCATAAATGGATAGCCCATGCATAAAACAAACTGTATGCAAAGTATTGAAAATATTTCAATATGGGAAGTATTTAGCAGCATATGTCCTTAACAGTGTCAATCTCAAAAATACACAAACAGAACCTCAAAATTATATTATTATTTTTTCAACAAAACAATTAATATTAAGAGTCGGCAGATAAAATAAAAAAAAAATTTATAGAATTTTTTTTTCTTCTACTTACTGGAACATTACAGTAGGATGGTTCATAAATCAACAAATTAAAAAAATCTGGCCTTGTATCTTTGAGTGTTACCAGTTCTTTAATTCAAAACTTGGAACCAGTATAAACAGACTGGTAACTGACCGAAATACAAAAAAAGTTATCCTGTCCAGGCTTTGTTTTAAATAGCCCTATTTTAAAGTAATATATAGCCAATAAAATTGATTCTGAACATACCCGAGAATATAAGAAGTTATTCCCCCCGGTATTCAAAGTTGAAATATTACAAGTTAAAGCAAATAAAATTGAAGTTTTATCATCTTTTTAGGTTGATTTCTAACAATTTTGGGCTAAAAGTGAAGAAAATAGCTTAAAAGGGTTCCTTTAGTTTCTTGCTGATGTTCACAAAGAGTGATAAACTTTCAATAAATATAACAATACAGTAATAAAGATAGCATATTGAACCATGACTTTTTGAAAAAAAAAAACGCAGATATGCAGAGAAATATTGGAGATATGACTATTTAATCTTCAACAAATGTCAGTTTTGTAAGCTCAGCCTTGATAACATATTTCCAGTATATGCATTTACCTGTACATCAGTGACCAGTTCATGTATACTGGGTCCGAGTCCAGAAGCATTATTGCATTTATACACAGGTTGTTCCATGCCTTTATTGTTTGCTTGCAACAAAAGAAGGGTTTCTCAAGACAGACATGCATGCCATACACTGTGGACTGAAATCTGTGAGATAAATAAAAATCATTTTGGAATTCCCCAAAATAACCAAAAAGCTTTAATTTTAATGTAAGAAACTTGTGATAAACACAATAAAGTGTGATCTATGATTAATGTAAGGAATTGGTGATAAACACAATAAAGTGTGATTTATGATTATTTCTATAAAATGTGTTTTAGATGGTCTGAAAATTTAGTGAGATTTGAAAATCTTATGGGAATCGTCTTTCAGAAGGGCCAGATTTTGTGAGATTTTATCTCACAGTGTGAGGTATGGCATGTATGGACATAGCCTTGATGAAGTTTAAAACTTATTGAATGTTTTTCAATGTTTATTTATGTCTTTCACACACTGTTTTTTGCTCATTGTGATTTAGTTATTTAGAGCTTTGTTCTTTCCCAGTGGGAAGCTCATAAACAGATGGTTTTCCAGAAAACATGTGACAGCACCAGGGAATCACTGTTTACTTTTGATAAAGCTTATTACAGCTTACAACATGGAATTTATATAAAGTGTGCCCCTTCAAGCTTGAAAAGAGATCATTATTAGATGAGCCACAACATGGGATTTCCAACCATGTGGTATATCAAATAGCAAAGGCTCAGTCCAGCCTGCGCATATGCGCAGTCTGATCAGAGCCTTTACTAGTCGCTCGAATGTTTTATGAATATTGAGCTACTGACAGGACATCATTTGAAGTTTCTTATCTTGAAAAGAGACTGCATATACTGGTCTGAGTCTATTCCTGTAAAATGCCACAGTTGGAAATTGCATGTCATGGCTCAGATCATTATGTTGTTTGCCTCATACTGAATACTTTATGCACTACATTACTCTCCAGTCTTATCCTTTTAATTTGCAGCATTCAAGTTATAAATTATGTATTTACAAACAATGTGGAAAGCAGTGTGGATCCTGATCAGATGACTTCATCAGAAATCAATTGGGTAAAGGGTAAACCAGGTAGAGCAGAACATTGGTTAATAACTTGATTGCCATACATGTATGACAGGACTAGGGAAAACATGAAACAATCTTCTTGTCTGAAAGCAGAAGGCCTAGACTATGGATGTTTGGTATAAAGGATCACCTAGTGGACCTCTACCAAGGTCGTTCAAATTATAGCCCTGGGGCCAAAAATTGCCCCTCCCGGGTGGTCACATGTTTTACATAGTCTTATATAGAGAAAATGTGAAAAAATCTTATTGTCTGAAACCACAAGGCCTGGAGCCTTGATATGTGGTAACTAAGCATCACCTAGTGAACCTCTACCAAGTTTGTTCAAATTATGCCCCTGGTGTCAAAAATGAGCCTGCCCTGGGGTCACATGTTTAACATAGACTTATATAGGGAAAACATGAAAATTCTATTCCCTTTTTATTAAACCATTTGTACACTAATGAAGGATACCATACAGATTGATATAATAAATATGGGATTGATCATTATATATATTAAGGGGTCACAGGTCAGAATTTTGAAAATATGATGAATTTAAATCCATGAAAATTGTTTGTACCTTAACTTACCGAACAGACCATGATGAAATTCTGCATTTTGCTGCATTTTATCTTGGTCTTCACTTTTTGCCAAAATACTCCTTTACGTGTCTTAAGTAATCAAAGGGTTAATTGTTTTACTGTCGGGTAGGATTTTGGATTTTATCACATGACATCGCATCTGGCAGTGATATAATGCCATGCAATAAAATAGATAAACCACTAGTGGTTTAAAGATTTAGTAACGAGCAAAATGATGTTCATTATAATGTTTCAAAATTATGACAAAATCTAAATGATTTCACACCTGCAATGTGATTTTTAAGTAATTTTTAATGTCATGTGATAAATAGAATCTAACATTCATGCTCCTGTATTATTGAATTTATTAAACTTGATGCAATATAAAAGATAAAATGCTCGGTAAGCCTTACATTTTGCCTCTTTTCCTCAGTTTAATAAATTGAATAAAACATCCTTTACGAGGGGCGTTCAATATGTAATGAAAACACCCCAGTATATCCCAAAGTTTTATATTGACACGCTTCATAATTACTTTCATTAAAAGGTCTGTTTCTTGGCTAAATTAATGTAAAATTGCAGCTGTCCAGCTCCTTATCAAATTTACACAAGCCACTTTCAAGATAGGGTGCTGAAGTACACTCCGATATGAAATAAAACAATGTTTTCAAAAGCAGACTACTAAATGAACGAGAGATGTTTTCAGTCTGCTTCTTTGTGTGGTAAATATCCATATATTGGTGATTTATACCTGCAATTGTTTTTTGGTATTGCTTTATATTCTATGAAATACAGAGGCTGCCATTTTGGTTAAAATCCTCCATGAATCTACATTTTCTGGTATTCAATTGACAGCATCGTTTTTGCGTGAACAAATACATAGCGAAAATTTATACGAAAATCACTTGTAACATTTTTTTCTGGTCGCTTTGATGTTCATTTGCAAGTAATACAGCCGATTTTGAAATTTCCATATTTAATCTCACCCATAAAGTACCCCAAATACGTCATTTGAAATAAGAAAATCACTTAAAAGAATGCCATGTCTCGCTTATACTGAAATGGATCAGACAAAGTACCGCGTTTCATTGATGTTTGCATTCAAGTGCATTATTTGGACATTGTTACACGTATTTACATGTACATACATTGACTGGCTTATTTCAGACAGTAAAATTATAGGAAACGAAAATGGTATACCACTCAGATGAGATACCCCTAGATATTGGTTACAGTTTAACTGGTCTACTGCCTATGCACTGCGTGTATTGAAACTTCGATACAATCAAAATTGTCCTTTCCTGGTACAAAGCCACATTTCCGATTTTCAAGAACCATGCGTATTTAAGTGTTACGTTCATTGCTTTAAACGACGTCAACGTAAGAGGGGTAATGTAATAAAACCTTTTGCATGAGAAATCAGTACCAGTCAAAAGTGTGTATCGTTATGGCAGATAAAGGGGAAATGAGTAAGAAAATTGTGGAAATGTGATTCGTGCATGTTAAATGTTCGTTTTAGAAAATACAGCATGCCTTTCTACCTTTGTTAAAATAAGTCTTTACAAATTCGAAGGCAAATATATGCAGTGTATATAAGTGTGCTTTTTAAAAAGTCTGTAACTTGTTAAATTTGGAAAGATAAAATAATGTTTCTTGCACCATTGTAAAGGCGATGCTTGATCTTTCGTTTGGCATATGCCATAAAATCCTAATGCGTTTGGAATGGAGTTATGAATGGGTTTTTATTACATATTGAACCCCCCTCGTATGTATCTGATACATTATTTTTTCACTTTCATATACAATGCTTTTTACACCAAGGAAGATGTTTATGAAATTTATTGTTACTTACGGCAAATAACTAGTCAAGATTTCCAGGGATATTCTAAAGTATTGATTGGAAAATATATTTTACTCAAAATGATAGAGTGTCAAATGATATGTGCAATAAAAACAATGTGATGATCATGGATATAGTCCAAAAGAATTTGTTAAATTCCCTAGAATGTATGATAAAAGTATGTAACGTTTAATATATCACACAATCATGTACAAATATTAGTCATATAAATATGGCACCAACATGTTCCCATACTTTTCTGGTAAATTAGAGTCTAGTTAGCCAGCACATGTGATTTTGGTACTTGTCACACTGCCGAGCAATGAAGGCTAAAGAGAGCCTGTGCAGGCTCACCAGAGCCTTGGCTGCTCACATACACAAAGAATGGCTGCAGATAAAGAGCCTGACTAAATTTAAGATCTCTAGTAGCCCAGTTGGATACATCAACATGGGCGTTTGTTTAAGGTCTCACTGTACTATTGGAATTTCCTATATAGTTTAATGTGCAAAGAACGCAAGTAATTTCTAAATGACAACTTCTGGAACATCAATCTACACTTATTCTTGTTCAGAAACGTAAGAAAAACAAACTAAGTGTCGAAAGTCTCGATTTCGCCAGATTGCTTTTCTGAAATTCTTAAGAGTCTGGGAAGACCATACTTTTTTCCAAATTTTCTGCTGCTCCCGCCCATGAATACACTGACCTGGCAAAATTCGTTTCCTGAAATGGAAAGAGCATATTTTTTACTGAAACTTTCTGGAGCTGCCTGGCATAGGGAAGAATTCCAGTCTGAAAAAGAAATTATGACCAAGTGTCATGAGAGTGAAAATCAGGGTTGACCAAAGTACCCCTGGTCTTGTTTCTAATGCACATATATCCTATTGCATCCAAAATCACTGTGTCTTATCGTACAGTGATACCTTTAAAGGAACCTTATGCGCATATGCAATAAGTACCAAACTCTTATGTGCTGACCTAATGATTCATGAATCCAGTGAAGACTCATATGAGTGGGAATCAATTCTGATAGACCAGAGTCTTGGCTGAACACTCAAGCTAAGAGTTCATGGTTTCTTTGTGTGCACAGCAAAGACTTGTATCAGACTGGATGCTCAGGCTGATCTGTGTCTTTGTTGGGCATATATGTGATTTTGTTTGTTGGTTAAGTTTTTGGACTGACTCATATACACAAATAAGCCATGACATGTGATTTCCAGCAATGTGGCATTTTGACAAGTGTAGACTCAGACGAGCCTTAAGCTTAGAAACTCCAAATATGTTCAGTCAGTAGCTTAACAATCATAGAATATTCAAGTGACTAGCAAAGGCTCTGATCAGACTGCGCGTAATTCTATGCTGATCTGAGGCTTTGCTGGTCGCACATACCACATTGTTGGAAATCTCATGTCGCGGCTCAAATTGTTGTACAGTAAGACCTGTGTAAAACAGCCACTCTTAAAAAGACAGAAAATTTGTTTTCAAAACCTATTAACGCTTAATGCAGGTCAAAAGTATTGCAGAATGCTCCAAGGGGAACATTCTGCAATACTTTCGACCATTATTAAGCTACCTTTTGTCTTTAAGGTCTTTGTTTGTTTGTTTTTTGAGTGGACATTTTATGGAGGTTTACTGTATGTAAAAAACGTGTGAATACATGTATATCAAGATCAGAATTATGTTATGCTTAATGTGATCTGCGAGAAAATAGTTGTTATGGATACTCATGGGTATATGTTGGAAGTGAGATCAGTCCAGTAACATTATAGAGTTCAGAAAATGGTCTTACTAAGGGTATGATATAAATTTCCTATAGAATGTATTTGATGGACATTGTTTAAATTTTGCCATTAACTGTTTTTTATATCTTGTTTTATGTTCAAAACTTTTGAATACAGTAAAACATGTGTAAAACTGCCACTCAAAAATAGACAAAACAAAATTTAAGGTCCTAACAACAAATGGTAGTATTGCATTGACCTGCATTAAGCGATAATTAGTATTGAAAACCAATTTTTGGTCTTTTTGAGGATGGGTGTTTGACACAGGTTACATAGTTAAATTGTGTATTTTACCTGGGTTGCTTTAGTGAAAGCAGGTCTAGTAATGGGTCCACTCTGTCTGTCCACCCCTCTGTCTGTCCACATCACTTTTGGTGTGCCTAGTTTGTGTAATCTGTAACTCCAAAAGGTTTCATTCCTTTTTATTCAAACTTTGCATAATGGCTGTTCAAATATCGAAAATGTGCACTTCCTATTTTGTGCACATTTGATAGATATTTTTTTTCCACTTTTTACAGATGTTGAACTTAGACATGTCTGGTTTGTGTAATCTGTAACTCCAGCAGTTTTCATTCCTTTATATTCAAATATTGCATAATGATTGTTCACACATTGAAGATGTGCACATTCTATTTTGTGCACATTTATCTTTTTTTCCATGAAGCAGAAACAGCTTGTTATAAGTCTGCTTCACGAAAAGACTGGAAATATTAAGCTAAAATATGTAGAGATTTATCATAATATATTACTGTATGTTGAAGTTTTGATCAGCACTATACATGTAGATAATTTATGTAATTTTGTACACAAGAGAAATGCATGCGCGGATCCAGAGGGGGGGACACCCCCTCCACTGGAAACTCATAAAGTTATAGGGTTCTTTAGCAATACAAAGCTGCCAAGCCAGCATATAATGGTGTTGGGCAATCATATACCCACAAGCAAAACGCCATTTAAATGGTGTTTCATAGGGGGCCCATAATGGCCGGTTTTGAGTGGTATTTGAATCTTCTATCCCCTCATCAATTAAAAACAACCCAAAAATGTTGAGTTTGACACCCTCTGACAAAACTCTCTGGGTCCGCGCATGAAATGTAAATTACGTTGATGTTAAATTTGTGTTTACTGTAAAGATGATGAATTGATCTTTATGTGTATTTGGCTACTTAGCTTTTGATCAAATAAACTATTTACAATTGTTTTATACTGTCCTTCTTTTATTTTCTTTATGAATTATGAATAATTGCTTTGACTCTGACGGCATTGCTAGCTTATATTTTGGTTGCTATATACGAGGGTCATTTGGAAAGTTCTTAGCATGGCATCATAACTCCACAATGCGTTAATAATTTGCTATCAAATAATACATTTTTGGAAACTAGAATTCAACGGCTACTTGATGGTTTAATTTTTGTCGAAAAAGGACTTGGCGTGCATGTGCAGCGCATGCTCAAAATGAGAAAGGGTTTGTATACTGGCAGAAATTTTAAGCAAAACACTTGGAAAAAAGCGAAGGAAAATTGAGAACCTTGTTAGCGATCATGATTTAACAAATTAACGATTTGATGCCAACTTATTTTTTATTAAAGTGTATTATGCGATCACTGCTTGCACAACTACCACCTTTACTTTTGGAAAACTTTGACAAATTGAGAAATGGTAAACTATCAAAAATGGGGCTTTTTTCGATTTTTCTTTATACTTTTACTATAAATTGTGTCACTACAGGAGCACGAAAATGTCTATTGAGCACATGTTTTGCTTTATTTGTAGCGAACAATGCATAAAATAATTTTGTCACGCAAAAGTGCGGCTTGTTTAGTTCGATATTCAAGAGAATTATTCCTAATAACACTACCCCTACTTTTCAAGAAGTGGGTGGGGTAACTTAACCCCTCATATTTTGACGAAGGCATAAGAACTTCTCATGGTATCGCGTTTACCATCAAAAAATAGATTGATTTCTTCTCTCAAGGTATTTTTACTTTTTTGTTTGCCGCCGTTTTTAATTGAAATGAACCAGAACGTCAACTCATAACTTAACTTACTTTGCCCTATGGGAAGATTATTAGAGTTATCTTTCCTTTGCTCTGGTTTACAAAATTTATCCGTTAATCATTTATGGATATGATCCATAATTCACTTTAAGGAAATCCATAAATGAATTTCGGATATCCATAAATCAATTTATGGATATCAAAAAATGAATTATGTATATCCATAAATCAGAAAAGCGGCATCCGACAGGGGACGGGGATTCCATTGCCGTTGAGGCTTTAAGCCTTGCCCCTCTCATTAATACCTAAACTGTCGGGTCGTCACAAAAATAAAAAATATATCAGTAAATCAACAGTAAGCAGCATATCTACAACACACTCTAGGTAATTGTGATGGAGAATTGCGGTGAATTTCTTCAACACACTCTGAGTAATTTTGATGGTAGATTGCAGTAAATTTAATCAAGGGATTAGGTCATTGAAAATTGGATGGTGATTTATGGTGAATTTCTACAACACACTCTAGGTAATTTGGGACAGTGAATTGCGGTGAATTTCTTCAACAGACTCTCAGCAATTTCGACGGTAGATTGCAGTGAATTTTATCAAGGGATTGGGTCTGATAAAATTGGACAGTGATTTGTGGTGAATTTCTACAACACACTCTTAGTAATTGTGACGGTGAATTGCAATGAATTTCTACAGTACTTTCTTAGCAATTTCGACGGTAGATTGCGGTGAATTTTATCAAGATATAAGGTCTGAGAAAATTGGACGGTGAATTGCGGTCAATTTCTACAACACACTCTTAGAAATTTTGACGGTAGATTGCGGTGAATTTTATCAAGGGATTATGTCTGAGAAGATTGGACTGTGAATTGCAGTGAATTTCTACAACATACTCTTAGTAATTTGGACGGTAGATTGCAGTGAATTTAATCAAGGGATAAGGTCTGAGAAAATTGGATGGTGATTTGTGGTGAATTTCTACAACACACTCTTAGTAATTGTGAGGGTGAATTGCAGTGAATTTCTACAACATACTCTAAGTAATTTGGACGGTAGATTGCAGTGAATTTAATCAAGGGATAAGGTCTGAGAAAATTGGATGGTGATTTGTGGTGAATTTCTACAACACACTCTTAGTAATTGTGAGGGTGAATTGCAGTGAATTTCTACAACACACTTTTAGTAATTTTGACGGTAGAATGCGGTGAATTTAATAAAGGGATTAGATCTGAGAAAATTGGACGGTGAATTGCAGTTAAATTTTTACATGTTTACAACACACTCTTAGTAATTGTGACAGTGAATTGCGGTGAATTTCTACAACACACTCTTAGTAATTGTAATGGTGAATTGCAGTGAATTTCTACAATACACTCTTAGTAATTTCAAAGGTGGTTTGTGGTGAATTTATCAAGGGATTAGGGCTGAGGAAATTGGAAGGTGATTTGTGGTGAATTTCTACAACGCACTTAGTAATTGCAATGATGAATTGCAGTGAATTTCAACAACACACTTTAAGTAATTGTAATGGTGATTTGTGGTGAATTTCTACAGCACACTCTTAGTAATTGTGACGGTGAATTGCGATGAATTTCTACAATGCACTCTTAGTTATTAGACGGTAACTTGCAGTGAATTTAATCAAGGGATTAGGTCAGAGAAAATTGGACAGTGAATTACGGTGAATATCTAGAACACACTCTCAGTAATTGTGACGGTGAATTTCTACAACACACTCTTAGTAATTGCGACGGTGAATTGCAGTAATTTCTAGAACACACTCTTAGTAATTTTGACGGTATACTGTGGTGAATATTATCAAGGGATATGGTCAGAGAAAATTGGACAGTGATTTGCGGTGAATTTATACCACATACTCTTAGTAATTGTGACGGTGAATTGCGGTGGATTTCTACAACACACTCTTAGTAACTTTGATGGTATTGAGTTTTTTACTAGGTATTAGGTCTGAGAAATTGGACAGTGATTTCCTAAACATGGTTCTTAAATATTCTTTTCTTACGGAATCTTATGGAGAGTCCTTCAGTTATATTAACATTGCCCCTAACAATTTTATAATAACTAGTATGGGAACTTGATGGTATATGTAAAATACATTTCAATTTCCATCACTAAAATGAGGTTGAGTCTTTGATATGGCAGTTCATTGCAGGTTTATCATAAAACCTGGGTTTTATCATAAAGCCCAACCAGGTGGGTTTTATGAGGGCGGGTTTTTTTTTGTTTTATTTGGGTTTTATAAATCTGATAATTTATCATTAAAATAATCAATCATAACTCCCACAACCAGCTGCTACCCTACAGTTATTCTGTGCCAACAATACTGGTCTAAAGAGAAACAACCTGATCAGGATTAAAGCCGTTTGCATTTCTGTCTGCATCTTTTAATGGTATTGCTTGGTGGTAAAATTTTAGGCTGATTACAAAAAAAAACTGTGTAGGCCTTGAGCTGGCTATAAACCCCCCTCCCTTCCAGGGGGGAATTTCGTACACTATAATTTTCTGAAACTACATTATATAAGACACAAAATAAAAGATGTTAGCCCTCTAAGAGTGGCAGCGTTAACGTGTAACATTACGTTTTATACGTTACCCCCCCCCCCCCCCCCCCAAAAAAAAAATAGCATTTAACGTCCCTGATAAAGTCTCAACCATGACATGTTCGTACATATTTGCATGCTGACACAGGTTTATAAACTTCTTATAACACAGTTACATATTTTTAGTATTAATTTTATGAATGTCTCGAGTTATTACCGTTGTATACGTTACTTAATGTTTCCTGTGTTATTTCCGAGTATCAGTATGGTATTTATTGACTATACGTGTATTACATCAGTCAGTTAATAAAGTAAATCTATAAGGCTAAGAACTTAAATGATTTAAAGTTCTTTATAATGGTCGCTTACACTATGTTTCAAGCCCATGTTATGTATGTTACCTTCAAATTAGCATTAAACAATCAAGTTAATGTCTCTAAAAAGCCCTGTTTATACTTATTTGTATGCTGGCACAGGTTTATGTACTTCTTTTAACAAGGTTTACCTATTTTAGGAATTCATTTGATAAATGCCTAGAGCTTTAAACGTTACGTGTGTTACCAAATGATACATAAGTTATTCTGAGTATCTGTATACAGTAGTTGACATTACATGTATAAAGTCTGTCAGAGAATTTAGAAAATTTATAAGGCTGAAATTAATTGAAGGTACTTTATTAATTTATTGTGAAAACTAATATTATAATGTGTTCTATCAACCTTCGGTGTTTGCTCACATAAACAGTAGATACCATGCATTCAAATTGGAAGTTCTGAAAGACAGTCACTGTGAAATAGCTCAGTTTTGGGCAAGGTATATGGATATAATTCAGAAAATGTTGACACTGATTAGAGCTACAAAGAAAACAATTTTGAATTTAGACAGCTCTATCGGTATGCCTTGTTCCCAATGTTCAAACAACTACGCACAATATGTACCTGTGTAAGTGATTACACTCATAAATTTGTCTGATACACATCGCAGATGCAAAGAACTTCTCAGACAAAATGGGTTTAGTGTGTCACAACCATTGGTTCTTTGTTTGAGAAATGCTTTTGACAAAACTATCAGGCAAACAATAAAGAGGTACGTATTATAGGCTTCGGCAACTAGAACTACGCTTCGTACTACAGATGAAATGGTGTATTACTCATCACATCAGAGCTCAATATATTGAAACAACACTTAAATGCACTGAAATGAAATATTCAATCTTCTCAGATGCAAACTAGAACGAGTACTAGAGGCAGTTTCAGGCTTCACCAATCCTTAAGTTCTAGTTTTGAAGAGAATGAACTGTACTTTTTGTCTTTCGGTGTTCCTGATAAGCCTGGCTTAGCTAAGGATCTTATTGAGGCTGATGACATTGGCAGGAAGGCTGTTGCAGACTTCATTGACTCACTTTTAGTTTAAAAAATCTGTCTTTCACAACCCCATATAATGCTACAAGCTAATAAAGTTTTGAGGCTTGCGAGGTCAAGCAAGAAGAAATTGTCCAATTTACAAAACGTAAACAGCCAGATGAGAGCTCAAAGGAGCGTCTTTGTTCAGCATGATCTTTCTTTTGGACATAATGTTGACCTTGAGTTGACACTACCGTTCCTTCTGGGACCTGTGCCATGGTCACTGTCACCTCCGGATAGAATTTCCACCAAAACTGACAAGTCAAAACTTCCACATGGCTTGCAATCACACATTGAACCATCATTAGATTGGCCATATAGTGCTGCACATAAATTTGATGGTAATGCCGTAACTACAGAGCATAATAGCTTTTCCTGTCACATTCAAAGATCTGATGGCACCAGTATTCAACCAGGCACTAAAGGCAGGGCATGTTGGTTTTGTCACTGATACAATGTATAAGCAGCAGTCTATAAAGTCTTACAAACGTTCTCTCAGAGGATAACCTGGGTGTTTTGTTCAACAATGGTGTATGCAACAAAAGGTGCACCTTCTGAATGTCAACAAGATTGGCCAGAATACGTGGGAAGAGATCTACAGTAATACCCTGTTTAACAGATTGTGACACTACCAATGTGCCGATATGTTAGTACCACGGAACGGTTGTTCCTATCAAACTGATAGAGAACCACTCCCACACTAGTTCATCTACATTCTGAGCAGGGTAGGAAAACAAGCAAAGAATTGCTGTAGGCACTCATCAGTGACATAAGACATAAGACAAATTTTATTAAAAGTCGGAGAGTATAAACAGAGATAACATTAGCTATGTATAGCTATTTACCGACTAGTACAAGTTACTTGACGACAAGATACATATAGGACAAATATCACAGTATAAAGGAATAGCACATTTAAATATGACACATCACAAAATTATTATTTACAATAGCCTAAAAATGAAAATGTTGCCAGCAACCTTAGTACACTGAAAAGAACATATATGTGTAAAAACACAATGGTGTTAAAATTGCTACTATCACATCATAAAATGCATATGAAATTAAATATTTATGGATCTTTTATGATTCTAAATAGATAAAAGTATAACTTATTAATAAGTTAAAACATGTGTTTTGGGTGCTCAAAAGAACCATCTCATTCAGCTGGTTCTTCCGAGCACCCACAACATAATTATGTCTTCGTTGGAAAAAAATAAAATTTATCATAACAATTTTACAACTAAACAAACTAACGGGTAAAAAAAACAACAACATTTCAACCAACAGAACAGAATGAACATGAACAGGACCCCCCTCCATGCATTTATTTTAGCCTAACATGTGTTATTTATGTAAATGCGAATAAGCTGCAGTACAAAATGTTTCTGAAAAAATTACCTAAGCCATACACATATACTGACTATTTCAAATGGCATGAACATGAGCTTACCTCCATCCTGCTTTTCTGTCCTGAAGATGTACATACAAAGATTGAACTATCAAGTTTCCCATGAAAACAAGTGAGGCTTCACAGATACAGACAAAATGTGTGGAAAATAAATGGGAAGGAAATCGAGTACCTCTGGGTGAAAGAAAACTTGATTGTATCCTAACAAAAGACACAGAATTATATCTCACATTTTGTGTGATATGAGGTTACCATGTTCAAAACTCAACAACTCAAACCTTATAAGAGATAGAAATAATATTTGCTATTTCCAAAAGGTACATTAACATTCTTTAATACAAAATGAATTAGTAAACACACTCACATTAAAAGAAATATCAAACTATATTAGTTTCATAAATCATTTATATAGGAATAATGAAACAAAATGTAACATACGTAACACTTTGGGGTGCATATTTGTTTTCAAAGATCCATATCTGTGATGCAAAATAGCTAACTTGGATGATATAGCCAATTTGGAAATCTTACCCTTATGGTTTGCACTTTTCAGAAGTCATATCATTTTCTAAAATTATCAATGATGTTGATGGGTAATATATGTAATTGGCTGTTACATGGTAATGGTGCCATTACCAGAGTGCTAGCATATTGCAAAATCCTTGCAAGATGAATTTGATAGAGGATTAATAAGCTGTATTGGAAAATTCTTTAAACCCTTGGATGATATACGAAGAGTTGCTAGCTTGGCAAGAAACAGCTCTATAATTTCTACCCAATGGGTTGTCTTTGATCTTTTAAGTTGTTTCTTGCACATTGCACTGTATGTTACAAACGTTTCCATGAGTATTATGTTAACTATATTTGATGTCTCTATAAAAGAAAAGAGGGTTTATGGTAGTTTATGTTTGAGTTGCTTCCTCTGCAAATGAGCCAGAGTAAAATGAAGTACATGGACCTGTGCCAGCATGCAAAAAGTACAAGCAGGTCGTGTTGGAGACTATATCTTGAACGTTGAATGTTATTCAGAGAGTAACGTATGTAACCTGGGCTGTTAAATAGTGTAAGACACCATAATAAGGAACTTAAATCCATTTGAATAGCAGCTTTATAGATTTGCTATATTCACTGACGGATGTAATACATGTTTAGTCAATAACTGCCATACTGATACTTGGAGATAACATATGAAACACTAAGTAACATATACAACGGCGGAAACTCGAGACATTTATATAATAAATGCTAAAATTATATAACTGTGTTATAAGAAGTTCTTAAACCTGTGCCAGACTCAAAAAAGTGTGAATATGTCATGTTTGAAATATTATCAGGAAAATTTAGTGTTATTTTGCCGGTAACGTATGTAACATGATGTTACCCGCTAACGCTGTCACTCTCAGAGGGCTAACGTATTTCATTTTGTGGCTTATATAATGTTGTATCTGGAAATTATAGTGAGTAAAATTCCCCCGGGCAGGGGGGGGGGAGGTGGGGTCTATAGCCTGGAGAATTACATTTTACATTTTTGTGTGATATGTGGCTACCATGTTCAACATCTAATAACTCAAAAAGTATATAAGATAGAAACTGAATTCTTGCAGTTTTGAAAAGGTAAATAATTTTTTTTTAATATATCACCACATTAATGAACATAAACTGGTTTCAATAGAATTTAGGACAAACTATATTAGATTCATTTATCATTATTTAAAAGGGGTGTCAATGAAAAAATTGTAACATACACTACATCGTGGGTGACTATATTTGTTTTCAAATGTCAATATCTGTGGCCCAGTAATAGCTTACTTAGAAAATATAACCAATTTGG
Source organism: Loripinus fragilis (assembly GCA_964019695.1). Taxonomy (NCBI): domain Eukaryota; kingdom Metazoa; phylum Mollusca; class Bivalvia; order Lucinida; family Lucinidae; genus Loripinus; species Loripinus fragilis. The sequence goes on from OZ026527.1 coordinate 39,757,897, forward strand.
AAATCTTACTCTATCTTTTGCACTTTTCTGAAGTCTTAAAAAGAATATTAATAATCAAATATTTTGTAGGGTAACGTATGTAACAGGCTGTTACAGCTTAACGCTGCCAATGTCAGAGAGATCCTTGCAAGACATTGGGCTTCAAGAAAAATATAGTCTACAAAATTCCCCCGGGGGGGGGGGGGTAGGTAAACCATATCCAGCCAGTGGCCTAGTGGGGATATCCCAAAAGTTAGAAAAATAATAGTAGTGTTGTTTTGACTGTGATTCACACATTTAGGGCAGTAAGTGAGCAATTATCCTTGCCTATTGAAATAAAAGTCAAATGCAGTCATGCTGTTCCTAGTAACAAAATCGTGAATATATTTTAATGCAGTCTTATTGGAAAATGGGAACTTATTCACACTCTGGAATAGAATTACAAGTAAACATACATAATACATAAATTTATACAGGCTTAAGCATAAAACAACTCGTCATCACCAATCAAAGTTAGCTTTAAAATGTCCATTTACTGCCAATATAACGTAGCAATAAGACCCAGAGTGGATTTGTTTCAAGATATTTTTTCAGGGGAAAGATGACATTAGAAGACTAGCAGAATCACAATACAAGATAATAATAATCAGATATAGTTGAAACCTGACTTGTCTGTATCTTGTAAATACATGTAATATATTTTTAAATGTCAATGTTGATACTCATATTTTATTGACTATCTCACTACAGGGACAGTCTATACAAGTATAGACGGTCCCTGCTCACTATTACCATTTAAACTGATTTAAATATGGCTCTATAAAATCATTTCTACACTTTTATACCTATAATCAAACTGAAAACCGAGAATGTATAGACCAAATTCTTAACTAATATGACCTTATTGCCCAAACCGGGTAAACCCATGTTTATGTGGTGGGTTTACCCGGATGGATAATATTGTGCCAACCCTGGTTCACTGTCATATCTATTCTTTAGACCCCTCTGTCTCCGCACTAGTGTAGGACTAACATCAGTACTTTTTCAAAGTACCTGTCTTAGCCTGAGCAGTTTACTTTTTCAAAGTACCCGTCTTAGCCTTAGCAATTTGCCACTACAACACCAGCTTTGTCAATGACGGATTAGAACTAAAAAATCCTCCATTGTGCCACCACAAAGATGGCTTCAACAAAGGGCTACCGCCTAGATAGCTTTGTCACAGAGGCCTGCAGCGTTGATCTAGCAGGGGCCCTTTGGGTCCCTTCTGGTTCCGCACAAGTGTAGGATTAACATCAGTACTTTTTCAAGTTACCTGTCTTAGTCTGAGCAGTTTGCCACTACAACACCAGCTTTCTCAATGACGGATTAAAGCTAAAAATCCTCCATTGTGCCCGCAAAACTGGCTACACCAAAGAGTCACAGCTAGAATGCTTTGTCACAGAGGCCTGCGGCTCTGATCTATCAGAGGCCCTTTGGGCCCCTCTGGCACTGCACTAGTGTAGGATTAATATGTCATTAATATCAGAACTTTTTTTAAGCTACCTGTCTTAGCCTTAGCAGTTTGCCATCGTCTCTTTCGGGTTTGTACATACGTATGATCTGTTTTTTTCTTGAAAAGTGGACAGAGATTTGCAAGAGACCATTCATTTGGGACATCGTCTCGGTCTGACTGCTTAATTCAATGGCATAGCCAAAACGCTGAAAAAGTTACGCACACCAAATTGAGACTAATGGATCAAATAGTGATTCTCTTCAAATTTCGTCCCTTTTCAAAATGGGAACTTGTCTTAAAGGAAAGAATTTGCTCCCTCTGGGAGAGAATTCTTTCTTTTAAGAGCAGTTCCTTATGTTATGGAAAATCAGTTTGACCACATTGGATGACCACCCTTGAATGTTACTATTTTTATTAAGCACCAGCGTAATGGGGGCTACGCCAATGTGATTGGAAGTGTGTGAGAATGTGTGGAAAAATCAAATCATTGTGTAAAAGGACCTCGGACAGTTTCCTATTCAATCTGCCCAAATTTTGACAGCCTGTGGCTAGGATAATGCATAACTGACAACTATAGTTTTGTGCTTAAATCAAACCCTTACATTTAGTGAACCTAGCAATATAAAAATATTTTGAAAATATTGCATAACTATGCCAGTAATTTAGGGTTTAGGGGGTGGGGGTAATCTTTGTGACCAAATTTCATTTCACAGAAAGTCAAAGATTCGTCGAGTGTTCACCTAAATACAAGTAAATATTATGTTTGCGGCATAAAAATTGAGACGAAAGTGATGCGTCTGCATAAAATTCGGGTTGAGAAGATTACATTGTTTCATCTAAAGAAGTGTGCTGTCAATGACTTTTGACTATTACCTGTAATGTTTCAAGTTCATCCAGTGATTGTGCACTTAGGTGTATCATATCTGCATACTGTATAAATCATAGTCTAGATAAACACAGTTTTTGAGCGTAAAATCGTTAATATTTTTCTTACACATCAGATTTTATCTACAATTTGGTTCTTAAAAGAACCGTCTCATTGCGACGGTTCTTTTGAGTACCCACAACATATGTTTTGGTTGAGAAATGAGACAATTAATTACTTTGTAAGCACTCATAACTAAAGCTCTGATACATGCCATTTACCTACAGGTCTTTACAAAATAAGTTTCTAATAAGGTTTTATAATAAAGCGTTTTTGAGCATTTTGACATCGTTCCCCCCCGTGACCAATCATGCCGTTTTTATATGATGTGTGAAATGTAAAACTACAACTGTATGCAAAAGGATTAGTTTGGTCACGGGGGGGAAAGCACTTCAGTAAAACTTTTTCTATTTTCTATATGTTGAATAGCAAAAACAGAGTTTTCAGCCCATATTTTTCAATAGGTACTTGTCCAATGAGAAAACGGCTTTTGTGGATAAGTCTAGGATTGAACCTACTATCTTTCTCATAGAAAAAATATCATTTTCTTTGAAACTTTTCTCTGGTCATTTTTATGGGCAATCCTTCATAAAGACTGTCCGAGGTCCTTAATAAATCATCGTTAGACATGGAACCAGATATCTAAGCATCAAATGTTTATTTTTGGTTTATGTGGATCATTTGGGACGGGAGATGGAAGTGTCAATTTATATACCCCCCACACACCCATCCACACCATCCTCCGTATCCTGAAAAAGTTACTGAACAATAAATTGTCACTCTTTGCAAGAAAACCTATCTTCGGGAGTTTTCTGAGCAAGTTAGACTGAAGCCAGTCAGCTACAGAGACTTCATAGAGATCACCTAGGATATTGAAACGTTGCCTGTATAACACGGTTAGCTATAGTAATTGCCAACGAGTGAATAAAAGTGCACTGATGCGCTAATGCGCAGGATGGTCTGGGATGCGCAGGATGGTCTGCGCTTTTGTTTTTCGTATGCAACAAAGTTTGGGTTTCTCGCGTTCGCACCCTTTTATATTTTCAAATGCCATTTGTACCAGTTTTCGTATAATTTATCATTTTTAAGTGCACAGATAAAAGCTTCACAGTAATTTATACGAAAGGGTGTTTTTTTCTTAGATAACATTCTGTTGATCATACAAATGTTCCGGAAGTAGAATTCAACTACATTTCCTGGGCCTTGACGTGGATTCAGGATATTTGTACGTGTAGGTGTTATAAAATATCCTTTCCAAGAGATGCAGCGTTTTTTTTTCCTGTGTTATTTTGTGTTGTGATTTCCCCCCAACTTCTAAATTTGAATGATTGTTCGTCTTTGAGCCTTGAGAAGGGTCAGCTTGATCTCAAGTATGTAAGTGTGTTCTTCGGTGGCTACCTAAGCCAATTTTAGCACTAAACTGTCTAATCGGAATGCAACGACTGTGATGGTGGTCCACTGGCTCTGGCTTTGTATTCTTTATGCTTTCAGTTTAATAGACTGTTTGCTTCATACGGGTCCAGCACCAGTCCAACTGTTGCTTTCTCACGCGGCAACGTCACTTTTCTCGAACTTGTGCAGCCTGTTCGCAGCACTCAGTTGAAATCCTTCAGCAAGACTATCCATGTTAGCTAATAAGAGGCAAATGGTTAGACAGTGTTGTACAAATGTGATAATTTCGCATGGTACACTTTCAAGAATCGAGGCTTAAATGCATTAAAATATTAAAGAAGTCTTAATTGAATTGTTATCTACGCTTGATAAGGTTTGTACCCTCAAAACGAGGAAAAGGCTTTTTGAGCACATTGAAGGCTTGAACATGTCGTGTATGATTTTACACCTAAACCCTACTTTTAAATTTAACCCTTTAGGCTTATAACGATGTCATACTTCAGCTGCAGAAACACTTTGATGGTCCGATAATATGTTTTCAAAACCGGTGTTAAAATTTTGAAATGAACATCGTATTGCTACCCCTAAATGTTTAAGCAAAAAGTAAAGACCCTGATGAGATGCCGAGTCCGGGTCTACACTGTTTGGCTAGGTGCCCATCATTTACGGGTATCCCGTGAAAAATTCAAAGTCTTGACCACGTCGTTGGGTGCGCACCTTTTGCGTGACTATAATATCCCTTTTCACCAGACCTTTACTGTATATCATTTCGTGGTGCGAGAACACGATTAAATGTAATGCTTTATTGTAATCAAATGAAGGTGCTCGTTTTTCGGGGTGATACAGGATTTTGATTCCCGAGATGACAGGTACATGTAAATGTAAAGTCCAATGGAACCATTACATGACTATCAGACGGTCAAAAATCAGATGCTTTGTATTTTGGCAATTGGTATTGTACGACTAGAAGGTTAACCTATACTATGCACAATAAATTTAGCAATTGTATTGTATGGGTGAGCCCATCCACATCAGAGCTCTAGTTTTATTTGCTGTCATGAAGATACAAGCGCCGATCATCTGACAAAAAAACGTGGGTATTTCTGATCATTGGGGGAAGCCGAAACCATTTTCAAACGATTGTTTGGTCACTGAAAACCAAAAAAGCATAGCAAATGCTGCAATTTTCTGAACTTTCTCAAAGAAATAAAGGACCAAGTTTTCACAATTTGACGTTTTTACGAATGCTTTTACGTTATCACCCTTAAAGGGACAAATATTTGAGCAATAATACTGGTACCACTCATTATGACTCTCTCCAGGGGTCATACTGGGCAGATCAAAGGGACAGCCATAATGAGGTGATTATGACTTCCTTGCTGGGGCGATAAAGTGGCCCCATATAGGGATTAGGTATTTTATGATAAAATATTGATCTTTATCTAAGTGAATGAAATTGTGTTGCATACAGGTAAGTCCCCTCTTGAGGCCCCATTAATTTTGTGAGATACTGAAACTGTCCCTTATCAGTTAATCCTTTAATGATCTCTATTGGACAGTAATCTTTGTCTTTAAACGGTGTTTCTAGTCGGATATTTTTGTACCACATTAACAAATAAAGCTGCTTGATTCCTTCCAACACACTCAGACACATAATGTTGAATAAAACATCTTCACTACTACTGTGCACGAGCCGAAAGATAAAATCTAACGTCACCATTATCTCGCTAATGCGTCACACCTTCTTTCAGTTACTTAAGGGTTTAATCAACCATACGATGAGATACATTGTAAGCCTATGATATCTTTGTAAACTGAGTCTCTGTTGAATTGGCACGCCAATTAACATTAGAAGTTTAATCAAATCATGACTACGTTTTGACGTCATTGATGGCAGGTAATTTTTTTCAGCATGAAATCTCTATCACATCTGTCACATAACCAATAGTTTTTATAGGCGTTTGATGCATGAGGAAGATGAAAGACCACCAAACGAAAAATCACATGCTTATCATTTTAGCATTACTTACAACGGATGTGATTTTTGCTTACTGACCCCTGCTTCAATTCTTGCTCTCCACAAATGCCTATTTAAAGGATGGCGTCTGAAATTTCGTGGTTTTATTTGCCTAAGTTCCCGTTCTCGTCATTGCAATTGAAATTGATCGGCACTGCACGAAGATGAGCACAAAAAAATGCGGAACATAAGAAATTGCTAAACTTATTGTGCATAGTATATAATCAACCACGGAATACCAGTTTTTATTTACTAAAAATGTACCCATTATACAGTCCTATTAAACGTAATAATCAGTTTTTTTTTGTATTTTGGTAGGTGGTATTGCACGACACTCTGAGAACGTGAAGAACGCTCACTTTCAAAGTGCACTCTATAATACAGGGAATATTAGTTTGTGAAATTTAAAACTAAAAGTTTACCCATTGGACGGTCCTATTTATAAACGTAATCATCAGATTTGTTTGCATTTTAGCGATTTACGGCTCTTAGAAATTCATGGATGTTCCCTTTAAGAAATGAATTCAACTTTTGGAATGTTCATGGAATCATGACTACTTTGGGTCTCTTGCAAAGTTAACGGGAATCCCTTCCATGTTCTGGCCTCTTGCAAAGCCGGGCTTCACGTTAACTTTGCAAGAGACCCGAAGTATGCATGATTCCACGAACATTCCAAAAATAGAATTCATTGCTTATATTTACATTTTATTATAAATATCGAAAATATAAACTATTTCTAATTTAGGAATAAAACAGATTTTTATCTAAAACATAATCGAATTAACAGTTTAGTCGGAAAGTAAAATGGAAAAGCAGAACAGCCAGCTTGAATACGGACAGCCAATGGAGCAAACAAGAGGCTTGTTTTGCACGAGCGACTCATGTGTGGCTCGCTGTCAGTCACAACTGGCGAATGAGTTCGAAGCGTATTGCACGGGAAAGTGAGTTTGGCAGCTGCCAATCAATTTTGCGTAATTCATTAGTTGATTTTACGTTAGTAATTATCCTGTATGGAAATAATGTAGATTAAGACCAGCTGGCTTCTCGTAGGATCGAATGCGCCGGTTTTCCACGTTGTAATAAGATGCGAATAACTGCTATGCTGCAATTTAATGCGATCAAAATGGAGAGTAGACTGCTTTACATGAGAGTGTTCAGAATGAAAAGAGTTACGATGCAAACATTTTAAATGTACACAGAAAATTCCGCCCCTTGTGACTATTCGAGTTCTGGTATCATGTCGGCGAAAGCTTTCAATACTAAACCGATTTATGTTGAATCGAGCCATCTTAGTGTGTGTGTGTGTGTGTGTGTGTGTGTGTGTGTGTTTACATAAGAGTATTCTTTTTTTCAACGATATGATCAGAACCCAAATTGAGCTCTGATCCTGCGAGAAGCCAGCCAATTTTCGAAAATCTTATTTACAACTATACGCTTGTGTCCATAGACATCATCGTCTGAAAATCACTAAAATGATAAAGATAAATAAACGTTTGAACTAGATCTAACATGTTTTAATTTTCGGCATAATTTATTTGGTGGTGCTGATGCATAACGAACAATTGGAAATAGAAATGCTAGCCCAAATTAGATGATAGCTTATTCAAAATGCAACGAGTGAAACTTCTACTTCCTGTTTTAATTCTGAAATTCTATCATACTAAATCTGTACCGAACTCCAATTATCATTTTATTGAAATACCCAGACTGAAAACGTTATGTACTAAATGAATGGCAAAGCTAAGCAACGACATAAAACAACAACGCACGCACGCACACACGCACGCACGCACGCGCACACACACACAAACAAAACTAAAGCAGCACCATTGGTCACCATTGGATGTGGTGAAAATACCAAATTTACTGTTTTCGTAAATGTTTGAACTACTACATCACAGATAGTCGACCATTGAACAAGAGTCAAATGACAAACACTGTATTTTCAGAAAAACTCAATATTCTAAAGTTTAAAATGGGAGAGTTGGTTTTAAATCTGCATTTTGATTTGCTTTACTTTTTGTGTCATATTGTCCATGGTTCTGTTGCGTTTTTGGTTTGCAGGTGTGCATTTTAGAGTGGAGTGTGTTATGTTGCTGCTGCTTACGTTATGTAATGGTAAGTTTTATAAAATCTCCGATTGTTCGTCGTATAACGTCTTTACGAACACATGCCTAAAATCCCAGGTCACAGTATTAAAGACTTTTGCGGCTAATTTTTATGCGCATAATTCCCGCGTCAGTAAATAGGTAAAGTTGTCTGGGTCCTGTCTTTCGACCATTAACGGATTCGGATCAACACAGCTTACAGAAACTCTTATGTCATATCGATGTTCCGACATTTTCTTGGCCAAATAGAGGAATTCAAGTGGGTCCGAAATATCTAGTCTATTCTTAACTTCTAACAAAGAAAACAAACACAGTTTGCATGTTGGCGCGCTTTAATGTGAGCAAATGAGCAGCGTGACATGGAAGGACGTTGTAGACCTTGATGAGATCTATTTTAGAAATGCTTGTAAAAGCCCAGTGCCAGTAACACAGTTTACTTAACCCTTAGATCTTCTCATTGCCGAAGTATCTGCCGTCCAGCCCACATGACACCAAACTTTTCTTTTTTGTTTGGCGAAAACTTGCTGTGATTTTATACAGTGCAGTATACCCCATAGCAATGACGACGTGCAAATCAACACGGCAAGATCTCATGCTCGAATCTATACAAAATTTTGTGTGTTGCTCACGTCTGTGAAGCCGCCTTAGAACTGATTTTACACGACACTTCGTTTGCTATTGCATTACCTGTTTATTCTCAGTCCGTGCGTGACTGAGTAATAATATACTGCACAACCTTTGTTAATGCTAGTACCGACTAGACAAATATTCTGCTCTATTCGATGAAACGAGCAGAATGTTAAGTCTATTCCTAACTTCTAACAAAGAAAACAAACACAGTTTGCATGTTGGCGCGCTTAGAAAATACAAATGTTAGAAAGAGCGCGACAAAATTTTGTATAGATTCTAATAAGTCACATCACAATGCCTCACATAGACATCACCTCTGTAATTTTTAACTCCAAAATCTTTAACGTACTTATTTAACTGTCAGGTGACTTCCAGCGAACAGTGTTAAAACACGTGGTATACGTGTATTTTTTGTACTTCCGCTTGCTTCAGGACACAATGTGTTGAGATTTACTCAGAAAGTCCCTTCTAAATCGCTTTTTCAAAACAGATGATGTTGTATGTTTCTGATTGAGCCAATACCTGCAACAAATGAAAACAAATAGCCATATACAAATAGCCTTATTGTCAATACATATTATTCTTATTTTCATAGCAATCATGCTGAAATCTAAAATTTATTTTCCAAAAATATTATTGTTTTCATGCCCATTTGCATATAATACTTTGTCTGATTAAAATGACTGTATCTGGTACTCATTTTATTAACTTATTTATTTACTTTTGTTTTGCTAAGTGTGCCACCTATTAAAATTAGATAATCAGGTGCAAACGGCTTGTCTGAAACTCTTCAAGTACAACAAACTGCCATATCTAAATTATACTCAACAATTCCCCTCTGCTAACTCTGATACTGAGCTAATAATCGGGCAACTATACTGGGAACTCATCTGGAATTAATTTATGTGTATCTACGTTATAATATACACTGAACTTGTCATTTGTTTGTGGTCCCATATATCAGTCAATTTAATTTTCTTCTTTCTTTGACTTTTATAAACGCATAGCTAATTAGAAATATACCATATCCATTTTACTGACATTTTAATTTTGATATTTCACGTAACTTACCACCATGGCGATATTTTGAAATCACCTTTTCTACTCCTGATTTTTATGAGTGAATTCATTTTCTTGTTATTGTAATAAACATTGGTCTCATTTTTATCTTCTAAATACTGCTCTATACAACCATATTTACTCCTCCATCTTTGTTCATATGGAGGACATTTTCTCTCCCAAAACCATACTAAAACCAAATACTTCGTTGTTTGAAAGTCTACCCTAATTTTCATCTGAGCTCTTTTTTTTTTTATTTGTTCATTGATTTTGCTCTCAGGGACTTTTGCACCTTTAGAAAATTAAGACCTTCAGTCTGCATTTTCAACCTGACTTCCGCTTCCGGGGAAATCTCAGTTATTATCTGTTAACAGGAAAATAACTTTTTCCACTTCCTGGGAAATCTCAACTATTACCATCTACCAGGTAAATACCTCGTTCCACTTCCGGGGAACTCGTTTCCACTTCCTGGGAAATCTCAATTATTACCATCTACCAGGTAAATACCACGTTCCACTTCCGGGGAACTCGTTTCCACTTCCTGGGAAATCTCAATTGTTACCTTCTACCAAGTAAATACCATTTTCCACTTCCGGGGAACTCGTTTCCACTTCCTGGGAAATCTCAATTATTACCTTCTACCAGGTAAATAGCACGTTCCACTTCCGGGGAACTCGTTTCCACTTCCTGGGAAATCTCAATTATTACCTTCTACCAGGTAAATATCATTTTCCACTTCCGGGGAACTCGTTTCCACTTCCTGGGAAATCTCAATTGTTACCTTTTACCAGATAAATACCCTTTTTCCACTTCTGTGGAACTCGCTTCCACTTCCTGGGAAATCTCAATTAGTACCTTATACCAGATAAATACCTTTTTCCATTTCTGGGGAACTTCATATTTCCACTTCTGGGGAACGGACATGTGACCTAGTCACCAACCGATTTTAAAGCTCTCTTATGAGGAAAAGTTGCTTTTCCCACATAAATCTACTACTACTATGTTATGTTTTCTTACCTTTGGAATTAACCTTCTACCAGGTAAATACCATTTTCCAACATCCGAGGAACTCGTTTCCACTTCCTGGGCAATCTCAATTATTACCTTTTACCAGGTAAATACCCTTTTTCCACTTCTGGGGAACTCGCTTCCACTTCGTGGGAAATCTCAACTAGTACCTTATACCAGATAAATACCTTTTTCCACTTCTGGGGAACGTCATATTTCCACTTCTGGGGAACGGACATGTGACCTAGTCACCAAGCGATTTTAAAGCTCTCTTATGAGGAAAGTTTGCTTTTCCCACATAAATCTACTGCTACTATGTTATGTTTTCTTACCTTTGGAATTAACCTTCTACCAGGTAAATACCTTTTTCCCACTTCTGGGATAACTCGTTTCTACTTCCTGGGCAATCTCAATTATTACCTCATACCAGATGAATACCTTTTTCCACTTCAAGGGAACTTCATGTTTCCTCTTCTTGGGAAATGACATGTGACCTAGTCACCAATCGATTTTTGAGCTCTCTTATGAGGAAAGTTTGCTTTTCGAAAATAAATCTACAGCTCCTATGATATATATTCTTACCTTTGAAAATAACCTTCTACCAGGTAAATACTTTTCCCACTTCTGGGAAAATCGTTTCCACCTCCTGGGCAATCTCAAAATTACCTTATACCAGATAAATACCTTTTTCAACTTCTGGGGAACTTCTTGTTTCCTCTTCTGGGGAAATGACATGTGACCTAGTCACCAACCGAACTTTAGAGCTCTCTTATGCGGAAAGTTTGCTCTTCCCACTTAAATCTACTGCTCCTATGATATAAATTCTTACCTTGGGAAATAACCTTTGAAATTCCACTTCTGGGAAAATCAATTACACTGCAAGTGTATTTGGATTTTTTTTAAATTTTGTCTCACTACTTATAACATTGTCCATATCTGCATATCCAACATAAGCATCACCGTTTTTCGTTTGCAAATAATTCAGAATCGAATGCAGTATTCTCTTTCAATACTCTGACATTAGCTTTTAACGACTACTCCTTTAAAACAACTGACCCCTTTTCAAAGGTGAATGACTCGTTTTTATTCTTACAAGCGTACATTTAACTGACATTTCTCTAACATCTATTCTACTGTAGATGCAGCGATTTCTGCTCGTATGCTCTGATAACTTTATGTTTCTAATTGAAATCTCCTTTCTTTGATTATCTTTTACATTTTCTCCATCTTTCAGCATACATAAACCTACCCATTTTCAAGCAGAAGAAATGTATGAATCATTTAACATGCACAAACGGTTCAAATGATATTTTTCTTCAAACAGAAGAAATCCAAATTTCATTAAATAAAGAAAAAATATCAATATCAGCAATAAGGGCTGCCTATAAACAAAATTTAAAATAATACTGCGTTATAGCGTTGATTCCACATAAACAGTCATATACAAATGCAGTTATTCTTTGACCGTTGACCACCATAATAACATCACTGTTAAAACTTTCCACAATATTTGACCAATGCTCGCCAATTCCAGTAAAGAATTATGTATGTAAAATGCTTCCTTACCTGCGTCTGACCATGAGAAAGCTGAAACCGTTACATTTGACTGAGCTTTACTCATGTAATTAAGATAAGCCTCGCCATTTTCAAATTAGCTCATGAAATATCATTTTGAAGTTGTTGTCATGTTATCTTGCAACTTTTTTGTATTTTAAACTTAGATTTATGCAAATTATTGCCTATGCAATTACAATCCAGTACTAATCTATGCTTTGTGTCTTGTTATTTTTACAGTATAGTATTAATAGCATGAGACTACGTTTCAATTTTAAGAATACATTTCTAAGATAGTAATGAGTGGATCTCTTGGTTGTCTTATTACTGTAAGACCTCTTTACATGGCAGAAATTTCCATCTTTTTTTAAGATAAACACTCTCTGGCAAAAAAAACAACAGTATTTGTCGCGATCAGTACAGCAAATAGATAGATAAAGTGTAATCCTTTTCTATAACCAACGTAAAGTACTAATATGACCATGCATCTATTTATATTTAATATTTAGCCTATTTCACGGGGATTCATCTGTACTTACTCTCTGCAAATCCACCCACCTTCGTTATCGTCTCTCATGATCTAACTGATCTGTACTACCAACCTTAGTATAGCGCCAAGATTCAGTCACATATAAAAAAATCTTTATATCTGAAATGTCTATCTGATGAAAACAAGAAAAACTGCTTTCTGTACTTATCTTTACATTGTGCTTTAAATATGGACTTTCAAATTTCCAATGCTGACTTGGATTGAGCTCATCAAATGTGTTTCTGATCCTGCTCATCACTGGCGACCTCCAGATGTAAATAAACGTCAACTACTTTCTAGCCAATGTGGGTTCTAATAACCTGTCGTTGTTCCAAATATTGGAAACTGAAATGTAAGAACGTTAAATGTAAAACTGTGATTGATTCCATCGTTGACTTAACAATTTTATTTTATTATTATTATAATTATTATTATTATTATTATTATTATTATTATTATTATTAATTTATCTTCTTTGCAAAACCAGGAACTGTCGCCCAATTCATGAGGATGTATAGCCTGCTCTTGACGCCTATATTCGTAACTGTGTTTGAAACTATGATCGTGGTATCCCTGGTATATTCTTTCACAATGTATATGTAGTGTGTTGCGTTATTTTTTATTTGCTCTATATTTTACAACATTCTCCGCATTTGAGCGTTACAGATAAATATGTATAGCCTGCTCTTGATGTCTATATACATGAACATGTTTGAAACTATGACCGTGATATCCTTGGTATATTCTTTCATAATGCGTATGTAGTGAGTTGCGTTATTTTTTATTTGCTCTATATTATACACCAATCTCCGCTTTTGAGGGTTTCAGATAAACTTTTATAGCCTGCTCTTGACATCTGTATACATGAACGTGTTTGAAATATGATCGTGTTATCCCTGGTATATTCTTTCATAATATATATGTAGTGTGTTGCATTATTTTTATTTGCTCTATAGTATACAACATTCTCCGCTTAAAGGCGTTTCAGATAAAAATGTACCTTTCGCTAAACTCTTCATCTTCATATACCGTTTAATAATGGTTTAGATTTCTGTCACAATCATCTATTTTTTTAAACATGCCATCTTCTACGCATGGAACGCATTTACCTTTTGAGTTATAATCTGCAGATGCGACAGACGCACTTTTGCTACCTAAAATTCACAAAATAAGTTTTTGAGTGTCACTTATCTTTTTAATTCTGTTAAAACCAACTTGTTCATCTCGTTCTGTCTGCTGTATATAGCCTAGGTCGATGCCATGTTATCTTCTTACTCCAGAAATGTAGACCAACATCCTTCGCTTTTTGTGTGTTGCTCACGTCTGTGAAGCCGCCTTAGAACTGATTTTACACGACACTTCGTTTGCTATTGCATTACCTGTTTATTCTCAGTCCGTGCGTGACTGAGTAATAATATACTGCACAACCTTTGTTAATGCTAGTACCGACTAGACAAATATTCTGCTCTATTCGATGAAACGAGCAGAATGTTAATTGTCCTTTTACCAGAAATGGTTGTCTCAGTACCAAAGACAGATAAATGTAGCTAAGACGAAACCAAACGATGTACAGAATTACCCTGGTTACAAATACGAATCTTATGTGCCAAATTAAAGTTCACAAACTTAAAAAAAATGCATACGTCTTTGGGAAATTTATACGGCATTCATTTCTTTTTCATATCAATTTTATTCATAATATGGACTTGACAAATACATGAATGGGAAGATATAAGCAAGCCTTCATATATTCACAATATAATTAAGTTGTTCACTGTTTTGCATATTGTTGCTAAGCAACCGATAAAAACAGTTAAAAAGCCACTAGTATGCTCATTTTGGTGGTTGCCATGGTTACAAGGAATGAATTTCTGATGTGTTTTTTATGCTTCTCCAAGGCAACACATTTTCTAAATATTGACCGTCAAAAAGTTATTTGCTAGTCTTTCTTTTATAACTAACCAATATAAAGTGCAAAAATGTTAATAAAATCTGTCAAGATTTAAAGTTCCTAAAATAGGGGTGTGGAAGACAAATATTAATAATTACACAAGTTTAAAAGTCATATGTACTTCAAATTATACGTAAGACTTTAAAACAAAGATACTCTATCAATAAAATGTCTTCAAAAAGTTAGAATTATGCATTCAAAATGATGTTGTCATGGAAACAAAGATGCAGTATGTTTTGATATTCATTCTAATGTTCACCCTTTTCATGATCAATTTTATTCAGAAATGTTGATTTTTTACTTAGGTATTGATATAAATTGAAATAAAACCACACATAAAGGCATCAATTAGTCCTACATGCTATAGCATAAACTCGAGTAATTATTGAAAGTCTGGTTGCCATGGCAATCGTTTTAATGAACTATAAAGGGCAAATTTGGCCATTTTTGTATTGTTGCTAAGCAACCACCTCCAATATGGAGTAAAAATTTCTGAACATTTGTAATGATAGGGAGGATAATGATGTACCGAAACATAAGCCTTATTAATGATGTAAATCTTTTCTTTTAGATTTAAAGTATTATAAGTGTTGAGAATAAACATTATTTTTTGCCTTGAAATTCACTGCGTGAACTTTAATTTGGCACCTGACGGTTATTTAAAGCGGCGCAAGACCTAACCTCATGGCCAGTGGTTAGAATGTCTGGCTACAAAACCAGAGAACCTGGCTCGTTTCCCGGGTGCGCACCTATTTTCAGTGGTTTTTTATTTTTTTTAGCATTTTAATGTTAAATTGCTTCATACTAGTATAATGACATCATCAAAAGACCGAAAAGATCATTCCATAACTTTTTATATTGAATTATGCATGAAACCTACGGGGAATTGGTTAAATCTGGCCCTTCTGAAAGGGAATTAGTTCGGTGATCTCAGAGTTTTATCCTTTTTTAAATGTAGTATAAAAACATAACATTAAAAATAAATTCTTAAGATTTTCAACATCAGATTTTTTTTTGTATATTTATGATTTACTCTAAAAACAAATTCCAATTTTTGACGAATTGTCAAAATACATCATTCAGTATCTTGTCAGTCAAAGCTTGGGATAACAAACAAACTTGCACATTTTCTAAAAGTTTTGAGGTCATGGGCAATAATTTAAAGCTGCATAGTCTGTAACTTTTGATCTTTTAATTTTAGAACTAATGTTTCTATTTTTCAAGAACACAGTAAAAACTAAAATACAGGTTTACATTTTACCAATTTCGTAAATCTTAAACAAATCAACAAACAAAACAAACATATCGTAAACAAATTATCAGTATCAAAATGTTAAAATTAACTGTCTATAATTATTGGAGGGACGCAAATAATTACCAACAAGAGAAAAACACACCTGTTTTATAAGATAATTCACTTTTCTGTGCAGTTTTCAGCTATAGTGAACAGATTTATTATGAAAATATAACTTAATTCTACCTTTTCAAATGATTTAAAAAAAAATAATCGAAAAATGTTCATAGTTGCAGACTTAGTCTCTTTAAGTTAATAGAAAGAAGCTAGCTGAAGATTACAACAATCTTGGCTTGATATTTAGGGCTAGTGTTATTCTTTCATCTGTTTAGAAAATTGGTCAAATGCTGAAACCTTACAGATGAGATTATGAACAAATAAGCAAGGTTACATATCCTTTTTATTTCATAAATGTATAGCCCACTGTACGCAAAGTATTGGGCAGATTTTAACATTGGAAGTATTCAGAAGCATATGTCCTTAAATGGGTTAAACATATGCTCACAATATCCTTATAAGGTCGAATATGGTAATTCAAATCTCAAATTATATTCTCTTGACTATTCTTTTAAGCAAGCGTTACTGAAGAAGAGCCATGCAAAGAGTCCCTGCTCACAGATAGCGTTATCATACCAGACAGTTCATTTAGTGCACTGAGTGAACGGATGCAAGACGGGACGTACAGTGCATCTCGTGCACGACTGGAAAATAAATACAAAATACCATGGAAATCCGGAAAGCTGGATAAAAATCAATACATACAGGTGAGAATCAGAAGCTGTGGCAAGAATGGTTGCAATACCATGTACGCAATGCAGTGTAGTTCAACTGTCCCTCCAAGAGTAGAACCATTTATGTCCGAGGGAAACTAAATAATACCAAAGATAGAGAAATAGTATCACAAGTTAACCCGTTTATGCCATAACATAAAAGTCATTATAATTAAAAATTGACCCTGTTCAAGACAACCAGAGCAAATAGTCACTTTACATTGCCATTACAATTGTATAGTCCACAATTTTCGTGCATAGCGGTGTGCTCAAAAATACACATAGAAAACGTATAGTACCCGGAACAGACTGTTTACAGGTACTTGACCATTCCAATGATGCTATGCTGTCATGGCGTTACTTCCCGTAACGATGTTATGATGTGAAACACACATGGAATAGTGGAAAGCTAGAGCTAAGAATTAATGTCAGGACATCATAACATCATTGAAATGGTTGAAAGTTATCGCAGAGACACCTGACAGTACTCGTTTGCTTTGATTGTAATGAAAAGGCTAGATTTCCGGTGGCCCAGATGAATACTTCCTGTTTTTGAGCTTTCTATTTGTCTTCTACCTACATGACTGTAGCTTCTAGTTGAACAGCTTGATTTATCAGAATCTACAAAAATAACTATCAGGAAGCATTTTCTCAATGTTTCTTATTGTAAATGTTACTAAAACCATAATGCAATGAGTGGTTAATTAAACACAGATCGACTTTCTTTGTTCTATGTAGACCTCTGATAACCAACTGTAATTTTCGAAACCAATGCATATGGATATGGTATCATTGGTATGTGTGATAGTTTCCTGCAAAGATTTTTTCCTTTCTAGTACATGTACCAGCATTGATATCATTCACGGTTTGAGATAAATTATTGTGATAATTTATCTTTAGTATATAAAATGTGGATTACATGATACAGGTTTGTGTATACTTCACCCCAATCATTTGTTGCTTTCTATGTAGATCTTGAAGTAGTAATACTCAAATCAGGGATCCAGTAAAAAGAGTGTGGCGTCTTTGGTATACATTAAAGGTTATTTACGTGACACTACTGTGCTTACAGGCTGAACGTGACCCCCGTTTTTTCTGTTTATTCCTTAATGGTTATTTCAATTGAAAAAGAAATTACAGAAAAGACCGCGTAATAAGATTATTTTTCTCACTGAAGTATGATCTTTTATATAGGCTTGGATTAGATGGAATTTCTGCGTGTTTTTGTTACTTCACTTTGAATTAGTCCCCAAGTGTACCTTATCGATATATAAATAAACTACAATCAGTAGTGTTAAACTGGTACACTAAGCTTATGGTAACTACTATATAGGCACAAATGGGCATATATCTCAAGAAAAAGGACTAAGCTATTCTGATTTGCAGGGCATTTGGGCCTAAGGTCAAAATAAGGGCTGCTCCCAAAAATAATATTTAGTTACACTGTGTGCATTTACATCCGCATACTAAACGTCAATCGTATTAGTAAGGATTAAAGTTGTAAAATAAAAGAAAAAACGGGTGTCACTTCAAACCTGGAAACACAGTATCACATATTTCTCCCAGTATCATGTTGCTTTTCCAGGTAGACCTTGGAGTACCAACTATAATCTCAGGGATTCAGACACAAGGATGCGGTATTATTGGTGTGTGTCAGGAGTGGGTTACAAAATACAGATTTTTGTACAGTTTGGATTGCAAAAGATGGCAAACATATGGCAATAGCAAAGCCGGGCAGGTAGATATTGTAAAACCTGGTTTTATGCGGCCACTTAAAAATAGACAAAACAAATGTCTTTAAACAGATGCTAGCTTAATGAAGGTCGAAAGTATTGCTGAATGCTCCCTCTCTTGGAGCTTTCTGCAATACCTTTGGCCTGCATTAAGGGATAATCGGTCTTGAAAACCAATTTTGGTCTTTTTAGGTGGCTGTTTAATGCAGGATTTACTGTATATTACAAAACTATAATCTATTGGCATTTTAATTATTTCTACTAAGTCTATTAAATTCGAGATAGATGCAACTCTGATGATGCAAAACTGTCCATTATGTAGGGACACTTTGCATTTACTTTCATGAACAGATTCAGTAGAAACAAGTCTGTTGTTTTCAAAAGTGTAGGAAGTGTGTGCGCGTATATGTACGTCTTAATCTTCGCTGCTCACATATGTGATAATGGGCTCTCAGATCACAGTTTAAGATAAATAACATTTTTGAGCGTAAAATTGTAAATATTTTCATACCCAGCAGTTATAACATTTGTTTTGGGTACTCAAAAGAACCGGTTCTTTTGATATCCCTTAACATATGTTTTGGTTGAGATATAAGAAAATTATTATTTATTCGGTATGTACTCGTAACTGAAGTCCTGGGCCACTCTTTTTTGTCCATCAAGCGAAGTTCTTACTAATTTAATGTAGAATATTTAATAATTTATATCTGTGATATACTGTAAATCCGGAAATTTTCGAGAGAATTTTATTTTCGTGAATAGCATTAAAAGACATATTTGCGACGTTAAAAATTCGCGACTAAGTCATGATTTACCTTTATCAGTAAACATCAGAGTGATCTCGCCATTTCCCAAAATTTTTCTTCACAAAATTTCACATATTCGCGAAAATAAAACCTTCGCGAAAATTTCCAAATTCACAGTATGTAGATTGTGTCTCATTTTAAATTGCTTATTGCCAAATATATACCATTTCAGATAATAGAATTCAACGGAAACGTTGACGCCCACAAACTGGTAGAAAATACTTTCTCGTGTCCAGTAATTGCCAGGTATATAAGGATAATGCCATCGAGTTGGCATAACTACATAAGTATGAAAATAAACCTCCTTGGATGTCCTTTTAACTCAGGTATATTGATCTATTTATTCTATTGTATAATATTAGTTTTATGAACAGGTCAGCAAATTGTAAATGTCCAGAAACTAATGTTGTTTTACCTTTAAATTAGAAGAAATGATGGCATTATAACGTTATAAACACGCACTATCTCTGAAGAACTGAAGAACTTAGTTAATAAGATTATCTACTCAATAATAAAATATGGCGACATTTGAAGTTACTGCTAACTCATACCCTTTACCAGGTCAGTTGCTACAGAACGTGGCCTCTGGCTAGGGTCTCCACTACGTGCTTAAAGATTAAAAAAAATAAATAAATAAAAAAAAACAAACAAACAAACGAAACAACAACAACAAACATACCAAAAATAAAATAAGACATAAATGGGTAAAGGCTACTACCCCCAGTTACTAGACTAAGTATGCTATTCAATAAGTTGGTTTAAAGTTTGGTTTTGCGTGTGCACTGTCCCGTTATCAGACCGAAACAATGGCATTACTATTTCTGATTTTTAGAAGTATTGTGAATATATTTCTATGGTGAAAGATACAGATATTGTTATTCAATGCAAAAGAATAGAGTAAATGACAATGAACATGACCAAGAAATACTGCAATCTCAGATTACAGACAATCTGAGGAAGGAACACATGCACATACAGTGACAGAATAACTAACGAGCGAATTCAGAGAATTTATGTCCCCTGCCACGTAATGTTTGAGCTATCATGGAACGAGTAAGTGAAAATGACTAAGTACACGAAAGAGAAACCAAATCATCAGAAAATTTAATCCTAAGCACATTCATATCTTCAGGCCAAAACATATGCACATGCAAAATTAAAAAAAAGTATTTAACTGTTGAAGCAGTAACATACACAAGGCACTGTCTATATATAGACATTGTTAGCATTGAATGTTTATTTCGCAGCCCTTAAAAAGTGACAAAAATTATCTGAGGATTATACAAAAAGTAATATTGTGGTCAAAGCACATGTAAAGTAAAAAATCAGCATAAAATGGTAGTAAGTACCCAGTTTCAGATCTGGTCACTTTGATAGTTATAAATGTAAGAAAGAAGGCAAAGGTCAGCCTAAAATGTTGGTTGTTGGTTTTGTTGCTTTACGTCCCAAGTCAACAGCTATGGTCATTGCGGGACGGTCAGTTCACATAACCACACTTTTTCCTGGGCAGGCTTGAACAAGCGGTTAACCAGTAATTCGTACACATACTTTCGCTTGTAACCTAAAATGAGACCAGTTTATCTACATATGATTTTCTACTCTTTACACTACTTTACCTCATAATTTGATTAAAGATAAACTTATTGATCTTATTGAAAGAAACTTCAATATAGAAGGCTCTCATTACCTTGCATGTAACAACAGAAACGCATTTTTTACTTCGGAAAAATCTGCCAAATATCATGCATGGTCTTGTCAAAATGTATGTGATGCACTGACCTTTTTGTTGGAGAACATTTTTATTCGATTTGGCACCAAGTTGTCAAGACAATTAGTTGGGATTCCTATGGGCACTTATTCTGCTCCCATGGTTGCTGATTTGCTCTAGTTTTGTTATGAGAGGGACTTTATGATGTCTCTTTCTGATGATAAGAAGGCTTATATTATTTACGCTTTTAACACCACATCCAGATATTTACTTGATATTTTAAACATTAATAATGTTGATTTTGACAATATGGTAAGTCAAACATACCCTTCAGAGCTCCAACTTAATCAAACCAATACCTGATACTGAAGCCCCGTTTTTAGACTTCCATTTGTCTATTTCTAATGATATTGTTTCTACCAAAATTTATGATAAACGTGACGATTTTGATTTTAAACTTGTCAATTTCCTATTTTTAGATGGCGATGTTCCTCACTCTACATCATATGGCATCTAGCTAAGTTGCTGACGTCAAAACTCACAATAAATTGTTAACTCAGAAACTTCTTAACAAGGCTTTCGGTATGATAAACTTCCCAAAAACTTTTCTTTTTATCGACGATACTATGATTTGATTTCTAAATTCCAGTTTGGACTTAAATCTCTCTCCCACCAAGGACTTTCCGAACCTGAGAAATATATATATTGAAGAAGATTGTTGGCTCTTATAATTTTCAGCGCGGTTTATAAAAATAATTCCCATTATCAAAAGATTGGCTAAAACATAAAAGTATTGCAACAGACTGCATGCTTGGTGGTCAACCCAATCACCGTTCAAAACTTTGCTTCCCTCTTTAATTGCTCGCCAGTGGGTCGGACTTCAGACTCTGCAACGGTTCCGACTTAAAGGCTTTTCTATTGATGAGATGGTAGGGGACTGATGCTTTGGCTGTTGTCAGGCCCACTGGGGATTACCTGTTGGATTTCGTTTGTGCTGGTATTCAGTTTTATGTACTGTTGAATCATTATCTTTGCTTAATTTCCTTTTTATATATTGATTTATATATTCTAGGAGATGATGCATGGATAAGTTAGGGTTCTTTCTTGCAAATCAAATATGTTAGTGTCTTAATCCACATCTGAACTTAGGGAGAGGCTGGCGCCTTGAAACAGGTTTAAGCCCTCCAGTAAAATATTTTCACTGACTGTTCCAAGGTGGTACTTCTTTTATGGATCATTTGTGTTTTTTATGTCTTGTGTTTTTCATGCTTTCGCATCTGTTCAATGCAGCCTTGTGGTCGCCTGCTGGGAAAGGGCAGACCTCTTGGTTTTTGTTTGTGATGTTTAATTGTGTTTTTGTCACTTTCCAATGTGGTATCCTGGGTCAGTTGTAGTACTTGATTGTATCGAATCCTGATCGTTGTCGCCTCTACATGTGAATAAAAATGACAAATAATAATCTGAGGGTCATAATCAAACATCTTGCACACCTTATAACCATGGCCAACATGTAAACACCTGTAAAGTTTCGAAAGAATCAGAATAAAACTGTAGGAGGAATTGCACACACAAGATACATAGTATCTGTTTACTTTGGTCAGAAAATGATTACGTTCAACTTGTAATAAGAGTAACAAAAATATTCTCAGGATTATATTCAAACAATATGCACATCTTCAGATCATGACCTAACCACCTATAAAGTTTCAAAGAAATCAGCTTAAAAGTGTAGAAAGGATTTCATACACAAGATACCTAGTATCTATCCACTTTGGTCGTATTGTGAAAAAATGCATAGAAATTAATCTGAGGAGATGCATACACAAAATACCTATAAAGTATCTATTCACTTCGGCCAGAAAATGACTAAAATCAATTTGTAAAAAAGTGACAAAAATAAGGATTATATCCAAACATTATGTACATTTTCAGACCATGATCTAAACATTTATAAAGTTTCAAAGGAATCAGCCTAAAACAGTAGGCGGAGTTGCATAATAAGATATCTAGTATCTTTTCACTTTGGCCACAAATATGAAGGAACTATCCAATATATCAGCTTGACAACCCATTCAGCTGATATACGAGGGTTGTCCCAGTAAATCGTGGACTTTTGTTATAACACAAGACTGTGTACAAGTAATTCTATGATATTTTCAGGATGTGTTTATATACTCATTTGAACCATTTTGTATAAATATGGGTGGAATCGCAGTTTTTATGAAAAAATTATGAACCTTTACTTGACGGTATGTCGGCGTGAGCGGTGCACGTCAAAAAAATTGTAATAAAACTATTCTAGTCTAAAAAGTAGTGTACATTCAATCAAATTCCGCTTTTGTTTTTTTAAACAGTACATTACCATATCAACTAGTAACCATGCAAGGTAAAGTGTTGAAAATTGGAAACGTTTATGGTCATTCGCATTGATTTTATAAACGATTTTACATGCCTACTACATTTTTATTTTTCAGAAAATGCTAAGGTTAGAAAAACGGTAAGGCGCAAAAAATTGATTTTCAACAATTTTTAGCTAATTAATCACATAAAACTACGTTATTTTAATGTTAAATGTGATTGGTCGAAGAGTCACTAGTGTCGTAAAATGGATTTGTGTAAAATTATTTTAGTAATATCACAAAGAACAAGCTCATTTTCGTCAATTTAGCGGAACCCATGCTATTTTTTTGTAAGTTATTTTAAGGGTAAATATGTTGTCTCTTATTAAATCTAAAAGATCGCGCTTGTTTGATTGCTTAACATATCTAAACTAACTATTTAGTCTTTACTGGAACCAGGGAGACTTACTCAACAAATATATGGCAATATTTGTCACAATTTAAGCTTATTTAAAAAGAGTAGAGTCAAAACATTTGACCACCCCTCTCTGAAAATACAGCAAAATAATTTGTGACGTGATCTACATACGCGGAGATACCTTCAGGTAAAGGTTCATAACTTTGTTATCTAAACTGTGATTTCATCCATATTTGTAGAAAATGTGTCGTAGATGTATATTAACATATCATACAGATTTTATAGAATTCCCGACAGACAATTTTGTTTCACAACAAAAGTCCACGTTTTAGTGGGACAACCCTCGTAGTAGCTATGATTTTGTTTCGAAAAACAAATAAATGAGTATAAACAAGTAATTCTACAAATACAGATCTCAGCACAACCTGAGTTTTATTTGCAGGCTTATGTTCTTTTAAACAAAGAAAATAGTAGTCATGGCTCTGCACATGCGCCTGGCAGGTTTCAAGTAATATTTAATGTCAAACTGAGGACTAGTTTACTTTTTTTGAACTTGCGCATTTTGGAAATCGAAAGATTTTGTACAAATCGATGTTTGGTTTAGTTGAATTTTAAACACAATATAGTTATGGATCCTTGCCAGAAATATTGAAAAATTGACATAAGTGGATATTTTATTTTACTAACATTTTTCTACTGACACTGGAGTAAACGTCATGCTATATACAAAAACGTATTTGCTTTTTACATTTCTTGTAGATCATAGGAGTTCACCCTAATCATGATATTAGCCTTAAAAACAAACCTGTGTTCAGCCACTGCCTTGTCAAACTGTTTCCTGCTGTTAAAAACACACATCCTGTATATCATGGCATACGCCGAAGTAAGAAAGAATGCAAAGACCAGGAATTGATGCAATCAAGTACCATACCTGATCCAGGATACCGTATGGGAAATTGACAAAAACACGAGAACAAATCACATGCAGATAGAGCCAAGAAAAAAGCCCTTTAGGTGGTCACATGACTGCATGACACAGACAAGACAATATGGCAAAGACAAACACAAATTGAAACCGATCCACAAAAGAAGTACCACCTTGAAATTGTCTGTAAGAAAATTACTGGATGGCTAACATTACGTTTTCTGTACCAACTCACCCTTAATTCTGATATTGATCAAGACACATAGGTGTTTGGTTTGATGGGCACGACAACAGATGCAGCATCAGGCCCAAACCATCCCATCTAAAGATAAGTCTTTAAGTCAGAACCCTGTGTATGTTTGTTTTAATCGCTTAAGCAGTTTGTTTTTATTTTAGGATACTTGGGTCCTATCAGTAAAGGGAACAGTACCACAAATCCTACGCAGTCACCTATGTTCCACCAACTATATCCAACTATCAACGTTGGTTCAAATAATGGCACATCCATATCACTCCCAGGTGAGCATTAAACCTCAACTTTAAAATGGTTTTTACCTCTGTGTAATAATTGATCTTTTAAGGGAATTCATTTGTTCAAGTTTGTAACTAGTACTCCAAATTTTCACTGGTACCACAGTTATAAAAGTAAAGAAGTAGGAAAATCAGGAATGGAAACAATCAAGCCCACCTGACCTGAGACACCGCCATATGGTTAAGTGACAAAACACAAAGAAACATCACACACATGAGAGCCAACAGGTGATCCCTTTCCCAGTAGGTAATCACAAGGCTGCAAGGTATACTAAAGACAAACGTGAAACATAAATACAAAAAGGATCCACTAATTTCATGCTCAAGCAGGAAAAATATATTATATAAGAGTATTTAAAGCAGAATCCGTTTATTTTTTTCTTTATTTTAGTTTTATGAGCAGTAATTTTTTCATGTTTTAAAGACTCGGGTCCTGGTATCAGATTAATTCAAATTGACGTTTGTAATTATGTAGACGTGTTGTGATGCGAACTTGCAGTAAGGGTGTATGAGAGCCAATAAAGAATGAAACCATGCAATAAATCATGCCTAAATTGTTAATTTCAGCATGTCTCTCTCAATATAGTGTAAAACAAATACCTCTTTATTTTCCAGTCAAATACTTGACAATTGGACACTCTGGTAGCAAACATCCAAATGAAAAAGGTAAGCTATGTGTCATAATAGTTAGGGGAGCAGCCCGATAAGGGTTCATATTGTTTGCTTATATGAAAAATCTAGTCTGAAGTGCACTTCAATATATGCAGAAGACGTTAAAACAGGCAACATGTTCAGGAAAAAAAATAGTGGCAGGATAAGAGTTAAAATATTTACGACATATTTGTGCGATTTTTTTCAAGGCAAATCGTCCTTCATCTTCCAAACACAGAGCTGGGTCCAATCATTAGCATAGTAGTACTGCATTTAAGTATAAACGGTGTGAAAGAAGGTGTTCATACTGATTAAAAACAGGTTGAACATCTTCAAAGACTTAGAGAACTGATCCAGCGCTGACGCAGCTCTTGAAAGCATCAAGCGACAGTGCTGTTACTGAGGAGATAGGCAGTGAGTTACAGAGACATATTGTTGATGGAAAGAAAGAGCTATTCCAGGCATTCACTGAGCAGTATAGTACAGTAATGGTATCTCATGGACTCTGGCTGGTCAAAAATATGTGTACCTACTTTGATGTGCTGGAATGAATTTGATCATTCTAAACAGGGATGTTGATGAAGTTATTGACGATGCAGTACATCTAGAGTATCATACACTGATCACGGCTATGCTGCAGATAGACCAATCCCAGATTCTGAATCATGGAGTTGACAATACTTTCCCCATGGAGGACATTTTACTGCAGTATTCCCTGGTTATGACTGAAGCAGGATCTTTGCCTTGTCACTAGCTTCTGAATAGTTATTACCCTCCCCTTTTTTGTCGCTACGCCCAAGCTGTCACACTTCATACCCTTAGCTTCTTGTTCTTAGAGCCAGGTTTGCTTATATTACCATGTTCTGGAAGTAGTCATTATTAACAGTTCTGAATGTATTTGTGTATCTTTCTATACTTGATTGTATCTCATCGAGTGAGAAGGTTTCTTGGCGATGCATGCTTTCTTGTATGCCATCTTTTCCTTAGTGAAAGCAGATGAACCAGGGTTGATCAAAGAGTGTTGATTGTTGTGCACTTGTAAGACACATACTTGTTGACACTTTCTATACATTTTTGCTTAAAATGGTCCAAAGTGTATTAAACCTGTTTCTGTGGTGTAGGCAAGTACAAACTCTTCTGTTAATTGTTTCACTTCCTCAGACATAAAACATTTGTCTGCCAGTTTTCGTAGGTAGAATTTTCTTTCGATTGCCTTGTGACAAGTTGGTGGGACATTTGTATCCACGAAAATAATATCGTGATCACTGGGGAACTGGGGAGTGCATCTGTCCACTACTCAACTAAGGAAGGGTGGTTTGTACAGATGGCGTCAAGAATATTCTTTTATTAAGTGGGAAATTAACTATTTGTTCACAATCTTTATGGTTTAATGTGTCTATTTATGTCTAGTTTGTAGAAACTGGGTATCTGTGTCCAGTGATTGTGTCTGTTTTCCAGTCTATATCAGATAGGAAATATTAGTATCTCAACCAAGCCAGGTGATCTGGTTCCTAAATCTTGCAGACAAATGGACACTACATTGCAAGATCCTATGTGTATTCTTTTGTCCTTGCTACAGATTCGTAATTAGCAGGCAGGTAGTACTTCTCTTTCAGGGAGTGTGGCATTGAGTCTGGTCTTGATTGCAAGTTTAACATATTGGTCACAATACTTTAGCATTGTGCAAAAACTTTCTCTCTTTGTCGGGATACTCTGAAAATTTATAACTAATTTAGAAGCCTATTTCTTGGAGAGAGAGAGACTTTCCTGTACAAATTTGGTTATGATGTGTATTTGGGTGATCCAATGCTGCTCTCTGTAATCACCATAGAAAAGGAGATATGACTCTGGGTGCTACAAGTGTTTCAAAATCCTCAAACGACATGGTGTTGATGTTTGAGAAACTGAAACAACAATACCAACTGATATATGTCTTTTCTAAAGGCTTAAACAGGACAGTGGGACAGTGGGCATAGAACGTTTTTGTCAAAGACAGTTTAAACAAAACACTGATCAGACATTTCTAAACCAGACACATGCTTTTTCGCAGGTGCCTCAGGGGTATTTAACAATCCATGGGCCAGAGTTACTTAAAAAAATCATACAGGAACTATATTTTATGGTAATTTAGTGTATAAATTTAAAAGAATTGTTGGAAAGCCTAATTTTAGTAATCAACTTAAAAAGATTATTTAACGTTATAAAAGAGTGGGATATAACATGGGTATCATACGACAGTCTGCATGCCTGGTTGTAAACCCAAACACCGTTTATAGCTATGTTTTCCTCTTTAATTACATGATGGTTGGTCAGGCCTCAGACTCAATAATAATCCTTACGTGAAGCTTTAATCGGTTGGTTGGTGACTGATGCTTGTCTTTGGCTGATCCCATCCTAGCTCAACTTCAGGTTTTCTTTATCTCTGACTATCTGTGACTCATGAGACCTTCTCTTTGTTTCATCATATGTGCTAATTTCATTCGATTGTTACTCTGTGATATTACATTGCATAAGTTAGGTAGCCTCCATGTAAGCAATACAATTATGTGCTGAACAACAACTTAATCGAGAGCGAAGATTTGGCGCCATTGAAATGCATTTAACCCCCCCCCCTTCCAGTAGCTTAGGCTGCTGTCCGTTTTTAGGCAGGGGTTTTGTTATTTGTTGATCTTTTGATGTACTTCCCATTAATTGTGGGGGTTCTGTGCTTGTCTTTGTTTTGGTATGCATTATTTTGTGTCCTTTCTTGTTTTGCTATCATCTTGAAGAGGAAGAGAGAGCTGGTTGCTTTGCTTTTATTTTCTGCGGATGTCTTGTTACTATAAATGTTCTGTGGCTCTTCCTCCTGGTGCGGTGGGCTGGTCTACAGTGTGTGATTGTGTTATTTCCTGAGCATACATGTACTCACTTACTTTTTGGGTTGGCAGTCATATACCATTCAATATCAACAGTAAAAATAAGTACACATGTCTCGTTATACCATGTTTAGGAACTTATAACATGTGATGCTGAGTTGCCTGTAAACTTTAGTTGAATAGCAACATGTGACTATTACATTGATACTGAAACCCAGAGGATCAAGAAATCAGTCCTTGAAAGTTTTGTACTAATTGCATGGCTACCACTTTTGACGTTCTAACAGTTTAAGCACACAAGAACCTTTGCTGCTCACACTCTCAAACATGTAGAAGACAAAGGCTCTGATAAACTCATTATACAACTAGCCCCACCGGACAGCTACGCATGCGCTTGGTATGACTAAACATTTGCTATTAGTACAATAATCTGCTGTTCCATATAGTTAATTTGATTTCCTTTAGGTTTTTCCTGTAAATATTCAAATATACGTTGCATATTACTGATTCATGTCATTTTATTATTTGAATTGCTGAGTCATGTTTCAAAATCACATAAGCACGTATGTAATAAAATAAAACATAGTTGATGGCGCATATCACCATGACGTCATTACCAACGTTTCTACTTCCTTGTAAAGCTCATTCCAAAATAAGGCTTGAATCTATTTTCAAGCCTCCAGTTAAGAGGGTGTATTTGAATTTTTTTTCTTATTTCTCAGTCAAAACATACTGAGTTGGTACTTTATAAGATGACTCTTTTTAGCACCCACAATTATATTAAAAATAGTAAGTGAGTGTGATCAGGAAATACCACAATCACAAACTGCTGACAAACCCGCGGTATCTTGAGGAAGAGCTACACAACAATCCCGAGACACCAGGTAGACAAGCAAAGCAAAGCAACCAGCTCTGTCCACCGATTGAGATGATTGCAAGACTAGAATGGACACAAAGTAACGCACAACAAAACATAGAACAATTACAGTACCCCACAATGGGAGTAAAAATGATGGATAAGAAAATAATGACATGTTTTGCGCTGAAAATGTTTATCTTGGCCTTTATTATAGCATTGTAAATATTTAACCAAGCTTTGGTTTCTTCTATTTTAGATTGTCTAGGTGGTTTGGGGAAGCTGACCTGCTGGGGAATGGCAGATGGAGACTATCAACATTGTGTATCTTGTAGAACGTTCATCAAGTGTTCAAACTACAACCTCTTCGAATTCGCTTGTCCATCCAAACTTTTGTGGGATGACAATATAAAAAGATGCTCCTTCATGTCTAACACGTGCAGCATTTCCATATAGAAGGACGGTTCTGATTCTCAATTGAGTAGTAGGCACATTGACTTATTGGCGACGACTGAATTGCTTTTTTCTTTTTGTCAGAGTTATTTGCTTGAGAAAATCAGCTACATAATACAGAACTTAAGTATTAGAACGTCACTTGAAAGTATGTCATTACGACTCGTATGCCATGAAACATACGAGCCATGATAATATCAAAATTATTCAGATTTAATGCATATAGTTCATTGGAAATGAAACTCTTTAATTAAACACTGAACAAGTTTATGCTAAAGTTGATTCTATTGTTCACTTTACATCCCTTGGCATGCACGGATACAGAGGAGGGCAGGTGGCACAGACCCAATTACTTCTCAAGGAAGGTCAGTGCAGCTCTCTGTGATATACGTTGATGACTAAAAACAAACAACAAAAGAAAGATACGTTTTCAGGGATCCACCTCCGGGAAAGTCCGTCACAATTCAAGAAGCAAATCATGCCTGGGGTGTATATAAGGACCATTATGCGTAGTACTGTGTACCAAAAAGCTCCATTTTGTTAGCCGGAACTGGCATATGGAAAATTAGTTCTAAAGCATGTGGGTTCAGCTATGTTAAAATCGATTATTCTGTTATCCGAAGAGATCAATCAGTAGAATAAATAAAGTTTATGCTTTTTCAATAAAATATCACTATACTGATATTTTATTAAAACATAAATTTCATTTAAGCCGTTTGTTTTGCTGCAATCACACTTGTTATTGTGTTAGCATGGTTTTTGTGACGTCAGCGTCACGTTATCACCCGCGTTATCAAAGAAGATCCTAGATGTACATCCATGGTCTAAATCCACGGAATTTCGCGGAATTGGCAGAGGCATTTCCGATTGCAGGACCCCCTGGATGTAATATATGGATCCTCACATGCTTGGCATGTTCATGCTTTCTCTTGCAGTATGTTCTGGTTTTATATTATACTTCTGTGTGTTCTATTAAAATATGCAATCATCGTGTTAGAGAATCTAAGTGGTTGGCGTAATCTGTTTGCTAAATAAAACCAACACAAAGTTCCTAATGGTGACTTGATGTATAATTTGAAGAAGATTGTAGGCTCTAATTATTCAACGCAGTTCATTGAACTAATTTCCCATTATAAAAAGATTGGCTATGACATTAATGTATTGCAACTGACTGTATGCTTGGGAGGTCAACCCAATCTCAACTGGCATCTTTGCTTTCCTCTTTAATTGCACACCAGTGGGTCGGACTTCAGACTTTATGACGGTTCCCACTTAAAGACTTATCTATCGATGGGATGTTATTGGCCTGATGCTTTGGCTGTTGTCAGGCACACGGGGTTTACCTGTTGGATTTCTTTTGCTCTGGTATTCAGACCCCCTCTGATAAAACTTTCTGGATACGCCCATGTGTATTCTGGTCAGATGACTACATTAGAAGCCTCGTGGTCTGGAGGATAAATCAGGGTTCAGCCAGACAAGGGTTAAACAGTAAATATATTGATTATTGAATGCATGTAGATTTTACATGCATATAACCAAAGTAGCGTTAAACTATCTTACTATTACTTATATCGCATAAACTGTTTTCATATTTTAAGTGCACATCGGGCTATAGAAACATAGCATTGTTCTGTTCAATATCCATGAGTGACAAGACCACGTAATTAAAGTGTCAAATATAAACATCTAAGTTTGACAATGAAGGAAGTTAATAGATTAAATTAACTAAATTTAATTACAAACTAGTTGTCTGTTTACTACAGCATTTTGAACTAAAGCACTTCAATTTGATAACAATTATGCAATGAAGACTTGAATTCAAAACTGTTGTTTCCCTTTTCTGAATGAATTTGTTTTTATTTATTGCTATCTAAAAGAGTAGATGCTCTGGTTGCTTAAACGCACAGAGTACATATGTGATATGAATCTGGAATTACTCCAAAAGGTTTTGATATCGATAGCCAGCGATAGCCTGACTATCGATTTCACAAACCTTTTGGAGTAATACCAGATTCATATCACATATTTACGCTGATCTTTAATGACCTCCTTTATGATTGCATGAAAGAGACAAAACTGACTTGAACTTTCTTCGGGATCGGCTTCACTTAAGAACAAAGTGGATCTTTCATATGCATTCGCGGATCCAGAGGTCCCTCCCCCTCCCTCTTGGAAAATCACAAGTTCTATAGGTTTTTATAAAAATTAGCAGTTGGACACCCTCCCCTGGGAAAATGTGGACCCCCACCCCTGGATAATGTTGGACCCCCTCTGGAACGTGAAAAAATGATAGTTTTCCTTAAAAAACATTGGATCCCCTCTGTAAAACTGTTAAATAACCTTTCACTGGTAGGTTTGTGATGAATGCTTATCTTTGGCTGGGTCCAATATGGCTCATTTCGTATTGACTGTCAGTTGGTTAAGATGCTATTTGATTATTTCATCAAATGTTTTCTATTTGATTAAGTCGTTCTTTTGTGATGGTAACTTGTATGAGTTAGAGCTTAAAACAGTGTAATCTAAGACGTATTTGTGGTCAGCAAAATTCAAATGACTTCGGGTCTGCCAGACTGGGCATAAATTCATAAATCATTAGTGGCTTACATATTTTGTAGCATTATGTAATGACGGTCATATTAACAACCTCGCGTATAGTTGGCAAAATTTGAACCAAAACACGATTTCATAATTACTAATAAGATATAATTTAACATTCGTGCTCATGCATTTTTGAATCTTATTAAAATCATTGCCAATAAGCATTTAAATATTTTGCAAGCCTTGCATTTATCTCTTTTCTATAGCTGACTTCATAATACATGAGTATTCATGTCAGATATTCTATTTCTTGCACACCAGTTTGGGATTTTTGTTGTTTTTACCCATGTGAGATAAATATAATCCATCATTGGTGTTCAGTGGGGACAGAAAAATCCCAACCCGAGTGCCCACCATTCCAGTGGGAAACGAGGCTTGCCGAGTTTCCAACTGAACAGTGAACCCGAGGATTGGGATTTTTCGGGAACCACTGAACACCAATATTCGATTCTTTTTCTCATATACCAACTCAACATTAAGGGACTGTATGGTACGGTACTGTATAATATCTGTTGGTGACGTCACTGAGGTTGATGTTTACAGTCAGTGACGCGCGCTGTACAAATCTACTTGAAACCACGAATAAACAGTTCATTAAACAATGAACAAATAGCTATTTCAACAAAATGGATTCATAAGAACAAGTGTATCAGCCACAGTAACTTGAGTAAGTAATTTTGTTGAGGAAAATGTGTTTCTTTACATCGTCAAGGCTCCTAGTCCTGGTGCATGCAGTATGACAACACGTCAAATATGTCAATTGCAATGTACTCAGCAAGTTCAAAGCATTAAATAAATGTTTTAAGTAAAATATGCGCAGTTTTACTTTATACCACGTTGAAGGCCAACTTAAATTGCTGAAATTTCAACATTGAAATTTTACCTGACTGTCAACAATTCAACTTTTGTTTTCAAAGCGAATACAGCCATGCGCAAATGTCACGTGTAGGTTAATTCCCATTAGCAACGAGCCGCATGTGGCTTATCTCGCATTAGTTACGCTTATCTCACATGGGTAGCGATATGGGAAAGATTTTTCTGACAGCAGGCTGACATAGGGATCACTCGATCTTCTATGCCTTGGTATGTGAGATTTTTTTTACTCACATACATTGTACCAACGCATACAAGATCAAGTGATCCCTATGCTAGCTCACTGTTGGAAAAATCTGTCCCACATCGCTACCCATGTGAGATAAGCGTAACGAATACGAGATAAGCCACACCGGGCCGGTTACTAATGCGAGATAACCCACATACAACATTTTTGGCGCATGACTGTATCCCTTCAAAATGAAAGTTGAATTGTTGACAGTCAGGTGAAATTTCAGCAATTTAAGTGGGCCTTCAACGTGGTATAATGTAAATTATAAAACATATATACAATGCTTTGAACATGACAAGTGCAAAAACGATTGACATATTTTACGTGTTGGGCAATAAGTGACTGAATGCACCAGGATGGGGAGCCTTGACGATATAAAAAACGAAACACATTTTCCTCAACAAAATTACTTTCTCGAGATACTGTGGCTGAAAAGCTAGTTCTTGTTTACCCATTTTGATGAAATAACCATTTGTTCATTGTTTAATGCGCTGTTTATTCGCTGTTTCAAGTTGATTTGTACAGCGCGCGTCATTGACTGTAAACATCGACCTCAGTGACGTCACCAACAGATATTATACTGTACCGTACCTTACTGTCGCTAAATTTCGAATTGGTATATGAGAAAAAGAATCGATCATTGGTGTTCAGTGATTCCAGAAAAATTCCAACCCTGGGGTCAACCGTTCAGTGGGAAACTTGCCAAGCTTCGTTTTCTACTGGAATGATGGTCCTAGGGTTGATATTTTTCTGTCCCCACTGGACACCAATGATGGATTTTATTTATCTCACATACTCTTACCAGCCTGTGGGAAAGATAAAAAACGATCAGCCGCACGCTGGCCACACGTCAATCTGTGACGTCATTGTAATGTTAAAACGACGTCACCATATCGCATCTCAGCGAATTCAGGATTTCCTGGAAAGCTTTTGCATGTTTTACCAATATAGAATGCCGTACTTAGTGGTGAGCCAGAAAAAAGCATCCATTGTTCGTGTGAGGATGGGATAAATAGAATCCATCATTGGTGTTCAGTGGGGACAGAACAATCCCAACCCAAGGACCCACCGTTACAGTGAGAAACGAGGCTTGCCTCTTTTCTCATATTCCACGACTGTACGGTACAGTACTGTGTAATATCTGTCGGTGACGTCACTGAGGTCGATGTTTACAGTCAATGACGCGCGCTGTACGGTACAGTACTGTGTAATATTTGTTGGTGACGTCACTGAGATCGATGTTTACAGTCAATGACGCGCGCTGTACAAATCAACTTGAAACAGCGAATAAACAGCGCATTAAACAATGAACAAATGTTTATTTCATCAAAATGGATTTACAAGAACTAGCTTATCAGCCACAGTAACTCAAGTAAGTAATTTTGTTGAGAAAAATGTGTGTGTGTGGTGTGTTTTTACATCGTCAAGGCTCCCCCGTCCCGGTGGACTCAGTCACTCAATGCCCAACACAACAGGTTAAATATGTCAACCGCAATGCACTCAGCATGTTCAAAGCATTGAATAAATGTTTTAAGTAAAAATGCACAGTTTTACTTTTCAACAAAGTTGAAGGCCGACTTAAATCGCTGATAATTCAAAGTAGATTTTTTTCCTGACTGACAACAATTCAACTTTCGTTTTCGAAGGAATACGAGGGGCGTTCAATATGTAATGAAAACAGCCCAGCATATCCCAAAGTTTTATATAAACACACTTCATAAATACTTTATTTAAAAGGTATTTCTTGCCTAAATAAATGTAGAATTGCAGTTGTCCAGCTACTTATCTAATTTACGAAGGAATACGAGGGGCGTTCAATATGTAATGAAAACAGCCCAGTATATCCCAAAGTTTTATATAAACACACTTCATAAATACTTTATTTAAAAGGTATTTCTTGCCTAAATAAATGTAGAATTGCAGTTGTCCAGCTCCTTATCTAATTTACACAAGTCGCTTTCAAGATAGGATGCTGAAGTACACTGTGATATGAAATAAAACAATGTTTTCAAAAGCAGATAACTACATGAACAATGGATGTTTTCAGACTGCTTCTTTGTGTGGTAAATAAACATATATTGGTGTTTTATACCTGAAAAACTTCTTGATATTGCTTTATATTCTATGAAACACTGAGGCTGCCATTTCGGTTACAATCATCATAGATGCTGTATTTTCTGGCATTCCATTGACAGAGTCGTTTTTGCGTGAACGAATACATAGCTAAAATTTATATACCAAAAACATTTGTAACATTTTTCTGGTCCCTTTGATGTTCATTTGCAAGTAATACAGCCGATTTTAAAATTTCCATATTTAATCTCACTCATAAAGTAACCCCAAGTACGTCATTTGAAATACGGAAATCACTAAAACGAATGCCATCTCTGGCTTATACTGAAATGGATCAGACAGAATACTGCGTTTCATCGATGTTTGCATTCGGATGCATTATTTGGACATTGTTACACGTATTTAAAAGTACATAATCTGGCTTCTTAATTTTAGACAATAAAATAATAGGAAACGAAAACGGTATACCACTCAGATGAGATACCCTAGATATAGGTTACAGTTTAACTGGCCTGCTGCCTGTGCACTGTGTGTATTGAAACTTCGATACAATCAAAATTGTCCTTTCCTGGTTCAAAGCCACATTTCCGATTTTTGAGAACCATGCGTGTTTAAGTGTTCATTCATTGCTTTAAACGACGTCAACGTAAGAGGGGGTAACGTAGTAAACCCGTTTGCACGAGAAATCAGTAGCAATCAAAAGTTTGTATCGTTATAGCAGATTTAGGGGAAAGGCATCGGAAAACGATGTTTATGTGATTAATGCATGTTAAATGTTTGTTTTAGAAATTACAGCATGCCTTTCTACTTTTGTTAAACTGAGTCATTACAATTAGGAGGAAAATAATTGCAGTGTATATTAGTGTGTTTTTAAAAAGTCTGTAACTTATTAAATTTGGAAAGATAAAATAATGTTCTATGCACCATTATAACGGCAACGCTTCGATCTTTCATTTGGCATATGGCATAAAATCCTAACGCGTTTGTGGATGGAGTTATGAATGGGTTTTCATTACATATTGAACCCCCCCTCGTACAATCATGCGCCAAAATGTTATCTCACATTAGCAACTGGCCGTGTGTGGCTTATCTCGTATTAGTTAGGCTTATCTCACATGGGTGGCGATGTGGGACAGATTTTTCCGACAGCCAGCTTACATAGGGATCACTAGATCTCGTATGCGTTGGTATGTGAGAAAGATTTTTCCGACAGCCAGCTTACATAGAGATCACTTGATCTTGTATGCGTTGGTATGTGAGAAAGAAAAAAAATCGTCCCTCGCGATTACTGATTGCCATCACTTGGCAAGCCATGTAATGGCAATCAAGGGTCCTCAGGACGGATTTTTCTATCCCACCCTAGCACTTATGATGGATTCTTATTTCTCACATACTAACGCATACAAGATTGAGTGATCCCTGTATAAGCTCGCTGTCAGAAAAATCTGTCCCACATCGCTACCCATGTGAGATAAGCGTAACTAATATGAGATAAGCCACACGCCGCCGGTAGCTAAAGTGAGATAACATTTTTGGCGCATGACTGTATTCCTTCGAAAACGAAAGTTGAATGTTGTCAGTCAGGAAAAAAATCAATGTTGAATTTTCAACGATTTAAGTCGGCCTTCAACTTTGTTTAAAAGTAAAACTGCGCATTTTTACTTAAAACCTTTATTCAATGCTTTGAACATGCTGAGAGTATTGCGATTGACATAAAAAATTAACCTGTCAGGCAATGCGTGACTGAATGCATCGGGAAAGGGAGCCTTGACGATGTAATAAAACACACACACACACACATTTTCCTCAACAAAATTACTTACTCGAGTTACTGTGGCTGATAAGCTAGTTCTTGTAAATCAATTTTGATGAAATAACCATTTGTTCATTGTTTAATGTGCTGATTATTCGCTGTTTCAAGTTGATTTGTACAGCGCGCGTCATTGACTGTTTACATCGACCTCAGTGACGTCACCAACAGATATTACACAGTACTGTACCGTACGGTCGTGGTATATGAGAAAAAGAATCGATCATTGATGTTCAGTGGTTCCAGGAAAATCCCAACCATCGGGTCCACCGTTCAGTGGGAAACTCGGCAAGCCTCGTTTCCCACTGGAACGATGGCCCTCGGGTTGGGATTTTTCTGTCCCCATTGAACACCAATGATGGATTCTATTTACCACACCCCCGTTATTGTCCATTTAAGGGATGGGTCTGTTTTACTAGTTCTTTGTTTATTGCTAGACCATGTACATGTGGGTTTCCGGTCTAGTGCTGGTTTTGAGATGCATTGGTGTGTGCCCCTACTGGTTCGACAATCATATCACTGTGGAAGAGAAGGCTAGTTGCTGTGCTAACTGTATCATTACTTGTGTAGGTGTCATGTTCTGGCGTTCTTGTGTCTTTTGCTCTTGTCGCCGCTTTGCGATTTGTATTTATTGCATTTACTAAAAGCAAAAGCAAAAAAAAATCTTTTTAGTCATACTTACAATCAACTACCAGCTTAGCGAAATCGTAGCTCATGAAATCAAATTTGGTGATATAGCTGTCATGTAAATATAAACAATTTGTCATATTGTGACAGGTATTTTAAAACTAATTGGCAGCTTGAGATGTTTTAAAGGGGCAAAACTAATGGAAGTGATTCTTGATACGTGTATATTTCAAGAAAGGTTTCCTTATTTTCAGTAAAGAATGTTGTTGGTACACATTGGCATTTTCTCACAGAGGTAATTCCAATGTGCACCTACAACATATGTCACATATGTCAATTAAATAAATGAGTGTTTTCACCATAAACTTTATTTTTACAAACTTCTCAACTATTTTTCTTTATGTTTCAATGAAATGAGCATGTAGAAATGAACAAGTTTGTGTGTAATTTGGCATGTACCTGGATGACAAAAATAGACAGCCAATTATATATTATTGACAGCTTATCTTTAGATGTTTCATTGGAATGAAATGCTTAATTGGTGGTTGCCTGGTTGTATTACTTGTCTTTACCATCATCTGTCTTCTGTGAGTTTGTCGCTTTCCCGTTGGTGTCCTGGGTCGGGTGTGGTACTTGATTGTATCGATTCCTGATCTTTGCACCCTTACTTACTTTGAGATTTTTGTTCGTTTGCTTCATCGTTGTCCATCCATCAACAAATGCTTCAAACAAGAAATCAGCTGAAACCACTGGATGGTATTTCACCAAACGTAACCTGAATGATCATTAGGTAGTTATGGTTATGCTCAAAGTGTGCTAGCTTGTCCATTTCGTTAGATCAGACAGTAGTGTTGCTCGCTTTAGCAATACAAAAACAGATACAGTTTTTTTCTTGCATTCTTGTTAGGGGTTTCCGCTAAAGACTAAAGGTGTGCAATAGAAAAATTATGGGTGTGAGGGTTGGTAGAAAGTTTCATCAATCAGGATCAATACTTTTTCATAAATCACGAAGCTTTATGATGCCAAACGGTTTTACAATGGTCAATAGATAGATTGTTATACCCACCCATTACACCGTTAATGATCATAATCATCACACTTTGATAAAGTGTCCACTGTCCCAGTAAATCAAACTTGACCCCAACATACTTCTTTTCATTTCTAAAGTATATGAAATAAACTGAAATAATTTCCCAACAATATGGTATGTGCGACCAGCCAAGACTCATACCAGCCTGCCTGCCCATACGCGCTGTCTGATCAGAGACTTTGCTAGTTGCTTGAATATTTTATTACTCTAAGCTACTGACCGAACATCATTTGGAGTTTCTAAGCGTAAGAGGAGGCTGCAAAGGCTCGTCTGAGTCTACACTTGTCAAAATGTCACATTGTTGGAAATCATATGTCACGGCTCATATGTTTTATTTCTGGTAAAAGGGTATAATACGAGGGTCAGTCAAAAATAACTGAGAGTTGATACATATCTCTTACGTAGGCTAACGTACACTAGTCAAATTTGGCACATGCATGCAATGAACTTTCCTGCGTCAGAATATGCAAAATACAAGACCATGCAAAGTAAAGATTGCTGTTGCTAAGCAACCGAAGAATGTGAAATAACGTAATGCGTTCACGCTAGAATATAGCGTTGCCATGGAAACACTATACAAAATTTAAGTTACATCAACTTTTGTATTTGTTGCAAATAAAGTGTTTGAATGTATTTTATTAAATGCAACAACTGAGATTGAGGCGTAAGAATTTTATTACATAAATAAAAGGAAAATTAACTAAATATTCGGAAAATTTTACCCCAAAATATACCCCACCCACCAGTAACGGTTCATCCCAGAGCAATAATATCAACTGAGTATCATACTATATGACCATTTTAATGTATTTAGTAATTTGTTTTGATATCTGAATGCCTATCTTGAATATTCCCAGGAATAAACGGTTGCCATAGCAACAAAATCTGGTGTTTTTGTTAAAAATGGAATTTCCATCGATTTTGGTTGCTAGGCAACGAACATCGCATGTATTGTATTTACTTTCTATTTCACTCCTTCAAAATATTGCTAACACATTGTTTGATACAATCGGCGAGATAAAAGGTCCATTATTATACTGTTTTAGATTTGAAACGATTTTAAATTCAAGGCTGTTATGCAAGAGTGTCGTCAGCGCGAACGCACATCGCTAAGGGACGGTCTTCGGTTGCCTAGCAACAGCACATTGAAGATAATAAGACGTCAACTTCCATATGCAATGAAGCCCAAAGGTTCATTATATATGTGTATCAACTTTCAGTCAAAAGTGCCTACCCAGTAAAAAGATATTAACCAACTCTCAGTTATTTTTGACTGACCCACGTATTACCATCATGTTTAAGCATTAAACATCAGTATGCAGTGGGTCAGCATTAGGCCATTATGACATATATACGACATAAAAACGACACTTTAATATGTATCAGTGTCAAACTGTTACTGATCCAATATACACTGAAACGAAGTAACAAGTGGCCACTTTTCAAGTTCGTTGTTCTGACTAAGCGCTAATGTTATTGAAAGGAATGTTTGCCCAACTATGTGCCTTTCAATGTTCTAAAGATTAGCGGTGTTTTGAAATCAACTTTTTGAAGAAAAATAAGCGATTAGAGTGCAGTTTAGTCTAACCGACTTGAAAAACACCAAACGGTTGATTTTTTGCTTTTGACAGATTTTTATGTTTTTTTTTAAGAAGCTCATTTTCAGCATTTTCTGATATTTTCGAAAATCATCAGCTGCACATACTAAAATCATTGTATGTGTTTTATTTCATGTGAATATGTTTGACTTAAAACAATACAACTTGATCAGCCCATTTTCTAACGATACTTTTTTCAAGACTGGTGTCCACTTCCGGTTTTAAAGTGAAACTTTAAAGTTCATTCAAATGACATATGTAATAGATTGTTTTTAATTTTTAAAAAGAACAGTGGCGCCTATTCATATTAAATAATCTGTAAAAAATTCAAAGCAGATACTAAATCGTACAGAGCAATGCAAAGTTTGTATGCACATTGCATGGTTTAAACTAAAACTGTTTGATTAAGATGCTGGCAGTGCTGTTTTCGTGTTTGCGAAGAAGAGAAATGGAGAGTTCAATTGTCATAAAACGCTTGATTCTTTTTCATCTAATAAATATCAAAGCTATTATTGACAGTTGCAAACTAATTAAAATATAAATGGATAACGTATCTGAGGAATATTTTATATCACACAAAAAAGTGTGACTTTTTGAAATAAGGGTACATTTACTCGGACTTTGTCTGTGCAAGATCTACCATGTATTTTGAATTGACATAATTTGCAGTCTCGACAAAGCATTTGAATTTTTGATAGAATTAAAAGTTTGTAAGAGCGATGTTTACTTTCTGAACAGGTGCAAAAAATGTAAGGTGGCACTTATGACTTCGGTTCAGTGTACATACTTGGTTTTGGTAATATTGAGGATGTACACATTCCTATGTGTTATACGTTATCTACAAAACTGTACAAATCGTTTTATTTATCATTAGATATTTCAACTCAAACCCAACATACTCCGGGTTTTTTAAAGAAAAAAGAACATTATTTATACCCTGCAAACAATATATTAAATATATTTTGGATATTTATCCTTATAGCGCCAATCGCAATTGCAGTGCATGACACTTAATTGTGACATTTTTAAAACATTATTGTCGAAATAAGGCATCATATAACGAGTAAATACGG
Source organism: Loripinus fragilis (assembly GCA_964019695.1). Classification (NCBI taxonomy): domain Eukaryota; kingdom Metazoa; phylum Mollusca; class Bivalvia; order Lucinida; family Lucinidae; genus Loripinus; species Loripinus fragilis. The sequence goes on from OZ026527.1 coordinate 39,799,854, forward strand.
TAGATGTTTGAAAATTTCGAACACCTGTTGCCTATCAAAAAGTCCTAGTCTTACTGTGCAGACTCAGATCAGACTGCTTCTGGAGAAATAATCTGACCAGGGTGTTCCCTGTTTGTTATTCTGACAATCATTTTGTGAGTTGCTGACCTGATAATCATCGTTTTATTTGACGGCAGAAATAGAAAAAGTGTTCAAAATTTTAGAACATTTACAACAAAATTTTAAAAAATGAGCCGCGACACGAGATTTCCAATAATGTGGTATATGCAACCAGCAAAGCCTCAGATCAGTCTGCGCATACACGCAGTTTGATCAGAGCCTTTGCTAGTAGTTTGAATATTCTATGGACCAAACATCATTTAGAGTTTCTTAGCTTAAAAGGATGCTGCACAGGCTCACCGGAGTCTACACTTGTAAAAATGCCACATTGTTGGAAATCACATGCCGCGGATCAAATGTCTTCTGCAGTAATTTTGTGTGGCGTTCTAAAGGTCCATTATATATATAACGTTTACTGTCGTGCCAACCAAGAGTGACAGTGACGTATTATTTTGATTATAATTATTAAGTAAAACATTTACTTGCACACTCCATTTGAGCTAACGCGAATCGATAGATCACTTGTGTATTAATCCTATCCTGCGGATAGGATTAATACACAAGTTGTCTTTCAATTAGAAGCCCCTGATAACTTCGTAAACAAAACACGATGTCACTGTCAAACTTGGCTGGCAGGACAGTAGATTATAACATGCTTCCAAGCGCCATCATGCCATGAATCGTGAGGTCACTGGCATCAACAACACCTATTCTATCCAAGTTTGCCAGTACTGCAGGATTTATATGTCTTGCGTTTCTAAGGCCGTTTCCAGTCATGGCCATCATAGCTCCTCGTCTGTTTAAGATGGATGTTAGATCTGGTACTGCGGGTGCAGCTAATGGAGAGCCTGAAATTAAAACAAGTAAAATAAGCAAACATTTTGTGTCTAATAATAGAGATGTCTGGGATAAGCGGTATAATAGTCCGGTAGAAAAACAGAATGACCTGGAACTTGATTTTAAAGTTTTTCTCTGTGTTGATTCTTGTTGTTGAGGCATTGTACCTGATGAAACCAACCAATGCCACTCTGGCATCATTGAGCGTTTTGAAACATTCAAGATGGCGTTCAAAATGGCTGTCGGTTAGGCTCCGAAGACCTGTATGACCAACATACTCGATCAAAAGCATTTTATTTTTGACTTTTCATAGATGTTTCAGAGGCTAAATGATACAACCAATTAAAATGGAACAATGCTGATGGTCCACAAAGGTATGTGGAGGATTGGGGCGTTATGGTACTGTAACTTTCTTACCTAGTCTGGCAGCAGCACCTAGTCCTCCTGATCCTAGACCACCAGAGAGACCTGCTAGTAGACAACTAAGATCTGGTTAGGTAGGCCATGGTCCACCAAGGTATGTGGAGGTATGAGGGGCGTTATGGTACTGTAACTTTCTTAGTTAGTCTGGCACCAGTACCAAGTCCTCCTGATCCTAGACCACAAGAGAGACCCGCTAGTAGACTACTCAGATCTGGTAGGGTAGCGGATGGTCCACTGAGGTATGTGGAGGTAATAGGGGCGTTATGGTACTGTAACTTTCTTATCTTGTCTGGCAGCAGCGCCTAGTCCTCCTGACCCTAGACCACCAGAGAGACCTGCTAGTAGACTACTAAGATCTGCTTGGGTAGGCCATGGTCCAACGAGGTATGTGGAGGTATTAGGGGCGTTATGGTACTGTAACTATCTTACCTAGTCGTGTTGCAGTGCCTAGTCCTCCTGATCCTAGACCACAAGAGAGACCCGCTAGTAGACTACTAAGATCTGGTTGGGTAGGTGATGGTCCACCGAGGTATGTGGAGGTAATGGGGGCGTTATGGTACTGTTACTTATTTACCTAGTCTCGCAGCAGCACCTAGTCCTCCTGATCCTAGACCGTCAGAGAGACCCAATAGTAGACTATTCTAACACACCTCGCCTATAGAGCCAACGGTAACAAACGGTGATATATCGGACAATAATTCACAGCTAAAGTGTGTAATAGCTGACGTCACTGGAAAATGACGTCATCCGTGGCGTTAGACGGTGTAACGTCGTTTTTACGCTTAAAGACGTTACAATTACATGTAAACGTATGCGACGTAGTCTAAGTATTGGCGGGAGTTCTTCAGTGCAATGGCGGAAAGTTGGAAGAAGCTGAAGACTTCGAATATGTTTTCTTCGTTTATTGTGTGTTAGAATCGAAATAGATCAGCTCCGTTGCGTGAATTGTTGAGTAATAATTCACTGTTTGTCGGTCAGATGTATGAAGATAAATCACTTGCGCTGCGCGCTCGTGATTTGATCTTCTTTACAACTGACCTCCAAACAGTGAATTATTACCCAACAATTCACTGCTGGAGCTGATCTATTTCTTAAGTAATATCTGGTTGTGTAGGTGATTATCCACCGAGGTATGTGGGGGTATTTTGGGTGGAGGCGTTATAATGCTGTAACTGTCTTATTCAGTCTGTCAGCAGCGCCTAGTCCTCGAGATCCTAGACCGCCAGAGAGACCCGCTAGTAGACTACTAAGATCTGGTTGGGTAGGCCATGGTCCATCGAGGTATGTGGAGAATTTGGGGCGTTATGATACTGTAACTTTCTTACCTAGTCTGGCAGCAGCACCTAGTCCTCCTGATCCTAGACCGCCAGAGAAACCTGCTAGTAGACTACTAAGATCTGCTTGGGTAGGCCATGGTCCACTGAGGTATGAGGAGGTATTAGGGGGCTTTGTGATACTGTTACTTTCTTACCTAGTCGTGATGCAGCGCCTAGTCCTCCTGATCCTAGACCGCCAGAGAGACCTGCTAATAGACTACTAAGATCTGGTTGGGTAGGCCATGGTCCACCGAGGTATGAGTAGGTATAAGGGGGCTTTATGATACTGTTACTTTCTTACCTAGTCGTGATGCAGCGCCTAGTCCTCCTGATCCTAGACCGCCAGAGAGACCCGCTAGAAGACTACTAAGATCTGCTTGGGTGGGCCATGGTCCACCGAGGTATGAGTAGGTATAAGGGGGCTTTATGATACTGTTACTTTCTTACCTAGTCGTGATGCAGCGCCTAGTCCTCCTGATCCTAGACCGCCAGAGAGACCCGCTAGAAGACTACTAAGATCTGGTAGGGTGGGCCATGGTCCACCGAGGTATGAGTAGGTATAAGGGGGCTTTATGATACTGTTACTTTCTTACCTAGTCGTGATGCAGCGCCTAGTCCTCCTGATCCTAGACCGCCAGAGAGACCCGCTAGAAGACTACTAAGATCTGCTTGGGTGGGCCATGATCCATCGAGGTATGAGTAGGTATAAGGGGGCTTTATGATACTGTTACTTTCTAAAGCCCCAGTTACACTGTCACGATTCAAGCCCCGATTCACCACGACTCATCCCGATTTGAGACAGATGGTAAAATCGGGTTGCATCGGGATGCGTCGGGATGGAAAAAAAGAAATTCCAGTATCAATACGATGTCTCACGGTGCTCCTACGGTGTCAGCACGATTCATCTACGGACCTACTACGACTCATGACGGCAGCGCTACGATTCACCACGGTGGAGCTACGAATGCTCACGAATGCTCACGATGCCTCCACGATTCGATACGGTGCTAATACGATTCAAGCCGGTAGCGTCACGACCTCTCACGAATCTGCACGATTTAGTGATTGCCATGCGACAGTCCCGGGGGGGGGGGGGGGGGGGGTACTCTCAATTTTTCTTCATACTTTGGCTCGGGCCCAGCATCTACCGTTCATCCCCCCCCAAAAAAAATAAAAAAAAATAGGAATTTCAAGAACCCACAAAAATATTTGAAATTTTAGCAACCCCCCAAAAAACCCCCATTCTGTACATTGACCTTAAAAAAGACCCAAAAATGCATAGAAATGACCCCTAAATATAGTCTAATTTTGTGATGACCCCCCAAAAATATCCACAAAATCTTCATACCCAAAAATATTAATTTTTTCTGAAAACCCGAAAAAAACTGAACTTCAAAATTTTGAACCCCCAAAAATTATCCGTGCCTAATTATGTATGAAAATATCAGAGTACCATCCCCCCTCCCCCCGGGGACAGTTTGCAAAAATATGACATGACATAATCCATGATGCGCTTCACTAAAATTCACTCTTGAAAATGATTTTCAGCAATAATACCTCTGTTTTTATACCAGAATATTGTGTAAGTGATAGCCCGATTTGCCACGAATGACCACGAATGACCACGAATGACCACGAATACTACCACGATACCACTAGGAATGATCCCGATCCCGCTACGGTAGAGCTACGACTTAGGCCACGCCCACAATCCAACACGATTCACCCCGACGAGTTTAAACGGTTTAAACTCGTCGTAGCCTTGTCGTGGAGGTTCCCGAATCACCAGGATTCTTCACGAATCACCACGGTACTACTAGGACTCGAGCCGATGTCTCTACGGTGCTACTACGACTCATGCCGATGCATCACGACTTGATAAATCGGGGTGAGTCGTAGCTCCGTCGTGGCAAAAATCGTGACAGTGTAACTGGGGCTTTACCTAGTCGTGATGCAGCGCCTAGTCCTCCTGATCCTAGACCGCCAGAGAGACCCGCTAGAAGACTACTAAGATCTGGTTGGGTGGGCCATGATCCATCGAGGTATGAGTAGGTATAAGGGGGCTTTATATTACTGTTGCTTTCTTACCTAGTCGTGATGCAGCGCCTAGTCCTCCTGATCCTAGACCGCCAGAGAGACCCGCTAGAAGACTACTAAGATCTGGTTGGGTAGATGATGGTCTACCTAGGCCTAGGGGTGATCCTCTTTGGCTGCTCGATCCACCAATAGGTAATCCTCCACCACCACCAAGTCTAGGTCCATCGATCAGTGCTTAATGAGAAATAATATAATATTAAAATTATGATATAAACGTTTGTTTTTAAAAATTGTGTAGAATGCCAAAATTAGCGAACTCAAAAGCATTTGAGTAGTTTCATGTGATGCTATTCTGCTTAAATCCTTTTTATACTGGAACCCCATAAAGGGGTCTTTTAGCAAACAGTAAAGACCCGGATGATATGTTTCGTCAATTCATCAGGGTCTGCACTGTTTGTTACGATTAAAACAACCTCTAGTGACAGAAATGCATCATAATTTTGATATTCTATCTGTAACCCCTTAAAGTACATAATGGATAGTTCCAGTGAAATAGATTCTAGATTAAGGTTAGTCTAAAGTATGCAAATCATGCTGGTGGGGATGACTTATAAGAAATAAGTGGCTATATTCCAGCCTGAAAAAAAAATATATGAAAGGAACAGATAAAGAAAAAAGTAGTATTTTATAATATAAAAAAGTAAATGAGTATGACCAGAAAATGCCACAATCACACACTGCAGACCAACTCATGGCACCGTAAGGAAGAGGCAAAAGAACAATAACAGCCACATGACACCAAGAAGACAATAAAAACAGAGTAACTGGCTCTCTTTTCCCCAGCAAGATTATTGAAAAACTATGAGGGACTCAAAAAAAAAGAAAAGAAAAAAGAAAGAAAGCTAAAGCGTAATGAAAAATGCCTATTAAGAAATACAATTTAAATCAAGATGACCTGACGGTCCTGAAGCGCTCACCTGATCTCCTTAATAATGTTAAAATAGGTCAAAATCAACTACGGCTTATAATGAAACATATTTTGTTTCATGGGGGTTGCGGCCATTTTTGTCAAGTGACCTACAACAATCTAATGACTACTCCACCAAACAGCCCAGTGATTTCTGAGAAAAAGATGTTAAGATAAGTATGTGGCAGTCCAAATGAGTGGCCTTGGATAAAACAGGCCAGCTTGACATTTGTTACTTATATAAAACCGTTGTCTCATAGGGTTAAACATTTCTTGCGAGTATTATGATTCGGCCTAAACAGTTATAGAAAAATGAACATTTCAAGATTTTTCCCATATGAATGCATTAGGAATCAAATTTGACCTTGCCATAAAGTAGGTCAATGTCAACCTAGATTCACTGTCTGTGTAAATCTGGTAGCGCCTACGTCTCCATTGCTACATACCAAGTCCTAAGACAATTGGGGTTTGGGTTCCAAAGAAGTAGATATTTAAAGGGTTTTTACCATATATAGGGGTGGTGGCCATCTTGGTCATGTGACCAGTACAATTTGTATAAATTTTGGCTAACCTATAATAAGGAGCCATTATATGAATTTTGAGTTCAATTGGTCAAGTGGTTTCTGAGGAAACTGTGTTTTAATGTGTTGATGGGACTCCAATATGAGCGACCTTGGCTGAAAAAGTTAAAGGTCAACCTTAACCTTTGAAACTTATTATTTATAGCTATTGTCTCATTAGGTTTAACATATTAAGTGAGAATAATGACTTTGGCTTCAACAGTATTCAAAAAATCAGCTTTACAAAAAAATCCCATTTAAATGCATTAGGAAGCAATTTGACCTTGACGTTAAGTAGGTCAATGTCTACTAAGGATAATCTTTTGAACAAATTTGGTAGGCCTGACATCCCCAATGCTACATACCAGCCCCAAGGTCACCGGCCTTCTGGTTCTGGAGAAATTTTTAAAGGGTTTTATCCATATATGGGCATGGCGGTCATCTTGGTCATGTAAACAAAATAGTTTGTATAAATTTTGGCTATTTTAGCATAAGGAGTCTCTACATGAAATTTGAGTTCAATTAGGCCAATGGTTTGTGAGAGAACTATGATTTAATATATTGATGGGACTCCAATATGAGCGACTTAGCTGAAAGGTCAAAGGTCAACCTAGACCTTTGGAACTTACTTATAGTCATTGTCTCATTAGGTTTAACAAGTGAGAGTAATGACTAAGGCTTCAACAGTTTTTTTTTTAAAAAAATCAACTTTTCAAAACAATCCCATTCAAATGCATTAGGAAGCAATTTGACCTTGACGTTAAGTAAGTCTAGGTCAAGCTAGGATCATTATTTGATCAAACTTGGTAGGCCCTACATCCCCAATGCTACATACCAAGTCCAGAGGTCATCAGCCTTTTTGTGCTGGAGAAGAAGAGCTTTAAAGCTTTTTACCATATATGGGCGTGGCGGCCATCTTGGTCATGTGACCAGGACCATTTTAAGAAACGTTCGTTCACGCATCCTATGGTGTCTTCATATGAAATGTATGTTTAATGGGCCCAGTGGTCTCAGAGGAGAAGATGTTTAAAAATGTTGACAGACGGACGGACGGACGCTGGAGTGATTGGTATACTATTAGCTCACCAATGAGCTCTCGGCTCAGGTGAACTAAAAAGCGAACACACCGGTTTAATACATTTTCAAGAGAAAAAAATAACGAAAAGGCAAACAATATAAATAAAATAAGCCAATTTTTATTTAGAGCCATGAAATGTTAAACATAATTGAGTCGTGACAAGTGATTTCCAACAATATGGCATTTTGACAAGTGTAGACTCAGACGAGCCTGTCCAGTCTCTTTTTAAGCTTGGAAACCTCGAAATGATGTTTTGTCAGTGGCCTTAGAGTCATAGAATATTCAAGCGACTAGCAAAGGCTCTGACCAGACTGTGCATATGTACCACATTGTTGAAAATCCCATGTTGCGGCTCAAATGCATTATGTACTACATGCATTTATATTCTACCCACAATTCTAGATCAAATACGCCCAGGTCAGGATTAAGATTTTGTATTAACAACACAAGACCTCTGTCGAAAAATATTCAATAGACTTAAAACTAACGAAGTCGTCTTTTACATTATGCTTTTGCGTAGTGTGCGAAATTAGCAAGGACCTTTCTTTAACCCACAAAGCGCCAAGAAAAAAATGCATCTGAAAATGTCGTCTGCTGAAGTCGTCTGCTGCAAATAATTGCTTGACATTTCTGATGAATTAAGTATAGAAGCAAACAGTGTGGACCCAGAACAGACTGCTGCTATAGGAGCAGTCTGATCTGGGTCCACATTGTTTGCCATAGATGCTTCTTAAACATTTCAGCAGACGAGAAAAGCAGACGACTTTTGTTGTGATTTGCGCATTAAGGGTTAAACAATATCAGTTACATACCTAGCAAACGAGCCATGTCATTGGTTCCATGTTGACCACCTCCGGCTCCAAAGCTTGGAGGTGTTGGACTGGGAGATTTGATACCTAACCGACTCAGCATACTATCCAGAGAACTTTGGCTCCCACCTGAAGGCTTTATTCTACGTCTTCTCGTAGGCGGTGTAGCGGAGGTTCGTCGCGTCGGTGGTGTAGGCGTTGGTCGTCTCCTGGTGGTCTTTGCAGGTGATGGTCGTCTTCTGTTTGTACGCCTTCTATTCGACTGGCTTTTGTTGCTATTCGGCTTCGTGGGAGGTTTTCTAGTCGGTGCACCACCATTTGAACTACGTAAAAGGGCAAGTATGTCAGGTGGAAGGCTCCCAGGGGCGGCAGAATCTGATGGAAAGGTTATGCTACTCGGTTTTGACCCTGATGTTCTGTCCAAAATTCTTTGCATTGCATCATTCGCTCTAGCTGGGGATTTCTTTGGCTTGATTGGCTTGATTGGTTCAGGGCGGGGCTTAGGTCTTGGTGGTGCGCTTCTTGGTTTCGTTGACTGCTGACCAAATAGTGCATCCAGTCCTGGAATTCCAGATTGGCCAACTGAAAAAACAACAGCAACAATAAATTTCGTTCTTATGATTTCAATTGTTTGTCAGAATTATCCTCAAGCAGTTGGATATTCACTGACCTTTTTTTCAGCTTTGTGAATCTTCATAACTTTTTTGATTTTTGTATATACTAAAACAAATCTCCCAATGCTACCGTTGATATGTTCAATTATTTCAAAACTGACTAATTAAATTTCTTCGAAAGCTTGAAAACCTATAATTTTTAAAATGCATTCTGACATGCAGTAAACATTAATGTAGCTCTCATTACGCAGTTACGCACATGCGTAATAAAAATAGTTAAAATCAAGGGAGCCACCTAATGTCGTTAGAGTGAATGTCCATACCAAAAGGATTTGCTATTAAATGAAAGTATTCGCTCCCTCTGGGAGCAAATTCTTTTCTTTAATTGAAGTTCCCAATTTGAAAAGGGACGCAATTGATGCGAATCACTGCTTGTTCCAGTAGTCTCCCTACTATGTGCGGAACCTTTTCAGCGTTCTGGCTATGCCATTGGTAAAATTGGCCGACATTATTTTCAGATAAAGAGTGTGATCACTAAAGATAAATTTTCGAAAATCGTAAAAAATGACAATGAAAGTCACTCAAAAAAGTATGTAAAAACTAACGACAAAAGCATACTTAACACTTAATTCACAATAAGTATTACTTTATCTGATAGAGTAAAATTCATTTACTTTTCAAATTTTAAAAGTGAAATTGCATCCTGTTGCATGAAAGTTAATTGTGTATGAAAGAAAAGTTGAGAAAGGTTATCTTCATCTTTGCAATTATCATCAGTACTTAGTCATTTTAAATATTCTTGTGACTTTTGATTTTTACCTAGTCTGTGTCAGTTTTCTGTATATCATTGATATTTCAACAAATGACTTTAATAAAACTTTCATGATTTATGATATAATGATTTAATTTCCTCTTGTAGAGTTAAAAACCCGAGATATTTGATGGTATGGTTGGGAGATTTGTTAAGTGTATATACTTATCTAAAGTGCAAAAATAAACAAATTCCTAGTCATCCCATTGGTATTTTAGCCCTTGTTGTATGAATGAATCCTGCTTCCGTATGCATAACAAAGCACACACGTAGCTCATTAAACATGTACATGTATTTAAAATCTGGAAAAAAGATTTTTCGGAAAAGAGAGAAGTTCTAAACCTCGGTTTGAGTCTGTTCATAATATTATTGGAATGTGCACCCTAATATAGTTTGCCCAAATTGACATGAGACTGATTAATTTTCGCCAAAATCTTCGTAATATTCGTGCGTTTTTGTGAAGTACTCCGACCTTAGCAGGAATATGAAGATAATGTCGATTCATTAATGCAAATGGTCTGATAGTCTAGTGGTTAGGTGGCAACTTACAGATCAAGCCTACCTGGATCGAAACTTGGCAAAAGCCTTTTTTTTATATAATTTTCAAATTGCATCTTTTTTTTCAAATATATGATTGTTCTTATATCATTACATCATTTCGTGGTGGGCTTTACATATTTCATTTATATTTAGTCGCTTTTATATTCATTATTTCCTAGGTTTCCTCACTCTTTTCTTTTCAGCGTCGACATTTGTTGTCTGCGGATAACCATTGCAAACAGTTTGTTCCCAGATCAGTACCGACATAACATTGGTCCTGATCTGGACACAGACCGTTTGACACTCTGATATTGTTCCTGAAAGATGCTTTGAAAAATTCAATTTTGAAAAAAGTCAGCTGATGACAGCAAAAGTATTAAAACCATCCAGCGTGCAAAGAGTTATTACAGTGCAAAGAGTTATTACATTTCGGGTTATTGAAAATCTTCACGTTTCTACGTGTGTATTTGTTGAATAAACGTATGCCAGATTCAAATAAATGTATCCGTGTCTACACAAAATCAAGAATAAAGACGAACAAACTAGCAATTTAAAAAGAAAGAAGAAAAAAATGAAATGTTACTGGACTCGAACCCACATCTTTTGAGTGCAAAGGACAGCCTCTTATCCATTAGTCTATCGAGGAATTTTGATTTTTTCATTCATAAAAGTAATTGTGCTACAATCTAAAGCACACATTTTACGAAGTTTCCCGAAGATTGGAAGAAAGGTCATTGAATGTGCATATGTCTCAGGTCAATGTAGACAAATAATAACACTAAAGATAAACCAAAAGCTTTGAAGCGTGACTCTATTTACAATATTAATATAGTAGTTTCAAAATGCATAGTAATGAGGCTATTCTATTTTTCTTATAAACAGGTAAAACATGACTTTTCACTGATTCGCGCATATGCAATAATCTGTGGTAGGTTCAATTTAACTGTAAACTGAGACTACCTGCACGCCCAAAATCAAGGTAAACTTGCCAGTGTTTGTTTACAACGATTCTCATCTATTGTAGTTTCAATGAGGCTATTCTATTTTTCTTATAAACATATAACAGGTAAAGCAGGACTTTTCACTGCAACGCGCTATTGCAATAATCTGTGGTAGGTGCAATATAGCTGTAAACTGAGACTACCTGCACGCCAAAATCAAGGTAAACTTGCCAGTGTTTGTTTACAACGATTCTCATCTATCTTTAAATCTACTATATCTTTAAATCTACTATATGTTGTTCTAGATAAAGTGTTTCAGGCATTTATTTACATTTATTATAAAAGCTGTGACATACATATATGTTCCAGCCTGACTGGTTCATTTTACGCATTCTGCATCAATCGTTTGAAATAGAAAGACCCAAAGGTCATTGGTCAGAAGTCGTGGTACATTTGTACTTACAGTAAAGAGATTCCAATATTCATGAAGGACCATACGAGGTGATTTTGACAGTACCATTTCGCCAGGATTTAAAAATTACCTAAAGGTTGAACAATTATGCACTAGGTATTTAACAATTAGGTCCACAATCATCATATCAATTAAGACTGTCAGATCTGGAACTGCCTAAATTGAGGGAACTCTGCATGTCTAAGCACAGCTGTTATCATATTTACATGTAATAACATCCAAAAAACGATTACTACTTTGTATCTTTTTGCTTGGTAAACTAGCTAACGTTCTATTGATGAATTTTATTACAACGCACTGGGAGCATTTTTGACGCATTGATACAACGCACTGATGGTTGCACAGAATTCCTGTGGTTGCTGGTGCAGCCTCACCACAGCGTTCACCGTTCTTATAAACGGTACATAAATCGTTATTTGAGCCAGCACATGATATTTCAGTACCAGGACGAAGACTCAGGTGAGCCTGTGCAAATGTACAGACTCGCCAGAGCCTTCTCTGCACAGAAAAAAATAGAGAGTAGTAATCGTTTTTGGATGTGATTTCATGGGACTATGATAACATAGCTGCAGATGTGCTTAGACATGCAGAATTTTCCTGAAGTAAGCAGTCATAATAAAAAAGCACCTGTCACTGTCAAACTCCACAACTGTGTCGGATTTGTCGGTGAAACCATGAATTAAAACGCCAATTGCATGGCAGAGCCATAAACTGCAATGTTACTGACGGTTTGTGCGCATTGGGTCATCAAAAGCTAAATAAATGCAAGCTTATAAAGAAATCATACAGTCAATAGGCATAGAGTTTGTGGTTTTTGTACACTGATGAAGGCTCAAGTGTGACTCTGCAAATGTGTAGCCTCACCAGAGACGCTCCAGAGCTAGCCCTGTTCGCACTTTGAGAGTGTTTTCGCCTATTTTTCAGATTGGACCCAAAACTTTTAATTTAATGAGATTGTTAGTCCGTTATGGTACATTACAATAGTTATGAAGCATCCATGCGTGATTAAAATTTTTGTGCTTCAACAACAGCAGAATCTAGGGCGAAGATTTGGTACCCGTAAAATGCAATTTTAGCACCCCAGAGATATAGGCTGGTGTCTGTTCTAAGGTGGTGATTCTGTTGTTGTTGATTCGTTGTTGATTGTTACCCCAATTACAGGATTCTGTAATTGTTCTATATTTTGTTACTTTTTGTCCATTCTTGTTTTGTGATCATCTTGATGGGTAAGAGAGAGAGAGAGAGCTGGCTGCTTTGCTTAGTTTGTCTTCCTGGTGTCTCGTGATTGTTGTGTGGCTATTCCTCTCAGTGCCATGGGTTTTTCTGCAGTTTGTGATTGTGATACTCACTTACTATTTTTGGGTGTCATTCATGCGAACAGCGATGGCTTTGGCGAGCCTGCAAATTTGCTTGTCTAGTCTGAGCCTTCGTCTCAGTTTAAATTCTCATGTGGTGACTCAAATGGCGATTGAATGCCATTTTGTGCGAGCAGCGAAGGATCTGGCGTGTCTGCACATTTGCACAGGCTTACCTTAGCCTTCGTCACTGTACAAAATCTCTTGTGCTGCCTTAAATGGCGATTTGTGTGCTATTCACACCAGCAGCGAATACTCTGGTGAGTCTGCACATTTGCGCAGGCAAAGTCACTGGACAATGTAATAAATACCAAGATCTCTTGTGCTGGCAGCAAAGGCTCTTGGGAGTCTGCACGTTTGCACAGGCTCGCCTGAGCCTTCTTCACAGTATCGAAATATCATGTGCTGGTTGAAATGGCGATTTTTGTAACGTTTGTGTGAACAGCGAATGATGTGGTGAGTCTGCACCAGCAACCACAGGACTTCTGTGCAACATTCAGTGCGTTGTATCAATGCGTCAAAAAATGCTCCCAGTGCGTTGTAATAAAATTCCTCAATAAACATTTGCTAGTTTACCAAGAAAAAAAAAACAAACAAAGTAGTAATTGTTTTTTTTGATGTTATTTCATGGGAATATGACAACAGCTGCACTTAGACATGCAGATTTCCCTCAACTTAGGCAGTTACACTAGAAAAAGCACCAGTCATGGAAAAAACTCCAGAACTTTGTTGGATTTGCAGTCCAAACCATGAATTAAATCACCAATTGCTTGGCAGAGCCTTAAACTGCAATGTTACCGGTGGTCTGTGCGCCAGGTGTCATCACAAATATAGTGCGACCAGCTAACAGAGACTGGGTGTGTCAGACAGAGCGCTGTCATACACTGTCAAATAAGACTTGTCTACAGTAAATTGGGTGTAATAGCCTATGTACGCTTTACTCGTGCAACCACCTAAAGCGCAGACGACAAGGGTGACCAACTTTATTCGTTAGCATGCCTGGTAAACGTTTATCTTTAGTATGCTGCTGGGGACCTGCTGCATTTCATTTCCAGGATGATATGTTGTGAAAGTTTTGGGGGAGGGTAGGTTTGCACTTTTTTTCAAATTCTGGCAAAACTGGTTGGATTTTTAAGCCTGATACAAGGCCGAACCAATCACCAATAAATCATCAATTAGAATTCAGCGGGATAAGGGTTAAGTATCTGGATCATGAGAAAAGGGCATACAAACATGAGATTTGGTCTTATCGCATGTCTGAAAAAGCCTCTAATAATCGCTAATTCTGACGTGACCAGAGAGACTAGATGTCTAACAGTTGTTCGGAGTCTTCTTCAACTTGCATACTTTGTTTATGTGAGAAGCGAAAGCCCTGGCGAGGTCATGCGTACATGCAGGCTCGTCGGAGCCTTCACCACACGCCGTTGTAAACAAAAACCATCTTCTCGTGTGCTGACTAATTTATAGTATTAATTTTTCATTGCGGACCATTATTTTCTTTTCTTATAGAATAGTTTAAATTTCGAAACATTGTTAGAGCGCATATATCTACTTGTTATCCAAATTAATTCGAGATGCCTTTTTCTCACAACGGGGCTCAACACTTCTACAGGTATATACAGGTATACAGCTGTAAAGCGTTTAAGGACAATGTCATACACAATATGGCGTGGTGGCTAAAATCTGCGGGTGCTTTGAATTTTGCGCTGTCACAAGAACAATGTCCAATTTCGCTCTGAATTTCAGAGATAATCATAAGATATATGTAATATAGTTTACAATTTTGTTGCTGAATGAAATATACACAAACAGTAAATAAGTCAAATATTACCTTGAACTTGGTCAATTTTTGCACACAGAATTCTCCTATTTTCCTCCATCAGAAATTTAAGTTTTTTGCATAAGCATGTAGTGTGATATGTGATCTAGTACAGCCGGAATTTAAATTTAACAAAACTTAATTCAAAAGGTCACTTTTCTTGCTAATCCGATAGTACATAACACTCATATAATAGCCGACCAGGCGTAATGTACATGTTTATCTACACCTGTAAACAGGGCTACCAATCCATATCCTGCATAGGAAAATACAAATAATACATACATGTATAGTTGTAATACATATCTATGAGCCGGACTTCCTAGTATGAATATAAAGCGGAATCCAATTGGTGCACATGACATGGTGTTCTTCTTTATAATCACCACCCATTTTTAAAGGGGGTATTGTTATCGCCTCTGCCCGTCTGTCCGTACGTTCGTTCGTCCGTCTGTCTGTATGTTATGCTCTATCCTCCTTAACCATTGGACGAAATCCAACCAAGTTTGGTGTGCGAAATTTTCATATGAGTGGGTTGTGCGACAGCACTCTTTTGGGGCCGTCCCCCTGGAGCCCAGGGGAGGGTTCAAAGGTCAACTATCATATTTGAAAAGTCAATTTCAAAGATTTTTATACTAAACTTTATGTTTGTTCTCAAAAATAAAAGAATGAGATTTTCATTATGTCGCCTGGGTCGTACTCCAGGGGTGGGACTTGGGGTTGCTTGGGGTCAATTTTTTTCAAACATGGTCGTGTGGCATATCAAATTGAAGGGAATGATGAGCAGAACGGGATACAAGTTAAATTTTCACCGTATGGCCAAACTTGTGATCGCGAGGTATAGTCAATAGGTCAATTATCATCAAATTTCTTCGAGAACATGGGGTGTTAGCGATGGGGTGATATGTGATTACAAGTACTCTCATTTTCTTAGATGTTTCAAAATTTGGAGATTGTTGTTCGATTGCTCATTTAGCTTCTCTTTTACACCAATAGATCGTCTGTGGCATGATGCCTGCTCACTGGATTCAATGGAAAGGAATGCTTACATAAGAGCGTGTGAGCTTTCAAAGCCTTGGATTCAATTTGACGTTTTAATCAAATTAAGAAATTGAAGAAAAGCTTAGGCAATAAATAAAATAAACATTTTATATTAGTGCGTGATATACATTTCAATACAGGAATTGACATTTAACGCAAAAAAATGACATAGCGTTTTCTTAAAAGTCAGTGAACGACAATGAAGTAAAACCGGTGTACAAACCGCCAGACTGATGACCATAATCCTCAATGTGCAACACACTGAAAACGACACATCACCCAAATCAGTAATTTTCAAACAATTAAGACTGCCGAAAGATATGAAATTTTATTTAAGATATGGCCTTAATCTTAACTATTTGTTAACCTATGTTGCTGAGACAAAAGTGATCTTAAGAGAAATGTATTCTATATTAATTGGAAATGATAGCCTTCTGAAGCGCCCACAGGTAATTAAGTCAAGTCATTTGCCCATTGAATAGCATTCTCTTGTTTTTTTATAAAATAACTCTGAGAGTGCAAGATATAGATAGTGACCAGAGTACACGATATTACCTATTATAGGACTATTGGGGTACTGTAACAGCGGCACATCATGAATGGGAAATTAGGACTGGTCAACCTTTTACTGAAAATGAGGCGTGGTTTTATTCGAAAGTAAGTATCATCTTGCGCCAGAACACCTCAGCGAAGACACAAATCATATGAATTAACCCTTAAAACACCAGCAAAATAACTGCATCCGAAAAATGTCTGTTTATTGGTTAACATAATTATAGAAGCATACAGTGTGGACCCAGACCAGACTGATCCTATAGAAGCAGTCTGATCTGGATCTACACTGTATATGGAAGGGTCTTCAAATATTTCAGCAGACGACAAAGGTATACGTTTTTTTTTGTAATATACGCTTAAAGGGTTAATAAACGTAAGTTCAGTGTATATATGGTCAGGATTTTCGTGAAAATCACGCTTCTTTGCATGGCTAAAACAACTTAATAACTCTTTACCAATAGATAGAACCTGATTTCCCTTTTTGAGCAGATGAAATAGCCGAACCACGCCCAGATATGAATATTAAAGTTACCGCCTTTACAGACACCAAAAAACTCCATTATACACGAATCTCCGCTCATATTTTTGTATTCATTGTATTTGCCGAAGAAGGAGATAGATTAGCGGACGTGTATGTAAACTTACCTGTATAACTGACATGTATATATATTATTGTCAGTGGCTATTATATGAGTGTTAGGTGTTATCGGATTAGCAAGAAAAGTGACCTTGTGAATAAAATTTTGTAAATTTTAAATTCCGGCTGTACTAGATCACATATCACACTACATGCTTGTGCAAAAAACTTAAATTTCTGATGGAGGAAAATAGGAGAATTCTGTGTGCAAAAAATGACCAAGTTCAAGGTAATATTTGACTTATTTACTGTTTGTGTATATTTCATTCAGCAACAAAATTGTAAACTATATTACATATATCTTATGATTATCTCTGAAATTCAGAGCGAAATTGGACATTGTTCTTGTGACGGCGCAAAATTCAAAGCACCCGCAGATTTTAGCCACCACGCCATATTGTGTATGACATTGTCCTTAACAGGTGAATAAATACGCTCTGTCTTACCGATTTTTTTTTGGGGGGGGGGGGAGCGCAGTGGCTCAGTGGTAGAGTGCTTGACTCGAGACCGAGGGGCCGCGGGTTCGAGCCTCACCGGCGTCACTGCGTTGTGTCCTTGAGCAAGAACATTAAACCTAGCTTAGTACTGGTTCAACCCAGGAATACCCGTCCCTTTATAACTGAAAGATTGTTGATGGGACGTAAAGATTCAGATCAAACAAACAAACTTACCGATTTTTAAATGGAAATGTCCACGGGTGTGTCTTTGCTAAGAACCGCCCAGTCTCTCTTAACCGGTCGGACTATAAAATAAATGTAAGTTTATAAATAAATCATAAAATCAATAGGTATAGATTTTTTTACCTTTTACGCCACAACCTGTGCTGAAAAATGCAACCACCAGCTCGTTGTAGCACGCCGGTGCGTTTACATTGACCAGTGTGAAAGTTGAAAATTTCTGCAGACGACAAAAAAAAAAGCATGACAATTACCTAGCATGCAAATTTTCCAAGGGGCAAGCTTTGTGACATACATGCATTCTTGCACACCGGATAAATTTTTTTGAGATTTTACCCTGGGATAGAAGATAGAAAATCTTTTCTATACCAGGGTAAAATCTCAGATATCCTTATCCGGTGTGCAAGAATATAAGAATCCATCAAGAGTGAGAGGGTGGGATAGAAAAATCTGTCCGGACCTCGGATCACCTTTTGGCATCACGAGGATTGCCAAGTTATAACAAGCGGTGATCACGAGGGACGGATTTTCTATCCCATCCTCACACGAATAATGGATTATTTTTCTTGCTCAACACTATGTACCGCATTTTATATTGGAAAATCATGATAAAGTACCCGTCGACGGTTGTTCACTTTAAAAAGGGTTAACTTACCTCCTGTTGGCCCTCCTAAATTAAGTAGTCCACCTCCTAAAATATCCGATAATCCAGACCCAGCTCCGACACCTGGAAAAAGATCGGCCAAACCACCACCTCCTCCGGATAATCCTGGTAATCCTCCCAACAACGGATCATTGAGACCACCTCCTCCGATATCTCCGCCTAATAAATTGTTTAAACCAAGACCTCCGGATGGACCGGATGGACCTTGTCTCTGATTTATAAATACGCATGCGCACTCTGTTGGACTGAACATTGTTTTTGGCGCACAGTCTCTCGTAGCTCTTCCTTGTATGAATTTTCGGCGATCACTGTGACTTTTCAGAGGACAACCATGGGCGCTTGCTGATGATCCACCTGCAAGAAAAAAAATAGTACTTTATTTATTGAAATATCCAGACACCATAACTTTTTACTGTCGTGCCAATCAAAAGTGACAGTGCGCAATGTTTTGTTTACAATTGATAAGTAGAACAGTAACTTGTACACTCCACCTGAGCTTACGCGAATCGATAGATAACCTGTGTTTCAACCCCATTAGGATTAATACACAAGTGATATATCGGTAACTTTGTAAACAAAACATAACGTCACTGTCACTATTGGCTGGCAGGGTACAGTAACTACCATTGTCATGCTAACACATTGAACATGACCATTTTATTGCCTGACGAGGTGTATTAAATGTAACAACGCTGCGGTAAACAGTGTAAACTCAGATCAGCATGCTCATTCAGGAGCTGACTGGTTTATTAGGGCCATCTAACAAATGGGTCTCGTCGCGAGAAAATCTGTCTTCGGGGTTTCCAACAAAGCGAGTTTCAAACCAGTCTCTTCAGCTACAGAGACTAGCTAGAAAATTGAAATTTCGCTAGTAGCAAGTCTAGATATGATGTTTGTCGATAAGCAAATAACAAAGGCACTGATTAGTCTGCGCGGATGCACAGGCTGGTCTGCGCCTGTGTTGTTCGCACCCTTCCCCCCCCTCGCGTCGAGGCCCATTAATTAGGACAAAAACGCACGAGATTGACGAGCAATACTAAAAGTCCTAGCCAAGATAACTAAAAGAGACTTTTTTTAGAGAAATCTGGAAAACCGATCTTTCACAATTAAAGAGAACCTACAATATTAGAAAATTGTAGATTCATAAAAACTAATGGAAAGTGCCAGAGTTGTAACACCCATAGCTTTCTTTTTGGACCAAACACTCCTAAAGGACCAGAATATGAAAATGTCAACACTATATCGATGCACGGATAGAAGAAGCACAACACAGAAACAACGACGGTTGTTGCGACCTCTAAATAATCTGGAAAACAGATCCTTAAGAAATAAAGAGAACCTACAATATTCTAAAACAGAAGACTAGGTTTTATTGAGTCTGTAAATGGAAATAATGGAAAGTGCAGCAATTCTTACGCCCCAAGCACCAGCTCAAGTGGTTCGCTGCTTTCTTTTAGAAGCCAATAATCCTGAAGGACCAGACTATGAAAAAATACCAACACTATATGATGCACGAGGAGAATGGCTTTAATGTTCCATACACATAGTGGTATAAAATTAAGTCTCGTACATCACTGAAAACCAAAGTTCGTCACTTTAGCTAGGTGAACTAGTAGTCTTAGGCGAATGCACATTAAATGCTTTCTTACTAGTTGACAAGTATCTTTACTAGTTTATTAGTAAAACGATATTACATATAAATAAATAAATAAAAAATCAAAATTATTTCGTTCCCATTTTATAATGATTTTATGCAAATGTATATGATAACTTGATCATATCATTACTTTACATATAAAATACTATTTAATTAGACAATAATTGCGACATTTCAAATTATTTGCACTTTCAGTCAAATGAAATGTAACCAAACTGTTTTTGTCCCCCGCCTTTTCGAAGAAAAGCGGAGGGACATAGTTTTCGGCATTCCGTCCGTCCTTCCGTCCTTCCGTCCCCCTAATATAGTAGGTACCTTGTGTGCGCAACTCCTCCTACAGTTTTATGCCGATTCTTTCGAAACTTTACAGATGTTTTAGTCATGGTCTGAAGATATGCATGTGGTTTGGATATTATCCTGAGATTATTTTTTGTCACTTTTTTCGCAATTTGAACTTAGTCATTTTTAGGCGTTTTTACTATCAAAGTGAAAAGATAGTGGGTACCTTGTGTGCGCAACTCCTCCTACAGTTTTATATCGATTCTTTTGAAACTTCACAGGTGTTTTGTACATGGTCTGAAGATATGCATGTGGTTTGGATATATTCCTCAGATTATTTTTTAACACTTTTTCCGCCAGTTGAACTTAGCCATTTTTCTGACATTTTTACTATCAAAGTGAATGGATAGTGGGTACCTTGTGTGCGCATCTCCTCCTACAGTTTTATATTGATTCTTTTGAAACTTCACAGGTGTTTTGGACATGGTCTGAAGATATGCATGTGGTTTGGATATAATCCTCAAATTATTTTTTATCACTTTTTCTGCTATTTTAACTTAGGCATTTTTCTGGCGTTTTTACTGTCAAAGTTAATGGATACTGGGTACCTTGTGTGCGCAACTCCTCCTACAGTTTTATGCCGATTCTTTTGAAACTTTACAGATGTTTTTGTCATGATCTGAAGATCACTTTTTCTGCTATTTTAACTTAGGCATTTTTCTGGCGTTTTTACTGTCAAAGTTAATGGATACTGGGTACCTTGTGTGCGCAACTCCTCCTACAGTTTTATGCCGATTCTTTTGAAACTTTACAGATGTTTTTGTCATGATCTGAAGATATGCATGTGGTTTGGATATTATCCTGAGATTATTTTTTGTCACTTTTTTTGCAATTTGAACTTAGTCATTTTTAAGTGTTTTTACTATCAAAGTGAAAAGATAGTGGGTACCTTGTGTGCGCAACTTCACAGTTGTTTTGGACATGGTCTGAAGATATGCATGTGGTTTGGATATAATCCTCAGATTACTTTTTATCACTTTTTCCGCTAGTCGAACTTAGCCATTTTTCTGGCATTTTTACTGTCAAAGTGAATGGATAGTGGGTACCTTGTGTAATTTGAACTTAGTCATTTTTAAGTGTTTTGTCATTTTTTCTCATTTAAATAATAAACAATAATGGCGGGGGACATAAATTCTCTGAATTTGCTTGTTATATTTAATTCCATATAATAGTATCATATACTGGAACAATTTAACAAAGTAGTACTATGACTTCCAATCACATCTACGCCCTGACATAAAGATTAACCACGGCGTAAAGTGTAGTTGCTAAATTTATGATACGCCATAAGGTATCAGCAATAATAAATAAAAGAAGGAAAAACAACTTATTATAAAATTATAATTATCCACACTCTAAGAGTGCTGGTTTGATTATTATTTGATTACTAATCAAAATAGTAATACATCTACTAAACAACTAGTACAACCAACGAATTGGTTAGTTCATTTAACCCTCAAGTTGTCAAGCACCGACTGAACTATCAGAAAGCATTTATATTCCATCCAATTACTAGCTTGGGGAAGTCAAATAGAAAGCAGGGTCTGAATTTGTGTTGAGGCCAAAGATTGCTGAGACTGACATGTAGCATACATGCTACCTAATTGGGCATTAAGTTTTCAAGACAATGTTTTAGAGTGACTAACTCAAGTATCAATAATAATTCAGAGCCACCTTTTTGGATGAAAGCTAAGTGTATGAAAAATAATTTATTGGCTTATATATTTCGGGGATATCCAAAAAGTAAAGTATATATCTCAATTTTTATTATTATTTCTCAATGATCATATCTGATACATTTTTTGTGAACTTTGGCGGCTGATAATCATTTCAGACACATGATCTTAACTGGAATGATTAATTCTTATAACCTGATATATTAAACGGGTTTTCCAGTAGTTTAACTTAACTAACAAGTCAATATCCTGGTCACAGCACCAAAATATGAGACATGTAGCATATAAAATACACCAGGCACTAGTGGGTTAACTAATTACTTCGTACTGAGGAAGACAGTTAGCTCCATTTAGTAAAATAATTAACCTTACTTATTTGGATTTTAGGGTCCACTTTGTACAGTGAGGTACCAAGTTAAATAAACACAAGGATAGAGGTAGCCCATAAGAATCTATCACAAGTGTGCGGGTAGGATAGAAAAATCCGTCCCAAGGATCACCCTTTGGCATCACGAGGCTTGCCGAGTGATGACAAATGGCGATCCTCAGGGACAGATATTTCTATCCTACTCTCACACAAATAATGGATTATTTTTCTTGCTCACCTCTTATTTTTTTTAATTTTAAAATAAGCTTCCAGAAGTCCCTGAAAACGCTAAGATGTAATTTCACATGATGGTGTCACTTTAACAATACAATGACGTCATTTGACGACCATGTGCGTGAACTCCAATAAGACCAACCTGTGTAGCCCTCACGTGAAAGCCTCTGTCAGATAGCATGGGTAAGACTATAACAATCCACCATGAGTGTCCCTGTAGGATAGAGATATCTCACCCGAGGGGTCGGAATTTTGAACAGGGACGAGGCTTGCTGTAGGAACATGAAAAGTCCAAAAACGTGAAAATTCTAACTTTTTACTCGTTGGATTTACATTATTTCCGAGTTCACGAGTGTTTTTATCTGGCATTAAAAAGGCTGTAAACGTAGTTTGCACCTTGTTTTTGTCTGTAAAACACGATAGGAGCATAAGTTTAGTTGCGTGATGCAAAATAAAATCCTGCTTGGCTCCCTGTGCTATAAGCGTCACATTGCCATTATCGTCACGCGGTGCACGTTCGGTGGCGTCATTAACGTTATATGACGCCAGTAAGTAACGCTATCTATTGCTTGGTGCCTTTTGAGTTACTTAGGCCAAATGTATTGGTCCTTTGAATATCCTTTTTCGGAATAAAAGCATATTTTACCCTGCCCATGTAAGAAAGCAGTCACGTGGTCATGTTAGCATGAGCTGACAGCCTATATTACATGGGCAAAGGTGGGAGAAAAATAGAATCCATCATTGGTGTTCAGTCGGGACAGAAAAATCACAACCTGAGGGCCCACGGTTCCAGTGGGAATCGAGGCTTGCCGAGTTTCTCACTGAAAGGTGGACCCGAGTGTTGGGATTTTCTAGAACCACTGAACACCAATGATCAATTCTTTTTCTCATATACCAATTCTACATTTAACGACCGTATGGTACGGTACGGTACAGTATAATATGTGTTTGTGACGTCACTGAGGCGATGTTTACAGTCAATGACGCACGCTGTACAAGTCAACTAGAAACAGCGAATAAGCAGCGCATTTAACAATGATTAAATGGTGATTTCATCAAAATGGATTTACAAGAATTAGCTTATCAGTCATAGTAACTGGAGTAAGTAATTTTGTTGTGGAAATTGTGTTTCTTTTTTAACATCGTCAAGGCGCCCCGTCCCGTCCTGGTGCATTCTCCCATTCAGTCAATCATTGCCCAAAATGTCAAGTGTGTCAATCGCAATGTACTCAGCATGTTCAAAGCATTGAATAAATGTTTTCAGTAAAAATGCGCAGTTTTACTTTATACCACGTTGAAGACCGATTAAATCGCTGAAATTTTGACATTGAAATTTTTCCTGACTGTCAACAATTCAACTTTAGTTTTCGAAGGAATACAGTCACGCGCCAAAAATGTTGCATTGGGTTATCTTGCATTAGCAACTGACAGTGTGTGGCTTATCTCGAATTAGTTATGCTTTTCTCACATACCAAGGCATACAAAATCGAGTGCTCCCTACGTTAGCTCGCTGTCGGAAAAATATGTCCCTCATCGCTACCCATGTGAGCAAAACTAACTAATACGAGACAATCCACACGCGGCCGGTTACTAATGCGAGATAACCAACACGCAAAATTTTTGGCGCATGACTGCATTCCTTCGAAAAAGAAAGTTGAATTGTTGACAGTCAGAAAAAAAAACTCAGCAATTTAAGTTGGCCTTCAACGTGGTATAAAGTAAAAGGTAAAACATTTATTCAATGCTTTGAACATGCTGAATGCATTGTGATTGACATATTTGACCTGTTGGGCAATAAGTGAATGAATGCACCGGGATGGGGAGCCTTGCCCTTGACGATGTAAAAAAGTAACACATTTTCCTCAACAAAATGACTTTCTCGAGTTACTGTGGCTGATAAGCTAGTTCTTGTAAATCCATTTTGATGAAATAACCATTTGTTCCTTGTTTAATGCGCTGTTTATTCGCTGTTTCAAGTTGATTTGTTCAGTGCGCATCATTGACTGTAAACATCGACTTCAGAGACGTCACCAACAAATATTATACTGTACCGTACCGTACGGTCGCTAAATTAAGAATTGGTATATGAGAAAAAGAATCGATCATTGGTGTTCAGTGGTTCCAGAAAAATCGCAACTCTCGGGCCCACCGTTCAGTAGGAAACTCGGCAAGCTTGGTTTCCCACTGGGACGGGTGGCCCACGGGTTGGAATTTTTCTGTCCCCACTGGACACCAATGGATTCTATTTATCTCATATGAGTAGCGATGTAGGACAGATTTTTTCTACAGCGAGCTAACATAGGGATCACTTGATCTCGTATGCGTTGGTATGTGATTTCCAACAATGTGGCATTTTGACATTTTGACATGAATAGACTCAGACGAGCCTATGCAGCCTTCTTTCATTTTAGAAACTCCAAATGATGTTCGGTCAGTAGCTTAACAATGATAGAATATTCAAGTGACTCGCAAAGGTTTATGATCAGAATGCGCATATGCGCAGGCTGATCTCAGCCTTTGCTGGTCGCACATATCACATTGTTGGAAATCTCATGTCGCAGTTCAAATAAGTAAAGCAACCTTCTGTTTCTTCCCCAGCACTACAAACCAGGGGAAACAGAAAACCCCAACAAACAATGGCACCAATAATAAACAATGAATCAACAACAACTGAACCACCGCCTGGGATGGACATCAACTATGCTCATTTCATCTGGGCATGTAATTCTTTCTGACAGGTGGCAATTCCCCACATGATCCTGTAAAAACATTCAAGAACCGACAGTTATTGGCAATTTAGCATTTATATAAACAGGGTGAATATAATATAATATCTGATGGTTTTAAATTAAGAAGTATCATTTTTTTTCTGGATTTTAAACTTTCACGAGCAGTGGAGATATCATGCTCAGTTGGGTTGTTCTTGAAAAAAAAACAACACGAAGCGTTAAATACTGGGGGTGGGGCATAAACAGCTCAAAGAACTAACAATAAAGTTTGGATACGACTCCTGAAAGGGGCTCTTGCATGGTATGGGACATTAACATGGGAGTCTGCCCACGCTTGGATTTTGAAAATATTATGTTTTTTAATTGTCTGGGGTATAACTTTAATATTTATGGTGTGTTTGAGTTTTTATACAATTCCATTGCTAATTTATGACGTCATGAATGATATCACTATAGTACCTTAGGGTACCCAGTTATAATCATTTCTAAAGTAATTGACATATCATGTAACAGGCGGAGAAATGTTTTATTAAATAGCTATATCATTGATAAGTTTGCTGTTACTTAAAATGGCTTTGTATGTATTAGGATATTGGGTGGGCATTCATTTTTATAGCATGGTACCCCAGTTTTCGACTGTATGTTTTGTATTCAGTCAAATTTGGAATAAATATTGTTACAGGTTGCGGTCTTTGTCAAGATACCATTTCAACATATAAACTATCCATATATGTTAAGAATATGTAGACCAAATTTCATGAAATTCAAGGACCGGTAACATATGTTTTTAACTTGATGTAAACACATGGCCCTAATTTATCGAACTGTAAAAAATACAATAATTATGTTTCAGTGTAAAACATATTTGAATACTTGCTTAGTTTGCATCATCATGCTAGTAAGTTTATTGGTAAAAGTTGATATGTTCAGTGTTTTCCCATATTATTGATAAAAAAAGAAAAAACAATATTCTTTGATATTAAGTGCCACAATTCTTATTTAATGAAGTGCTTACACAATAAAATTAGCCAAAATGATACAATATGTTGACACCTTAACTTAACACATCTAGTTTCTAACATAAAAACTACATCTAGGCAATGTTACACTTAATATGTAACATTATTAAGAATTTTAATTCATACAGAAGAGAAACCTTATGACAAGTCAGTTCATACAGGAGAAGAACCTTATATCTATGATTTTATAATTGTAAGACTCATTAATAAACCTGCTTCACGAAAATAACCCCCTGTCAAACCTTTTGGTTAAAATTAACCATTTTGGTCACAGATAACTCTTGGCTTCAAAAGTATTGCTAATTTAATGCTTAAATCTTCTCTGTTCATTCTGTTTTGTGAAACTGATGCTGATTTCCATCAAATAGCAACATTTATACTTTAGCTGGCTGTATATTCTAGGCATACAGTTTTGTTTCTGGACTTCACTTATTCATGTAGAACACTGTTTTATGATACCTTTGATAAGACTCTGTTACACGTTATCCTGGTCAGAGCACCAAAATTTGGTTCCTCTAGTTCAGTTGGGATGTAAAGGAAATATTAAGTCTTCTTGTTTTAACATGTTTATTGTTAGGATTTTATGTTTCTTAAACAATATCATGCAGAACTTGAGGAAGTGATACACATTGTCTTGGCCCCATAGTGCCATGACACAGGGCCATGACCTTCGGCATTTCTGACCATTGAATCATTTAAAATTGTCTAAACATGTCTATCTTTAAGAATAGTGGAAGTAGATTAAAACATAACATCCTTATGTCGAGGTATTGATTCATTTGAACTAAATAGTTAATTTCGCTAAAACTGGCCTATACCCATAAGAGGTAGGAAATGACAAAGTTACCGGTTTTGGATTTTCATGTTATTTTGCTCAGATCAGCAGTATATACAGTATATGGCATGTTTTTGTGAGACAAAGACTAGAACATATCCATCTTTTGAATTGAATGTTGAATGTTTTGTCAATTTTTGAAAAAAAATATTGAAATTTTCCAATCACTTCTTCTGAAACGTAAACCATAATTTATCCAAATGGTTTCGTGGTATTAAAATAATGGCTATGGTATTTTGGATTCAATTTAGATGACAAATCATAGAACTAAACAAAACTATAGATTAAGGACATGGAAATTTAGAGACAGGTACCACCTCAAAGGTGGAGTACGTCAGGGTTGCTTCCTAAGCCTTATTCTTAACAATCTAGTTCGATAAATACATTTTTATAGTTCGTATATAATGAGTTATTAATATGCAAAGTTTGAAGAAAATCCATGCGTGGGCACAGATGAAAGTACCTCTTTAGAATAATGCTCCAGTCTTTAGCTACCTAACACTGTACATTTCGAACAAATTTTGATGATATTGGTATTCGCAAGATGCCACTTGTACTTGTTGCATTGTAACAAAGCATCAAACATTAAACATAGCATGCAAATGCTTTCATTGTGATTTTTGTTCAGCATAACATGGTATGCTGGATGAGATTTCCAACAATGTGGTATGGGCGACCAGCAAAGCCTCAGATCAGCCTGCGCATACGCGAAATCTGATCAGAGCCTTTGCTAGTCGCTTGAGTATTCTTTGAGTGTTAAGCTACTGAATGAAAACCATTTGGAGTTTCTAAGCTTAAAAGAAGGCTGCAGAGGCTCTCCCGAGTCTACACGTGTCAAAATGTAAATTGTTGGAAATCTCATGCCGCGGCTCATGTGGTATGGTGGATTGTAACAACAGTTCATTGTTTATCAAAATAAATTTTATGTACGTTTACTGTAATAAATCACCTAAACAAGTCTTAATTTCATGTTGATAGGTCAGACAAACAAGGTCTTGTCATATTATTCACACTCCTTATTAAAGCTGCTGGGTTTTTGTTTCTGTCACATCTGCATTTACTCTTCTACTGCAACTATTTTTATCACCATGATCAAACTGAAAAATGGATCCGCGAACCCCTGACAGAGGAGTGGCTATCAATATGAGAAAGTAAATGGTTTGGAGCTTTACTATATTCAGATTAGCTTAGACCACCAATAGATTTAAAAGAGGCATGGTTCCCGAGTTGATTAGAGCTTTCATTTATTTCGTAGGTAAATCTGACCAGCCAATCAAATTAGAGATAGTAGCTGCAGGAGCAACAAGATACATTGACTCTTTGATTGCTATTGGATTTATGATACTAGCTTTTTTCAGTTTAAGTAGATGTACATTTACGTATAATGTTTTGCCCATTTAGTTTTACATAAGTGTTTGAGTAGTGGCTTCAGTCACCAATACTGATATAAAATCTTGTTGACACGTTTGTAAAGCTAAAACCTTCGATTTTGAGGTCATCATAGACTAAGCAAAGTAAGTAGGGTGCAAAGATCAGGAATCGATACAATCAAGTACCACACCTGACCCAGGATACCAATGGGAACATTATACACCACAAACGAGAGCCAAGAGGTCATCCCTTTCCCAGCAGGTGACCACAAGGCACAAATAAACAGACGCGCACAAAGGTAAAACAAACACAAGACAGAAAAAACATAAAAGATCCACAAAAGAAGTACTGCCTTGGAACGGTCAGTAAAATAGTTTACTGGAGGGCTTAAACCAGTTTCACGGCGCCAACCTCACCCTTAATTCTGATGTGGAACCTGAAACGGGTTACTTTCAAACATTGATTACAGAACGTGGCATTTAACCAGGGTTTTCACTATTTGCTAAAACAAAATCTATCTTCAGAGACAGAAATGCATTTTTTTTTCGAAATTAAAAACCTTTCACCACATTTACTTACTTGTTTCAAACTGTAATGGAAAACAAAGCACTATTTTCACTCTGTGTGGCCTTTGTCAAGAAACAAATATATGGATTTATGTTGTGTGCTCCATCTTCATTGTATAAACCAACCAATAAATGTATAAACCAACCAGTAAATATGAATAACGTTATGTTTAAACCAACCGATAAATATGAATGACGTTATTTATAAACCAACGAATAAATATGAATGACCTTATGTGTATACCATACAGTCATGTATATTTATTGGCTGACTTATACAGTGGAGATGTAGCTCATAACATAAATCAAAATATCAAAAATATGTTTTCTTTCTTGAAAAAGACCGGGAAGCCAAATATTTGAAACAGAGTGAAAATAGCATTTTTGTTTGAATAAAATCCCTTTGTAATTATTATTGATATGGAAAAGTCAACTTGGTCTGCCAAGGATAATTCAATTATTGCAATACTTTATAGTCTGAGATTCTATGATTCAAGACGGTGAACAATTTCTAAGGATTTTACTGCCAAACCAAGATACCCTCTCTCCAATTAGTCACAAATTAAAGCTAATTATGGAAGGAGCATGGAAAAGTAATACTGTGATAGCCATATAATATGACATGACCGTTTCCGATAATAGATAAAAAGATAATCTGCATTCATAGTTCTTGTTTAGAGGTAACAAAATATGATTAATAATCGGTTGTCTTTGTATCACGTTATATGTGTGTATGCTGTCTGGCTTAGAATACAGTTATATGGTGGTATGGCTGTATTTTATCACGTTATTAATTGATATACATGTAGTACAGTTTTGCTTGTTAAAATAACACATTGGCCAGTGACCAATGTAATGTACGATAATTTCTAAGAAGTAAGACCACCCCCATTTTCTAGCCTAATTGATGAAGCCAGCAATCGATGTTTTCTTGGTATAACGTGAAGGCTGCATAAACTCTTTCACTCTCATATTTCCCTGCAGACTCTTTAAAACTTTGTATTGATGTATTTAAGTTTATGACAAAAAAATCTGCTGATAATTTTTTCCTAAAATTTCCCTCCTGGCTTTTCTATATCATAAAACTGTTTTCTTCCTTATTTGTCCCTCGCCTTTTTTCGAAGAAAAGCTAGGGGACATAGTATTAGACATTCTGTGCTTCCATCCATCGATCTGTCATTCCGTCCCCCTCCAAGTAGTACGTACCTTGTGTATGCAACTCCTTCTACAATTTTATACTGATTCCTTTTAAACTTTACAGGTGTTTAGGCAATGGCCTGAAGATGTGCATCATATTGTTTGAATAATTTTATCACTTATTCACAAAGAGTTTTCTGACCAAAATGAATGGATATTAGGTACCTTATGTATGCAACTCCTCCTACAGTTTTATGCCGATTCCTTTGAAACTTTACATGTGTTTTGGTCATGTTCTGGAAATGTGCACATTATTTGGATATGGGCCTCGTCGCGAGAAAACCTGTCTTCGGGGTTTCCAACAAAGCGAGTTTCAAACCAGTCTCCTCAGCTACAGAGACTAGCTAGAAAATTGAAATTTCACCTCTAGCAAGTTAACATATGCTACTTTTCAAAAAGCGAACAACAAAGGCGCTGATCAGACTGCGCGGATGCGCAGGCTGGTCTGCGCCTGTGCTGTTCGCAAACCCCCGAAGACAGGTTTTCTCGCGTCGAGGCCCAATTTTAATTCTCAGATTGTTTTTGTTGCTTTTTTACAAAATAAACTTAGTCATTTTCCGGACCAACGTGAATAAATACTAGGTATTACTAAGTATCTTGTGTATGCGACTCCTCCAACAATTTTATGTTGATTCCTCGGAAACTTTACAGGTGTTTAAGTCATGGTCTGAACATGTGCATATTGTTTGGATATAATCCTCTGATTATTTTTATTACTTTTTTTTCCAAGTTGAACTCAGTCATTTATTACTGACAAAGTGGCCGGATCTGATACTGGGAATCTTGTATGACCAACTCCTCTTCCCGCTCCTCTTACCATTTTATGTTGACTCTTTGGAAACTTGCAAATCATGTAGGTGCTTTTGTCATGGGGTCAGTTTTTATATAATCCTCAGATAAAAGTGTGCCACTTTTTCCAAGATGTGGGCTTTGACATTCAATGCTATCAATGTCTATATATATCGGTTGTACATTGTGTACGAAACTGCTCCTTCAGTTTTAACAGTTCTTTTTTTTTTAAAAAAAATAATTGCATGACGTGAAGACATGGGCGTGCTTATGATAAAATTCACAGAGGTGTGTCCTTAGTGTACTAAGTCAGTTTAACTTACACATTTCATGATAGCTCATATATGAAAATAAAGGCAAACATAAAGTGGCGATGCATAATTCCTCTGAATTTGCTTGTTGTTTAAAGCTGCATAGTCTGTAACTTTTGATCTTCTAATTTTAGAAATAATGTTTCTATTTTTCATGAACACAGCAAAAATACTCAAATTCAGATAAACATTTTACCATTTTCGTAAATCTTAACAAATTATCACTATTAAAACCAAAGCATTTATGTTAAAAATCAACTGTCCAGAATTATTGGAGGGACGTAAATAATTACAATCAAGAGAAAAAACAGCTGTTTTTATAAGATAATTCACTTTTCCATGCAGTTTTCAGCTGTACTGAACATATTTATTGTGAAAACATAACTTAATTATATTTTTACAAATGATTTAAAAAGAAAAGATTACTTTTCGAAAAATGTTCAAAATTACAGACTTAGCCTCTTCAATCACGCAACGACGAGAGATGTACATGTTTCACGAAGCAGTCTGGCATATGTTCACGTCGTTCCAAAATACATGCATACAATAAATAAAAAAGCAGACGATTTCAGTCACGGACCATGCATTTAAATTTATGAAGAGTCAGTCAGTAGGCATTTGTCGCAGTTTGATATAGCTTAACATTTGACTGACGACAGAATGTCCTTATGATACTGACATATTTTTCCATTAATAAGTGCATTTGCCGTCACACGTCACCAGTAACTATGGCAGTTGATAACTTCCTCGAGACGGCGTCTTTTGCATGCTAAAAAGGCACTGTAACAGTATATTCTAAAATGAGCATTGCCATTCGACACACAAACACTCAAACCACAAATTGATATCACAGAAATTAATATTAAAATTTGCTCTAAATCTCGGACCACTATCGACTACACCAGCAAAAGCAATTGAAACGGTATGGTGACCCACTGGGAAATTTACGTCTTTAAAAATTCAGCAAAAGAAGTACACGTAAGAACTGCAAGGACACCGTTCTACAGATGTATAATGAACGCAGAAGGAATCACTAAGGACGGAATGGTCATTGATAACGTGAATGACGTGGAAAAAACCTTCAAACATTGGTCATGCTAAAATAAAGCACCTAGCGAGGACGTGGTTGAATCTGGGACTACTTAGGACGCAGCAATAACGGCATGCGCGTATTATGGACCTAGCAAAGGCTTGAGATTGTCTTCATGGATGTAGAAACCGGTTGTGCTTCATAAAGGTTTGATTAGAGAGAGAGAGAGAGAGAGAGAGAGAGAGAGAGAGAGAGAGAGAGTAAAATGTTTCGACCTTCACCCAAATCTGCCTGGAGTGAAACAGATTTCACCCTACCATCAGGATTAATTATGACAGGGCCATCTCTTTGAAAGCTGCAGCAGAGAGCGCACCACCCTACCACTGACAAAGACCTATACACCTCGCTCTCATTTCTCTCGAACTTGTAACTTTGGCCATAAACGAATGACTGAAAGAAGTAAAGTGTATATTCTTACCACGTCCGAAAGGCTCGAATTATCAAAAAGGCTTTGTATAAAAATACATAGATATAGTAGGTTCTTGTTACCGATGAACATTTGGAGTCACGTTTTGCACTCATGGGAACATACATGTATGTAGGTTTAGGTTTCGCCATGTTGGAAAATAACATAATGAACAATCTTTCATGTGAGTGAGGGTAGGAGAGAGGATCGCCGTTTGGAATCGCGAGGTATGTCGCGGCCGCGTGATCAAAACAGTGATCACCTGAGATAGATAAACTATTGGATTGAATTCCGATATTTTATATATAACAAAGGCTTTCTCAGAAGTTCCTGAATACATGTACTGTGAGATGCGACATAACATGAGATAGCATGAGTGAAAAAAGAATTACTGAAAAGTTCAGGCATCCGTATCCGATGTGCAAGAATATCTTACCTCCCCCTCCTGCAAGCCCTAGAAGGGACTGAATATCAAACTGTTGTGCGAAAGAGTCTTGTAAATAACACAGCGTAAAACAAGATATTAAGAATTTTAAATCCATTTTTGTAGAGTTTTATCTTTTGCTGTCCAGTATTCCTAGATACATTTATGAATTTTATTTAAGTTAATATCACTTTCACGCAAAGTTGGTGCACACGAAATGAAAGAGGCATCCACAATTTCAAACTATATATGTTGGTTGCAAAAAAAAAAATGCTTAATAATTTTAATAGTTTTGAAACATGGGAAAGCAAACTTCTTAAGCAAAAAATCGTCGTGAACTGATGACTGCGTAACACGTTTATGGACACAACGGGTTCGGAAAATGAACCTTTCAGGTCGGTGGTCAGCGGACACTCAATTTAGTCTGCGGATCAGCGACTGGTCGAAACTTTGTCATTCTCTATAAGTATAAATCTATATAAGTTTTTCAGACGCAACTCAAACCAAGCGTTTGCAATGTCTGGTCTGGGTTTACTGTAATATTAGTTTTATAAGGGCCTGTCTCTCGTGGATAGGTTCATGTAATAATACAGCTTTTGTCTTGACAGTTTCTTGTCATAATTCAGCACCTAGGATGAGCATATACACGTGAAAGTGGCTCTTTGGGCAACTGTCATGTGATAATCGCCAAACTAATTAACTCTTAAAGCGCCAATTACTACTAGAGCAAAATTAATTCTAATATTAAATATGAATTATTTGCTGGTAGATGATTCAAATGTAATACCAAGACTTGTTACATGCGCGGATCCAGAACGTTTTGTCAGAGGGGGTCCAATTTTGTAAACGTATTTTAAGTTGATGAGGGGAGGGAGGATCAAAATACCACTACTAGCGGGTCATTGTCGGCCCGCCAGCGAAACGACTTTTACATGGCGTTTCGCTGGCGTGCCGATGATGACCCAACATTCTATGCTGGCTTGGTAGTTTTGTGATTTTACAGGGAATACGGACCAGAATTTCCACGAAACCCTATATTTATGTGAATTTTTCGGGCGGGTGGGGGAGGACCCCCTGTCCCTTTCTTTGGATCCGCGCATGTGTTATTTATTAAGACTGCGACGCAATTTAAAATATATTTTGGGAGTAAACTCCCCCTCCGATAGCGTATTCTAAATAACTTCTAAATAAACCGGTTTAAGCCCTTCAGTAAAATATTTTACTGACCGATCCAAGGCGGTACTTCTTTTGTGGATCATTTGTGCTATTTATGTCTTGTGTTGGTCATGTTTTCGCGTCTGTTCATTGCTGACTTGTGGACATCTTTTTCTGTGTGTTCTGTCTCAGAAAAAGATGTCAATGCTGCAAAATGATAACCTCTGCTGGCACTGTGAAGTCTACTTCTGGGGCCACTGTAAGACTGAGACAGAACACAGACTGCACAACAGAGAATGTTGTGTATCTGATCTCTTGCAGCAGTTGCAACAAACAGTACGTAGGAGAAACCAAAGGCCCATCGAACAAACGTATGAATGGCCATCGTGACGACTGGAGACACCGTAGGTTTGAAAGATCACCAACAGCAGAACATTTTCATTCTGCAGATCATGACTTCTTGAGTAATGCCTCTGTCTGCTGCCTTGAACACAACAAGGAGTGGTCAGATTCGACCAGGAAACTCCGTGAGAGCTACTGGATTCGGCGTCTGAACACCCTGTGTCCATTTGGCATCAACAAGGGTGACTGACTCTATCTGGTCATATAGTAGAACACTTGGTGTGTTGTGTTGTTGTAGACGATCTTTTAGACTTCTGTTCTACACAAATTTTCGTACAAGACATTTCTTGCCGGAACGCCAATTTTGTAGGCTGTATTTAATTCATTAATATTGTGCAGTCATATTTGCGAAAATACACGTACAATAGCTGGGCCCTTTTTAGGGCTTAAATAATCACATAATTCATGTATATAGTTATATTTTGTTAACTATTCACCTAATCTATTGTGTCTTGAAACTCTGATGAAGGCGAAAGCCGAAAGCGCTTAGTTTCAAAAAAAATTTAGCACTGTTTTTTTTATTTATATCCTTATATATATATATATATATATATATATATATATATATATATATATATATATATATATATATAATATATATATATATATATACATGTATTTCTGTGATAATAAACAGCTTCGCTACTACCATAATATTTAGTACGCATCTAAGCTGAACTCGTGCAGTGCTTGTTGTTGTTGTTGTGTTTGAGTTTAACGTTCCACCAACAGCTTGTGTCATATGGAGACGGGACACTCGTGAATAAGTGGTTTCGCAGGAATCTAGTCGGAGATTTATATTAAACCATAACTGGACAGGATCCTTTACTAATTTTGAAATGCATTTTTTTCTATCTATACCTCGAACACATTGAGATCCCAAGTTCTTGAAGTATCTTGAAAAAATGAAGTTATTAACATATTATCACATGATACCGATGGTTGCAAAGGCCATGCATGCATCTTAATTTAATCCATCCCGGGCCCTAGTACATATGCGTAAGAACATGCGCATATGTATTAGCAACGATGAAGTAGTTCAGCCTACTGTGCATGTGGTAGTGTACAACGTACCAAATGCATTGTATTTTGGTGATATGCTAATAAATTCACTTTGCTTTGCTTTACAGTAAAACCTGTGTAAAACGGCCACTCTAAAAATACCAAAAATTGGATTCCAAGACCAATAATCGCTTAATGCAGGTCAAAAGTATTGCAGAATGCTCCATTCTGCAATACTTTTATCCTTCATTAAGCTACCACTTGTCATTAAGATCTTTGTTTTATCTATATTTGAGTATATGAATGCACTGGCTGGCCTGAACATACAACTTAACCAACGACCGAATCCATCAGGAATTGTTTTCCCCTGACACGCCTATGAGTATCATAACTTTCTAGACATGAACCATAGTCATTATTATATAATTAATTATACATTTGTCACCTGTTGTCAAGAATGATGGCTATAAAACGGCACTGTCCCTCCACACATTTCTATATTTTATTGTTTCATGAGTCAGTATCGAAGGTTTGAAATATAATGATTTAAATATTGACGTCATTTTTCCGCATTGCTCCCACTTGGAATCAGTATACGTCGCAGATAGCAGTCACCTATATAACATAGGTCACTTACGGAAGTGTGTGTGTGTGTGTGTGGGGGGGGGGGGGGTACAGTGCTAAGAACACTTCACCTTTCCTCACATGATAAGTGCCAAATAATTGAACTAATTATGCATGTATTAACCCATAAAGCGCCACCTATAATTTGCAGCAGACGACAATTTCAAATTTTGTCGTTTTTTTCAAAAATAACCAATAAGGCATGATATTTCATGAGAATCGTAGACGATTCTCGTGTAATATCATACCTTATTTTTGTCGAAAATTGGGAAAATTATCGCAAAATTTGTCGTCTGCTGCAGTCGTGATTGGTGCTTTAAGGGTTAAAAACAATTCTTGATTCACCTCAGACATACTGGACCGCTGTACTTGCGCTCTACCCGGGGTGATTTTAACCCCTTGAAGACTAGAAACTCCTAAACGTGTATTTTTGCAAACAGTGAAGACACAGATGAAATGCCACAGAATGCGTCATTTCATTTGCCAAGACAAGGACGATCAATGGAGAAAGGAATTATTTTTTATTTGGAAATTTTAACATGTGACCCATCATTATAATAATAATGGGCCTCGCCGGGAGAAAACCTGTCTTCGGGTTTCCGACAAAGTGAGATTCAAACAAGCCTGCTCCGCTACAGAGACTAGCTAGAAAATTGAAATTTCGCTCGTAGCAAGTCTAGATATGATAAAATCAGACTGCGCGTATGCACAGGCTGGTCTGCGCTTTTGTTGTTCGCAAAGCCCCGCAGACAGGTTTTCTCCCGTCGCGACCCATATACAATCGGCCATCCTGACTAAACTGCAGTAAATTTACGGGAAATTCCATTAGTCTACAAAGGGTTAAATATGTATTTTCGCTTTGCTTCCTTATTAAATACCCAGCTTAGCTTTGAAAGCGAATTCATTCCGAGCATCTACTGTACGTAACGCTATTTTAGTACTGTTTGGCTGTCCGTGTTCTCAGTGGCTGTTCCGCCTTACCGTTTTACACTCAAATAAACCGTTTATACGATTACATATTAAATACACTACTGTCTTTCCTAAATTATAAATAATTTCTATATCTTATATATTTATGATAAACTGTATATATACATGTAAGCAATAAATTCAATTTTTGGAATGTTTATTGAATCATGAATACTCCGGGTCTCGTGCAAAGCCCTTTGGGCTTCACTTACTTTGCAAGAGACCCGAAATATTCATAATTCAATAAACATTCCAAAAATCTAATTCATTTCTTAAATATTGCATTCGTGTACTTTGCATATAATTTAGGGTTGCCATGAAACTTTGATGATCAATTTGCTCCCAAAAGTTAATATCCAACTAAAATGCTTTATTTTCTACCATACCACACTTTAAACATCTGTATAAAATTTACAACAAGTTCCGAGAAAAAAAGAGAAATCGTTCGAAAAGGATTCAGAGCATTTCATTTCAGATAGCATTTTTTAAACGCTTAAAATTTGAATACTCATCTTCAGAGACTGTTTCAAACCAGTGAATAAAGGGGTACGTGCATTAAGGGGCAAATTTAGCCCCCTCTGGAGGCAAAAACTGAAAGTTGCTTTTCACCAATTTCACCCGACAGGTTTATTAGAAGAATGGCCCAAGTGTAAAATTCTGGCATTTATTTTACTTTTTCCGTTGCTATGGTATCAAAAATGGCCAACAAAATAGGCTTAACATAGAGAAATTGTCATTTTTAGCCAAATTTAAGGCTTTTTCAGACCTACTTTTTAAGATTTAGATATCAGCACAAGCGAATACAAAAAAAAAACATTTTAATACATTGTGTGCCGTGATAATTCTCATCCTCTGTTAAAATATCTTTTTGGTATTTGCTTGTGCTCTATGTTAATTTCTCTGTCAAATGTCTTAAAGCTCCAAAATGGTCGCTTTCCCATTTTCAGCCTATTTTGGCAGCCATTTTTGTTACCATAGCAACGGTAAAAAAAGAATAAATTCCAGGCTTTTACACTTGGGCTATTGTTCTAATAAACTAATACAAAGAAATTTGTGAAAAGCAATTTTCATTTTTTGGCCTCATAGGGGGGCCAAAATAGCCTCTTAATGCACGTACCCCTTTATAGTAGAGCAGACGACTGGCCAAAAGTCCTCTCCTTAAGGACTTTACTGGTCAGATCGGTGCAACATCTAGTGACATATACCAAAATGTTTGTTTGCATGTCCAGCTTCAGAATCCGGTTGATGACATCGTCGCTGATGAGTACTAACAGAGTTTCGGCCCTTGAACCGTACATACCCATTATAACAGATTATTATAATTTTGCATACAGTTGGCAGATAGCATTGCATTTATTTCTAATAAGCATACATAATTGAAATATTTTTAAGATTTATATTGTATTGGATTAGAAAACAACATTGAAATATAGTTTCAACATGTACGATACCTAAAGGTGTGTTTGTCCGTGTGTCTTTTTGTAAATAGTGTCAATGTAAAAGGGCAATGCATATATTTCATAAACACAATTTTTAACCATAACTTAGTTCAAAATGCAAGTTTCATCTTTTTCTTTTCATCAAGGTAAGCAACAGCATACACTTGTTTAAGGTCAAGCTTCAAATCAAGTTGTGACCTTTCACAAGGTCAAAGGTCAAGGTCAAATAGGCATACCCCCAAAATCACATAAAATGCGTATTTTATGTATCTGTTTATTAGTAAAAGTATAGTTTGTGCCTGTTTGAAGCTTAACTTATAAGTACTTGTCTTACATACTTAAATTCAACTTATTCTTTGCCACCAAAGGGGAATAAATACCCCAATCAAGCGAGGCATGAGCTATTCCGTAACGGCCTCAGTTTGAATCACGTCAAGATGATAACCGCTTTATACTACCACATACGACTGGCCAGAATTCCTCTCCTTATGAACTTTGCTGGTAAGATTGTGCTAACATCAAGCGTCATATATACCAAAATATTTGTCTGTATGTACGACTTCAGAATCCAGTTAATGACATCGTCGAAGATGAGTACTTACACAGTTAAGGCCCTTGAACCGTACACACACGTTGTATAGGATTATGCATATGCTGTATACAGTTGGTCTAGAGCATTGCATTTATTCATAAGGACACGTTAATACAATATTGTTATGACTTGTATGGTATTGGTTGGAAAACAACATTTAAAATAAATTATCAATACCAATGACACATGTACCAAAAACTGTGTTTGTCCGTGTGTCTGTTTGCAAACAGTTTCAATGCAAAAGGAAAATGCAAACTTTTCATAAAAAAAACTTTATCTATATTGAAATAGTTCAATTGTCATATTTCGTCAATTTTCTTTCATCAAAATAAGTAATAGTCTACACTCTTTGTATGTCAGAGTTTAAATTTGTGTTATGACCTATTTAAATGTCAAGGGTCAAGGTCAAATAGGCATATTTAAAATCACAATATTTAGTATATTTTATAAGCCCACCTGAGTCATAAGCTCAAAGTGAGCTATTGGGATCGTTGGATGTGTGTTGTCCGTCGTGCGTTATCAACAATTGCTTCAAACGATATCTCGCCCTAAAATAATGTCTTGAATTTAATCAAATTTGGCTGACAGGAATGGTCCTTAAATGGCACTCTCAAATAATTGATGAAATAGTATATCTAGATCACATGGGTCAAAATAGATCTTCGAAAACTTTAAAAATCTTCTTGTCTGAAACCACAAGGCTGATAGCCTTGATATTTTGTGTAGGATTATCTAGTAGATATTTTTCTTTTTTGTTCAAAATTATGCCCATGTGGCCAAAAATTGTCCCGCCCCTGGGTTCACATGTTTTACATAGGCCGTGGGTTGGTCTGCAGAGTGCGATTGTGGTATTTCCTGACCATACTCACTTGCTTTTTTTAAAATGGGAAACATGAAAAAATATTGTCTGTAACCATTTGAGCCTTGATATTAAATATGTAGCATCATCTAGTAGACCTCTACTAATTTTGTTAAAATTATGGTCCAAGGGCCAATTGTGGCCCGCTCCAGATTCACATGTTTTCCATAGGTTTATGTAGGGTACACATAACAAATCTTCTTGTCTGGAACCACTTGGCATACAGCCTTGATAATTGGTATTTGTATCATCTAGTAGACCCCTCCACCAGGTTTGTTAAAATTATGTCCATGTTGGCAAAATGGACCCATCCTGGGGGCCACGTGTTTTACATAGGCTTTAATAGGGAAAGCATAAAACAATATTCACAGAGTTGTAGCGTCACCTAGTGCTACTTTATCAAGTTTGTTCAAATTATGACCCTTGGTTTTATATAGTTTTTTACAGCAAATATAAAAAAAATATTGTCTGAAACCACATGGCCCAACGCCATTATATTTAGTATGTAGCATCACAAAGTAGACTCCACTGAGTCTGTTCAAATAATTGCCGTGAAGACAAAAACAAGCCACGAAGACTATATAGGTTTATTTAAATAAAACACAAAACCCTTCTTGTTTGACCCACAAGGCCTGGAGCTGCCAAGTTTATTCAAAAATGGCTCCACCCAGGTGGATCACATGTTTTACATTGGCTTGTATAGTTAAAACATAAAAAAAAATTCTCTGGAACCACTTAAGTTCTAGAACAACGGAGTACCGTTAAGTGGTTCTCTTTCATTATGCTTTATTGTTGTCACCTTTTTGGAATACAAACGCGAATAGCATCAAAGTACTGTGAGGTTTCCATTATATAAACGTTGCCATTAGAGAAACATCATACATACTGTATATGCTAAATTTTTTTAGAACTGGACAGGTTCAACATAATTTGAATGTACTGTCATCACTACCAATGACTTCAGATTCAACACATACAATATTGTGTCTAAATCTTGGTGTGTTATAATCTAGATCTGATAGAAAAAATGTCAACCATTTGCAGGCCCTGTTTATTTGGTGAATTTTAGAAACATGTTCTTGGAAAAATATGAATAATTTATAACTTCAATTGCAATAAGGTAATTAAAAGTGGTATGAAATTAAAGTACATTTATTTCTGAGTAAGAAAGACTAAAACAGCTCATTGTTAATTTATAGAGCGGACTTTTGACGAGAAAATGTGAGTTAGTAAGGTTATCATTTGAGGTTAATGAAATAATCTGTAGGTTACAGTATGTCTTGCAGGGTCGTCCTGAAAAGGATGTTTAGCAAATTAATTTGGTTTATCTAAAGTGTTAGGGTACCTAAAACTAAAAGGATACAAAAACATAAGAGTTTTCCAAAGCATAGACGAAAGTCTAAGCAAAGCAGGAAAATGATACATAATATCTGTATATGTAAAACTTAAAAGCTACATACTGTTTAGATTTAGAATAGTCATCATTTCTGATGAAATATGAAGCCATTAAGATTGTCAGTATATTCGTACCTCACCCACTTTGTCAATGATCATTTACTCTGATTTGATGAAAGAATAAAATGCAGATACACATTTATGTTGGGTGATACAGAAAGACAAATGCAAACGTCATCAAATTATATAAAATGAAGAAATTTCAATATTTCACCAATATTTTGGGACCATTGATTCATTTATTTATAATGCCTATTATATTGATTTTTAATATTAAAACGACGCAAAATCAAGGGCAATAATGCATGTTCCATGCAGTATTTTATATCGCTAAAGCAATACAAAAGATGCTGTAAAGATGTGTAAAACCAAATGTCTCGTATATTTTATTGCAATCAGATCCTCAGTAAGCAAGTTATTGGAGGAAAATTCGATTATAGATCCATTTTCTATGTGTGAGTCTTGCCATTAAGGGACAACAACTCGTGGTTCAAAAATAGAAATATGTAGCAGAAACAAAGGGGCACATGCATTAAGGGGCTTTCTTGGCCCCCTCTAGAGCAAAAAACTGAAAGTTGCTTTTCACCAATTTTATCCTAGTGTTTTGTTAGAAGAATAGCCCAAGTGTAAAATTCTGGCCTTTATTTTCCTTTTATCGGTTGCTATGGTAACCAAAATGGCTAATAAAAATAGGCTTAAAATAGAGAAATTGCTATTTTAGGCAAAATTTGAGGCTTTTGGAGACCGATTTTTTAACAATAAGATATCAGCACAAGCAAATATAAAAAAGACCTTTTAATATATTATGTGCCGTGATAATTCTCATCATCTGTTTTTTTTTTTTTTTTTTAGGTATTTGCTTGTGCTCTATATTAATTCCTCTGTTACATGTCTCAAATTTGCTCCAAAATGGTCATTTTCCTATTTTCAGCCTATTTTGGCGGCCATTTTTGTTACCATAGCTACCGTAAAAGTCGAATCAATACGAGAACTTTACACTTTGGCTATTGTTCTAATAAACTAATAAGAAGAAACTTGTGAAGAGCAAATTTTATTTTTTGACCTCATAGGGGGGCCAACATAGCCTCTTAATGCACGTACCCCCTTTGATCTGCAGTTTGGCATAGTATTGGTTCAGGATAGATTTAATCCTATTTAGAAAATAAGTTTTCAAATTTAACTTATTGAGCTATTATTATTTTACTGCATTTTTCCATACAAAACAATGGTAAAAATAATCAAGGGCAGTAACTCTTCCTAGAATATCTTGATAGTTTAATGCATTATAATTGTGTTTGGCGTACTAAGTATATTAGCCCCAGTAAGTTTCAGGTATAAATGGTAACATATATTCAAGTTATAAGGTAAATTGTGTTTAGCTTTGCAAGTGTTATGGTTATTGGTGCCACTAGTGACCTAAAATGATTTTCTTGGGTGTGCTTGACAATCTTAAGAAAGATCGTGTAAATGCACTTGCAATACAGTTACACTGTCAGAAATTATTCTCTTCGTATTAAGGCTATAAAAAATTTAGGTGATTTAGTATTATGAGACTTTTATCAATGTTAGCGTTTTCACCTCATCTTATAGGTGGGTGGGGTATTTATATGCTAGTAGTTGCCCCAGAGCATTCTAGTTGTAGAAATTAGAATCTAGAAA
This sequence comes from Loripinus fragilis, assembly GCA_964019695.1. Taxonomy (NCBI): domain Eukaryota; kingdom Metazoa; phylum Mollusca; class Bivalvia; order Lucinida; family Lucinidae; genus Loripinus; species Loripinus fragilis. The sequence goes on from OZ026527.1 coordinate 39,843,272, forward strand.
CCCTGTTGACATAACTGAGGAACTGATCTTTAAATTATTATTCATTTTTAAAGACATAAATCTAGCGGGCAGTTTCTTTAGTTGAAAGTTTCTCATATATGTTTATTCAAAGCAGCTGGGTTTTGAAATAGGATATAACTATAATATACGAAGAAAATAGTTCCAAACCCTTTTTCTATGACTAAAACTTAATTCATTTACTTCTTCAAGTGCTGTCATGAATATTGATGGCTATACTTATTTCCTGAATGCCTGATTTTATTATATTCCAAAACTGACACCCATAATCTCTCATAATATGATCAAAATGGGTGGGGGTATATCAAGGGGACTTAACTCAGTCAGTACTCAAAATCAGCGGTGTCATCAACTGCTTCTATTAACTAGAGACTCTACATGTTTGTTTGGTACATGTATATGACACTAGATGTTAGCAAAATTTACCAAGTTCACCCTCAAACTGCCCTGAGATCTGCAGTAGTAATAGGTGGGTGGGGTATTTACATGCTTAGTATTGTCCCCAAAGTATATCCGTATACAGAAATTGGAATCTAGAAACCCTGATAACATAGATAAAGAAGTGTTCTTTATATTCTAAGTCATTTCTAAGGACATAACACTAATGGGCAGATTCTTAAATTAAAAGTTTCAAATATATTTTTATTCAGAGAAGTTTTGACACCAAATTTACTTTTAAAGACGAACAAAAAAGTTTGAAAGCCCATCTCTCTGACTAAAACTTAATTTTTCTTCTTTTTCAAGTACCGATATGAGCAATGGTGGGCATTTTTTTTCTTACTGGATGTTTTATCTCAATTATTTAACAAACTAATGATCATAACCTCTTATAATATGATCAAAATGGGTGGGGTAATTCAAGGGGAGATAACTCGGTCAGTACTCAGAATCAGCGGTGTCATCAACTATTTCTATTTACTAGAGACTCTACATTTTTGCTTGGTATATGTACATGTACATGACACCAGATGTTAGCAAAATATGACCAAGTTCACCCTCAAACAGCCATGAGATCTACAGTAGTAATAGGTGGGTGGGGTATTTACATGCTTGTTATTGCTCCCAGAGCATTCCGTATACAGAAATTGGAACCTAGAAACCCTGATAAGATAAATAAAGAAGTGTTCTTTAAATTTTTAGTCATTTCTAAGGACATACCACTAATGGGCAGATTCTTAAATTGAAAGTTTCAAATATATTTTTATTCAATGGAGTTTTAACACATAATTTAACTTTAAAAGACCAACAAAACAGTTCAAAAGCCCATTTCTCTGATCAAAACTTAACTGTTCTACCTTTTTAAGTACCGTTTTGAGTAATGATGGGTATATTTTTCTTCCTGGATGTTTTATCTCAATTATTTAACAAGCTAATGATCATATTCTCTTGTAATATGATCAAAATGGGTGGTGTAATTCGAGGGGAGATAACTCGGTTAGTACTCAGAATCAGAGGTGTCATCAACTACTTTTAAAAACTAGAGACCCCACATTTTCATTTGGTATATAACACTAGATGTTGCAAAGATCTGACCAGTAGACCCCTCTGACAGCCTTGAGATCTGCAGTACTATTAACTGCTATTTTCTTTGTGACTGCGTATTCCTGGAGACCAGACTAACCTATGTAAAACAATATGTACAGAATAGAATGGGAAATAATTGAGTAACAGCAATTTAAAATTTGTTCAAATAGACACGAAACATCTCTTCTACACGCCTTATTGCTAGAACTAATTCACCATCTCGATGACGTCTGAGGAGATGTCAACTCCGATGGCACAGTGACCTATATTACATACGTCACTGGATGACATAAACAAACAAGAAGTACCATTGTCTCTCATTAACATACAGAGTAATCACATGTCAGCTAAGTTAACAGGTTTCAAATACAAATTTTTAATAGTCCAACGAGAAAAATAACTTAATTTTGCTTGCGTGCACTTTTGCGTAATATTTATTGAACATTAACCAGTTGTCTGCATGAACTTACATTGTATAAGCCTCTATCTACGATAGACTCTGCGTCATATAAAGTATATATTCATAGGTATGTGTTCAACTTAGTTCCCGGACAAGTCTGTCAATATAGGTAGAACTGACAGGTTGAAGTGCACAAAGGTTTCAAAAGATTAACTCTACTGAGAAAGTTTGCGTGCATTTTTGTCGTCTGTTTTTTTTTCAAACAAATTTCTTTCGTGAATACCACCAGCGTGTCAAATAGTTTTGATCTTCATCAGGCCCGACGTTTTGTCGGGCCTGATCTGGTCCAAACTGTTTGCAAAAGTTATCAGCAGACGACACTAGTAGGCAAAGAGTTTTAAAAGTCGAACACATGTAACTGTCATTTTTTATGATATGTATTGAAATGGATATTTCCGTCAATTCGTCATAATGCACATGCATGATTCGTCCAGTCATTGCTAAAATATTTCCTATCGAAAACATGGATCTATGAAAGCTCCCTGAAGTGTCCAATGACTTATTTTCAGGGTCTGTCAGGGCATGTGCACAATCTTGCCAGAGCTTTTACAGCTTACTCGTACAAAGTATAGAAGTGGGTAATGGCTCCAAAAGGAGAGTTTGGCGCTTTCGTTAACGCACGTGCGATATCTCATGAGAGGGTCTAATTATGTTATACTATGACTTAATTGCTAATCAAATTTACCTCAGCTGCTCTGTTCATGTGCGGATACAGAGAGGGGGGGGGGGGAATTGGGACAGGGGGTCCGGACGCCCACTTCTGAAAACTAACAAACCTATAGGGTTTCATAGCAATACTGAAAATCACAAAGCTACCAAGCTTGGATCATCATTAAGCATGAAAGATGAAGAAGGCGATATTTCTGGTTCCAGTTAAACGGGCTAATCTAGTGGTAAAGAAGGGGTTCAGAGCATGACAGCAGTACCAAAATATGTCATCCTATAGCAAAGAGAGCATACTAAACTTGAGACAGAGCATCACATCTAGTGGTAGTAAACATCAAAACCAGAGAGCTAAGAGGAGCAAATGAAGAACAGGACGCTTCCAAAGCCATCAAAGGACGAGGAAAAAAACACTGTCAGGGCCCCATGTAGGCGCATTCACATAAATGGCACGTTATATCTTAGACAGCATGGCTTTCAGGTTAAGCAATCTGATGTAACTTACATATCAGGTTATAATCTCAGTAAATATTGTGCTTATCAGATTTCAGAACGGTTGTTGTAATATTTCAGCATACTTGTATTCTATTTATAAACATGCACCATGCCATATTAACATCTCATATATAATATTTCGTATGGCAATCTGAATATCCTTCAATGCGAACCTTATATTTATCTCATAGTATAAACAACAGAAACTAAGCATACAGGTGCGTATCTTATATATCATAAGCTATATAGCATAAGCTATCCCTAGTGAGTATGACCAGATAATGTCACAATTAAGAGATAATTATAAAATGATTGAAAATGTTTTACAATGTATTTTCTTTTATCAGGCTTAACTAGTGGTAGCTCTGGCAGTTTATTCATTGTGTAACAGTTCCTTTGTTTCATCACAGGTAGTTGATTTGATTTGATTGTTTCTTTTTGGTGATACATTAAATAAGTTAGGAAGTCTCAATGCGAGCTAACAATTTATGTGTTTTCTAGTTTATGTACAACAGAATCCAGGGCAAATATTCTGTTGGTGAAATCAGGTAGAAAAAGACACTATATAGCGATATTAAAGATATCGCCAGGTGTGCAACTAAGCTCTCAGCAGCCATTAAGGGTTTAGTTTCAGGTCAATCAGCAGTGAATCACAGACACTAGTCACAAACTTTTTTTTAAGAAAAAGTAGGTGTGTATCTGTAAACATAGACACAATCTTCCATCTAAGCATAGTGATACATAATAAAAAAGTACAAGATAACTCAAATATCCTCTCTACGTGCCTGGCTATTAAAATAGGCTCATTGCTATGATCCAAAGGTTTGGCCTGTCATAGAACATTTATGGAACTATGTTTTGGTTGTGATTGTCGTATGACATGCTGTCAATTGCAGCTGAAACTGCGTGGTCCCAAGTCCGTGGTAGCAGTGCGTTTATTCAATGATAGCTAGCATACCGGTAATAAACAGTTAAGTTCAACTGGAATACTAAGAAAATTCATTTTATCCAAGAGTGGCAAAAGCTTGTTTTCACTGCGTGGAACCAGATATCAGACGCTCAATGGCTGTCGTCATTTTTTACTTATTTTCAATCGCTGATTAATGCAACTTGGTGATGTGTTAGAAAAAATTAGCCATTCCTCAAATGACTTGTTTATCTTTTATTCATGATTAGAATACAGTTTTTGCTGACAATTTCCATGCAATGGCGATTCTAAGATGTCTGAGAGTTAGTTGCACTGTAATGACATTGTGAGCTTTTGTTGTGGAGGCTATATGTAAGTGAAATAAGGACAGTCATTCAAGCTCCTGTGGTGAAATATATCAACGTCCACAGTGGCTTCAGCTGCCATTGGATATGTGGTGGTGATGATTCTTTTCTTGTTTGTTGATTGTTTCTTGTTGCTCCTATTATATGTGTCGGCTATTTGTTTGGTTCTCGTCGTGTGGTATAGGTCTTTGTGTTCTTAATTTTTTCTTTGAATCTGAACGCAAAGTCATTGTATCTTCTCTATTGCACCTTTAATTTGGAACATTTCCGTGATGTCAACTGGTGAAATGCATTGAGTTAAATTGACCATTACCTTAGCTTTGTTGATGAAAACTAAATCTTCAAATGACAACATAATTAATTTCTTTGAGCATCTTCCAATCATATACAATCTGTACCAAGTATTAATTTACAGTCTCTTCTCTGTAACTTTTCAATTTTATGTGGATTAGAATTAAATGAATTCCCACAAATCACACAACAATATTCAAAGTGAGGCTTAATAAAAGCATTGTAAAATAACACTCTGTGTTGTAAATAAAGGTATGATTTTATCTGAAACAAAGCCAAAGATATGACGATATATTATTTTGAAACGTGTTGAAAATGATTTGTCCATGTTAAATTGTCATCTATATAGACACATAACACCTTTTCACAGCTTGTTAATTGCCAAGTCAAAATTATCATACACAATTTTTCATTCATTTTCTCTTTTGTCTACTTGATATTAACATTAGTTTTGCTTGTCTACATTTATTATCATACCTTTTTCTAGGCACCACATTTTGAGTAAATTTAAAGAGTGTTGCAGATTATTTTCTGACGTACTTTTATCTAAACCAATATCATACAATGTTGTACCATCAGAATATAAATTTACAGATCGAAATGATTCCCCAAAAAATAGGGGTAAATCATTTATAAATATCAAAAATAACAGAGGACCTAAAATGGAACCCTGTGGTACGCCATATAGTACACTTCCAGTTTTTGACTGATTTGTATTGATGTTCACTTGTTGAGTTCTGTTACTTAGATACGATTCAAACCACAAAAGACTTAATTTATTGATTTTATATTGTTTTAACTTCTGAAGAAGTAGTTTATGGTCTACCAGGTCAAAGTCTTGCGAAAGTCTACTAAAACACACCCAACAATTTTACCATCATTTATTGTTTGTTACCATGTATCTGTTATATGAAGTAGAGCAGATTCAGTTGAGTGGCCAGATCTAAATCCACTTTGCTGTTGTTTTAAAAGTTGATGATGATTTAAGTATGACATAAGTTTCATATGAACCCACTTTCAAATTATTTTTGAAAGTGTAGGTAATATGGAAATTGGCCTGTAGTTGTTTAGTTCAACTTTTGCCCGTGATTTGTAACGTGGTTTTACTTTAACATGTTTCCAAATTGACGGAAAAACACCTGAAGTTATGCATTTATTGATTATAAAAGTTATACTGGGTGACAGAACTGTAGAGCCAATTTTTACAGCCTGTGGCCTATGCAGTCCAAGCCTGTTGATTTAGTACCATCCATCGATGAAAGAAAAGAAGTAACAAATGTACAATTAGTCATGGGCATATCAAACGAAACATCATCAGTCACTTTAGAAATAATGAAATTGTAAAGTTTTTCAAATTGTGAGGGCTTTACTGGCTGTTTCAGACTGAATTTCAGATTAGAAGCTATATTTATAAAGAACTCATTAAAATGATCAGCAATCATTTGCTCGTTCGTGATAACCTGTTCATCAACTTTAATGCCGAAAGCATTTTCTGTAGATTCCATTTTTTTTGCAGGCACCAAACTGTTTTAATATTTTCAAAATAGTTCTAGGGCCATCTTGTCCCTCTTCAAGTTTATTTCGATACATTTCTTTTTTTTTGCTTTATCTATCATTTTTGAAGTTTTATTTTTTTCAAAATGTTTGCTACTTAAGGGCTATAAGCTGCTGAGATAGGAGTAACTTTGTAGGTATATTCCCTTAATTTTCAAGTATTTTTCTCAGAATGCCCATAATGTCATCAATATTCATGAATATTATAGTATGATCATTTTAAATTTTGATCATTTGTCAAACATACTATTGTCTTAGCATTGATTTAAATCCAAGTTTGGTACTCTAGGGTACTTAGCAATTGAGTTATTATTAGATTTGTAAGTACGACCCGCCTGGTTTTTCGGTGATTTATCATTTATTTCTACTGTTTTAATTACAATTATTTATTATTTATGTTAATTATGTTTCAATGATGACCTTAGGGTAAAAAGTATTATGTGTAAGCATTGATTTGGCACCAAGTTTGATACGCTAGGACTCATAGCAGCTGAGGTGTAGGTAATGTTATACGTACACCCCTTAATTTTTCTGAGATTTTGTCTCTCATTTCTAAAGTTTTCATTAATTTTCATGAATATGTATATTAGATAAGGACCTCTGACGGTGGTAATGGGAATCACAGTGTATCGCTGCCTATAATTTTAATAAAAATTAAAGTCAATCAAATGCTTCCATCTTCATATATAAGCTCGCTGTTGGTTTCTATTTTATGATTTTGCATTTGATTTTCCCTTTCCAGTAATGTACGGCTTTATTTTGGGGTTAAAATGGTCACTTTTTGTATTATACATATAGGAAATAGAAAAATATTTTTAAAACATCATCCCCCCCCAAGTCCCAACTAATCATTTTGCATGTAAGTGTCTTCTCATATTTTACCTAATATGTGTGATAAGCTAGCTGGGACTCGGGGGGAATGATATCCCACAGCCCAAAATGTGACGTATGGGCGAGCCCAAACATTAGCATTTGGAATTTTTGGTGTGCATTCTTGAAATTCTCTTTTTCCAGTATAATGAACTAATTAGTACAAGTAAGGATCCTTTTCATAACCCATTAGTCATGAAATATTACTATGTTTTAGCATATTTTTCTTTAATTTATGAAAATTGTCCTTTTACTAAATTCAGTAGGTAGATATTTTGCACATACACTGTTTCTATCCAAAACACATAAACTACATGGTCATTGACTAGGTGTACTTTTCGCATGAATGAATGGTTATAGTGCATTGCTGCATACTATTGCACCAGGTTAATACATTGTCATCAAGGTTGAATATGGAATACAGTTGCACTTCAAAACATTTCTTAACAAATCAGATAGAAAAAAAAACAACAACAAAAATAATCATTAAAATGCTCATGATTTTTGACTTTAAAATACTTTCACTGTGATTTGTAATCGAGTATTGATGATATAATACCCTTACACGTGAAAATATTTGATTTCTAAATGTTTTGTTGAAGTCAGATTTTGCAACCCCTACCCCCTTTGGTAGCGTCTCCTGTTTTGTCCTAGGAATCTGCCTGTCTAATTATAACCTTAATTCGTTCCTAATACATCAAGCATCATATTCAAAAGGATACCAGTGATATCTTATGCATAGGGAAGTTTTGGGATGCATCTGGAAAATAGGCAGATACCCTATCAAAGTGTCAGAGGTCCTTTGCATTTCTAACTACCAAATTAAACTGTTATGTCCAGGCATTAGTTTGGTACCATGTTTAGTAATCTCAGATGAGATGCTGTTGAGATATGAGTATTTTTTGTACGTATGCCCCCATTCTTTAAAGTCGCATAATGTGCTGCCATGTAAACCCATGAAATTTCATAGAACCAAAGAGCATTTATTTTTGAGGACAATATTGTTTTGCATTTAGTTGGTTCCAATGAACAAATTTACACCCACAATAAAATGTCCTATGAGTTCAATTTAGGTCTGATCATCACCTTGCATACTATAGACTACCCATGTTTTTTCCCTCATTTTTAAGATATCATTAATATTCATGAATATGCAATGAAATAATTTTCATATAGGACCACTGGATGAAAGGACTTATCAAATTGTATCACTGTTTATATTAAAACTGGCAACAATAGTGATTTGAAGATGTTTTGGGCTCAAATATGTTTATTTATGTTTTTTATGATTTTATTTAATTTTTAAGGTTTTCATTAATATTCATAAATATACAAACTAGTAGATTTACATATCTGAAAGCAGGAAGAAAGACACGTGTCTAAGTTTAAATTTGACACCAACTTTATGATAATTTTGAATTTGTAGGCCTACCCCCCCCCCCCATTCTCGAAAATCATATGATGGGTTGCCATGGAAACCATGCATTTTCACATAGCCCATACCAAAATATTTTGAGACGAAATTCGTTTCGCATTTAGGAGGTCCCACTGAACAATTTGGCATGAATTTAAAAGGCCCTAGAAGTGCAGGATAGATCGTGCCTCAACCCCTCTCCTAGGCTTATAGTTTTACCTGATTTCCCCTCATATTTTTAAGTTTACATGAAAATTATGAATATGCAAATTAGATAATATTCATATAGGACAACTGGATGAATATGCTTGTCAATTTGTACCATTGATTATATCAAAACATGCAAAATTGACAATATTGGGATGAAATCAGCCTATTTATACTTTTAATGATTTTCCCTGAGTTTTTAGCGTTTTTATTATATCCATGAATACGCAAATTATGCAAATATGGTAACTTGCATTTTTGACCATGGATTAAAAAACCTATGTCTTAGCTTTCATTTAGTACAAATTTTAGTAATCTATGGCCAAAAGCAGCTGAGATATTATTCATCTTGTACATATACCCCCATTCGCAAATCACATTTTTAATGTTTTCATAAATATTAATGTATATGCAAATTAGATAATTTGCATATGCAACACGGGAATAATATGCCTATGTCTAAGCTTTAATTTTGTATTAAGTTTAGTAGTGTAGGATAAGTAACAGCTGAGATATGAGTACTTTTGTAGGCATACCCCCATTCTCAAATCCGCTATGGGTTGCCATGGAAACCATGCATTTTCACATAGCCCATACCAATTTATTTTTTAGGACTCCTTCGTTTCGCATTTAGGGGGTCCCAATAAACTATTTGGCACCCACGAAAAATTGTCCCGGGGTGCAAGATAACCTAAATTGGATGCCGGGGTACTTCATTTAATTTAATTTCTGGCATAATTTTAACGATAGACCACTCCTGCATTGCAGGTTTGTAGTGCGTTTATTTGATTATATTGTTTCTCTATGATAATACATTGCAATGATTAGGAATCCTCCATGCAAGCTTAACCATTTGTGCTTCAACAATGGCAGAATCTAGGGCGAAGATTTGGTACCAGTAATACGGATTTAAGAGCCCCCACCCCGGTGGCCTTTGCTGATGTCCGTTCTACGGCGGTGCTTCTGTTGTTGTTGATTCGATGTTGATTGTTTCTCCCATTTTGGGATTCTGTAATTGTTATGTGTTTTGTTTTGCGTTACTATACATTCATTCTCGTTTTGCAATCAGAAAGAGCTGGTTGCTTTATATGTTTGTCTTCCTGGTGTCTCGTGATTGTTGTTTGGCTCTTCCTCACGATGCCACGGGTTTGTCTGCAGTTTGTGGTTGTGGTAATTCCTGATCATACTCGCTTACTATTTTTGTAATCGCATTGACTGTATTGACTATGTCTGATAGTCTTGGTTAAACTCAAGTTTCTCTTTTTTTTCATGAAAGGCATTTACTGATGCATACGTGGACTTTGATCTGATTAAAGATCCTCGCAAAGATCACTGATGCCTGGCTTGGGTACTTTCCTCACAGTCTCGCATTTTACGATTTATTTTCCTTACATCTTTGTCTGTTGTCGATGATGTGGATGGAATTTTCAACATTTTGCTTAACACACTTTAAATCATTATTTTACATCTGCATATTTGTCATTCTCGCACATTGTGCCTTCAGTGTAGAATCTTTATTTTGCCAGGCTCAAATGATTCTCTATTTGCTGTAGTCCACTGTCAATGCATTGCAGCATACTATTAATCCATGCAAGTAAATGAATTGCTGCCGAGCTGTGAAGGTTTTTATTTTGTTAACTGTTATTCATAAATGAACGTTGGGACTGTTGTTGTTCCGTTAGCTGCATACATGGCTGTTGCACTTCTGTGTGATGTAAATAAATATGTCTATTGTTTGGCATTGTTACACCTGTGCGCTGATTTTCTTGTCTATTTGAACGACTGTTCTCATTAGAACATTGCTACAAGTTTTAAGTATTGGGTAGTACATTGAGAATTCTGTGTATAAAGAACATTGCCAGTTCTAATAAGCTGGACGCTGGCATTAATACAGCTCCATTGGTAGGGAGCGCAGTGGCTCAGTGGTAGAGTGCTTGACTCGAGACCGAGGGACCGCGGGTTCGAGCCCCCCCCCCCCCCCCCGTAGCCACTGCGTTGTGGTCGTTGAGCAAGACACATTTATCCTAGCTTAGTACTGGTTCAATCCAGGAAGACCCGTCCCTGTTTAACTGAAAGATTGTTGATTGGACGTAAAGAATCAAATCAAACAAACAAACAAAACAGCTCCATTGGCATATCATTAGTGGCCCCAACTCGGCATTTAACTCAGAATTTGTTGTGGGTGTGGTAGGCATACATGTAACTTCATTGACATTTACAGTCTCTTCTCAATTATGCATTATTTTCAGATTACCTCCTTTAATATCACAATAAACAGTTCACTTGGCCATATTAACCTTTTATCACACTATATAGCGTCTTATTTATTTGTCCATGAAACGTCAAATTATATACTTTCTTTGTTTTTCTTGCTGGCATAAAAAGTCGAACTTGTTACCATAAGATCACATGGAACTTGTTGCATGTACGTAATCATTCTTAAAACATGCCTGCTAAGTTGTCTAGTGTGGCTACGTTACATTCTCTACATTATGTATGCGAGCAGCGGAGGCTCTGACAAGATGGTGCAGATGCGCCATCTGATCCTTTGCTATTTGCTGGCTCAGTTATGTTTTCAGACATTTTGTTCATGTATAGAGCTTTAGTATTATGTCAGTATACAGTGCCCTATATAGGTTCCATTGGTTATAACGGCTATAGTAGCTATAGTAGAATAACTTGTCAGGCAGCACTTGCAAATCCGGGAATGCAAATTCTTTTCATAGCATTTAAAGATGTCTAGATGCTAACATGTATCACCCAAAACCTGTCGTAACCTCGAGATTGGATCATGCTATTACTTTAAACTCAGACCTAGTATGTTTATTGGGTCCGAGCTGATTCAAGAATTCGGTCTATTATATGTAAGGGACCTAAATATAGGTTTCCTTTGCCAATAGACTTCAAATCATGTTGTGAGGAAATTGCAGGAGCCTTACAAGATTTTTGTAATCGCTGGTGTAAACAAGAGCATGTTGAGTCTAATGCATTAAACAGTTGGAAACTAAATATTTTTAAGATTATTGATGGTAGAATTTCATTTTATTGCAACAATTTAGATCTTCTACCACCTAAACCTAAATTCACTTTTAGACATTTGAAAAAAAGGATCAAGGAATTCCATAGGAGGTTTGGTTTGGCCCTCGCAGATAAGGCTGCTAACAATGTTGTGGTCGTTTGAAAAAGGTACTATATAAACACCCTAAAGCATGAACTTAGCAATGCAAAAACATATGAGCATAACAGGCTTGATGAGAAGGCATCGATGCCATATGGCAGCTAAGAATGGTTGTTGATGAGGACCATAGCAAGCTTCCTACGTTATACTGGTTACCTAAACTTCATAAACGGCCCTATAAGTCGCGTTTTTTGCTAATTCTAGTGCATGTACCCTACTGAGTTGTCTATTCTCTTGACTTCTTGCCTCACTGCGATTAAAAACCATGTCATTAAATATTGCACAACAGTTTATGAAAGAAATGGTTAAAATTTATTTTGGTCTATAAAAAATGCTAGTGAAATTCTTAATGCATTGAAGTCTAGGGTTTTCTAGCATCTGCTTTGTCTACATATGATTTCTCTACTCTCTATACTGCATTGCCTCATAATCTAATCAAAGAAAAACTCACAGAATTAATTGAACACACAATTAACAGAGAGGCCTCATTTTATTTGGCTTGTAATGATAAGAATGCCTTTTCTACTTCTGAACAACCTAAACGATATAAATTGTGGTCATGTCAGAAAATATGTGATGCGCTCCATTATCTTTTGGACGATATATTTATAAGATTTGACTCGAAATTATATAGACAAATTGTAGGTATTCCAATGGGTACTAATTGTGTTCCTCTTGTTGCAGATTTGTTTTTTTATGAGAGAGACTTTATGTTGTCTCTGTCAGATAATAATCCAACTAATATTATTGAAGCTTTTAACTCCACCTCCAGATATTTAGATGACTTACTTAATATTGATAATCCTTATTTTGAACAAATGGTGGGTCTAATATATCCTACTGAACTTCAGTTAAATAAGGCGCATATTTCTGATACTGAAGCTCCGTTTTTGACTTGAACTTGTCAATAACAAATGGCATAGTTTCTTCTATAATTTATGATAAACGGGATGATTTTAATTTTGAAATAGTAAATTTCCCATTTTTTGATGGAGATGTTCCTCGCTTCTCTTCCTATGGTGTATATATTTCTCAGCTTATTCGTTTTACTAGAGTGTGTTCTAATGTTGATGACTTCAACAACAGAAACTTATTTTTCACTGCTGAGTTATTAAAACAAGGTTATAGATATCATAAAATTCGAAAAGCATTTTCTAAATCCTACCACAGACACTCAGAGTTAATTGTTAAATACAACATTGGGTTAAAAGCTCTTCTGCAACACGGCATATCAGAATCTATATTTCATGGTGATTTAGTTTATGAATTCAAACGAATTGTTGGAAAACATAATTTTAGTGATCAATTCAAAAAGATTGTAAAACGTTATATAAGGGTTAGATATAACTTGGATATCATGCGACAGTCTGCATGCCCGGTTTCAAACCCAATCACGGTTTATAGCTATGGTTTCCTCTTTAATTGCAAGACGGTGGGTCAGGCTCTATGACGGCTCTGACGTAAAGCTTTAATCGGTGGGTTGGTGCCTGATGCTTATCTGTAGCTGGACCCACCGTGGCTCAACTTGAGGTTTTCTTTAGCTCTGATTATATGTGAGTCATGAGCCCTTTTCTTTGTTTCATCATGGTGTGTTAATTTGATTAGAGTGTTTCTCCATGATGATACATTGCATCAGTTAGAAGGCCTCCATGCGAGCTGAACATTTCTTGTACTTCAACAACAGCAGAATCTAGGGCAAAGGTTTGGTACCAGTAAAATGCATTTAAGCCCCCGGGTGGCTTAGGCTGCTGTCCGTTCTAAGGGGGTGGTTCTGTTGTTGTTGGCTTTATGTTTACTGTTACTCCCATTGTGGGAGTCAGTAATTGTTCTATGTTTTGTTGTACGTTACTTTATGTCCATTCTAGTATTGCAATCATCTTGATGGGGAAGAGAGAGCTGGTTGCTTTGCTTAATTTGTCTTCCTGGTATCTCGTGATGGTTGAGTGGCTCTTCCTCGCGGTGCCATGGGGTTGTCTGCGGCTTGTGATTGTGGTATTTCCTGATCGTACTCACTTACTATTTTTTAAAGCAGTGACTTATATTACATAGGGGTCTAATATAGTCAATGTTTAAAGAGCTCACTACTTTGGTGTAGATCAATTATCTGAGTACCTATACTTTTGAAAATGTGTGCGTAACTGCGTACAGGTCTGTTATTTTAAATGCATGAACGCCACACATTGACTATAGTATATGTGTGAAATGAATTACAGTGATTACAGTGCGTACATACACATTACGTATTCTTATCTCCAACGGCTGATGGTATATTTCATCGTCTTAGTACCACACTGACATGATGCCCTGGTGGTTTATCCTGGTCGAATAGCCTGGTCGAATTAAGATGGGGCGAAACAAGTTCATATGAATTTCTTTAGGTAAGTACAATATTAGGTTCGTTTGAGGTAAGTCATGAGATCAGTCTTGGTGACGTCAGTTGTGGACATTTTCCGGCTTCATCACTTGGTGACATTCTCCTGCAAGAAAATGCCAGTGTTAAGATTACTTAAAATAAATCTTCTAACTCACCATCTGTATTTTTTCATACCATCTGATAGCCCCCCCCCCCTCCCCCAGTCAGAAGGTTTCCCCCCGCTTCCCCCCCCCCCTCTGTTGAAAAATCACAATAATATAGGGTTTCCAAAGCAATACTGGTCCGGATCCCCTGAAAAATCACAAAGCTACAAATGTACAAAGTCAGCATTCAATGTTGGGCCACCACTGGCCCGCCAGCGAAACGCCATGTGACGTTTCGCTGGCAGGTCGTTGGTGGTCCGCTTATTGTGGTATTTGGATCCTCTCTTGTCCCCTCATCAACTTAAAAAAAGTTGTCAAAGTTGGACCCCTCTGGATCCGCGCATGAATGGCGACAAATTTCAATCTAAAACTGCCACTAACGATTTTTTATCTACGTTCGTCGATAGTATTAACGTTTTAGATTGCCCCATTTCCGATTTGCCTCCGAGTTACTTGTTGAGTCTGCTCGGAAGAATCGCCTTGAAGAGGCATGAGTGTTCACAACATGCAGAAATAAGTTTGGCATGACCTTTGATGTCAAAAGTTGAAACATTCTATGTCGACTTCAAAGCCGAAATCGCCCTTGTGTATAAATGAAATACGTGACAAAATGCAGTGATTGAATGACGGACAGTGTCGTATGCTGGTTTCAGGAATTCCATAAAAGTGTCAAACAGTTTGGATCCAGATCAGGCCCGACTTGTGAAAAGCTCATTTAACACCTGAGAATCACGAATATTTTCTAATTAATCACAAGAAACTAATTGTCACTTATTATTTTCAAGCCAGACATTCTCGGATAAGGATTGGTGTCAAACAGAAAATTAAAATTTCGATAGTCTAAAAGTGTGTGAATTTGGAAGTTGGTCCCTTCATTCATTCACAACGCGCATTGGACTAATAATTCGCCTTTTGTGACAGTTCAATAAATGTCAACGAATGATTCGGTGGGTATGATATCGCTTATAATCGTTTAAACACTCAGAACCCTTATCATTTTTCAGTTGCAGTGAGTTAAAGGTTTGGTTTGTAAGGCCCGAATTTTTTTATTAGTTGATTTACAAACCCTCCTACTGTAATTTTCAGGAAAGTAGAAAAAAAAATTATTTCAAAAATATTTTTTTATTTTATCCGCCGACTCTAAATATTATTTGTTTAGTTGAAAAAAAATAATTAATTTTTGAGGTTCTGTCAGTGTATTTTTGAGAGTGACACTGTTAAAAGTGTTTGTCCTGTCCAGATGATGAAATATATAAAGATTAAATACAAACTGTTGGTTTACCTCACTAGTTTTACTGTTTTTTTTTTCTGGAGATATTTAAAAAAAAAAGCTCTGAAAATGACCAGTTAACTGGTCATTTTCAGAGCTTTTTTATTTTTTATTTTTCGTCTCCCCGACCCTAAATCTGAAAGAAAATTCCCGTAAATCAACTAATAAAAAAAAATCTGGCCTAACCACATTTTGTATCTGTCAACCTGTTCGGTCATGGCCACATACAATGCAATCCTCTTTTGAGGCTTCTTTTATAGAGACACATGAGTTTATCTTTCTAAAATTGTTAATTAATCATTAAATTATATATTTCAGAATTCCGTCACCTGGACCTGATAAACAAATAATATGATAAGATTTTCAGGATCTCTTTTTCTACTATTGCCATCTGCTGACAAACTATGCAAACAGTTTGGACCCAGATCAGGTCCGACAAAACGTCAGGTCTGATCTAGATCCAACCTGTTTGCCACTCTGCAGGTACGCAAAAATAGTAAATGAGTATGATCAGGAAATACCACAATCACAAACTGCAGACAACCCCGTGGCACCGTGAGACACCAGGAAGACAAATTTAGCAAAGCAATCAGCTCTCTCTTCCCCATCAAGATGATTGCAATACTAAAATGGACATAAAGTAACGTACAACAAAACATAGAACAATTACAGACTCCCACAATGGGAGCAACAATAAACAGAAAGTCAACAACAGCAGAACCACCGCCTTAGAACGGACAGCAGCCTAAGCCACCGGGGGGCTTAAATGCATTTTACTGGTACCAAATCTTCGCCCTAGATTCTGCTGTTGTTGAAGTACAAAAAATGTTCAGCTCGCATGGAGGCCATCTAACTAATGCAATGTATCATCATGGAAAAACACTCTAATCAAATTACTACACCATGATGAAACAAAGAAAAGGGCTCATGACTCACAGATAGTCAGAGCTAAAGAAAACCTCAAGCCTGCAGTTTTAAAATCCCATTTTACTCCAGCGCAAAATTGTGTCTACAGTTTGAAAACATCATCACCCAAACGCCGCCAGTGTATCTGCAGAGTAAATAACCTTCTGGTACCAACGAAATAATGTTCCTGCAGATAAATAAACCTTTCTCGCCACAACATAATAAGTGTGTCTGCAGTTATATCTGTTAACGCCAACGAATTAAACCTATCTGTAGTGTAATCAACTCTTAACCCAAGCGAAAACAGTGTGTGTCTACATTTATACACCTTCTGATCCTCGTGAAATAAGTGTACCTTCAGGGTCACAAACTTTTTAAAGCCAACGCATACATGTGTACGGCACATAAACGTTACCATCGATGCTCGGAAGTATGATATCACCACATGTCATAATACTTTGAACACCAATGCACAAACAAATCCAACTAGAAACACATAGCACTAACATTTGAACGCATATCGACACCAAAAACACACTGATTTAAGAACAGCACAGGCCCTTCGCGTAACACTCTACACATACTATAACATGGTAAAGTTGTTTAAGTTGATGGAACAAAACGTTTGCACCATTCCAATTCGCTGTATGCTCGGAAACCTGCCACATCCACAAGTGCTTAACACTTTGAATACGAATACGCACGCCCATGTGGCGAAAGAACGCATTATTATACTTTTAATCGCATAAACACTCGAAAACAAAATATTTTTAGCAGAACAAACGACCCTGAAGGAGCGCAATACGAGCGGTACATTAACCTTCACCTTTTTAGAATGGGGTTTATGTTTATGGGGTGGTGCTTTTAGTCGCATCTTGTACTTCCGTATACAAACAGGCACCAGAACAAATTTATTTAATGGTGGTTTAGTTGTTTATGTTTATGGGTTTGGTGCTTGAAGTCGCATCTGGTACTTCATTGTACAAATAGGAAGCAGAACAAACTTATTTAACGGTGTTTTAGTGTTTTTATGTTAAATGGGCTTGGCGCTTGAAGACGCATCTTGTACTTCCGTGTACAAACAGGCACCAGAACAACCCTATTTAACGGCGGTATAGTTGTTTATGTGTTTGATTTTGGTGCTTTTAGTCGTTTCTTTACTTCCGCATACAAATAGGCACCAAAACAAAAATTTGAAACGGTGGTTTAGTTGTTTATGTTCATGGGTTTGGTGTTTTAGTCGCATCTTGTACTTCTGTGTACAAATAGGTATCAAAACCAAGCCTATTTAAGAGGGGTTTAGTTGTTTGTGCTTATGGGTTTGGTGCTTTTAGCCGCATCTTGTCCTTCCGTGTACAAATAGGAACCAAAACAAACCTATTTAATGGGGGTTTAATCGTTTATGTTTATTGGTTTGGTGCCATCAGTCGCATCTTGTACTTCTGTGTACAAACAGGCACCAAAACAAATCTATTTAACGGGTGTTTAGTCGTTGATGTTTATGGGTTAGGTGCTTCTCGTCGCATCTTGTACTTCCGTGTACAAACAGGCACCAAACCAAACCAATTTAACGGGGGTTTAGACATTTATGTTTATGGGTTAGGTGCTTTTAGTCGCATCTTGTACTTCCGTGTACAAACAGGCACCAAACCAAACCTATCTTTCAGGGGGTTTAGTTGTTTATGTTTAAGAGGTTTGGTGCTTGTAGCCGCATCTTGTACTTCCGGGTACAAATGGGCACCAAAACAAACCTATTTTACAGGGGGTTAGTTGTTTATGGGGCAGTTTAGTTGTTTATGTTTATGGTTAGGGGCTTTTAGACGCATCTTGTACATCGGTGTACCATATAGCCGCAAAAAATACCTACCATTCCATAGACTCCTGATTACTGTGACATCTCTGTATATTTCTGTTCCAATCTACTTGTAGCTTCCATGGAATTCCGTCATCTGGACCTGATAAACAAATAATATGATCAGATTTTCAGGATCACTTTTTCTACTATTGCCATCTGCTGACAAACTATGCAAACAGTTTGGACCCAGATCAGGTCCGACAAAACATCGGGTCTGATCTAGATCCAACCTGTTTGCCACTCTGAAGGTACTAATGTAATCACGTAGGAATGTTCCAAATTTTGAAGGAAATAATCAGCAGACAACAAGACATCATGAACTATTTCGTGATAAGTACCAAAATATCCATGTACTGGTCAATTTCTTCATACAGGGTGTTTCTTCAGTATGTACAACAGCCACTGCAATGACCATCTTTGTTGACACTGGTGATAAGGAAAACTAACTGAATGGTCAATGATGATGCCAACTTGATTTTGCAATTGTGGTTGTGAAATATCCTCGTCCTATCCGCATGCTTTTACTTGCCAAAACTAACTTGTATTTGTGAAATGAAATGACCATACAAAGTCCATCTTACATGCATTTAGTTTTGATGCTTTGGCTTTAGTAAATGTGAACTTTCCTGGTCTCTTCCCTCGTTTATTACAAGTCAATGTTTACCTGTGCTTGTTTCATTTGGTGGCAAGGCAATACCTCTATTTCAAGCATTTGATGATGCTATTACTTCTGCCATCTGTATCACATCACACCTTGCGCTGACAGTGAGAAGTGTTGACAGTTTTTGGTAATTTACAAAGCCAATACATACCTCTTCCACCTTTTCGAGACGTTATTCTCTATCCTCTAACAGCTGGGACATGGCACCTGAAAATATACCAAACGGCGACGTTAGTATACGTTAAAGATTCGGATTAGGTACCTGTAATAAGATGCTTAATGTAGTGTATATTTCAAACGCAAGACTGCAGTTTTAAAATCCCATTTTACCCCAGCGCAAAATTGTGTCTACAGTTTGAAAACATCATCACCCAAACGCCGCCAGTGTGTCTGCAGAGTAAATAACCTTCTAGTACAGTACCAACGCAATAATGTTCCTGCAGATAAATAAACCTTTTTTGCCTCAACACAATAAGTGTGTCTGCAGTTATATCTGTTAACGCCAACGAATTAAACCTATCTGCAGTGTAATCAACTCTTAACCCAAGCGAAACCAGTGTGTGTCTACATTTATACACCTTCTGATCCTCGTGAAATAAGTGTACCTTCAGGGTAACAAACTTTTTAACGCCAACGCATACATGTTTACGGCACATGAACGTTTCCATCGATGCTTGGAAATATGATATCACCACATGTCATTACACTTTGAACACCAATGTACAAACAAATCGAACAAGAAAACACATAGCACTAACATTTGAACGCATATCGACACCAAAAACGCACTGATTAAAACACAGCACAGGCCCTTCGCGTAACACTCTACACATACTATAACATGGTAAAGTTGTTTATGTTGATGGAACAAAACGTTTGCACCATTCCAATTCGCTGTATGTTCGGAAACCTGCCACATCAACAAGTGCTTAACACTTTGAATACGAATACGCACGCCCATGTGGCGAAAGAACGCATTATTATACTTTTAATCGCATGAACACTCAAAAACAAAATATTTTAGCAGAACAAACGACCAGGGAGGAGCGCAATATGAGCGGTACATTAACCTTCACCTTTTTAGAATGGGGTTTATGTTTATGGGGTGGTGCTTTTAGTCGCATCTTGTACTTCCGTATACAAACAGGCACCAGAACAAATTAATTTAACGGTGGTTTAGTTGTTTATGTTTATGGGTTTGGTGCTTGAAGTCTCATCTTGTACTTCATTGTAAAAATAGGAACCAGAACAAACTTATTTAACGGTGTTTAAGTGTTTTTTATGTTAAATGGGCTTGGTGCTTGAAGACGCATCTTGTACTTCCGTGTACAAACAGGCACCAGAACAACCCTATTTAATGGCGGTTTAGTTGTTTATGTGTTTGATTTTGGTGCTTTTAATCATTTCTTTACTTCCGCATACAAATAGGCACGAAAACAAACCTTTTAAAAGGTGGTTTAGTTGTTTATGTTCATGGGTTTGGTGTTTTAGTCGCATCTTGTACTTCAGTGTACGAATAGGTACCAAAACCAAGCCTATTTAAGAGGGGTTTAGTTGTTTGTGCTTATGGGTTTGGTGCTTTTAACCGCATCTTGTACTTCCGTGTACAAATAGGCACCAAAACAAACCTATTTAATGGGGGTTTAATCGTTTATGTTTATTGGTTTGGTGCCTTCAGTCGCATCTTGTACTTCCGTGTACAAACAGGCACCAAAAACAAACCTATTTAACGGGTGTTTAGTCGTTTATGTTTATGGGTTAGGTGCTTTTCGTCGCATCTTGTACTTCCGTGTACAAACAGGCACCAAACCAAACCTATTTAACGGGGGTTTAGTTATTTATGTTTAAGAGGTTTGGTGCTTTTAGCCGCATCTTGTACTTCCGGGTACAAATAGGTACCAAAACAAACCTATTTTACAGGGGGTTAAATGTTTATGGGGCAGTTTAGTTGTTTATGTTTATGATTAGGGGCCTTTAGACGCATCTTGTACATCGGTGTACCATATAGCCGCAAAAACAACACCTACCATTCCATAGACTCCTGATTACTGTGACATCTCTGTATATTTCTGTTCCAATCTACTTGTAGCTTCCATGGAATTCCGTCATCTGGACCTGATAAACAAATAATAATATGATCAGATTTTCAGGATCACTTTTTCTACTATTGCCATCTGCTGACAAACTATGCAAACAGTTTGGACCCAGATCAGGTCCGACAAAACATCGGGTCTGATCTAGATCCAACCTGTTTGCCACTCTGAAGGTACTATTGTAATCACGTAGGAATGTTCCAAATTTTGAAGGAAATAATCAGCAGACAACAAGACATCATGAACTATTTCGTGATAAGTACCAAAATATCCATGTACTGGTCAATTTCTTCATACAGGGTGTTTCTTCAGTATGTACAACAGCCACTGCAATGACCATCTTTGTTGACACTGGTGATAAGGAAAACTAACTGAATGGTCAATGATGATGCCAACTTGATTTTGCAATTGTGGTTGTGAAATATCCTCATCCTATCCGCATGCTTTTACTTGCCAAAACTAACTTGTATTTGTGAAATGAAATGACCATACAAAGTCCATCTTACATGCATTTAGTTTTGATGCTTTGGCTTTAGTAAATGTGAACTTTCCTGGTCTCTTCCCTCGTTTATTACAAGTCAATGTTTACCTGTGCTTGTTTCATTTGGTGGCAAGGCAATACCTCTATTTCAAGCATTTGATGATGCTATTACTTCTGCCATCTGTATCACATCACACCTTGCGCTGACAGTGAGAAGTGTTGACAGTTTTTGGTAATTTACAAAGCCAATACATACCTCTTCCACCTTTTCGAGACGTTATTCTCTATCCTCTAACAGCTGGGACATGGCACCTGAAAATATACCAAACGGCGACGTTAGTATACGTTAAAGATTCGGATTAGGTACCTGTAATAAGATGCTTAATGTAGTGTATATTTCAAACGCAAGACTGCAGTTTTAAAATCCCATTTTACCCCAGCGCAAAATTGTGTCTACAGTTTGAAAACATCATCACCCAAACGCCGCCAGTGTGTCTGCAGAGTAAATAACCTTCTAGTACAGTACCAACGCAATAATGTTCCTGCAGATAAATAAACCTTTTTTGCCTCAACGCAATAAGTGTGTCTGCAGTTATATCTGTTAACGCCAACGAATTAAACCTATCTGCAGTGTAATCAACTCTTAACCCATTGGCAAGCGAAACCAGTGTGTGTCTACATTTATACACCTTCTGATCCTCGTGAAATAAGTGTACCTTCAGGGTAACAAACTTTTTAACGCCAATGCATACATGTTTACGGCACATGAACGTTTCCATCGATGCTTGGAAATATGATATCACCACATGTCATTACACTTTGAACACCAATGCACAAACAAATCGAACAAGAAAACACATAGCACTAACATTTGAACGCATATCGACACCAAAAACGCACTGATTAAAACACAGCACAGGCCCTTCGCGTAACACTCTACACATACTATAACATGGTAAAGTTGTTTAAGTTGATGGAACAAAACGTTTGCACCATTCCAATTCGCTGTATGTTCGGAAACCTGCCACATCCACAAGTGCTTAACACTTTGAATACGAATACGCACGCCCATGTGGCGAAAGAACGCATTATTATACTTTTAATCGCATGAACACTCAAAAACAAAATATTTTAGCAGAACAAACGACCCGGGAGGAGCGCAATATGAGCGGTACATTAACCTTCACCTTTTTAGAATGGGGTTTATGTTTATGGGGTGGTGCTTTTAGTCGCATCTTGTACTTCCGTATACAAACAGGCACCAGAACAAATTAATTTAACGGTGGTTTAGTTGTTTATGTTTATGGGTTTGGTGCTTGAAGTCGCATCTTGTACTTCATTGTACAAATAGGAACCAGAACAAACTTATTTAACGGTGTTTTAGTGTTTTTATGTTAAATGGGCTTGGTGCTTGAAGACGCATCTTGTACTTCCGTGTACAAACAGGCACAAGAACAACCCTATTTAACGGCGGTTTAGTTGTTTATGTGTTTGATTTTGGTGCTTTTAGTCGTTTCTTTACATCCGCATACAAATAGACACCAAAACAACCCTTTTTAACGGTGGTTTAGTTGTTTATGTTCATGGGTTTGGTGTTTTAGTCGCATCTTGTACTTCCGTGTACAAATAGGTACCAAAACCAAGCCTATTTAAGAGGGGTTTAGTTGTTTGTGCTTATGGGTTTGGTGCTTTTAGCCGCATCTTGTACTTCCGTGTACAAATAGGCACCAAAACAAACCTATTTAATGGGGGTTTAATCGTTTATGTTTATTGGTTTGGTGCCTTCAGTCACATCTTGTACTTCCGTGTACAAACAGGCACCAAAACAAACCTATTTAACGGGTGTTTAGTCGTTTATGTTTATGGGTTAAGTGCTTTTCGTCGCATCTTGTACTTCCCTGTACAAACAGGCACCAAACCAAACCTATTCAACAGGGGTTTAGTTATTTATGTTTATGGGTTAGGTGCTTTTAGTCGCATCTTGTACTTCCGTGTACAAACAGGCACCAAACCAAACCTATCTTACAGGGGGTTTAGTTGTTTATGTTTAAGAGGTTTGGTGCTTTTAGCCGCATCTTGTACTTCCGGGTACAAAGAGGCACCAAAACAAACCTATTTTACAGGGGGTTAGTTGTTTATGGGGCAGTTTAGTTGTTTATGTTTATGGTTAGGGGCTTTAAGACGCATCTTGTACATCGGTGTACCATATAGCCGCAAAAAAAAAATACCTACCATTCCATAGACTCCTGATTACTGTGACATCTCTGTATATTTCTGTTCCAATCGACTTGTAGCTTCCATGGAATTCCGTCATCTGGACCTGATAAACAAATAATATGATTAGATTTTCAGGATCTCTTTTTCTACTATTGCCATCTGCTGACAAACTATTCAAACAGTTTGGACCCAGATCAGGGCCGACAAAACGTCGGGTCTGATCTAGATCCAACCTGTTTGCCACTCTGCAGGTACAAATGTAATCATGTAGGAATGTTCCAAATTTTGAAGGAAATAATCAGCAGACAACAAGACATCATGAACTATTTCGTGATAAGTACCAAAATATCCATGTACTGGTCAATTTCTTCATACAGGATGTTTCTTCAGTATGTACAACAGCAACTGTAAAGACCATCTTTGTTGACACTGTTGATAAGGAAAACTAACTGAATGGTCAATGATGATGCCAACTTGATTTTGCAATTGTGGTTGTGAAATATCCTCGTCCTATCCACATGCTTTTACTTGCCAAAACTAACTTGTATTTGTGAAATGTAATGACCATACAAAGTCCATCTTACATGCATTTGGTTTTGATGCTTTGGCTTTAGTGAATGTGAACTTTCCTGGTCTCTTCCCTCGTTTATTACAAGTCAATGTTCACCTGTGCTTGTTTCATTTGGTGGCAAGGCAAAGCCTCTATTTCAAGCATTTGATGATGCTATTACTTCTGCCATCTGTATCACATCACACCTTGCGCTGACAGTGAGAAGTGTTTACAGTTTTGGGTAATTTACAAAGCCAAAACATACCTCTTCCACCTTTTCGAGACGTTATTCTCTATCCTCTAACAGCTGGGACATGGCACCTGAAAATATACCAAACGGCGACGTTAGTATACGTTAAAGATTCGGATTAGGTACCTGAAATAAGATGCTTAATGTAGTGTATATTTCAAGCGCAAGACTGCAGTTTTGATATCCCATTTTACCCCAGCGCAAAATTGTGTCTACAGTTTGAAAACATTATCACCCAAACGCCGCCAGTGTGTCTGCAGAGTAAATAACCTTCTGATACCAACGCAATAATATTCCTGCAGATAAATAAACCTTTCTCGCATCAACGCAATAAGTGTGTCTGCAGTTATATCTGTTAACGCCAACGAATTAAACCTATCTGCAGTGTAATCAACTCTTAACCCAAGCGAAACCAGTGTGTGTCTACATTTATACACCTTCTGATCCTCGTGAAATAAGTGTACCTTCAGGGTAACAAACTTTTTAACGCAAACGCATACATGTTTACGGCACATGAACGTTTCCATCGATGCTCGGAAATATGATATCACCACATGTCATAACACTTTGAACACCAATGCACAAACAAATCCAACAAGAAAACACATAGCACTAACATTTGAACGCATATCAACACCAAAAACACACTGATTTAAGCACAGCACAGGTCCTTCGCGTAACACTCTACACATACTATAACATGGTAAAGTTGTTTAAGTTGATGGAACAAAACGTTTGCACCATTCCAATTCGCTGGATGCTCGGAAACCTGCCACATCCACACGTGTTTAACCCTTTGAATACGAATACGCACGTCCATGTGGCGAAAGAACGCATTATTATACTTTAAATCGCTTAAACACTCGAAAACAAAATATTTTTAGCAGAACAAACGACCCTGGAGGAGCGCAATATGAGCGGTTCATTAACCTTCAATTTACTAGAATGGGGTTTATATTTATGGGGTGGTGCTTTTAGTTGCATCTTGTACTTCTGTATACAAACAGGCACCAGAACAAATTAATTTAACGGTGGTTTAGTTGTTTATGTTTATGGGTTTGGTGCTTGAAGTCGCATCTTGTACTTCATTGTACAAATAGGAACCAGAACAAACTTATTTAACGGTGTTTTAGTGTTTTTATGTTAAATGGGCTTGGTGCTTGAAGACGCATCTTGTACTTCCGTGTACAAACAGGCACCAGAACAACCCTATTTAACGGCGGTTTAGTTGTTTATGTGTTTGATTTTGGTGCTTTTAGTCGTTTCTTTACTTCCGCATACAAATAGGCACCAAAACAACCCTTTTAAACGGTGGTTTAGTTGTTTATGTTCATGGGTTTGGTGTTTTAGTCGCATCTTGTACTTCCGTGTACAAATAGGTACCAAAACCAAGCCTATTTAAGAGGGGTTTAGTTGTTTGTGCTTATGGGTTTGGTGCTTTTAGCCGCATCTTGTACTTCCGTGTACAAATAGGCACCAAAACAAACCTATCTAACGGGGGTTTAATCGTTTATGTTTATTGGTTTGGTGCCTTCAGTCGCATCTTGTACTTCCGTGTACAAACAGGCACCAAAACAAACCTATTTAACGGGTGTTTAGTCGTTTCTGTTTATGGGTTAGGTGCTTTTCGTCGCATCTTGTACTTCCCTGTACAAACAGGCACCAAACCAAACCTATTCAACAGGGGTTTAGTTATTTATGTTTATGGGTTAGGTGCTTTCAGTCGCATCTTGTACTTCCGTGTACAAACAGGCACCAAACCAAACCTATCTTACAGGGGGTTTAGTTGTTTATGTTTAAGAGGTTTGGTGCTTTTAGCCGCATCTTGTACTTCCGGGTACAAATAGGCACCAAAACAAACCTATTTTACAGGGGGTTAGTTGTTTATGGGGCAGTTTAGTTGTTTATGTTTATGGTTAGGGGCTTTTAGACGCATCTTGTACATCGGTGTACCATATAGCCGCAAAAAAAAATACCTACCATTCCACAGACTCCTGATTACTGTGACATCTCTGTATATTTCTGTTCCAATCGACTTGTAGCTTCCATGGAATTCCGTCATCTGGACCTGATAAACAAATAATATGATTAGATTTTCAGGATCTCTTTTTCTACTATTGCCATCTGCTGACAAACTGTTCGAACAGTTTGGACCCAGATCAGGTCCGACAAATAGTCGGTCTGATCTAGATCCAACCTGTTTGCCACTCTGCAGGTACAAATGTAATCATGTAGGAATGTTCCAAATTTTGAAGGAAATAATCAGCAGACAACAAGACATCATGAACTATTTCGTGATAAGTACCAAAATATCCATGTACTGGTCAGTTTCTTCATACAGGATGTTTCTTCATTATGTACAACAGCCACTGTAATGACCATCTTTGTTGACACTGGTGATAAGGAAAACTAACTGAATGGTCAATGATGATGCCAACTTGATTTTGCAATTGTTGTTGTGAAATATCCTCGTCCTATCCACATGCTTTTACTTGCCAAAACTAACTCGTATTTGTGAAATGTAATGACCATACAAAGTCCATCTTACATGCATTTGGTTTTGATGCTTTGGCTTTAGTGAATGTGAACTTTCCTGGTCTCTTCCCTCGTTGATTACAAGTCAATGTTCACCTGTGCTTGTTTCATTTGGTGGCAAGGCAAAGCCTCTATTTCAAGCATTTGATGATGCTATTACTTCTGCCATCTGTATCACATCACACCTTGCGCTGACAGTGAGAAGTGTTTACAGTTTTGGGTAATTTACAAAGCCAATACATACCTCTTCCACCTTTTTGAGACGTTATTCTCTATCCTCTAACAGCTGGGACATGGCACCTGAAAATATACCAAACGGCGACGTTAGTATACGATAAAGATTCGGATTGTTGGTTGGTTGGTTTTGTTGCTTTACGTCCCAAGTCAACAGCTATGGTCATTGCTGGACGGTCAGTTCACCTAACCACACTTTTTCCTGGGCAGGCTTGAACAAGCGGTTAACAAGTAATTCGTGCACATACTTTCGCTTGTAACTGACAACAACCCTTCTTGAATGAATCAGCAGAAGGGAGGAGAATGACCGTAGAAATCATTTCATGATCAATCTCCACGAAAGTATGGGACCGGACTGGGATCGAACTCGCGACCCCTGGATATGCAGTCAGACACGCATCTGCAGCCAGACACGTTACCGACTGCGCTACGTGGCCCGGCTAAAAAGATTCGGATTAGGTACCTGTAATAAGATGCTTAATGTAGTGTATATTTCAAGCGCAAGACTGCAGTTTTGAAATCCCATTTTACCCCAGCGCAAAATTGTGTCTACAGTTTGAAAACATCATCACCCAAACGCCGCCAGTGTGTCTGCAGAGTAAATAACCTTCTGATACCAACGCAATAATGTTCCTGCAGATAAATAAACCTTTCTCGCATCAACGCAATAAGTGTGTCTGCAGTTATATCTGTTAACGCCAACGAATTAAACCTATCTGCAGTGTAATCAACTCTTAACCCAAGCGAAACCAGTGTGTGTCTACATTTATACACCTTCTGATCCTCGTGAAATAAGTGTACCTTCAGGGTAACAAACTTTTTAACGCCAACGCATACATGTTTACGGCACATGAACGTTTCCATCGATGCTCGGAAATATGATATCACCAAATGTCATAACTCTTTGAACACCAATGCACAAACAAATCCAACAAGAAAACACATAGCACTAACATTTGAACGCATATCGACACCAAAAACACACTGATTTAAGCACAGCACAGGCCCTTCGCGTAACACTCTACACATACTATAACATGGTAAAGTTGTTTAAGTTGATGGAACAAAACGTTTGCACCATTCCAATTCGCTGGATGCTCGGAAACCTGCCACATCCACACGTGTTTAACACTTTGAATACGAATACGCACGTCCATGTGACGAAAGAACGCATTATTATACTTTTAATCGCATAAACACTCGAAAACAAAATATTTTTAGCAGAACAAACGGCCCTGGAGGAGCACAATATGAGCGGTTCATTAACCTTCACCTTTTTAGAATGGGGTTTATGTTTATGGGGTGGTGCTTTTAGTCGCATCTTGTACTTCCGTATACAAACAGGCACCAGAACAAATTAATTTAACGGTGGTTTAGTTGTTTATGTTTATGGGTTTGGTGCTTGAAGTCGCATCTTGTACTTCATTGTACAAATAGGAACCAGAACAAACTTATTTAACGGTGTTTTAGTGTTTTTATGTTAAATGGGCTTGGTGCTTGAAGACGCATCTTTTACTTCCGTGTACAATCAGGCACCAGAACAACCCTATTTAACGGCGGTTTAGTTGTTTATGTGTTTGATTTTGGTGCTTTTAGTCGTTTCTTTACTTCCGCATACAAATAGGCACCAAAACAACCCTTTTAAACGGTGGTTTAGTTGTTTATGTTCTTGGGTTTGGTGTTTTAGTCGCATCTTGTACTTCCGTGTACAAATAGGTACCAAAACCAAGCCTATTTAAGAGGGGTTTAGTTGTTTGTGCTTATGGGTTTGGTGCTTTTAGCCGCATCTTGTACTTCCGTGTACAAATAGGCACCAAAACAAACCTATTTAACGGGGGTTTAATCGTTTATGTTTATTGGTTTGGTGCCTTCAGTCGCATCTTGTACTTCCCTGTACAAACAGGCACCAAAACTAACCTATTTAACGGGTGTTTAGTCGTTTATGTTTATGGGTTAGGTGCTTTTCGTCGCATCTTGTACTTCCCTGTACAAAGAAGCACCAAACCAAACCTATTCAACAGGGGTTTAGTTATTTATGTTTATGGGTTAGGTGCTTTCAGTCGCATCTTGTACTTCCGTGTACAAACAGGAACCAAACCAATCCTATCTTACAGGGGGTTTAGTTGTTTATGTTTAAGAGGTTTGGTGCTTTTAGCCGCATCTTGTACTTCCGGGTACAAATAGGCACCAAAACAAACCTATTTTACAGGGGGTTAGTTGTTTATGGGGCAGTTTAGTTGTTTATGTTTATGGTTAGGGGCTTTTAGACGCATCTTGTACATCGGTGTACCATATAGCCGCAAAAAAATACCTACCATTCCATAGCCTCCTGATTACTGTGACATCTCTGTATATTTCTGTTCCAATCGACTTGTAGCTTCCATGGAATTCCGTCATCTGGACCTGATAAACAAATAATATGATTAGATTTTCAGGATCTCTTTTTCTACTATTGCCATCTGCTGACAAACTATTCAAACAGTTTGGACCCAGATCAGGTCCGACAAAACGTCGGGTCTGATCTAGATCCAACCTGTTTGCCACTGTGCAGGTACAAATGTAATCATGTAGGAATGTTCCAAATTTTGAAGGAAATAATCAGCAGACAACAAGACATCATGAACTATTTCGTGATAAGTACCAAAATATCCATGTACTGGTCAATTTCTTCATACAGGATGTTTCTTCAGTATGTACAACAGCCACTGTAATGACCATCTTTGTTGACACTGGTGATAAGGAAAACTAACTGAATGGTCAATGATGATGCCAACTTGATTTTGCAATTGTGGTTGTGAAATATCCTCGTCCTATCCATATGCTTTTACTTGCCAAAACTAACTTGTATTTGTGAAATGTAATGACCATACAAAGTCCATCTTACATGCATTTGGTTTTGATGCTTTGGCTTTAGTGAATGTGAACTTTCCTGGTCTCTTCCCTCGTTTATTACAAGTCAATGTTCACCTGTGCTTGTTTCATTTGGTGGCAAGGCAAAGCCTCTATTTCAAGCATTTAATGATGCTATTACTTCTGCCATCTGTATCACATCACACCTTGCGCTGACAGTGAGAAGTGTTTACAGTTTTTGGCAATTTACAAAGCCAATACATACCTCTTCCACCTTTTTCGAGACGTTATTCTCTATCCTCTAACAGCTGGGACATGGCACCTGAAAATATACCAAACGGCGACGTTAGTATACGTTAAAGATTCGGATTAGGTACCTGTAATAAGATGCTTAATGTAGTGTATATTTCAAACGCAAGACTGCAGTTTTGAAATCCCATTTTACCCCAGCGCAAAATTGTGTCTACAGTTTGAAAACATCATCACCCAAACGCCGCCAGTGTGTCTGCAGAGTAAATAACCTTCTGATACCAACGCAATAATGTTCCTGCAGATAAATAAACCTTTCTCGCATCAACGCAATAAGTGTGTCTGCAGTTATATCTGTTAACGCCAACAAATTAAACCTATCTGCAGTGTAATCAACTCTTAACCCAAGCGAAACCAGTGTGTGTCTACATTTATACACCTTCTGATCCTCGTGAAATAAGTGTACCTTCAGGGTAACAAACTTTTTAACGCCAACGCATACATGTTTACGGCACATGAACGTTTCCATCGATGCTCGGAAATATGATATCACCACATGTCATAACACTTAAAACACCAATGCACAAACAAATCCAACAAGAAAACACATAGCACTAACATTTGAACGCATATCGACACCAAAAACACACTGATTTAAGCACAGCACAGGCCCTTCGCGTAACACTCTACACATACTATAACATGGTAAAGTTGTTTAAGTTGATGGAACAAAACGTTTGCACCATTCCAATTCGCTGGATGCTCGGAAACCTGCCACATCCACACGTGTTTAACACTTTGAATACGAATACGCACGTCCATGTGGCGAAAGAACGCATTATTATACTTTTAATCGCTTAAACACTCGAAAACAAAATATTTTTAGCAGAACAAACGACCCTGGAGGAGCGCAATATGAGCGGTTCATTAACCTTCACCTTTTTAGAATGGGCTTTATGTTTGTGGGGTGGTGCTTTTAGTTGCATCTTGTACTTCCGTATACAAACAGGCACCAGAACAAATTAATTTAACGATGGTTTAGTTGTTTATGTTTATGGGTTTGGTGCTTGAAGTCGCATCTTGTACTTCATTGTACAAATAGGAACCAGAACAAACTTATTTAACGGTGTTTTAGTGTTTTTATGTTAAATGGGCTTGGTGCTTGAAGACGCATCTTGTACTTCCGTGTACAAACAGGCACCAGAACAACCCTATTTAACGGCGGTTTAGTTGTTTATGTGTTTGATTTTGGTGCTTTCAGTCGTTTCTTTACTTCCGCATACAAATAGGCACCAAAACAACCCTTTTAAACGGTGGTTTAGTTGTTTATGTTCATGGGTTTGGTGTTTTAGTCGCATCTTGTACTTCCGTGTACAAATAGGTACCAAAACCAAGCCTATTTAAGAGGGGTTTAGTTGTTTGTGCTTATGGGTTTGGTGCTTTTAGCCGCATCTTGTACTTCCATGTACAAATAGGCACCAAAACAAACCTATTTAACGGGGGTTTAATCGTTTATGTTTATTGGTTTGGTGCCTTCAGTCGCATCTTGTACTTCCGTGTACAAACAGGCACCAAAACAAACCTATTTAACGGGTGTTTAGTCGTTTATGTTTATGGGTTAGGTGCTTTTCGTTGCATCTTGTATTTCCCTGTACAAACAGGCACCAAACCAAACCTATTCAACAGGGGTTTAGTTATTTATGTTTATGGGTTAGGTGCTTTCAGTCGCATCTTGTACTTCCGTGTACAAACAGGCACCAAACCAAACCTATCTTACAGGGGGTTTAGTTGTTTATGTTTAAGAGGTTTGGTGCTTTTAGCCGCATCTTGTACTTCCGGGTACAAATAGGCACCAAAACAAACCTATTTTACAGGGGGTTAGTTGTTTATGGGGCAGTTTAGTTGTTTATGTTTATGGTTAGGGGCTTTTAGACGCATCTTGTACATCGGTGTACCATATAGCCGCAAAAAAATACCTACCATTCCATAGACTCCTGATTACTGTGACATCTCTGTATATTTCTGTTCCAATCAACTTGTAGCTTCCATGGAATTCCGTCATCTGGACCTGATAAACAAATGATATGATTAGATTTTCAGGATCTCTTTTTCTACTATTGCCATCTGCTGACAAACTATTCAAACAGTTTTGGACCCAGATCAGGTCCGACAAAACGTCGGGTCTGATCTAGATCCAACCTGTTTGCCACTCTGCAGGTACAAATGTAATCATGTAGGAATGTTCCAAATTTTGAAGGAAATAATCAGCAGACAACAAGACATCATGAACTATTTCGTGATAAGTACCAAAATATCCATGTACTGGTCAATTTCTTCATACAGGGTGTTTCTTCAGTATGTACAACAGCCACTGTAATGACCATCTTTGTTGACACTGGTGATAAGGAAAACTAACTGAATGGTCAATGATGATGC
Organism: Loripinus fragilis; assembly: GCA_964019695.1. Taxonomy (NCBI): domain Eukaryota; kingdom Metazoa; phylum Mollusca; class Bivalvia; order Lucinida; family Lucinidae; genus Loripinus; species Loripinus fragilis. The sequence continues at coordinate 39,876,322 of OZ026527.1, forward strand.
CAACTTGATTTTGCAATTGTGGTTGTGAAATATCCTCGTCCTATCCACATGCTTTTACTTGCCAAAACTAACTTGTATTTGTGAAATGTAATGACCATACAAAGTCCATCTTACGTGCATTTGGTTTTGATGCTTTGGCTTTAGTGAATGTGAACTTTCCTGGTCTCTTCCCTCGTTTATTACAAGTCAATGTTCACCTGTGCTTGTTTCATTTGGTGGCAAGGCAAAGCCTCTATTTCAAGCATTTGATGATGCTATTACTTCTGCCATCTGTATCACATCACACCTTGCGCTGACAGTGAGAAGTGTTTACAGTTTTGGGTAATTTACAAAGCCAATACATACCTCTTCCACCTTTTCGAGATGTTATTCTCTATCCTCTAACAGCTGGGACATGACACCTGAAAATATAACAAACGGCGACGTTAGTTTACGTTAAAGATTCGGATTAGGTACATGTAATAAGCTGCTTAATGTAGTGTATATTTCAAGCGCAAGACTGCAGTTTTGAAATCCCATTTTACCCCAGCGCAAAATTGTGTCTACATTTTGAAAACATCATCACCCAAACGCCGCCAGTGTGTCTGCAGAGTAAATAACCTTCTGATACCAACGCAATAATGTTCCTGCAGATAAATAAACCTTTCTCGCATCAACGCAATAAGTGTGTCTGCAGTTATATCTGTTAACGCCAACGAATTAAACCTATCTGCAGTGTAATCAACTCTTAACCCAAGTGAAACCAGTGTGTGTCTACATTTATACACCTTCTGATCCTCGTGAAATAAGTGTACCTTCAGGGTAACAAACTTTTTAACGCCAACGCATACATGTTTACGACACATGAACGTTTCCATCGATGCTCGGAAATATGATATCACCACATGTCATAACACTTTGAACACCAATGCACAAACAAATCCAACAAGAAAACACATAGCACTAACATTTGAACGCATATCGACACCAAAAACACACTGATTTAAGCACAGCACAGGCCCTTCGCGTAACACTCTACACATACTATATCATGGTAAAGTTGTTTAAGTTGATGGAACAAAACGTTTGCACCATTCCAATTCGCTGGATGCTCGGAAACCTGCCACATCCACACGTGTGTAACACTTTGAATACGAATACGCACGTTCATGTGGCGAAAGAACTTATTATTATACTTTTAATCGCATAAACACTCGAAAACAAAATATTTTTAGCAGAACAAACGACCCTGGAGGAGCGCAATATGAGCGGTTCATTAACCTTTACCTTTTAAGAATGGGCTTTATGTTTATGGGGTGGTGCTTTTAGTCGCATCTTGTACTTCCGTATACAAACAGGCACCAGAACAAAATAATTTAACGGTGGTTTAGTTGTTTATGTTTATGGGTTTGGTGCTTGAAGTCGCATCTTGTACTTCATTGTACAAATAAGAACCAGAACAAACTTATTTAACGGTGTTTTAGTGTTTTTATGTTAAATGGGCTTGGTGCTTGAAGATGCATCTTGTACTTCCGTGTACAAACAGGCACCAGAACAACCCTATTTAACGGCGGTTTAGTTGTTTATGTGTTTGATTTTGGTGCTTTTAGTCGTTTCTTTACTTCCGCATACAAATAGGCACCAAAACAACCCTTTTAAACGGTGGTTTAGTTGTTTATGTTCATGGGTTTGGTGTTTTAGTCGCATCTTGCACTTCCATGTACAAATAGGTTCCAAAACCAAGCCTATTTAAGAGGGGTTTAGTTGTTTGTGCTTATGGGTTTGATGCTTTTAGCCGCATCTTGTACTTCTGTGTACAAATAGGCACCAAAACAAACCTATTTAACGGGGGTTTAATCGTTTATGTTTATTGGTTTGGTGCCTTCAGTCGCATCTTGTACTTCCGTGTACAAACAGGCACCAAAACAAACCTATTTAACGGGTGTTAAGTCGTTTATGTTTATGGGTTAGGTGCTTTTCGTCGCATCTTGTACTTCCGTGTACAAACAGGCACCAAACCAAACCTATTCAACAGGGGTCTAGTTATTTATGTTTATGGGTTAGGTACTTGTAGTCGCAACTTTTACTTCCGTGTACAAACAGGCACCAAACCAAACCTATCTTACAGGGGGTTTAGTTGTTTATGTTTAAGAGGTTTGGTGCTTTTAGCCGCATCTTGTACTTCCGGGTACAAATAGGCACCAAAACAAACCTATTTTACAGGGGGTTAGTTGTTTATGGGGCAGTTTAGTTGTTTATGTTTATGGCAAGGGGCTTTTAGACGCATCTTGTACATCGGTGTACCATATAGTCGCAAAAAAATACCTACCATTCCATAGACTCCTGATTACTGTGACATCTCTGTATATTTCTGTTCCAATCGACTTGTAGCTTCCATGGAATTCCGTCATCTGGACCTGATAAACAAATAATATGATTAGATTTTCAGGATCTCTTTTTCTACTATTGCCATCTGCTGACAACTTATTCAAACAGTTTGGACCCAGATCAGGTCCGACAAAACGTCGGGTCTGATCTAGATCCAACCTGTTTGCCACTCTGCAGGTACAAATGTAATCATGTAGGAATGTTCCAAATTTTGAAGGAAATAATCAGCAGACAACAAGACATCATGAACTATTTCGTGATAAGTACCAAAATATCCATGTACTGGTCAATTTCTTCATACAGGGTGTTTCTTCAGTATGTACAACAACCACTGTAATGACCATCTTTGTTGACACTGGTGATAAGGAAAACTAACTGAATGGTCAATGATGATGCCAACTTGATTTTGCAATTGTGGTTGTGAAATATCCTCGTCCTATCCACATGCTTTTACTTGCCAAAACTAACTCGTATTTGTGAAATGTAATGACCATACAAAGTCCATCTTACATGCATTTGGTTTTGATGCTTTGGCTTTAGTGAATGTGAACTTTCCTGGTCTCTTCCCTCGTTTATTAAAAGTCAATGTTCACCTGTGCTTGTTTCATTTGGTGGCAAGGCAAAGCCTCTATTTCAAGCATTTAATTATGCTATTACTTCTGCCATCTGTATCACATCACACCTTGCGCTGACAGTGAGAAGTGTTTACAGTTTTGGGTAATTTACAAAGCCAATACATACCTCTTCCACCTTTTCGAGACGTTATTCTCTATCCTCTAACAGCTGGGACATGGCACCTGAAAATATACCAAACGGCGACGTTAGTATACGTTAAAGATTCGGATTAGGTACCTGTAATAAGATGCTTAATGTAGTGTATATTTCAAGCGCAAGACTGCAGTTTTGATATCCCATTTTACCCCAGCGCAAAATTGTGTCTACAGTTTGAAAACATCATCACACAAACGCCGCCAGTGTGTCTGCAGAGTAAATAACCTTCTGATACCAACGCAATAATGTTCCTGCAGATAAATAAACCTTTCTCGCATCAACGCAATAAGTGTGTCTGCAGTTATATCTGTTAACGCCAACGAATTAAACCTATCTGCAGTGTAATCAACTCTTAACCCAAGCGAAACCAGTGTGTGTCTACATTTATACACCTTCTGATCCTCGTGAAATAAGTGTACCTTCAGGGTAACAAACTTTTTAACGCCAACGCATACATGTTTACGGCACATGAACGTTTCCATCGATGCTCGGAAATATGATATCACCACATGTCATAACACTTTGAACACCAATGCACAAACAAATCCAACAAGAAAACACATAGCACTAACATTTGAACGCATATCGACACCAAAAACACACTGATTTAAGCACAGCACAGGCCCTTCGCGTAACACTCTACACATACTATAACATGGTAAAGTTGTTTAAGTTGATGGAACAAAACGTTTGCACCATTCCAATTCGCTGGATGCTCGGAAACCTGCCACATCCACACGTGTTTAACACTTTGAATACGAATATGCACGTCCATGTGGCGAAAGAACGCATTATTATACTTTTAATCGCATAAACACTCGAAAACAAAATATTTTTAGCAGAACAAACGACCCTGGAGGAGCGCAATATGAGCGGTTCATTAACCTTCACCTTTTTAGAATGGGGTTTATGTTTATGGGGTGGTGCTTTTAGTCGCATCTTGTACTTCCGTATACAAACAGGCACCAGAACAAATTAATTTAACGGTGGTTTAGTTGTTTATGTTTATGGGTTTGGTGCTTGAAGTCGCATCTTGTACTTCATTCTACAAATAGGAACCAGAACAAACTTATTTAACGGTGTTTTAGTGTTTTTATGTTAAATGGGCTTGGTGCTTGAAGACGCATCTTGTACTTCCGTGTACAAACAGGCACCAGAACAACCCTATTTAACGGCGGTTAAGTTGTTTATGTGTTTGATTTTGGTGCTTTCAGTCGTTTCTTTACTTCCGCATACAAATAGACACCAAAACAACCCTTTTTAACGGTGGTTTAGTTGTTTATGTTCATGGGTTTGGTGTTTTAGTCGCATCTTGTACTTCCGTGTACAAATAGGTACCAAAACCAAGCCTATTTAAGAGGGGTTTAGTTGTTTGTGCTTATGGGTTTGGTGCTTTTAGTCGCATCATGTACTTCCGTGTACAAATAGGCACCAAAACAAACCTATTTAACGGGTGTTTAGTCGTTTATGTTTATGGGTTAGGTGCTTTTCGTCGCATCTTGTACTTCCGTGTACAAACAGGCACCAAACCAAACCTATTCAACAGGGGTTTAGTTATTTATGTTTATGGGTTAGGTGCTTTCAGTCGCATCTTGTACTTCCGTGTACAAACAGGCACCAAACCAAACCTATCTTACAGGGGGTTTAGTTGTTTATGTTTAAGAGGTTTGGTGCTTTAAGCCGCATCTTGTACTTCCGGGTACAAATAGGCACCAAAAACAAACCTATTTTACAGGGGGTTAGTTGTTTATGGGGCAGTTTAGTTGTTTATGTTTATGGTTGGGGGCTTTTAGACGTATCTTGTACATCGGTGTACCATATAGCCGCAAAAAAATACCTACCATTCCATAGACTCCTGATTACTGTGACATCTCTGTATATTTCTGTTCCAATCGACTTGTAGCTTCCATGGAATTCCGTCATCTGGACCTGATAAACAAATAATATGATTAGATTTTCAGGATCTCTTTTTCTACTATTGCCATCTGCTGACAAACTATTCAAACAGTTTGGACCCAGATCAGGTCCGACAAAACGTCGGGTCTGATCTAGATCCAACCTGTTTGCCACTCTGCAGGTACAAATGTAATCATGTAGGAATGTTCCAAATTTTGAAGGAAATAATCAGCAGACAACAAGACATCATGAACTATTTCGTGATAGGTACCAAAATATCCATGTACTGGTCAATTTCTTCATACAGGATGTTTCTTCAGTATGTACAACAGCCACTGTAATGACCATCTTTGTTGACACTGGTGATAAGGAAAACTAACTGAATGGTCAATGATGATGCCAACTTGATTTTGCAATTGTGGTTGTGAAATATCCTCGTCCTATCCATATGCTTTTACTTGCCAAAATTAACTTGTATTTGTGAAATGTAATGACCATACAAAGTCCATCTTACATGCATTTGGTTTTGATGCTTTGGCTTTAGTGAATGTGAGATTTCCTGGTCTCTTCCCTCGTTTATTACAAGTCAATGTTCACCTGTGCTTGTTTCATTTGGTGGCAAGGCAAAGCCTCTATTTCAAGCATTTAATGATGCTATTACTTCTGCCATCTGTATCACATCACACCTTGCGCTGACAGTGAGAAGTGTTTACAGTTTTGGGTAATTTACAAAGCCAATACATACCTCTTCCACCTTTTCGAGACGTTATTCTCTATCCTCTAACAGCTGGGACATGGCACCTGAAAATATACCAAACGGCGACGTTAGTATACGTTAAAGATTCGGATTAGGTACATGTAATAAGATGCTTAATGTAGTGTATATTTCAAGCGCAAGACTGCAGTTTTGAAATCCCATTTTACCCCAGCGCAAAATTGTGTCTACAGTTTGAAAACATCATCACCCAAACGCCGCCAGTGTGTCTGCAGAGTAAATAACCTTCTGATACCAACGCAATAATGTTCCTGCAGATAAATAAACCTTTCTCGCATCAACGCAATAAGTGTGTCTGCAGTTATATCTGTTAACGCCAACGAATTAAACCTATCTGCAGTGTAATCAACTCTTAACCCAAGCGAAACCAGTGTGTGTCTACATTTATACACCTTCTGATCCTCGTGAAATAAGTGTACCTTCAGGGTAACAAACTTTTTAACGCCAACGCATACATGTTTACGGCACATGAACGTTTCCATCGATGCTCGGAAATATGATATCACCACATGTCATAACACTTTGAACACCAATGCACAAACAAATCCAACAAGAAAACACATAGCACTAACATTTGAACGCATATCGACACCAAAAACACACTGATTTAAGCACAGCACAGGCCCTTCGCGTAACACTCTACACATACTATAACATGGTAAAGTTGTTTAAGTTGATGGAACAAAACGTTTGCACCATTCCAATTCGCTGGATGCTCGGAAACCTGCCACATCCACACGTGTTTAACACTTTGAATACGAATACGCACGTCCATGTGGCGAAAGAACGCATTATTATACTTTTAATCGCTTAAACACTCGAAAACAAAATATTTTTAGCAGAACAAACGACCCCTGGAGGAGCGCAATATGAGCGGTTCATTAACCTTCACCTTTTTAGAATGGGGTTTATGTTTATGGGGTGGTGCTTTTAGTTGCATCTTGTACTTCCGTATACAAACAGGCACCAGAACAAATTAATTTAACGATGGTTTAGTTGTTTATGTTTATGGGTTTGGTGCTTGAAGTCGCATCTTGTACTTCATTGTACAAATAGGAACCAGAACAAACTTATTTAACGGTGTTTTAGTGTTTTTATGTTAAATGGGCTTGGTGCTTGAAGACGCATCTTGTACTTCCGTGTACAAACAGGCACCAGAACAACCCTATTTAACGACGGTTTAGTTGTTTATGTGTTTGATTTTGGTGCTTTTAGTCGTTTCTTTACTTCCGCATACAAATAGGCACCAAAACAACCCTTTTAAACGGTGGTTTAGTTGTTTATGTTCATGGGTTTGGTGTTTTAGTCGCATCTTGTACTTCCGTGTACAAATAGGTACCAAAACCAAGCAGTAGTAATGGATGCCACTCTGGCACCCGCGATTTTTAAGCCTGAAAAGAACTTAGTTTTTTTCAGGATAAAATCGCGGGTGCCATAGATGGCTATCCTGGTAAGCTTGAGTGACTAGCTGTGAATAACTTAGTTTATTTTTGAGGTCTATTCTGGTTGGGCCTATGATTGTGATAGTTTTCTGATCATATCCACTGGTTGGGTCTATAATTGTGATAGTTTCTTGGGCTATTGAGAATAACTTAGTTTATTTTTGAGGTCTATTCTGGCTGGGCCTATGATTGGGATTATGATAAGCTCCTGGTCATATCCACTGGTTGGGTTGTGATTATGATAGTTTCCTGGGGTATTGAGAATAACTTAGTTTATTTTTGAGGTCTTTTCTGGTTGGGTCTATGATTATGATAAGTTCCTGGGCTATTGAGAAATAACTTAGTTTATTAGGGGTATTTTGGTTAAGCCTGTGATTGTAATAGTTTATTCTGGTCATATCCACTGGTGGGCTTGTGATTATGATAGTTTCCTGGGCTGTTGGGAAAAAACTTAGTTTATTTTTGACTGCTTTGTAATAGTTTTCTGGTCATATCCACTGGTTGGGTTGTGATTATAATAGTTTCCTGGGCTATTGGGAAATAACTTAGTCATTTTTGAGGGGAATAAAGGTCCTGCTGTGGTGATATATAAAATAACTTAGTTAATTTCAGCTTTGAAAATAACTTAGTCATTTTAGGGGGTATATTTTGGAGTGATATATGGTGTGTGTCAAGGCTACTAAGTTCTATGCGTCTTTAGAGTCTCTTGGCCAATCAAGACCTCATCTCCTAGAGGCATCACTCTGTAGCGTTAACTTTTGTATATTGTTTAGCAAGTTTAGTGGTATTCTTTCTAGGGAAGTGGTAGCCCTGAAAAGGGCTGTTTGTTGATTGTCTAGCTATTTCTAGCACTTCTTCTTGGTCATTTTAATTTTCTTAGTTGCTTTTCCAACTCCTACGTTTTGACTAGTCTCTTGGTCATTGGTCATAATGTCAAGTCTGATGGGTATCTGGATGGGTTGTATCTCAAACGTTTGCTGCTGTGCTCGCTGTTGAGATAATTCTTCTAACTTCTTCACTCTAGACCTTAACTCATTCTTTGTACGTTTCACTGTCTTCATTTTACGAGTATCCAAACGTCTTTTCTTAGGAGTGATATCAGATATATCTGAAGCCTTTCGTTTTCTTGAAGGCTTCTCTGTAGATACTGTAGACTGTTGCTTCTCTGTAGATACTGAAGACTGTTGCTTCTCTGTAGATTCTGAAGACTGTTGCTCTTCCTCATCTTCATCGTCTGAATAAATCACCATAGCTCTTCGTTTCCTTCGTGGTGGCTTAATATTATCTTCATCATCTGAGCTCTCTGAATCTGAATAATCCACCAACTTAGTTTGAGATTCTTCACCATTCATCAAATGTTCTTCTCTCTTATGACAATTTGGAGCCCAATGATCTTCAAGTCCACAAATATAGCATTGTCCATATGTAGGCTTCTTATCAGTAGACATCTGTTGTTCTCTTAATTTCTGAGCCTCAGGACAATCTCCAAGCCAATGTCCAGTATCATGACAATAGTGACATTCTCCATAAGGGGGTCTCAACTTGTCTTGTTGTCTCAAACTGTCTTCTAATGGCTGCATCAAAGCTTGTTCTTCTTGAGATAAAAGTTTCTTCAATGATACACAATGATAGTAGATGCTCTTCTTATCATAGACTTTAGACATCCTTGGATCTCTACTGTTTGCCATCTTTACTCTTTGAAAGTCAGAAGTGAAATGATTCTCTCTCACTGGTGTCCAACTATTTATAGTCCTGGAAAAGTTCTGTCTCTTCTATGATTGTAGAGAAATTCAATCACACTAGGATTGTCAGCGACACATCTTTTCCAATTCTCAAATGTAATCAGTGTCTCTTTTTCCATCAAATAACTGATACTGATCCACCAAAGTTTCTTGAAATCTTCAAAAGTTTCAGGACTATTGAGTTTCTGTTGAATCTCTTCTATTGTAATCTCATCATGAGAAAATAAGATGTAAATGCAGAACAATAATCTTCTATACGGTCTGAACTTCAAAATCTTGGAAAGTGGAATTTCCAAATATTTCTTCTCTCTTGCTTCTTCCATGATATTACACTTGCAGATAAAATAAATATAATCTATGTGATGAGATAGCAATTGTTCTCAGCTTTTATAGGGTGAAAAAATTTTGAAAATCGGTCTAGGCAAACTCAAGTTATTGCGAAAATATGATTTTTACTTTTTAGAAATCCGGTTCTTGCTTTTTCATTAAATTATCTCCCTTGAAAAAAAAATTCACGGTAAAAAATATGCGAAATTTGTAATAGCTCGGGTATTTTTATCCGATTGACTTCATATTTTTACCAAAAGATAGCTCTTATATTCAAGTTATCCATTTTACATACTATAAGACATGATAACTATTATGGGATAGAGTAACATTGAGACACCATTTCAAACTTATTCTGTGATAGGATAACTATATATACGAATCGCAAATATTTGCTTATTAAGTCAGTAGAGATAGTGTTTGAACAAAAATAACTGACCACTGGTACTCTATACATCCGCCGAGGCCCGTAGAGAAGCTTTGTGCTTCAGAAACTGTTGAATATGCATTTAAAAAGGTAGAGCAGCTTCGGCTGTTTAAGGGCGCCAGCCTTCGGGTTGGAGTGGCTCCGCCTCAGATTCTCTGGTCCATAGAGACATGCAGGAATTTGACTTGTATTTGAGACAGTTTCAATCACCAGGGATTCCGAGGTTAGGATATAGTACTGGGGGAGTAATGGTGCTGTTTATACAGTGCCTGATACTTCTTGCTAATTTTTCAAAAAATGTAGTCTCGCCTGCACTTTAGGCCTAGCCAAAAAACATGTAGTCTCGCCTGACACTAAGTGAAAAAATTCATGCTTGTCAAATTTTTTTGGCTAGTGATTTCGCCTAGCATATGGTGAAACTTTCAGTAGTTTGGCTTATAGAAAATATTTGATCTGATGAAAAAATCTAGTAGTTTTGCATATCAAAATAATTTGAGAACTAGTGATTTTGGCTACCACATGGTGAAACTTTTAGTAGTTTGGCCTATGGAAAATATTCGATCGGATGAAAAAAATCAAATAGTGATTACGCTTGATGAAACATTTTGAGAATTTTCAACTGTTGATTTCAGAAAATCTGAGTTTTTCCAAATCTGGGTTTTTCCAGTATAAAAGGAGCTCAGATTTCTATTGCAGCATCAATTCAGTAGAGAACTTCGAAGAGTCAACATGTTTAAGCGACAGAGAGATATTACCCCACCCACTTCTGATGATGAAGAGTATCAACCTAGGCTGGTAGATTATTCAGATACAGAGAGCTCAGATGATGAAGATAATATTAGACCACCACCAAGAAAAAGAAGACCTATGGTGATTTATTCAGACACAGAGAGTTCAGATGAGGAAGATGATGAAGATTTGACTTCTTATTACTCTATCAAGACAGTCAACGAGAAGAAGTCTAGAATTTTTCGAGTTCAAGGGAAAGAATTTCAGCTCAACATCAAGACTTTCCCTAACAATGTTTCGCCATATCAGTTTATATCAAGATTATTTGATCAGCTGGTAGAAGACATCAAAGAACGATGCCAGATGGAATCCAATGATAAGATGCGTATGACTATTTTGCATCCTGGATTAAGGCTTGGAGTCTTTGTGCCTTGGAGAGATGTCTCAACCATGACTGGAGAAGCTATACTTCAAGAAATACAAAAAGTACAACAGTCCAATGAGAATTTTCGGATCAATGATGGACAGATGACTATTCAAGTCACAGTGGTGAGACTTCCAGTGGGCAGCGGACGAAAACCATTACATGCTGGACTCTACTTTGAGTCAGATAATATGAGAAAGAATAAACAGAGTATTATACAGATTAATAATACCAAAGATGTAATGTGTATGGCAAGAGCTGTGGTGGTGGCCAAATGTAATGCAGACAAAGATGACTCAGAGTCTTGGAAGAAGAATTGGCATCTTATGAGACAATCCAGCAAATCTATGCAGACCAGAGAAGCCATGAAGTTATTGGATAGAGCGAAGATTCCTCATACTAAGTCTTGTGGTATTGAGGAATACAAGAAGATCCAATCTGTACTTGCACCCAAGTACTTGATCAAAGTCCATTCTCAGTATCCTAAAGATGGACTAATATTCCCACTTCAATTCAAGAAGAAACCTGAGACGAAGGTGATCCATATTTACTTCAATGGACTTGATCACTATGATGCGATTAGCAAGGTGACAGGATTTCTCGGTACCCATTACTACTGTGAGTATTGTGATGTTGGATATACAAACAGAGGTGCCCATAGATGTGCTGATGGATGTGATGGTTGCTATAGTGACATTCCTTGTATTCCTGGACAAAAAACGCGTTGTATGGACTGTAAAAGAACATTTCATAGTAGAGACTGTTTTGCAAAGCATAAGGCAATGAAATCTAAGCAGCATAAATCTATTTGTCAACTTGTGTATAATTGTGGGAAATGTAATTTGAGGATTGTGGGCAATAAGAAAAATCATGTGTGTCCAGGACAGAGAAAATGTAGGAATTGTAAAGAGATTGTTGGGCCCAATCATCAATGTTATATTCAAAGTTATGAATGTAAATCTGAGATGACTGAAAATGAAGGAGAAGAAGAGATTTCTCAACCTAAGAAATCTGGTTTCATCTTCTTTGATTTCGAGTCAAATCAAGAAACTGGTACACATCAAGTGAATTTCTGTGTTGCTCATAAAGCTTGTGATGATTGCATGGATTTGCCCATAGATACATTTTGTCCGACTTGTTCGACACAAACAGGTCTGAGAGAATTTATCTTTGAAGGCATAGATACTTTACCACAATTTTGCAATTGGGTTTTAGGAGATGAGAATAAAGGAGTGACATGTATTGCACATAATTTTGGAGGATACGATGGTCAGTTCATCTTACACTATATCTTAGAATATGGTACAGTGAAACCTGATGTGATCATGAATGGAAATACTATACTTAGAATGAAAGTAGGACGTGTCACATTCCTTGATTCTTATCAGTTTTTGCATATGAGACTGGCTAATTTCCCAGATACATTTGGCTTGACAGAGTTGAAGAAAGGTTACTTTCCTCATCTTGCAAATACACTGGCAAACCAAAAGTATGTGGGACCTTACTTTCCTGTGGACATGTACAATCCTGGTCAGATGTCTGTCAAGGATCGTGAGGTATTTTTAGCTTGGCATAAAGATAAAATTGAGAGTGGTGCTATATTTAACTTCAAATGGGAGATGGAAGAATACTGTCGTAGTGATGTGGATATTCTTAGACGAGGATGTGCTTGTTTCAGACGAGAATTGATCAACATTAGTGGACTCGATCCTTTGTCTGAAGCTTGCACTATCGCTCAAGCTTGTTCAAAAGTATGGAGAAAGAATCATATGCCTGAAAACAGTATTGCCATCATCCCACCTGAAGGTTATCCTAATCAAAAGAACTACTCTATCAAAGCTGTAAGATGGATTCAAAGTGAAGCTAAGGAACGTGGTATTGAAATCAAACATGCATTGAATGGTGGTGAACAAAGAATCAGTGGACATTATGTGGATGGCTACCATGAAGAATCTCGAACTGTATTTGAATTCCATGGATGTTACTGGCATGGATGCCCTACTCATTTTCCAGACAGAAACAGAGTTCAACATCATCAGTGTTTGACCATGCATCAGTTGTATATTTTGACCATTGGCAAGAAAGAAAGAGTTACAAAAAGCAGGATATCAGGTGGTGGAGCTTTGGGAATGTGACTATGACAAGAGATGCAAGGAAGATCCAGACTTTAGATCTTTGGTGGACTCAGAATTTACAAACTTAGACCCTTTGAGGCCAAGAGATGCTTTATTTGGTGGAAGGACTAACTCGACCAAACTCTATCAGGAAATCGATGAATCCTCCAATGAAGAAATCAAGTACATAGATGTGTGTTCACTCTATCCAACTATTTGCAAGTACGGACAGTTTCCACTTGGTCATCCTACCATCTATTCTCAAGAGAACATTGATAAAGACAACATCAGACAGTACTGTGGATTGATCAAGTGTAAAGTACTACCACCCACCAATTTGTACCATCCTGTACTTCCACAGAAATGCAGTCAGAAATTGATGTTTCCATTGTGTAGAAGTTGTGCAGAAAAGACAGATCCTTATATGAGATGTACTCATTTACGAGAAGAAGATAGAAGTTTTACAGGGACCTGGGTCACTATCGAATTATTTGCTGCATTGGACAGAGGGTACAAGTTATTGGACGTGTATGAAGTCTGGCATTTCTCAGAGACGACTCAGTATGACAGAGAATCCGGAGAAGAAGGGATCTTTGCTGGTTATATTGATACTTTTCTGAGAATCAAGCAAGAATCAAGTGGGTATCCTGATTGGTGCAAGACAGAGCAAGATAAGATCAAGTTCAAGCAAGACTACTTTGAAGCCAAAGGAATCAGATTGGAGAATGTGGAGAAGAATAAAGGAATGAGAGCTATTGCCAAGATCATGTTAAACAGTCTCTGGGGAAAATTGGCACAGCGAGAGAATATGGCCAAGACAGAATATTTCTCAGAACTTGCCAAATTTTTTGATCTGGTGACGAATCCAAACAAGATTGTCAAGAATGTGGACATTTGCAGAGAAAATCTTCTACTGGTCAACTGGGAGGATACAGAACCCAATGTGGAGCCTCATGCTTGCAGTAATGTGATTGTTGCAGCATTCGTCACTGCTCAAGCCAGATTGAAGTTGTATGAACCCTTGGAAAAGCTGAATGAACGTGTACTCTACTTTGATACAGACTCTATCATTTATCATCACAAACCCCATTTATGGAACCCTACTATTGTCAACAACAGACTTGGAGAATGGACAGATGAAGTGCCCAATGCTAGAATTGTGAAATTTGTTGGCATGGGACCGAAGAACTATGGCTATGAATTTGTGGACAAGGATGGAAATCGAGGATCTACTTGCAAAGTGAAAGGACTCACTCTAGATTACAATACATCTCAAGTCATTCACTTTGATCGGATGCTGAACTTGGTGAAGGGAGATAGGAAAGACTTCAGAGAAACTGTCAACTACCATAGGATCAGAAAACATAAAGACAAGACTGTGACCACTGAATTGCAATCCAAGATGTATCGGTTCACTTATACTAAACGTGTCATTGTTGGAGATGGATATACTGTTCCTTATGGGTATTTGGCATAGATAGAGTAGTTCTGATGATCATGTATTATTTCTGATAGTCATGAATTGAACTGTGTCTGATAAACATGTACAGGTGTTTTTTATGTATTAAACTGTTTCAATTATGTATTAAACTGTTTTTTAATTATGTATTAAACTGTTGGTTCATGTTCATTAAAATTTGAGTATAAATAAAGTTGTCTTTGTTATTTTTTCACAGTTAACCATGGCACTTTCTACACACCAGTTGGACTCAAATCAAGATATTGGAAGTTTGTTTTTTAAACATCCTTCTAATATTTTTATTTCTGGTCCAAGTGGATCGGGTAAAACTGAATTTGTTAAAAAGATGATTGAGTTTAAAGAAGATTTATTTGATATTTTACCCCAACGAATTGTTTGGTGTTACAAGGAATGGCAAAAATCTTATAATATCTTACAAGAACGTGAGGGGTCAAACATCAAATTTATTCAAGGTATTCCCGATGATGAAGATGAAATTGTCACTGATCCCAGTGCAACGCACTTGGTGATTTTTGATGACATGTTAGGAGATAAAGATGAAGAAAAAATTAAGTTATGGTTTACTAGAAAAGGACATCATAGAAACGCAAGTGTGGTGTACATCACTCAAAATTTATTTCAACAAAGTAAATCTTCTCGCACCATCAGTTTGAATGCTCATTATTTAGTTTTATTTCAAAGTCCAAGAGATAAGATGCAAATCAAAGTATTAGCAAATCAACTTCAAGCTCCACATATGATTCATGCATTTAACGATGCCACATCTATACCTCATGGATACTTATTGGTCGATTTGAAACCAAATACACCAGATTATCTTAGATTCAGAACACATATTTTTCAAAACTGGTTTACAAAATCAGATCAACAAGGACCTGTTGTCTATTTTCCAGGAGTATAAAAAGGTGTGTTTGATTTCAAATCCATCATTTGTGTCAAAATGGCTCAACAAACATCAGCTAATCTGATACGTGCTCTGTATAATTTAAGCAGAGAACATGATAGTCATAAAAGAAAATCACTCTTAAATGCAGGTTTAATTGAAATGATCAAATGGTTTTCTTTGGCAGCTCGAAAAATTGTTCAGGGTAAAATGAAATTACCTAAACAAACTCAAAAATTTATGGATAGACATCAGGATGATGTTCGAAAATTAGCAAATGCAATTGTTGATCCTGAAGTAAAACGTAGTATCATTTTAAAACCTGGAGGTGGTGGATTCTTTGGTGGTGTGATCATTCGAAGTCTGATTCGATGGGATGGAAATAAGTTGATGAGAAAATTTAACAAGAAAACTAAAAAACCTAAGAAAAAATCAGTGAAAAAACCAAGAAAACAGAAAAAAGAAAGGTTGACGATCGTTTTGTAACAAAACGTAAAAGTAAAAGTCCTGCTTCATGGCAAAATTTAGGTCTTGATTCTCCAAACACAAATGCAAGACGATCTTCTATTAATTTAGCAAGATTTACTCCTTTGAGAGCACAAGATTTGTTAAAAAGACATGGATTTGGTGCTACCATGCACATGTTAAATCCAAACAAATATCCTTCGCCACCTCATTCTGAACGTCGACGACTTCATTTTTAAGAAAAACTATAAAAGGACTGTACATTTAAATTATAAACACACTCATAAACATGGCTGTAACAACAACACGTCGTAGAAAAATGCAAAATAAAATGAGAAAAAAATCTCTGATTAAAACTTATGGTACATTTTTAGAAGGATTGACTCATTTATCCAATAAATGTCGTAAGAAAATGATTCAAGAATCTCCTAAAGAAGTCATTGATTGTGTAGGGGAATGTTGCATCAATCTTATAAAAGGCAATGTACGTCTGACAAATGCTCAAAAGAATCAGTTACGAGCTAGAAAGCAACATATACGTTTACTGAGTTCTAAGCAAGTGCCACTTGACACAAAAAAGAAAATTATTAATCAGAAAGGTGGAGCCTTGTTAAGATTATTGTTAAAACCATTAATTGCTCCTATTATAGGTTCTGTCTTGGGTGAAATTATCAAAAAATAAAAAATATGGATGGTCGTAAAATGGCTATTGTGCCATTTAAACTTTGGGAAGACATGAAACGCTGGAAAGAGGAACAAATTCAAAAACCAAGACTGCCTCCTGATCCTAATGTATCTGCCACAGCTAGTCTTCAAAGAGACTTATCTTCTGTCATGGCCAATGAAGATTTGTCTGAAGCTGAAAAATCTCAATTATATGGCCAGACCTTGCACAAATTTAAAACGGCTCATCAAAAAGCTTTAAAAGAAACATCTCTTTTTCCCCAATCTGACCCTAGTTCTTCCAAAATGAATCAATTGGTTATAGATAGTGTGCCTTCCACCATGAAACGTAGAACTCAGCTTTTAGTTTCACTTCTAAAAACTAACCCAAATGTGTCCTGGGAAGATGATGGTACAGTTAAACTTTATGGCAAATCTATTCCAGGGTCCAATATTATTGATTTGGTCAATGATGTCATTAGACATCGTAAAGGCAGTGAACCTACAGGTTGGCAAGCTTTTGCAGAAGGTTTAAGAGACATGAATATTCCCCAAGATGTCATTGGAAATAGGGAAAGGTGGGACTGGATGCATCGTGCTCCAGAAACTCCTGAAACGGATTATATCACTCCCAAACAAAAACGCACCATCAGAAAAACAGCAAGTCGTATTCCTGTTTCTGTCAGGTCTGCAAAGAGTTTGAGTGTCAGAAAACGTATCAAAGACCATTTTTCCTCTCCGACACTTTTATCTGCCACCAAAAAACGTATAAAAGAAGAGTTTTCTTCTCCATGGGTCAGTTACAATGAAGCTTGAACACTTGTATTACAATCCTAAAAGTCCGGCTGCGTATGCAGGTGAACAAGCTTTGTACAGACTTGCTAAACAATCATCCAAAAAAGTAAAACTTCAAGATATTAGAGACTGGTTAAGAAAACAACAAACTTATACTTTACATAAACCTATCCATAAAAAGTTTTTGCGACGCAAAACGGTAGTGGCTGGAATTGATACTCAATGGCAAGCAGATTTGGCAGACTTATCAAAATTATCAAAGTTCAATGACAAACATAGATATTTACTTTGCATCATAGATGTATTTTCAAAATATGCATGGGTGGTACCTATTAAAGATAAAACTGGGAAAACTTTAGTGATTGCTTTCAAATCTGTGTTAAAAAGTGGACGATGTCCAAAAAGTTTGCAAACAGATAAAGGAACTGAATTCAAAAATAAAGAATTTCAAAATTTCTTGAAAACTAAAAAGATTCATTTCTTCACTACTGAAAATCCTGAAACCAAAGCCAGTATTGTGGAACGTTTTCAAAGAACTTTGAAAACTCGCATGTGGAAATATTTTACTCATCATCGCACTTTGCGATATGTAGACATTCTTCCCAAATTAGTACATGGTTACAATCACGCTTATCATCGAAGTATTAAATGTGCACCTGTGTCTGTGACTCTTAAAAATGAACCACAGGTGTCAGAAAACTTATATGGAAAATCCAATTCTAAAAAAGTCAAACCAAAATTCAAAGTGGGTGATTTTGTGCGTATCAATAAAACAAAACGCACATTTGATAAAGGTTATTTACCAAACTGGACACAAGAATTATTTCAAATTTTAGCAGTGGTCAAAACTCAGACTCCTATCACCTATAAAATAAAAGATCTTGAGGGTGAATTAGTCAAAGGTACTTTCTATTCACACGAGTTACAACGTGTAGAGAAAGAGCAAATTTACGAAATTGATTCTGTTTTAGATCACAGAAAACGTAAAGTAGGAAAAAAGTGGGTGAAAGAAATTAAAGTTCACTGGAAAGGTTATCCTTCAAAATTTGACAGTTGGATTTTAGAATCTGATCTTGTATAAAAGCATGAAAATGGATCTCAGAGGATCATTTGTACGTGGTGACACTGCTTCAGTACAATCTGCAGAAGGTCGTGATCGAATTGTTAAAAATCGGTTCACTTTTTTTTGCTCAGATCATTGTTGTATACATGATCATTATCACATCATTAGTTCAAATCAGTCTGAAAAGTCCAGATAAAGAATTGTGGCTAATTTTACTCAGTAGTTCTATCTGTTACATACTACCATCCCCAGGTTTAAAATTTAGAAAACAAACTAATCCAATTTCTGCTGACGAAGCAGATTCGCCCAAACTCAAACCATGAATAACTTTTATTTGACACTCTTGAGTGATAGTTCACTCAGTACATTTTCAAAAAATACGCAATGTGACTTTAAAGTGAAATTAGATCATTCCATACAAATTGAAAAAGATAATTGGGAAGTAGGTTTGGTAGAAGTCATAACTCCAACTGAAGTAAATAATATCACTAAGGAAAACAATTATGTGATTTTAAGATTTACTGATAGAAAAATGTGTGAAGAGATAGATAATTGTACAAAGTATGTATCATATGTAGACCAAAAAATCTATATCCAAAATGGTTATTATGCTTCTCCACGCCATTTAGTTGAAGAAATTCAAAAAAGCATCAATTTTCGATATGGACTGACGCTAAAAAATAGCAATGCAACCATTTCAATCACTTATGGTGAAAACAGTGCTAGAGTCAAACTTGATGTTCAAGATCCTACAAAAGTCCAAATTATTTTTCCAAAGGCAATTGCAGAAATATTAGGTGTAGATAGAAATTATTTTGATAAACCATTAGGAAATGAAAAATACATTTTCAGATATGGTGTGGATTTGAATACAAAAATTCATCAACTTTACATTTACTCTGATTTAGCAAGCTATACATTTATTGGTGATGTTACTGCACCTATTTTGAGAGTATTGCCATTTGAAAGTAAAAGAGAAAACAATCATTTACATCAAGAATTTGTCAATGTACACTACGTTCCAGTGGCAAAATCTTTCATAGATCAGGTGCACATTAGTATAAAAGGTGATACAGGTGAAAATGTGCCATTTATCTCTGGGAAAACGTTAGTTAAACTACATTTTCGACAGAAAGAATAATGTTGAAACAATCCAGAAGCATTATGTCTCTTCAATCTGGGAAAGGAGACTTTCCCGTGTACAGAGGCGTTTCAAGACAATATGGCAATGGTTTAGGATCCATTTTTAAAGCTGCATTGAGAACAGTGATTCCAATTTTAAAACCTGTCGCAAAAGCAAGTTTAAAAAGTGTGAAAAAAGTAGCTAAAGATCAAGGGATTCAAGCTCTAAAAGATATTGTGGGTGGTGAAAATGTAAAAAAAGTTTTAAAACAAAGAGGAAAAATAGCTTTGAAATCTTTTGGTCAATCTACTATTAATCAGTTGGCTATAAATTCAACTCAAAAACGCAAAAAGCCTCAGTCTCAATCTAGACACCGAACTGTTAAGAGGGGTTTTAAAAGCAGAGCAAAAAAGTTTAATCCAATTAAACGTCTGGTATTTGAAAGAGATATATTTGACGAAAAATGATTCAACAAGGTTCTTGCGATTGCACTAAAACGGAATTGGATATGGAATCCATTCCACCCACCATGACTACCATGCAAGGCACTCAGTGGAATGATTATCATCCCATCGCTTCTCTCGATAGTCATCATGCACCCATTGAATTTCTAATTCCACCTCACACCGAGTTTTACACTGATTTGTCTCAAGCCTATCTGTATATCAAATTCAGAATCTTACAGCAAACAGGTGAAGATCTTGAAACTGGTGCAAAAGTATTTCCAATTAATAACTTTTTTCACAGTATGTTCAGTGGCATCGATTTGTATATCAACAATAAATTGATCACGAATAATTCAGACACGTATCCATACAGAGCATACCTTGAAAATTTGTTTTCTTATGGTTCTGATGTCAAAGATAATCAACTGAAAGCAGCAGAATTTTGGTCTGAGGATGAAGCAGGAGCTTTTGAAGATATAACAAATGCATCTATCACTGATCGTGGCAAACGCGTAGCAAAAAGCAAATCCGTGGAGCTTCAGGGTAAATTACATTTGGATCTTGCTATGCAGGAAAAATATTTACCTAATGGCTTAGAATTCAAACTTAGGCTTAATCGATCATCTCCTCAGTTTTGTCTGATGAGTGATAATTCTCCTGCAAAAATCAAAATTGATACCGCTATCTTGAGAGTACGAAATGTTCAGCTTCTACCAGCCATTAGCAATGAACTGAATCAAACTATTGCTCATCATAATGCTAAATTTCCGATCAGAAGAGTTGAAGTCAAAACTTTTACAATCAGTAGTGGCACAAGATCTAAAATTGAAGACCATCTTCTCACTGGTCAACTTCCAAAACGAGTTTTTATTGGTTTAGTATTAAATGAGGCATTTAATGGGACTTTGGAAACTAATCCTTTCTTTTTCCAACATTTCAACCTAAGTAAAATGGATGTCACTTGTGATGGACATAGTGTCTATGGAAAACCATTTGAACCTAGATTTGGAAATGATCAGTATCTCAGATCTTTCCTATCAGTTTACCAAGCATTGGCAAGTCAGAATCAGGTCCAAAATTGCAACATTGATTATGAAGATTACAAAGGAGGTTACTGCTTTTGGGGATATGATTTGACACCAGATCAAGCAGCCGATCAGTCTCATTTGCACCCTATAAAAACTGGGAACCTCAGATTGGAGCTTCAGTTTGCAACATCACTTGACAAGACGATCAACGTGCTTGTGTATGCAGAGTTTGACAACCTGATAGAAATCAACGGACTTAGAGAAGTTACCACAGATTACTAAAGATGAATGCAGGATACTTCATTGAACAGGACTTGATGTACCAAACAGATGCATACAGTGCAACAGTCCAGCCATCAGATGAGAAGAGTACCTTACAGAAAGAAGTAGAAGACAATGAGGATATTGATTGTCCTATGAAGACTCTTCTAAAACAAGCTATATTGACTTGTCTAAAGATGGCAGTTGGAGACTGTGCGAAGCATGAATGTCATGGATGCAAAATGAACCACCCAAGTCAGAAATACCACGATATCTGTCTATGGACTTCTCCAAGAGAATGGATTGAAGATTATGGATGTCATGATCCAGCCTTAGAGGGCCTAAACATCTACGATGTGATGGAAGACTTTGACAATAGAATCTGGAACTATCTGTATGGCGATAATTGGCGACACCCTATGGACTTTACAACAGGGATCAATCACCTGACGCCAGAAGAAAATCAAGAAGCCTATAAAAACTGGCAGTACTTCAAGAAAAATCAAAGTGACTTAACAGAACAGTGGAAGACGTACTGGGCCAAGAAACTCATAGAATCCTATGAAGAAAAGGAAACTGAAGAAAACGAGAACCCTGAAACAGAATAAAAATGAACACTGTTGAACTAATCAAAGTCATAAACAATATACCTGTGAAAGGAGAAGTATGTGCCAAGGATTTACTACCAGAGAAGAAACCACTGGATATGAAGGCTTACATTGTGAATACAGATATATCCACAGATCCAGGAGAACATTGGGTGGCTATCTACTTCAGAAGAGATCAAGTTATCTACTTCGATTCATATGGAAGACCACCAGAAGAGCAATATGTTCTACCATTTCTTGAAAGAAACTCTTCAAGATGGATCCATAACAAAGAATGTTTACAGAGTCCATGGAGCAAAGTATGTGGAATTTGGTGTATCTACATCATTCACCAGCTCAACAAAGGACTAGATCTAAACACAGCCATTCATCAAGAACTATATGGAACTGGAGATGATTTATACCAGAATGACAGAGATATCGAGATGTGGTTCATCTATAACTATGCCAGAGTCATCCTATCCCAGAATGGAATGAGACGCATGGCTCCTCCTGACTTTTTATTCAAACACAGAATACAGACTTGTAAATGTCATAATTATTCACATCACCTTTCAAAGAAGTATCCTATGTATAATATGTTGTAAATATGTTAAGGAGTTCTATTGTAAACAATGAACAGAGGGACGACCCTAATCCTCTGTCATTGTAATCAGTTATAGTTAGCGGGGCAATAAAGTTATAGAAATGTTCACCAGTCTTTGTTGTTCTTTTCATTTAAAAAAATAAGTAGTAGTAAGCTTGAGACGGCTAGCTAAACACTAGTTAACGCTACAGAGTGATGCCTCTAGGAGATGAGGTCTTGATTGACCAAGAGACTCTAAAGACGCATGGTACTTAGTAGCCTTGACTATTACACACACCATATATCTCCACATACTATACCCCTAAAATGACTAAGTTATTTTCAAAGCTGAAATTAACTAAGTTATTTTATATATCACCACAGAAGAGCCTTTATTCCCCTCAAAAATGACTAAGTTATTTCCCAATAGCCCAGGAAACTATTATAATCACAACCCAACCAGTGGATATGACCAGGAGCTTATCATAATCACAATCATAGACCAGAATAGACCTCAAAAATAAACTAAGTTATTCTCAATAGCCTAAGAAACTATCACAATTATAGACCCAACCAGTGGATATGATCAGAAAACTATCACAATCATAGGCCCAACCAGAATAGACCTCAAAAATAAACTAAGTTATTCCCCTAATAGCCCAGGAAACTATCACAATCATAGACCCACCCAGAATAATCCCAAAAATAAACTATGTTATTCCCCAATAGCCCAAGAAACTATCACAATTATAGGCCCAGCCAGAATAGACCTCAAAAATAAACTAAGTTATTCACAGCTAGTCACTCAAGCTTACCAGGATAGCCATCTATGGCACCCGCGATTTTATCCTGAAAAAAACTAAGTTCTTTTCAGGCTTAAAAATCGCGGGTGCCAGAGTGGCATCCATTACTACTCCAAGCCTATTTAAGAGGGGTTTAGTTGTTTGTGCTTATGGGTTTGGTGCTTTTAGCCGCATCTTGTACTTCCGTGTACAAATAGGCACCAAAACAAACCTATTGAACGGGGGTTTAATCGTTTATGTTTATTGGTTTGGTGCCTTCAGTCGCATCTTGTACTTCCGTGTACAAACAGGCACCAAAAACAAACCTATTTAACGGGTGTTTAGTCGTTTATGTTTATGGGTTAGGTGCTTTTCGTCGCATCTTGTACTTCCCTGTACAAACAGGCACCAAACCAAACCTATTCAACAGGGGTTTAGTTATTTATGTTTATGGGTTAGGTGCTTTTAGTCGCATCTTGTACTTCCGTGTACAAACAGGCACCAAACCAAACCTATCTTACAGGGGGTTTAGTTGTTTATGTTTAAGAGGTTTGGTGCTTTTAGCCGCATCTTGTACTTCCGGGTACAAATAGGCACCAAAACAAACCTATTTTACGGGGGGTTAGTTGTTTATGGGGCAGTTTAGTTGTTTATGTTTATGGTTAGGGGCTTTTAGACGCATCTTGTACATCGGTGTACCATATATCCGCAAAAAAAAATACCATTAAAAAGACTCCTGATTACTGTGACATCTCTGTATATTTCTGTTCCAATCGACTTGTAGCTTCCATGGAATTCCGTCATCTGGACCTGATAAACAAATGATATGATTAGATTTTTAGGATCTCTTTTTCTACTATTGCCATCTGCTGACAAACTATTCAAACAGTTTGGACCCAGATCAGGTCCGACAAAACGTCGGGTCTGATCTAGATCCAACCTGTTTGCCACTCTGCAGGTACAAATGTAATCATGTAGGAATGTTCCAAATTTTGAAGGAAATAATCAGCAGACAACAAGACATCATGAACTATTTCGTGATAAGTACCAAAATATCCATGTACTGGTCAATTTCTTCATACATGGTGTTTCTTCAGTATGTACAACAGCCACTGTAATGATCATCTTTGTTGACACTGGTGATAAGGAAAACTAACTGAATGGTCAATGATGATGCCAACTTGATTTTGCAATTGTGGTTGTGAAATATCCTCGTCCTATCCACATGCTTTTACTTGCCAAAACTAACTTGTATTTGTGAAATGTAATGACCATACAAAGTCCATCTTACATGCATTTGGTTTTGATGCTTTGGCTTTAGTGAATGTGAACTTTCCTGGTCTCTTCCCTCGTTTATTACAAGTCAATGTTCACCTGTGCTTGTTTCATTTGGTGGCAAGGCAAAGCCTCTATTTCAAGCATTTGATGATGCTATTACTTCTGCCATCTGTATCACATCACACCTTGCGCTGACAGTGAGAAGTGTTTACAGTTTTGGGTAATTTACAAAGCCAATACATACCTCTTCCACCTTTTCGAGACGTTATTCTCTATGCACAATGCACAAACAAATCCAACAAGAAAACACATAGCGCTAACATTTGAACGCATATCGACACCAAAAACACACTGATTTAAGCACAGCACAGGCCCTTCGCGTAACACTCTACACATACTATAACATAATAAAGTTGTTTAAGTTGATGGAACAAAACGTTTGCACCATTCCAATTCGCTGGATGCTCGGAAACCTGCCACATCCACACGTGTTTAACACTTTGAATACGAATACGCACGTCCATGTGGCGAAAGAACGCATTGTTATACTTTTAATCGCTTAAACACTCGAAAACAAAATATTTTTAGCAGAACAAACGACCCTGGAGGAGCGCAATATGAGCGGTTCATTAACCTTCACCTTTTTAGAATGGGGTTTATGTTTGTGGGGTGGTGCTTTTAGTTGCATCTTGTACTTCCGTATACAAACAGGCACAAGAACAAATTAATTTAACGATGGTTTAGTTGTTTATGTTTATGGGTTTGGTGCTTGAAGTCGCATCTTGTACTTCATTGTACAAATAAGAACCAGAACAAACTTATTTAACGGTGTTTTAGTGTTTTTATGTTAAATGGGCTTGGTGCTTGAAGACGCATCTTGTACTTTCGTGTACAAACAGGCACCAGAA
This sequence comes from Loripinus fragilis, assembly GCA_964019695.1. Classification (NCBI taxonomy): domain Eukaryota; kingdom Metazoa; phylum Mollusca; class Bivalvia; order Lucinida; family Lucinidae; genus Loripinus; species Loripinus fragilis. The sequence goes on from OZ026527.1 coordinate 39,901,684, forward strand.
CAACCCTATTTAACGGCGGTTTAGTTGTTTATGTGTTTGATTTTGGTGCTTTTAGTCGTTTCTTTACTTCCGCATACAAATAGGCACCAAAACAACCCTTTTAAACTGTGGTTTAGTTGTTTATGTTCATGGGTTTGGTGTTTTAGTCGCATCTTGCACTTCCATGTACAAAAAGGTACCAAAACCAAGCCTATTTAAGAGGGGTTTAGTTGTTTGTGCTTATGGGTTTGGTGCTTTTAGCCGCATCTTGTACTTCCGTGTACAAATAGGCACCAAAACAAACCTATTTAACGCGGGTTTAATCGTTTATGTTTATTGGTTTGGTGCCTTCAGTCGCATCTTGTACTTCCGTGTACAAACAGGCACAAAAACAAACCTATTTAACGGGTGTTTAGTCGTTTATATTTATGGGTTAGGTGCTTTTCGTCGCATCTTGTACTTCCGTGTACAAACAGGCACCAAACCAAACCTATTCAACAGGGGTCTAGTTATTTATGTTTATGGGTTAGGTGCTTGTAGTCGCAACTTGTACTTCCGTGTACAAACAGGCACAAAACCAAACCTATCTTAAATGTCGGGTCTGATCTAGATCCAACCTGTTTGCCACTCTGCAGGTACAAATGTAATCATGTAGGAATGTTCCAAATTTTGAAGGAAATAATCAGCAGACAACAAGACATCATGAACTATTTCGTGATAAGTACCAAAATATCCATGTACTGGTCAATTTCTTCATACAGGGTGTTTCTTCAGTATGTACAACAACCACTGTAATGACCATCATTGTTGACACTGGTGATAAGGAAAACTAACTGAATGGTCAATGATGATGCCAACTTGATTTTGCAATTGTGGTTGTGAAATATTCTTGTCCTTTCCACATGCTTTTACTTGCCAAAACTAACTTGTATTTGTGAAATGTAATGACCATACAAAGTCCATCTTACATGCATTTGGTTTTGATGCTTTGGCTTTAGTGAATGTGAACTTTCCTGGTCTCTTCCCTCGTTTATTACAAGTCAATGTTCACCTGTGCTTGTTTCATTTGGTGGCAAGGCAAAGCCTCTATTTCAAGCATTTGATGATGCTATTACTTCTGCCATCTGTATTACATCACACCTTGCGCTGACAGTGAGAAGTGTTTACAATTTTGGGTAATTTACAAAGCCAATACATACCTCTTCCACCTTTTCGAGACGTTATTCTCTATCCTCTAACAGCTGGGACATGGCACCTGAAAATATACCAAACGGCGACGTTAGTATACGTTAAAGGTTCGGATTAGGTACCTGTAATAAGATGCTTAATGTAGTGTATATTTCAAGCGCAAGACTGCAGTTTTGAAATCCCATTTTACCCCAGCGCAAAATTGTGTCTACAGTTTGAAAACATCATCACCCAAACGCCGCCAGTGTGTCTGCAGAGTAAATAACCTTCTGATACCAACGCAATAATGTTCCTGCAGATAGATAAACCTTTCTCGCATCAACGCAATAAGTGTGTCTGCAGTTATATCTGTTAACGCCAACGAATTAAACCTATCTGCAGTGTAATCAACTCTTAACCCAAGCGAAACCAGTGTGTGTCTACATTTATACACCTTCTGATCTTCGTGAAATAAGTGTACCTTCAGGGTAACAATTTTTTTAACGCCAACGCATACATGTTTACGGCACATGAACGTTTCCATCGATGCTCGGAAATATGATATCACCACATGTCATAACACTTTGAACACCAATGCACAAACAAATCCAACAAGAAAACACATAGCACTAACATTTGAACGCATATCGACACCAAAAACACACTGATTTAAGCACAGCACAGGCCCTTCGCGTAACACTCTACACATACTATAACATGGTAAAGTTGTGTAAGTTGATGGAGCAAAACGTTTGCACCATTCCAATTCGCTTGATGCTCGGAAACCTGCCACATCCACACGTGTTTAACACTTTGAATACGAATACGCACGTCCATGTGGCGAAAGAACGCATTATTATACTTTTAATCGCATAAACACTCGAAAACAAAATATTTTTAGCAGAACAAACGACCCTGGAGGAGCGCAATATGAGCGGTTCATTAACCTTCACCTTTTTTAGAATGGGGTTTATGTTTATGGGGTGGTGCTTTTAGTCGCATCTTGTACTTCCGTATACAAACAGGCACCAGAACAAATTAATTTAACGGTGGTTTAGTTGTTTATGTTTATGGGTTTGGTGCTTGAAGTCGCATCTTGTACTTCATTGTACAAATAGGAACCAGAACAAACTTATTTAACGGTGTTTTAGTGTTTTTATGTTAAATGGGCTTGTTGCTTGTAGACGCATCTTGTACTTCCGTGTACAAACAGGCACCAGAACAACACTATTTAACGGCGGTTTAGTTGTTTATGTGTTTGATTTTGGTGCTTTTAGTCGTTTCTTTACTTCCGCATACAAATAGGCACCAAAACAACCCTTTTAAACGGTGGTTTAGTTGTTTATGTTCATGGGTTTGGTGTTTTAGTCGCATCTTGTACTTCCGTGTACAAACAGGTACCAAAACCAAGCCTATTTAAGAGGGGTTTAGTTGTTTGTGCTTATGGGTTTGGTGCTTTTAGCCGCATCTTGTACTTCCGTGTACAAAAAGGCACCAAAACAAACCTATTTAACGGGGGTTTAATCGTTTATGTTTATTGGTTTGGTGCCTTCAGTCGCATCTTGTACTTCCATGTACAAACAGGCACCAAAACAAACCTATTTAACGGGTGTTTAGTCGTTTATGTTTATGGGTTAGGTGTTTTTCGTCGCATCTTGTACTTCCCTGTACAAACAGGCACCAAACCAAACCTATTCAACAGGGGTTTAGTTATTTATGTTTATGGGTTAGGTGCTTTTAGTCGCATCTTGTACTTCCGTGTACAAACAGGCACCAAACCAAACCTATCTTACAGGGGGTTTAGTTGTTTATGTTTAAGAGGTTTGGTGCTTTTAGCCGCATCTTGTACTTCCGGGTACAAATAGGCACCAAAACAAACCTATTTTACAGGGGGTTAGTTGTTTATGGGGCAGTTTAGTTGTTTATGTTTATGGTTAGGGGCTTTTAGACGCATCTTGTACATCGGTGTACCATATAGCCGCAAAAAAATACCTACCATTCCATAGACTCCTGATTACTGTGACATCTCTGTATATTTCTGTTCCAATCGACTTGTAGCTTCCATGGAATTCCGTCATCTGGACCTGATAAACAAATAATATGATTAGATTTTCAGGATCTCTTTTTCTACTATTGCCATCTGCTGACAAACTATTCAAACAGTTTGGACCCAGATCAGGTCCGACAAATAGTCGGGTCTGATCTAGATCCAACCTGTTTGCCACTCTGCAGGTACAAATGTAATCATGTAGGAATGTTCCAAATTTTGAAGGAAATAATCAGCAGACAACAAGACATCATGAACTATTTCGTGATAAGTACCAAAATATCCATGTACTGGTCAATTTCTTCATACAGGGTGTTTCTTCAGTATGTACAACAACCACTGTAATGACCATCATTGTTGACACTGGTGATAAGGAAAACTAACTGAATGGTCAATGATGATGCCAACTTGATTTTGCAATTGTGGTTGTGAAATATTCTCGTCCTATCCACATGCTTTTACTTGCCAAAACTAACTTGTATTTGTGAAATGTAATGACCATACAAAGTCCATCTTACATGCATTTGGTTTTGATGCTTTGGCTTTAGTAAATGTGAACTTTCCTGGTCTCTTCCCTCGTTTATTACAAGTCAATGTTCACCTATGCTTGTTTCATTTGGTGGCAAGGCAAAGCCTCTATTTCAAACATTTGATGATGCTATTACTTCTGCCATCTGTATCACATCACACCTTGCGCTGACAGTGAGAAGTGTTTACAGTTTTGGGTAATTTACAAAGCCAATACATACCTCTTCCACCTTTTCGAGACGTTATTCTCTTTCCTCTAACAGCTGGGACATGGCACCTGAAAATATACCAAACGGCGACGTTAGTATACGTTAAAGATTCGGATTAGGTACCTGTAATAAGATGCTTAATGTAGTGTATATTTCAAGCGCATGACTGCAGTTTTGAAATCCCATTTTACCCCAGCGCAAAATTGTGTCTACAGTTTGAAAACATCATCACCCAAACGCCGCCAGTGTGTCTGCAGAGTAAATAACCTTCTGATACCAACGTAATAATGTTCCCGCAGATAAATAAACCTTTCTCGCATCAACGCAATAAGTGTGTCTGCAGTTATATCTGTTAACGCCAACGAATTAAACCTATCTGAAGTGTAATCAACTCTTAACCCAAGCGAAACCAGTGTGTGTCTACATTTATACACCTTCTGATCCTCGTGAAATAAGTGTACCTTCAGGGTAACAAACTTTTTAACGCCAACGCATACATGTTTACGGCACATGAACGTTTCCATCGATGCTCGGAAATATGATATCACCACATGTCATAACACTTTGAACACCAATGCACAAACAAATCCAACAAGAAAACACATAGCACTAACATTTGAACGCATATCGACACCAAAAACACACTGATTTAAGCACAGCACAGGCCCTTCGCGTAACACTCTACACATACTATAACATGGTAAAGTTGTGTAAGTTGATGGAGCAAAACGTTTGCACCATTCCAATTCGCTTGATGCTCAGAAACCTGCCACATCCACACGTGTTTAACACTTTGAATACGAATACGCACGTCCATGTGGCGAAAGAACGCATTATTATACTTTTAATCGCATAAACACTCGAAAACAAAATACTTTTAGCAGAACAAACGACCCTGGAGGAGCGCAATATGAGCGGTTCATTAACCTTCACCTTTTTTAGAATGGGGTTTATGTTTATGGGGTGGTGCTTTTAGTCGCATCTTGTACTTCCGTATACAAACAGGCACCAGAACAAATTAATTTAACGGTGGTTTAGTTGTTTATGTTTATGGGTTTGGTGCTTGAAGTCGCATCTTGTACTTCATTGTACAAATAGGAACCAGAACACACTTATTTAACGGTGTTTTAGTGTTTTTATGTTAAATGGGCTTGGTGCTTGAAGACGCATCTTGTACTTCCGTGTACAAACAGGCACCAGAACAACCCTATTTAACGGCGGTTTAGTTGTTTATGTGTTTGATTTTGGTGCTTTTAGTCGTTTCTTTACTTCCGCATACAAATAGGCACCAAAACAACCCTTTTAAACGGTGGTTTAGTTGTTTATGTTCATGGGTTTGGTGTTTTAGTCGCATCTTGTACTTCCGTGTACAAATAGGTACCAAAACCAAGCCTATTTAAGAGGGGTTTAGTTGTTTGTGCTTATGGGTTTGGTGCTTTTAGCCGCATCTTGTACTTCCGTGTACAGATAGGCACCAAAACAAACCTATTTAACGGGGGTTTAATCGTTTATGTTTATTGGTTTGGTGCCTTCAGTCGCATCTTGTACTTCCGTGTACAAACAGGCACCAAAACAAACCTATTTAACGGTTGTTGAGTCGTTTATGCTTATGGGTTAGGTGCTTTTCGTCGCATCTTGTACTTCCCTGTACAAACAGGCACCAAACCAAACCTATTCAACAGGGGTTTAGTTATTTATGTTTATGGGTTAGGTGCTTTTAGTCGCATCTTGTACTTCCGTGTACAAACAGGCACCAAACCAAACCTATCTTACAGGGGGTTTAGTTGTTTATGTTTAAGAGGTTTGGTGCTTTTAGCCGCATCTTGTACTTCTGGGTACAAATAGGCACCAAAACAAACCTATTCTACAGGGGGTTAGTTGTTTATGGGGCAGTTTAGTTGTTTATGTTTATGGTTAGGGGCTTTTAGACGCATCTTGTACATCGGTGTACCATATAGCCGCAAAAAAAATACCTACCATTCCATAGACTCCTGATTACTGTGACATCTCTGTATATTTCTGTTCCAATCGACTTGTAGCTTCCATGGAATTCCGTCATCTGGACCTGATAAACAAATAATATGATTAGATTTTCAGGATCTCTTTTTCTACTAGTGCCATCTGCTGACAAACTATTCAAACAGTTTGGACCCAGATCAGGTCCGACAAAACGTCGTGTCTGATCTAGATCCAACCTGTTTGCCACTCTGCAGGTACAAATGTAATCATGTAGGAATGTTCCAAATTTTGAAGGAAATAATCAGCAGACAACAAGACATCATGAACTATTTCGTGATAAGTACCAAAATATCCATGCACTGGTCAATTTCTTCATACAGGGTGTTTCTTCAGTATGTACAACAACCACTGTAATGACCATCATTGTTGACACTGGTGATAAGGAAAACTAACTGAATGGTCAATGATGATGCCAACTTGATTTTGCAATTGTGGTTGTGAAATATTCTCGTCCTATCCACATGCTTTTACTTGCCAAAACTAACTTGTATTTGTGAAATGTAATGACCATACAAAGTCCATCTTACATGCATTTGGTTTTGATGCTTTGGCTTTAGTGAATGTGAACTTTCCTGGTCTCTTCCCTCGTTTATTACAAGTCAATGTTCACCTGTGCTTGTTTCATTTGGTGGCAAGGCAAAGCCTCTATTTCAAGCATTTGATGATGCTATTACTTCTGCCATCTGTATTACATCACACCTTGCGCTGACAGTGAGAAGTGTTTACAGTTTTGGGTAATTTACAAAGCCAATACATACCTCTTTCACCTTTTCGAGACGTTATTCTCTATCCTCTAACAGCTGGGACATGGCACCTGAAAATATACCAAACGGCGACGTTAGTATACGTTAAAGATTCGGATTAGGTACCTGTAATAAGATGCTTAATGTAGTGTATATTTCAAGCGCAAGACTGCAGTTTTGAAATCCCATTTTACCCCAGCGCAAAATTGTGTCTACAGTTTGAAAACATCATCACCCAAACGCCGCCAGTGTGTCTGCAGAGTAAATAACCTTCTGATACCAACGCAATAATGTTCCTGCAGATAGATAAACCTTTCTCGCATCAACGCAATAAGTGTGTCTGCAGTTATATCTGTTAACGCCAACGAATTAAACCTATCTGCAGTGTAATCAACTCTTAACCCAAGCGAAACCAGTGTGTGTCTACATTTATACACCTTCTGATCCTCGTGAAATAAGTGTACCTTCAGAGTAACAAACTTTTTAACGCCAACGCATACATGTTTACGGCACATGAACGTTTCCATCGATGCTCGGAAATATGATATCACCACATGTCATAACACTTTGAACACCAATGCACAAACAAATCCAACAAGAAAACACATAGCACTAACATTTGAACGCATATCGACACCAAAAACACACTGATTTAAGCACAGCACAGGCCCTTCGCGTAACACTCTACACATACTATAACATGGTAAAGTTGTGTAAGTTGATGGAGCAAAACGTTTGCACCATTCCAATTCGCAGGATGCTCGGAAACCTGCCACATCCACACGTGTTTAACACTTTGAATACGAATACGCACGTCCATGTGGCGAAAGAACGCATTATTATACTTTTAATCGCATAAACACTCGAAAACAAAATATTTTTAGCAGAACAAACGACCCTGGAGGAGCGCAATATGAGCGGTTCATTAACCTTCACCTTTTTAGAATGGGGTTTATGTTTATGGGGTGGTGCTTTTAGTCGCATCTTGTACTTCCGTATACAAACAGGCACCAGAACAAATCAATTTAACGGTGGTTTAGTTGTTTATGTTTATGGGTTTGGTGCTTGAAGTCGCATCTCGTACTTCATTGTACAAATAGGAACCAGAACAAACTTATTTAACGGTGTTTTAGTGTTTTTATGTTAAATGGGCTTGGTGCTTGACGACGCATCTTGTACTTCCGTGTACAAACAGGCACCAGAACAACCCTATTTAACGGCGGTTTAGTTGTTTATGTGTTTGATTTTGGTGCTTTTAGTCGTTTCTTTACTTCCGCATACAAATAGGCACCAAAACAACCCTTTTAAACGGTGGTTTAGTTGTTTATGTTCATGGGTTTGGTGTTTTAGTCGCATCTTGTACTTCCGTGTACAAATAGGTACCAAAACCAAGCCTATTTAAGAGGGGTTTAGTTGTTTGTGCTTATGGGTTTGGTGCTTTTAGCCGCATCTTGTACTTCCGTGTACAAATAGGCACCAAAACAAACCTATTTAACGGGGATTTAATCGTTTATGTTTATTGGTTTGATGCCTTCAGTCGCATCTTGTACTTCCATGTACAAACAGGCACCAAAACAAACCTATTTAACGGGTGTTTAGTCGTTTATGTTTATGGGTTAGGTGCTTTTCGTCGCATCTTGTACTTCCCTGTACAAACAGGCACCAAACCAAACCTATTCAACAGGGGTTTAGTTATTTATGTTTATGGGTTAGGTGCTTTTAGTCGCATCTTGTACTTCCGTGTACAAACAGGCACCAAACCAAACCTATCTTACAGGGGGTTTAGTTGTTTATGTTTAAGAGGTTTGGTGCTTTTAGCCGCATCTTGTACTTCTGGGTACAAATAGGCACCAAAACAAACCTATTTTACAGGGGGTTAGTTGTTTATGGGGCAGTTTAGTTGTTTATGTTTATGGTTAGGGGCTTTTAGACGCATCTTGTACATCGGTGTACCATATAGCCGCAAAAAAAATACCTACCATTCCATAGACTCCTGATTACTGTGACATCTCTGTATATTTCTGTTCCAATCGACTTGTAGCTTCCATGGAATTCCGTCATCTGGACCTGATAAACAAATAATATGATTAGATTTTCAGGATCTCTTTTTCTACTATTGCCATCTGCTGACAAACTATTCAAACAGTTTGGACCCAGATCAGGTCCGACAAAACGTCGGGTCTGATCTAGATCCAACCTGTTTGCCACTCTGCAGGTACAAATGTAATCATGTAGGAATGTTCCAAATTTTGAAGGAAATAATCAGCAGACAACAAGACATCATGAACTATTTCGTGATAAGTACCAAAATATCCATGCACTGGTCAATTTCTTCATACAGGGTGTTTCTTCAGTATGTTAAACAACCACTGTAATGACCATCATTGTTGACACTGGTGATAAGGAAAACTAACTGAATGGTCAATGATGATGCCAACTTGATTTTGCAATTGTGGTTGTGAAATATTCTCGTCCTATCCACATGCTTTTACTTGCCAAAACTAACTTGTATTTGTGAAATGTAATGACCATACAAAGTCCATCTTACATGCATTTGGTTTTGATGCTTTGGCTTTAGTGAATGTGAACTTTCCTGGTCTCTTCCCTCGTTTATTACAAGTCAATGTTCACCTGTGCTTGTTTCATTTGGTGGCAAGGCAAAGCCTCTATTTCAAGCATTTGATGATGCTATTACTTCTGCCATCTGTATCACATCACACCTTGCGCTGACAGTGAGAAGTGTTTACAGTTTTGGGTAATTTACAAAGCCAATACATACCTCTTTCACCTTTTCGAGACGTTATTCTCTATCCTCTAACAGCTGGGACATGGCACCTGAAAATATACCAAACGGCGACGTTAGTATACGTTAAAGATTCGGATTAGGTACCTGTAATAAGATGCTTAATGTAGTGTATATTTCAAGCGCAAGACTGCAGTTTTGAAATCCCATTTTACCCCAGCGCAAAATTGTGTCTACAGTTTGAAAACATCATCACACAAACGCCGCCAGTGTGTCTGCAGAGTAAATAACCTTCTGATACCAACGCAATAATGTTCCTGCAGATAGATAAACCTTTCTCGCATCAACGCAATAAGTGTGTCTGCAGTTATATCTGTTAACGCCAACGAATTAAACCTATCTGCAGTGTAATCAACTCTTAACCCAAGCGAAACCAGTGTGTGTCTACATTTATACACCTTCTGATCCTCGTGAAATAAGTGTACCTTCAGAGTAACAAACTTTTTAACGCCAACGCATACATGTTTACGGCACATGAACGTTTCCATCGATGCTCGGAAATATGATATCACCACATGTCATAACACTTTGAACACCAATGCACAAACAAATCCAACAAGAAAACACATAGCACTAACATTTGAACGCATATCGACACCAAAAACACACTGATTTAAGCACAGCACAGGCCCTTCGCGTAACACTCTACACATACTATAACATGGTAAAGTTGTGTAAGTTGATGGAGCAAAACGTTTGCACCATTCCAATTCGCAGGATGCTCGGAAACCTGCCACATCCACACGTGTTTAACACTTTGAATACGAATACGCACGTCCATGTGGCGAAAGAACGCATTATTATACTTTTAATCGCATAAACACTCGAAAACAAAATATTTTTAGCAGAACAAACGACCCTGGAGGAGCGCAATATGAGCGGTTCATTAACCTTCACCTTTTTAGAATGGGGTTTATGTTTATGGGGTGGTGCTTTTAGTCGCATCTTGTACTTCCGTATACAAACAGGCACCAGAACAAATCAATTTAACGGTGGTTTAGTTGTTTATGTTTATGGGTTTGGTGCTTGAAGTCGCATCTCGTACTTCATTGTACAAATAGGAACCAGAACAAACTTATTTAACGGTGTTTTAGTGTTTTTATGTTAAATGGGCTTGGTGCTTGACGACGCATCTTGTACTTCCGTGTACAAACAGGCACCAGAACAACCCTATTTAACGGCGGTTTAGTTGTTTATGTGTTTGATTTTGGTGCTTTTAGTCGTTTCTTTACTTCCGCATACAAATAGGCACCAAAACAACCCTTTTAAACGGTGGTTTAGTTGTTTATGTTCATGGGTTTGGTGTTTTAGTCGCATCTTGTACTTCCGTGTACAAATAGGTACCAAAACCAAGCCTATTTAAGAGGGGTTTAGTTGTTTGTGCTTATGGGTTTGGTGCTTTTAGCCGCATCTTGTACTTCCGTGTACAGATAGGCACCAAAACAAACCTATTTAACGGGGATTTAATCGTTTATGTTTATTGGTTTGATGCCTTCAGTCGCATCTTGTACTTCCATGTACAAACAGGCACCAAAACAAACCTATTTAACGGGTGTTTAGTCGTTTATGTTTATGGGTTAGGTGCTTTTCGTCGCATCTTGTACTTCCCTGTACAAACAGGCACCAAACCAAACCTATTCAACAGGGGTTTAGTTATTTATGTTTATGGGTTAGGTGCTTTTAGTCGCATCTTGTACTTCCGTGTACAAACAGGCACCAAACCAAACCTATCTTACAGGGGGTTTAGTTGTTTATGTTTAAGAGGTTTGGTGCTTTTAGCCGCATCTTGTACTTCTGGGTACAAATAGGCACCAAAACAAACCTATTTTACAGGGGGTTAGTTGTTTATGGGGCAGTTTAGTTGTTTATGTTTATGGTTAGGGGCTTTTAGACGCATCTTGTACATCGGTGTACCATATAGCCGCAAAAAAAATACCTACCATTCCATAGACTCCTGATTACTGTGACATCTCTGTATATTTCTGTTCCAATCGACTTGTAGCTTCCATGGAATTCCGTCATCTGGACCTGATAAACAAATAATATGATTAGATTTTCAGGATCTCTTTTTCTACTATTGCCATCTGCTGACAAACTATTCAAACAGTTTGGACCCAGATCAGGTCCGACAAAACGTCGGGTCTGATCTAGATCCAACCTGTTTGCCACTCTGCAGGTACAAATGTAATCATGTAGGAATGTTCCAAATTTTGAAGGAAATAATCAGCAGACAACAAGACATCATGAACTATTTCGTGATAAGTACCAAAATATCCATGCACTGGTCAATTTCTTCATACAGGGTGTTTCTTCAGTATGTTAAACAACCACTGTAATGACCATCATTGTTGACACTGGTGATAAGGAAAACTAACTGAATGGTCAATGATGATGCCAACTTGATTTTGCAATTGTGGTTGTGAAATATTCTCGTCCTATCCACATGCTTTTACTTGCCAAAACTAACTTGTATTTGTGAAATGTAATGACCATACAAAGTCCATCTTACATGCATTTGGTTTTGATGCTTTGGCTTTAGTGAATGTGAACTTTCCTGGTCTCTTCCCTCGTTTATTACAAGTCAATGTTCACCTGTGCTTGTTTCATTTGGTGGCAAGGCAAAGCCTCTATTTCAAGCATTTGATGATGCTATTACTTCTGCCATCTGTATCACATCACACCTTGCGCTGACAGTGAGAAGTGTTTACAGTTTTGGGTAATTTACAAAGCCAATACATACCTCTTCTACCTTTTCGAGACGTTATTCTCTATCCTCTAACAGCTGGGACATGGCACCTGAAAATATACCAAACGGCGACGTTAGTATACGTTAAAGATTCGGATTAGGTACCTGTAATAAGATGCTTAATGTAGTGTATATTTCAAGCGCAAGACTGCAGTTTTGAAATCCCATTTTACCCCAGCGCAAAATTGTGTCTACAGTTTGAAAACATCATCACCCAAACGCCGCCAGTGTGTCTGCAGAGTAAATAACCTTCTGATACCAACGTTATAATGTTCCTGCAGATAAATAATCCTTTCTCGCATCAACGCAATAAGTGTGTCTGCAGTTATATCTGTTAACGCCAACGAATAAAACCTATCTGCAGTGTAATCAACTCTTAACCCAAGCGAAACCAGTGTGTGTCTACATTTATACACCTTCTGATCCTCGTGAAATAAGTGTACCTTCAGGGTAACAAACTTTTTAACGCCAACGCATACATGTTTACGGCACATGAACGTTTCCATCGATGCTCGGAAATATGATATCACCACATGTCATAACACTTTGAACACCAATGCACAAACAAATCCAACAAGAAAACACATAGCACTAACATTTGAACGCATATCGACACCAAAAACATACTGATTTAAGCACAGCACAGGCCCTTCGCGTAACACTCTACACATACTATAACATGGTAAAGTTGTGTAAGTTGATGGAGCAAAACGTTTGCACCATTCCAATTCGCTGGATGCTCGGAAACCTGCCACATCCACACGTGTTTAACACTTTGAATGCGAATACGCACGTCCATGTGGCGAAAGAACGCATTATTATACTTTTAATCGCATAAACACTCGAAAACAAAATATGTTTAGCAGAACAAATGACCCTGGAGGAGCGCAATATGAGCGGTTCATTAACCTTCACCTTTTTAGAATGGGGTTTATGTTTATGGGGTGGTGCTTTTAGTCGCATCTTGTACTTCCGTATACAAACAGGCACCAGAACAAATTAATTTAACGGTGGTTTAGTTGTTTATGTTTATGGGTTTGGTGCTTGAAGTCGCATCTTGTACTTCATTGTACAAATAGGAACCAGAACAAATTTATTTAACGGTGTTTTAGTGTTTTAATGTTAAATGGGCTTGGTGCTTGAAGACGCATCTTGTACTTCCGTGTACAAACAGGCACCAGAACAACCCTATTTAACGGCGGTTTAGTTGTTTATGTGTTTGATTTTGGTGCTTTTAGTCGTTTCTTTACTTCCGCATACAAATAGGCACCAAAACAACCCTTTTAAACGGTGGTTTAGTTGTTTATGTTCATGGGTTTGGTGTTTTAGTCGCATCTTGTACTTCCGTGTACAAATAGGTACCAAAACCAAGCCTATTTAAGAGGGGTTTAGTTGTTTGTGCTTATGGGTTTGGTGCTTTTAGCCGCATCTTGTACTTCCGTGTACAAATAGGCACCAAAACAAACCTATTTAACGGGGGTTTAATCGTTTATGTTTATTGGTTTGGTGCCTTCAGTCGCATCTTGTACTTCAATGTACAAACAGGCACCAAAACAAACCTATTTAACGGGTGTTTAGTCGTTTATGTTTATGGGTTAGGTGCTTTTCGTCGCATCTTGTACTTCCCTGTACAAACAGGCACCAAACCAAACCTATTCAACAGGGGTTTAGTTATTTATGTTTATGGGTTAGGTGCTTTTAGTCGCATCTTGTACTTCCGTGTACAAACAGGCACCAAACCAAATCTATCTTACAGGGGGTTTAGTTGTTTATGTTTATGAGGTTTGGTACTTTTAGCCGCATCTTGTACTTCCGGGTACAAATAGGCACCAAAACAAACCTATTTTACAGGGGGTTAGTTGTTTATGGGGCAGTTAGTTGTTTATGTTTATGGTTAGGGGCTTTTAGACGCATCTTGTACATCGGTGTACCATATAGCCGCAAAAAAATACCTACCATTCCATAGACTCCTGATTACTGTGACATCTCTGTATATTTCTGTTCCAATCGACTTGTAGCTTCCATGGAATTCCGTCATCTGGACCTGATAAACAAATAATATGATTAGATTATCAGGATCTCTTTTTCTACTATTGCCATCTGCTGACAAACTATTCAAACAGTTTGGACCCAGATCAGGTCCGACAAAACGTCGGGTCTGATCTAGATCCAACCTGTTTGCCACTCTGCAGGTACAAATGTAATCATGTAGGAATGTTCCAAATTTTGAAGGAAATAATCAGCAGACAACAAGACATCATGAACTATTTCGTGATAAGTACCAAAATATCCATGTACTGGTCAATTTCTTCATACAGGGTGTTTCTTCAGTATGTACAACAACCACTGTAATGACCATCATTGTTGACACTGGTGATAAGGAAAACTAACTGAATGGTCAATGATGATGCCAACTTGATTTTGCAATTGTGGTTGTGAAATATTCTCGTCCTATCCACATGCTTTTACTTGCCAAAACTAGCTTGTATTTGTGAAATGTAATGACCATACAAAGTCCATCTTACATGCATTTGGTTTTGATGCTTTGGCTTTAGTGAATGTGAACTTTCCTGGTCTCTTCCCTCGTTTATTACAAGTCAATGTTCACCTGTGCTTGTTTCATTTGGTGGCAAGGCAAAGCCTCTATTTCAAGCATTTGATGATGCTATTACTTCTGCCATCTGTATCACATCACACCTTGCGCTGACAGTGAGAAGTGTTTACAGTTTTGGGTAATTTACAAAGCCAATACATACCTCTTCCACCTTTTCGAGACGTTATTCTCTATCCTCTAACAGCTGGGACATGGCACCTGAAAATATACCAAACGGCGACGTTAGTATACGTTAAAGATTCGGATTAGGTACCTGTAATAAGATGCTTAATGTAGTGTATATTTCAAGCGCAAGACTGCAGTTTTGAAATCCCATTTTACCCCAGCGCAAAATTGTGTCTACAGTTTGAAAACATCATCACCCAAACGCCGCCAGTGTGTCTGCAGAGTAAATAACCTTCTGATACCAACGCAATAATGTTCCTGCAGATAAATAAACCTTTCTCGCATCAACGCAATAAGTGTGGCTGCAGTTATATCTGTTAACGCCAACGAATTAAACCTATCTGCAGTGTAATCAACTCTTAACCCAAGCGAAACCAGTGTGTGTCTACATTTATACACCTTCTGATCCTCGTGAAATAAGTGTACCTTCAGGATAACAAACTTTTTAACGCCAACGCATACATGTTTACGGCACATGAACGTTTCCATCGATGCTCGGAAATATGATATCACCACATGTCATAACACATTGAACACCAATGCACAAACAAATCCAACAAGAAAACACATAGCACTAACATTTGAACGCATATCGACACCAAAAACACACTGATTTAAGCACAGCACAGGCCCTTCGCGTAACACTCTACACATACTATAACATGGTAAAGTTGTGTAAGTTGATGGAGCAAAACGTTTGCACCATTCCAATTCGCTGGATGCTCGGAAACCTGCCACATCCACACGTGTTTAACACTTTGAATACGAATACGCACGTCCATGTGGCGAAAGAACGCATTATTATACTTTTAATCGCATAAACACTCGAAAACAAAATATTTTTAGCAGAACAAACGACCCTGGAGGAGCGCAATATGAGCGGTTCATTAACCTTCACCTTTTTAGAATGGGGTTTATGTTTATGGGGTGGTGCTTTTAGTCGCATCTTGTACTTCCGTATACAAACAGGCACCAGAACAAATTAATTTAACGGTAGTATAGTTGTTTATGTTTATGGGTTTGGTGCTTGAAGTCGCATCTTGTACTTCATTGTACAAATAGGAACCAGAACAAACTTATTTAACGGTGTTTTAGTGTGTTTATGTTAAATGGGCTTGGTGCTTGAAGACGCATCTTGTACTTCCGTGTACAAACAGGCACCAGAACAACCCTATTTAACGGCGGTTTAGTTGTTTATGTGTTTGATTTTGGTGCTTTTAGTCGTTTCTTTACTTCCGCATACAAATAGGCACCAAAACAACCCTTTTAAACGGTGGTTTAGTTGTTTATGTTCATGGGTTTGGTGTTTTAGTCGCATCTTGTACTTCCATGTACAAATAGGTACCAAAACCAAGCCTATTTAAGAGGGGTTTAGTTGTTTGTGCTTATGGGTTTGGTGCTTTCAGTCGCATCTTGTACTTCCGTGTACAAATAGGCACCAAAACAAACCTATTTAACGGGGGTTTAATCGTTTATGTTTATTGGTTTGGTGCCTTCAGTCGCATCTTGTACTTCCGTGTACAAACAGGCACCAAAACAAACCTATTTAACGGGTGTTTAGTCGTTTATGTTTATGGGTTAGGTGCTTTTCGTCGCATCCTGTACGAACAGGCATCAAACCAAAACTATTCAACAGGGGTTTAGTTATTTATGTTTATGGGTTAGGTGCTTTTAGTCGCATCTTGTACTTCCTTGTACAAACAGGCACCAAACCAAACCTATCTTACAGGGGGTTTAGTTGTTTATGTTTAAGAGGTTTGGTGCTTTTAGCCGCATCTTGTACTTCCGGGTACAAATAGGCACCAAAACAAACCTATTTTACAGGGGGTTAGTTGTTAATGGGGCAGTTTAGTTGTTTATGTTTATGGCTAGGGGCTTTTAGACGCATCTTGTACATCGGTGTACCATATAGCCGCAAAAAAATACCTACCATTCCATAGACTCCTGATTACTGTGACATCTCTGTATATTTCTGTTCCAATCGACTGTATACAAACAGGCACCAGAACAAATTAATTTAACGGTGGTTTAGTTGTTTATGTTTATGGGTTTGGTGCTTGAAGTCGCATCTTGTACTTCATTGTACAAATAGGAACCAGAACAAACTTATTTAACGGTGTTTTAGTGTTTTAATGTTAAATGGGCTTGGTGCTTGAAGACGCATCTTGTACTTCCGTGTACAAACAAGCACCAGAACAACCCTATTTAACGGCGGTTTAGTTGTTTATGTGTTTGATTTTGGTGCTTTTAGTCGTTTCTTTACTTCTGCATACAAATAGGCACCAAAACAACCCTTTTAAACGGTGGTTTAGTTGTTTATGTTCATGGGTTTGGTGTTTTAGTCGCATCTTGTACTTCCGTGTACAAATATGTACCAAAACCAAGCCTATTTAAGAGGGGTTTCGTTGTTTGTGCTTATGGGTTTGGTGCTTTAAGCCGCATCTTGTACTTCCGTGTACAAATAGGCACAAAAACATACCTATTTAACGGGGGTTTAATCGTTTATGTTTATTGGTTTGGTGCCTCCAGTCGCATCTTGTACTTCCGTGTACAAACAGGCACCAAAACAAACCTATTTAACGGGTGTTTAGTCGTTTATGTTTATGGGTTAGGTGCTTTTCGTCGCATCTTGTACTTCCCTGTACAAACAGGCACCAAACCAAACCTATTCAACAGGGGTTTAGTTATTTATTTTTATGGGTTAGGTGCTTTTAGTCGCATTTTGTACTTCCGTGTACAAACAGGCAACAAACCAAACCTATCTTACAGGGGGTTTAGTTGTTTATGTTTAAGAGGTTTGGTGCTTTTAGCCGCGTCTTGTACTTCCGGGTACAAATAGGCACCAAAACAAACCTATTTTACAGGGGGTTAGTTGTTTATGGGGCAGTTTAGTTGTTTATGTTTATGGTTAGGGGCTTTTAGACGCATCTTGTACATCGGTGTACCATATAGCCGCAAAAAAAATACCTACCATTCCACAGACTCCTGATTACTGTGACATCTCTGTATATTTCTGTTCCAATCGACTTGTAGCTTCCATGGAATTCCGTCATCTGGACCTGATAAAAAAATAATATGATTAGATTTTCAGGATCTCTTTTTCTACTATTGCCATCTGCTGACAAACTATGCAAACAGTTTGGACCCAGATCAGCTCCGACAAAACGTCGGGTCTGATCAAGATCCAACCTGTTTGCCACTCTGCAGGTACAAATGTAATCATGTAGGAATGTTCCAAATTTTGAAGGAAATAATCAGCAGACAACAAGACATCATGAACTATTTCGTGATAAGTACCAAAATATCCTGTACTGGTCATTTTCTTCATACAGGGTGTTTCTTCAGTATGTACAACAGCCACTGTAATGACCATCTTTGCTGACACTGGTGATAAGGAAAACTAACTGAATGGTCAATGATGATGCCAACTTGATTTTGCAATTGTGGTTGTGAAATATCCTCGTCCTATCCACATGCTTTTACTTGCCAAAACTAACTTGTATTTGTGAAATGTAATGACCATATAAAGTCCATCTTACATGCATTTGGTTTTGATGCTTTGGCTTTAGTGAATGTGAACTTTCCTGGTCTCTTCCCTCGTTTATTACAAGTCAATGTTCACCTGTGCTTGTTTCATTTGGTGGCAAGGCAAAGCCTCTATTTCAAGCATTTGATGATGCTATTACTTCTGCCATCTGTATCACATCACACCTTGCGCTGACAGTGAGAAGTGTTTACAGTTTTTGGCAATTTACAAAGCCAATACATACCTCTTCCACCTTTTTCGAGACGTTATTCTCTATCCTCTAACAGCTGGGACATGGCACCTGAAAATATACCAAACGGCGACGTTAGTATACGTTAAAGATTCGGATTAGGTACCTGTAATAAGATGCTTAATGTAGTGTATATTTCAAACGCAAGACTGCAGTTTTGAAATCCCATTTTACCCCAGCGCAAAATTGTGTCTACAGTTTGAAAACATCATCACCCAAACGCCGCCAGTGTGTCTGCAGAGTAAATAACCTTCTGATACCAACGCAATAATGTTCCTGCAGATAAATAAACCTTTGTCGCCTCAACGCAATAAGTGTGTCTGCAGTTATATCTGTTAACGCCAACGAATTAAACCTATCTGCAGTGTAATCAACTCTTAACCCAAGCAAAACCAGTGTGTGTCTACATTTATACACCTTCTGATACTCGTGAAATAAGTGTACCTTCAGGGTAACAAACTTTTTAACGCCAACGCATACATATTTACGGCACATGAACGTTTCCATCGATGTTCGGAAATATGATATCACCACATGTCATAACACTTTGAACACCAATGCACAAACAAATCCAACAAGAAAACACATAGCACTAACATTTGAACGCATAGCGACACCAAAAACACACTGATTTAAGCACAGCACAGGCCCTTCGCGTAACACTCTACACATACTATAACATGGTAAAGTTGTTTAAGTTGATGGAACAAAACGTTTGCACCATTCCAATTCGCTGGATGCTCGGAAACCTGCCACATCCACACGTGTTTAACACTTTGAATACGAATACGCACGCCCATGTGGCGAAAGAACGCATTATTATACTTTTAATCGCATAAACACTCGAAAACAAAATATTTTAGCAGAACAAACGGCCCTGGAGGAGCGCAATATGAGCGGTTCATTAACCTTCACCTTTTTTAGAATGGGGTTTATGTTTATGGGGTGGTGCTTTTAGTCGCATCTTGTACTTCCGTATACAAACAGGCACCAGAACAAATTAATTTAACGGTGGTTTAGTTGTTTATGTTTATGGGTTTGGTGCTTGAAGTCGCATCTTGTACTTCATTGTACAAATAGGAACCAGAACAAACTTATTTAACGGTGTTTTAGTGTTTTTATGTTAAATGGGCTTGGTGCTTGAAGACGCATCTTGTACTTCCGTGTACAAACAGGCACCAGAACAACCCTATTTAACGGCGGTTTAGTTGTTTATGTGTTTGATTTTGGTGCTTTTAGTTGTTTCTTTACTTCCGCATACAAATAGGCACCAAAACAACCCTTTTAAACGGTGGTTTAGTTGTTTATGTTCATGGGTTTGGTGTTTTAGTCGCATCTTGTACTTCCGTGTACAAATAGGTACCAAAACCAAGCAGTAGTAATGGATGCCACTCTGGCACCCGCGATTTTTAAGCCTGAAAAGAACTTAGTTTTTTTCAGGATAAAATCGCGGGTGCCATAGATGGCTATCCTGGTAAGCTTGAGTGACTAGCTGTGAATAACTTAGTTTATTTTTGAGGTCTATTCTGGTTGGGCCTATGATTGTGATAGTTTTCTGATCATATCCACTGGTTGGGTCTATAATTGTGATAGTTTCCTGGGGTATTGAGAATAACTTAGTTTATTTTTGAGGTCTTTTCTGGTTGGGTCTATGATTATGATAAGTTCCTGGGCTATTGAGAAATAACTTAGTTTATTAGGGGTATTTTGGTTAAGCCTGTGATTGTAATAGTTTATTCTGGTCATATCCACTGGTGGGCTTGTGATTATGATAGTTTCCTGGGCTGTTGGGAAAAAACTTAGTTTATTTTTGACTGCTTTGTAATAGTTTTCTGGTCATATCCACTGGTTGGGTTGTGATTATAATAGTTTCCTGGGCTATTGGGAAATAACTTAGTCATTTTTGAGGGGAATAAAGGTCCTGCTGTGGTGATATATAAAATAACTTAGTTAATTTCAGCTTTGAAAATAACTTAGTCATTTTAGGGGGTATATTTTGGAGTGATATATGGTGTGTGTCAAGGCTACTAAGTTCTATGCGTCTTTAGAGTCTCTTGGCCAATCAAGACCTCATCTCCTAGAGGCATCACTCTGTAGCGTTAACTTTTGTATATTGTTTAGCAAGTTTAGTGGTATTCTTTCTAGGGAAGTGGTAGCCCTGAAAAGGGCTGTTTGTTGATTGTCTAGCTATTTCTAGCACTTCTTCTTGGTCATTTTAATTTTCTTAGTTGCTTTTCCAACTCCTACGTTTTGACTAGTCTCTTGGTCATTGGTCATAATGTCAAGTCTGATGGGTATCTGGATGGGTTGTATCTCAAACGTTTGCTGCTGTGCTCGCTGTTGAGATAATTCTTCTAACTTCTTCACTCTAGACCTTAACTCATTCTTTGTACGTTTCACTGTCTTCATTTTACGAGTATCCAAACGTCTTTTCTTAGGAGTGATATCAGATATATCTGAAGCCTTTCGTTTTCTTGAAGGCTTCTCTGTAGATACTGTAGACTGTTGCTTCTCTGTAGATACTGAAGACTGTTGCTTCTCTGTAGATTCTGAAGACTGTTGCTCTTCCTCATCTTCATCGTCTGAATAAATCACCATAGCTCTTCGTTTCCTTCGTGGTGGCTTAATATTATCTTCATCATCTGAGCTCTCTGAATCTGAATAATCCACCAACTTAGTTTGAGATTCTTCACCATTCATCAAATGTTCTTCTCTCTTATGACAATTTGGAGCCCAATGATCTTCAAGTCCACAAATATAGCATTGTCCATATGTAGGCTTCTTATCAGTAGACATCTGTTGTTCTCTTAATTTCTGAGCCTCAGGACAATCTCCAAGCCAATGTCCAGTATCATGACAATAGTGACATTCTCCATAAGGGGGTCTCAACTTGTCTTGTTGTCTCAAACTGTCTTCTAATGGCTGCATCAAAGCTTGTTCTTCTTGAGATAAAAGTTTCTTCAATGATACACAATGATAGTAGATGCTCTTCTTATCATAGACTTTAGACATCCTTGGATCTCTACTGTTTGCCATCTTTACTCTTTGAAAGTCAGAAGTGAAATGATTCTCTCTCACTGGTGTCCAACTATTTATAGTCCTGGAAAAGTTCTGTCTCTTCTATGATTGTAGAGAAATTCAATCACACTAGGATTGTCAGCGACACATCTTTTCCAATTCTCAAATGTAATCAGTGTCTCTTTTTCCATCAAATAACTGATACTGATCCACCAAAGTTTCTTGAAATCTTCAAAAGTTTCAGGACTATTGAGTTTCTGTTGAATCTCTTCTATTGTAATCTCATCATGAGAAAATAAGATGTAAATGCAGAACAATAATCTTCTATACGGTCTGAACTTCAAAATCTTGGAAAGTGGAATTTCCAAATATTTCTTCTCTCTTGCTTCTTCCATGATATTACACTTGCAGATAAAATAAATATAATCTATGTGATGAGATAGCAATTGTTCTCAGCTTTTATAGGGTGAAAAAATTTTGAAAATCGGTCTAGGCAAACTCAAGTTATTGCGAAAATATGATTTTTACTTTTTAGAAATCCGGTTCTTGCTTTTTCATTAAATTATCTCCCTTGAAAAAAAAATTCACGGTAAAAAATATGCGAAATTTGTAATAGCTCGGGTATTTTTATCCGATTGACTTCATATTTTTACCAAAAGATAGCTCTTATATTCAAGTTATCCATTTTACATACTATAAGACATGATAACTATTATGGGATAGAGTAACATTGAGACACCATTTCAAACTTATTCTGTGATAGGATAACTATATATATGAATCGCAAATATTTGCTTATTAAGTCAGTAGAGATAGTGTTTGAACAAAAATAACTGACCACTGGTACTCTATACATCCGCCGAGGCCCGTAGAGAAGCTTTGTGCTTCAGAAACTGTTGAATATGCATTTAAAAAGGTAGAGCAGCTTCGGCTGTTTAAGGGCGCCAGCCTTCGGGTTGGAGTGGCTCCGCCTCAGATTCTCTGGTCCATAGAGACATGCAGGAATTTGACTTGTATTTGAGACAGTTTCAATCACCAGGGATTCCGAGGTTAGGATATAGTACTGGGGGAGTAATGGTGCTGTTTATACAGTGCCTGATACTTCTTGCTAATTTTTCAAAAAATGTAGTCTCGCCTGCACTTTAGGCCTAGCCAAAAAACATGTAGTCTCGCCTGACACTAAGTGAAAAAATTCATGCTTGTCAAATTTTTTTGGCTAGTGATTTCGCCTAGCATATGGTGAAACTTTCAGTAGTTTGGCTTATAGAAAATATTTGATCTGATGAAAAAATCTAGTAGTTTTGCATATCAAAATAATTTGAGAACTAGTGATTTTGGCTACCACATGGTGAAACTTTTAGTAGTTTGGCCTATGGAAAATATTCGATCGGATGAAAAAAATCAAATAGTGATTACGCTTGATGAAACATTTTGAGAATTTTCAACTGTTGATTTCAGAAAATCTGAGTTTTTCCAAATCTGGGTTTTTCCAGTATAAAAGGAGCTCAGATTTCTATTGCAGCATCAATTCAGTAGAGAACTTCGAAGAGTCAACATGTTTAAGCGACAGAGAGATATTACCCCACCCACTTCTGATGATGAAGAGTATCAACCTAGGCTGGTAGATTATTCAGATACAGAGAGCTCAGATGATGAAGATAATATTAGACCACCACCAAGAAAAAGAAGACCTATGGTGATTTATTCAGACACAGAGAGTTCAGATGAGGAAGATGATGAAGATTTGACTTCTTATTACTCTATCAAGACAGTCAACGAGAAGAAGTCTAGAATTTTTCGAGTTCAAGGGAAAGAATTTCAGCTCAACATCAAGACTTTCCCTAACAATGTTTCGCCATATCAGTTTATATCAAGATTATTTGATCAGCTGGTAGAAGACATCAAAGAACGATGCCAGATGGAATCCAATGATAAGATGCGTATGACTATTTTGCATCCTGGATTAAGGCTTGGAGTCTTTGTGCCTTGGAGAGATGTCTCAACCATGACTGGAGAAGCTATACTTCAAGAAATACAAAAAGTACAACAGTCCAATGAGAATTTTCGGATCAATGATGGACAGATGACTATTCAAGTCACAGTGGTGAGACTTCCAGTGGGCAGCGGACGAAAACCATTACATGCTGGACTCTACTTTGAGTCAGATAATATGAGAAAGAATAAACAGAGTATTATACAGATTAATAATACCAAAGATGTAATGTGTATGGCAAGAGCTGTGGTGGTGGCCAAATGTAATGCAGACAAAGATGACTCAGAGTCTTGGAAGAAGAATTGGCATCTTATGAGACAATCCAGCAAATCTATGCAGACCAGAGAAGCCATGAAGTTATTGGATAGAGCGAAGATTCCTCATACTAAGTCTTGTGGTATTGAGGAATACAAGAAGATCCAATCTGTACTTGCACCCAAGTACTTGATCAAAGTCCATTCTCAGTATCCTAAAGATGGACTAATATTCCCACTTCAATTCAAGAAGAAACCTGAGACGAAGGTGATCCATATTTACTTCAATGGACTTGATCACTATGATGCGATTAGCAAGGTGACAGGATTTCTCGGTACCCATTACTACTGTGAGTATTGTGATGTTGGATATACAAACAGAGGTGCCCATAGATGTGCTGATGGATGTGATGGTTGCTATAGTGACATTCCTTGTATTCCTGGACAAAAAACGCGTTGTATGGACTGTAAAAGAACATTTCATAGTAGAGACTGTTTTGCAAAGCATAAGGCAATGAAATCTAAGCAGCATAAATCTATTTGTCAACTTGTGTATAATTGTGGGAAATGTAATTTGAGGATTGTGGGCAATAAGAAAAATCATGTGTGTCCAGGACAGAGAAAATGTAGGAATTGTAAAGAGATTGTTGGGCCCAATCATCAATGTTATATTCAAAGTTATGAATGTAAATCTGAGATGACTGAAAATGAAGGAGAAGAAGAGATTTCTCAACCTAAGAAATCTGGTTTCATCTTCTTTGATTTCGAGTCAAATCAAGAAACTGGTACACATCAAGTGAATTTCTGTGTTGCTCATAAAGCTTGTGATGATTGCATGGATTTGCCCATAGATACATTTTGTCCGACTTGTTCGACACAAACAGGTCTGAGAGAATTTATCTTTGAAGGCATAGATACTTTACCACAATTTTGCAATTGGGTTTTAGGAGATGAGAATAAAGGAGTGACATGTATTGCACATAATTTTGGAGGATACGATGGTCAGTTCATCTTACACTATATCTTAGAATATGGTACAGTGAAACCTGATGTGATCATGAATGGAAATACTATACTTAGAATGAAAGTAGGACGTGTCACATTCCTTGATTCTTATCAGTTTTTGCATATGAGACTGGCTAATTTCCCAGATACATTTGGCTTGACAGAGTTGAAGAAAGGTTACTTTCCTCATCTTGCAAATACACTGGCAAACCAAAAGTATGTGGGACCTTACTTTCCTGTGGACATGTACAATCCTGGTCAGATGTCTGTCAAGGATCGTGAGGTATTTTTAGCTTGGCATAAAGATAAAATTGAGAGTGGTGCTATATTTAACTTCAAATGGGAGATGGAAGAATACTGTCGTAGTGATGTGGATATTCTTAGACGAGGATGTGCTTGTTTCAGACGAGAATTGATCAACATTAGTGGACTCGATCCTTTGTCTGAAGCTTGCACTATCGCTCAAGCTTGTTCAAAAGTATGGAGAAAGAATCATATGCCTGAAAACAGTATTGCCATCATCCCACCTGAAGGTTATCCTAATCAAAAGAACTACTCTATCAAAGCTGTAAGATGGATTCAAAGTGAAGCTAAGGAACGTGGTATTGAAATCAAACATGCATTGAATGGTGGTGAACAAAGAATCAGTGGACATTATGTGGATGGCTACCATGAAGAATCTCGAACTGTATTTGAATTCCATGGATGTTACTGGCATGGATGCCCTACTCATTTTCCAGACAGAAACAGAGTTCAACATCATCAGTGTTTGACCATGCATCAGTTGTATATTTTGACCATTGGCAAGAAAGAAAGAGTTACAAAAAGCAGGATATCAGGTGGTGGAGCTTTGGGAATGTGACTATGACAAGAGATGCAAGGAAGATCCAGACTTTAGATCTTTGGTGGACTCAGAATTTACAAACTTAGACCCTTTGAGGCCAAGAGATGCTTTATTTGGTGGAAGGACTAACTCGACCAAACTCTATCAGGAAATCGATGAATCCTCCAATGAAGAAATCAAGTACATAGATGTGTGTTCACTCTATCCAACTATTTGCAAGTACGGACAGTTTCCACTTGGTCATCCTACCATCTATTCTCAAGAGAACATTGATAAAGACAACATCAGACAGTACTGTGGATTGATCAAGTGTAAAGTACTACCACCCACCAATTTGTACCATCCTGTACTTCCACAGAAATGCAGTCAGAAATTGATGTTTCCATTGTGTAGAAGTTGTGCAGAAAAGACAGATCCTTATATGAGATGTACTCATTTACGAGAAGAAGATAGAAGTTTTACAGGGACCTGGGTCACTATCGAATTATTTGCTGCATTGGACAGAGGGTACAAGTTATTGGACGTGTATGAAGTCTGGCATTTCTCAGAGACGACTCAGTATGACAGAGAATCCGGAGAAGAAGGGATCTTTGCTGGTTATATTGATACTTTTCTGAGAATCAAGCAAGAATCAAGTGGGTATCCTGATTGGTGCAAGACAGAGCAAGATAAGATCAAGTTCAAGCAAGACTACTTTGAAGCCAAAGGAATCAGATTGGAGAATGTGGAGAAGAATAAAGGAATGAGAGCTATTGCCAAGATCATGTTAAACAGTCTCTGGGGAAAATTGGCACAGCGAGAGAATATGGCCAAGACAGAATATTTCTCAGAACTTGCCAAATTTTTTGATCTGGTGACGAATCCAAACAAGATTGTCAAGAATGTGGACATTTGCAGAGAAAATCTTCTACTGGTCAACTGGGAGGATACAGAACCCAATGTGGAGCCTCATGCTTGCAGTAATGTGATTGTTGCAGCATTCGTCACTGCTCAAGCCAGATTGAAGTTGTATGAACCCTTGGAAAAGCTGAATGAACGTGTACTCTACTTTGATACAGACTCTATCATTTATCATCACAAACCCCATTTATGGAACCCTACTATTGTCAACAACAGACTTGGAGAATGGACAGATGAAGTGCCCAATGCTAGAATTGTGAAATTTGTTGGCATGGGACCGAAGAACTATGGCTATGAATTTGTGGACAAGGATGGAAATCGAGGATCTACTTGCAAAGGGAAAGGACTCACTCTAGATTACAATACATCTCAAGTCATTCACTTTGATCGGATGCTGAACTTGGTGAAGGGAGATAGGAAAGACTTCAGAGAAACTGTCAACTACCATAGGATCAGAAAACATAAAGACAAGACTGTGACCACTGAATTGCAATCCAAGATGTATCGGTTCACTTATACTAAACGTGTCATTGTTGGAGATGGATATACTGTTCCTTATGGGTATTTGGCATAGATAGAGTAGTTCTGATGATCATGTATTATTTCTGATAGTCATGAATTGAACTGTGTCTGATAAACATGTACAGGTGTTTTTTATGTATTAAACTGTTTCAATTATGTATTAAACTGTTTTTTAATTATGTATTAAACTGTTGGTTCATGTTCATTAAAATTTGAGTATAAATAAAGTTGTCTTTGTTATTTTTTCACAGTTAACCATGGCACTTTCTACACACCAGTTGGACTCAAATCAAGATATTGGAAGTTTGTTTTTTAAACATCCTTCTAATATTTTTATTTCTGGTCCAAGTGGATCGGGTAAAACTGAATTTGTTAAAAAGATGATTGAGTTTAAAGAAGATTTATTTGATATTTTACCCCAACGAATTGTTTGGTGTTACAAGGAATGGCAAAAATCTTATAATATCTTACAAGAACGTGAGGGGTCAAACATCAAATTTATTCAAGGTATTCCCGATGATGAAGATGAAATTGTCACTGATCCCAGTGCAACGCACTTGGTGATTTTTGATGACATGTTAGGAGATAAAGATGAAGAAAAAATTAAGTTATGGTTTACTAGAAAAGGACATCATAGAAACGCAAGTGTGGTGTACATCACTCAAAATTTATTTCAACAAAGTAAATCTTCTCGCACCATCAGTTTGAATGCTCATTATTTAGTTTTATTTCAAAGTCCAAGAGATAAGATGCAAATCAAAGTATTAGCAAATCAACTTCAAGCTCCACATATGATTCATGCATTTAACGATGCCACATCTATACCTCATGGATACTTATTGGTCGATTTGAAACCAAATACACCAGATTATCTTAGATTCAGAACACATATTTTTCAAAACTGGTTTACAAAATCAGATCAACAAGGACCTGTTGTCTATTTTCCAGGAGTATAAAAAGGTGTGTTTGATTTCAAATCCATCATTTGTGTCAAAATGGCTCAACAAACATCAGCTAATCTGATACGTGCTCTGTATAATTTAAGCAGAGAACATGATAGTCATAAAAGAAAATCACTCTTAAATGCAGGTTTAATTGAAATGATCAAATGGTTTTCTTTGGCAGCTCGAAAAATTGTTCAGGGTAAAATGAAATTACCTAAACAAACTCAAAAATTTATGGATAGACATCAGGATGATGTTCGAAAATTAGCAAATGCAATTGTTGATCCTGAAGTAAAACGTAGTATCATTTTAAAACCTGGAGGTGGTGGATTCTTTGGTGGTGTGATCATTCGAAGTCTGATTCGATGGGATGGAAATAAGTTGATGAGAAAATTTAACAAGAAAACTAAAAAACCTAAGAAAAAATCAGTGAAAAAACCAAGAAAACAGAAAAAAGAAAGGTTGACGATCGTTTTGTAACAAAACGTAAAAGTAAAAGTCCTGCTTCATGGCAAAATTTAGGTCTTGATTCTCCAAACACAAATGCAAGACGATCTTCTATTAATTTAGCAAGATTTACTCCTTTGAGAGCACAAGATTTGTTAAAAAGACATGGATTTGGTGCTACCATGCACATGTTAAATCCAAACAAATATCCTTCGCCACCTCATTCTGAACGTCGACGACTTCATTTTTAAGAAAAACTATAAAAGGACTGTACATTTAAATTATAAACACACTCATAAACATGGCTGTAACAACAACACGTCGTAGAAAAATGCAAAATAAAATGAGAAAAAAATCTCTGATTAAAACTTATGGTACATTTTTAGAAGGATTGACTCATTTATCCAATAAATGTCGTAAGAAAATGATTCAAGAATCTCCTAAAGAAGTCATTGATTGTGTAGGGGAATGTTGCATCAATCTTATAAAAGGCAATGTACGTCTGACAAATGCTCAAAAGAATCAGTTACGAGCTAGAAAGCAACATATACGTTTACTGAGTTCTAAGCAAGTGCCACTTGACACAAAAAAGAAAATTATTAATCAGAAAGGTGGAGCCTTGTTAAGATTATTGTTAAAACCATTAATTGCTCCTATTATAGGTTCTGTCTTGGGTGAAATTATCAAAAAATAAAAAATATGGATGGTCGTAAAATGGCTATTGTGCCATTTAAACTTTGGGAAGACATGAAACGCTGGAAAGAGGAACAAATTCAAAAACCAAGACTGCCTCCTGATCCTAATGTATCTGCCACAGCTAGTCTTCAAAGAGACTTATCTTCTGTCATGGCCAATGAAGATTTGTCTGAAGCTGAAAAATCTCAATTATATGGCCAGACCTTGCACAAATTTAAAACGGCTCATCAAAAAGCTTTAAAAGAAACATCTCTTTTTCCCCAATCTGACCCTAGTTCTTCCAAAATGAATCAATTGGTTATAGATAGTGTGCCTTCCACCATGAAACGTAGAACTCAGCTTTTAGTTTCACTTCTAAAAACTAACCCAAATGTGTCCTGGGAAGATGATGGTACAGTTAAACTTTATGGCAAATCTATTCCAGGGTCCAATATTATTGATTTGGTCAATGATGTCATTAGACATCGTAAAGGCAGTGAACCTACAGGTTGGCAAGCTTTTGCAGAAGGTTTAAGAGACATGAATATTCCCCAAGATGTCATTGGAAATAGGGAAAGGTGGGACTGGATGCATCGTGCTCCAGAAACTCCTGAAACGGATTATATCACTCCCAAACAAAAACGCACCATCAGAAAAACAGCAAGTCGTATTCCTGTTTCTGTCAGGTCTGCAAAGAGTTTGAGTGTCAGAAAACGTATCAAAGACCATTTTTCCTCTCCGACACTTTTATCTGCCACCAAAAAACGTATAAAAGAAGAGTTTTCTTCTCCATGGGTCAGTTACAATGAAGCTTGAACACTTGTATTACAATCCTAAAAGTCCGGCTGCGTATGCAGGTGAACAAGCTTTGTACAGACTTGCTAAACAATCATCCAAAAAAGTAAAACTTCAAGATATTAGAGACTGGTTAAGAAAACAACAAACTTATACTTTACATAAACCTATCCATAAAAAGTTTTTGCGACGCAAAACGGTAGTGGCTGGAATTGATACTCAATGGCAAGCAGATTTGGCAGACTTATCAAAATTATCAAAGTTCAATGACAAACATAGATATTTACTTTGCATCATAGATGTATTTTCAAAATATGCATGGGTGGTACCTATTAAAGATAAAACTGGGAAAACTTTAGTGATTGCTTTCAAATCTGTGTTAAAAAGTGGACGATGTCCAAAAAGTTTGCAAACAGATAAAGGAACTGAATTCAAAAATAAAGAATTTCAAAATTTCTTGAAAACTAAAAAGATTCATTTCTTCACTACTGAAAATCCTGAAACCAAAGCCAGTATTGTGGAACGTTTTCAAAGAACTTTGAAAACTCGCATGTGGAAATATTTTACTCATCATCGCACTTTGCGATATGTAGACATTCTTCCCAAATTAGTACATGGTTACAATCACGCTTATCATCGAAGTATTAAATGTGCACCTGTGTCTGTGACTCTTAAAAATGAACCACAGGTGTCAGAAAACTTATATGGAAAATCCAATTCTAAAAAAGTCAAACCAAAATTCAAAGTGGGTGATTTTGTGCGTATCAATAAAACAAAACGCACATTTGATAAAGGTTATTTACCAAACTGGACACAAGAATTATTTCAAATTTTAGCAGTGGTCAAAACTCAGACTCCTATCACCTATAAAATAAAAGATCTTGAGGGTGAATTAGTCAAAGGTACTTTCTATTCACACGAGTTACAACGTGTAGAGAAAGAGCAAATTTACGAAATTGATTCTGTTTTAGATCACAGAAAACGTAAAGTAGGAAAAAAGTGGGTGAAAGAAATTAAAGTTCACTGGAAAGGTTATCCTTCAAAATTTGACAGTTGGATTTTAGAATCTGATCTTGTATAAAAGCATGAAAATGGATCTCAGAGGATCATTTGTACGTGGTGACACTGCTTCAGTACAATCTGCAGAAGGTCGTGATCGAATTGTTAAAAATCGGTTCACTTTTTTTTGCTCAGATCATTGTTGTATACATGATCATTATCACATCATTAGTTCAAATCAGTCTGAAAAGTCCAGATAAAGAATTGTGGCTAATTTTACTCAGTAGTTCTATCTGTTACATACTACCATCCCCAGGTTTAAAATTTAGAAAACAAACTAATCCAATTTCTGCTGACGAAGCAGATTCGCCCAAACTCAAACCATGAATAACTTTTATTTGACACTCTTGAGTGATAGTTCACTCAGTACATTTTCAAAAAATACGCAATGTGACTTTAAAGTGAAATTAGATCATTCCATACAAATTGAAAAAGATAATTGGGAAGTAGGTTTGGTAGAAGTCATAACTCCAACTGAAGTAAATAATATCACTAAGGAAAACAATTATGTGATTTTAAGATTTACTGATAGAAAAATGTGTGAAGAGATAGATAATTGTACAAAGTATGTATCATATGTAGACCAAAAAATCTATATCCAAAATGGTTATTATGCTTCTCCACGCCATTTAGTTGAAGAAATTCAAAAAAGCATCAATTTTCGATATGGACTGACGCTAAAAAATAGCAATGCAACCATTTCAATCACTTATGGTGAAAACAGTGCTAGAGTCAAACTTGATGTTCAAGATCCTACAAAAGTCCAAATTATTTTTCCAAAGGCAATTGCAGAAATATTAGGTGTAGATAGAAATTATTTTGATAAACCATTAGGAAATGAAAAATACATTTTCAGATATGGTGTGGATTTGAATACAAAAATTCATCAACTTTACATTTACTCTGATTTAGCAAGCTATACATTTATTGGTGATGTTACTGCACCTATTTTGAGAGTATTGCCATTTGAAAGTAAAAGAGAAAACAATCATTTACATCAAGAATTTGTCAATGTACACTACGTTCCAGTGGCAAAATCTTTCATAGATCAGGTGCACATTAGTATAAAAGGTGATACAGGTGAAAATGTGCCATTTATCTCTGGGAAAACGTTAGTTAAACTACATTTTCGACAGAAAGAATAATGTTGAAACAATCCAGAAGCATTATGTCTCTTCAATCTGGGAAAGGAGACTTTCCCGTGTACAGAGGCGTTTCAAGACAATATGGCAATGGTTTAGGATCCATTTTTAAAGCTGCATTGAGAACAGTGATTCCAATTTTAAAACCTGTCGCAAAAGCAAGTTTAAAAAGTGTGAAAAAAGTAGCTAAAGATCAAGGGATTCAAGCTCTAAAAGATATTGTGGGTGGTGAAAATGTAAAAAAAGTTTTAAAACAAAGAGGAAAAATAGCTTTGAAATCTTTTGGTCAATCTACTATTAATCAGTTGGCTATAAATTCAACTCAAAAACGCAAAAAGCCTCAGTCTCAATCTAGACACCGAACTGTTAAGAGGGGTTTTAAAAGCAGAGCAAAAAAGTTTAATCCAATTAAACGTCTGGTATTTGAAAGAGATATATTTGACGAAAAATGATTCAACAAGGTTCTTGCGATTGCACTAAAACGGAATTGGATATGGAATCCATTCCACCCACCATGACTACCATGCAAGGCACTCAGTGGAATGATTATCATCCCATCGCTTCTCTCGATAGTCATCATGCACCCATTGAATTTCTAATTCCACCTCACACCGAGTTTTACACTGATTTGTCTCAAGCCTATCTGTATATCAAATTCAGAATCTTACAGCAAACAGGTGAAGATCTTGAAACTGGTGCAAAAGTATTTCCAATTAATAACTTTTTTCACAGTATGTTCAGTGGCATCGATTTGTATATCAACAATAAATTGATCACGAATAATTCAGACACGTATCCATACAGAGCATACCTTGAAAATTTGTTTTCTTATGGTTCTGATGTCAAAGATAATCAACTGAAAGCAGCAGAATTTTGGTCTGAGGATGAAGCAGGAGCTTTTGAAGATATAACAAATGCATCTATCACTGATCGTGGCAAACGCGTAGCAAAAAGCAAATCCGTGGAGCTTCAGGGTAAATTACATTTGGATCTTGCTATGCAGGAAAAATATTTACCTAATGGCTTAGAATTCAAACTTAGGCTTAATCGATCATCTCCTCAGTTTTGTCTGATGAGTGATAATTCTCCTGCAAAAATCAAAATTGATACCGCTATCTTGAGAGTACGAAATGTTCAGCTTCTACCAGCCATTAGCAATGAACTGAATCAAACTATTGCTCATCATAATGCTAAATTTCCGATCAGAAGAGTTGAAGTCAAAACTTTTACAATCAGTAGTGGCACAAGATCTAAAATTGAAGACCATCTTCTCACTGGTCAACTTCCAAAACGAGTTTTTATTGGTTTAGTATTAAATGAGGCATTTAATGGGACTTTGGAAACTAATCCTTTCTTTTTCCAACATTTCAACCTAAGTAAAATGGATGTCACTTGTGATGGACATAGTGTCTATGGAAAACCATTTGAACCTAGATTTGGAAATGATCAGTATCTCAGATCTTTCCTATCAGTTTACCAAGCATTGGCAAGTCAGAATCAGGTCCAAAATTGCAACATTGATTATGAAGATTACAAAGGAGGTTACTGCTTTTGGGGATATGATTTGACACCAGATCAAGCAGCCGATCAGTCTCATTTGCACCCTATAAAAACTGGGAACCTCAGATTGGAGCTTCAGTTTGCAACATCACTTGACAAGACGATCAACGTGCTTGTGTATGCAGAGTTTGACAACCTGATAGAAATCAACGGACTTAGAGAAGTTACCACAGATTACTAAAGATGAATGCAGGATACTTCATTGAACAGGACTTGATGTACCAAACAGATGCATACAGTGCAACAGTCCAGCCATCAGATGAGAAGAGTACCTTACAGAAAGAAGTAGAAGACAATGAGGATATTGATTGTCCTATGAAGACTCTTCTAAAACAAGCTATATTGACTTGTCTAAAGATGGCAGTTGGAGACTGTGCGAAGCATGAATGTCATGGATGCAAAATGAACCACCCAAGTCAGAAATACCACGATATCTGTCTATGGACTTCTCCAAGAGAATGGATTGAAGATTATGGATGTCATGATCCAGCCTTAGAGGGCCTAAACATCTACGATGTGATGGAAGACTTTGACAATAGAATCTGGAACTATCTGTATGGCGATAATTGGCGACACCCTATGGACTTTACAACAGGGATCAATCACCTGACGCCAGAAGAAAATCAAGAAGCCTATAAAAACTGGCAGTACTTCAAGAAAAATCAAAGTGACTTAACAGAACAGTGGAAGACGTACTGGGCCAAGAAACTCATAGAATCCTATGAAGAAAAGGAAACTGAAGAAAACGAGAACCCTGAAACAGAATAAAAATGAACACTGTTGAACTAATCAAAGTCATAAACAATATACCTGTGAAAGGAGAAGTATGTGCCAAGGATTTACTACCAGAGAAGAAACCACTGGATATGAAGGCTTACATTGTGAATACAGATATATCCACAGATCCAGGAGAACATTGGGTGGCTATCTACTTCAGAAGAGATCAAGTTATCTACTTCGATTCATATGGAAGACCACCAGAAGAGCAATATGTTCTACCATTTCTTGAAAGAAACTCTTCAAGATGGATCCATAACAAAGAATGTTTACAGAGTCCATGGAGCAAAGTATGTGGAATTTGGTGTATCTACATCATTCACCAGCTCAACAAAGGACTAGATCTAAACACAGCCATTCATCAAGAACTATATGGAACTGGAGATGATTTATACCAGAATGACAGAGATATCGAGATGTGGTTCATCTATAACTATGCCAGAGTCATCCTATCCCAGAATGGAATGAGACGCATGGCTCCTCCTGACTTTTTATTCAAACACAGAATACAGACTTGTAAATGTCATAATTATTCACATCACCTTTCAAAGAAGTATCCTATGTATAATATGTTGTAAATATGTTAAAGTGTTCTATTGTAAACAATGAACAGAGGGACGGCCCTAATCCTCTGTCATTGTAATCAGTTATAGTTAGCGGGGCAATAAAGTTATAGAAATGTTCACCAGTCTTTGTTGTTCTTTTCATTTAAAAAAATAAGTAGTAGTAAGCTTGAGACGGCTAGCTAAACACTAGTTAACGCTACAGAGTGATGCCTCTAGGAGATGAGGTCTTGATTGACCAAGAGACTCTAAAGACGCATGGTACTTAGTAGCCTTGACTATTACACACACCATATATCTCCACATACTATACCCCTAAAATGACTAAGTTATTTTCAAAGCTGAAATTAACTAAGTTATTTTATATATCACCACAGAAGAGCCTTTATTCCCCTCAAAAATGACTAAGTTATTTCCCAATAGCCCAGGAAACTATTATAATCACAACCCAACCAGTGGATATGACCAGGAGCTTATCATAATCACAATCATAGACCAGAATAGACCTCAAAAATAAACTAAGTTATTCTCAATAGCCTAAGAAACTATCACAATTATAGACCCAACCAGTGGATATGATCAGAAAACTATCACAATCATAGGCCCAACCAGAATAGACCTCAAAAATAAACTAAGTTATTCCCCTAATAGCCCAGGAAACTATCACAATCATAGACCCACCCAGAATAATCCCAAAAATAAACTATGTTATTCCCCAATAGCCCAAGAAACTATCACAATTATAGGCCCAGCCAGAATAGACCTCAAAAATAAACTAAGTTATTCACAGCTAGTCACTCAAGCTTACCAGGATAGCCATCTATGGCACCCGCGATTTTATCCTGAAAAAAACTAAGTTCTTTTCAGGCTTAAAAATCGCGGGTGCCAGAGTGGCATCCATTACTACTCCAAGCCTATTTAAGAGGGGTTTAGTTGTTTGTGCTTATGGGTTTGGTGCTTTTAGCCGCATCTTGTACTTCCGTGTACAAATAGGCACCAAAACAAACCTATTGAACGGGGGTTTAATCGTTTATGTTTATTGGTTTGGTGCCTTCAGTCGCATCTTGTACTTCCGTGTACAAACAGGCACCAAAAACAAACCTATTTAACGGGTGTTTAGTCGTTTATGTTTATGGGTTAGGTGCTTTTCGTCGCATCTTGTACTTCCCTGTACAAACAGGCACCAAACCAAACCTATTCAACAGGGGTTTAGTTATTTATGTTTATGGGTTAGGTGCTTTTAGTCGCATCTTGTACTTCCGTGTACAAACAGGCACCAAACCAAACCTATCTTACAGGGGGTTTAGTTGTTTATGTTTAAGAGGTTTGGTGCTTTTAGCCGCATCTTGTACTTCCGGGTACAAATAGGCACCAAAACAAACCTATTTTACGGGGGGTTAGTTGTTTATGGGGCAGTTTAGTTGTTTATGTTTATGGTTAGGGGCTTTTAGACGCATCTTGTACATCGGTGTACCATATATCCGCAAAAAAAAATACCATTAAAAAGACTCCTGATTACTGTGACATCTCTGTATATTTCTGTTCCAATCGACTTGTAGCTTCCATGGAATTCCGTCATCTGGACCTGATAAACAAATGATATGATTAGATTTTTAGGATCTCTTTTTCTACTATTGCCATCTGCTGACAAACTATTCAAACAGTTTGGACCCAGATCAGGTCCGACAAAACGTCGGGTCTGATCTAGATCCAACCTGTTTGCCACTCTGCAGGTACAAATGTAATCATGTAGGAATGTTCCAAATTTTGAAGGAAATAATCAGCAGACAACAAGACATCATGAACTATTTCGTGATAAGTACCAAAATATCCATGTACTGGTCAATTTCTTCATACATGGTGTTTCTTCAGTATGTACAACAGCCACTGTAATGATCATCTTTGTTGACACTGGTGATAAGGAAAACTAACTGAATGGTCAATGATGATGCCAACTTGATTTTGCAATTGTGGTTGTGAAATATCCTCGTCCTATCCACATGCTTTTACTTGCCAAAACTAACTTGTATTTGTGAAATGTAATGACCATACAAAGTCCATCTTACATGCATTTGGTTTTGATGCTTTGGCTTTAGTGAATGTGAACTTTCCTGGTCTCTTCCCTCGTTTATTACAAGTCAATGTTCACCTGTGCTTGTTTCATTTGGTGGCAAGGCAAAGCCTCTATTTCAAGCATTTGATGATGCTATTACTTCTGCCATCTGTATCACATCACACCTTGCGCTGACAGTGAGAAGTGTTTACAGTTTTGGGTAATTTACAAAGCCAATACATACCTCTTCCACCTTTTCGAGACGTTATTCTCTATGCACAATGCACAAACAAATCCAACAAGAAAACACATAGCACTAACATTTGAACGCATATCGACACCAAAAACACACTGATTTAAGCACAGCACAGGCCCTTCGCGTAACACTCTACACATACTATAACATGGTAAAGTTGTTTAAGTTGATGGAACAAAACGTTTGCACCATTCCAATTCGCTGGATGCTCGGAAACCTGCCACATCCACACGTGTTTAACACTTTGAATACGAATACGCACGTCCATGTGGCGAAAGAACGCATTGTTATACTTTTAATCGCTTAAACACTCGAAAACAAAATATTTTTAGCAGAACAAACGACCCTGGAGGAGCGCAATATGAGCGGTTCATTAACCTTCACCTTTTTAGAATGGGGTTTATGTTTGTGGGGTGGTGCTTTTAGTTGCATCTTGTACTTCCGTATACAAACAGGCACAAGAACAAATTAATTTAACGATGGTTTAGTTGTTATGTTTATGGGTTTGGTGCTTGAAGTCGCATCTTGTACTTCATTGTACAAATAAGAACCAGAACAAACTTATTTAACGGTGTTTTAGTGTTTTTATGTTAAATGGGCTTAGTGCTTGAAGACGCATCTTGTACTTTCGTGTACAAACAGGCACCAGAACAACCCTATTTAACGGCGGTTTAGTTGTTTATGTGTTTGATTTTGGTGCTTTTAGTCGTTTCTTTACTTCCGCATACAAATAGGCACCAAAACAACCCTTTTAAACTGTGGTTTAGTTGTTTATGTTCATGGGTTTGGTGTTTTAGTCGCATCTTGCACTTCCATGTACAAAAAGGTACCAAAACCAAGCCTATTTAAGAGGGGTTTAGTTGTTTGTGCTTATGGGTTTGGTGCTTTTAGCCGCATCTTGTACTTCCGTGTACAAATAGGCACCAAAACAAACCTATTTAACGCGGGTTTAATCGTTTATGTTTATTGGTTTGGTGCCTTCAGTCGCATCTTGTACTTCCGTGTACAAACAGGCACAAAAACAAACCTATTTAACGGGTGTTTAGTCGTTTATATTTATGGGTTAGGTGCTTTTCGTCGCATCTTGTACTTCCGTGTACAAACAGGCACCAAACCAAACCTATTCAACAGGGGTCTAGTTATTTATGTTTATGGGTTAGGTGCTTGTAGTCGCAACTTGTACTTCCGTGTACAAACAGGCACAAAACCAAACCTATCTTAAATGTCGGGTCTGATCTAGATCCAACCTGTTTGCCACTCTGCAGGTACAAATGTAATCATGTAGGAATGTTCCAAATTTTGAAGGAAATAATCAGCAGACAACAAGACATCATGAACTATTTCGTGATAAGTACCAAAATATCCATGTACTGGTCAATTTCTTCATACAGGGTGTTTCTTCAGTATGTACAACAACCACTGTAATGACCATCATTGTTGACACTGGTGATAAGGAAAACTAACTGAATGGTCAATGATGATGCCAACTTGATTTTGCAATTGTGGTTGTGAAATATTCTTGTCCTTTCCACATGCTTTTACTTGCCAAAACTAACTTGTATTTGTGAAATGTAATGACCATACAAAGTCCATCTTACATGCATTTGGTTTTGATGCTTTGGCTTTAGTGAATGTGAACTTTCCTGGTCTCTTCCCTCGTTTATTACAAGTCAATGTTCACCTGTGCTTGTTTCATTTGGTGGCAAGGCAAAGCCTCTATTTCAAGCATTTGATGATGCTATTACTTCTGCCATCTGTATTACATCACACCTTGCGCTGACAGTGAGAAGTGTTTACAATTTTGGGTAATTTACAAAGCCAATACATACCTCTTCCACCTTTTCGAGACGTTATTCTCTATCCTCTAACAGCTGGGACATGGCACCTGAAAATATACCAAACGGCGACGTTAGTATACGTTAAAGGTTCGGATTAGGTACCTGTAATAAGATGCTTAATGTAGTGTATATTTCAAGCGCAAGACTGCAGTTTTGAAATCCCATTTTACCCCAGCGCAAAATTGTGTCTACAGTTTGAAAACATCATCACCCAAACGCCGCCAGTGTGTCTGCAGAGTAAATAACCTTCTGATACCAACGCAATAATGTTCCTGCAGATAGATAAACCTTTCTCGCATCAACGCAATAAGTGTGTCTGCAGTTATATCTGTTAACGCCAACGAATTAAACCTATCTGCAGTGTAATCAACTCTTAACCCAAGCGAAACCAGTGTGTGTCTACATTTATACACCTTCTGATCTTCGTGAAATAAGTGTACCTTCAGGGTAACAATTTTTTTAACGCCAACGCATACATGTTTACGGCACATGAACGTTTCCATCGATGCTCGGAAATATGATATCACCACATGTCATAACACTTTGAACACCAATGCACAAACAAATCCAACAAGAAAACACATAGCACTAACATTTGAACGCATATCGACACCAAAAACACACTGATTTAAGCACAGCACAGGCCCTTCGCGTAACACTCTACACATACTATAACATGGTAAAGTTGTGTAAGTTGATGGAGCAAAACGTTTGCACCATTCCAATTCGCTTGATGCTCGGAAACCTGCCACATCCACACGTGTTTAACACTTTGAATACGAATACGCACGTCCATGTGGCGAAAGAACGCATTATTATACTTTTAATCGCATAAACACTCGAAAACAAAATATTTTTAGCAGAACAAACGACCCTGGAGGAGCGCAATATGAGCGGTTCATTAACCTTCACCTTTTTTAGAATGGGGTTTATGTTTATGGGGTGGTGCTTTTAGTCGCATCTTGTACTTCCGTATACAAACAGGCACCAGAACAAATTAATTTAACGGTGGTTTAGTTGTTTATGTTTATGGGTTTGGTGCTTGAAGTCGCATCTTGTACTTCATTGTACAAATAGGAACCAGAACAAACTTATTTAACGGTGTTTTAGTGTTTTTATGTTAAATGGGCTTGTTGCTTGTAGACGCATCTTGTACTTCCGTGTACAAACAGGCACCAGAACAACACTATTTAACGGCGGTTTAGTTGTTTATGTGATTGATTTTGGTGCTTTTAGTCGTTTCTTTACTTCCGCATACAAATAGGCACCAAAACAACCCTTTTAAACGGTGGTTTAGTTGTTTATGTTCATGGGTTTGGTGTTTTAGTCGCATCTTGTACTTCCGTGTACAAACAGGTACCAAAACCAAGCCTATTTAAGAGGGGTTTAGTTGTTTGTGCTTATGGGTTTGGTGCTTTTAGCCGCATCTTGTACTTCCGTGTACAAAAAGGCACCAAAACAAACCTATTTAACGGGGGTTTAATCGTTTATGTTTATTGGTTTGGTGCCTTCAGTCGCATCTTGTACTTCCATGTACAAACAGGCACCAAAACAAACCTATTTAACGGGTGTTTAGTCGTTTATGTTTATGGGTTAGGTGTTTTTCGTCGCATCTTGTACTTCCCTGTACAAACAGGCACCAAACCAAACCTATTCAACAGGGGTTTAGTTATTTATGTTTATGGGTTAGGTGCTTTTAGTCGCATCTTGTACTTCCGTGTACAAACAGGCACCAAACCAAACCTATCTTACAGGGGGTTTAGTTGTTTATGTTTAAGAGGTTTGGTGCTTTTAGCCGCATCTTGTACTTCCGGGTACAAATAGGCACCAAAACAAACCTATTTTACAGGGGGTTAGTTGTTTATGGGGCAGTTTAGTTGTTTATGTTTATGGTTAGGGGCTTTTAGACGCATCTTGTACATCGGTGTACCATATAGCCGCAAAAAAATACCTACCATTCCATAGACTCCTGATTACTGTGACATCTCTGTATATTTCTGTTCCAATCGACTTGTAGCTTCCATGGAATTCCGTCATCTGGACCTGATAAACAAATAATATGATTAGATTTTCAGGATCTCTTTTTCTACTATTGCCATCTGCTGACAAACTATTCAAACAGTTTGGACCCAGATCAGGTCCGACAAATAGTCGGGTCTGATCTAGATCCAACCTGTTTGCCACTCTGCAGGTACAAATGTAATCATGTAGGAATGTTCCAAATTTTGAAGGAAATAATCAGCAGACAACAAGACATCATGAACTATTTCGTGATAAGTACCAAAATATCCATGTACTGGTCAATTTCTTCATACAGGGTGTTTCTTCAGTATGTACAACAACCACTGTAATGACCATCATTGTTGACACTGGTGATAAGGAAAACTAACTGAATGGTCAATGATGATGCCAACTTGATTTTGCAATTGTGGTTGTGAAATATTCTCGTCCTATCCACATGCTTTTACTTGCCAAAACTAACTTGTATTTGTGAAATGTAATGACCATACAAAGTCCATCTTACATGCATTTGGTTTTGATGCTTTGGCTTTAGTAAATGTGAACTTTCCTGGTCTCTTCCCTCGTTTATTACAAGTCAATGTTCACCTATGCTTGTTTCATTTGGTGGCAAGGCAAAGCCTCTATTTCAAACATTTGATGATGCTATTACTTCTGCCATCTGTATCACATCACACCTTGCGCTGACAGTGAGAAGTGTTTACAGTTTTGGGTAATTTACAAAGCCAATACATACCTCTTCCACCTTTTCGAGACGTTATTCTCTTTCCTCTAACAGCTGGGACATGGCACCTGAAAATATACCAAACGGCGACGTTAGTATACGTTAAAGATTCGGATTAGGTACCTGTAATAAGATGCTTAATGTAGTGTATATTTCAAGCGCATGACTGCAGTTTTGAAATCCCATTTTACCCCAGCGCAAAATTGTGTCTACAGTTTGAAAACATCATCACCCAAACGCCGCCAGTGTGTCTGCAGAGTAAATAACCTTCTGATACCAACGTAATAATGTTCCCGCAGATAAATAAACCTTTCTCGCATCAACGCAATAAGTGTGTCTGCAGTTATATCTGTTAACGCCAACGAATTAAACCTATCTGAAGTGTAATCAACTCTTAACCCAAGCGAAACCAGTGTGTGTCTACATTTATACACCTTCTGATCCTCGTGAAATAAGTGTACCTTCAGGGTAACAAACTTTTTAACGCCAACGCATACATGTTTACGGCACATGAACGTTTCCATCGATGCTCGGAAATATGATATCACCACATGTCATAACACTTTGAACACCAATGCACAAACAAATCCAACAAGAAAACACATAGCACTAACATTTGAACGCATATCGACACCAAAAACACACTGATTTAAGCACAGCACAGGCCCTTCGCGTAACACTCTACACATACTATAACATGGTAAAGTTGTGTAAGTTGATGGAGCAAAACGTTTGCACCATTCCAATTCGCTTGATGCTCAGAAACCTGCCACATCCACACGTGTTTAACACTTTGAATACGAATACGCACGTCCATGTGGCGAAAGAACGCATTATTATACTTTTAATCGCATAAACACTCGAAAACAAAATACTTTTAGCAGAACAAACGACCCTGGAGGAGCGCAATATGAGCGGTTCATTAACCTTCACCTTTTTTAGAATGGGGTTTATGTTTATGGGGTGGTGCTTTTAGTCGCATCTTGTACTTCCGTATACAAACAGGCACCAGAACAAATTAATTTAACGGTGGTTTAGTTGTTTATGTTTATGGGTTTGGTGCTTGAAGTCGCATCTTGTACTTCATTGTACAAATAGGAACCAGAACACACTTATTTAACGGTGTTTTAGTGTTTTTATGTTAAATGGGCTTGGTGCTTGAAGACGCATCTTGTACTTCTGTGTACAAACAGGCACCAGAACAACCCTATTTAACGGCGGTTTAGTTGTTTATGTGTTTGATTTTGGTGCTTTTAGTCGTTTCTTTACTTCCGCATACAAATAGGCACCAAAACAACCCTTTTAAACGGTGGTTTAGTTGTTTATGTTCATGGGTTTGGTGTTTTAGTCGCATCTTGTACTTCCGTGTACAAATAGGTACCAAAACCAAGCCTATTTAAGAGGGGTTTAGTTGTTTGTGCTTATGGGTTTGGTGCTTTTAGCCGCATCTTGTACTTCCGTGTACAGATAGGCACCAAAACAAACCTATTTAACGGGGGTTTAATCGTTTATGTTTATTGGTTTGGTGCCTTCAGTCGCATCTTGTACTTCCGTGTACAAACAGGCACCAAAACAAACCTATTTAACGGTTGTTGAGTCGTTTATGTTTATGGGTTAGGTGCTTTTCGTCGCATCTTGTACTTCCCTGTACAAACAGGCACCAAACCAAACCTATTCAACAGGGGTTTAGTTATTTATGTTTATGGGTTAGGTGCTTTTAGTCGCATCTTGTACTTCCGTGTACAAACAGGCACCAAACCAAACCTATCTTACAGGGGGTTTAGTTGTTTATGTTTAAGAGGTTTGGTGCTTTTAGCCGCATCTTGTACTTCTGGGTACAAATAGGCACCAAAACAAACCTATTCTACAGGGGGTTAGTTGTTTATGGGGCAGTTTAGTTGTTTATGTTTATGGTTAGGGGCTTTTAGACGCATCTTGTACATCGGTGTACCATATAGCCGCAAAAAAAATACCTACCATTCCATAGACTCCTGATTACTGTGACATCTCTGTATATTTCTGTTCCAATCGACTTGTAGCTTCCATGGAATTCCGTCATCTGGACCTGATAAACAAATAATATGATTAGATTTTCAGGATCTCTTTTTCTACTAGTGCCATCTGCTGACAAACTATTCAAACAGTTTGGACCCAGATCAGGTCCGACAAAACGTCGTGTCTGATCTAGATCCAACCTGTTTGCCACTCTGCAGGTACAAATGTAATCATGTAGGAATGTTCCAAATTTTGAAGGAAATAATCAGCAGACAACAAGACATCATGAACTATTTCGTGATAAGTACCAAAATATCCATGCACTGGTCAATTTCTTCATACAGGGTGTTTCTTCAGTATGTACAACAACCACTGTAATGACCATCATTGTTGACACTGGTGATAAGGAAAACTAACTGAATGGTCAATGATGATGCCAACTTGATTTTGCAATTGTGGTTGTGAAATATTCTCGTCCTATCCACATGCTTTTACTTGCCAAAACTAACTTGTATTTGTGAAATGTAATGACCATACAAAGTCCATCTTACATGCATTTGGTTTTGATGCTTTGGCTTTAGTGAATGTGAACTTTCCT
The DNA here is from genome assembly GCA_964019695.1 of Loripinus fragilis. NCBI lineage: Eukaryota > Metazoa > Mollusca > Bivalvia > Lucinida > Lucinidae > Loripinus > Loripinus fragilis. The sequence goes on from OZ026527.1 coordinate 39,946,461, forward strand.
GGTCTCTTCCCTCGTTTATTACAAGTCAATGTTCACCTGTGCTTGTTTCATTTGGTGGCAAGGCAAAGCCTCTATTTCAAGCATTTGATGATGCTATTACTTCTGCCATCTGTATTACATCACACCTTGCGCTGACAGTGAGAAGTGTTTACAGTTTTGGGTAATTTACAAAGCCAATACATACCTCTTTCACCTTTTCGAGACGTTATTCTCTATCCTCTAACAGCTGGGACATGGCACCTGAAAATATACCAAACGGCGACGTTAGTATACGTTAAAGATTCGGATTAGGTACCTGTAATAAGATGCTTAATGTAGTGTATATTTCAAGCGCAAGACTGCAGTTTTGAAATCCCATTTTACCCCAGCGCAAAATTGTGTCTACAGTTTGAAAACATCATCACCCAAACGCCGCCAGTGTGTCTGCAGAGTAAATAACCTTCTGATACCAACGCAATAATGTTCCTGCAGATAGATAAACCTTTCTCGCATCAACGCAATAAGTGTGTCTGCAGTTATATCTGTTAACGCCAACGAATTAAACCTATCTGCAGTGTAATCAACTCTTAACCCAAGCGAAACCAGTGTGTGTCTACATTTATACACCTTCTGATCCTCGTGAAATAAGTGTACCTTCAGAGTAACAAACTTTTTAACGCCAACGCATACATGTTTACGGCACATGAACGTTTCCATCGATGCTCGGAAATATGATATCACCACATGTCATAACACTTTGAACACCAATGCACAAACAAATCCAACAAGAAAACACATAGCACTAACATTTGAACGCATATCGACACCAAAAACACACTGATTTAAGCACAGCACAGGCCCTTCGCGTAACACTCTACACATACTATAACATGGTAAAGTTGTGTAAGTTGATGGAGCAAAACGTTTGCACCATTCCAATTCGCAGGATGCTCGGAAACCTGCCACATCCACACGTGTTTAACACTTTGAATACGAATACGCACGTCCATGTGGCGAAAGAACGCATTATTATACTTTTAATCGCATAAACACTCGAAAACAAAATATTTTTAGCAGAACAAACGACCCTGGAGGAGCGCAATATGAGCGGTTCATTAACCTTCACCTTTTTAGAATGGGGTTTATGTTTATGGGGTGGTGCTTTTAGTCGCATCTTGTACTTCCGTATACAAACAGGCACCAGAACAAATCAATTTAACGGTGGTTTAGTTGTTTATGTTTATGGGTTTGGTGCTTGAAGTCGCATCTCGTACTTCATTGTACAAATAGGAACCAGAACAAACTTATTTAACGGTGTTTTAGTGTTTTTATGTTAAATGGGCTTGGTGCTTGACGACGCATCTTGTACTTCCGTGTACAAACAGGCACCAGAACAACCCTATTTAACGGCGGTTTAGTTGTTTATGTGTTTGATTTTGGTGCTTTTAGTCGTTTCTTTACTTCCGCATACAAATAGGCACCAAAACAACCCTTTTAAACGGTGGTTTAGTTGTTTATGTTCATGGGTTTGGTGTTTTAGTCGCATCTTGTACTTCCGTGTACAAATAGGTACCAAAACCAAGCCTATTTAAGAGGGGTTTAGTTGTTTGTGCTTATGGGTTTGGTGCTTTTAGCCGCATCTTGTACTTCCGTGTACAAATAGGCACCAAAACAAACCTATTTAACGGGGATTTAATCGTTTATGTTTATTGGTTTGATGCCTTCAGTCGCATCTTGTACTTCCATGTACAAACAGGCACCAAAACAAACCTATTTAACGGGTGTTTAGTCGTTTATGTTTATGGGTTAGGTGCTTTTCGTCGCATCTTGTACTTCCCTGTACAAACAGGCACCAAACCAAACCTATTCAACAGGGGTTTAGTTATTTATGTTTATGGGTTAGGTGCTTTTAGTCGCATCTTGTACTTCCGTGTACAAACAGGCACCAAACCAAACCTATCTTACAGGGGGTTTAGTTGTTTATGTTTAAGAGGTTTGGTGCTTTTAGCCGCATCTTGTACTTCTGGGTACAAATAGGCACCAAAACAAACCTATTTTACAGGGGGTTAGTTGTTTATGGGGCAGTTTAGTTGTTTATGTTTATGGTTAGGGGCTTTTAGACGCATCTTGTACATCGGTGTACCATATAGCCGCAAAAAAAATACCAACCATTCCATAGACTCCTGATTACTGTGACATCTCTGTATATTTCTGTTCCAATCGACTTGTAGCTTCCATGGAATTCCGTCATCTGGACCTGATAAACAAATAATATGATTAGATTTTCAGGATCTCTTTTTCTACTATTGCCATCTGCTGACAAACTATTCAAACAGTTTGGACCCAGATCAGGTCCGACAAAACGTCGGGTCTGATCTAGATCCAACCTGTTTGCCACTCTGCAGGTACAAATGTAATCATGTAGGAATGTTCCAAATTTTGAAGGAAATAATCAGCAGACAACAAGACATCATGAACTATTTCGTGATAAGTACCAAAATATCCATGCACTGGTCAATTTCTTCATACAGGGTGTTTCTTCAGTATGTTAAACAACCACTGTAATGACCATCATTGTTGACACTGGTGATAAGGAAAACTAACTGAATGGTCAATGATGATGCCAACTTGATTTTGCAATTGTGGTTGTGAAATATTCTCGTCCTATCCACATGCTTTTACTTGCCAAAACTAACTTGTATTTGTGAAATGTAATGACCATACAAAGTCCATCTTACATGCATTTGGTTTTGATGCTTTGGCTTTAGTGAATGTGAACTTTCCTGGTCTCTTCCCTCGTTTATTACAAGTCAATGTTCACCTGTGCTTGTTTCATTTGGTGGCAAGGCAAAGCCTCTATTTCAAGCATTTGATGATGCTATTACTTCTGCCATCTGTATCACATCACACCTTGCGCTGACAGTGAGAAGTGTTTACAGTTTTGGGTAATTTACAAAGCCAATACATACCTCTTCTACCTTTTCGAGACGTTATTCTCTATCCTCTAACAGCTGGGACATGGCACCTGAAAATATACCAAACGGCGACGTTAGTATACGTTAAAGATTCGGATTAGGTACCTGTAATAAGATGCTTAATGTAGTGTATATTTCAAGCGCAAGACTGCAGTTTTGAAATCCCATTTTACCCCAGCGCAAAATTGTGTCTACAGTTTGAAAACATCATCACCCAAACGCCGCCAGTGTGTCTGCAGAGTAAATAACCTTCTGATACCAACGTTATAATGTTCCTGCAGATAAATAATCCTTTCTCGCATCAACGCAATAAGTGTGTCTGCAGTTATATCTGTTAACGCCAACGAATAAAACCTATCTGCAGTGTAATCAACTCTTAACCCAAGCGAAACCAGTGTGTGTCTACATTTATACACCTTCTGATCCTCGTGAAATAAGTGTACCTTCAGGGTAACAAACTTTTTAACGCCAACGCATACATGTTTACGGCACATGAACGTTTCCATCGATGCTCGGAAATATGATATCACCACATGTCATAACACTTTGAACATCAATGCACAAACAAATCCAACAAGAAAACACATAGCACTAACATTTGAACGCATATCGACACCAAAAACATACTGATTTAAGCACAGCACAGGCCCTTCGCGTAACACTCTACACATACTATAACATGGTAAAGTTGTGTAAGTTGATGGAGCAAAACGTTTGCACCATTCCAATTCGCTGGATGCTCGGAAACCTGCCACATCCACACGTGTTTAACACTTTGAATACGAATACGCACGTCCATGTGGCGAAAGAACGCATTATTATACTTTTAATCGCATAAACACTCGAAAACAAAATATGTTTAGCAGAACAAATGACCCTGGAGGAGCGCAATATGAGCGGTTCATTAACCTTCACCTTTTTAGAATGGGGTTTATGTTTATGGGGTGGTGCTTTTAGTCGCATCTTGTACTTCCGTATACAAACAGGCACCAGAACAAATTAATTTAACGGTGGTTTAGTTGTTTATGTTTATGGGTTTGGTGCTTGAAGTCGCATCTTGTACTTCATTGTACAAATAGGAACCAGAACAAATTTATTTAACGGTGTTTTAGTGTTTTAATGTTAAATGGGCTTGGTGCTTGAAGACGCATCTTGTACTTCCGTGTACAAACAGGCACCAGAACAACCCTATTTAACGGCGGTTTAGTTGTTTATGTGTTTGATTTTGGTGCTTTTAGTCGTTTCTTTACTTCCGCATACAAATAGGCACCAAAACAACCCTTTTAAACGGTGGTTTAGTTGTTTATGTTCATGGGTTTGGTGTTTTAGTCGCATCTTGTACTTCCGTGTACAAATAGGTACCAAAACCAAGCCTATTTAAGAGGGGTTTAGTTGTTTGTGCTTATGGGTTTGGTGCTTTTAGCCGCATCTTGTACTTCCGTGTACAAATAGGCACCAAAACAAACCTATTTAACGGGGGTTTAATCGTTTATGTTTATTGGTTTGGTGCCTTCAGTCGCATCTTGTACTTCAATGTACAAACAGGCACCAAAACAAACCTATTTAACGGGTGTTTAGTCGTTTATGTTTATGGGTTAGGTGCTTTTCGTCGCATCTTGTACTTCCCTGTACAAACAGGCACCAAACCAAACCTATTCAACAGGGGTTTAGTTATTTATGTTTATGGGTTAGGTGCTTTTAGTCGCATCTTGTACTTCCGTGTACAAACAGGCACCAAACCAAATCTATCTTACAGGGGGTTTAGTTGTTTATGTTTATGAGGTTTGGTACTTTTAGCCGCATCTTGTACTTCCGGGTACAAATAGGCACCAAAACAAACCTATTTTACAGGGGGTTTGTTGTTTATGGGGCAGTTAGTTGTTTATGTTTATGGTTAGGGGCTTTTAGACGCATCTTGTACATCGGTGTACCATATAGCCGCAAAAAAATACCTACCATTCCATAGACTCCTGATTACTGTGACATCTCTGTATATTTCTGTTCCAATCGACTTGTAGCTTCCATGGAATTCCGTCATCTGGACCTGATAAACAAATAATATGATTAGATTATCAGGATCTCTTTTTCTACTATTGCCATCTGCTGACAAACTATTCAAACAGTTTGGACCCAGATCAGGTCCGACAAAACGTCGGGTCTGATCTAGATCCAACCTGTTTGCCACTCTGCAGGTACAAATGTAATCATGTAGGAATGTTCCAAATTTTGAAGGAAATAATCAGCAGACAACAAGACATCATGAACTATTTCGTGATAAGTACCAAAATATCCATGTACTGGTCAATTTCTTCATACAGGGTGTTTCTTCAGTATGTACAACAACCACTGTAATGACCATCATTGTTGACACTGGTGATAAGGAAAACTAACTGAATGGTCAATGATGATGCCAACTTGATTTTGCAATTGTGGTTGTGAAATATTCTCGTCCTATCCACATGCTTTTACTTGCCAAAACTAGCTTGTATTTGTGAAATGTAATGACCATACAAAGTCCATCTTACATGCATTTGGTTTTGATGCTTTGGCTTTAGTGAATGTGAACTTTCCTGGTCTCTTCCCTCGTTTATTACAAGTCAATGTTCACCTGTGCTTGTTTCATTTGGTGGCAAGGCAAAGCCTCTATTTCAAGCATTTGATGATGCTATTACTTCTGCCATCTGTATCACATCACACCTTGCGCTGACAGTGAGAAGTGTTTACAGTTTTGGGTAATTTACAAAGCCAATACATACCTCTTCCACCTTTTCGAGACGTTATTCTCTATCCTCTAACAGCTGGGACATGGCACCTGAAAATATACCAAACGGCGACGTTAGTATACGTTAAAGATTCGGATTAGGTACCTGTAATAAGATGCTTAATGTAGTGTATATTTCAAGCGCAAGACTGCAGTTTTGAAATCCCATTTTACCCCAGCGCAAAATTGTGTCTACAGTTTGAAAACATCATCACCCAAACGCCGCCAGTGTGTCTGCAGAGTAAATAACCTTCTGATACCAACGCAATAATGTTCCTGCAGATAAATAAACCTTTCTCGCATCAACGCAATAAGTGTGGCTGCAGTTATATCTGTTAACGCCAACGAATTAAACCTATCTGCAGTGTAATCAACTCTTAACCCAAGCGAAACCAGTGTGTGTCTACATTTATACACCTTCTGATCCTCGTGAAATAAGTGTACCTTCAGGATAACAAACTTTTTAACGCCAACGCATACATGTTTACGGCACATGAACGTTTCCATCGATGCTCGGAAATATGATATCACCACATGTCATAACACATTGAACACCAATGCACAAACAAATCCAACAAGAAAACACATAGCACTAACATTTGAACGCATATCGACACCAAAAACACACTGATTTAAGCACAGCACAGGCCCTTCGCGTAACACTCTACACATACTATAACATGGTAAAGTTGTGTAAGTTGATGGAGCAAAACGTTTGCACCATTCCAATTCGCTGGATGCTCGGAAACCTGCCACATCCACACGTGTTTAACACTTTGAATACGAATACGCACGTCCATGTGGCGAAAGAACGCATTATTATACTTTTAATCGCATAAACACTCGAAAACAAAATATTTTTAGCAGAACAAACGACCCTGGAGGAGCGCAATATGAGCGGTTCATTAACCTTCACCTTTTTAGAATGGGGTTTATGTTTATGGGGTGGTGCTTTTAGTCGCATCTTGTACTTCCGTATACAAACAGGCACCAGAACAAATTAATTTAACGGTAGTATAGTTGTTTATGTTTATGGGTTTGGTGCTTGAAGTCGCATCTTGTACTTCATTGTACAAATAGGAACCAGAACAAACTTATTTAACGGTGTTTTAGTGTGTTTATGTTAAATGGGCTTGGTGCTTGAAGACGCATCTTGTACTTCCGTGTACAAACAGGCACCAGAACAACCCTATTTAACGGCGGTTTAGTTGTTTATGTGTTTGATTTTGGTGCTTTTAGTCGTTTCTTTACTTCCGCATACAAATAGGCACCAAAACAACCCTTTTAAACGGTGGTTTAGTTGTTTATGTTCATGGGTTTGGTGTTTTAGTCGCATCTTGTACTTCCATGTACAAATAGGTACCAAAACCAAGCCTATTTAAGAGGGGTTTAGTTGTTTGTGCTTATGGGTTTGGTGCTTTCAGTCGCATCTTGTACTTCCGTGTACAAATAGGCACCAAAACAAACCTATTTAACGGGGGTTTAATCGTTTATGTTTATTGGTTTGGTGCCTTCAGTCGCATCTTGTACTTCCGTGTACAAACAGGCACCAAAACAAACCTATTTAACGGGTGTTTAGTCGTTTATGTTTATGGGTTAGGTGCTTTTCGTCGCATCCTGTACGAACAGGCATCAAACCAAAACTATTCAACAGGGGTTTAGTTATTTATGTTTATGGGTTAGGTGCTTTTAGTCGCATCTTGTACTTCCTTGTACAAACAGGCACCAAACCAAACCTATCTTACAGGGGGTTTAGTTGTTTATGTTTAAGAGGTTTGGTGCTTTTAGCCGCATCTTGTACTTCCGGGTACAAATAGGCACCAAAACAAACCTATTTTACAGGGGGTTAGTTGTTAATGGGGCAGTTTAGTTGTTTATGTTTATGGCTAGGGGCTTTTAGACGCATCTTGTACATCGGTGTACCATATAGCCGCAAAAAAATACCTACCATTCCATAGACTCCTGATTACTGTGACATCTCTGTATATTTCTGTTCCAATCGACTGTATACAAACAGGCACCAGAACAAATTAATTTAACGGTGGTTTAGTTGTTTATGTTTATGGGTTTGGTGCTTGAAGTCGCATCTTGTACTTCATTGTACAAATAGGAACCAGAACAAACTTATTTAACGGTGTTTTAGTGTTTTAATGTTAAATGGGCTTGGTGCTTGAAGACGCATCTTGTACTTCCGTGTACAAACAAGCACCAGAACAACCCTATTTAACGGCGGTTTAGTTGTTTATGTGTTTGATTTTGGTGCTTTTAGTCGTTTCTTTACTTCTGCATACAAATAGGCACCAAAACAACCCTTTTAAACGGTGGTTTAGTTGTTTATGTTCATGGGTTTGGTGTTTTAGTCGCATCTTGTACTTCCGTGTACAAATATGTACCAAAACCAAGCCTATTTAAGAGGGGTTTCGTTGTTTGTGCTTATGGGTTTGGTGCTTTAAGCCGCATCTTGTACTTCCGTGTACAAATAGGCACAAAAACATACCTATTTAACGGGGGTTTAATCGTTTATGTTTATTGGTTTGGTGCCTCCAGTCGCATCTTGTACTTCCGTGTACAAACAGGCACCAAAACAAACCTATTTAACGGGTGTTTAGTCGTTTATGTTTATGGGTTAGGTGCTTTTCGTCGCATCTTGTACTTCCCTGTACAAACAGGCACCAAACCAAACCTATTCAACAGGGGTTTAGTTATTTATTTTTATGGGTTAGGTGCTTTTAGTCGCATTTTGTACTTCCGTGTACAAACAGGCAACAAACCAAACCTATCTTACAGGGGGTTTAGTTGTTTATGTTTAAGAGGTTTGGTGCTTTTAGCCGCGTCTTGTACTTCCGGGTACAAATAGGCACCAAAACAAACCTATTTTACAGGGGGTTAGTTGTTTATGGGGCAGTTTAGTTGTTTATGTTTATGGTTAGGGGCTTTTAGACGCATCTTGTACATCGGTGTACCATATAGCCGCAAAAAAAATACCTACCATTCCACAGACTCCTGATTACTGTGACATCTCTGTATATTTCTGTTCCAATCGACTTGTAGCTTCCATGGAATTCCGTCATCTGGACCTGATAAAAAAATAATATGATTAGATTTTCAGGATCTCTTTTTCTACTATTGCCATCTGCTGACAAACTATGCAAACAGTTTGGACCCAGATCAGCTCCGACAAAACGTCGGGTCTGATCAAGATCCAACCTGTTTGCCACTCTGCAGGTACAAATGTAATCATGTAGGAATGTTCCAAATTTTGAAGGAAATAATCAGCAGACAACAAGACATCATGAACTATTTCGTGATAAGTACCAAAATATCCATGTACTGGTCAATTTCTTCATACAGGGTGTTTCTTCAGTATGTACAACAGCCACTGTAATGACCATCTTTGCTGACACTGGTGATAAGGAAAACTAACTGAATGGTCAATGATGATGCCAACTTGATTTTGCAATTGTGGTTGTGAAATATCCTCGTCCTATCCACATGCTTTTACTTGCCAAAACTAACTTGTATTTGTGAAATGTAATGACCATACAAAGTCCATCTTACATGCATTTGGTTTTGATGCTTTGGCTTTAGTGAATGTGAACTTTCCTGGTCTCTTCCCTCGTTTATTACAAGTCAATGTTCACCTGTGCTTGTTTCATTTGGTGGCAAGGCAAAGCCTCTATTTCAAGCATTTGATGATGCTATTACTTCTGCCATCTGTATCACATCACACCTTGCGCTGACAGTGAGAAGTGTTTACAGTTTTTGGCAATTTACAAAGCCAATACATACCTCTTCCACCTTTTTCGAGACGTTATTCTCTATCCTCTAACAGCTGGGACATGGCACCTGAAAATATACCAAACGGCGACGTTAGTATACGTTAAAGATTCGGATTAGGTACCTGTAATAAGATGCTTAATGTAGTGTATATTTCAAACGCAAGACTGCAGTTTTGAAATCCCATTTTACCCCAGCGCAAAATTGTGTCTACAGTTTGAAAACATCATCACCCAAACGCCGCCAGTGTGTCTGCAGAGTAAATAACCTTCTGATACCAACGCAATAATGTTCCTGCAGATAAATAAACCTTTGTCGCCTCAACGCAATAAGTGTGTCTGCAGTTATATCTGTTAACGCCAACGAATTAAACCTATCTGCAGTGTAATCAACTCTTAACCCAAGCAAAACCAGTGTGTGTCTACATTTATACACCTTCTGATACTCGTGAAATAAGTGTACCTTCAGGGTAACAAACTTTTTAACGCCAACGCATACATGTTTACGGCACATGAACGTTTCCATCGATGTTCGGAAATATGATATCACCACATGTCATAACACTTTGAACACCAATGCACAAACAAATCCAACAAGAAAACACATAGCACTAACATTTGAACGCATAGCGACACCAAAAACACACTGATTTAAGCACAGCACAGGCCCTTCGCGTAACACTCTACACATACTATAACATGGTAAAGTTGTTTAAGTTGATGGAACAAAACGTTTGCACCATTCCAATTCGCTGGATGCTCGGAAACCTGCCACATCCACACGTGTTTAACACTTTGAATACGAATACGCACGCCCATGTGGCGAAAGAACGCATTATTATACTTTTAATCGCATAAACACTCGAAAACAAAATATTTTAGCAGAACAAACGGCCCTGGAGGAGCGCAATATGAGCGGTTCATTAACCTTCACCTTTTTTAGAATGGGGTTTATGTTTATGGGGTGGTGCTTTTAGTCGCATCTTGTACTTCCGTATACAAACAGGCACCAGAACAAATTAATTTAACGGTGGTTTAGTTGTTTATGTTTATGGGTTTGGTGCTTGAAGTCGCATCTTGTACTTCATTGTACAAATAGGAACCAGAACAAACTTATTTAACGGTGTTTTAGTGTTTTTATGTTAAATGGGCTTGGTGCTTGAAGACGCATCTTGTACTTCCGTGTACAAACAGGCACCAGAACAACCCTATTTAACGGCGGTTTAGTTGTTTATGTGTTTGATTTTGGTGCTTTTAGTCGTTTCTTTACTTCCGCATACAAATAGGCACCAAAACAACCCTTTTAAACGGTGGTTTAGTTGTTTATGTTCATGGGTTTGGTGTTTTAGTCGCATCTTGTACTTCCGTGTACAAATAGGTACCAAAACCAAGCCTATTTAAGAGGGGTTTAGTTGTTTGTGCTTATGGGTTTGGTGCTTTTAGCCGCATCTTGTACTTCCGTGTACAAATAGGCACCAAAACAAACCTATTTAACGGGGGTTTAATCGTTTATGTTTATTGGTTTGGTGCCTTCAGTCGCATCTTGTACTTCCGTGTACAAACAGGCACCAAAACAGACCTATTTAACGGGTGTTTAGTCGTTTATGTTTATGGGTTAGGTGCTTTTCGTCGCATCTTGTACTTCCGTGTACAAACAGGCACCCAACCAAACCTATTTAACGGGGGTTTAGTTATTTATGTTTATGGGTTAGGTGCTTTTAGTCGCATCTTGTACTTCCGTGTACAAACAGGCACCAAACCAAACCTATCTTACAGGGGTTTTAGTTGTTTATGTTTAAGAGGTTTGGTGCTTTTAGCCGCATCTTGTACTTTCGGGTACAAATAGGCACCAAAACAAACCTATTTTACAGGGGGTTAGTTGTTTATGGGGCAGTTTAGTTGTTTATGTTTATGGTTAGGGGCTTTTAGACGCATCTTGTACATCGGTGTACCATATAGCCGCAAAAAAAAATACCTACCATTCCACAGACTCCTGATTACTGTGACATCTCTGTATATTTCTGTTCCAATCGACTTGTAGCTTCCATGGAATTCCGTCATCTGGACCTGATAAACAAATAATATGATTAGATTTTCAGGATCTCTTTTTCTACTATTGCCATCTGCTGACAAACTATGCAAACAGTTTGGACCCAGATCAGGTCCGACAAAACGTCGGGTCTGATCTAGATCCAACCTGTTTGCCACTCTGCAGGTACAAATGTAATCATGTAGGAATGTTCCAAATTTTGAAGGAAATAATCAGCAGACAACAAGACATCATGAACTATTTCGTGATAAGTACCAAAATATCCATGTACTGGTCAATTTCTTCATACAGGGTGTTTCTTCAGTATGTACAACAGCCACTGTAATGACCATCTTTGTTGACACTGGTGATAAGGAAAACTAACTGAATGGTCAATGATGATGCCAACTTGATTTTGCAATTGTGGTTGTGAAATATCCTCGTCCTATCCACATGCTTTTACTTGCCAAAACTAACTTGTATTTGTGAAATGTAATGACCATACAAAGTCCATCTTACATGCATTTGGTTTTGATGCTTTGGCTTTAGTGAATGTGAACTATCCTGGTCTCTTCCCTCGTTTATTACAAGTCAATGTTCACCTGTGCTTGTTTCATTTGGTGGCAAGGCAAAGCCTCTATTTCAAGCATTTGATGATGCTATTACTTCTGCCATCTGTATCACATCACACCTTGCGCTGACAGTGAGAAGTGTTTACAGTTTTTGGCAATTTACAAAGCCAATACATACCTCTTCCACCTTTTTCGAGACGTTATTCTCTATCCTCTAACAGCTGGGACATGGCACCTGAAAATATACCAAACGGCGACGTTAGTATACGTTAAAGATTCGGATTAGGTACCTGTAATAAGATGCTTAATGTAGTGTATATTTCAAACGCAAGACTGCAGTTTTGAAATCCCATTTTAACCCAGCGCAAAATTGTGTCTACAGTTTGAAAACATCATCACCCAAACGCCGCCAGTGTGTCTGCAGAGTAAATAACCTTCTGATACCAACGCAATAATGTTCCTGCAGATAAATAAACCTTTGTCGCCTCAACGCAATAAGTGTGTCTGCAGTTATATCTGTTAACGCCAACGAATTAAACCTATCTGCAGTGTAATCAACTCTTAACCCAAGCAAAACCAGTGTGTGTCTACATTTATACACCTTCTGATCCTCGTGAAATAAGTGTACCTTCAGAGTAACAAACTTTTTAACGCCAACGCATACATGTTTGCGGCACATGAACGTTTCCATCGATGTTCGGAAATATGATATCACCACATGTCATAACACTTTGAACACCAATGCACAAACAAATCCAACAAGAAAACACATAGCACTAACATTTGAACGCATATCGACACCAAAAACACACTGATTTAAGCACAGCACAGGCCCTTCGCGTAACACTCTACACATACTATAACATGGTAAAGTTGTTTAAGTTGATGGAACAAAACGTTTGCACCATTCCAATTCGCTGGATGCTCGGAAACCTGCCACATCCACACGTGTTTAACACTTTGAATACGAATACGCACGCCCATGTGGCGAAAAAACGCATTATTATACTTTTAATCGCATGAACACTCGAAAACAAAATATTTTAGCAGAAAAAAACGGCCCTGGAGGAGCGCAATATGAGCGGTTCATTAACCTTCACCTTTTTAGAATGGGGTTTATGTTTATGGGGTGGTGCTTTTAGTCGCATCTTGTACTTCCGTATACAAACAGGCACCAGAACAAATTAATTTAACGGTGGTTTAGTTGTTTATGTTTATGGGTTTGGTGCTTGAAGTCGCATCTTGTACCCTATTGTACAAATAGGAACCAGAACAAACTTATTTAACGGTGTTTTAGTGTTTTTATGTTAAATGGGCTTGGTGCTTGAAGACGCATCTTGTACTTCCGTGTACAAGCAGGCACCAGAACAACCCTATTTAACGGCGGTTTAGTTGTTTATGTGTTTGATTTTGGTGCTTTTAGTCGTTTCTTTACTTCCGCATACAAATAGGCACCAAAACAACCCTTTTAAACGGTGGTTTAGTTGTTTATGTTCATGGGTTTGGTGTTTTAGTCGCATCTTGTACTTCCGTGTACAAATAGGTACCAAAACCAAGCCTATTTAAGAGGGGTTTAGTTGTTTGTGCTTATGGGTTTGGTGCTTTTAGCCGCATCTTGTACTTCCGTGTACAAATAGGCACCAAAACAAACCTATTTAACGGGGGTTTAATCGTTTATGTTTATTGGTTTGGTGCCTTCAGTCGCATCTTGTACTTCAATGTACAAACAGGCACCAAAACAAACCTATTTAACGGGTGTTTAGTCGTTTATGTTTATGGGTTAGGTGCTTTTCGTCGCATCTTGTACTTCCGTGTACAAACAGGCACCCAACCAAACCTATTTAACGGGGGTTTAGTTATTTATGTTTATGGGTTAGGTGCTTTTAGTCGCATCTTGTACTTCCGTGTACAAACAGGCACCAAACCAAACCTATCTTACAGGGGTTTAGTTGTTTATGTTTAAGAGGTTTGGTGCTTTTAGCCGCATCTTGTACTTTCGGGTACAAATAGGCACCAAAACAAACCTATTTTACAGGGTGTTAGTTGTTTATGGGGCAGTTTAGTTGTTTATGTTTATGGTTAGGGGCTTTTAGACGCATCTTGTACATCGGTGTACCATATAGCCGCAAAAAAAATACCAACCATTCCACAGACTCCTGATTACTGTGACATCTCTGTATATTTCTGTTCCAATCGACTTGTAGCTTCCATGGAATTCCGTCATCTGGACCTGATAAACAAATAATATGATTAGATTTTCAGGATCTCTTTTTCTACTATTGCCATCTGCTGACAAACTATGCAAACAGTTTGGACCCAGATCAGGTCCGACAAAACGTCGGGTCTGATCTAGATCCAACCTGTTTGCCACTCTGCAGGTACAAATGTAATCATGTAGGAATGTTCCAAATTTTGAAGGAAATAATCAGCAGACAACAAGACATCATGAACTATTTCGTGATAAGTACCAAAATATCCATGTACTGGTCAATTTCTTCATACAGGGTGTTTCTTCAGTATGTACAACAGCCACTGTAATGACCATCTTTGTTGACACTGGTGATAAGGAAAACTAACTGAATGGTCAATGATGATGCCAACTTGATTTTGCAATTGTGGTTGTGAAATATCCTCGTCCTATCCACATGCTTTTACTTGCCAAAACTACTTTGTATTTGTGAAATGTAATGACCATACAAAGTCCATCTTACATGCATTTGGTTTTGATGCTTTGGCTTTAGTGAATGTGAACTTTCCTGGTCTCTTCCCTCGTTTATTACAATTCAATGTTCACCTGTGCTTGTTTCATTTGGTGGCAAGGCAAAGCCTCTATTTCAAGCATTTGATGATGCTATTACTTCTGCCATCTGTATCACATCACACCTTGCGCTGACAGTGAGAAGTGTTTACAGTTTTTGGCAATTTACAAAGCCAATACATACCTCTTCCACCTTTTTCGAGACGTTATTCTCTATCCTCTAACAGCTGGGACATGGCACCTGAAAATATACCAAACGGCGACGTTAGTATACGTTAAAGATTCGGATTAGGTACCTGTAATAAGATGCTTAATGTAGTGTATATTTCAAACGCAAGACTGCAGTTTTGAAATCCCATTTTACCCCAGCGCAAAATTGTGTCTACAGTTTGAAAACATCATCACCCAAACGCCGCCAGTGTGTCTGCAGAGTAAATAACCTTCTGATACCAACGCAATAATGTTCCTGCAGATAAATACACCTTTGTTGCCTCAACGCAATAAGTGTATCTGCAGTTATATCTGTTAACGCCAACGAATTAAACCTATCTGCAGTGTAATCAACTCTTAACCCAAGCAAAACCAGTGTGTGTCTACATTTATACACCTTCTGATCCTCGTGAAATAAGTGTACCTTCAGGGTAACAAACTTTTTAACGCCAACGCATACATGTTTACGGCACATGAACGTTTCCATCGATGTTCGGAAATATGATATCACCACATGTCATAACACTTTGAACACCAATGCACAAACAAATCCAACAAGAAAACACATAGCACTAACATTTGAACGCATATCGACACCAAAAACACACTGATTTAAGCACAGCACAGGCCCTTCGCGTAACACTCTACACATACTATAACATGGTAAAGTTGTTTAAGTTGATGGAACAAAACGTTTGCACCATTCCAATTCGCTGGATGCTCGGAAACCTGCCACATCCACACGTGTTTAACACTTTGAATACGAATACGCACGCCCATGTGGCGAAAGAACGCATTATTATACTTTTAATCGCATAAACACTCGAAAACAAAATATTTTAGCAGAACAAACGACCCTGGAGGAGCGCAATATGAGCGGTTCATTAACCTTCACCTTTTTTAGAATGGGGTTTATGTTTATGGGGTGGTGCTTTTAGTCGCATCTTGTACTTCCGTATACAAACAGGCACCAGAACAAATTAATTTAACGGTGGTTTAGTTGTTTATGTTTATGGGTTTGGTGCTTGAAGTCGCATCTTGTACTTCATTGTACAAATAGGAACCAGAACAAACTTATTTAACGGTGTTTTAGTGTTTTTATGTTAAATGGGCTTGGTGCTTGAAGACGCATCTTGTACTTCCGTGTACAAACAGGCACCAGAACAACCCTATTTAACGGCGGTTTAGTTGTTTATGTGTTTGATTTTGGTGCTTTTAGTCGTTTCTTTACTTCCGCATACAAATAGGCACCAAAACAACCCTTTTAAACGGTGGTTTAGTTGTTTATGTTCATGGGTTTGGTGTTTTAGTCGCATCTTGTACTTCCGTGTACAAATAGGTACCAAAACCAAGCCTATTTAAGAGGGGTTTAGTTGTTTGTGCTTATGGGTTTGGTGCTTTTAGCCGCATCTTGTACTTCCGTGTACAAATAGGCACCAAAACAAACCTATTTAACGGGGGTTTAATCGTTTATGTTTATTGGTTTGGTGCCTTCAGTCGCATCTTGTACTTCCGTGTACAAACAGGCACCAAAACAAACCTATTTAACGGGTGTTTAGTCGTTTATGTTTATGGGTTAGGTGCTTTTCGTCGCATCTTGTACTTCCGTGTACAAACAGGCACCCAACTAAACCTATTTAACGGGGGTTTAGTTATTTATGTTTATGGGTTAGGTGCTTTTAGTCGCATCTTGTACTTCCGTGTACAAACAGGCACCAAACCAAACCTATCTTACAGGGGTTTTAGTTGTTTATGTTTAAGAGGTTTGGTGCTTTTAGCCGCATCTTGTACTTTCGGGTACAAATAGGCACCAAAACAAACCTATTTTACAGGGGGTTAGTTGTTTATGGGGCAGTTTAGTTGTTTATGTTTATGGTTAGGGGCTTTTACACGCATCTTGTACATCGGTGTACCATATAGCCGCAAAAAAAAATACCTACCATTCCACAGACTCCTGATTACTGTGACATCTCTGTATATTTCTGTTCCAATCGACTTGTAGCTTCCATGGAATTCCGTCCTCTAGACCTGATAAACAAATAATATGATTAGATTTTCAGGATCTCTTTTTCTACTATTGCCATCTGCTGACAAACTATGCAAACAGTTTGGACCCAGATCAGGTCCGACAAAACGTCGGGTCTGATCTAGATCCAACCTGTTTGCCACTCTGCAGGTACAAATGTAATCATGTAGGAATGTTCCAAATTTTGAAGGAAATAATCAGCAGACAACAAGACATCATGAACTATTTCGTGATAAGTACCAAAATATCCATGTACTGGTCAATTTCTTCATACAGGGTGTTTCTTCAGTATGTACAACAGCCACTGTAATGACCATCTTTGTTGACACTGGTGATAAGGAAAACTAACTGAATGGTCAATGATGATGCCAACTTGATTTTGCAATTGTGGTTGTGAAATATCCTCGTCCTATCCACATGCTTTTACTTGCCAAAACTACTTTGTATTTGTGAAATGTAATGACCATACAAAGTCCATCTTACATGCATTTGGTTTTGATGCTTTGGCTTTAGTGAATGTGAACTTTCCTGGTCTCTTCCCTCGTTTATTACAAGTCAATGTTCACCTGTGCTTGTTTCATTTGGTGGCAAGGCAAAGCCTCTATTTCAAGCATTTGATGATGCTATTACTTCTGCCATCTGTATCACATCACACCTTGCGCTGACAGTGAGAAGTGTTTACAGTTTTTGGCAATTTACAAAGCCAATACATACCTCTTCCACCTTTTTCGAGACGTTATTCTCTATCCTCTAACAGCTGGGACATGGCACCTGAAAATATACCAAACGGCGACGTTAGTATACGTTAAAGATTCGGATTAGGTACCTGTAATAAGATGCTTAATGTAGTGTATATTTCAAACGCAAGACTGCAGTTTTGAAATCCCATTTTAACCCAGCGCAAAATTGTGTCTACAGTTTGAAAACATCATCACCCAAACGCCGCCAGTGTGTCTGCAGAGTAAATAACCTTCTGATACCAACGCAATAATGTTCCTGCAGATAAATAAACCTTTGTCGCCTCAACGCAATAAGTGTGTCTGCAGTTATATCTGTTAACGCCAACGAATTAAACCTATCTGCAGTGTAATCAACTCTTAACCCAAGCAAAACCAGCGTGTGTCTACATTTATACACCTTCTGATCCTCGTGAAATAAGTGTACCTTCAGAGTAACAAACTTTTTAACGCCAACGCATACATGTTTGCGGCACATGAACGTTTCCATCGATGTTCGGAAATATGATATCACCACATGTCATAACACTTTGAACACCAATGCACAAACAAATCCAACAAGAAAACACATAGCACTAACATTTGAACGCATATCGACACCAAAAACACACTGATTTAAGCACAGCACAGGCCCTTCGCGTAACACTCTACACATACTATAACATGGTAAAGTTGTTTAAGTTGATGGAACAAAACGTTTGCACCATTCCAATTCGCTGGATGCTCGGAAATCTGCCACATCCACACGTGTTTAACACTTTGAATACGAATACGCACGCCCATGTGGCGAAAGAACGCATTATTATACTTTTAATCGCATGAACACTCGAAAACAAAATATTTTAGCGGAACAAACGGCCCTGGAGGAGCGCAATATGAGCGGTTCATTAACCTTCACCTTTTTAGAATGGGGTTTATGTTTCTGGGGTGGTGCTTTTAGTCGCATCTTGTACTTCCGTATACAAACAGGCACCAGAACAAATTAATTTAACGGTGGTTTAGTTGTTTATGTTTATGGGTTTGGTGCTTGAAGTCGCATCTTGTACCCTATTGTACAAATAGGAACCAGAACAAACTTATTTAACGGTGTTTAAGTGTTTTTATGTTAAATGGGCTTGGTGCTTGAAGACGCATCTTGTACTTCCGTGTACAAGCAGGCACCAGAACAACCCTATTTAACGGCGGTTTAGTTGTTTATGTGTTTGATTTTGGTGCTTTTAGTCGTTTCTTTACTTCCGCATACAAATAGGCACCAAAACAACCCTTTTAAACGGTGGTTTAGTTGTTTATGTTCATGGGTTTGGTGTTTTAGTCGCATCTTGTACTTCCGTGTACAAATAGGTACCAATCCCAAGCCTATTTAAGAGGGGTTTAGTTGTTTGTGCTTATGGGTTTGGTGCTTTTAGCCGCATCTTGTACTTCCGTGTACAAATAGGCACCAAAACAAACCTATTTAACGGGGGTTTAATCGTTTATGTTTATTGGTTTGGTGCCTTCAGTCGCATCTTGTACTTCCGTGTACAAACAGGCACCAAAACAAACCTATTTAACGGGTGTTTAGTCGTTTATGTTTATGGGTTAGGTGCTTTTCGTCGCATCTTGTACTTCCGTGTACAAACAGGCACCCAACCAAACCTATTTAACGGGGGTTTAGTTATTTATGTTTATGGGTTAGGTGCTTTTAGTCGCATCTTGTACTTCCGTGTACAAACAGGCACCAAACCAAACCTATCTTACAGGGGTTTAGTTGTTTATGTTTAAGAGGTTTGGTGCTTTTAGCCGCATCTTGTACTTTCGGGTACAAATAGGCACCAAAACAAACCTATTTTACAGGGTGTTAGTTGTTTATGGGGCAGTTTAGTTGTTTATGTTTATGGTTAGGGGCTTTTAGACGCATCTTGTACATCGGTGTACCATATAGCCGCAAAAAAAATACCTACCATTCCACAGACTCCTGATTACTGTGACATCTCTCTATATTTCTGTTCCAATCGACTTGTAGCTTCCATGGAATTCCGTCATCTGGACCTGATAAACAAATAATATGATTAGATTTTCAGGATCTCTTTTTCTACTATTGCCATCTGCTGACAAACTATGCAAACAGTTTGGACCCAGATCAGGTCCGACAAAACGTCGGGTCTGATCTAGATCCAACCTGTTTGCCACTCTGCAGGTACAAATGTAATCATGTAGGAATGTTCCAAATTTTGAAGGAAATAATCAGCAGACAACAAGACATCATGAACTATTTCGTGATAAGTACCAAAATATCCATGTACTGGTCAATTTCTTCATACAGGGTGTTTCTTCAGTATGTACAACAGCCACTGTAATGACCATCTTTGTTGACACTGGTGATAAGGAAAACTAACTGAATGGTCAATGATGATGCCAACTTGATTTTGCAATTGTGGTTGTGAAATATCCTCGTCCTATCCACATGCTTTTACTTGCCAAAACTACTTTGTATTTGTGAAATGTAATGACCATACAAAGTCCATCTTACATGCATTTGGTTTTGATGCTTTGGCTTTAGTGAATGTGAACTTTCCTGGTCTCTTCCCTCGTTTATTACAATTCAATGTTCACCTGTGCTTGTTTCATTTGGTGGCAAGGCAAAGCCTCTATTTCAAGCATTTGATGATGCTATTACTTCTGCCATCTGTATCACATCACACCTTGCGCTGACAGTGAGAAGTGTTTACAGTTTTTGGCAATTTACAAAGCCAATACATACCTCTTCCACCTTTTTCGAGACGTTATTCTCTATCCTCTAACAGCTGGGACATGGCACCTGAAAATATACCAAACGGCGACGTTAGTATACGTTAAAGATTCGGATTAGGTACCTGTAATAAGATGCTTAATGTAGTGTATATTTCAAACGCAAGACTGCAGTTTTGAAATCCCATTTTACCCCAGCGCAAAATTGTGTCTACAGTTTGAAAACATCATCACCCAAACGCCGCCAGTGTGTCTGCAGAGTAAATAACCTTCTGATACCAACGCAATAATGTTCCTGCAGATAAATAAACCTTTGTCGCCTCAACGCAATAAGTGTATCTGCAGTTATATCTGTTAACGCCAACGAATTAAACCTATCTGCAGTGTAATCAACTCTTAACCCAAGCAAAACCAGTGTGTGTCTACATTTATACACCTTCTGATCCTCGTGAAATAAGTGTACCTTCAGGGTAACAAACTTTTTAACGCCAACGCATACATGTTTACGGCACATGAACGTTTCCATCGATGTTCGGAAATATGATATCACCACATGTCATAACACTTTGAACACCAATGCACAAACAAATCCAACAAGAAAACACATAGCACTAACATTTGAACGCATATCGACACCAAAAACACACTGATTTAAGCACAGCACAGGCCCTTCGCGTAACACTCTACACATACTATAACATGGTAAAGTTGTTTAAGTTGATGGAACAAAACGTTTGCACCATTCCAATTTGCTGGATGCTCGGAAACCTGCCACATCCACACGTGTTTAACACTTTGAATACGAATACGCACGCCCATGTGGCGAAAGAACGCATTATTATACTTTTAATCGCATAAACACTCGAAAACAAAATATTTTAGCAGAACAAACGACCCTGGAGGAGCGCAATATGAGCGGTTCATTAACCTTCACCTTTTTTAGAATGGGGTTTATGTTTATGGGGTGGTGCTTTTAGTCGCATCTTGTACTTCCGTATACAAACAGGCACCAGAACAAATTAATTTAACGGTGGTTTAGTTGTTTATGTTTATGGGTTTGGTGCTTGAAGTCGCATCTTGTACTTCATTGTACAAATAGGAACCAGAACAAACTTATTTAACGGTGTTTTAGTGTTTTTATGTTAAATGGGCTTGGTGCTTGAAGACGCATCTTGTACTTCCGTGTACAAACAGGCACCAGAACAACCCTATTTAACGGCGGTTTAGTTGTTTATGTGTTTGATTTTGGTGCTTTTAGTCGTTTCTTTACTTCCGCATACAAATAGGCACCAAAACAACCCTTTTAAACGGTGGTTTAGTTGTTTATGTTCATGGGTTTGGTGTTTTAGTCGCATCTTGTACTTCCGTGTACAAATAGGTACCAAAACCAAGCCTATTTAAGAGGGGTTTAGTTGTTTGTGCTTATGGGTTTGGTGCTTTTAGCCGCATCTTGTACTTCCGTGTACAAATAGGCACCAAAACAAACCTATTTAACGGGGGTTTAATCGTTTATGTTTATTGGTTTGGTGCCTTCAGTCGCATCTTGTACTTCCGTGTACAAACAGGCACCAAAACAAACCTATTTAACGGGTGTTTAGTCGTTTATGTTTATGGGTTAGGTGCTTTTCGTCGCATCTTGTACTTCCGTGTACAAACAGGCACCCAACCAAACCTATTTAACGGGGGTTTAGTTATTTATGTTTATGGGTTAGGTGCTTTTAGTCGCATCTTGTACTTCCGTGTACAAACAGGCACCAAACCAAACCTATCTTACAGGGGTTTTAGTTGTTTATGTTTAAGAGGTTTGGTGCTTTTAGCCGCATCTTGTACTTTCGGGTACAAATAGGCACCAAAACAAACCTATTTTACAGGGGGTTAGTTGTTTATGGGGCAGTTTAGTTGTTTATGTTTATGGTTAGGGGCTTTTAGACGCATCTTGTACATCGGTGTACCATATAGCCGCAAAAAAAAAATACCTACCATTCCACAGACTCCTGATTACTGTGACATCTCTGTATATTTCTGTTCCAATCGACTTGTAGCTTCCATGGAATTCCGTCCTCTAGACCTGATAAACAAATAATATGATTAGATTTTCAGGATCTCTTTTTCTACTATTGCCATCTGCTGACAAACTATGCAAACAGTTTGGACCCAGATCAGGTCCGACAAAACGTGGGGTCTGATCTAGATCCAACCTGTTTGCCACTCTGCAGGTACAAATGTAATCATGTAGGAATGTTCCAAATTTTGAAGGAAATAATCAGCAGACAACAAGACATCATGAACTATTTCGTGATAAGTACCAAAATATCCATGTACTGGTCAATTTCTTCATACAGGGTGTTTCTTCAGTATGTACAACAGCCACTGTAATGACCATCTTTGTTGACACTGGTGATAAGGAAAACTAACTGAATGGTCAATGATGATGCCAACTTGATTTTGCAATTGTGGTTGTGAAATATCCTCGTCCTATCCACATGCTTTTACTTGCCAAAACTACTTTGTATTTGTGAAATGTAATGACCATACAAAGTCCATCTTACATGCATTTGGTTTTGATGCTTTGGCTTTAGTGAATGTGAACTTTCCTGGTCTCTTCCCTCGTTTATTACAAGTCAATGTTCACCTGTGCTTGTTTCATTTGGTGGCAAGGCAAAGCCTCTATTTCAAGCATTTGATGATGCTATTACTTCTGCCATCTGTATCACATCACACCTTGCGCTGACAGTGAGAAGTGTTTACAGTTTTTGGCAATTTACAAAGCCAATACATACCTCTTCCACCTTTTTCGAGACGTTATTCTCTATCCTCTAACAGCTGGGACATGGCACCTGAAAATATACCAAACGGCGACGTTAGTATACGTTAAAGATTCGGATTAGGTACCTGTAATAAGATGCTTTATGTAGTGTATATTTCAAACGCAAGACTGCAGTTTTGAAATCCCATTTTACCCCAGCGCAAAATTGTGTCTACAGTTTGAAAACATCATCACCCAAACGCCGCCAGTGTGTCTGCAGAGTAAATAACCTTCTGATACCAACGCAATAATGTTCCTGCAGATAAATAAACCTTTGTCGCCTCAACGCAATAAGTGTGTCTGCAGTTATATCTGTTAACGCCAACGAATTAAACCTATCTGCAGTGTAATCAACTCTTAACCCAAGCAAAACCAGTGTGTGTCTACATTTATACACCTTCTGATCCTCGTGAAATAAGTGTACCTTCAGAGTAACAAACTTTTTAACGCCAACGCATACATGTTTGCGGCACATGAACGTTTCCATCGATGTTCGGAAATATGATATCACCACATGTCATAACACTTTGAACACCAATGCACAAACAAATCCAACAAGAAAACACATAGCACTTACATTTGAACGCATATTGACACCAAAAACACACTGATTTAAGCACAGCACAGGCCCTTCGCGTAACACTCTACACATACTATAACATGGTAAAGTTGTTTAAGTTGATGGAACAAAACGTTTGCACCATTCCAATTCGCTGGATGCTCGGAAACCTGCCACATCCACACGTGTTTAACACTTTGAATACGAATACGCACGCCCATGTGGCGAAAGAACGCATTATTATACTTTTAATCGCATGAACACTCGAAAACAAAATATTTTAGCAGAATAAACGGCCCTGGAGGAGCGCAATATGAGCGGTTCATTAACCTTCACCTTTTTAGAATGGGGTTTATGTTTCTGGGGTGGTGCTTTTAGTCGCATCTTGTACTTCCGTATACAAACAGGCACCAGAACAAATTAATTTAACGGTGGTTTAGTTGTTTATGTTTATGGGTTTGGTGCTTGAAGTCGCATCTTGTACCCTATTGTACAAATAGGAACCAGAACAAACTTATTTAACGGTGTTTAAGTGTTTTTATGTTAAATGGGCTTGGTGCTTGAAGACGCATCTTGTACTTCCGTGTACAAGCAGGCACCAGAACAACCCTATTTAACGGCGGTTTAGTTGTTTATGTGTTTGATTTTTGTGCTTTTAGTCGTTTCTTTACTTCCGCATACAAATAGGCACCAAAACAACCCTTTTAAACGGTGGTTTAGTTGTTTATGTTCATGGGTTTGGTGTTTTAGTCGCATCTTGTACTTCCGTGTACAAATAGGTACCAATCCCAAGCCTATTTAAGAGGGGTTTAGTTGTTTGTGCTTATGGGTTTGGTGCTTTTAGCCGCATCTTGTACTTCCGTGTACAAATAGGCACCAAAACAAACCTATTTAACGGGGGTTTAATCGTTTATGTTTATTGGTTTGGTGCCTTCAGTCGCATCTTGTACTTCCGTGTACAAACAGGCACCAAAACAAACCTATTTAACGGGTGTTTAGTCGTTTATGTTTATGGGTTAGGTGCTTTTCGTCGCATCTTGTACTTCCGTGTACAAACAGGCACCCAACCAAACCTATTTAACGGGGGTTTAGTTATTTATGTTTATGGGTTAGGTGCTTTTAGTCGCATCTTGTACTTCCGTGTACAAACAGGCACCAAACCAAACCTATCTTACAGGGGTTTAGTTGTTTATGTTTAAGAGGTTTGGTGCTTTTAGCCGCATCTTGTACTTTCGGGTACAAATAGGCACCAAAACAAACCTATTTTACAGGGTGTTAGTTGTTTATGGGGCAGTTTAGTTGTTTATGTTTATGGTTAGGGGCTTTTAGACGCATCTTGTACATCGGTGTACCATATAGCCGCAAAAAAAATACCTACCATTCCACAGACTCCTGATTACTGTGACATCTCTGTATATTTCTGTTCCAATCGACTTGTAGCTTCCATGGAATTCCGTCATCTGGACCTGATAAACAAATAATATGATTAGATTTTCAGGATCTCTTTTTCTACTATTGCCATCTGCTGACAAACTATGCAAACAGTTTGGACCCAGATCAGGTCCGACAAAACGTCGGGTCTGATCTAGATCCAACCTGTTTGCCACTCTGCAGGTACAAATGTAATCATGTAGGAATGTTCCAAATTTTGAAGGAAATAATCAGCAGACAACAAGACATCATGAACTATTTCGTGATAAGTACCAAAATATCCATGTACTGGTCAATTTCTTCATACAGGGTGTTTCTTCAGTATGTACAACAGCCACTGTAATGACCATCTTTGTTGACACTGGTGATAAGGAAAACTAACTGAATGGTCAATGATGATGCCAACTTGATTTTGCAATTGTGGTTGTGAAATATCCTCGTCCTATCCACATGCTTTTACTTGCCAAAACTAACTTGTATTTGTGAAATGTAATGACCATACAAAGTCCATCTTACATGCATTTGGTTTTGATGCTTTGGCTTTAGTGAATGTGAACTTTCCTGGTCTCTTCCCTCGTTTATTACAAGTCAATGTTCACCTGTGCTTGTTTCATTTGGTGGCAAGGCAAAGCCTCTATTTCAAGCATTTGATGATGCTATTACTTCTGCCATCTGTATCACATCACACCTTGCGCTGACAGTGAGAAGTGTTTACAGTTTTTGGCAATTTACAAAGCCAATACATACCTCTTCCACCTTTTTCGAGACGTTATTCTCTATCCTCTAACAGCTGGGACATGGCACCTGAAAATATACCAAACGGCGACGTTAGTATACGTTAAAGATTCGGATTAGGTACCTGTAATAAGATGCTTAATGGTAGTGTATATTTCAAACGCAAGACTGCAGTTTTGAAATCCCATTTTACCCCAGCGCAAAATTGTGTCTACAGTTTGAAAACATCATCACCCAAACGCCGCCAGTGTGTCTGCAGAGTAAATAACCTTCTGATACCAACGCAATAATGTTCCTGCAGATAAATAAACCTTTGTCGCCTCAACGCAATAAGTGTGTCTGCAGTTTTATCTGTTAACGCCAACGAATTAAACCTATCTGCAGTGTAATCAACTCTTAACCCAAGCAAAACCAGTGTGTGTCTACATTTATACACCTTCTGATCCTCGTGAAATAAGTGTACCTTCAGGGTAACAAACTTTTTAACGCCAACGCATACATGTTTACGGCACATGAACGCTTCCATCGATGTTCGGAAATATGATATCACCACATGTCATAACACTTTGAACACCAATGCACAAACAAATCCAACAAGAAAACACATAGCACTAACATTTGAACGCATATCGACACCAAAAACACACTGATTTAAGCACAGCACAGGCCCTTCGCGTAACACTCTACACATACTATAACATGGTAAAGTTGTTTAAGTTGATGGAACAAAACGTTTGCACCATTCCAATTCGCTGGATGCTCGGAAACCTGCCACATCCACACGTGTTTAACACTTTGAATACGAATACGCACGCCCATGTGGCGAAAGAACGCATTATTATACTTTTAATCGCATAAACACTCGAAAACAAAATATTTTAGCAGAACAAACGACCCTGGAGGAGCGCAATATGAGCGGTTCATTAACCTTCACCTTTTTAGAATGGGGTTTATGTTTATGGGGTGGTGCTTTTAGTCGCATCTTGTACTTCCGTATACAAACAGGCACCAGAACAAATTAATTTAACGGTGGTTTAGTTGTTTATGTTTATGGGTTTGGTGCTTGAAGTCGCATCTTGTACTTCATTGTACAAATAGGAACCAGAACAAACTTATTTAACGGTGTTTTAGTGTTTTTATGTTAAATGGGCTTGGTGCTTGAAGACGCATCTTGTACTTCCGTGTACAAACAGGCACCAGAACAACCCTATTTAACGGCGGTTTAGTTGTTTATGTGTTTGATTTTGGTGCTTTTAGTCGTTTCTTTACTTCCGCATACAAATAGGCACCAAAACAACCCTTTTAAACGGTGGTTTAGTTGTTTATGTTCATGGGTTTGGTGTTTTAGTCGCATCTTGTACTTCCGTGTACAAATAGGTACCAAAACCAAGCCTATTTAAGAGGGGTTTAGTTGTTTGTGCTTATTGGTTTGGTGCTTTTAGCCGCATCTTGTACTTCCATGTACAAATAGGCACCAAAACAAACCTATTTAACGGGGGTTTAATCGTTTATGTTTATTGGTTTGGTGCCTTCAGTCGCATCTTGTACTTCCGTGTACAAACAGGCACCAAAACAAACCTATTTAACGGGTGTTTAGTCGTTTATGTTTATGGGTTAGGTGCTTTTCGTCGCATCTTGTACTTCCGTGTACAAACAGGCACCCAACCAAACCTATTTAACGGGAGTTTAGTTATTTATGTTTATGGGTTAGGTGCTTTTAGTCGCATCTTGTACTTCCGTGTACAAACAGGCACCAAACCAAACCTATCTTACAGGGGTTTTAGTTGTTTATGTTTAAGAGGTTTGGTGCTTTTAGCCGCATCTTGTACTTTTGGGTACAAATAGGCACCAAGACAAACCTATTTTACAGGGGGTTAGTTGTTTATGGGGCAGTTTAGTTGTTTATGTTTATGGTTAGGGGCTTTTAGACGCATCTTGTACATCGGTGTACCATATAGCCGCAAAAAAAATACCTACCATTCCACAGACTCCTGATTACTGTGACATCTCTGTATATTTCTGTTCCAATCGACTTGTAGCTTCCATGGAATTCCGTCATCTGGACCTGATAAACAAATAATATGATTAGATTTTCAGGATCTCTTTTTCTACTATTGCCATCTGCTGACAAACTATGCAAACAGTTTGGACCCAGATCAGGTCCGACAAAACGTCGGGTCTGATCTAGATCCAACCTGTTTGCCACTCTGCAGGTACAAATGTAATCATGTAGGAATGTTCCAAATTTTGAAGGAAATAATCAGCAGACAACAAGACATCATGAACTATTTCGTGATAAGTACCAAAATATCCATGTACTGGTCAATTTCTTCGTACAGGGTGTTTCTTCAGTATGTACAACAGCCACTGTAATGACCATCTTTGTTGACACTGGTGATAAGGAAAACTAACTGAATGGTCAATGATGATGCCAACTTGATTTTGCAATTGTGGTTGTGAAATATCCTCGTCCTATCCACATGCTTTTACTTGCCAAAACTAACTTGTATTTGTGAAATGTAATGACCATACAAAGTCCATCTTACATGCATCTGGTTTTGATGCTTTGGCTTTAGTGAATGTGAACTTTCCTGGTCTCTTCCCTCGTTTATTACAAGTCAATGTTCACCTGTGCTTGTTTCATTTGGTGGCAAGGCAAAGCCTCTATTTCAAGCATTTGATGATGCTATTACTTCTGCCATCTGTATCACATCACACCTTGCGCTGACAGTGAGAAGTGTTTACAGTTTTTGGCAATTTACAAAGCCAATACATACCTCTTCCACCTTTTTCGAGACGTTATTCTCTATCCTCTAACAGCTGGGACATGGCACCTGAAAATATACCAAACGGCGACGTTAGTATACGTTAAAGATTCGGATTAGGTACCTGTAATAAGATGCTTAATGTAGTGTATATTTCAAACGCAAGACTGCAGTTTTGAAATCCCATTTTACCCCAGCGCAAAATTGTGTCTACAGTTTGAAAACATCATCACCCAAACGCCGCCAGTGTGTCTGCAGAGTAAATAACCTTCTGATACCAACGCAATAATGTTCCTGCAGATAAATAAACCTTTGTCGCCTCAACGCAATTAGTGTGTCTGCAGTTTTATCTGTTAACGCCAACGAATTAAACCTATCTGCAGTGTAATCAACTCTTAACCCAAGCAAAACCAGTGTGTGTCTACATTTATACACCTTCTGATCCTCGTGAAATTAGTGTACCTTCAGGGTAACAAACTTTTTAACGCCAACGCATACATGTTTACGGCACATGAACGCTTCCATCGATGTTCGGAAATATGATATCACCACATGTCATAACACTTTGAACACCAATGCACAAACAAATCCAACAAGAAAACACATAGCACTAACATTTGAACGCATATCGACACCAAAAACACACTGATTTAAGCACAGCACAGGCCCTTCGCGTAACACTCTACACATACTATAACATGGTAAAGTTGTTTAAGTTGATGGAACAAAACGTTTTGCACCATTCCAATTCGCTGGATGCTCGGAAACCTGCCACATCCACACGTGTTTAACACTTTGAATACGAATACGCACGCCCATGTGGCGAAAGAACGCATTATTATACTTTTAATCGCATAAACACTCGAAAACAAAATATTTTAGCAGAACAAACGACCCTGGAGGAGCGCAATATGAGCGGTTCATTAACCTTCACCTTTTTAGAATGGGGTTTATGTTTATGGGGTGGTGCTTTTAGTCGCATCTTGTACTTCCGTATACAAACAGGCACCAGAACAAATTAATTTAACGGTGGTTTAGTTGTTTATGTTTATGGGTTTGGTGCTTGAAGTCGCATCTTGTACTTCATTGTACAAATAGGAACCAGAACAAACTTATTTAACGGTGTTTTAGTGTTTTTATGTTAAATGGGCTTGGTGCTTGAAGACGCATCTTGTACTTCCGTGTACAAACAGGCACCAGAACAACCCTATTTAACGGCGGTTTAGTTGTTTATGTGTTTGATTTTGGTGCTTTTAGTCGTTTCTTTACTTCCGCATACAAATAGGCACCAAAACAACCCTTTTAAACGGTGGTTTAGTTGTTTATGTTCATGGGTTTGGTGTTTTAGTCGCATCTTGTACTTCCGTGTACAAATAGGTACCAAAACCAAGCCTATTTAAGAGGGGTTTAGTTGTTTGTGCTTATTGGTTTGGTGCTTTTAGCCGCATCTTGTACTTCCATGTACAAATAGGCACCAAAACAAACCTATTTAACGGGGGTTTAATCGTTTATGTTTATTGGTTTGGTGCCTTCAGTCGCATCTTGTACTTCCGTGTACAAACAGGCACCAAAACAAACCTATTTAACGGGTGTTTAGTCGTTTATGTTTATGGGTTAGGTGCTTTTCGTCGCATCTTGTACTTCCGTGTACAAACAGGCACCCAACCAAACCTATTTAACGGGAGTTTAGTTATTTATGTTTATGGGTTAGGTGCTTTTAGTCGCATCTTGTACTTCCGTGTACAAACAGGCACCAAACCAAACCTATCTTACAGGGGTTTTAGTTGTTTATGTTTAAGAGGTTTGGTGCTTTTAGCCGCATCTTGTACTTTCGGGTACAAATAGGCACCAAGACAAACCTATTTTACAGGGGGTTAGTTGTTTATGGGGCAGTTTAGTTGTTTATGTTTATGGTTAGGGGCTTTTAGACGCATCTTGTACATCGGTGTACCATATAGCTGCAAAAAAAAATACCTACCATTCCACAGACTCCTGATTACTGTGACATCTTTGTATATTTCTGTTCCAATCGACTTGTAGCTTCCATGGAATTCCGTCATCTGGACCTGATAAACAAATAATATGATTAGATTTTCAGGATCTCTTTTTCTACTATTGCCATCTGCTGACAAACTATGCAAACAGTTTGGACCCAGATCAGGTCCGACAAAACGTCGGGTCTGATCTAGATCCAACCTGTTTGCCACTCTGCAGGTACAAATGTAATCATGTAGGAATGTTCCAAATTTTGAAGGAAATAATCAGCAGACAACAAGACATCATGAACTATTTCGTGATAAGTACCAAAATATCCATGTACTGGTCAATTTCTTCGTACAGGGTGTTTCTTCAGTATGTACAACAGCCACTGTAATGACCATCTTTGTTGACACTGGTGATAAGGAAAACTAACTGAATGGTCAATGATGATGCCAACTTGATTTTGCAATTGTGGTTGTGAAATATCCTCGTCCTATCCACATGCTTTTACTTGCCAAAACTAACTTGTATTTGTGAAATGTAATGACCATACAAAGTCCATCTTACATGCATTTGGTTTTGATGCTTTGGCTTTAGTGAATGTGAACTTTCCTGGTCTCTTCCCTCGTTTATTACAAGTCAATGTTCACCTGTGCTTGTTTCATTTGGTGGCAAGGCAAAGCCTCTATTTCAAGCATTTGATGATGCTATTACTTCTGCCATCTGTATCACATCACACCTTGCGCTGACAGTGAGAAGTGTTTACAGTTTTTGGCAATTTACAAAGCCAATACATACCTCTTCCACCTTTTTCGAGACGTTATTCTCTATCCTCTAACAGCTGGGACATGGCACCTGAAAATATACCAAACGGCGACGTTAGTATACGTTAAAGATTCGGATTAGGTACCTGTAATAAGATGCTTAATGTAGTGTATATTTCAAACGCAAGACTGCAGTTTTGAAATCCCATTTTACCCCAGCGCAAAATTGTGTCTACAGTTTGAAAACATCATCACCCAAACGCCGCCAGTGTGTCTGCAGAGTAAATAACCTTCTGATACCAACGCAATAATGTTCCTGCAGATAAATAAACCTTTGTCGCCTCAACGCAATAAGTGTGTCTGCAGTTTTATCTGTTAACGCCAACGAATTAAACCTATCTGCAGTGTAATCAACTCTTAACCCAAGCAAAACCAGTGTGTGTCTACATTTATACACCTTCTGATCCTCGTGAAATAAGTGTACCTTCAGGGTAACAAACTTTTTAACGCCAACGCATACATGTTTACGGCACATGAACGTTTCCATCGATGTTCGGAAATATGATATCACCACATGTCATAACACTTTGAACACCAATGCACAAACAAATCCAACAAGAAAACACATAGCACTAACATTTGAACGCATATCGACACCAAAAACACACTGATTTAAGCACAGCACAGGCCCTTCGCGTAACACTCTACACATACTATAACATGGTAAAGTTGTTTAAGTTGATGGAACAAAACGTTTGCACCATTCCAATTCGCTGGATGCTCGGAAACCTGCCACATCCACACGTGTTTAACACTTTGAATACGAATACGCACGCCCATGTGGCGAAAGAACGCATTATTATACTTTTAATCGCATAAACACTCGAAAACAAAATATTTTAGCAGAACAAACGACCCTGGAGGAGCGCAATATGAGCGGTTCATTAACCTTCACCTTTTTAGAATGGGGTTTATGTTTATGGGGTGGTGCTTTTAGTCGCATCTTGTACTTCCGTATACAAACAGGCACCAGAACAAATTAATTTAACGGTGGTTTAGTTGTTTATGTTTATGGGTTTGGTGCTTGAAGTCGCATCTTGTACTTCATTGTACAAATAGGAACCAGAACAAACTTATTTAACGGTGTTTTAGTGTTTTTATGTTAAATGGGCTTGGTGCTTGAAGACGCATCTTGTACTTCCGTGTACAAACAGGCACCAGAACAACCCTATTTAACGGCGGTTTAGTTTTTTATGTGTTTGATTTTGGTGCTTTTAGTCGTTTCTTTACTTCCGCATACAAATAGGCACCAAAACAACCCTTTTAAACGGTGGTTTAGTTGTTTATGTTCATGGGTTTGGTGTTTTAGTCGCATCTTGTACTTCCGTGTACAAATAGGTACCAAAACCAAGCCTATTTAAGAGGGGTTTAGTTGTTTGTGCTTATTGGTTTGGTGCTTTTAGCCGCATCTTGTACTTCCATGTACAAATAGGCACCAAAACAAACCTATTTAACGGGGGTTTAATCGTTTATGTTTATTGGTTTGGTGCCTTCAGTCGCATCTTGTACTTCCGTGTACAAACAGGCACCAAAACAAACCTATTTAACGGGTGTTTAGTCGTTTATGTTTATGGGTTAGGTGCTTTTCGTCGCATCTTGTACTTCCGTGTACAAACAGGCACCCAACCAAACCTATTTAACGGGGGTTTAGTTATTTATGTTTATGGGTTAGGTGCTTTTAGTCGCATCTTGTACTTCCGTGTACAAACAGGCACCAAACCAAACCTATCTTACAGGGGTTTTAGTTGTTTATGTTTAAGAGGTTTGGTGCTTTTAGCCGCATCTTGTACTTTCGGGTACAAATAGGCACCAAGACAAACCTATTTTACAGGGGGTTAGTTGTTTATGGGGCAGTTTAGTTGTTTATGTTTATGGTTAGGGGCTTTTAGACGCATCTTGTACATCGGTGTACCATATAGCCGCAAAAAAAATACCTACCATTCCACAGACTCCTGATTACTGTGACATCTCTGTATATTTCTGTTCCAATCGACTTGTAGCTTCCATGGAATTCCGTCATCTGGACCTGATAAACAAATAATATGATTAGATTTTCAGGATCTCTTTTTCTACTATTGCCATCTGCTGACAAACTATGCAAACAGTTTGGACCCAGATCAGGTCCGACAAAACGTCGGGTCTGATCTAGATCCAACCTGTTTGCCACTCTGCAGGTACAAATGTAATCATGTAGGAATGTTCCAAATTTTGAAGGAAATAATCAGCAGACAACAAGACATCATGAACTATTTCGTGATAAGTACCAAAATATCCATGTACTGGTCAATTTCTTCGTACAGGGTGTTTCTTCAGTATGTACAACAGCCACTGTAATGACCATCTTTGTTGACACTGGTGATAAGGAAAACTAACTGAATGGTCAATGATGATGCCAACTTGATTTTGCAATTGTGGTTGTGAAATATCCTCGTCCTATCCACATGCTTTTACTTGCCAAAACTAACTTGTATTTGTGAAATGTAATGACCATACAAAGTCCATCTTACATGCATTTGGTTTTGATGCTTTGGCTTTAGTGAATGTGAACTTTCCTGGTCTCTTCCCTCGTTTATTACAAGTCAATGTTCACCTGTGCTTGTTTCATTTGGTGGCAAGGCAAAGCCTCTATTTCAAGCATTTGATGATGCTATTACTTCTGCCATCTGTATCACATCACACCTTGCGCTGACAGTGAGAAGTGTTTACAGTTTTTGGCAATTTACAAAGCCAATACATACCTCTTCCACCTTTTTCGAGACGTTATTCTCTATCCTCTAACAGCTGGGACATGGCACCTGAAAATATACCAAACGGCGACGTTAGTATACGTTAAAGATTCGGATTAGGTACCTGTAATAAGATGCTTAATGTAGTGTATATTTCAAACGCAAGACTGCAGTTTTGAAATCCCATTTTACCCCAGCGCAAAATTGTGTCTACAGTTTGAAAACATCATCACCCAAACGCCGCCAGTGTGTCTGCAGAGTAAATAACCTTCTGATACCAACGCAATAATGTTCCTGCAGATAAATAAACCTTTGTCGCCTCAACGCAATAAGTGTGTCTGCAGTTTTATCTGTTAACGCCAACGAATTAAACCTATCTGCAGTGTAATCAACTCTTAACCCAAGCAAAACCAGTGTGTGTCTACATTTATACACCTTCTGATCCTCGTGAAATAAGTGTACCTTCAGGGTAACAAACTTTTTAACGCCAACGCATACATGTTTACGGCACATGAACGTTTCCATCGATGTTCGGAAATATGATATCACCACATGTCATAACACTTTGAACACCAATGCACAAACAAATCCAACAAGAAAACACATAGCACTAACATTTGAACGCATATCGACACCAAAAACACACTGATTTAAGCACAGCACAGGCCCTTCGCGTAACACTCTACACATACTATAACATGGTAAAGTTGTTTAAGTTGATGGAACAAAACGTTTGCACCATTCCAATTCGCTGGATGCTCGGAAACCTGCCACATCCACACGTGTTTAACACTTTGAATACGAATACACACGCCCATGTGGCGAAAGAACGCATTATTATACTTTTAATCGCATAAACACTCGAAAACAAAATATTTTAGCAGAACAAACGACCCTGGAGGAGCGCAATATGAGCGGTTCATTAACCTTCACCTTTTTAGAATGGGGTTTATGTTTATGGGGTGGTGCTTTTAGTCGCATCTTGTACTTCCGTATACAAACAGGCACCAGAACAAATTAATTTAACGGTGGTTTAGTTGTTTATGTTTATGGGTTTGGTGCTTGAAGTCGCATCTTGTACTTCATTGTACAAATAGGAACCAGAACAAACTTATTTAACGGTGTTTTAGTGTTTTTATGTTAAATGGGCTTGGTGCTTGAAGACGCATCTTGTACTTCCGTGTACAAACAGGCACCAGAACAACCCTATTTAACGGCGGTTTAGTTGTTTATGTGTTTGATTTTGGTGCTTTTAGTCGTTTCTTTACTTCCGCATACAAATAGGCACCAAAACAACCCTTTTAAACGGTGGTTTAGTTGTTTATGTTCATGGGTTTGGTGTTTTAGTCGCATCTTGTACTTCCGTGTACAAATAGGTACCAAAACCAAGCCTATTTAAGAGGGGTTTAGTTGTTTGTGCTTATGGGTTTGGTGCTTTTAGCCGCATCTTGTACTTCCGTGTACAAATAGGCACCAAAACAAACCTATTTAACGGGGGTTTAATCGTTTATGTTTATTGGTTTGGTGCCTTCAGTCGCATCTTGTACTTCCGTGTACAAACAGGCACCAAAACAAACCTATTTAACGGGTGTTTAGTCGTTTATGTTTATGGGTTAGGTGCTTTTCGTCGAATCTTGTACTTCCGTGTACAAACAGGCACCCAACCAAACCTATTTAACGGGGGTTTAGTTATTTATGTTTATGGGTTAGGTGCTTTTAGTCGCATCTTGTACTTCCGTGTACAAACAGGCACCAAACCAAACCTATCTTACAGGGGTTTTAGTTGTTTATGTTTAAGAGGTTTGGTGCTTTTAGCCGCATCTTGTACTTTCGGGTACAAATAGGCACCAAGACAAACCTATTTTACAGGGGGTTAGTTGTTTATGGGGCAGTTTAGTTGTTTATGTTTATGGTTAGGGGCTTTTAGACGCATCTTGTACATCGGTGTACCATATAGCCGCAAAAAAAATACCTACCATTCCACAGACTCCTGATTACTGTGACATCTCTGTATATTTCTGTTCCAATCGACTTGTAGCTTCCATGGAATTCCGTCATCTGGACCTGATAAACAAATAATATGATTAGATTTTCAGGATCTCTTTTTCTACTATTGCCATCTGCTGACAAACTATGCAAACAGTTTGGACCCAGATCAGGTCCGACAAAACGTCGGGTCTGATCTAGATCCAACCTGTTTGCCACTCTGCATGTACAAATGTAATCATGTAGGAATGTTCCAAATTTTGAAGGAAATAATCAGCAGACAACAAGACATCATGAACTATTTCGTGATAAGTACCAAAATATCCATGTACTGGTCAATTTCTTCGTACAGGGTGTTTCTTCAGTATGTACAACAGCCACTGTAATGACCATCTTTGTTGACACTGGTGATAAGGAAAACTAACTGAATGGTCAATGATGATGCCAACTTGATTTTGCAATTGTGGTTGTGAAATATCCTCGTCCTATCCACATGCTTTTACTTGCCAAAACTAACTTGTATTTGTGAAATGTAATGACCATACAAAGTCCATCTTACATGCATTTGGTTTTGATGCTTTGGCTTTAGTGAATGTGAACTTTCCTGGTCTCTTCCCTCGTTTATTACAAGTCAATGTTCACCTGTGCTTGTTTCATTTGGTGGCAAGGCAAAGCCTCTATTTCAAGCATTTGATGATGCTATTACTTCTGCCATCTGTATCACATCACACCTTGCGCTGACAGTGAGAAGTGTTTACAGTTTTTGGCAATTTACAAAGCCAATACATACCTCTTCCACCTTTTTCGAGACGTTATTCTCTATCCTCTAACAGCTGGGACATGGCACCTGAAAATATATCAAACGGCGACGTTAGTATACGTTAAAGATTCGGATTAGGTACCTGTAATAAGATGCTTAATGTAGTGTATATTTCAAACGCAAGACTGCAGTTTTGAAATCCCATTTTACCCCAGCGCAAAATTGTGTCTACAGTTTGAAAACATCATCACCCAAACGCCGCCAGTGTGTCTGCAGAGTAAATAACCTTCTGATACCAACGCAATAATGTTCCTGCAGATAAATAAACCTTTGTCGCCTCAACGCAATAAGTGTGTCTGCAGTTTTATCTGTTAACGCCAACGAATTAAACCTATCTGCAGTGTAATCAACTCTTAACCCAAGCAAAACCAGTGTGTGTCTACATTTATACACCTTCTGATCCTCGTGAAATAAGTGTACCTTCAGGGTAACAAACTTTTTAACGCCAACGCATACATGTTTACGGCACATGAACGTTTCCATCGATGTTCGGAAATATGATATCACCACATGTCATAACACTTTGAACACCAATGCACAAACAAATCCAACAAGAAAACACATAGCACTAACATTTGAACGCATATCGACACCAAAAACACACTGATTTAAGCACAGCACAGGCCCTTCGCGTAACACTCTACACATACTATAACATGGTAAAGTTGTTTAAGTTGATGGAACAAAACGTTTGCACCATTCCAATTCGCTGGATGCTCGGAAACCTGCCACATCCACACGTGTTTAACACTTTGAATACGAATACGCACGCCCATGTGGCGAAAGAACGCATTATTATACTTTTAATCGCATAAACACTCGAAAACAAAATATTTTAGCAGAACAAACGACCCTGGAGGAGCGCAATATGAGCGGTTCATTAACCTTCACCTTTTTAGAATGGGGTTTATGTTTATGGGGTGGTGCTTTTAGTCGCATCTTGTACTTCCGTATACAAACAGGCACCAGAACAAATTAATTTAACGGTGGTTTAGTTGTTTATGTTTATGGGTTTGGTGCTTGAAGTCGCATCTTGTACTTCATTGTACAAATAGGAACCAGAACAAACTTATTTAACGGTGTTTTAGTGTTTTTATGTTAAATGGGCTTGGTGCTTGAAGACGCATCTTGTACTTCCGTGTACAAACAGGCACCAGAACAACCCTATTTAACGGCGGTTTAGTTTTTTATGTGTTTGATTTTGGTGCTTTTAGTCGTTTCTTTACTTCCGCATACAAATAGGCACCAAAACAACCCTTTTAAACGGTGGTTTAGTTGTTTATGTTCATGGGTTTGGTGTTTTAGTCGCATCTTGTACTTCCGTGTACAAATAGGTACCAAAACCAAGCCTATTTAAGAGGGGTTTAGTTGTTTGTGCTTATTGGTTTGGTGCTTTTAGCCGCATCTTGTACTTCCATGTACAAATAGGCACCAAAACAAACCTATTTAACGGGGGTTTAATCGTTTATGTTTATTGGTTTGGTGCCTTCAGTCGCATCTTGTACTTCCGTGTACAAACAGGCACCAAAACAAACCTATTTAACGGGTGTTTAGTCGTTTATGTTTATGGGTTAGGTGCTTTTCGTCGCATCTTGTACTTCCGTGTACAAACAGGCACCCAACCAAACCTATTTAACGGGGGTTTAGTTATTTATGTTTATGGGTTAGGTGCTTTTAGTCGCATCTTGTACTTCCGTGTACAAACAGGCACCAAACCAAACCTATCTTACAGGGGTTTTAGTTGTTTATGTTTAAGAGGTTTGGTGCTTTTAGCCGCATCTTGTACTTTCGGGTACAAATAGGCACCAAGACAAACCTATTTTACAGGGGGTTAGTTGTTTATGGGGCAGTTTAGTTGTTTATGTTTATGGTTAGGGGCTTTTAGACGCATCTTGTACATCGGTGTACCATATAGCCGCAAAAAAAATACCTACCATTCCACAGACTCCTGATTACTGTGACATCTCTGTATATTTCTGTTCCAATCGACTTGTAGCTTCCATGGAATTCCGTCATCTGGACCTGATAAACAAATAATATGATTAGATTTTCAGGATCTCTTTTTCTACTATTGCCATCTGCTGACAAACTATGCAAACAGTTTGGACCCAGATCAGGTCCGACAAAACGTCGGGTCTGATCTAGATCCAACCTGTTTGCCACTCTGCAGGTACAAATGTAATCATGTAGGAATGTTCCAAATTTTGAAGGAAATAATCAGCAGACAACAAGACATCATGAACTATTTCGTGATAAGTACCAAAATATCCATGTACTGGTCAATTTCTTCGTACAGGGTGTTTCTTCAGTATGTACAACAGCCACTGTAATGACCATCTTTGTTGACACTGGTGATAAGGAAAACTAACTGAATGGTCAATGATGATGCCAACTTGATTTTGCAATTGTGGTTGTGAAATATCCTCGTCCTATCCACATGCTTTTACTTGCCAAAACTAACTTGTATTTGTGAAATGTAATGACCATACAAAGTCCATCTTACATGCATTTGGTTTTGATGCTTTGGCTTTAGTGAATGTGAACTTTCCTGGTCTCTTCCCTCGTTTATTACAAGTCAATGTTCACCTGTGCTTGTTTCATTTGGTGGCAAGGCAAAGCCTCTATTTCAAGCATTTGATGATGCTATTACTTCTGCCATCTGTATCACATCACACCTTGCGCTGACAGTGAGAAGTGTTTACAGTTTTTGGCAATTTACAAAGCCAATACATACCTCTTCCACCTTTTTCGAGACGTTATTCTCTATCCTCTAACAGCTGGGACATGGCACCTGAAAATATACCAAACGGCGACGTTAGTATACGTTAAAGATTCGGATTAGGTACCTGTAATAAGATGCTTAATGTAGTGTATATTTCAAACGCAAGACTGCAGTTTTGAAATCCCATTTTACCCCAGCGCAAAATTGTGTCTACAGTTTGAAAACATCATCACCCAAACGCCGCCAGTGTGTCTGCAGAGTAAATAACCTTCTGATACCAACGCAATAATGTTCCTGCAGATAAATAAACCTTTGTCGCCTCAACGCAATAAGTGTGTCTGCAGTTTTATCTGTTAACGCCAACGAATTAAACCTATCTGCAGTGTAATCAACTCTTAACCCAAGCAAAACCAGTGTGTGTCTACATTTATACACCTTCTGATCCTCGTGAAATAAGTGTACCTTCAGGGTAACAAACTTTTTAACGCCAACGCATACATGTTTACGGCACATGAACGTTTCCATCGATGTTCGGAAATATGATATCACCACATGTCATAACACTTTGAACACCAATGCACAAACAAATCCAACAAGAAAACACATAGCACTAACATTTGAACGCATATCGACACCAAAAACACACTGATTTAAGCACAGCACAGGCCCTTCGCGTAACACTCTACACATACTATAACATGGTAAAGTTGTTTAAGTTGATGGAACAAAACGTTTGCACCATTCCAATTCGCTGGATGCTCGGAAACCTGCCACATCCACACGTGTTTAACACTTTGAATACGAATACGCACGCCCATGTGGCGAAAGAACGCATTATTATACTTTTAATCGCATAAACACTCGAAAACAAAATATTTTAGCAGAACAAACGACCCTGGAGGAGCGCAATATGAGCGGTTCATTAACCTTCACCTTTTTAGAATGGGGTTTATGTTTATGGGGTGGTGCTTTTAGTCGCATCTTGTACTTCCGTATACAAACAGGCACCAGAACAAATTAATTTAACGGTGGTTTAGTTGTTTATGTTTATGGGTTTGGTGCTTGAAGTCGCATCTTGTACTTCATTGTACAAATAGGAACCAGAACAAACTTATTTAACGGTGTTTTAGTGTTTTTATGTTAAATGGGCTTGGTGCTTGAAGACGCATCTTGTACTTCCGTGTACAAACAGGCACCAGAACAACCCTATTTAACGGCGGTTTAGTTGTTTATGTGTTTGATTTTGGTGCTTTTAGTCGTTTCTTTACTTCCGCATACAAATAGGCACCAAAACAACCCTTTTAAACGGTGGTTTAGTTGTTTATGTTCATGGGTTTGGTGTTTTAGTCGCATCTTGTACTTCCGTGTACAAATAGGTACCAAAACCAAGCCTATTTAAGAGGGGTTTAGTTGTTTGTGCTTATGGGTTTGGTGCTTTTAGCCGCATCTTGTACTTCCGTGTACAAATAGGCACCAAAACAAACCTATTTAACGGGGGTTTAATCGTTTATGTTTATTGGTTTGGTGCCTTCAGTC
The DNA here is from genome assembly GCA_964019695.1 of Loripinus fragilis. Taxonomy (NCBI): domain Eukaryota; kingdom Metazoa; phylum Mollusca; class Bivalvia; order Lucinida; family Lucinidae; genus Loripinus; species Loripinus fragilis. The sequence continues at coordinate 39,987,901 of OZ026527.1, forward strand.
GCATCTTGTACTTCCGTGTACAAACAGGCACCAAAACAAACCTATTTAATGGGTGTTTAGTCGTTTATGTTTATGGGTTAGGTGCTTTTCGTCGAATCTTGTACTTCCGTGTACAAACAGGCACCCAACCAAACCTATTTAACGGGGGTTTAGTTATTTATGTTTATGGGTTAGGTGCTTTTAGTCGCATCTTGTACTTCCGTGTACAAACAGGCACCAAACCAAACCTATCTTACAGGGGTTTTAGTTGTTTATGTTTAAGAGGTTTGGTGCTTTTAGCCGCATCTTGTACTTTCGGGTACAAATAGGCACCAAGACAAACCTATTTTACAGGGGGTTAGTTGTTTATGGGGCAGTTTAGTTGTTTATGTTTATGGTTAGGGGCTTTTAGACGCATCTTGTACATCGGTGTACCATATAGCCGCAAAAAAAATACCTACCATTCCACAGACTCCTGATTACTGTGACATCTCTGTATATTTCTGTTCCAATCGACTTGTAGCTTCCATGGAATTCCGTCATCTGGACCTGATAAACAAATAATATGATTAGATTTTCAGGATCTCTTTTTCTACTATTGCCATCTGCTGACAAACTATGCAAACAGTTTGGACCCAGATCAGGTCCGACAAAACGTCGGGTCTGATCTAGATCCAACCTGTTTGCCACTCTGCAGGTACAAATGTAATCATGTAGGAATGTTCCAAATTTTGAAGGAAATAATCAGCAGACAACAAGACATCATGAACTATTTCGTGATAAGTACCAAAATATCCATGTACTGGTCAATTTCTTCGTACAGGGTGTTTCTTCAGTATGTACAACAGCCACTGTAATGACCATCTTTGTTGACACTGGTGATAAGGAAAACTAACTGAATGGTCAATGATGATGCCAACTTGATTTTGCAATTGTGGTTGTGAAATATCCTCGTCCTATCCACATGCTTTTACTTGCCAAAACTAACTTGTATTTGTGAAATGTAATGACCATACAAAGTCCATCTTACATGCATTTGGTTTTGATGCTTTGGCTTTAGTGAATGTGAACTTTCCTGGTCTCTTCCCTCGTTTATTACAAGTCAATGTTCACCTGTGCTTGTTTCATTTGGTGGCAAGGCAAAGCCTCTATTTCAAGCATTTGATGATGCTATTACTTCTGCCATCTGTATCACATCACACCTTGCGCTGACAGTGAGAAGTGTTTACAGTTTTTGGCAATTTACAAAGCCAATACATACCTCTTCCACCTTTTTCGAGACGTTATTCTCTATCCTCTAACAGCTGGGACATGGCACCTGAAAATATACCAAACGGCGACGTTAGTATACGTTAAAGATTCGGATTAGGTACCTGTAATAAGATGCTTAATGTAGTGTATATTTCAAACGCAAGACTGCAGTTTTGAAATCCCATTTTACCCCAGCGCAAAATTGTGTCTACAGTTTGAAAACATCATCACCCAAACGCCGCCAGTGTGTCTGCAGAGTAAATAACCTTCTGATACCAACGCAATAATGTTCCTGCAGATAAATAAACCTTTGTCGCCTCAACGCAATAAGTGTGTCTGCAGTTTTATCTGTTAACGCCAACGAATTAAACCTATCTGCAGTGTAATCAACTCTTAACCCAAGCAAAACCAGTGTGTGTCTACATTTATACACCTTCTGATCCTCGTGAAATAAGTGTACCTTCAGGGTAACAAACTTTTTAACGCCAACGCATACATGTTTACGGCACATGAACGTTTCCATCGATGTTCGGAAATATGATATCACCACATGTCATAACACTTTGAACACCAATGCACAAACAAATCCAACAAGAAAACACATAGCACTAACATTTGAACGCATATCGACACCAAAAACACACTGATTTAAGCACAGCACAGGCCCTTCGCGTAACACTCTACACATACTATAACATGGTAAAGTTGTTTAAGTTGATGGAACAAAACGTTTGCACCATTCCAATTCGCTGGATGCTCGGAAACCTGCCACATCCACACGTGTTTAACACTTTGAATACGAATACGCACGCCCATGTGGCGAAAGAACGCATTATTATACTTTTAATCGCATAAACACTCGAAAACAAAATATTTTAGCAGAACAAACGACCCTGGAGGAGCGCAATATGAGCGGTTCATTAACCTTCACCTTTTTAGAATGGGGTTTATGTTTATGGGGTGGTGCTTTTAGTCGCATCTTGTACTTCCGTATACAAACAGGCACCAGAACAAATTAATTTAACGGTGGTTTAGTTGTTTATGTTTATGGGTTTGGTGCTTGAAGTCGCATCTTGTACTTCATTGTACAAATAGGAACCAGAACAAACTTATTTAACGGTGTTTTAGTGTTTTTATGTTAAATGGGCTTGGTGCTTGAAGACGCATCTTGTACTTCCGTGTACAAACAGGCACCAGAACAACCCTATTTAACGGCGGTTTAGTTGTTTATGTGTTTGATTTTGGTGCTTTTAGTCGTTTCTTTACTTCCGCATACAAATAGGCACCAAAACAACCCTTTTAAACGGTGGTTTAGTTGTTTATGTTCATGGGTTTGGTGTTTTAGTCGCATCTTGTACTTCCGTGTACAAATAGGTACCAAAACCAAGCCTATTTAAGAGGGGTTTAGTTGTTTGTGCTTATGGGTTTGGTGCTTTTAGCCGCATCTTGTACTTCCGTGTACAAATAGGCACCAAAACAAACCTATTTAACGGGGGTTTAATCGTTTATGTTTATTGGTTTGGTGCCTTCAGTCGCATCTTGTACTTCCGTGTACAAACAGGCACCAAAACAAACCTATTTAACGGGTGTTTAGTCGTTTATGTTTATGGGTTAGGTGCTTTTCGTCGAATCTTGTACTTCCGTGTACAAACAGGCACCCAACCAAACCTATTTAACGGGGGTTTAGTTATTTATGTTTATGGGTTAGGTGCTTTTAGTCGCATCTTGTACTTCCGTGTACAAACAGGCACCAAACCAAACCTATCTTACAGGGGTTTTAGTTGTTTATGTTTAAGAGGTTTGGTGCTTTTAGCCGCATCTTGTACTTTCGGGTACAAATAGGCACCAAGACAAACCTATTTTACAGGGGGTTAGTTGTTTATGGGGCAGTTTAGTTGTTTATGTTTATGGTTAGGGGCTTTTAGACGCATCTTGTACATCGGTGTACCATATAGCCGCAAAAAAAATACCTACCATTCCACAGACTCCTGATTACTGTGACATCTCTGTATATTTCTGTTCCAATCGACTTGTAGCTTCCATGGAATTCCGTCATCTGGACCTGATAAACAAATAATATGATTAGATTTTCAGGATCTCTTTTTCTACTATTGCCATCTGCTGACAAACTATGCAAACAGTTTGGACCCAGATCAGGTCCGACAAAACGTCGGGTCTGATCTAGATCCAACCTGTTTGCCACTCTGCATGTACAAATGTAATCATGTAGGAATGTTCCAAATTTTGAAGGAAATAATCAGCAGACAACAAGACATCATGAACTATTTCGTGATAAGTACCAAAATATCCATGTACTGGTCAATTTCTTCGTACAGGGTGTTTCTTCAGTATGTACAACAGCCACTGTAATGACCATCTTTGTTGACACTGGTGATAAGGAAAACTAACTGAATGGTCAATGATGATGCCAACTTGATTTTGCAATTGTGGTTGTGAAATATCCTCGTCCTATCCACATGCTTTTACTTGCCAAAACTAACTTGTATTTGTGAAATGTAATGACCATACAAAGTCCATCTTACATGCATTTGGTTTTGATGCTTTGGCTTTAGTGAATGTGAACTTTCCTGGTCTCTTCCCTCGTTTATTACAAGTCAATGTTCACCTGTGCTTGTTTCATTTGGTGGCAAGGCAAAGCCTCTATTTCAAGCATTTGATGATGCTATTACTTCTGCCATCTGTATCACATCACACCTTGCGCTGACAGTGAGAAGTGTTTACAGTTTTTGGCAATTTACAAAGCCAATACATACCTCTTCCACCTTTTTCGAGACGTTATTCTCTATCCTCTAACAGCTGGGACATGGCACCTGAAAATATATCAAACGGCGACGTTAGTATACGTTAAAGATTCGGATTAGGTACCTGTAATAAGATGCTTAATGTAGTGTATATTTCAAACGCAAGACTGCAGTTTTGAAATCCCATTTTACCCCAGCGCAAAATTGTGTCTACAGTTTGAAAACATCATCACCCAAACGCCGCCAGTGTGTCTGCAGAGTAAATAACCTTCTGATACCAACGCAATAATGTTCCTGCAGATAAATAAACCTTTGTCGCCTCAACGCAATAAGTGTGTCTGCAGTTTTATCTGTTAACGCCAACGAATTAAACCTATCTGCAGTGTAATCAACTCTTAACCCAAGCAAAACCAGTGTGTGTCTACATTTATACACCTTTTGATCCTCGTGAAATAAGTGTACCTTCAGGGTAACAAACTTTTTAACGCCAACGCATACATGTTTACGGCACATGAACGTTTCCATCGATGTTCGGAAATATGATATCACCACATGTCATAACACTTTGAACACCAATGCACAAACAAATCCAACAAGAAAACACATAGCACTAACATTTGAACGCATATCGACACCAAAAACACACTGATTTAAGCACAGCACAGGCCCTTCGCGTAACACTCTACACATACTATAACATGGTAAAGTTGTTTAAGTTGATGGAACAAAACGTTTGCACCATTCCAATTCGCTGGATGCTCGGAAACCTGCCACATCCACACGTGTTTAACACTTTGAATACGAATACGCACGCCCATGTGGCGAAAGAACGCATTATTATACTTTTAATCGCATAAACACTCGAAAACAAAATATTTTAGCAGAACAAACGACCCTGGAGGAGCGCAATATGAGCGGTTCATTAACCTTCACCTTTTTAGAATGGGGTTTATGTTTATGGGGTGGTGCTTTTAGTCGCATCTTGTACTTCCGTATACAAACAGGCACCAGAACAAATTAATTTAACGGTGGTTTAGTTGTTTATGTTTATGGGTTTGGTGCTTGAAGTCGCATCTTGTACTTCATTGTACAAATAGGAACCAGAACAAACTTATTTAACGGTGTTTTAGTGTTTTTATGTTAAATGGGCTTGGTGCTTGAAGACGCATCTTGTACTTCCGTGTACAAACAGGCACCAGAACAACCCTATTTAACGGCGGTTTAGTTGTTTATGTGTTTGATTTTGGTGCTTTTAGTCGTTTCTTTACTTCCGCATACAAATAGGCACCAAAACAACCCTTTTAAACGGTGGTTTAGTTGTTTATGTTCATGGGTTTGGTGTTTTAGTCGCATCTTGTACTTCCGTGTACAAATAGGTACCAAAACCAAGCCTATTTAAGAGGGGTTTAGTTGTTTGTGCTTATGGGTTTGGTGCTTTTAGCCGCATCTTGTACTTCCGTGTACAAATAGGCACCAAAACAAACCTATTTAACGGGGGTTTAATCGTTTATGTTTATTGGTTTGGTGCCTTCAGTCGCATCTTGTACTTCCGTGTACAAACAGGCACCAAAACAAACCTATTTAATGGGTGTTTAGTCGTTTATGTTTATGGGTTAGGTGCTTTTCGTCGAATCTTGTACTTCCGTGTACAAACAGGCACCCAACCAAACCTATTTAACGGGGGTTTAGTTATTTATGTTTATGGGTTAGGTGCTTTTAGTCGCATCTTGTACTTCCGTGTACAAACAGGCACCAAACCAAACCTATCTTACAGGGGTTTTAGTTGTTTATGTTTAAGAGGTTTGGTGCTTTTAGCCGCATCTTGTACTTTCGGGTACAAATAGGCACCAAGACAAACCTATTTTACAGGGGGTTAGTTGTTTATGGGGCAGTTTAGTTGTTTATGTTTATGGTTAGGGGCTTTTAGACGCATCTTGTACATCGGTGTACCATATAGCCGCAAAAAAAATACCTACCATTCCACAGACTCCTGATTACTGTGACATCTCTGTATATTTCTGTTCCAATCGACTTGTAGCTTCCATGGAATTCCGTCATCTGGACCTGATAAACAAATAATATGATTAGATTTTCAGGATCTCTTTTTCTACTATTGCCATCTGCTGACAAACTATGCAAACAGTTTGGACCCAGATCAGGTCCGACAAAACGTCGGGTCTGATCTAGATCCAACCTGTTTGCCACTCTGCAGGTACAAATGTAATCATGTAGGAATGTTCCAAATTTTGAAGGAAATAATCAGCAGACAACAAGACATCATGAACTATTTCGTGATAAGTACCAAAATATCCATGTACTGGTCAATTTCTTCGTACAGGGTGTTTCTTCAGTATGTACAACAGCCACTGTAATGACCATCTTTGTTGACACTGGTGATAAGGAAAACTAACTGAATGGTCAATGATGATGCCAACTTGATTTTGCAATTGTGGTTGTGAAATATCCTCGTCCTATCCACATGCTTTTACTTGCCAAAACTAACTTGTATTTGTGAAATGTAATGACCATACAAAGTCCATCTTACATGCATTTGGTTTTGATGCTTTGGCTTTAGTGAATGTGAACTTTCCTGGTCTCTTCCCTCGTTTATTACAAGTCAATGTTCACCTGTGCTTGTTTCATTTGGTGGCAAGGCAAAGCCTCTATTTCAAGCATTTGATGATGCTATTACTTCTGCCATCTGTATCACATCACACCTTGCGCTGACAGTGAGAAGTGTTTACAGTTTTTGGCAATTTACAAAGCCAATACATACCTCTTCCACCTTTTTCGAGACGTTATTCTCTATCCTCTAACAGCTGGGACATGGCACCTGAAAATATACCAAACGGCGACGTTAGTATACGTTAAAGATTCGGATTAGGTACCTGTAATAAGATGCTTAATGTAGTGTATATTTCAAACGCAAGACTGCAGTTTTGAAATCCCATTTTACCCCAGCGCAAAATTGTGTCTACAGTTTGAAAACATCATCACCCAAACGCCGCCAGTGTGTCTGCAGAGTAAATAACCTTCTGATACCAACGCAATAATGTTCCTGCAGATAAATAAACCTTTGTCGCCTCAACGCAATAAGTGTGTCTGCAGTTTTATCTGTTAACGCCAACGAATTAAACCTATCTGCAGTGTAATCAACTCTTAACCCAAGCAAAACCAGTGTGTGTCTACATTTATACACCTTCTGATCCTCGTGAAATAAGTGTACCTTCAGGGTAACAAACTTTTTAACGCCAACGCATACATGTTTACGGCACATGAACGTTTCCATCGATGTTCGGAAATATGATATCACCACATGTCATAACACTTTGAACACCAATGCACAAACAAATCCAACAAGAAAACACATAGCACTAACATTTGAACGCATATCGACACCAAAAACACACTGATTTAAGCACAGCACAGGCCCTTCGCGTAACACTCTACACATACTATAACATGGTAAAGTTGTTTAAGTTGATGGAACAAAACGTTTGCACCATTCCAATTCGCTGGATGCTCGGAAACCTGCCACATCCACACGTGTTTAACACTTTGAATACGAATACGCACGCCCATGTGGCGAAAGAACGCATTATTATACTTTTAATCGCATAAACACTCGAAAACAAAATATTTTAGCAGAACAAACGACCCTGGAGGAGCGCAATATGAGCGGTTCATTAACCTTCACCTTTTTAGAATGGGGTTTATGTTTATGGGGTGGTGCTTTTAGTCGCATCTTGTACTTCCGTATACAAACAGGCACCAGAACAAATTAATTTAACGGTGGTTTAGTTGTTTATGTTTATGGGTTTGGTGCTTGAAGTCGCATCTTGTACTTCATTGTACAAATAGGAACCAGAACAAACTTATTTAACGGTGTTTTAGTGTTTTTATGTTAAATGGGCTTGGTGCTTGAAGACGCATCTTGTACTTCCGTGTACAAACAGGCACCAGAACAACCCTATTTAACGGCGGTTTAGTTGTTTATGTGTTTGATTTTGGTGCTTTTAGTCGTTTCTTTACTTCCGCATACAAATAGGCACCAAAACAACCCTTTTAAACGGTGGTTTAGTTGTTTATGTTCATGGGTTTGGTGTTTTAGTCGCATCTTGTACTTCCGTGTACAAATAGGTACCAAAACCAAGCCTATTTAAGAGGGGTTTAGTTGTTTGTGCTTATGGGTTTGGTGCTTTTAGCCGCATCTTGTACTTCCGTGTACAAATAGGCACCAAAACAAACCTATTTAACGGGGGTTTAATCGTTTATGTTTATTGGTTTGGTGCCTTCAGTCGCATCTTGTACTTCCGTGTACAAACAGGCACCAAAACAAACCTATTTAACGGGTGTTTAGTCGTTTATGTTTATGGGTTAGGTGCTTTTCGTCGAATCTTGTACTTCCGTGTACAAACAGGCACCCAACCAAACCTATTTAACGGGGGTTTAGTTATTTATGTTTATGGGTTAGGTGCTTTTAGTCGCATCTTGTACTTCCGTGTACAAACAGGCACCAAACCAAACCTATCTTACAGGGGTTTTAGTTGTTTATGTTTAAGAGGTTTGGTGCTTTTAGCCGCATCTTGTACTTTCGGGTACAAATAGGCACCAAGACAAACCTATTTTACAGGGGGTTAGTTGTTTATGGGGCAGTTTAGTTGTTTATGTTTATGGTTAGGGGCTTTTAGACGCATCTTGTACATCGGTGTACCATATAGCCGCAAAAAAAATACCTACCATTCCACAGACTCCTGATTACTGTGACATCTCTGTATATTTCTGTTCCAATCGACTTGTAGCTTCCATGGAATTCCGTCATCTGGACCTGATAAACAAATAATATGATTAGATTTTCAGGATCTCTTTTTCTACTATTGCCATCTGCTGACAAACTATGCAAACAGTTTGGACCCAGATCAGGTCCGACAAAACGTCGGGTCTGATCTAGATCCAACCTGTTTGCCACTCTGCATGTACAAATGTAATCATGTAGGAATGTTCCAAATTTTGAAGGAAATAATCAGCAGACAACAAGACATCATGAACTATTTCGTGATAAGTACCAAAATATCCATGTACTGGTCAATTTCTTCGTACAGGGTGTTTCTTCAGTATGTACAACAGCCACTGTAATGACCATCTTTGTTGACACTGGTGATAAGGAAAACTAACTGAATGGTCAATGATGATGCCAACTTGATTTTGCAATTGTGGTTGTGAAATATCCTCGTCCTATCCACATGCTTTTACTTGCCAAAACTAACTTGTATTTGTGAAATGTAATGACCATACAAAGTCCATCTTACATGCATTTGGTTTTGATGCTTTGGCTTTAGTGAATGTGAACTTTCCTGGTCTCTTCCCTCGTTTATTACAAGTCAATGTTCACCTGTGCTTGTTTCATTTGGTGGCAAGGCAAAGCCTCTATTTCAAGCATTTGATGATGCTATTACTTCTGCCATCTGTATCACATCACACCTTGCGCTGACAGTGAGAAGTGTTTACAGTTTTTGGCAATTTACAAAGCCAATACATACCTCTTCCACCTTTTTCGAGACGTTATTCTCTATCCTCTAACAGCTGGGACATGGCACCTGAAAATATATCAAACGGCGACGTTAGTATACGTTAAAGATTCGGATTAGGTACCTGTAATAAGATGCTTAATGTAGTGTATATTTCAAACGCAAGACTGCAGTTTTGAAATCCCATTTTACCCCAGCGCAAAATTGTGTCTACAGTTTGAAAACATCATCACCCAAACGCCGCCAGTGTGTCTGCAGAGTAAATAACCTTCTGATACCAACGCAATAATGTTCCTGCAGATAAATAAACCTTTGTCGCCTCAACGCAATAAGTGTGTCTGCAGTTTTATCTGTTAACGCCAACGAATTAAACCTATCTGCAGTGTAATCAACTCTTAACCCAAGCAAAACCAGTGTGTGTCTACATTTATACACCTTTTGATCCTCGTGAAATAAGTGTACCTTCAGGGTAACAAACTTTTTAACGCCAACGCATACATGTTTACGGCACATGAACGTTTCCATCGATGTTCGGAAATATGATATCACCACATGTCATAACACTTTGAACACCAATGCACAAACAAATCCAACAAGAAAACACATAGCACTAACATTTGAACGCATATCGACACCAAAAACACACTGATTTAAGCACAGCACAGGCCCTTCGCGTAACACTCTACACATACTATAACATGGTAAAGTTGTTTAAGTTGATGGAACAAAACGTTTGCACCATTCCAATTCGCTGGATGCTCGGAAACCTGCCACATCCACACGTGTTTAACACTTTGAATACGAATACGCACGCCCATGTGGCGAAAGAACGCATTATTATACTTTTAATCGCATAAACACTCGAAAACAAAATATTTTAGCAGAACAAACGACCCTGGAGGAGCGCAATATGAGCGGTTCATTAACCTTCACCTTTTTAGAATGGGGTTTATGTTTATGGGGTGGTGCTTTTAGTCGCATCTTGTACTTCCGTATACAAACAGGCACCAGAACAAATTAATTTAACGGTGGTTTAGTTGTTTATGTTTATGGGTTTGGTGCTTGAAGTCGCATCTTGTACTTCATTGTACAAATAGGAACCAGAACAAACTTATTTAACGGTGTTTTAGTGTTTTTATGTTAAATGGGCTTGGTGCTTGAAGACGCATCTTGTACTTCCGTGTACAAACAGGCACCAGAACAACCCTATTTAACGGCGGTTTAGTTGTTTATGTGTTTGATTTTGGTGCTTTTAGTCGTTTCTTTACTTCCGCATACAAATAGGCACCAAAACAACCCTTTTAAACGGTGGTTTAGTTGTTTATGTTCATGGGTTTGGTGTTTTAGTCGCATCTTGTACTTCCGTGTACAAATAGGTACCAAAACCAAGCCTATTTAAGAGGGGTTTAGTTGTTTGTGCTTATGGGTTTGGTGCTTTTAGCCGCATCTTGTACTTCCGTGTACAAATAGGCACCAAAACAAACCTATTTAACGGGGGTTTAATCGTTTATGTTTATTGGTTTGGTGCCTTCAGTCGCATCTTGTACTTCCGTGTACAAACAGGCACCAAAACAAACCTATTTAACGGGTGTTTAGTCGTTTATGTTTATGGGTTAGGTGCTTTTCGTCGCATCTTGTACTTCCGTGTACAAACAGGCACCCAACCAAACCTATTTAACGGGGGTTTAGTTATTTATGTTTATGGGTTAGGTGCTTTTAGTCGCATCTTGTACTTCCGTGTACAAACAGGCACCAAACCAAACCTATCTTACAGGGGTTTTAACTGTTTATGTTTTAAAAGGTTTGGTGCTTTTAGCCGCATCTTGTACTTTCGGGTACAAATAGGCACCAAGACAAACCTATTTTACAGGGGGTTAGTTGTTTATGGGGCAGTTTAGTTGTTTATGTTTATGGTTAGGGGCTTTTAGACGCATCTTGTACATCGGTGTACCATATAGCCGCAAAAAAAATACCTACCATTCCACAGACTCCTGATTACTGTGACATCTCTGTATATTTCTGTTCCAATCGACTTGTAGCTTCCATGGAATTCCGTCATCTGGACCTGATAAACAAATAATATGATTAGATTTTCAGGATCTCTTTTTCTACTATTGCCATCTGCTGACAAACTATGCAAACAGTTTGGACCCAGATCAGGTCCGACAAAACGTCGGGTCTGATCTAGATCCAACCTGTTTGCCACTCTGCAGGTACAAATGTAATCATGTAGGAATGTTCCAAATTTTGAAGGAAATAATCAGCAGACAACAAGACATCATGAACTATTTCGTGATAAGTACCAAAATATCCATGTACTGGTCAATTTCTTCATACAGGGTGTTTCTTCAGTATGTACAACAGCCACTGTAATGACCATCTTTGTTGACACTGGTGATAAGGAAAACTAACTGAATGGTCAATGATGATGCCAACTTGATTTTGCAATTGTGGTTGTGAAATATCCTCGTCCTATCCACATGCTTTTACTTGCCAAAACTAACTTGTATTTGTGAAATGTAATGACCATACAAAGTCCATCTTACATGCATTTGGTTTTGATGCTTTGGCTTTAGTGAATGTGAACTTTCCTGGTCTCTTCCCTCGTTTATTACAAGTCAATGTTCACCTGTGCTTGTTTCATTTGGTGGCAAGGCAAAGCCTCTATTTCAAGCATTTGATGATGCTATTACTTCTGCCATCTGTATCACATCACACCTTGCGCTGACAGTGAGAAGTGTTTACAGTTTTTGGCAATTTACAAAGCCAATACATACCTCTTCCACCTTTTTCGAGACGTTATTCTCTATCCTCTAACAGCTGGGACATGGCACCTGAAAATATACCAAACGGCGACGTTAGTATACGTTAAAGATTCGGATTAGGTACCTGTAATAAGATGCTTAATGTAGTGTATATTTCAAACGCAAGACTGCAGTTTTGAAATCCCATTTTACCCCAGCGCAAAATTGTGTCTACAGTTTGAAAACATCATCACCCAAACGCCGCCAGTGTGTCTGCAGAGTAAATAACCTTCTGATACCAACGCAATAATGTTCCTGCAGATAAATAAACCTTTGTCGCCTCAACGCAATAAGTGTGTCTGCAGTTTTATCTGTTAACGCCAACGAATTAAACCTATCTGCAGTGTAATCAACTCTTAACCCAAGCAAAACCAGTGTGTGTCTACATTTATACACCTTCTGATCCTCGTGAAATAAGTGTACCTTCAGGGTAACAAACTTTTTAACGCCAACGCATACATGTTTACGGCACATGAACGTTTCCATCGATGTTCGGAAATATGATATCACCACATGTCATAACACTTTGAACACCAATGCACAAACAAATCCAACAAGAAAACACATAGCACTAACATTTGAACGCATATCGACACCAAAAACACACTGATTTAAGCACAGCACAGGCCCTTCGCGTAACACTCTACACATACTATAACATGGTAAAGTTGTTTAAGTTGATGGAACAAAACGTTTGCACCATTCCAATTCGCTGGATGCTCGGAAACCTGCCACATCCACACGTGTTTAACACTTTGAATACGAATACGCACGCCCATGTGGCGAAAGAACGCATTATTATACTTTTAATCGCATAAACACTCGAAAACAAAATATTTTAGCAGAACAAACGACCCTGGAGGAGCGCAATATGAGCGGTTCATTAACCTTCACCTTTTTAGAATGGGGTTTATGTTTATGGGGTGGTGCTTTTAGTCGCATCTTGTACTTCCGTATACAAACAGGCACCAGAACAAATTAATTTAACGGTGGTTTAGTTGTTTATGTTTATGGGTTTGGTGCTTGAAGTCGCATCTTGTACTTCATTGTACAAATAGGAACCAGAACAAACTTATTTAACGGTGTTTTAGTGTTTTTATGTTAAATGGGCTTGGTGCTTGAAGACGCATCTTGTACTTCAGTGTACAAACAGGCACCAGAACAACCCTATTTAACGGCGGTTTAGTTGTTTATGTGTTTGATTTTGGTGCTTTCAGTCGTTTCTTTACTTCCGCATACAAATAGGCACCAAAACAACCCTTTTAAACGGTGGTTTAGTTGTTTATGTTCATGGGTTTGGTGTTTTAGTCGCATCTTGTACTTCCGTGTACAAATAGGTACCAAAACCAAGCCTATTTAAGAGGGGTTTAGTTGTTTGTGCTTATGGGTTTGGTGCTTTTAGCCGCATCTTGTACTTCCGTGTACAAATAGGCACCAAAACAAACCTATTTAACGGGGGTTTAATCGTTTATGTTTATTGGTTTGGTGCCTTCAGTCGCATCTTGTACTTCCGTGTACAAACAGGCACCAAAACAAACCTATTTAACGGGTGTTTAGTCGTTTATGTTTATGGGTTAGGTGCTTTTCGTCGCATCTTGTACTTCCGTGTACAAACAGGCACCCAACCAAACCTATTTAACGGGGGTTTAGTTATTTATGTTTATGGGTTAGGTGCTTTTAGTCGCATCTTGTACTTCCGTGTACAAACAGGCACCAAACCAAACCTATCTTACAGGGGTTTTAGTTGTTTATGTTTAAGAGGTTTGGTGCTTTTAGCCGCATCTTGTACTTTCGGGTACAAATAGGCACCAAGACAAACCTATTTTACAGGGGGTTAGTTGTTTATGGGGCAGTTTAGTTGTTTATGTTTATGGTTAGGGGCTTTTAGACGCATCTTGTACATCGGTGTACCATATAGCCGCAAAAAAATACCTACCATTCCACAGACTCCTGATTACTGTGACATCTCTGTATATTTCTGTTCCAATCGACTTGTAGCTTCCATGGAATTCCGTCATCTGGACCTGATAAACAAATAATATGATTAGATTTTCAGGATCTCTTTTTCTACTATTGCCATCTGCTGACAAACTATGCAAACAGTTTGGACCCAGATCAGGTCCGACAAAACGTCGGGTCTGATCTAGATCCAACCTGTTTGCCACTCTGCAGGTACAAATGTAATCATGTAGGAATGTTCCAAATTTTGAAGGAAATAATCAGCAGACAACAAGACATCATGAACTATTTCGTGATAAGTACCAAAATATCCATGTACTGGTCAATTTCATCATACAGGGTGTTTCTTCAGTATGTACAACAGCCACTGTAATGACCATCTTTGTTGACACTGGTGATAAGGAAAACTAACTGAATGGTCAATGATGATGCCAACTTGATTTTGCAATTGTGGTTGTGAAATATCCTCGTCCTATCCACATGCTTTTACTTGCCAAACTAACTTGTATTTGTGAAATGTAATGACCATACAAAGTCCATCTTACATGCATTTGGTTTTGATGCTTTGGCTTTAGTGAATGTGAACTTTCCTGGTCTCTTCCCTCGTTTATTACAAGTCAATGTTCACCTGTGCTTGTTTCATTTGGTGGCAAGGCAAAGCCTCTATTTCAAGCATTTGATGATGCTATTACTTCTGCCATCTGTATCACATCACACCTTGCGCTGACAGTGAGAAGTGTTTACAGTTTTTGGCAATTTACAAAGCCAATACATACCTCTTCCACCTTTTTCGAGACGTTATTCTCTATCCTCTAACAGCTGGGACATGGCACCTGAAAATATACCAAACGGCGACGTTAGTATACGTTAAAGATTCGGATTAGGTACCTGTAATAAGATGCTTAATGTAGTGTATATTTCAAACGCAAGACTGCAGTTTTGAAATCCCATTTTACCCCAGCGCAAAATTGTGTCTACAGTTTGAAAACATCATCACCCAAACGCCGCCAGTGTGTCTGCAGAGTAAATAACCTTCTGATACCAACGCAATAATGTTCCTGCAGATAAATAAACCTTTGTCGCCTCAACGCAATAAGTGTGTCTGCAGTTTTATCTGTTAACGCCAACGAATTAAACCTATCTGCAGTGTAATCAACTCTTAACCCAAGCAAAACCAGTGTGTGTCTACATTTATACACCTTCTGATCCTCGTGAAATAAGTGTACCTTCAGGGTAACAAACTTTTTAACGCCAACGCATACATGTTTACGGCACATGAACGTTTCCATCGATGTTCGGAAATATGATATCACCACATGTCATAACACTTTGAACACCAATGCACAAACAAATCCAACAAGAAAACACATAGCACTAACATTTGAACGCATATCGACACCAAAAACACACTGATTTAAGCACAGCACAGGCCCTTCGCGTAACACTCTACACATACTATAACATGGTAAAGTTGTTTAAGTTGATGGAACAAAACGTTTGCACCATTCCAATTCGCTGGATGCTCGGAAACCTGCCACATCCACACGTGTTTAACACTTTGAATACGAATACGCACGCCCATGTGGCGAAAGAACGCATTATTATACTTTTAATCGCATAAACACTCGAAAACAAAATATTTTAGCAGAACAAACGACCCTGGAGGAGCGCAATATGAGCGGTTCATTAACCTTCACCTTTTTAGAATGGGGTTTATGTTTATGGGGTGGTGCTTTTAGTCGCATCTTGTACTTCCGTATACAAACAGGCACCAGAACAAATTAATTTAACGGTGGTTTAGTTGTTTATGTTTATGGGTTTGGTGCTTGAAGTCGCATCTTGTACTTCATTGTACAAATAGGAACCAGAACAAACTTATTTAACGGTGTTTTAGTGTTTTTATGTTAAATGGGCTTGGTGCTTGAAGACGCATCTTGTACTTCCGTGTACAAACAGGCACCAGAACAACCCTATTTAACGGCGGTTTAGTTGTTTATGTGTTTGATTTTGGTGCTTTCAGTCGTTTCTTTACTTCCGCATACAAATAGGCACCAAAACAACCCTTTAAAACGGTGGTTTAGTTGTTTATGTTCATGGGTTTGGTGTTTTAGTCGCATCTTGTACTTCCGTGTACAAATAGGTACCAAAACCAAGCCTATTTAAGAGGGGTTTAGTTGTTTGTGCTTATGGGTTTGGTGCTTTTAGCCGCATCTTGTACTTCCGTGTACAAATAGGCACCAAAACAAACCTATTTAACGGGGGTTTAATCGTTTATGTTTATTGGTTTGGTGCCTTCAGTCGCATCTTGTACTTCCGTGTACAAACAGGCACCAAAACAAACCTATTTAACGGGTGTTTAGTCGTTTATGTTTATGGGTTAGGTGCTTTTCGTCGCATCTTGTACTTCCGTGTACAAACAGGCACCCAACCAAACCTATTTAACGGGGGTTTAGTTATTTATGTTTATGGGTTAGGTGCTTTTAGTCGCATCTTGTACTTCCGTGTACAAACAGGCACCAAACCAAACCTATCTTACAGGGGTTTTAGTTGTTTATGTTTAAGAGGTTTGGTGCTTTTAGCCGCATCTTGTACTTTCGGGTACAAATAGGCACCAAGACAAACCTATTTTACAGGGGGTTAGTTGTTTATGGGGCAGTTTAGTTGTTTATGTTTATGGTTAGGGGCTTTTAGACGCATCTTGTACATCGGTGTACCATATAGCCGCAAAAAAAATACCTACCATTCCACAGACTCCTGATTACTGTGACATCTCTGTATATTTCTGTTCCAATCGACTTGTAGCTTCCATGGAATTCCGTCATCTGGACCTGATAAACAAATAATATGATTAGATTTTCAGGATCTCTTTTTCTACTATTGCCATCTGCTGACAAACTATGCAAACAGTTTGGACCCAGATCAGGTCCGACAAAACGTCGGGTCTGATCTAGATCCAACCTGTTTGCCACTCTGCAGGTACAAATGTAATCATGTAGGAATGTTCCAAATTTTGAAGGAAATAATCAGCAGACAACAAGACATCATGAACTATTTCGTGATAAGTACCAAAATATCCATGTACTGGTCAATTTCTTCGTACAGGGTGTTTCTTCAGTATGTACAACAGCCACTGTAATGACCATCTTTGTTGACACTGGTGATAAGGAAAACTAACTGAATGGTCAATGATGATGCCAACTTGATTTTGCAATTGTGGTTGTGAAATATCCTCGTCCTATCCACATGCTTTTACTTGCCAAAACTAACTTGTATTTGTGAAATGTAATGACCATACAAAGTCCATCTTACATGCATTTGGTTTTGATGCTTTGGCTTTAGTGAATGTGAACTTTCCTGGTCTCTTCCCTCGTTTATTACAAGTCAATGTTCACCTGTGCTTGTTTCATTTGGTGGCAAGGCAAAGCCTCTATTTCAAGCATTTGATGATGCTATTACTTCTGCCATCTGTATCACATCACACCTTGCGCTGACAGTGAGAAGTGTTTACAGTTTTTGGCAATTTACAAAGCCAATACATACCTCTTCCACCTTTTTCGAGACGTTATTCTCTATCCTCTAACAGCTGGGACATGGCACCTGAAAATATACCAAACGGCGACGTTAGTATACGTTAAAGATTCGGATTAGGTACCTGTAATAAGATGCTTAATGTAGTGTATATTTCAAACGCAAGACTGCAGTTTTGAAATCCCATTTTACCCCAGCGCAAAATTGTGTCTACAGTTTGAAAACATCATCACCCAAACGCCGCCAGTGTGTCTGCAGAGTAAATAACCTTCTGATACCAACGCAATAATGTTCCTGCAGATAAATAAACCTTTGTCGCCTCAACGCAATAAGTGTGTCTGCAGTTTTATCTGTTAACGCCAACGAATTAAACCTATCTGCAGTGTAATCAACTCTTAACCCAAGCAAAACCAGTGTGTGTCTACATTTATACACCTTCTGATCCTCGTGAAATAAGTGTACCTTCAGGGTAACAAACTTTTTAACGCCAACGCATACATGTTTACGGCACATGAACGTTTCCATCGATGTTCGGAAATATGATATCACCACATGTCATAACACTTTGAACACCAATGCACAAACAAATCCAACAAGAAAACACATAGCACTAACATTTGAACGCATATCGACACCAAAAACACACTGATTTAAGCACAGCACAGGCCCTTCGCGTAACACTCTACACATACTATAACATGGTAAAGTTGTTTAAGTTGATGGAACAAAACGTTTGCACCATTCCAATTCGCTGGATGCTCGGAAACCTGCCACATCCACACGTGTTTAACACTTTGAATACGAATACGCACGCCCATGTGGCGAAAGAACGCATTATTATACTTTTAATCGCATAAACACTCGAAAACAAAATATTTTAGCAGAACAAACGACCCTGGAGGAGCGCAATATGAGCGGTTCATTAACCTTCACCTTTTTAGAATGGGGTTTATGTTTATGGGGTGGTGCTTTTAGTCGCATCTTGTACTTCCGTATACAAACAGGCACCAGAACAAATTAATTTAACGGTGGTTTAGTTGTTTATGTTTATGGGTTTGGTGCTTGAAGTCGCATCTTGTACTTCATTGTACAAATAGGAACCAGAACAAACTTATTTAACGGTGTTTTAGTGTTTTTATGTTAAATGGGCTTGGTGCTTGAAGACGCATCTTGTACTTCCGTGTACAAACAGGCACCAGAACAACCCTATTTAACGGCGGTTTAGTTGTTTATGTGTTTGATTTTGGTGCTTTCAGTCGTTTCTTTACTTCCGCATACAAATAGGCACCAAAACAACCCTTTTAAACGGTGGTTTAGTTGTTTATGTTCATGGGTTTGGTGTTTTAGTCGCATCTTGTACTTCCGTGTACAAATAGGTACCAAAACCAAGCCTATTTAAGAGGGGTTTAGTTGTTTGTGCTTATGGGTTTGGTGCTTTTAGCCGCATCTTGTACTTCCGTGTACAAATAGGCACCAAAACAAACCTATTTAACGGGGGTTTAATCGTTTATGTTTATTGGTTTGGTGCCTTCAGTCGCATCTTGTACTTCCGTGTACAAACAGGCACCAAAACAAACCTATTTAACGGGTGTTTAGTCGTTTATGTTTATGGGTTAGGTGCTTTTCGTCGCATCTTGTACTTCCGTGTACAAACAGGCACCCAACCAAACCTATTTAACGGGGGTTTAGTTATTTATGTTTATGGGTTAGGTGCTTTTAGTCGCATCTTGTACTTCCGTGTACAAACAGGCACCAAACCAAACCTATCTTACAGGGGTTTTAGTTGTTTATGTTTAAGAGGTTTGGTGCTTTTAGCCGCATCTTGTACTTTCGGGTACAAATAGGCACCAAGACAAACCTATTTTACAGGGGGTTAGTTGTTTATGGGGCAGTTTAGTTGTTTATGTTTATGGTTAGGGGCTTTTAGACGCATCTTGTACATCGGTGTACCATATAGCCGCAAAAAAAATACCTACCATTCCACAGACTCCTGATTACTGTGACATCTCTGTATATTTCTGTTCCAATCGACTTGTAGCTTCCATGGAATTCCGTCATCTGGACCTGATAAACAAATAATATGATTAGATTTTCAGGATCTCTTTTTCTACTATTGCCATCTGCTGACAAACTATGCAAACAGTTTGGACCCAGATCAGGTCCGACAAAACGTCGGGTCTGATCTAGATCCAACCTGTTTGCCACTCTGCAGGTACAAATGTAATCATGTAGGAATGTTCCAAATTTTGAAGGAAATAATCAGCAGACAACAAGACATCATGAACTATTTCGTGATAAGTACCAAAATATCCATGTACTGGTCAATTTCTTCATACAGGGTGTTTCTTCAGTATGTACAACAGCCACTGTAATGACCATCTTTGTTGACACTGGTGATAAGGAAAACTAACTGAATGGTCAATGATGATGCCAACTTGATTTTGCAATTGTGGTTGTGAAATATCCTCGTCCTATCCACATGCTTTTACTTGCCAAAACTAACTTGTATTTGTGAAATGTAATGACCATACAAAGTCCATCTTACATGCATTTGGTTTTGATGCTTTGGCTTTAGTGAATGTGAACTTTCCTGGTCTCTTCCCTCGTTTATTACAAGTCAATGTTCACCTGTGCTTGTTTCATTTGGTGGCAAGGCAAAGCCTCTATTTCAAGCATTTGATGATGCTATTACTTCTGCCATCTGTATCACATCACACCTTGCGCTGACAGTGAGAAGTGTTTACAGATTTTGGCAATTTACAAAGCCAATACATACCTCTTCCACCTTTTTCGAGACGTTATTCTCTATCCTCTAACAGCTGGGACATGGCACCTGAAAATATACCAAACGGCGACGTTAGTATACGTTAAAGATTCGGATTAGGTACCTGTAATAAGATGCTTAATGTAGTGTATATTTCAAACGCAAGACTGCAGTTTTGAAATCCCATTTTACCCCAGCGCAAAATTGTGTCTACAGTTTGAAAACATCATCACCCAAACGCCGCCAGTGTGTCTGCAGAGTAAATAACCTTCTGATACCAACGCAATAATGTTCCTGCAGATAAATAAACCTTTGTCGCCTCAACGCAATAAGTGTGTCTGCAGTTTTATCTGTTAACGCCAACGAATTAAACCTATCTGCAGTGTAATCAACTCTTAACCCAAGCAAAACCAGTGTGTGTCTACATTTATACACCTTCTGATCCTCGTGAAATAAGTGTACCTTCAGGGTAACAAACTTTTTAACGCCAACGCATACATGTTTACGGCACATGAACGTTTCCATCGATGTTCGGAAATATGATATCACCACATGTCATAACACTTTGAACACCAATGCACAAACAAATCCAACAAGAAAACACATAGCACTAACATTTGAACGCATATCGACACCAAAAACACACTGATTTAAGCACAGCACAGGCCCTTCGCGTAACACTCTACACATACTATAACATGGTAAAGTTGTTTAAGTTGATGGAACAAAACGTTTGCACCATTCCAATTCGCTGGATGCTCGGAAACCTGCCACATCCACACGTGTTTAACACTTTGAATACGAATACGCACGCCCATGTGGCGAAAGAACGCATTATTATACTTTTAATCGCATAAACACTCGAAAACAAAATATTTTAGCAGAACAAACGACCCTGGAGGAGCGCAATATGAGCGGTTCATTAACCTTCACCTTTTTAGAATGAGGTTTATGTTTATGGGGTGGTGCTTTTAGTCGCATCTTGTACTTCCGTATACAAACAGGCACCAGAACAAATTAATTTAACGGTGGTTTAGTTGTTTATGTTTATGGGTTTGGTGCTTGAAGTCGCATCTTGAACTTCATTGTACAAATAGGAACCAGAACAAACTTATTTAACGGTGTTTTAGTGTTTTTATGTTAAATGGGCTTGGTGCTTGAAGACGCATCTTGTACTTCCGTGTACAAACAGGCACCAGAACAACCCTATTTAACGGCGGTTTAGTTTTTTATGTGTTTGATTTTGGTGCTTTTAGTCGTTTCTTTACTTCCGCATACAAATAGGCACCAAAACAACCCTTTTAAACGGTGGTTTAGTTGTTTATGTTCATGGGTTTGGTGTTTTAGTCGCATCTTGTACTTCCGTGTACAAATAGGTACCAAAACCAAGCCTATTTAAGAGGGGTTTAGTTGTTTGTGCTTATTGGTTTGGTGCTTTTAGCCGCATCTTGTACTTCCATGTACAAATAGGCACCAAAACAAACCTATTTAACGGGGGTTTAATCGTTTATGTTTATTGGTTTGGTGCCTTCAGTTGCATCTTGTACTTCCGTGTACAAACAGGCACCAAAACAAACCTATTTAACGGGTGTTTAGTCGTTTATGTTTATGGGTTAGGTGCTTTTCGTCGCATCTTGTACTTCCGTGTACAAACAGGCACCCAACCAAACCTATTTAACGGGGGTTTAGTTATTTATGTTTATGGGTTAGGTGCTTTTAGTCGCATCTTGTACTTCCGTGTACAAACAGGCACCAAACCAAACCTATCTTACAGGGGTTTTAGTTGTTTATGTTTAAGAGGTTTGGTGCTTTTAGCCGCATCTTGTACTTTCGGGTACAAATAGGCACCAAGACAAACCTATTTTACAGGGGGTTAGTTGTTTATGGGGCAGTTTAGTTGTTTATGTTTATGGTTAGGGGCTTTTAGACGCATCTTGTACATCGGTGTACCATATAGCCGCAAAAAAAATACCTACCATTCCACAGACTCCTGATTACTGTGACATCTCTGTATATTTCTGTTCCAATCGACTTGTAGCTTCCATGGAATTCCGTCATCTGGACCTGATAAACAAATAATATGATTAGATTTTCAGGATCTCTTTTTCTACTATTGCCATCTGCTGACAAACTATGCAAACAGTTTGGACCCAGATCAGGTCCGACAAAACGTCGGGTCTGATCTAGATCCAACCTGTTTGCCACTCTGCAGGTACAAATGTAATCATGTAGGAATGTTCCAAATTTTGAAGGAAATAATCAGCAGACAACAAGACATCATGAACTATTTCGTGATAAGTACCAAAATATCCATGTACTGGTCAATTTCTTCGTACAGGGTGTTTCTTCAGTATGTACAACAGCCACTGTAATGACCATCTTTGTTGACACTGGTGATAAGGAAAACTAACTGAATGGTCAATGATGATGCCAACTTGATTTTGCAATTGTGGTTGTGAAATATCCTCGTCCTATCCACATGCTTTTACTTGCCAAAACTAACTTGTATTTGTGAAATGTAATGACCATACAAAGTCCATCTTACATGCATTTGGTTTTGATGCTTTGGCTTTAGTGAATGTGAACTTTCCTGGTCTCTTCCCTCGTTTATTACAAGTCAATGTTCACCTGTGCTTGTTTCATTTGGTGGCAAGGCAAAGCCTCTATTTCAAGCATTTGATGATGCTATTACTTCTGCCATCTGTATCACATCACACCTTGCGCTGACAGTGAGAAGTGTTTACAGTTTTTGGCAATTTACAAAGCCAATACATACCTCTTCCACCTTTTTCGAGACGTTATTCTCTATCCTCTAACAGCTGGGACATGGCACCTGAAAATATACCAAACGGCGACGTTAGTATACGTTAAAGATTCGGATTAGGTACCTGTAATAAGATGCTTAATGTAGTGTATATTTCAAACGCAAGACTGCAGTTTTGAAATCCCATTTTACCCCAGCGCAAAATTGTGTCTACAGTTTGAAAACATCATCACCCAAACGCCGCCAGTGTGTCTGCAGAGTAAATAACCTTCTGATACCAACACAATAATGTTCCTGCAGATAAATAAACCTTTGTCGCCTCAATGCAATAAGTGTGTCTGCAGTTTTATCTGTTAACGCCAACGAATTAAACCTATCTGCAGTGTAATCAACTCTTAACCCAAGCAAAACCAGTGTGTGTCTACATTTATACACCTTCTGATCCTCGTGAAATAAGTGTACCTTCAGGGTAACAAACTTTTTAACGCCAACGTATACATGTTTACGGCACATGAACGTTTCCATCGATGTTCGGAAATATGATATCACCACATGTCATAACACTTTGAACACCAATGCACAAACAAATCCAACAAAAAAACACATAGCACTAACATTTGAACGCATATCGACACCAAAAACACACTGATTTAAGCACAGCACAGGCCCTTCGCGTAACACTCTACACATACTATAACATGGTAAAGTTGTTTAAGTTGATGGAACAAAACGTTTGCACCATTCCAATTCGCTGGATGCTCGGAAACCTGCCACATCCACACGTGTTTAACACTTTGAATACGAATACGCACGCCCATGTGGCGAAAGAACGCATTATTATACTTTTAATCGCATAAACACTCGAAAACAAAATATTTTAGCAGAACAAACGACCCTGGAGGAGCGCAATATGAGCGGTTCATTAACCTTCACCTTTTTAGAATGGGGTTTATGTTTATGGGGTGGTGCTTTTAGTCGCATCTTGTACTTCCGTATACAAACAGGCACCAGAACAAATTAATTTAACGGTGGTTTAGTTGTTTATGTTTATGGGTTTGGTGCTTGAAGTCGCATCTTGTACTTCATTGTACAAATAGGAACCAGAACAAACTTATTTAACGGTGTTTTAGTGTTTTTATGTTAAATGGGCTTGGTGCTTGAAGACGCATCTTGTACTTCCGTGTACAAACAGGCACCAGAACAACCCTATTTAACGGCGGTTTAGTTGTTTATGTGTTTGATTTTGGTGCTTTCAGTCGTTTCTTTACTTCCGCATACAAATAGGCACCAAAACAACCCTTTTAAACGGTGGTTTAGTTGTTTATGTTCATGGGTTTGGTGTTTTAGTCGCATCTTGTACTTCCGTGTACAAATAGGTACCAAAACCAAGCCTATTTAAGAGGGGTTTAGTTGTTTGTGCTTATGGGTTTGGTGCTTTTAGCCGCATCTTGTACTTCCGTGTACAAATAGGCACCAAAACAAACCTATTTAACGGGGGTTTAATCGTTTATGTTTATTGGTTTGGTGCCTTCAGTCGCATCTTGTACTTCCGTGTACAAACAGGCACCAAAACAAACCTATTTAACGGGTGTTTAGTCGTTTATGTTTATGGGTTAGGTGCTTTTCGTCGCATCTTGTACTTCCGTGTACAAACAGGCACCCAACCAAACCTATTTAACGGGGGTTTAGTTATTTATGTTTATGGGTTAGGTGCTTTTAGTCGCATCTTGTACTTCCGTGTACAAACAGGCACCAAACCAAACCTATCTTACAGGGGTTTTAGTTGTTTATGTTTTAAAAGGTTTGGTGCTTTTAGCCGCATCTTGTACTTTCGGGTACAAATAGGCACCAAGACAAACCTATTTTACAGGGGGTTAGTTGTTTATGGGGCAGTTTAGTTGTTTATGTTTATGGTTAGGGGCTTTTAGACGCATCTTGTACATCGGTGTACCATATAGCCGCAAAAAAAATACCTACCATTCCACAGACTCCTGATTACTGTGACATCTCTGTATATTTCTGTTCCAATCGACTTGTAGCTTCCATGGAATTCCGTCATCTGGACCTGATAAACAAATAATATGATTAGATTTTCAGGATCTCTTTTTCTACTATTGCCATCTGCTGACAAACTATGCAAACAGTTTGGACCCAGATCAGGTCCGACAAAACGTCGGGTCTGATCTAGATCCAACCTGTTTGCCACTCTGCAGGTACAAATGTAATCATGTAGGAATGTTCCAAATTTTGAAGGAAATAATCAGCAGACAACAAGACATCATGAACTATTTCGTGATAAGTACCAAAATATCCATGTACTGGTCAATTTCTTCATACAGGGTGTTTCTTCAGTATGTACAACAGCCACTGTAATGACCATCTTTGTTGACACTGGTGATAAGGAAAACTAACTGAATGGTCAATGATGATGCCAACTTGATTTTGCAATTGTGGTTGTGAAATATCCTCGTCCTATCCACATGCTTTTACTTGCCAAAACTAACTTGTATTTGTGAAATGTAATGACCATACAAAGTCCATCTTACATGCATTTGGTTTTGATGCTTTGGCTTTAGTGAATGTGAACTTTCCTGGTCTCTTCCCTCGTTTATTACAAGTCAATGTTCACCTGTGCTTGTTTCATTTGGTGGCTATCTGCAGTGTAATCAACTCTTAACCCAAGCAAAACCAGTGTGTGTCTACATTTATACACCTTCTGATCCTCGTGAAATAAGTGTACCTTCAGGGTAACAAACTTTTTAACGCCAACGCATACATGTTTACGGCACATGAACGTTTCCATCGATGTTCGGAAATATGATATCACCACATGTCATAACACTTTGAACACCAATGCACAAACAAATCCAACAAGAAAACACATAGCACTAACATTTGAACGCATATCGACACCAAAAACACACTGATTTAAGCACAGCACAGGCCCTTCGCGTAACACTCTACACATACTATAACATGGTAAAGTTGTTTAAGTTGATGGAACAAAACGTTTGCACCATTCCAATTCGCTGGATGCTCGGAAACCTGCCACATCCACACGTGTTTAACACTTTGAATACGAATACGCACGCCCATGTGGCGAAAGAACGCATTATTATACTTTTAATCGCATAAACACTCGAAAACAAAATATTTTAGCAGAACAAACGACCCTGGAGGAGCGCAATATGAGCGGTTCATTAACCTTCACCTTTTTAGAATGGGGTTTATGTTTATGGGGTGGTGCTTTTAGTCGCATCTTGTACTTCCGTATACAAACAGGCACCAGAACAAATTAATTTAACGGTGGTTTAGTTGTTTATGTTTATGGGTTTGGTGCTTGAAGTCGCATCTTGTACTTCATTGTACAAATAGGAACCAGAACAAACTTATTTAACGGTGTTTTAGTGTTTTTTATGTTAAATGGGCTTGGTGCTTGAAGACGCATCTTGTACTTCCGTGTACAAACAGGCACCAGAACAACCCTATTTAACGGCGGTTTAGTTGTTTATGTGTTTGATTTTGGTGCTTTCAGTCGTTTCTTTACTTCCGCATACAAATAGGCACCAAAACAACCCTTTTAAACGGTGGTTTAGTTGTTTATGTTCATGGGTTTGGTGTTTTAGTCGCATCTTGTACTTCCGTGTACAAATAGGTACCAAAACCAAGCCTATTTAAGAGGGGTTTAGTTGTTTGTGCTTATGGGTTTGGTGCTTTTAGCCGCATCTTGTACTTCCGTGTACAAATAGGCACCAAAACAAACCTATTTAACGGGGGTTTAATCGTTTATGTTTATTGGTTTGGTGCCTTCAGTCGCATCTTGTACTTCCGTGTACAAACAGGCACCAAAACAAACCTATTTAACGGGTGTTTAGTCGTTTATGTTTATGGGTTAGGTGCTTTTCGTCGCATCTTGTACTTCCGTGTACAAACAGGCACCCAACCAAACCTATTTAACGGGGGTTTAGTTATTTATGTTTATGGGTTAGGTGCTTTTAGTCGCATCTTGTACTTCCGTGTACAAACAGGCACCAAACCAAACCTATCTTACAGGGGTTTTAGTTGTTTATGTTTAAGAGGTTTGGTGCTTTTAGCCGCATCTTGTACTTTCGGGTACAAATAGGCACCAAGACAAACCTATTTTACAGGGGGTTAGTTGTTTATGGGGCAGTTTAGTTGTTTATGTTTATGGTTAGGGGCTTTTAGACGCATCTTGTACATCGGTGTACCATATAGCCGCAAAAAAAATACCTACCATTCCACAGACTCCTGATTACTGTGACATCTCTGCATATTTCTGTTCCAATCGACTTGTAGCTTCCATGGAATTCCGTCATCTGGACCTGATAAACAAATAATATGATTAGATTTTCAGGATCTCTTTTTCTACTATTGCCATCTGCTGACAAACTATGCAAACAGTTTGGACCCAGATCAGGTCCGACAAAACATCGGGTCTGATCTAGATCCAACCTGTTTGCCACTCTGCAGGTACAAATGTAATCATGTAGGAATGTTCCAAATTTTGAAGGAAATAATCAGCAGACAACAAGACATCATGAACTATTTCGTGATAAGTACCAAAATATCCATGTACTGGTCAATTTCTTCATACAGGGTGTTTCTTCAGTATGTACAACAGCCACTGTAATGACCATCTTTGTTGACACTGGTGATAAGGAAAACTAACTGAATGGTCAATGATGATGCCAACTTGATTTTGCAATTGTGGTTGTGAAATATCCTCGTCCTATCCACATGCTTTTACTTGCCAAAACTAACTTGTATTTGTGAAATGTAATGACCATACAAAGTCCATCTTACATGCATTTGGTTTTGATGCTTTGGCTTTAGTGAATGTGAACTTTCCTGGTCTCTTCCCTCGTTTATTACAAGTCAATGTTCACCTGTGCTTGTTTCATTTGGTGGCAAGGCAAAGCCTCTATTTCAAGCATTTGATGATGCTATTACTTCTGCCATCTGTATCACATCACACCTTGCGCTGACAGTGAGAAGTGTTTACAGTTTTTGGCAATTTACAAAGCCAATACATACCTCTTCCACCTTTTTCGAGACGTTATTCTCTATCCTCTAACAGCTGGGACATGGCACCTGAAAATATACCAAACGGCGACGTTAGTATACGTTAAAGATTCGGATTAGGTACCTGTAATAAGATGCTTAATGTAGTGTATATTTCAAACGCAAGACTGCAGTTTTGAAATCCCATTTTACCCCAGCGCAAAATTGTGTCTACAGTTTGAAAACATCATCACCCAAACGCCGCCAGTGTGTCTGCAGAGTAAATAACCTTCTGATACCAACGCAATAATGTTCCTGCAGATAAATAAACCTTTGTCGCCTCAACGCAATAAGTGTGTCTGCAGTTTTATCTGTTAACGCCAACGAATTAAACCTATCTGCAGTGTAATCAACTCTTAACCCAAGCAAAACCAGTGTGTGTCTACATTTATACACCTTCTGATCCTCGTGAAATAAGTGTACCTTCAGGGTAACAAACTTTTTAACGCCAACGCATACATGTTTACGGCACATGAACGTTTCCATCGATGTTCGGAAATATGATATCACCACATGTCATAACACTTTGAACACCAATGCACAAACAAATCCAACAAGAAAACACATAGCACTAACATTTGAACGCATATCGACACCAAAAACACACTGATTTAAGCACAGCACAGGCCCTTCGCGTAACACTCTACACATACTATAACATGGTAAAGTTGTTTAAGTTGATGGAACAAAACGTTTGCACCATTCCAATTCGCTGGATGCTCGGAAACCTGCCACATCCACACGTGTTTAACACTTTGAATACGAATACGCACGCCCATGTGGCGAAAGAACGCATTATTATACTTTTAATCGCATAAACACTCGAAAACAAAATATTTTAGCAGAACAAACGACCCTGGAGGAGCGCATTATGAGCGGTTCATTAACCTTCACCTTTTTAGAATGGGGTTTATGTTTATGGGGTGGTGCTTTTAGTCGCATCTTGTACTTCCGTATACAAACAGGCACCAGAACAAATTAATTTAACGGTGGTTTAGTTGTTTATGTTTATGGGTTTGGTGCTTGAAGTCGCATCTTGTACTTCATTGTACAAATAGGAACCAGAACAAACTTATTTAACGGTGTTTTAGTGTTTTTATGTTAAATGGGCTTGGTGCTTGAAGACGCATCTTGTACTTCCGTGTACAAACAGGCACCAGAACAACCCTATTTAACGGCGGTTTAGTTGTTTATGTGTTTGATTTTGGTGCTTTCAGTCGTTTCTTTACTTCCGCATACAAATAGGCACCAAAACAACCCTTTTAAACGGTGGTTTAGTTGTTTATGTTCATGGGTTTGGTGTTTTAGTCGCATCTTGTACTTCCGTGTACAAATAGGTACCAAAACCAAGCCTATTTAAGAGGGGTTTAGTTGTTTGTGCTTATGGGTTTGGTGCTTTTAGCCGCATCTTGTACTTCCGTGTACAAATAGGCACCAAAACAAACCTATTTAACGGGGGTTTAATCGTTTATGTTTATTGGTTTGGTGCCTTCAGTCGCATCTTGTACTTCCGTGTACAAACAGGCACCAAAACAAACCTATTTAACGGGTGTTTAGTCGTTTATGTTTATGGGTTAGGTGCTTTTCGTCGCATCTTGTACTTCCGTGTACAAACAGGCACCCAACCAAACCTATTTAACGGGGGTTTAGTTATTTATGTTTATGGGTTAGGTGCTTTTAGTCGCATCTTGTACTTCCGTGTACAAACAGGCACCAAACCAAACCTATCTTACAGGGGTTTTAGTTGTTTATGTTTTAGAGGTTTGGTGCTTTTAGCCGCATCTTGTACTTTCGGGTACAAATAGGCACCAAGACAAACCTATTTTACAGGGGGTTAGTTGTTTATGGGGCAGTTTAGTTGTTTATGTTTATGGTTAGGGGCTTTTAGACGCATCTTGTACATCGGTGTACCATATAGCCGCAAAAAAAATACCTACCATTCCACAGACTCCTGATTACTGTGACATCTCTGTATATTTCTGTTCCAATCGACTTGTAGCTTCCATGGAATTCCGTCATCTGGACCTGATAAACAAATAATATGATTAGATTTTCAGGATCTCTTTTTCTACTATTGCCATCTGCTGACAAACTATGCAAACAGTTTGGACCCAGATCAGGTCCGACAAAACGTCGGGTCTGATCTAGATCCAACCTGTTTGCCACTCTGCAGGTACAAATGTAATCATGTAGGAATGTTCCAAATTTTGAAGGAAATAATCAGCAGACAACAAGACATCATGAACTATTTCGTGATAAGTACCAAAATATCCATGTACTGGTCAATTTCTTCATACAGGGTGTTTCTTCAGTATGTACAACAGCCACTGTAATGACCATCTTTGTTGACACTGGTGATAAGGAAAACTAACTGAATGGTCAATGATGATGCCAACTTGATTTTGCAATTGTGGTTGTGAAATATCCTCGTCCTATCCACATGCTTTTACTTGCCAAAACTAACTTGTATTTGTGAAATGTAATGACCATACAAAGTCCATCTTACATGCATTTGGTTTTGATGCTTTGGCTTTAGTGAATGTGAACTTTCCTGGTCTCTTCCCTCGTTTATTACAAGTCAATGTTCACCTGTGCTTGTTTCATTTGGTGGCAAGGCAAAGCCTCTATTTCAAGCATTTGATGATGCTATTACTTCTGCCATCTGTATCACATCACACCTTGCGCTGACAGTGAGAAGTGTTTACAGTTTTTGGCAATTTACAAAGCCAATACATACCTCTTCCACCTTTTTCGAGACGTTATTCTCTATCCTCTAACAGCTGGGACATGGCACCTGAAAATATACCAAACGGCGACGTTAGTATACGTTAAAGATTCGGATTAGGTACCTGTAATAAGATGCTTAATGTAGTGTATATTTCAAACGCAAGACTGCAGTTTTGAAATCCCATTTTACCCCAGCGCAAAATTGTGTCTACAGTTTGAAAACATCATCACCCAAACGCCGCCAGTGTGTCTGCAGAGTAAATAACCTTCTGATACCAACGCAATAATGTTCCTGCAGATAAATAAACCTTTGTCGCCTCAACGCAATAAGTGTGTCTGCAGTTTTATCTGTTAACGCCAACGAATTAAACCTATCTGCAGTGTAATCAACTCTTAACCCAAGCAAAACCAGTGTGTGTCTACATTTATACACCTTCTGATCCTCGTGAAATAAGTGTACCTTCAGGGTAACAAACTTTTTAACGCCAACGCATACATGTTTACGCACATGAACGTTTCCATCGATGTTCGGAAATATGATATCACCACATGTCATAACACTTTGAACACCAATGCACAAACAAATCCAACAAGAAAACACATAGCACTAACATTTGAACGCATATCGACACCAAAAACACACTGATTTAAGCACAGCACAGGCCCTTCGCGTAACACTCTACACATACTATAACATGGTAAAGTTGTTTAAGTTGATGGAACAAAACGTTTGCACCATTCCAATTCGCTGGATGCTCGGAAACCTGCCACATCCACACGTGTTTAACACTTTGAATACGAATACGCACGCCCATGTGGCGAAAGAACGCATTATTATACTTTTAATCGCATAAACACTCGAAAACAAAATATTTTAGCAGAACAAACGACCCTGGAGGAGCGCAATATGAGCGGTTCATTAACCTTCACCTTTTTAGAATGGGGTTTATGTTTATGGGGTGGTGCTTTTAGTCGCATCTTGTACTTCCGTATACAAACAGGCACCAGAACAAATTAATTTAACGGTGGTTTAGTTGTTTATGTTTATGGGTTTGGTGCTTAAAGTCGCATCTTGTACTTCATTGTACAAATAGGAACCAGAACAAACTTATTTAACGGTGTTTTAGTGTTTTTATGTTAAATGGGCTTGGTGCTTGAAGACGCATCTTGTACTTCCGTGTACAAACAGGCACCAGAACAACCCTATTTAACGGCGGTTTAGTTGTTTATGTGTTTGATTTTGGTGCTTTCAGTCGTTTCTTTACTTCCGCATACAAATAGGCACCAAAACAACCCTTTTAAACGGTGGTTTAGTTGTTTATGTTCATGGGTTTGGTGTTTTAGTCGCATCTTGTACTTCCGTGTACAAATAGGTACCAAAACCAAGCCTATTTAAGAGGGGTTTAGTTGTTTGTGCTTATGGGTTTGGTGCTTTTAGCCGCATCTTGTACTTCCGTGTACAAATAGGCACCAAAACAAACCTATTTAACGGGGGTTTAATCATTTATGTTTATTGGTTTGGTGCCTTCAGTCGCATCTTGTACTTCCGTGTACAAACAGGCACCAAAACAAACCTATTTAACGGGTGTTTAGTCGTTTATGTTTATGGGTTAGGTGCTTTTCGTCGCATCTTGTACTTCCGTGTACAAACAGGCACCCAACCAAACCTATTTAACGGGGGTTTAGTTATTTATGTTTATGGGTTAGGTGCTTTTAGTCGCATCTTGTACTTCCGTGTACAAACAGGCACCAAACCAAACCTATCTTACAGGGGTTTTAGTTGTTTATGTTTAAGAGGTTTGGTGCTTTTAGCCGCATCTTGTACTTTCGGGTACAAATAGGCACCAAGACAAACCTATTTTACAGGGGGTTAGTTGTTTATGGGGCAGTTTAGTTGTTTATGTTTATGGTTAGGGGCTTTTAGACGCATCTTGTACATCGGTGTACCATATAGCCGCAAAAAAAATACCTACCATTCCACAGACTCCTGATTACTGTGACATCTCTGTATATTTCTGTTCCAATCGACTTGTAGCTTCCATGGAATTCCGTCATCTGGACCTGATAAACAAATAATATGATTAGATTTTCAGGATCTCTTTTTCTACTATTGCCATCTGCTGACAAACTATGCAAACAGTTTGGACCCAGATCAGGTCCGACAAAACGTCGGGTCTGATCTAGATCCAACCTGTTTGCCACTCTGCAGGTACAAATGTAATCATGTAGGATTGTTCCAAATTTTGAAGGAAATAATCAGCAGACAACAAGACATCATGAACTATTTCGTGATAAGTACCAAAATATCCATGTACTGGTCAATTTCTTCATACAGGGTGTTTCTTCAGTATGTACAACAGCCACTGTAATGACCATCTTTGTTGACACTGGTGATAAGGAAAACTAACTGAATGGTCAATGATGATGCCAACTTGATTTTGCAATTGTGGTTGTGAAATATCCTCGTCCTATCCACATGCTTTTACTTGCCAAAACTAACTTGTATTTGTGAAATGTAATGACCATACAAAGTCCATCTTACATGCATTTGGTTTTGATGCTTTGGCTTTAGTGAATGTGAACTTTCCTGGTCTCTTCCCTCGTTTATTACAAGTCAATGTTCACCTGTGCTTGTTTCATTTGGTGGCAAGGCAAAGCCTCTATTTCAAGCATTTGATGATGCTATTACTTCTGCCATCTGTATCACATCACACCTTGCGCTGACAGTGAGAAGTGTTTACAGTTTTTGGCAATTTACAAAGCCAATACATACCTCTTCCACCTTTTTCGAGACGTTATTCTCTATCCTCTAACAGCTGGGACATGGCACCTGAAAATATACCAAACGGCGACGTTAGTATACGTTAAAGATTCGGATTAGGTACCTGTAATAAGATGCTTAATGTAGTGTATATTTCAAACGCAAGACTGCAGTTTTGAAATCCCATTTTACCCCAGCGCAAAATTGTGTCTACAGTTTGAAAACATCATCACCCAAACGCCGCCAGTGTGTCTGCAGAGTAAATAACCTTCTGATACCAACGCAATAATGTTCCTGCAGATAAATAAACCTTTGTCGCCTCAACGCAATAAGTGTGTCTGCAGTTTTATCTGTTAACGCCAACGAATTAAACCTATCTGCAGTGTAATCAACTCTTAACCCAAGCAAAACCAGTGTGTGTCTACATTTATACACCTTCTGATCCTCGTGAAATAAGTGTACCTTCAGGGTAACAAACTTTTTAACGCCAATGCATACATGTTTACGGCACATGAACGTTTCCATCGATGTTCGGAAATATGATATCACCACATGTCATAACACTTTGAACACCAATGCACAAACAAATCCAACAAGAAAACACATAGCACTAACATTTGAACGCATATCGACACCAAAAACACACTGATTTAAGCACAGCACAGGCCCTTCGCGTAACACTCTACACATACTATAACATGGTAAAGTTGTTTAAGTTGATGGAACAAAACGTTTGCACCATTCCAATTCGCTGGATGCTCGGAAACCTGCCACATCCACACGTGTTTAACACTTTGAATACGAATACGCACGCCCATGTGGCGAAAGAACGCATTATTATACTTTTAATCGCATAAACACTCGAAAACAAAATATTTTAGCAGAACAAACGACCCTGGAGGAGCGCAATATGAGCGGTTCATTAACCTTCACCTTTTTAGAATGGGGTTTATGTTTATGGGGTGGTGCTTTTAGTCGCATCTTGTACTTCCGTATACAAACAGGCACCAGAACAAATTAATTTAACGGTGGTTTAGTTGTTTATGTTTATGGGTTTGGTGCTTGAAGTCGCATCTTGTACTTCATTGTACAAATAGGAACCAGAACAAACTTATTTAACGGTGTTTTAGTGTTTTTATGTTAAATGGGCTTGGTGCTTGAAGACGCATCTTGTACTTCCGTGTACAAACAGGCACCAGAACAACCCTATTTAACGGCGGTTTAGTTGTTTATGTGTTTGATTTTGGTGCTTTCAGTCGTTTCTTTACTTCCGCATACAAATAGGCACCAAAACAACCCTTTTAAACGGTGGTTTAGTTGTTTATGTTCATGGGTTTGGTGTTTTAGTCGCATCTTGTACTTCCGTGTACAAATAGGTACCAAAACCAAGCCTATTTAAGAGGGGTTTAGTTGTTTGTGCTTATGGGTTTGGTGCTTTTAGCCGCATCTTGTACTTCCGTGTACAAATAGGCACCAAAACAAACCTATTTAACGGGGGTTTAATCGTTTATGTTTATTGGTTTGGTGCCTTCAGTCGCATCTTGTACTTCCGTGTACAAACAGGCACCAAAACAAACCTATTTAACGGGTGTTTAGTCGTTTATGTTTATGGGTTAGGTGCTTTTCGTCGCATCTTGTACTTCCGTGTACAAACAGGCACCCAACCAAACCTATTTAACGGGGGTTTAGTTATTTATGTTTATGGGTTAGGTGCTTTTAGTCGCATCTTGTACTTCCGTGTACAAACAGGCACCAAACCAAACCTATCTTACAGGGGTTTTAGTTGTTTATGTTTAAGAGGTTTGGTGCTTTTAGCCGCATCTTGTACTTTCGGGTACAAATAGGCACCAAGACAAACCTATTTTACAGGGGGTTAGTTGTTTATGGGGCAGTTTAGTTGTTTATGTTTATGGTTAGGGGCTTTTAGACGCATCTTGTACATCGGTGTACCATATAGCCGCAAAAAAATACCTACCATTCCACAGACTCCTGATTACTGTGACATCTCTGTATATTTCTGTTCCAATCGACTTGTAGCTTCCATGGAATTCCGTCATCTGGACCTGATAAACAAATAATATGATTAGATTTTCAGGATCTCTTTTTCTACTATTGCCATCTGCTGACAAACTATGCAAACAGTTTGGACCCAGATCAGGTCCGACAAAACGTCGGGTCTGATCTAGATCCAACCTGTTTGCCACTCTGCAGGTACAAATGTAATCATGTAGGAATGTTCCAAATTTTGAAGGAAATAATCAGCAGACAACAAGACATCATGAACTATTTCGTGATAAGTACCAAAATATCCATGTACTGGTCAATTTCTTCATACAGGGTGTTTCTTCAGTATGTACAACAGCCACTGTAATGACCATCTTTGTTGACACTGGTGATAAGGAAAACTAACTGAATGGTCAATGATGATGCCAACTTGATTTTGCAATTGTGGTTGTGAAATATCCTCGTCCTATCCACATGCTTTTACTTGCCAAAACTAACTTGTATTTGTGAAATGTAATGACCATACAAAGTCCATCTTACATGCATTTGGTTTTGATGCTTTGGCTTTAGTGAATGTGAACTTTCCTGGTCTCTTCCCTCGTTTATTACAAGTCAATGTTCACCTGTGCTTGTTTCATTTGGTGGCAAGGCAAAGCCTCTATTTCAAGCATTTGATGATGCTATTACTTCTGCCATCTGTATCACATCACACCTTGCGCTGACAGTGAGAAGTGTTTACAGTTTTTGGCAATTTACAAAGCCAATACATACCTCTTCCACCTTTTTCGAGACGTTATTCTCTATCCTCTAACAGCTGGGACATGGCACCTGAAAATATACCAAACGGCGACGTTAGTATACGTTAAAGATTCGGATTAGGTACCTGTAATAAGATGCTTAATGTAGTGTATATTTCAAACGCAAGACTGCAGTTTTGAAATCCCATTTTACCCCAGCGCAAAATTGTGTCTACAGTTTGAAAACATCATCACCCAAACGCCGCCAGTGTGTCTGCAGAGTAAATAACCTTCTGATACCAACGCAATAATGTTCCTGCAGATAAATAAACCTTTGTCGCCTCAACGCAATAAGTGTGTCTGCAGTTTTATCTGTTAACGCCAACGAATTAAACCTATCTGCAGTGTAATCAACTCTTAACCCAAGCAAAACCAGTGTGTGTCTACATTTATACACCTTCTGATCCTCGTGAAATAAGTGTACCTTCAGGGTAACAAACTTTTTAACGCCAACGCATACATGTTTACGGCACATGAACGTTTCCATCGATGTTCGGAAATATGATATCACCACATGTCATAACACTTTGAACACCAATGCACAAACAAATCCAACAAGAAAACACATAGCACTAACATTTGAACGCATATCGACACCAAAAACACACTGATTTAAGCACAGCACAGGCCCTTCGCGTAACACTCTACACATACTATAACATGGTAAAGTTGTTTAAGTTGATGGAACAAAACGTTTGCACCATTCCAATTCGCTGGATGCTCGGAAACCTGCCACATCCACACGTGTTTAACACTTTGAATACGAATACGCACGCCCATGTGGCGAAAGAACGCATTATTATACTTTTAATCGCATAAACACTCGAAAACAAAATATTTTAGCAGAACAAACGACCCTGGAGGAGCGCAATATGAGCGGTTCATTAACCTTCACCTTTTTAGAATGG
This sequence comes from Loripinus fragilis, assembly GCA_964019695.1. Lineage (NCBI taxonomy): Eukaryota > Metazoa > Mollusca > Bivalvia > Lucinida > Lucinidae > Loripinus > Loripinus fragilis. The sequence continues at coordinate 40,025,519 of OZ026527.1, forward strand.
GGTTTATGTTTATGGGGTGGTGCTTTTAGTCGCATCTTGTACTTCCGTATACAAACAGGCACCAGAACAAATTAATTTAACGGTGGTTTAGTTGTTTATGTTTATGGGTTTGGTGCTTGAAGTCGCATCTTGTACTTCATTGTACAAATAGGAACCAGAACAAACTTATTTAACGGTGTTTTAGTGTTTTTATGTTAAATGGGCTTGGTGCTTGAAGACGCATCTTGTACTTCCGTGTACAAACAGGCACCAGAACAACCCTATTTAACGGCGGTTTAGTTGTTTATGTGTTTGATTTTGGTGCTTTCAGTCGTTTCTTTACTTCCGCATACAAATAGGCACCAAAACAACCCTTTTAAACGGTGGTTTAGTTGTTTATGTTCATGGGTTTGGTGTTTTAGTCGCATCTTGTACTTCCGTGTACAAATAGGTACCAAAACCAAGCCTATTTAAGAGGGGTTTAGTTGTTTGTGCTTATGGGTTTGGTGCTTTTAGCCGCATCTTGTACTTCCGTGTACAAATAGGCACCAAAACAAACCTATTTAACGGGGGTTTAATCATTTATGTTTATTGGTTTGGTGCCTTCAGTCGCATCTTGTACTTCCGTGTACAAACAGGCACCAAAACAAACCTATTTAACGGGTGTTTAGTCGTTTATGTTTATGGGTTAGGTGCTTTTCGTCGCATCTTGTACTTCCGTGTACAAACAGGCACCCAACCAAACCTATTTAACGGGGGTTTAGTTATTTATGTTTATGGGTTAGGTGCTTTTAGTCGCATCTTGTACTTCCGTGTACAAACAGGCACCAAACCAAACCTATCTTACAGGGGTTTTAGTTGTTTATGTTTAAGAGGTTTGGTGCTTTTAGCCGCATCTTGTACTTTCGGGTACAAATAGGCACCAAGACAAACCTATTTTACAGGGGGTTAGTTGTTTATGGGGCAGTTTAGTTGTTTATGTTTATGGTTAGGGGCTTTTAGACGCATCTTGTACATCGGTGTACCATATAGCCGCAAAAAAAATACCTACCATTCCACAGACTCCTGATTACTGTGACATCTCTGTATATTTCTGTTCCAATCGACTTGTAGCTTCCATGGAATTCCGTCATCTGGACCTGATAAACAAATGATATGATTAGATTTTCAGGATCTCTTTATCTACTATTGCCATCTGCTGACAAACTATGCAAACAGTTTGGACCCAGATCAGGTCCGACAAAACGTCGGGTCTGATCTAGATCCAACCTGTTTGCCACTCTGCAGGTACAAATGTAATCATGTAGGAATGTTCCAAATTTTGAAGGAAATAATCAGCAGACAACAAGACATCATGAACTATTTCGTGATAAGTACCAAAATATCCATGTACTGGTCAATTTCTTCATACAGGGTGTTTCTTCAGTATGTACAACAGCCACTGTAATGACCATCTTTGTTGACACTGGTGATAAGGAAAACTAACTGAATGGTCAATGATGATGCCAACTTGATTTTGCAATTGTGGTTGTGAAATATCCTCGTCCTATCCACATGCTTTTACTTGCCAAAACTAACTTGTATTTGTGAAATGTAATGACCATACAAAGTCCATCTTACATGCATTTGGTTTTGATGCTTTGGCTTTAGTGAATGTGAACTTTCCTGGTCTCTTCCCTCGTTTATTACAAGTCAATGTTCACCTGTGCTTGTTTCATTTGGTGGCAAGGCAAAGCCTCTATTTCAAGCATTTGATGATGCTATTACTTCTGCCATCTGTATCACATCACACCTTGCGCTGACAGTGAGAAGTGTTTACAGTTTTTGGCAATTTACAAAGCCAATACATACCTCTTCCACCTTTTTCGAGACGTTATTCTCTATCCTCTAACAGCTGGGACATGGCACCTGAAAATATACCAAACGGCGACGTTAGTATACGTTAAAGATTCGGATTAGGTACCTGTAATAAGATGCTTAATGTAGTGTATATTTCAAACGCAAGACTGCAGTTTTGAAATCCCATTTTACCCCAGCGCAAAATTGTGTCTACAGTTTGGAAACATCATCACCCAAACGCCGCCAGTGTGTCTGCAGAGTAAATAACCTTCTGATACCAACGCAATAATGTTCCTGCCGATAAATAAACCTTTGTCGCCTCAACGCAATAAGTGTGTCTGCAGTTTTATCTGTTAACGCCAACGAATTAAACCTATCTGCAGTGTAATCAACTCTTAACCCAAACAAAACCAGTGTGTGTCTACATTTATACACCTTCTGATCCTCGTGAAATAAGTGTACCTTCAGGGTAACAAACTTTTTAACGCCAACGCATACATGTTTACGGCACATGAACGTTTCCATCGATGTTCGGAAATATGATATCACCACATGTCATAACACTTTGAACACCAATGCACAAACAAATCCAACAAGAAAACACATAGCACTAACATTTGAACGCATATCGACACCAAAAACACACTGATTTAAGCACAGCACAGGCCCTTCGCGTAACACTCTACACATACTATAACATGGTAAAGTTGTTTAAGTTGATGGAACAAAACGTTTGCACCATTCCAATTCGCTGGATGCTCGGAAACCTGCCACATCCACACGTGTTTAACACTTTGAATACGAATACGCACGCCCATGTGGCGAAAGAACGCATTATTATACTTTTAATCGCATAAACACTCGAAAACAAAATAATTTAGCAGAACAAACGACCCTGGAGGAGCGCAATATGAGCGGTTCATTAACCTTCACCTTTTTAGAATGGGGTTTATGTTTATGGGGTGGTGCTTTTAGTCGCATCTTGTACTTCCGTATACAAACAGGCACCAGAACAAATTAATTTAACGGTGGTTTAGTTGTTTATGTTTATGGGTTTGGTGCTTGAAGTCGCATCTTGTACTTCATTGTACAAATAGGAACCAGAACAAACTTATTTAACGGTGTTTTAGTGTTTTTATGTTAAATGGGCTTGGTGCTTGAAGACGCATCTTGTACTTCCGTGTACAAACAGGCACCAGAACAACCCTATTTAACGGCGGTTTAGTTGTTTATGTGTTTGATTTTGGTGCTTTCAGTCGTTTCTTTACTTCCGCATACAAATAGGCACCAAAACAACCCTTTTAAACGGTGGTTTAGTTGTTTATGTTCATGGGTTTGGTGTTTTAGTCGCATCTTGTACTTCCGTGTACAAATAGGTACCAAAACCAAGCCTATTTAAGAGGGGTTTAGTTGTTTGTGCTTATGGGTTTGGTGCTTTTAGCCGCATCTTGTACTTCCGTGTACAAATAGGCACCAAAACAAACCTATTTAACGGGGGTTTAATCGTTTATGTTTATTGGTTTGGTGCCTTCAGTCGCATCTTGTACTTCCGTGTACAAACAGGCACCAAAACAAACCTATTTAACGGGTGTTTAGTCGTTTATGTTTATGGGTTAGGTGCTTTTCGTCGCATCTTGTACTTACGTGTACAAACAGGCACCCAACCAAACCTATTTAACGGGGGTTTAGTTATTTATGTTTATGGGTTAGGTGCTTTTAGTCGCATCTTGTACTTCCGTGTACAAACAGGCACCAAACCAAACCTATCTTACAGGGGTTTTAGTTGTTTATGTTTAAGAGGTTTGGTGCTTTTAGCCGCATCTTGTACTTTCGGGTACAAATAGGCACCAAGACAAACCTATTTTACAGGGGGTTAGTTGTTTATGGGGCAGTTTAGTTGTTTATGTTTATGGTTAGGGGCTTTTAGACGCATCTTGTACATCGGTGTACCATATAGCCGCAAAAAAAATACCTACCATTCCACAGACTCCTGATTACTGTGACATCTCTGTATATTTCTGTTCCAATCGACTTGTAGCTTCCATGGAATTCCGTCATCTGGACCTGATAAACAAATAATATGATTAGATTTTCAGGATCTCTTTTTCTACTATTGCCATCTGCTGACAAACTATGCAAACAGTTTGGACCCAGATCAGGTCCGACAAAACGTCGGGTCTGATCTAGATCCAACCTGTTTGCCACTCTGCAGGTACAAATGTAATCATGTAGGAATGTTCCAAATTTTGAAGGAAATAATCAGCAGACAACAAGACATCATGAACTATTTCGTGATAAGTACCAAAATATCCATGTACTGGTCAATTTCTTCATACAGGGTGTTTCTTCAGTATGTACAACAGCCACTGTAATGACCATCTTTGTTGACACTGGTGATAAGGAAAACTAACTGAATGGTCAATGATGATGCCAACTTGATTTTGCAATTGTGGTTGTGAAATATCCTCGTCCTATCCACATGCTTTTACTTGCCAAAACTAACTTGTATTTGTGAAATGTAATGACCATACAAAGTCCATCTTACATGCATTTGGTTTTGATGCTTTGGCTTTAGTGAATGTGAACTTTCCTGGTCTCTTCCCTCGTTTATTACAAGTCAATGTTCACCTGTGCTTGTTTCATTTGGTGGCAAGGCAAAGCCTCTATTTCAAGCATTTGATGATGCTATTACTTCTGCCATCTGTATCACATCACACCTTGCGCTGACAGTGAGAAGTGTTTACAGTTTTTGGCAATTTACAAAGCCAATACATACCTCTTCCACCTTTTTCGAGACGTTATTCTCTATCCTCTAACAGCTGGGACATGGCACCTGAAAATATACCAAACGGCGACGTTAGTATACGTTAAAGATTCGGATTAGGTACCTGTAATAAGATGCTTAATGTAGTGTATATTTCAAACGCAAGACTGCAGTTTTGAAATCCCATTTTACCCCAGCGCAAAATTGTGTCTACAGTTTGAAAACATCATCACCCAAACGCCGCCAGTGTGTCTGCAGAGTAAATAACCTTCTGATACCAACGCAATAATGTTCCTGCAGATAAATAAACCTTTGTCGCCTCAACGCAATAAGTGTGTCTGCAGTTTTATCTGTTAACGCCAACGAATTAAACCTATCTGCAGTGTAATCAACTCTTAACCCAAGCAAAACCAGTGTGTGTCTACATTTATACACCTTCTGATCCTCGTGAAATAAGTGTACCTTCAGGGTAACAAACTTTTTAACGCCAACGCATACATGTTTACGGCACATGAACGTTTCCATCGATGTTCGGAAATATGATATCACCACATGTCATAACACTTTGAACACCAATGCACAAACAAATCCAACAAGAAAACACATAGCACTAACATTTGAACGCATATCGACACCAAAAACACACTGATTTAAGCACAGCACAGGCCCTTCGCGTAACACTCTACACATACTATAACATGGTAAAGTTGTTTAAGTTGATGGAACAAAACGTTTGCACCATTCCAATTCGCTGGATGCTCGGAAACCTGCCACATCCACACGTGTTTAACACTTTGAATACGAATACGCACGCCCATGTGGCGAAAGAACGCATTATTATACTTTTAATCGCATAAACACTCGAAAACAAAATATTTTAGCAGAACAAACGACCCTGGAGGAGCGCAATATGAGCGGTTCATTAACCTTCACCTTTTTAGAATGGGGTTTATGTTTATGGGGTGGTGCTTTTAGTCGCATCTTGTACTTCCGTATACAAACAGGCACCAGAACAAATTAATTTAACGGTGGTTTAGTTGTTTATGTTTATGGGTTTGGTGCTTGAAGTCGCATCTTGTACTTCATTGTACAAATAGGAACCAGAACAAACTTATTTAACGGTGTTTTAGTGTTTTTATGTTAAATGGGCTTGGTGCTTGAAGACGCATCTTGTACTTCCGTGTACAAACAGGCACCAGAACAACCCTATTTAACGGCGGTTTAGTTGTTTATGTGTTTGATTTTGGTGCTTTCAGTCGTTTCTTTACTTCCGCATACAAATAGGCACCAAAACAACCCTTTTAAACGGTGGTTTAGTTGTTTATGTTCATGGGTTTGGTGTTTTAGTCGCATCTTGTACTTCCGTGTACAAATAGGTACCAAAACCAAGCCTATTTAAGAGGGGTTTAGTTGTTTGTGCTTATGGGTTTGGTGCTTTTAGCCGCATCTTGTACTTCCGTGTACAAATAGGCACCAAAACAAACCTATTTAACGGGGGTTTAATCGTTTATGTTTATTGGTTTGGTGCCTTCAGTCGCATCTTGTACTTCCGTGTACAAACAGGCACCAAAACAAACCTATTTAACGGGTGTTTAGTCGTTTATGTTTATGGGTTAGGTGCTTTTCGTCGCATCTTGTACTTCCGTGTACAAACAGGCACCCAACCAAACCTATTTAACGGGGGTTTAGTTATTTATGTTTATGGGTTAGGTGCTTTTAGTCGCATCTTGTACTTCCGTGTACAAACAGGCACCAAACCAAACCTATCTTACAGGGGTTTTAGTTGTTTATGTTTAAGAGGTTTGGTGCTTTTAGCCGCATCTTGTACTTTCGGGTACAAATAGGCACCAAGACAAACCTATTTTACAGGGGGTTAGTTGTTTATGGGGCAGTTTAGTTGTTTATGTTTATGGTTAGGGGCTTTTAGACGCATCTTGTACATCGGTGTACCATATAGCCGCAAAAAAAATACCTACCATTCCACAGACTCCTGATTACTGTGACATCTCTGTATATTTCTGTTCCAATCGACTTGTAGCTTCCATGGAATTCCGTCATCTGGACCTGATAAACAAATAATATGATTAGATTTTCAGGATCTCTTTTTCTACTATTGCCATCTGCTGACAAACTATGCAAACAGTTTGGACCCAGATCAGGTCCGACAAAACGTCGGGTCTGATCTAGATCCAACCTGTTTGCCACTCTGCAGGTACAAATGTAATCATGTAGGAATGTTCCAAATTTTGAAGGAAATAATCAGCAGACAACAAGACATCATGAACTATTTCGTGATAAGTACCAAAATATCCATGTACTGGTCAATTTCTTCATACAGGGTGTTTCTTCAGTATGTACAACAGCCACTGTAATGACCATCTTTGTTGACACTGGTGATAAGGAAAACTAACTGAATGGTCAATGATGATGCCAACTTGATTTTGCAATTGTGGTTGTGAAATATCCTCGTCCTATCCACATGCTTTTACTTGCCAAAACTAACTTGTATTTGTGAAATGTAATGACCATACAAAGTCCATCTTACATGCATTTGGTTTTGATGCTTTGGCTTTAGTGAATGTGAACTTTCCTGGTCTCTTCCCTCGTTTATTACAAGTCAATGTTCACCTGTGCTTGTTTCATTTGGTGGCAAGGCAAAGCCTCTATTTCAAGCATTTGATGATGCTATTACTTCTGCCATCTGTATCACATCACACCTTGCGCTGACAGTGAGAAGTGTTTACAGTTTTTGGCAATTTACAAAGCCAATACATACCTCTTCCACCTTTTTCGAGACGTTATTCTCTATCCTCTAACAGCTGGGACATGGCACCTGAAAATATACCAAACGGCGACGTTAGTATACGTTAAAGATTCGGATTAGGTACCTGTAATAAGATGCTTAATGTAGTGTATATTTCAAACGCAAGACTGCAGTTTTGAAATCCCATTTTACCCCAGCGCAAAATTGTGTCTACAGTTTGAAAACATCATCACCCAAACGCCGCCAGTGTGTCTGCAGAGTAAATAACCTTCTGATACCAACGCAATAATGTTCCTGCAGATAAATAAACCTTTGTCGCCTCAACGCAATAAGTGTGTCTGCAGTTTTATCTGTTAACGCCAACGAATTAAACCTATCTGCAGTGTAATCAACTCTTAACCCAAGCAAAACCAGTGTGTGTCTACATTTATACACCTTCTGATCCTCGTGAAATAAGTGTACCTTCAGGGTAACAAACTTTTTAACGCCAACGCATACATGTTTACGGCACATGAACGTTTCCATCGATGTTCGGAAATATGATATCACCACATGTCATAACACTTTGAACACCAATGCACAAACAAATCCAACAAGAAAACACATAGCACTAACATTTGAACGCATATCGACACCAAAAACACACTGATTTAAGCACAGCACAGGCCCTTCGCGTAACACTCTACACATACTATAACATGGTAAAGTTGTTTAAGTTGATGGAACAAAACGTTTGCACCATTCCAATTCGCTGGATGCTCGGAAACCTGCCACATCCACACGTGTTTAACACTTTGAATACGAATACGCACGCCCATGTGGCGAAAGAACGCATTATTATACTTTTAATCGCATAAACACTCGAAAACAAAATATTTTAGCAGAACAAACGACCCTGGAGGAGCGCAATATGAGCGGTTCATTAACCTTCACCTTTTTAGAATGGGGTTTATGTTTATGGGGTGGTGCTTTTAGTCGCATCTTGTACTTCCGTATACAAACAGGCACCAGAACAAATTAATTTAACGGTGGTTTAGTTGTTTATGTTTATGGGTTTGGTGCTTGAAGTCGCATCTTGTACTTCATTGTACAAATAGGAACCAGAACAAACTTATTTAACGGTGTTTTAGTGTTTTTATGTTAAATGGGCTTGGTGCTTGAAGACGCATCTTGTACTTCCGTGTACAAACAGGCACCAGAACAACCCTATTTAACGGCGGTTTAGTTGTTTATGTGTTTGATTTTGGTGCTTTCAGTCGTTTCTTTACTTCCGCATACAAATAGGCACCAAAACAACCCTTTTAAACGGTGGTTTAGTTGTTTATGTTCATGGGTTTGGTGTTTTAGTCGCATCTTGTACTTCCGTGTACAAATAGGTACCAAAACCAAGCCTATTTAAGAGGGGTTTAGTTGTTTGTGCTTATGGGTTTGGTGCTTTTAGCCGCATCTTGTACTTCCGTGTACAAATAGGCACCAAAACAAACCTATTTAACGGGGGTTTAATCGTTTATGTTTATTGGTTTGGTGCCTTCAGTCGCATCTTGTACTTCCGTGTACAAACAGGCACCAAAACAAACCTATTTAACGGGTGTTTAGTCGTTTATGTTTATGGGTTAGGTGCTTTTCGTCGCATCTTGTACTTCCGTGTACAAACAGGCACCCAACCAAACCTATTTAACGGGGGTTTAGTTATTTATGTTTATGGGTTAGGTGCTTTTAGTCGCATCTTGTACTTCCGTGTACAAACAGGCACCAAACCAAACCTATCTTACAGGGGTTTTAGTTGTTTATGTTTAAGAGGTTTGGTGCTTTTAGCCGCATCTTGTACTTTCGGGTACAAATAGGCACCAAGACAAACCTATTTTACAGGGGGTTAGTTGTTTATGGGGCAGTTTAGTTGTTTATGTTTATGGTTAGGGGCTTTTAGACGCATCTTGTACATCGGTGTACCATATAGCCGCAAAAAAAATACCTACCATTCCACAGACTCCTGATTACTGTGACATCTCTGTATATTTCTGTTCCAATCGACTTGTAGCTTCCATGGAATTCCGTCATCTGGACCTGATAAACAAATAATATGATTAGATTTTCAGGATCTCTTTTTCTACTATTGCCATCTGCTGACAAACTATGCAAACAGTTTGGACCCAGATCAGGTCCGACAAAACGTCGGGTCTGATCTAGATCCAACCTGTTTGCCACTCTGCAGGTACAAATGTAATCATGTAGGAATGTTCCAAATTTTGAAGGAAATAATCAGCAGACAACAAGACATCATGAACTATTTCGTGATAAGTACCAAAATATCCATGTACTGGTCAATTTCTTCATACAGGGTGTTTCTTCAGTATGTACAACAGCCACTGTAATGACCATCTTTGTTGACACTGGTGATAAGGAAAACTAACTGAATGGTCAATGATGATGCCAACTTGATTTTGCAATTGTGGTTGTGAAATATCCTCGTCCTATCCACATGCTTTTACTTGCCAAAACTAACTTGTATTTGTGAAATGTAATGACCATACAAAGTCCATCTTACATGCATTTGGTTTTGATGCTTTGGCTTTAGTGAATGTGAACTTTCCTGGTCTCTTCCCTCGTTTATTACAAGTCAATGTTCACCTGTGCTTGTTTCATTTGGTGGCAAGGCAAAGCCTCTATTTCAAGCATTTGATGATGCTATTACTTCTGCCATCTGTATCACATCACACCTTGCGCTGACAGTGAGAAGTGTTTACAGTTTTTGGCAATTTACAAAGCCAATACATACCTCTTCCACCTTTTTTGAGACGTTATTCTCTATCCTCTAACAGCTGGGACATGGCACCTGAAAATATACCAAACGGCGACGTTAGTATACGTTAAAGATTCGGATTAGGTACCTGTAATAAGATGCTTAATGTAGTGTATATTTCAAACGCAAGACTGCAGTTTTGAAATCCCATTTTACCCCAGCGCAAAATTGTGTCTACAGTTTGAAAACATCATCACCCAAACGCCGCCAGTGTGTCTGCAGAGTAAATAACCTTCTGATACCAACGCAATAATGTTCCTGCAGATAAATAAACCTTTGTCGCCTCAACGCAATAAGTGTGTCTGCAGTTTTATCTGTTAACGCCAACGAATTAAACCTATCTGCAGTGTAATCAACTCTTAACCCAAGCAAAACCAGTGTGTGTCTACATTTATACACCTTCTGATCCTCGTGAAATAAGTGTACCTTCAGGGTAACAAACTTTTTAACGCCAACGCATACATGTTTACGGCACATGAACGTTTCCATCGATGTTCGGAAATATGATATCACCACATGTCATAACACTTTGAACACCAATGCACAAACAAATCCAACAAGAAAACACATAGCACTAACATTTGAACGCATATCGACACCAAAAACACACTGATTTAAGCACAGCACAGGCCCTTCGCGTAACACTCTACACATACTATAACATGGTAAAGTTGTTTAAGTTGATGGAACAAAACGTTTGCACCATTCCAATTCGCTGGATGCTCGGAAACCTGCCACATCCACACGTGTTTAACACTTTGAATACGAATACGCACGCCCATGTGGCGAAAGAACGCATTATTATACTTTTAATCGCATAAACACTCGAAAACAAAATATTTTAGCAGAACAAACGACCCTGGAGGAGCGCAATATGAGCGGTTCATTAACCTTCACCTTTTTAGAATGGGGTTTATGTTTATGGGGTGGTGCTTTTAGTCGCATCTTGTACTTCCGTATACAAACAGGCACCAGAACAAATTAATTTAACGGTGGTTTAGTTGTTTATGTTTATGGGTTTGGTGCTTGAAGTCGCATCTTGTACTTCATTGTACAAATAGGAACCAGAACAAACTTATTTAACGGTGTTTTAGTGTTTTTATGTTAAATGGGCTTGGTGCTTGAAGACGCATCTTGTACTTCCGTGTACAAACAGGCACCAGAACAACCCTATTTAACGGCGGTTTAGTTGTTTATGTGTTTGATTTTGGTGCTTTCAGTCGTTTCTTTACTTCCGCATACAAATAGGCACCAAAACAACCCTTTTAAACGGTGGTTTAGTTGTTTATGTTCATGGGTTTGGTGTTTTAGTCGCATCTTGTACTTCCGTGTACAAATAGGTACCAAAACCAAGCCTATTTAAGAGGGGTTTAGTTGTTTGTGCTTATGGGTTTGGTGCTTTTAGCCGCATCTTGTACTTCCGTGTACAAATAGGCACCAAAACAAACCTATTTAACGGGGGTTTAATCGTTTATGTTTATTGGTTTGGTGCCTTCAGTCGCATCTTGTACTTCCGTGTACAAACAGGCACCAAAACAAACCTATTTAACGGGTGTTTAGTCGTTTATGTTTATGGGTTAGGTGCTTTTCGTCGCATCTTGTACTTCCGTGTACAAACAGGCACCCAACCAAACCTATTTAACGGGGGTTTAGTTATTTATGTTTATGGGTTAGGTGCTTTTAGTCGCATCTTGTACTTCCGTGTACAAACAGGCACCAAACCAAACCTATCTTACAGGGGTTTTAGTTGTTTATGTTTAAGAGGTTTGGTGCTTTTAGCCGCATCTTGTACTTTCGGGTACAAATAGGCACCAAGACAAACCTATTTTACAGGGGGTTAGTTGTTTATGGGGCAGTTTAGTTGTTTATGTTTATGGTTAGGGGCTTTTAGACGCATCTTGTACATCGGTGTACCATATAGCCGCAAAAAAAATACCTACCATTCCACAGACTCCTGATTACTGTGACATCTCTGTATATTTCTGTTCCAATCGACTTGTAGCTTCCATGGAATTCCGTCATCTGGACCTGATAAACAAATAATATGATTAGATTTTCAGGATCTCTTTTTCTACTATTGCCATCTGCTGACAAACTATGCAAACAGTTTGGACCCAGATCAGGTCCGACAAAACGTCGGGTCTGATCTAGATCCAACCTGTTTGCCACTCTGCAGGTACAAATGTAATCATGTAGGAATGTTCCAAATTTTGAAGGAAATAATCAGCAGACAACAAGACATCATGAACTATTTCGTGATAAGTACCAAAATATCCATGTACTGGTCAATTTCTTCATACAGGGTGTTTCTTCAGTATGTACAACAGCCACTGTAATGACCATCTTTGTTGACACTGGTGATAAGGAAAACTAACTGAATGGTCAATGATGATGCCAACTTGATTTTGCAATTGTGGTTGTGAAATATCCTCGTCCTATCCACATGCTTTTACTTGCCAAAACTAACTTGTATTTGTGAAATGTAATGACCATACAAAGTCCATCTTACATGCATTTGGTTTTGATGCTTTGGCTTTAGTGAATGTGAACTTTCCTGGTCTCTTCCCTCGTTTATTACAAGTCAATGTTCACCTGTGCTTGTTTCATTTGGTGGCAAGGCAAAGCCTCTATTTCAAGCATTTGATGATGCTATTACTTCTGCCATCTGTATCACATCACACCTTGCGCTGACAGTGAGAAGTGTTTACAGTTTTTGGCAATTTACAAAGCCAATACATACCTCTTCCACCTTTTTCGAGACGTTATTCTCTATCCTCTAACAGCTGGGACATGGCACCTGAAAATATACCAAACGGCGACGTTAGTATACGTTAAAGATTCGGATTAGGTACCTGTAATAAGATGCTTAATGTAGTGTATATTTCAAACGCAAGACTGCAGTTTTGAAATCCCATTTTACCCCAGCGCAAAATTGTGTCTACAGTTTGAAAACATCATCACCCAAACGCCGCCAGTGTGTCTGCAGAGTAAATAACCTTCTGATACCAACGCAATAATGTTCCTGCAGATAAATAAACCTTTGTCGCCTCAACGCAATAAGTGTGTCTGCAGTTTTATCTGTTAACGCCAACGAATTAAACCTATCTGCAGTGTAATCAACTCTTAACCCAAGCAAAACCAGTGTGTGTCTACATTTATACACCTTCTGATCCTCGTGAAATAAGTGTACCTTCAGGGTAACAAACTTTTTAACGCCAACGCATACATGTTTACGGCACATGAACGTTTCCATCGATGTTCGGAAATATGATATCACCACATGTCATAACACTTTGAACACCAATGCACAAACAAATCCAACAAGAAAACACATAGCACTAACATTTGAACGCATATCGACACCAAAAACACACTGATTTAAGCACAGCACAGGCCCTTCGCGTAACACTCTACACATACTATAACATGGTAAAGTTGTTTAAGTTGATGGAACAAAACGTTTGCACCATTCCAATTCGCTGGATGCTCGGAAACCTGCCACATCCACACGTGTTTAACACTTTGAATACGAATACGCACGCCCATGTGGCGAAAGAACGCATTATTATACTTTTAATCGCATAAACACTCGAAAACAAAATATTTTAGCAGAACAAACGACCCTGGAGGAGCGCAATATGAGCGGTTCATTAACCTTCACCTTTTTAGAATGGGGTTTATGTTTATGGGGTGGTGCTTTTAGTCGCATCTTGTACTTCCGTATACAAACAGGCACCAGAACAAATTAATTTAACGGTGGTTTAGTTGTTTATGTTTATGGGTTTGGTGCTTGAAGTCGCATCTTGTACTTCATTGTACAAATAGGAACCAGAACAAACTTATTTAACGGTGTTTTAGTGTTTTTATGTTAAATGGGCTTGGTGCTTGAAGACGCATCTTGTACTTCCGTGTACAAACAGGCACCAGAACAACCCTATTTAACGGCGGTTTAGTTGTTTATGTGTTTGATTTTGGTGCTTTCAGTCGTTTCTTTACTTCCGCATACAAATAGGCACCAAAACAACCCTTTTAAACGGTGGTTTAGTTGTTTATGTTCATGGGTTTGGTGTTTTAGTCGCATCTTGTACTTCCGTGTACAAATAGGTACCAAAACCAAGCCTATTTAAGAGGGGTTTAGTTGTTTGTGCTTATGGGTTTGGTGCTTTTAGCCGCATCTTGTACTTCCGTGTACAAATAGGCACCAAAACAAACCTATTTAACGGGGGTTTAATCGTTTATGTTTATTGGTTTGGTGCCTTCAGTCGCATCTTGTACTTCCGTGTACAAACAGGCACCAAAACAAACCTATTTAACGGGTGTTTAGTCGTTTATGTTTATGGGTTAGGTGCTTTTCGTCGCATCTTGTACTTCCGTGTACAAACAGGCACCCAACCAAACCTATTTAACGGGGGTTTAGTTATTTATGTTTATGGGTTAGGTGCTTTTAGTCGCATCTTGTACTTCCGTGTACAAACAGGCACCAAACCAAACCTATCTTACAGGGGTTTTAGTTGTTTATGTTTAAGAGGTTTGGTGCTTTTAGCCGCATCTTGTACTTTCGGGTACAAATAGGCACCAAGACAAACCTATTTTACAGGGGGTTAGTTGTTTATGGGGCAGTTTAGTTGTTTATGTTTATGGTTAGGGGCTTTTAGACGCATCTTGTACATCGGTGTACCATATAGCCGCAAAAAAAATACCTACCATTCCACAGACTCCTGATTACTGTGACATCTCTGTATATTTCTGTTCCAATCGACTTGTAGCTTCCATGGAATTCCGTCATCTGGACCTGATAAACAAATAATATGATTAGATTTTCAGGATCTCTTTTTCTACTATTGCCATCTGCTGACAAACTATGCAAACAGTTTGGACCCAGATCAGGTCCGACAAAACGTCGGGTCTGATCTAGATCCAACCTGTTTGCCACTCTGCAGGTACAAATGTAATCATGTAGGAATGTTCCAAATTTTGAAGGAAATAATCAGCAGACAACAAGACATCATGAACTATTTCGTGATAAGTACCAAAATATCCATGTACTGGTCAATTTCTTCATACAGGGTGTTTCTTCAGTATGTACAACAGCCACTGTAATGACCATCTTTGTTGACACTGGTGATAAGGAAAACTAACTGAATGGTCAATGATGATGCCAACTTGATTTTGCAATTGTGGTTGTGAAATATCCTCGTCCTATCCACATGCTTTTACTTGCCAAAACTAACTTGTATTTGTGAAATGTAATGACCATACAAAGTCCATCTTACATGCATTTGGTTTTGATGCTTTGGCTTTAGTGAATGTGAACTTTCCTGGTCTCTTCCCTCGTTTATTACAAGTCAATGTTCACCTGTGCTTGTTTCATTTGGTGGCAAGGCAAAGCCTCTATTTCAAGCATTTGATGATGCTATTACTTCTGCCATCTGTATCACATCACACCTTGCGCTGACAGTGAGAAGTGTTTACAGTTTTTGGCAATTTACAAAGCCAATACATACCTCTTCCACCTTTTTCGAGACGTTATTCTCTATCCTCTAACAGCTGGGACATGGCACCTGAAAATATACCAAACGGCGACGTTAGTATACGTTAAAGATTCGGATTAGGTACCTGTAATAAGATGCTTAATGTAGTGTATATTTCAAACGCAAGACTGCAGTTTTGAAATCCCATTTTACCCCAGCGCAAAATTGTGTCTACAGTTTGAAAACATCATCACCCAAACGCCGCCAGTGTGTCTGCAGAGTAAATAACCTTCTGATACCAACGCAATAATGTTCCTGCAGATAAATAAACCTTTGTCGCCTCAACGCAATAAGTGTGTCTGCAGTTTTATCTGTTAACGCCAACGAATTAAACCTATCTGCAGTGTAATCAACTCTTAACCCAAGCAAAACCAGTGTGTGTCTACATTTATACACCTTCTGATCCTCGTGAAATAAGTGTACCTTCAGGGTAACAAACTTTTTAACGCCAACGCATACATGTTTACGGCACATGAACGTTTCCATCGATGTTCGGAAATATGATATCACCACATGTCATAACACTTTGAACACCAATGCACAAACAAATCCAACAAGAAAACACATAGCACTAACATTTGAACGCATATCGACACCAAAAACACACTGATTTAAGCACAGCACAGGCCCTTCGCGTAACACTCTACACATACTATAACATGGTAAAGTTGTTTAAGTTGATGGAACAAAACGTTTGCACCATTCCAATTCGCTGGATGCTCGGAAACCTGCCACATCCACACGTGTTTAACACTTTGAATACGAATACGCACGCCCATGTGGCGAAAGAACGCATTATTATACTTTTAATCGCATAAACACTCGAAAACAAAATATTTTAGCAGAACAAACGACCCTGGAGGAGCGCAATATGAGCGGTTCATTAACCTTCACCTTTTTAGAATGGGGTTTATGTTTATGGGGTGGTGCTTTTAGTCGCATCTTGTACTTCCGTATACAAACAGGCACCAGAACAAATTAATTTAACGGTGGTTTAGTTGTTTATGTTTATGGGTTTGGTGCTTGAAGTCGCATCTTGTACTTCATTGTACAAATAGGAACCAGAACAAACTTATTTAACGGTGTTTTAGTGTTTTTATGTTAAATGGGCTTGGTGCTTGAAGACGCATCTTGTACTTCCGTGTACAAACAGGCACCAGAACAACCCTATTTAACGGCGGTTTAGTTGTTTATGTGTTTGATTTTGGTGCTTTCAGTCGTTTCTTTACTTCCGCATACAAATAGGCACCAAAACAACCCTTTTAAACGGTGGTTTAGTTGTTTATGTTCATGGGTTTGGTGTTTTAGTCGCATCTTGTACTTCCGTGTACAAATAGGTACCAAAACCAAGCCTATTTAAGAGGGGTTTAGTTGTTTGTGCTTATGGGTTTGGTGCTTTTAGCCGCATCTTGTACTTCCGTGTACAAATAGGCACCAAAACAAACCTATTTAACGGGGGTTTAATCGTTTATGTTTATTGGTTTGGTGCCTTCAGTCGCATCTTGTACTTCCGTGTACAAACAGGCACCAAAACAAACCTATTTAACGGGTGTTTAGTCGTTTATGTTTATGGGTTAGGTGCTTTTCGTCGCATCTTGTACTTCCGTGTACAAACAGGCACCCAACCAAACCTATTTAACGGGGGTTTAGTTATTTATGTTTATGGGTTAGGTGCTTTTAGTCGCATCTTGTACTTCCGTGTACAAACAGGCACCAAACCAAACCTATCTTACAGGGGTTTTAGTTGTTTATGTTTAAGAGGTTTGGTGCTTTTAGCCGCATCTTGTACTTTCGGGTACAAATAGGCACCAAGACAAACCTATTTTACAGGGGGTTAGTTGTTTATGGGGCAGTTTAGTTGTTTATGTTTATGGTTAGGGGCTTTTAGACGCATCTTGTACATCGGTGTACCATATAGCCGCAAAAAAAATACCTACCATTCCACAGACTCCTGATTACTGTGACATCTCTGTATATTTCTGTTCCAATCGACTTGTAGCTTCCATGGAATTCCGTCATCTGGACCTGATAAACAAATAATATGATTAGATTTTCAGGATCTCTTTTTCTACTATTGCCATCTGCTGACAAACTATGCAAACAGTTTGGACCCAGATCAGGTCCGACAAAACGTCGGGTCTGATCTAGATCCAACCTGTTTGCCACTCTGCAGGTACAAATGTAATCATGTAGGAATGTTCCAAATTTTGAAGGAAATAATCAGCAGACAACAAGACATCATGAACTATTTCGTGATAAGTACCAAAATATCCATGTACTGGTCAATTTCTTCATACAGGGTGTTTCTTCAGTATGTACAACAGCCACTGTAATGACCATCTTTGTTGACACTGGTGATAAGGAAAACTAACTGAATGGTCAATGATGATGCCAACTTGATTTTGCAATTGTGGTTGTGAAATATCCTCGTCCTATCCACATGCTTTTACTTGCCAAAACTAACTTGTATTTGTGAAATGTAATGACCATACAAAGTCCATCTTACATGCATTTGGTTTTGATGCTTTGGCTTTAGTGAATGTGAACTTTCCTGGTCTCTTCCCTCGTTTATTACAAGTCAATGTTCACCTGTGCTTGTTTCATTTGGTGGCAAGGCAAAGCCTCTATTTCAAGCATTTGATGATGCTATTACTTCTGCCATCTGTATCACATCACACCTTGCGCTGACAGTGAGAAGTGTTTACAGTTTTTGGCAATTTACAAAGCCAATACATACCTCTTCCACCTTTTTCGAGACGTTATTCTCTATCCTCTAACAGCTGGGACATGGCACCTGAAAATATACCAAACGGCGACGTTAGTATACGTTAAAGATTCGGATTAGGTACCTGTAATAAGATGCTTAATGTAGTGTATATTTCAAACGCAAGACTGCAGTTTTGAAATCCCATTTTACCCCAGCGCAAAATTGTGTCTACAGTTTGAAAACATCATCACCCAAACGCCGCCAGTGTGTCTGCAGAGTAAATAACCTTCTGATACCAACGCAATAATGTTCCTGCAGATAAATAAACCTTTGTCGCCTCAACGCAATAAGTGTGTCTGCAGTTTTATCTGTTAACGCCAACGAATTAAACCTATCTGCAGTGTAATCAACTCTTAACCCAAGCAAAACCAGTGTGTGTCTACATTTATACACCTTCTGATCCTCGTGAAATAAGTGTACCTTCAGGGTAACAAACTTTTTAACGCCAACGCATACATGTTTACGGCACATGAACGTTTCCATCGATGTTCGGAAATATGATATCACCACATGTCATAACACTTTGAACACCAATGCACAAACAAATCCAACAAGAAAACACATAGCACTAACATTTGAACGCATATCGACACCAAAAACACACTGATTTAAGCACAGCACAGGCCCTTCGCGTAACACTCTACACATACTATAACATGGTAAAGTTGTTTAAGTTGATGGAACAAAACGTTTGCACCATTCCAATTCGCTGGATGCTCGGAAACCTGCCACATCCACACGTGTTTAACACTTTGAATACGAATACGCACGCCCATGTGGCGAAAGAACGCATTATTATACTTTTAATCGCATAAACACTCGAAAACAAAATATTTTAGCAGAACAAACGACCCTGGAGGAGCGCAATATGAGCGGTTCATTAACCTTCACCTTTTTAGAATGGGGTTTATGTTTATGGGGTGGTGCTTTTAGTCGCATCTTGTACTTCCGTATACAAACAGGCACCAGAACAAATTAATTTAACGGTGGTTTAGTTGTTTATGTTTATGGGTTTGGTGCTTGAAGTCGCATCTTGTACTTCATTGTACAAATAGGAACCAGAACAAACTTATTTAACGGTGTTTTAGTGTTTTTATGTTAAATGGGCTTGGTGCTTGAAGACGCATCTTGTACTTCCGTGTACAAACAGGCACCAGAACAACCCTATTTAACGGCGGTTTAGTTGTTTATGTGTTTGATTTTGGTGCTTTCAGTCGTTTCTTTACTTCCGCATACAAATAGGCACCAAAACAACCCTTTTAAACGGTGGTTTAGTTGTTTATGTTCATGGGTTTGGTGTTTTAGTCGCATCTTGTACTTCCGTGTACAAATAGGTACCAAAACCAAGCCTATTTAAGAGGGGTTTAGTTGTTTGTGCTTATGGGTTTGGTGCTTTTAGCCGCATCTTGTACTTCCGTGTACAAATAGGCACCAAAACAAACCTATTTAACGGGGGTTTAATCGTTTATGTTTATTGGTTTGGTGCCTTCAGTCGCATCTTGTACTTCCGTGTACAAACAGGCACCAAAACAAACCTATTTAACGGGTGTTTAGTCGTTTATGTTTATGGGTTAGGTGCTTTTCGTCGCATCTTGTACTTCCGTGTACAAACAGGCACCCAACCAAACCTATTTAACGGGGGTTTAGTTATTTATGTTTATGGGTTAGGTGCTTTTAGTCGCATCTTGTACTTCCGTGTACAAACAGGCACCAAACCAAACCTATCTTACAGGGGTTTTAGTTGTTTATGTTTAAGAGGTTTGGTGCTTTTAGCCGCATCTTGTACTTTCGGGTACAAATAGGCACCAAGACAAACCTATTTTACAGGGGGTTAGTTGTTTATGGGGCAGTTTAGTTGTTTATGTTTATGGTTAGGGGCTTTTAGACGCATCTTGTACATCGGTGTACCATATAGCCGCAAAAAAAATACCTACCATTCCACAGACTCCTGATTACTGTGACATCTCTGTATATTTCTGTTCCAATCGACTTGTAGCTTCCATGGAATTCCGTCATCTGGACCTGATAAACAAATAATATGATTAGATTTTCAGGATCTCTTTTTCTACTATTGCCATCTGCTGACAAACTATGCAAACAGTTTGGACCCAGATCAGGTCCGACAAAACGTCGGGTCTGATCTAGATCCAACCTGTTTGCCACTCTGCAGGTACAAATGTAATCATGTAGGAATGTTCCAAATTTTGAAGGAAATAATCAGCAGACAACAAGACATCATGAACTATTTCGTGATAAGTACCAAAATATCCATGTACTGGTCAATTTCTTCATACAGGGTGTTTCTTCAGTATGTACAACAGCCACTGTAATGACTATCTTTGTTGACACTGGTGATAAGGAAAACTAACTGAATGGTCAATGATGATGCCAACTTGATTTTGCAATTGTGGTTGTGAAATATCCTCGTCCTATCCACATGCTTTTACTTGCCAAAACTAACTTGTATTTGTGAAATGTAATGACCATACAAAGTCCATCTTACATGCATTTGGTTTTGATGCTTTGGCTTTAGTGAATGTGAACTTTCCTGGTCTCTTCCCTCGTTTATTACAAGTCAATGTTCACCTGTGCTTGTTTCATTTGGTGGCAAGGCAAAGCCTCTATTTCAAGCATTTGATGATGCTATTACTTCTGCCATCTGTATCACATCGGTTAAAATTAGCATAAAAATGTGAAACAAATGATTTAATTATCAAACTCTAAAGTCCTTTCACAGCTATTTTTCGTCCTATGGCAGTTACAGATTAGGCCTAGTTCAATCAATAAACAAGAATGTGTTACCCTGGTTACTGCCACTTTTTGGCCGCTGAAGATAGGCACCCTGCATGGGAGGAACATTTCATTGAAGGCTTTATCAATATACAAGGTCTGTTTTTCTAAGTCACGCCTGTATCTATTAAATCAACAAAATAGGCAGTAAGATGTTGTTTAAAAACTTGCAGCAAATATATTTCCCTCTTATTAATATGATTTCGTATGTTACATTATTGATCAATCACGAAACCCTTTACTTTTAAATATTGTCCTTGGCTTCCACCCACCTTTTGAGCCAATCACCACCCACCTTTTTAGCCAATCGCTGCCCTTTTTACATTTACTGTGGCCAGAAATGTACACAGAAAATGATGCCTAAAAACTAACACCAAAGATCCTTGCGACCAGGTAATTAGAGAATACAAGGTTAGTGTCATGTCGTTTATTGCTAAATTTGACTTTGATAGTCGCATGTTGTGGAAAAACGACATCTGAGTTTAGCATGCTGATGGCGAAATCGATGTTTTCGTAAATACAATTCAACAAAACAATTATATGGGTATAGAATCGGGAAAACTCGGGCCGATTATAGTGCATGCGCGGATCCGGAAAGATTTGTCAGTGGGGATCCAACTGTTGTTGTTGTTTGTTGTTTGTTTTTGTTAGTTGACAAATATCACTTAAAGTTGGTCGGCTCCCTGTGCCAGCAAAATGCCATTTAAACCCCATGATGGCCCAATATTGAATGTTGTCTTGGCAGCTTTGTGATTTTTTACGGGGATCCCACCAGTATTGCTAAGAATCCTTATATAGCTTCAAGCGTTATTTTTCATGGGGGTTCCTACACCCCCCACCTCCGGATCCGCGCATGTATTGGGTCCGAGTTGCAACTGATTCAGCTCACCATCCCACAAGATAGTTCTCAGAAGATGTTTAAATTCGTGGGCGGAGGTCTGCATGCTAATATAACATGATTTATATTTAGCAGGCCGACAGCACGTGAAAACAGCAAGAAACCAACACACCTGCGTGTATATGTCATATGTGGACATCACTTGTCTTCAGAAGTTAAGTGGTGATGATTCGAAATCGGATCATTTTTAAGTGTAAGATTTTTTTAATTATAGTTTGCATATTATTTTGTCGATACATGAAGTCTGTTTTCAAGCAGAAAACCCGAGAATTCGTCCAAGATTACCCAACAGGCACTTAACTTTTAAACGACGTCGTATCAAACGGTCATGTGACGTCAGGACGTCGCATGGACGGTGAAACGACGTTGATTTTGATGTAATGTGCCTACTGGGTATAGTGCATACATGTATATTCAACGTACACGTAGCTCAGGTGCGGGTGTGCTGGGTTAAAGTTACCTCACAAAATGCATGTGAGGATTCAGAGGGGGGGGGCAAGTGGTCCGGACCCCCCCCCCCCCTGAAAAATCACAAAAAGGGGTACATGCATTACGGGGCTATTTTGGCCCCCTCTAGAGCCAAAAACTGAATATTGCTTTTCACCAGACTCTTTTTATTGGTTTATTAGAAGAATAACTGAAGTGTAAAAATTCGGCATTTATTTAAATTTTATCGTTGCTATGATAACAAAAATGGCCGCCAAAATAGGCTTAAAACAAAGAAATTATCTTATTGATCAAATTTTAAGGCTTTTGGAGACCTTTTTTAAGAATTAGATATCAGCACAGATAAATACCAAATATCATTTTAATATGTTGTGTGTCATGGTAATTCTCATCTTCTGCTAAAATATCTTTTTGGTATTTGCTTGTGCTCTATGTTAATTTCTCTGACAAACCTCTCAATTTCGCTCCAAAGTGGTCATTTTACCTATTCTTAGCCTATTTTGGTTGCCGTTTGTTACCATAGCAACGGTAAAAGTCTTTAGGGGTTTTAACAATACTTATCTGGATCGCCTGAAAATGACAAAGCTACCAAGCTAGCATTCAATGTTTGGCCATCATCGGCCCGCCAGCGAAACGCCATTAAAAAATGGCGTTTTGCTGGCGTGCCGATAATGGCCCACTTTTAGTGGTATTTGTATCTTCACAAAAAACACACAAAAAACGTTGTCAGAGTTGGACCCCCTCTGGCAAAACTTTCTGGATCCGCTCATGAAATAGTCATTTAAAAAGGTGACCCCTTTTCCATGACATTCTGACCCAACTTCCAATTTATGACGTCAATACATGTAATACTATGATTTGACAGTGAAGATTGCACTGTTACTTGGTACAGTATAATCTGTCTTATTATGCCCAGGTCACACATTCACGGACTGGACGCCGGATTAGCCACGGATACAATCCGGCATCATTTGTGGCAATCCGTATTGGTCCCGTAGCTTTCCGTATTGCATCCGTAATCATACGTAGTAGTACTTAATCATTCGTATATAGTGCATCCATATCGGACTACGGAAATTGGCATTTCCTGGGTCATCCTTGAGCTTCAATCCGTCGAAGAACCGGCGAGGTGATCCGTGAATGTGTGACCTGGGCATAATGCGGCCCCTTACAAAGAAGACCAAAATTGGTTTTCAATACCGATTATTGCTTAATGCATGTCGAAAGTATTGCAGAATGCTCCAAGAGAGTAATCTGCAATACTTTCGACCTTCGTGAAGCGATACATTAGTTTTATCTATATGTGAGTGTGTTTTACACAGGTTTTACTATATAAACCAATAGTGCAAGCTCTTTTTTCAAAAAGGTATAATATAAATGCCTTCGCTGCTATGACAGTGGAGACTGCTTTCGCGGATCCAGAAAGTTTTTTTTCAGAGGGAGTCCAATTTTTTTAAATTTATTTTTAGTTAATGAGTGGATCCAAATACCACTAAAATCTGGCCATCATCGGCCCGCCAGCGAAACGCCATTTAAATGGCGTTTAGCCGGCGTGCCGATGATGGCCCGATTTTAAATGGCGTTTCGCTGGCGTGCCGATGATGGCCCGAATTAAGTGGTAATTGGATCCACTCATTAAATGGCGTTTCGCTGGCGGGCCGATGATGGACCGACACTGAATGCTGGCTTGGTAGCTTTGTGATTTTTCAGGGGATCCGGACCAGTATTGCTAAGAAACCCTATACTTTATTTTTCAGGGGGGGGGGGGGGGCGGGCCCCCTCCCCCCCCTCTGGATCCGCACATTACTGCATTGTAGCCTTTCTTGCTGTCGCAATGTTACACCTAGCTATGCTATAATTTAAGTATGTGGGATTCGTGCAGTGTTTTTTGTAGTTTCATATCACTTCAGTAGCAAAAGGTACAAGTTGGCATATGCGCGCCCATTGAAGACTCAGATCAGACTGCGCATACGCACAGCAATAGTTATAATAAAGCATATGCGCCTATGGAAAACTTAGATCAGATTGCGCATCTGTCCATCAAAAGTTACAAGTTGGCAAATGCGCCCATCGATTACTTAGTTCAGTCTGCGCATCCGCGTCGCAAAAGGTGTAGGTTGGCAAATGCGACCATCGAAGATTTAGATCACACTGCGTATACGCGCAGCAAGAGTTAAAAGTTATAATATGTGCCCTTTGAATATTCAGATCAGACTGCGCAACCGTTAAACAAAAAGCACAGGTTTTGCCACAAGAGCCCACCGAAGACTCAAATCAGTTTGCACATCCCCACAGCAAAATTTACAATTTTGCCGTATGCGCCCATCAAAGACTCAGATCAGACTGCAAATTGCGCACCAAAAGTTACAAGTTGACCGTATGCGCCCATCGAAGACTCAGTTCAGTCTGCACATCTTCACAGCAAAAGTTACAAATTTATAGTATGAATCATTCGAAGACTCAGCTAGATTGCACATCCCGCACCAAAAGTTTAAAAGTGACCGTATGCTTCAATCGAAGACTCCAATCAGACTGCACATCACGCACCAAAAGTTACAAGTTGACAGTATGCACCTATCGAAGAGTCAGCTCAGTCTGCACATTTTCACACCAAAAGTTACAAGTCGGTCGCATGCTTCCATCGAAGACTCAGTTCAGTCTGCACATCCTCACAGCAAAAGTTACATGCTTATCGTATGCGCCCATCGAAGACTCAGATCAGAATACAGATTGCACATCCCGCAGCAAAAGTTTAAAAGTGACCATATGCGCCTATTGAAGACTCCGATCAGACTGCACATCCTGCACCAAAAGTTACAAGTTGACAGTATGCACCTATCGAAGACTCAGCCCAGTCTGCACATCTTCACACCAAAAGTTACAAGTTGACCGTATGCGCCCATCGAAGACTCAGTTCAGTCTGCACATCCCGCACCAAAAGTTACAAGTTGACCGTATGCGCCCATCGAAGACATAGCTCAGTTTGCACATCCTCACAGCAAAAGTTGCAAGTTGGCCACATGCTTCCATCGAAGACTCAGTTCAGTCTGCACATCTTCACACCAAAAGTTACAAGTTGACAGTACGTACCTATCGAAGACATAGTTCAGTCTGCACATCTTCACATCAAAAGTTTCAAGTTGACCGTATGCGCCCATCGAAGACTCAGCTCAGTTTGCACATCCTCACAGCAAAAGTTACAAGTTGGCAGCATGCTTCCATCGAAGACTCAGTTCAGTCTGCACATCTTCACGCCAAAAGTTACAAGTTGACCGTATGCGCCCGTCGAAGACTCTGCTCAGTCTGCACATTTTCACACCAAAAGTTACAAATTGACCGTATGCTTCCATCGAAGACTCGGCTCAGTCTGCACATTTTCACACCAAAAGTTACAAATTGACCGTATGCGCCCATCGAAGACTCAGCTCAGTCTACACCTTTTTCACACCAAAAGTTACAAGTTGACCGTATGCTTCCATCAAAGACTCAGTTCAGTCTGCACATCTTCACACCAAAAGTTACAAATTGACAGTATGCGCCTATCGAAGACTCAGTTCAGTCTGCACATCCCGCACCAAAAGTTACAAGTTGACCGTATGCGCCCGTCGAAGACGCGGTTTAGTCTGCGCATCTTCACAGCAAAAGGTACACAACTTATGCGACCATTGAAGCTGATTTAGACCATAATGCGCATGCGCGCAGCAAAAGTTACAAGTAAGCATATGCGCCCATTGAAGACTCAGATCAGACTGCTAATCGTGGTCTGATCAGTCGTCGTTTGGCACTCTCTTGGTAGCTTAGGTTCCAACGCTTCTTCAGGTGAAACACTAACACTGATCAGACAATATGAGCCCAGCCACATGAGAATTCCAACCATGTGGTAATTGCGGCCAACAAAGGCTCAGACCAGCCTGCGCATACGCGCAGTCTGATCAGAGCCTTTGCTAGTCGATTGAATGTTCTATGACTGTTTAGCTACTGACTGAACATAATTTGGAGCTTCTAAGCTTAACTTGAGGCTGCACAGGCTTGTCGGAGTCTACATTTGTCAAAATGCCACATTGTAGGAAATCACGTGTCACGGCTCATATGGATGGGCAAACTGCTTTGAATCTTCGCTGTATGCACAAGCCAACTTGTACCTTATGCTGGATACTGCCTCAATATTGACAAAAAATACATGTATTAGAGCCGCGACACGTAATTTCCAACAATGTGGTATTTTGACAAGTGTGGACTCAGACGAGCCTGTGCAGCCTCCTTTTAAGCTTAGAAATTTCAAATGGTGTTCAGTCAGTAGAATATCCAAGCGACGAGCAAAGGCTCTGATCAGACTGCATGTATGCGCATGCTGGTCTGAGCCTTTGCTGGTCGCACATACCATAATGTTTTGAAATCTCGTGTTGCGGCTCTATTCATCTACTCACATAATTCCTAATTTCTGGCTCTTCCTCGTGTTACACTGCATCATGGGGTGGGTTTCACTAAATAAAATATTTGAAATGGAGGACTAAATTTTCCATCTCAATTTTTCAATCCCAAAACATGAGCTAAAATCTTGCTTTCACGAAAAACCACTGTTCTCTCTTGTATTGCAGAACAATAGAATTTTCAACTTTTCACCCATTCGTGCGTTTTGAGCTATCACGTGTCTGCGAATACTGCAGTGAGTTCTAAAATACACCCTGTCAACCCTTTGTAGAACAATCATCTTTTTCACAAACTATGGCATAAATAAGTTGCGACGGTCCATTGTATGTATTGAGGGCCTGGGGTGACGTGTTATAATTTCCAAACGATGCTGTACTTCATTCGGTTTTGTCCTAGCAAATAGTGCATAGACTGGCTCCAGTCCTTAAACAATTTTTTTATCAATGTGCCATATCATATACTTGTAGGTAGTCTGATGCCATCAGAGTAAGACTAGCTACAAGTATATGATATGATTCATTGATGTAAAAGTGTTTTAAGGACTTGAGCCAGTCTAATAGTGCAGACCCTGATGGATGTTTGTCTAATAAGTACCCGTTTATGGGAGCGCAGTGGCTCAGTGGTAGAGTGCTTGACTCGAGACCGAAGGGCCGCGGTTTCGAGCCTCACTGGCGTCACTGCGTTGTGGCCCTTGGGCAAAAAACATTTACACTAGCTTAGTACTGGTTCAACCCAGGAAGTCCCGTCCCTGTTTAACTGAAAGATTGTTGATGGGACGTTAAGAATCGAATCAAACAAAAAGTACCCGTTTAGTGGTTTCCAGCACACATTATAATTAACTGGCGACTTTTTATAGTCTGTTGATATATCTTGCAAAAAATTTGGGACCCGATCAGACCCTGATCCATGCGCGGACAGGGGGTCCGGACCCCCCCCCCCCCTGAAAAATCACAAAAATATAGGGTTTCTTAGCAATATTGGTCCGGATCCCCTGTAAGACCACAAAGCTTACAAGCCAGCATTCAGTGTTGGGCCACCATCGGCCCGCTTACAGTGGTATTTGGATCCCCTCTCCCCTAATCAACTAAAAAAACGTCAAAAAATGGACCCCCTCTGAAAAACTTTCTGGGTCCGCACATGATGATCCAACTAGAAATGATGTTTATGAAACATTATGCCCCCAACCCTTCGTTTGTCAAGAAGGATCCATAAGTTTCCAATGCCCAAATTTACAAAGGGCAATTACTTAAAAAAATAAAATATTTTTTTTTATTTTTACCAGGTTATCTACTCATTATCTTCTACCAACTGAACGTGTTTGAAGCTCCTAGCTACAATAATTTTCGAGATATCTTGATGACAAGTTGTCAATGCCAAAATTTGCAAAGGGCAATAACTCGAAAAAAATCAAATAACTTTTTTTAATTTTCATCAGGTTATCTGCTCATTATCTTCTATCGGCTGACTAAGTTTGAAGCTACTTGCTGTAATAGTTTTGAGATATCATGACTACAAGTTTTCAATGCCAAAATTTACAAAGGGCAATAACTAATAAAATATTAATTTCCTTCAGGTTATCTACTCATTATCTTCTATCAGCTGACCAAGTTTGAAGCTATTTGCTGCAATAATTTTTGAGCTATCTTGATTACAAGCTTCCAATGCCAAAAATTGGCAAAGGGCAATAACTCAAAAACAGTAACTTTTTAAAAAATTCACAAGATTATCTGCTCATTATCCACTATTACCTGACCACGTTTAAAGCTAATAGCTGTTATAGTTTTTGAGATATCAAATTTTTTCTATGTCCAAATTTGCAAAGGGCAATAACTCATAAAAATAAATAACTTTTTTTTTAATTTTGACCAGGTTATCTTCTCATTATGCTCTATTAGCTGACCAAGTTTGAAGCTCATAGCTATTACAGTTTTCTGAGGTATCTTGATTACCAAATTTCATTATGACCCTTTAAAATGGGCATAACTCCACACTTTAAAAAATACGTGTGGATTATTTTTTGATGAGGAATCCATTATATGAAATTCAAAACTGTATCTTAATAAATTTTGTAATGGACGCACGGACGGACGCACGCACGGACGCATGCACGGACGGACAAGCCGAAACAAATATGCCCCTTCAACTTTTCCAAAGTTGGGGGCATAATAATTAAAACATTCTGATGGAATTCCCAGAAGATTTATTTGAGAAATTTAGACCATGCAAAATTACCAAGTACGTCAAAAATAAGTTATATTAGTCGAGCCATGTCAAAGAAAATTGGTTGTTATCCCCACGCTTGTTTTGAAAAGGCGAAGGGAATATTGTCATCGCTTCCGTCCGCCCGTCCGTCTGTCCGTCATCTGATATCCTCCTAAGCCATTGGACGAAATCCAACCAAATTTGGTGTGTGAATTACTCACATGAATGGGGGGAGGGTGCAACAGCATTTTTTTTGCCCGCCTAGTCAAAATACTTATAATTATTGCAGTTGGATAACTGTAGTTCTTGTTCTTGTTAACATTTTATCTAAATTTCACCCAGTATGCCACAATATTGCAAACGGAATAGAACCAGGACTCAAAAACGACTGATAAGCAGATTGCCGATTGTTCAAAAGCTGTACGTTGGGGCGTAAAGTGATCTGTGTGAGATGTATAAATTGTTCAAATATCAATATAGCCAAAGGTATGGATCCCTCTCCTTGATAAAATAACCAGTTTTGTATATAAACAGGAAAAATCATGCAAATAAGAGCTTTTCACAGCCGCGTCTCCTTAACACGGCTGATATCGTCAATATTTCAACATTGTTTCAATCATCTCACAACGGCCAGCTTTCATACTACGCATACTTCCTTCAGTTGCTTGAAAAGCGATTGATACAGAATGGAAGCACTTGACCGGACCTGGGTTCGAGCTCAGGACCCTCGATTGCAGCACTTAGATGTCAGGCCCTGAATGATAAAAAACAATTAACGCTCAACTCAACTGAGCATGACGTTTCAATTGATCATAAAGAATAGCTATATTTCTGGCTTTAAAACTCGCATATGCTATATTTATCCTGCTGATTGATGTTCAAATGCACATGTTGGTCTTTCAACATTAATGAGCATTATAAATTCCAGGTTCATGTCAGTTGAACATGAAAAAGTTTTATAATCTCGGGGCTAGGTTATAAACCTGACTCTACTGACTGACTGCACAATGCGGTCATTTGTTGATACATTTTAAACCCTTATGGCGACCAGCGTGATCCAAGACAGCAGGACCCGTGCCAATTTCGGGCAGATTTCTTTGAAAATCATGCAGGTTTTTTTCCTTTATAAATTACTTTACACCCCTAATTTTGGCACGGTCACCCCAAAATGAGAGATTTTTTAGTTTCGGTACCAATTTTCAAAAAATAAAATAAATAAATAAATAAATAAATACATGAATAAATAAATAAATAAATAAATAAATAAATAAATAAATAAATAAATAAATAAATAAATAAACTTAACTGTTGCATCCATTTTAAAAGTCTGCTTACGGACTTTGTCTGATGATTTGCCTTAAGACTCTGGAGCATGCAGGACACTTTCTCGTCTGCTGCTTGTCTCGTTCGGAACTCCCCAGTCAATACCAAACAGTATCGGCCAATACATCAATCAACTCGTTTTCAAATCCATTTTGGTCATGAAATGGAAATTGACATGAACGGTTGTACATTTATGGTTGCCAGTAATACAGTGCCCAACAACAAGTAATAGTTATACCATGGGTTGTCCGCCTGTACGTGGAGATAATCCACGAGCATTAGCGAGTGGATTATCTTACGTACAGGTAGACAAACATGGTATAACTATTTTATACCCCCTACATCAGCGTAGACCTTGCACATCAAGTGACATTTCATGCTAAAGTTGGTAAAGGTGGTATACCCAGCAAATTCGTCTTGTGGTTTCCAGCATACAAATGATTAACTGACTACTTTTTTTTATCGTCTGCTGATATCCTTTGCAACGACGTTGGGCCCATATCAAGCCACTAATCTGGTTCCAACCTGGCAGACATTCTGATGGTATTCCATGATGTATGCTTTTTAGAGATTAGACCATGCACAAAACTACCAAGTACGCCAAAACTGTACAATATTTACGTGAGCCATTTCAAAGAAACTTGGTCGCTTGTTTTCTTTTATTGCAAACAGCAAAAAGTTGATCGTAAGTCAGACCCCGAGGTTATTAAACTTTTTTTCATGCTCCACTCAATTGAGCATGGAATTGTAAATGCTGAAAATATAGATTTTTCTTCATTCCAAACCCTCAGATGTTATATTCATAACGCTCAATAAATGTTAAAATGCCAAAAATATGTTGCTTTCTAACATTTATGAGCATGATAACTTTCATGCTCAGTTGAGTTGAGCATGAGAATAGTTTTATAATCTCGAGGCCAGACCAGTCATTCTTTGTCTGAAAATGGCGATATTATTTCTTTGCGGGCGGCGACGTTTGTCATCTGCTGATGACCTTTGCAAACAGTTTGGATCAACAGAGTGTCGGTCCTGACCTTGATTCAAGCCGTTTGACACTTTAGGAGTGTTCTCTAAAGAGTTTTTGGAACAAATCAGCAGACGACAACACAAGCATGAAATGATTATCCAGCATGCATGCAATCCAAATTTCATTATTCGAGCTACTGACAAGTCCTGTAGATTGAGTCAAAAATAATAACAAATGAGCCGTGACATGATATTACCAACAATGTGGTGTGTGTGACCAGCAAAGGTTCAGACCAGTCTGCGCATACGCGCAGTCTGATCAGAGCCTTTGCTAGTCGCTTGAATATTCTACGACTGTTAAGCTACTGACTGAACAACATTTGGAGTTTCTAAGCTTAAAAGAAGGCTACATAGGCCCGTCTGAGTCTTTATATGTCAAAATGCAACGTTGTTTGCAATCACATGTCGCGGCCGAAATCTCGTTGACAGTGTCATGACTTAAAATGCACCGCCATTCACGGCTGAAAATTTCAACATTTTTTCAGCCATATCACAACGGCTACTGTCCTGTCAGCCAAGAGTGACAGTGGCATCATATTTTGTTTACAACGTTATCATGACTTAGAATCGATTCGCGTTAGCTCAACCTGCTCACGTGCAGCGTGCAAGTTAATGATTTACTTAACAATTGTAAACAAAACACGACGTCACTGTCACTCTTAGCTGGCAGGACAGTAGTTATCATACTGACGGACTGTTCAGCGCTTAACTCATTTGTACCGAATGGAATACCCTTCCCTTATTAATTGGGCGAATCAATTTCGAATTTTAGGGTCGATGGGTAGTTTATATACAATTATTTTCCCATTTTAAAAGTAAATTCTGCAAGCAAACAGAGCAGAACCTTGTTGCGGTGTCTGATATGGTTTTGCACTGTTTGCCGATGTCCCACAAAAAGAACACTAGGCTTATGTGGGTTGAGGTGCGAAATAATAACTGCGCATACTTCATTCAGTTAGGGCTGTTTCACATATATACCGAATCCGAATTCGAACCGAAACCTAACGGCCACCGAATTGCATCGTTTTGTTTTCGACAGACCTTTCACATATGAACCGAATCTGTGGGCGAAATCTAAGAAAATACCTGTATAATTTGGACTTATTTGCCACTCAGATAGCAGAAATACATTTACAATACAATTTTTTTTCCATTTCACTGCATTAAAGAGACTAAGTCTGCAACTATGAACATTTTTCGATTTTTTTTTTATTTTCTTTTTAAATCATTTGTAAAAGTAGAATTAAGTTATGTTTTCACAATAAATCTGTTCACTATAGCTGAAAACTGCACGGAAAAGTGAATTATCTTATAAAACAGGTGTGTTTTTCTCTTGTTGGTAATTATTTGCGTCCCTCCAATAATTATAGACAGTTAATTTTAACATAAATTCTGTTGTTTTGATACTGATAATTTGTTAAGATTTACGAAATTGGTAAAATGTTTACCTGAATTTTAGTTATTTAACTGTGTTCTTGAAAAATAGAAATATTAGTTCTAAAATTTAAATAACAAAAGTTACAGACTATGCAGCTTTAAGTAGATGTTGCTTTCAAAAGCTCTTACTTGTATGAATTTTTCCTGTATAAACAAAAGTGGCTATTTTATCATGGAGACGGATATTTGTGGCTTTATTGTTGTATGAACCATTTACACATCTCACACAGATCATTTTACGCCCCAACATACAGCTTTTGAGCTTATCAGTCGTTTTTAAGTTACTTCCTGGTTTTATTCCGTTTACAATATTGTGGCATAGAGGGTGAATTTTAGATAAAAATGTTAACATGAACAAGATCTACAGTTATCCAACTACAATATGGGGAAGTATTTTGACCCAAATATATTTATTTCTGGTATTATTAACAATTTTTGCCTTTGCCCTTGAAAAATTTATAAGCAAAAATTGAAAAAAATATATGTTTCTACCAGAAATTTGTACATTTGAGCGAAAATACTTTCCCATATTGTAGTCGGATAGTTGTAGTTCATGCTTATGTAAACGTTTTTCTATAAAGTTCACCCAGCGTTTCACAATAACGTTATTGTAAACAGGTAAACGGAATAAAACCAGGAAGTAACTAAAAACGACTGATAGGCATGCTGCAGAGTGCTCAAAGCTGTATGATGGGGCGTAAAATGATCTGTGTGAAATGTAAAAATTGTTCATATATCAATATAGCCAAAGGTATCCGTCTCCTTAATAAAATAGCCATTTTTGTTTATACAGGAAAAATGTCATACAAGTAAGAGCTTTTGAAAGCAACATCCCCCTAAGATCGTGGTCTTTATAGTCGCTCTGGGTATTGTCCCACAAAAGTCTGTAGTCAATAGTATTGTGCTGTAAAATAATCGCACAATTGTCTCGCTGGACAATCCATCAATGGCTTTCATGATTACTAAAGTATATACAACGCATGTGGTTGTGTCGGGGGTTGTGTATGTGCAGAGTTCATTTTCAGGTATACCACCAGAGTGTACATGTTACAAAATTACATGTCGTGTTTGCTGAAATTCGGCCAACGAAACCGAAAAAAAAATAAAATCAAAATCATGCACGTTTTCGGTTCGGCGATCGGTTTCGGTTCGGTTTCGATTTCAGCGCATATGTGAAAGCGCACATAGGGTGTAAGGCATTTTATTTTTTCGGTTCATTTTCGGTTCGGTTTCGGTTCGGTTTCGGTGTATAATTGAAATGGCCAATACTGAATAATGTGTATGGAAGCACGTGACCGGACCTGGGTTCGAACTCAGGACCCTCGATTGCAGCCCATAGAAGTCAGGCCCTGAAGTTATAAAACATTTTATTACCCAACCGTCTATATACGGAGTAATTGTCTATTTTTGCTATCTCGTGAGTCACTGAACTATTGCCCAGCGGCAACAGTGTGATAGTTTTGACTGTTGCATAGAAAGGTATGAAATAGCTGTTTTATTACCCAACTCAGAACTTAAAAAGGATAATAATAAGCGCGATGTTGATGCGCGTACGGTTCGTTTACGACGGAAGACCATGGCGGATGGGCAATAACCGTTGTTTGTGGTCAGAAACATAAGTCACTGAACTATTGCCTAGGCAGTAGTATACAACTATTTTATACCTAACTGTGCAACAGTCAAAGCTATCACCCCCCGGGGCGCTGTGGATGACCCGATGGCACCGTTGCACGAGGCCGAAGGCAACAGTGCATCGGGGGTCACCCACAGCAGCGAGAGTGTGATAGTTTGGACTGTTGCACAGGAAGGTATGAAATAGTTGTTTTATTACCCAACTCAGAACTTACAAATGAGCCAGTGCATGAGATTTCCAACAATGTGGCATTTTGACATGTCTAGACTCAGACGAGCCTCTGCAGCCTCCTATTAAGCTTAGAAACTCCGAATGGTGTTCAGCCAGTCGCTTAACAATCATAGAATACCCAAGCGACTAGCAAAGGCTCTGATCAGACTGCGCGTATGCGCAGGCTGGTCTGAGCCTTTGCTGGTCGCACATACCAAATTGTTGGAAATCTCATGCCACGGCTCAAATGGTACTAATAAGCGCGCGTACGGTTCGTTTACGACGGAAGACCATGGCGGCGGGCTCTTTAAAACTCCCAATAACTTTGACGTTTGTGGTCAGAAACATAAAGTGTGGGTACTCGTTTTCTTAGTTCGATGGCATTGTCAATCATGTTCATTTCATTTTACTGAACGGGTGGGTGAAGCGGTCGGTTGACCCCGACGAAAAGTAAATTTTGCGGGAGCAATAAGGCACCTTCGCTCCCACAAACGTAGCATCGATTTTTTTTAATCTAGCAAGTATGAGGAAAGCTGGATACCGGGTGTTGACACACAGACAACTCGACCTATAGATGAAGTTGGCATACTCTTCGGATGATCGCTGACGAGTGGATAAAGCCGTCGAGCGACCCCGAAGAAGAGTATTACATTTTCAGGAACGATAGTACCCCATCGCTCCCACAAATGTATTATTTCGATTTTTATCTAGCAAGTAAAAATCTAAGTATTACATTTGTGAGAGCTCTCGCAAATGTAAAGTTTTTCGTCGGTGTCACCCGACGGCTCCATCCACTCGTCGACGAACATCCGACGAGTATATCAACTTCATTTATAAGTCGAGTTGTCTATGAATCAACACCAACTATTCAGCTTTCCTAATACTTGTTGGATAAAAATCTAAGTATAACAATCGTCGGTGCGATTGTGTACAATGGCTACAGCGAATGTAATACTTGTCGTCGGGGTCACCCGACGGCTTCGTCCACTCGTCGGCGATCATCCGACGAGTATGTAAACTTCATCTTTAGGTCGAGTTGTCTGTGAATCAACACCAGTTATTCAACTTC
Organism: Loripinus fragilis; assembly: GCA_964019695.1. NCBI lineage: Eukaryota > Metazoa > Mollusca > Bivalvia > Lucinida > Lucinidae > Loripinus > Loripinus fragilis. The sequence goes on from OZ026527.1 coordinate 40,061,429, forward strand.
CCTCATAATCGAAGTATTTCATTTGTCATGTTTGTGGGAGAGATGGCGAACTATTGCTCCCGAAAATGTACATTTGGGCCTCGACGAGAGAAAACCTGTCTTCGGAGGTTTGCAAACAACAAAGGCGCAGATCAGCCTGCGCGTCCGCGCAGTCTGATCAGCGCATTCGATATTCGCTTATTGGAAATTAATATATATGTAGACTTGCTACGAGCGAAATTTCGATTTTCTAACTAGTCTCTGAAGATGAGCAGGCTGGTTTGAATCTCACTTTGTCGGAAATCCCGAAGACAGGTTTTCTCGCGAAGAGGCCCATTTGTGATTGTAACTTTTGTTCGTTTGTTTGATTTGAATCTTTACGTCCCATCAACAATCTTTTAATTATGTAAGGACGGGTCTTCCTAGCTTGAACCAGTACTAAGCTAGGATTAATGTTCTTACTCAAGGACACAACGCAGTGACGACAGTGAGGGCTCGAACCCGCGGCCCCTCGGTCTCGAGTCAAGCACTCTACCACTGAGCCACTGCGCTCCCATTTGTGGTTGCAACAATGATTCATATAAAAGCCAAACATTTCTAAGAAAAACGTGCTAGTATTTATTGGCAGTTACGTGAAACGCAATTTCATGACCATTTGGGTCTGCACTACAATCGCCGTGTGAGTCCGTCCGTCCGTTTGTCCGTTAAGGCCCTGTCACACTATAACGTTTGAGCTAACGTATGCCGACGTATGAAAAATATATCCAGTACGCTGGCATACGCTGAAATCGATTTAAAAATCAGAGAAAGCCTCTCTCTAAACTTATACAAAGCGTATGCTAAACGTGTGTTTAACGTATGAGTAACTTATTCATAACTAATTCCTGGCGCAACATAACTTATACTTGTACTAGTGTGTAACAGCGTCTGCCCAGCGCATCACTATTTAGCGCTCTTGACTTATGAGAAACTTATGCATTACGATCGCATAACTTATGCTGAATTGTACATATGACGTTCTTTAACGTATGCATAACTTACATGCATGTAGCGTAAATCCTACGTATGACTATCGTATAAGCATGTACAAAATTTTGGGACCTCTTCGCCGTATGACAACGTTTACCACCGTACTGTAACGTGTTCGTAACGTATTGAAAACTTATCTCTAACTTATTCAGCGTACTCAAATGTACTTGCTGAATTTCTCATACGTTCGCATACGTTGGTGCTAACGTACCTTAACTTATGCATAACTTATCTGTTGCATACAGCTAACGTATGCCTAACGTATAAGCTATACGTCGGCATACGCTAGCGATTTTTTATGCAAGCACAACATTTTTGGATCTCTTCGCAGTATGAAAACGTATACCAGCGTACTGTAGCGTGTTCGTAGCGTGCTTCAAACTTATCTCCAACGTATTCAGAGTACACAAACGTACTTGCTGAGTTTCTCATACATCCGCATACGTTGGTGCTCACGTACCTTAACGTATGCATAACTTACCTGTTGCGTATGTCTAACGCATAGAAGCAATACGTTCAAATACGTTGGCGATTTTTATGCAAGCACAAATTTTTGGTCCTCTTTGTTGTATGTCATCAACGTATACCAACGTATTATAACGTGTTCGTAGCGTGTTTAAAACTTATGTCTGACGTGTTCAGCGTACACCAACGTACTTGCTGAATTTCTCATATGTCGGCATACATTGGTGCTATACATCGTAGTGTGACAGAGCCTTTACCAGTTAGTGAAAATGTTCTCTTGAACCACATGGTATATTTTTTTTATCTCACTTCGCATACATATGCATGTGAACATTACAGGTCTAACCACTGGCATGCAATTGTCCAGCCTGTTGTGGCCATTTAGTGAAAATCCTCATAATTATTGAACGTTATGGAATATTGGAATATTAAATTTTGCATTCTTATTTATTTTAATATTGTCCAACCACCCTAAAATGCAAAAAGGTGGCGAGGGTTTGCCGAGCATCATTTTGGCTAATTAAGGTATTTTAGTGAAAATGCCAATAACTCTTGAACCGCATGGTATAATATCCAAATTGTGCAAAATAATACATTTTAACATTGTCGAGACGCAGATAAGGCTTTGCTAAGGTTTTTATGTGTCAATACCCTAGTCACCGTTTTGCATACCTGTGTCTCGATAATGTTAGAATGTATCAGAACCCGCTATTTCAGAACAGCCGTATGTTGAAACACTCAGTTCGGCTATCCGAACATTGCTTTCAATTTCATTCTAAAACGTTCAACGTGGGTCGTGCATATTACTGCCAGTTAAATTGACTTTGGGTTTGTACATTGTAAGTGGTAATTATTTGTTTGAAATGAGCGTTGGTAGCATATGCTTTGTAAGCACCTATTTTGTTACCCCTAGCGCATTTTGTTATCTGACAAAAAGCAAACAAAATGCGGGTCTACAGGGCATCGCATATTGTCGCCTTAATTTGGAACTAAATACGGGGATAATGTTGAAAAAATGCAACGTCCAAAGCTTTTGTGTAACCCTTTTGTTAGTCATATTGAATACCGCTCAGGCCCCTTCGAACATCCATGACCACCGATCTACCGAAACACCACGAAACAAATTCAGTTGAAACATCCCTTATCAACCAGTCCACTGAGGCACCCTAAACTGAGGCACCCTAAACTGAGGCACCCTAAACCACACAGTCCACTTAACACCCTTAGTCACCACGACCTGTCTCGTGCTGGGGCATCTGCGCCACAATTATTGAGAAGTATTCAGTTGTTCCTTTCAGAAATCGGTTGAACGCGAGGTCGATTCCATTTTAGCCGTGGCATGAGATTTCCAACAATGTGGTATTTGCGACCAGCAAAGGCTCATCAGCCTGTGCATACGCGCAGACTGATCAGAGCCTATGCTGGTCGCTTAAATATTCTATGACGGTGAAACTATGACAGAACCTCATTTGAGGTTTCTATGCCTAAAAGGAGGCTGCACATGCTCGTCTGAATCTACACTTGTCAAAATGCCACATTGAAAAAATCACATTTGGCTTTTTAATCGCTTTTTGGTAAATTTCATATGTAAGCTTGCTACTGATGAAATTTCAAATTTCTAGCTAGTCTCTGTAGCCGAGGAGACTGGTTTGAAACTGGTTTTGTCTGAAGCCCCTATGACAGGTTTTCTCGCGATGAGGCCCTAATATTCAATACAAGACAGGGTTACTCGCGGCGTTGTTCCATGACGATCGAGTACTTTTCAAGACTCATACCGGGCTGCACAGGTGGGCAGTCCGGTTGGAGTCTTGGTCTGGTGCTTATTTAGCAGTTGGTATGCCCGGACTTTCACAGGCTGTTGTGCGGCTTTTCTTGTGGATTTTTTTCTTCTAGTACACAGTGGAGTCTCTTTTCAGTCAGTGCATCTGATGCACAGTGTGGTTTGGGTCTCCGTTATGTACTTTAGTCCCCTTTTTGTGCCGTTTCCCATGGGCAAAGGTTCACATGAATATTCCTAGATTCAGGATTTTGGGGCTGATTTCCCACAGAAAGTCAGCCTCTAAGTCTCTATTTAGGCCGTCTGTATTATAGTCCTGCCGCAATAATAAGAAACGCGAAAATCTGGAATATTATTTTATTACTTGCATTTTTCGGAAAATAAAGCTAAAATCTGGATTTTAAATATCCTGCAGTGTCAGAAGAAAATTGTTTGAAGGAGCTACTACCACTGCCCTGACCCCTAATCTCTTGGGAATTTCGACATTTTTAGGCTTTCTGAAAAGCGGGGGGAATTTAAACGGTGTAACAGCCATGTGACGGCCTATATATCTGAACTTAAATTTCTACAGGTAAGTGTCAAAAGCATCACTCATTTTAAAAGCGTGATTGCTTTGTAGAAGCCAGTTTTATTTTTAAGCACTCCCATTCAGTTGATAGTATCGATTCAATCAGCGTAGACCCAGATCCAACTGATCCAATACGATCAGTGTGTTCTGTGTAAATAGGAGCCGCTGTGGTATTGTGGATAAACCACTTGCCTTGTAAACCAGGGGTCGCAGGTTGGTTCCCTGGCTTCACCAGTCGGTCGGATGAGACATTAAGCCGTGGCCCCGTCTCCATATGACCTTAGCTGTTGGTGGGACGTCAAACACACACACTGATCCGGGTAAATACTGTTTGCTATGTTTGTAAGGACATTTTGTACTAAAACTTGCGTGATGTGGCTTTTATTGGCAGTTTTATAAAACAACTTTTACAGTGGTAACTGGCTTAAACATTATCAAATACGTACATACAATGTACATGTATGTAATTTTTATAGTCAACCATTCATTTTCTGTAATTAGTTAATTTGAGCTGTTTACATACATTATTTCAATGGTAATTTAAATGTGTCAAATAAGTGGAATAAAATGCCTAAATTCTACCATCATATCATCAGTGGCTCAGTGGTAGAGTGCTTGACTCGAGACTGAGGGGCCGCGGGTTCGAGTCTCACCGGTGTCACTGCGTTGTGGTCCTTGAGCAAGACACATTTATCCTAACTTAGTACTGGTTCAACCCACGAAGACCTGTCCCTGTTGAACTGAAAGATTGTTGATGGGACGTAAAGAATCAAATCAAACAAACAAAACAAACAAACATATTAGAGCAAAAATTAGCCGTAATACCAGGCAATATCTTTTGTCAAAATACTGCCTGAAATGCATCATGATTATTGAATGCTCAAGGTAAATTGAAAACGTACATCTAAAGTCATGTATTTGCGATTCAAATTTATGCAGCAGTACTCTATATGCACGATACTCTTTATGCTATAACCAATGCGGTGATTACTGACCTGAAACGACATCGAATAATTTTGTCAACCGTTACATATTATTTATAAACTGGGTCAGTTTATGTCCATTCTACCAACAGTAATACTCCCCCGTTGAAAAGAACCAAAAATATGCCAAAATTCCATCTAATTACAGATAAACACAACAAAGACATCAGGTTGAAAATTTTGTCAAAAATACTGCAGCTTTTTCTACCTGCATATCGAAAAGTTCAAGAGAAAATAACTTGAAAAGATTCACTTAAAGTCGATTTTTCGCGTTTCTTATTAATGCGGCAGTACTTATAGATTCTTTGACCTATGTTCCGTTTGAAAGTTTTGAAATCAGAATTTCTAATGTTCAGGATTTTCGGAATTTTAAACTTCAGAAAAGTCGAACTGTGTGCCTTTGGTTTGGGCCTTTCATCTTTTTGTACGATTTTTCTTTGCTAGCTGATGTTATTATTCATAAATGGTAGATGGTTTGAACCTGGATTAGGTCCGACAAAGTGTCGGACTTGATCTGGGTCCATACTGTTTATAACTAAGTATGTACTATTTTTTTTTTCATGCTCACCCTTGTTTCACTGCGCATGCAAACTATATATGCTTAAAAGATGAGGGGGTTTGTTTCCGGGCTCCAAGTGTTGTGTTGTCATGCAAATAAGTATGAGAATACAAATTTGGGTACTTGTGAGCATGATGGATTTCATGCCTGGTAAGGGTGAGCATGAAACATGTATTTTTTGCCACTTTTACGGGAAAAGCGGTGCGACGTCGTGGCTTACGTTCATGTCAACGTGATGTCACACATCAATATAAACAAATTCAAAATGGTGGAACAGAGACTATGTAGTTGATACTAAAGTGCATGTTTTTTCTTGAAAAAGGCCTTTGGCCGAAATATTGAAATAGAGTTAATTTATCATATGTGTTTAACATTATTCCCTATGGAATATAAATGATTATTATACCTCACGTGAATTCCCCATACAAAACTTCCATAGACGAACGACTGATATTTTATAATATCACCCGCAAAGAAGAACCATTTTTGTGAAAGATTTAATTTCATTCAAGCATAGGCTGTTCATTATTTTCCCTTTGGATGTCCCCTCACCATGATAGGTCTATTGAGTAAGAGAAGTAGCTCTACTTCAGAAAATAAGGGATCTAATGTTCTGTTCGGTATAATAAAATAAATATTACATTTCCTGCTAGGGTGATAGCCGAAAATATCATCCCTCGAAATATGATTATCAACCTCGGCTGCGCCTCGGTAGATAATCACATTCCTCGGGATGATATTTTCGACTATCACCCGCGCAGGGAATGTAATATTTATATAATATTATTTGAAAAGCGTTTGGTTCGAGTCAGAATTGTTTGGTTTGTACAATACTCGGGTCAGTATGGGGCTCGGTTCTGGGTTTGGTTCTTTTTGTTTGTGATTCTCCTCGGGTTAGATCTGTTGGGAATTACTAGTAGGTTCTAGTGTCTAATCGAGGCGATTTATGTTGTTTTGGGGTTCACTTCGGTATTTAAGTCTGGTTCTGTTTGTGTTGGGATGACATCTACACTATCCCCCGTTTTTGTTACCTGGTGATATTAAAATGTGTTAACGGGTTTCAAGTTGCGTGCCGCTTGTAACGCAATTTGTCACCGGGTTGCAAAATGCATTATAATGGAATTACAATGGACCCGTATTTCCTTGCCTTTTGAACGCATTTCTATGCCGGGTTAAATGCGTTGGGGTTACAGAAATCTGTGCTTACAATGTTTGCGATCACCCTCGGGCATAGCTACCATATACACAAAAACGCATTTACGTACATGTTTGATTCAAAAATATGGGATTATTCTATTCTATTTCTGAAGGTTTCTTGATGATACGCATACAAAATGTATGTGGAAAAGCAATTCTAATGCGTTTTATTCCAATTTTGGTAGGGTTTATATAAGGGTTTAGCCCCATAAATGAAGTGAAAGAGGTCCTGATTCATATAAGATTAATATGTGGCCACCATTACCCAGGATGTGCTTAACATGACAAAAAGCGCTGACCCTAATGAGACGCCGCGGTTTGCGGTGTCTCATATGGGTCTACGCTATTTGTACATGCACTCTCTTTGGAAGCATTTACATAAATGCATTAACCAATTTAGGCAAGCTATGGCCTTGCATCCCTTTACTCATTCTGTATTACAACTTGGATCCCAAACAGCATTGCCTCGAAAAAGACATTGAATATTGTGCTGAATATCGATGATCTAGCTAGACATTCAATGTTGAGATGATATGAATGTTGATTGTTGGTCTTGTTGGGCTAGACATTGAATGTAAACCTGAAAGTTGATTGTTGAGATAGACAGTCAATGTTGAGCTGAAGTTTGATTGTTGGGCTAGACATTAAATGTTGCGCTAAATATCGATGATCTAGTTAGACATTCAATGTTGAGCTGAAGTTTGATTCTTGGGCTAGACATTAAATGTTGCGCTAAATATCGATGATCTAGTTAGACATTCAATGTTGAGCTGAAGTTTGATTGTTGGGCTAGACATTAATTGTTGCGCTGAATATCGATAACCTAGTTAGACATTCAATGTTGAGCTGATTTTGCTTGTTGGGCTAGACATTAAATGTTGCGCTAAATATCGATGATCTAGTTAGACATTCAATGTTGAGCTGAATGTTGATTGTTGAGCTAGACATTGAATGTTGCGCTGAATATCAATGTCTTGCTAAACATTCAATGTTGAGCTGAATGTTGATTGTTGGGCTAGACATTGAATGCTGCGCTAAATATCGATGATCCAGCAAGACATTGAATGTAAAGCTGAATGTTGATTGTTGAGCTAGACATTGAATATTGCGCTGAATATCAATGATCTAGTTAGACATTCAATGTTGAGCTGAAGTTTGATTGTTGGGCTAGACTTTAAATGCTGGCCTGAATATCGATGATCTAGCTAGACATTCAATGTTAAGCTGAAAGTTGATTGTTGAGCGAGACATTAAATGTTGTGCTGAATGTCGATTATCGAGCTAGACATTCAATGTTGAGCTGAATGTTGATTGTTGAGCTCGACATTGAATGTTGCGCTGAACGTTGATGATCTAGCTAGACATTCAATGTTGAGCTGAATGTTGATTGTTGAGCTCGACATTCAATGTTGCGCTGAATGTAGATGATCTAGCTAGACATTCAATGTTGAGCTGAATGTTGGTCGTTGAGCTAGACATTGAATGTTGCGCTAAATATTGATGATCCAGCAAGACATTGAATGTAAAGCTGAATGTTGATTGTTGAGCTAGACATTGAATATTGCGCTCAATATCGATGATCTAGCTAGACATTCAATGTTGAACTGAATGTTGATTGTTGATATAGACATTGAATGTTGCGCTGAATATCGATAATCTAGCTAGACATTCAATGTTGAGCTGAATGTTGATTGTTGAGCTAGATATCGAATGTTGCGCTAAATATCGATGATCTAGCTAGACATTGAATGTAACTCTGAATATTGATTGCTGAGCTAGACAATAAATGTGGCACTGAATATCGATGACTTAGCTAGACATCCAATGTTGTGCTGAATGTTGATTGTTGAGATAGATGTTAAATGTTGCGCTGAATATAGATAGTCTAGCTAGACATTCAATGTTGAGCTGAATGTTGATTTTTGGGCTAGACATTGAATGTTGCGCTGAATATCGATGATTTAAATAGACATTTAATGTTGAGCTGAAGTTTGATTGTTGGGCTAGACATTGAATATTGTGCTGAATATCGGAACTCTAGTTAGACTTTCAATGTTGAGCTGAGTGTTGACTGTTTGGCTAGACTTTCAATGTTGCGCTCAGTATCGATTATCTAGCTAGACATTCAATGTTGAGCTGAATGTTGATTGTTCGGCTTGTCGGGCTAGACATTGAAGGTTGCGCTGAATATCACTGATCCAGCTAAACATTCTATGTTGAGCTGAATGTTGATTGTTGAGATAGACATAAAATGTTGCGCTCAATATCGATGATCTAGCCAGACATTCAATGTTGAGCAGAATGTGGATTGTTGGGCTTGTTGGGCTAGGCATTGAATGCTGTGCTAAATATCAATGTCTTGCTAAATATTCAATGTTGAGCTGAATGTTGATTGTTGGGCTAGACATTGAATGTTGCGCTAAATATCGATGATCTAGCAAGACATTGAATGTAAAGCTGAATGTTGATTGTTGAGCTAGACATTGAATATTGCGCTCAATATCGATGATCTAGCTAGACATTCAATGTTGAGCTGAATGTTGATTGTTGAGCTAGATATCGAATGTTGCGCTAAATATCGATGATCTAGCTAGACATTGAATGTAACTCTGAATATTGATTGCTGAGCTAGACAATAAATGTGGCACTGAATATCGATGATCTAGCTAGACATCCAATGTTGTGCTGAATGTTGATTGTTGAGTTAGATGTTAAATGTTGCGCTGAATATAGATAGTCTAGCTAGACATTCAATGTTGAGCTGAATGTTGATTTTTGGGCTAGACATTGAATGTTGCGCTGAATATCGATAATTTAAATACAGTGAGCCACTTTAGTTACGCACCACTTTTTCAGGGCCCACATTTTTTGACAAAAGTGCTAAAATCGAACATTCTCTATTATAATTCATTTATTGACATTTTATCTGTTTGATAATTTCGAAAAAAAATTATTGGAATCACTCATGCGAATCATTCTGCTACTCAAAGGCAATTTTGACAAATTTTGAAAAATGCACGTGTGTGCATCATCTAAAGTGGTCCTGGCATCTAAACTGGTCCTGGCATCTATTATGGTCCTAACCAGCCTCTATATTGGTCCCGACTGGCATCTATTATGGTGCGCTAAGTAGACTCTAAAATGGTCCTGAGCGCTAAATGTAAATATATGCAAACCTAATACTTTTTCAACTTAAACGGCTTCCACCGCAAAAATAATCATTTAGCCAGGTCACAAGCCATTTTTGTGCGTGCGTGCACATGCGCGTGTGTGTGTTTTGCAGGATTTGGATAGCCGCGCCCTATCTAACGCACATGCTGTTTATTTTAAATATCGAACGCAAAAAATAAATTCCATTTGAGACTGTCAACTCCGTGTGTTCGTGCCTCGTGCGCACGGGCTTTCATCCACATCAAATAAAAAGTACATGTATTCTGTTTATGAGATAATCATCCGCGGCAGCACCGGGCCGTGGATACCTGGGACATAGCGGGGCTTAAGTACCGGGATTAAACCTACGATATGTCCCCACAGTGCCGTGGGTGTGCCGGGGCTTTAATTTCCCGTTTAAATAGGGCTTGTCTAAAACGTCCTCTTAACAGCGCACCTAAACATCTACCTATATATATATGCCAATATAAACCAAATGGGGTGCAACTTGGTGGTCTATTCGCATGTTCTCGGGCAGGGCTGGATCAAGAAATTATCGTATCAATGGGAGAGGAGGAGGTCCAAGCCAGACTGATGTTTTAGTAATCTTTTACTTACTCTTTACAGAGTGTTCCAATTGACCATTCCAAGGAAACTAAAATTTCCAAGCGGGAGGGTGAGGGAGTCGAAGTTTCTTAGGCGCTGTGGGGTAGAGATAGGGTGTGGAGGTCCTCATACTTATTCCTAAAGAAACCTATAACACTTTTAATTTTCCAGGGTGGGTGGGGGAGGGGTCCGGATCTCCTCACCCCCATCCCTCCATGGATTCAGAAATCAAGAGAATCGGTAGAAATGATAGATACTCCCAAATATACGTTTGTTCAATAGCTGCCAGTTGATATCACTAATAGTGTTTATGTTCTGCTCTGGACAAAATTCAAGTATAACAAAAGACAATAACTTCTAACTTATGCAAAAGAGAGTTATGGATCTTTGTACACTCTATCTCTTCTCATCGAGATATATCTACCAAGTTTCAAGTTGATACCTGTTATACATGTAGTTGTTGTGTTATGCTCCGGACACAAGTTAAGTGTGAAAAATAACAAAGGGCAATAACTCATAAATTATGCAAAAGAGAGGTACGGTTCTTGTACACTGTACTTATCCTCATCGAGATCTATCTACTAGTGAAGTTAAAAGTCATACCTCTTATAGTTTCTGTGTTATGCTCTGGACAATTTTTTCGTAAATTCTCTGAAACCACTGGGCCAACTGAAGCTTTTCATGTGGCACCACCATGGGATAGGGGTAAAGATGGAAAGCGTATAAGCTTATTCAAATGATTTAGGTCATTTGTTGTTAGTCATTATTGTCAACCCCCGGGGGCGGGGGCATTTAGCAGGGATTTTACCACAAATTTGACCCCGCAGTGCAGGGCTTTTAGCAGGGCTTTGAAATTTGAAAGTTAAAAGCCCTGCTATTCCCGGGCGGGAGGGAGCGAGGGATACAAATGACTGGTGCATAACCGAACCATTAAAGGTAGAACCTCCGTAAACGTAAGCAAATGAAAAGAAATGAGTATAAGCACATATAAATTAGTATGAATCATGTTCTTTTACTGGGTCATATTGCAACAAATATAGCGCTTGCGAATGTTAACCACCAATCTAATAGTATATAGACATTAGAGTAGTACTAATATCTAGTATTAGAGACTAGGGCTGTGATACTAGTACTAGCCTATAACAGTAGAGACTATGTCTATGGAAACTAGCAGAGACTGAGAATACGGATACGAGTACTGACCACTAGTAGCAGAGACTGGATCTATGGATATTATGACTGACCTCTAGTAGTAGTGACTGGGACTGAGAATACAAATACTGACCTCTGGTGGCAAAAACAAGGACTCTATTTACTAGGTTTGACCTCTAGTTGTATAACCTGGGACTATGGATACTTATAATGACCGCACGTAGCAGTGATTGCAACAAGGCATACTAGTTTTGACCCTCTGTAGAGGTGACTAAGAAAAAAGATACTAGTACTGACCCCAATAGGCAATGAAGGGGACTCTGGATAATAGAACTGGCATCTAGTGACAATGATAGGGACTTTGAATACTCTTACTGACCTCTATTGGCAATGACATGGCCTCTTGATACTCATACTAAACTCTTGTGGCAATGACTGGGACTCTGAATACTTTTACTGACCTCTAGAGGCAATGACTGGGACTCTGGATACTTTTACTAACCTCGAATGGCAATGACTGGGACTCTGGATACGTATATTGACCTCTAGTGCCAAAGACAAGGACTCTGGATACTTTTACTGACCTCTAGTCGATATTGACGGGGACTCTGGATACTATTACTGACCTTAAAAGGAAATGACTGGGACTCTGGATACTACTACTTACCTCTAGTGGCAATTAAAGAACTTTGGATACTAGCACTGATCTCACTGGCAATGACAGGGACTCTGGATACAACAACTGATCTCTAGTGGCAATGATCGGGACTCTGGATAGTTTCACTGACCTCTCATAACAATGAGAGGGACACGTAATATTTTACTGACAACTATAAGCAATTACAGGGACTCTTAATTCTTTAAATGGCATCAATTTGCATTGGCTGGGACTCTAGATACAAGAACTCACCTCTAGTGACAATGACTTGGACTCTTGATACTTGTACTGACCTCTACTGCAATGGCAGGGACTCTGGATACATGTCCTGATCTCGCATGGCAATGGCACTGTGGTACTTTGACTGACCTCTAATGGCAATGACTGGGACTTTGATATTGGTACTGACCTTTAGTTGCAATGACTTGGATCCTGAATACTTTTACTGACCTTTAATGCCAAAGGCTGCGACTCTGGATACTTTACTGACCTCTTGTGGCAATAACTGGGTATCTGGATATTTTAATGACTTTGAGTAGCAATGACAGGGACTCTAAATACTTTTACTGGCATCTAGTGACAATTATATGTACTCTGGATACTTTTGTTGACCACTATTGGCAATTAGGGGGACTCTGAATACCTGCTCTTATCTCTCGTGGCAATGACTGGGACTTTCGATATTTTAACTGACCTAAAGTGTCAATGGAAGAGAGTCTGGATACTTTTACTGACCTTTATGGGTAATATATGGAATCTGGATACTAGTTTTGGCCCTCAAGTAGCAATTACAGTGACTCTGTATACTTTAATTAACTTCTAGTGGCAATGAGAGGTATTCTGGATTCTAGTACGGACCTCTATTGCCAACGACAGGGACTCTGCCTAAAGGTACTGACCTATAGTGGCAATGACTAGACTCTGGATACTTTTATTGACCTCTAGTGGCAATTGCAGGATATTAAGATATTAGTACTGACCTCTAGTGGCAACGACAGCGACTCTGGATACTAGTACTGACATAAAATGGTAACAACAGGAAGTCTGGATATTTTTACTTACAACTTTTGGCAAAGACTGGGTTTCTGGATAATTTAACTGACCTGTAGTGGCAATTACAGGGACTCTGGCTACTTGTACTGACCTCTAATGGCAATGATTAGGACTCTAGATAGTATAGTACTGATACTTTTATCAGCTACTTGTACTGACCTCTAATGGCAATGATTAGGACTCTAGATATTATAGTACTGATACTTTTACTGACCTCTAGTGGCAATTACAATGACTCTTACTACTTTTACTGTCCCTTTATGGCAATGGTAGGGAAGTAAAGTGGCAATGACTGGACTCTGCATACTTTACTGACCACTAGTGGCAATTACAGGGACTCCGGCTACTCGCACTGACCTCTAATGGCAATGATAGGGACTCTAGATACTAGTACTGACTTATGGTGGCAATAACAGAGACTTCGTGTACTAGAACTGACCTCTAGTGACAATAACAGGGACTCCAGATACTAGTACTTACATCTGATGGCAAAAACAGAAACTCTGGATACATTTACTGACAACTTATTGAAATGACTGGGACTATGGATACTTTTATTGACTTCTACTGTCAATGACTGGGACTTTGAATACAAGTACTGACCTCAAGCGGCAATTGCTGGGACTCTGGATACTTTTATTGAAGTCTAGTGGCAAGAATACTTGTATTTACCTCTAGTTGCAATTTCTAGGACTCAGAAAACTAAGACTGACCTTTTGTGGCAAGGATAGGGACTCTGGATACACCCCTTAAACTGCCTGCACTCCTGCCCACAGTGCCCGGGGAGGAAGGTTCCGGCAATGTTTAACCAGCCTGAACCCCCGCAAAACAGTGCCCGGCAGGAAGGTTCCAAAACCACTTAAACAGCCTGCTCCCCTGCAACACAATGCCTGGCAGGTAACTTCCGACACTGCTTTAACAGCCTGCACTCCAGCAACACAGTGTCCAGCAGGTTAGTTCCAACACCGCTTAAACAGCCTGCACCCCTGCAACACAGAGCCCTGCAGGTAGGTTTGGACACCGCTTAAACAGCCTGCAGCCCTTCAACACAGTACCCAGCAGGTAGGTTCTGACAAAGCTTAAACAGTCTGCACCCCTGCAACACAGTGCCCGGCAGTTAGGTTTTGACACCACTTAAGCAGTTGCACCCCTGCAACACAGTGCTTGTCAGGCAGGTTTTGACAGTGCTTAAACAGCCTGCACCCCTGCAACACAGTAACCCGCATTTAGGTTCCAACACCACTTAAATAGCCTGCACTCCTGCGACACAGTGCTCTGCAGGTAGATTCCTACACTAAAAAACCAGCCTGCAGTCCTGCACCACAGTGCTCGGCAGTTAGGTTCTGACACCACTTAAACAACCTGCACCCCTGCACACAGTAAGCAGCAAGTAGCTTCAGACACCCCTTAAACAGCCTGCAACACAGGGCCCAGCAGGTAGGTTCCGACACCGCTTAAACAGCCTGCACTCCTGCAAGGCAGTGCCCGGCAGGTAGATTCTGACACCGCTTAAACAGCCTGCACCCCTGTACACAGTAACTGGCAGGAAGGTTCTGAAAACCTTGAACAGCCTGCACCCCTGCAACACAGTGTCAGGCAGGTAGGTTCTGACATCCTATAAATAGCCTGCATCCCTGCAACACAGTGCCCGTCAGGTAAGTTTTAACTCTGTCTAAACAGCCGGCAGTTAGGTTCTGACACCTCTAAAACAGCCTGCACCCCTGCAACACAGTGCCGGCAGGTAGGTTCCGACACCAATTAAACAGCCTGCACCCTTGCACACAGTAACCAGCAGGTGGGTTCTGACACTGCTTAAACAGCCTGAAACTCTGCAACACAAGGCCTGGCAGGTAGGCTCCGAAACAGCTTAAACAGCCTGCACTCCTGCAACATAGTGCCTGGCAGGTAGATTCCAACACCACATAAACAACCTGCACCCCTGCAACACAGTGCCTGGCAGGTAGGTTCCAACACCACATAAACAGCCTGCACCCCTAAAACACAGTGCCCTGCAGATAGGTTCCAACACCGCATAAACAGCATGCACCTCTACAACATAGTGCCCGGCAGGTAGATTCCGACACCACTTAAATAGCCTGCACCCCTTCAACACAGTGCCTGGCAGGTAGATTCTAACACCGCATAAACAGCCTGCAACACAGTGCCCGACAGGTAGATTCTGACACAGTATAAACAGCCTGCACCCCTGCAACATAGTGACCGGCAGGTCGATTCTGACACCGCTTCAACAGCCTGCATCCCTGCAACACAGTGCCCGGCAGGTAGGTTCCAACAACGCATAAACAGCCTGCACCTCTGCAACACAGTGCCCAGCAGGTAGATTCTGACACCGCATAAACAGCTTGCACCCCTGCAACACAGTGCCCTGCAGTTAGGTTTGGACACCGATTAAACAGCCTGCACCCCTGCAACACAGTGCACATCAGGTAGGTATCAACACCGCATAATCAGCCTGCATCTCTGCAACACAGTGCCCAGCAGGTAGGTTCCGACATGGATAAACAGCTTGCACCCCTGCAACACAGTGCCCGGCCGGTAGGTTCGGACACCGCATTAACAGCCTGAACCTCTGTAACACAGTGTCTGGCAAGTAGGTTCCGACACTGCATAAACAGCCTGCACCCCTGCATCACAGTGCCGGGCAGGTTCGTTCCAACATCGCATAAACAGCCTGCACCTCTGCAAGACAGTGTCCGGCAGGAAGGTTCCGACATAGCATTAACAGCCTGCACCCCTGCAACACAGTGCTCGGCAGGTAGGTTTCCACACCGCTTAAACAGCCTGCACCCCTGCAACACAGTGCCCGGCAGGTAGGTTCCAAAACTGCTTAAACAGCCTGCACCCTGCCCCACAGTGCATTAGAGGTAGGTTCCGACACCCCTTAAACAGCCTGCACCGCTGCAACACAGTGCCCGGCAGACAGGTTCCAATACCGCTTAAACAGCCTGCACCCTGCAACACAGTGCCGGCAGGTAGGTTCCGACACCGCTCAAACAGCCTGCACCCTTGCATCACAGTGCCTGGCAGGTAGGCTCGGACACCGCCTTAACAGTCTGCACCCCTGAAACACAGTGCCCTGCAGGTAGGTTCAGACACAGTTTAAACAACCTTCTTTCTCTCTCACCCTCTCCCTCCCCCTCTTTCTATCTCTCTCTCTCTGAACACCATTCCTCCTGTGAGGCTTGGACTGGGAGTCTATCCATCTGAAGACCCAAATCTAATCGAACCAGTAAGAAGAGATATATCGATAAAGACTTCAAGTCAATAATTCGATCAAAATGCAGCAGGTTCACGTTCTGAAACGTGATCCCTAGGCCTGATAACAAAGATCCACAGACCTGTTTGATATGGTTGGACTGAACACAATGAACTGGTCCACATATTGGAATTGTAACGATGTTAAAGAGGACGGCAACCGTGATGATTACTATGTTTTATATGAAATATCTTGATAAACCATGAATTTTGATACCAGTTTCATCTTAATCGGTTGAAAATTGTGGAAGTTGTGGGCGTTTGAATATTTGCAAATGGACTGTAATGAAAGCGGCCATATTGTAGGCTTAGTGACGTCACTCAGCCTAATTTAATATGCGTAATCAAAATAAAAGACAAACCAATGGAATAATTGCAATAATATTTAATGAAACATTTCCTTTTCTATAATGCTGCATATCTGCTGAAGCACAGATGATGTGATAGTAGTGATAATTAAAATTAAGCAGTTGAAAAAATTCTTAAAACTTAGTAAATATTCAAAATGGCCACTAAATGTCGGCCATATTGAATTCTTTAAATGCCCATAACTTACCCTTTTTTCAACCGATTTTGATGATACTTGTATCAAAATTCATGGTTCATAGAGTTCTTTCTGATAAAGCATACTTATCACTAGGGTTGCTGTCCCCTTCAAACAAATGCAATGGGATGTGAAGTCAGCTGACATGAAATATCTCGCAACGATGGCCAAAATCAGTGAGTGTCATTGACGGAAAAAAAGAAAAAGAAACCATAAACAATGCATTTTGTGGGATAATGTTTTCGCTGTTTTATTGGTTTCAATAATAAAATAATCATTGATTTACACGTAACGGGCACTTGAACCTTTTTGATTGGCTAGGCAACAATGCGTTTCAACGCGAATTGTACGTTGAACTGCGTTGCTATACTTGAGTTATTGATTGGTTAACAGGTAACTGCGTTGCACTGCAGTACAACGCGTATCGATAGTGGGCTTTGATTGGATTTTCGAATTTCGCGTTGGAAAACTAATGCGTCTTACGTGCGTTTTCAATGCGTTTTCAACGCGAATTCGACAAAGACAAATAGATGGTCGGTAGTGTATTGTATTTTGCAATATGAGAGAATAAAAGTTATGTTATGATTTGTTATGTCAAAAGGGTAGCGCACAGCTGAACACTATTTGGGGACAGCTTTGAACAAAAATGGATTTCTATAGAAAATGATAGCTCCAAGCTAACCCATTCATTTTTATCGCACCTTTTTCAAAAAAACATTCATTCGCCATGAGTTGGCACAGGCCCATTCTGATCAGGGTCTTCTCTTTTTGTGTATAAGGAAACCTTGTGTTTTAGCATCTCTCTGAGCATGGAATACACAGCGAAGACCCAACGCACACAACAGATGCCTATGCTGATCTGAGTATTCGCTTTGTGCACATGGTTTTCTGATGCTTTTGTACAGATGCGGTCCTATTTGGTCAGCTCGTATATTGGTCAGTTGTACTTTGCCCCATTTTCCAAAGGACCATATTTCCCGAAAATATGTATAAACTTGGAAAATTTCTAATATGGTCGGTTGGATATTTTCCGGACCAGAAATTTTATTGAGGGAAAGGTCTTCTATATGAGGACAATAGGTTATTTCACGGACCCTGTATTGATAATTTAGGATCCGTGGTTATTTTACGGGGTAACGGAATACTATATTATACTACTGGAAAATTCACACAAAAACCTGAACTGCCCCAACGCCAAAAAACAACAGATGAAAAAGAATCGAATGTTCCTTAAAATCAACAATGAAACAACAAAAAATGGAAATTAAAATGGAGAGGACAGTGACCTATGTGACATATGAACTGATAAGCGTTTTCTGCTTTTCATTTTGTTTACACTATAATATCACTTTTACACAGCGAATACTCTTATGATCTTATAATGGCACAGCTGTCTTCAACTATTGCAGCTGGAAACCTGATTTCGGGGTTTCAGACCAGGTAAAATTCGAACCAGACTGCTCGTCTACGTCTTAAGGTTTTGTATATAGTAATCGCCGGTACAACACTATCTAAACAGCGAAACTACTTATGTGCTGATCAGATCACACAGCAAGGAAGCGCAATGTCTGTGCATTCAGACGGACACACTGTCGTGATCAGACTGTTCGGTTGCCCAGTCTTTTTGTTCTGGTCCTTCACTAGATGCACATTGTCAGTTTGTTGGTTTTATCATGCTGTGGTCAATTAGTAAATAATCTCATGCACACATACCTACTTAAACATTTCTGCGCAGTTTTAGATACCAGGACCATTTTAGATGCAGGACCACTTTAGATGATGCAGATGAATATAACGGGGATCATTTTAGAGTCTGCTTAGCGTGCCATAATAGATGCCAGCCGGGACCAATTTAGAGGCAATTTGGGACCAAAATAGATGCCAGGACCATTTTAGATGCAGGACCACTTTAGATGATGCACACACGTGCAAGCGGAACGTCTATATTTTCTGTTTTTGTTTTGTGCTTGGCATAATCCATGGTGATCGTTGTGACAGAAAAACACCAAAAACAATTTATTAATTCAAGTAAAACCCCTTTTTTCGGTCGTTGAATTCAGTAATTCTGTTACTTTTTGAAGAAATGCTCGTTTTAACGTCATATTAACGTCAGTTACAATAATCAAACTGGGTTTTCTTCGCAAATTATTTTGTAATGAGTCACTTGTGGACATAGAAGTATCAAAACACTAAAACATCTTATCATTGACACGTCTTATAGCCTTGGTAGTAGTGACGTCATCACTAACGTCAACACGATAACGCCAATAAATCCAGTAATTTTTTACGAAATTAAACGGCGAATACATGGTTGTTTTAAATGAAATCATAAAAGAAGTGTTTTGATAACCAGTTAACTCAGAATCATACGAAATTTTAACTAACTTAAAAAAAAGTACTAAAACCAACTTTTTTCAAACCTTGGTCAGCTGGGAACCAAAATAGTAAAACATTAAAATAAATTATGAAGTTAACAATCACATACCAGTCTTAGATATTGCCAAGAATAAATCGGCTCTTATATCTGGCAAAGCAGAAATTCGACCCTGAAAAAAGTGCAATGTGATCTGAGTTTCATTCGAGATAATGCAATGTGAAATGGTGTTTTGAGGGTAGTGCACTTTAAAATCAATTTTCTCATTTGTTTCTGATTTGATCATAATGAAAATTCAATGGCTAATGCAAATGTAGATGCGCTTTACTTTGGTAGTCTCAAAATAAAAATATCACATGTTTTTTCCGAGAAATTTTACATTTTATAAGTGGTGCGTAACTAAAGTGGCTCACTCTAGACATTTAATGTTGAGCTGAAGTTTGATTGTTGGGCTAGACATTGAATATTGTGCTGAATATCGGAACTCTTGTTAGACTTTCAATGTTGAGCTGAGTGTTGACTGTTTGGCTAGACTTTCAATGTTGCGCTCAGTATCGATTATCTAGCTAGACATTCAATGTTGAGCTGAATGTTGATTGTTGGGCTTGTCGGGCTAGACATTGAAGGTTGCGCTGAATATCACTGATCCAGCTAAACATTCAATGTTGAGCTGAATGTTGATTGTTGAGATAGACATAAAATGTTGCGCTCAATATCGATGATCTAGCCAGACATTCAATGTTGAGCTGAATATGGATTGTTGGACTTGTTGGGCTAGGCATTGAATGTTGCGCTAAATATCAATGTCTTGCTAAATATTCAATGTTGAGCTGAATGTTGATTGTTGGGCTAGACATTGAATGTTGCGCTAAATATCGATGATCTAGCAAGACATTGAATGTAAAGCTGAATGTTGATTGTTGAGCTAGACATTGAATATTGCGCTCAATATCGATGATCTAGCTAGACATTCAATGTTGAACTGAATGTTGATTGTTGATAAAGACATTAAATGTTGCGCTCAATATCGATGATCTAGCTAGACATTCAATGTTGAGCTGAATGTTGATTGTTGGGCTAGACTTTAAATGTTGGGCTGAATATCGATGATCAAGCTAGACATTCAATGTTGAGCTGAATGTTGGTCGTTGAGCTAGACATTGAATGATGCGCTGAATATCGATGATCTAACTAGACATTTAATATTGAACTGAATGTTGATTGTTGTGCCAGACATTGAATGTTGCACTGAATATCGATACTCTAGCTAGACATTCAATGTTGAGCTGATTGTTGATTGTTGAGCTCGACATTGAATGCTACGCTCAATGTCGATGATCTAGCTAGACATTCAATGATGAGCTGAATGTTGATTGTTGGGCTAGACATTGAATGTTGAGCTGATTGTTGATTGTTGGGCTAGACATTGAATGTTGAGCTGAATGTTGATTGTTGGGCTAGACATTGAATGTTGAGCTGATTGTTGATTGTTGGGCTAGACATTGAATGCTACGCTCAATGTCGATGATCTAGCTAGACATTCAATGATGAGCTGAATGTTGATTGTTGGGCTTGTAGGGCTAGACATTGAGTGTTGCGCCGAATATCGATGGTCCAGCCAGACATTCAATATTGAGCTGAAGATCGATGGTCTAGCCAGACATTTAACGTTGAGACGAAGCTTTATTGTCGAGCAAAGCATTGAATATCGATTTTTAATAGCTGATTGTTGATTGATCAGCCAACTTCACACACATATTCAAATGCATGTTATTAAACTCTTTATCTCATTGCCTACTGGGTAATTTTGCATAGTTTTGTCGTCTGCTGTTTTTTTTTTTCATTTGAAATCATCTTTTTCGAAAAATTCCATCAGTATTACCATCAGAGTGTCTTGCAGTTTGGATCCAGAAACGTCCGTATTAGCAGATGTCACATGTTAGCTGAATTCTAGCTTACCAATTGATTATTTGCCATAGGAAGCAGAGAAACAGTCCTGTCGAATCCGCATCCCAACTAGGAGACGAGGTTTAAAAAAACTTTTTCGTTCTCAACTCAAATGAGCATGAACTTTCAATTGCTCATTTATCTTGAAAAGTCAACAATTGTTGGGCATTTTAACATGTGTTAGCAGGATAATTATTACGTTACATCTCAGAAGATTTAAGCAAGAAAAGTCTTTATTTTTCAGCACTTAAATTTTTATGAGCAGTTCAAATAAAATTTCAGAAACTTATGAATACAATAATTATTATGCAGCCGGAATAGGCAAGTCAAGAGTTTCGGGATTGAGTCTGTTTTAGATGTTATTCGAAATTCAAACTAAATCTAAACTAAACCGGACAGGCATTAGCTCGTGGATTATATTCCCGTTATCTTTCCTGCTCTTCATAACAATTTTCGCCAAGCTGCATTATCTAATTGTGGAAATTTGGGTTTGTAACTGGGTCATATTGATAAAGTTCATTTATATGGAGGGTAATGTTTTTTTTAATTTGATGACCCAGAAAAATGATATCCTGTGTTATTGCGAAATAGAAAATTATAAACCTTGGAAATTCGGTATTCGATATAGGCTTAC
Organism: Loripinus fragilis; assembly: GCA_964019695.1. NCBI lineage: Eukaryota > Metazoa > Mollusca > Bivalvia > Lucinida > Lucinidae > Loripinus > Loripinus fragilis. The sequence goes on from OZ026527.1 coordinate 40,083,380, forward strand.
ATAATATCCTCATTTCTAGATCCGATAATATCTGTTTACGGAGCAAAACTAAAACATTTTTCTAGGTGATCCCCAGAAATAATGGAATATACCATTAGTGTATTTCATATTGCAGGGGTTCCAAAAAGGGAAGGTGGATAGAAGACGCGTGCCTTTGTCTACTTGTGTGCCAATAAAGAAGAAATAGTCTCTGAATGATTTTCCGTAGTTGGTAAATCTATATAACAAAATATTCTACGAACCAATGCTAGATTGCATTTTGTTGAAATTTTATGAAAATGTTCAGGCAATTTGCTGAAAAGGGGGAAAATAAAGTAGTGCTAATATTCTTACGCGTTGCATTTATATTCCATGCATTGTCGCACAGGAAGCTCGTTAGCACGAACAAACGTATAGATGAGGTATCGTCAGGTCTCGCGAGAATGTATTCCATGTAATATCATAGCATAGAGGCATGTTGTTGTTGTTGTTGTTTCGTAGAGCTCCGCCGCTGACTTATCGGCGCACCCGGATAAACCGGTAAAAGGGGGATAATGGATAAAAATGTTCTACACACTAAATGTCACCAACACCAATGTACAATATAACACAGTGAGTAATCAATTGAATATGTCCTCCAACACCACAGGAAGTTCTATGTACAGGAATGAGCTTTTTCAGTTTTAAAAGTCTCAAACACCTTCACCTGAAGTTCTATGTACAAAGTGAGCTATTACAGTTAATTTTGTGGGTTTTGAGATTGGATTGATTTGCGCAGCTGCTTATGCGATGACCAATCTGATCTCTGGCAGTCTTTGCTACAGTAGCTGGAGCTTTTACAGCCTGTACAGCGACGTAAAGCTGTCAAACTTCCTTTTTTCAAACAACGTTTACACACAATTTCCGAATCATAACATTTATCCACTGAAATACTAGAATGCTCAACTGCAGCCTCTGCAGACAGTTTATTTAAATCCGATTGAACTTGGGCTGTGAAAAGTGTGTTGACAATGGCCCCTTCAATGGTTAAATATCTGGAAGACTGAGAAACATCAGATGTACGATCCAAGCAGGCGAAGTTCTCTGACTCTGACTGGTTGACCACAGAAAATTGTGGACTGGCTACCGTCTCTGTTTCTTGCAGCTGGTATGACTTAGAATCATCAGATGTACGATCCAAGCAGCTGGAGTTCTCTGACTCTGACTGGCTGACCACGGTGGACTGTGGACTGGCTTCCTTCTGTGCTAGGAGTCGGTAGTGCAAAGCGAGGTTCTCTGCTCTTCGCTGTCTGGGTATTCGCATACGTTTCCAAAACTCTCTTCGCCTGGCACGATCCATTGCCACTTGAGCTGGGGATTTCTTCTTTGGCTTAGGTTGAGCTAGTTGGACATCGGAAGAATCTTCACGTTTCTTATCCATATGTTGACTTGCCACTCGAGCTGAAGGTTTCTTCTTTGGCTTCTGTTGTGCTAACCGAAAATTGGCAGAATCTTTAAGTTTCTTATCCGTATGATGACTTGCAGATCTAGAAGCATGTGAAGATTTGTTCCTTCTACGCTTTCGCCTTTTATTTGGTAGCTTGTCGTCGGTTGAAAATTCTCTCTGATCCTTATGGGTTGCTGTTCCTGGAGCGAAAGCACAGTTCTGCAATAGCGTCGATTCTCCATTCTTGGCGGGAAATTTGGTGATGAGAGAAAAATAATTCCTCTTACGTATATTTTATACGAATTGTGCTTTTTCCCTCTCTCAAGAATGCAGATGACTTCTAAAAGGTCATCTGGCATAAAATTGGTAGAAGAACCCTCCTTTTTATCCATATTTTAAAGTTCCAAATCCCCCTTTGAAATTCGCGTGCGACAACTTCGAGCGCCATCCTGGTCGAATTAAGATGGGGCGAAACAAGCTCATATGAATTTCTATAGGTAAGTACAATTATTAAGTTCGTTTGAGGTAAGTCATGTGATCAGTCTTGGTGACGTCAGTTGCGGACATTTTCCGGCTTCATCACTTGGTGACATTCTCCTGCAAGAAAATGCCAGTGTTAAGAACAGTAGCTTCAAAGCTGGTCCAACAGCAGAAGGTAGTCGTTCGACTGTTTACTATCATGCTATTTTGTCATATTTCAGTGCAGTTGTAAGACGCATAGCTCATCCATCGATCCACGCAAGGTCGTGGGTGACGAAGGTGAAGATCATAGGGTGGGTGGGGTACATTTTACATTGAATAAACGCATGTTTTTAGACATTAAAAGATGAAATCAAATAAATGAATTGTATAACGGGAATCTAAAATATGTTTTGTCCGTTTATAATGCTTGCTTTGGAAGTGACATGCAAAGCATAACTCTTATCCTCAAAAAATTGACCTTCCCTTTTTCTGAAGTTTCCAGACATGGCCTTGCACTTGCAAAATCAATCAAAATGATTTAGGCTGAAGTTTTTTCATGCATGGGATAATGCCACAAAATAAATACAGACATGTGCATTCCATTGCATAAAAAATTTCACTGCTGAGATACTGAAGCAAAATGTTTATCTGAATGTATGCCCTGATAAAGTTGATTGGGTGTACATGTTGCATATCACAGCGACACCGGAACTGTCATCTACATCTAATAGTTAAGTATCGTCTGTCACCATTGACCATTATGATACTGTAGGCGGCAGAGAAAGAGAAACTACAGGAAAGATAGAAATCAGTAATAAGGAAAGAAAGAAAATTTAAAGAAAGATTTCCAGCTGTGTTTTCGACCCTTCAAAGTAGACCAGTCTGGCTATGGTGACCGCTAAGGGGTATGGTAGCCCCAACAGCATAGCTCTCGTCCACTGAAATACAGGACATTCTAGAGAGTGATGTGCAAAGCAAATATGTGTTCAAGTCCAAGGTCATCACAGCATGTCAACCTTCAACATTCCCTGCACCTTTTCTGTAAATATTTTGCACATATGCTCATCTCCTTGAGACAATCATACATCTTCTAAACTCTAGTTTTTATGTTCTTCACATTGATTTTCGGCGATAACTTTTCTATTACTAATTTTAGCAAACTGTGTTCGCAATGAAAGTTGCAGAGAAAAATGAGCACCAATTTCTCTAAATGGTTCCATAATTTAAGATGTTGCAGAGAACCCTGCGCATAGATGCACTCTTTGAGATTTTAATCAAAGCTCAAATATACTAAGATAAATATGTCAGTCAAAAAAATGCAGTGCGCCGCCCTAATTCACTAACTAAAGCGATGGATGGCTTGTTTAAATATATTGGAAATTGCACATGGTTCGCTCATGCGTTAAGCTACTGTGGTCATCTCGAAATTGCCTGTTTTAGGGCACGTGCATAAGCGAAAAACAGCAAGTCATGCGTAATCACAGCTTCTGCTCCTACAAATGATCACGCTCAAATTAGATTCTGTACTTTATGGGTTTGCAAACAGCAGGATTATGCTATGCACGGCCTCGGAATAACGGTATATTCACCGCTTGTAAATATTCGTTTGAGACGAACCCTATCTGTGACGCCTCTACCTGTCAATAAAGACTTAAAAATTTTGGCTGAATTCCGTTTATCGCAAATTCTTCATCTATGTACACAAAAATCTGTTTGTGCCACAAACTTCGGACCTTTTGGAGAAATTGGCGCTAATTTTCCTGTTCAACTTTCATCACATTTTGCTAAAATTGAAAATAAAAAAGTTATCGCCGAAAATCAATGTGAAAAACTTAAAACTAGAGTTTAGTAATGAGTCCCTCCCAGAGGGTTTTGGAAACCAAGAGAAAAAGGCATTTATATCAGGGAAGCAATCTTACAAAGCCATAATTATTTTGAGGGGAACGTGGGAACAAAGACAATATTGGCTAACATAGAACAACATTTTTTTATATTTTTGGGAGACAGTGGAACAAGCCAAACTGGCAATATGCCAGGGTAATAAGGGAACAAGTACCCACTCACTGCCCCTGAGGCATTAGCAATTGTTTCACTCACCTTGTCTGCCTCAAGGTCATAGCTGGAGGTCAAAAGTTACAGGAAGACCCGTCCCGACATGACTGAAAAATTGTTGACTGGTACGCAAATAATCAAAACAACAGGCAAAGGTTTTAAGTGTACGGACTATCCGCTCCATCTCCCCATAATGTTTCTTTCTCTTTATACTGCCATACCCTCTTTTGAGTATTATCGGCAGGTGTACTTTGTACTCTCAGGGTTGCAGGATGAAAGCCTACAAGTAACCATATATAAATAACTGTTGGGTTCTTCAGTCTGCACAGGGGACATCCAGTTAACATCCTGATCTGAAGAACAGTCCCCTTATCTAGTGTCATCACTGCAAATGACACTAGAGAAAGCATGTTCGGACACTGAAATTTTCCTTGCTGCTAGCGGGGATCGAACCTGGTGCTAGGCTAGTGCCTAACCACTGAGCTATCACGCTTGCAAATATTTCAACCTCATCAGGGATTTTTATTTTTCATAGTGTTTCTCCCTCT